>CM060970.1:8480703-9755703 GCA_030765045.1 Tenodera sinensis
ATCAACATAACTCCTCATTAGCTTCTAAATATAACATTAAAGGTAAAGAATTGTTAGAGAAAACTTTGTTTTCACACTTTCAGCTTAAAAATTCAATATTAATAAAAAATCTAATGTGTTGCACTAACATAACTTTCTCTCCTATTCTTACAAACTCTTATTCACCTATCTTCTTCATTTTAGTCAAGATAAACATTAACAGAAATTATCTTATTGCTAAAAGTGGAATGTGCAAATACAGCAGGCTTTGAGTGATAGTCAAATGTTTCAAAGCTTTGAAATTCTGTCCTCTTTGCACAGCCAAGAGATAAGAAACTTAATAACAACCTTCCATTAGTTAAAAGTTTGCAAACCTCACACAAATAACAAGGAATATCTCCAAAATGATTCACAAAAAAAATCATTTGGACATAAATTGTCTGTTTTAACAAGATCTACATTTTTATGTAGGTCCTCCAGACATTCTGGGGGTTGTGAGAAAGCGATGTGACCGCCAAAACATAAAAATATGGTGCTCTCTAAAAAGCAGTTACTATTACTGTTATTGCTCTTCACCACTCTGCCCTCTATGTGATCTGCAAGAGGAAATCGATCGAGACCACCTTCAAATATGCCCAGCCACTTCTAGTCCCATCCATCAGTGAAAAATATTGGAGAGCAAGAGGATTAATGACTTCATTGTCAGGAATCCAGCATTAGCTAACAACATTTTTATATAGAAAGACTTGCTCAATCTCTTACAGTTTACCAGTTATGCAAGAGCCATCAAGAGTAAACAGGAGTACATAGCCTAGAGCCACAAAATTCAAAATATGCATTTCATTTGTCATAAAAATATCTTAAACATATAGCATTTTAATCAAAATGGTTAGAGCCATTTTTGAGAAATTCAAAACTTTCCATGTAAATGATAGTTTAGGGTGGAGGAATTTTCTTCAAACTGTTTCTGTTGCACCCTTGAAACATATTAACCTAAGTACCAAGTTTGGTCCAAAATAAGAACAAATTAGAGGCTAAAAGCCTCATTTATCTTTGTAATTATCTCTAAATTTGTTTTTATTTTAGATTGTGTTGCTTCACTATTAACAGCTTCAACACCCACACAAACACACACATCACACACACCACATACACACACATGCCACACACATGCCACACACACACATGCCACACACACACATGCCACACACACACATGCCACACACATCACACACACACCACACCCCATGCACCACACATCACACACACACTCACACATGCCACACACACACATTACACACACACTACACACACATGCACCATACACACTAGACACACCACACACACATGCCACACACATCACACACACATTACACACACACATGCACCATACACACTAGACACACCACACACACATGCCACACACATCACACACACATGCCACACACATCACACACCACACATATGCCACACACACACTACACACATGCACCACACACACTACACACACCACACACATCACATATGTATATGCCACACACATCACACACCACACATATGCCACACACACACTACACGCACCACACACACATGCACCATACACACTAGACACACCACACACACATGCCACACACATCACACACACATTACACACACACATGCACCATACACACTAGACACACCACACACATGCCACACACATCACACACACATGCCACACACATCACACACCACACATATGCCACACACACACTACACACATGCACCACACACACACCACACACATCACATATGTATATGCCACACACATCACACACCACACATATGCCACACACACACTACACGCACCACACACACATGCACCACACACACTACACACACCACACACACATGCACCACACACATCACACATGCCACACACATCACACACCACATATATGCCACACACACCACACATATGCCACACACACCACTCACACGCTCCACACACCACACATATGCCACACACACCACACATATACCACACTCACCACACATATGCCACACACACCACACACATGCCACACACATCACACACCACACATATGCCACACACACCACTCACACGCACCACACACACCACACATATGCCACACACACCACACATATGCCACACACACCACACATATGCCACACACACCACACATATGCCACACACACCACACATATGCCACACACACATCACACACACATGCACCACACACATCACACACACATGCACCACACACATCACACACCACACACACCACACATATGCCACACACACCACTCATACACACCACACACACTACACACGCCACACACACATGCACCACACACATCACACATGCCACACACATCACACATGCCACACACACCACACATATGCCACACACACCAAACATATGCCACACACACCACACACACATGCACCACACTACACACACTACACACACCACACTACACACACATGCCACACACACCACACACACATGCACCACACACATCACATATGCCACACACCCCACACATTTGCCACACACACCACTCACATGCACCACACACACTACACACACCACACACACATGCACCACACACATCACACATGCCACACACATCACACATGCCACACACACCACACATATGCCACACACACCACACACATGCACCACACTACACACACCACACACACATGCACCACACACATCACACATGCCACACACACCACACATATGCCACACACACCACACATATCCCACACACACCACACATATGCCACACACACCACACATATGCCACACACACCACACATATGCCACACACACATCACACACACATGCACCACACACACCACACACACCACACATATGCCACACACACCACTGACACACACCACACACATGCCACACACACCACACATATGCCACACACACATGCACCACACACATCACACACACATGCACCACACACATCACACACCACACACACCACACATATGCCACACACACCACTCATACACACCACACACACTACACACACCACACTACACACACATGCACCACACACATCACACATCACACACACACATCACACATGCCACACACACCACACATATGCCACACACACCAAACATATGCCACACACACCACACACACATGCACCACACTACACACACTACACACACCACACACCACACATATGCCACACACACCACTCATACACACCACACACACTACACACACCACACTACACACACATGCACCACACACATCACACATCACACACACACATCACACATGCCACACACACCACACATATGCCACACACACCAAACATATGCCACACACACCACACACACATGCACCACACTACACACACTACACACACCACACTACACACACATGCCACACACACCACACACACATGCACCACACACATCACATATGCCACACACCCCACACATTTGCCACACACACCACTCACATGCACCACACACACTACACACACCACACACACATGCACCACACACATCACACATGCCACACACATCACACATGCCACACACACCACACATATGCCACACACACCACACACATGCACCACACTACACACACCACACACACATGCACCACACACATCACACATGCCACACACACCACACATATGCCACACACACCACACATATCCCACACACACCACACATATGCCACACACACCACACATATGCCACACACACCACACATATGCCACACACACATCACACACACATGCACCACACACACCACACACACCACACATATGCCACACACACCACTGACACACACCACACACATGCCACACACACCACACATATGCCACACACACATGCACCACACACATCACACACACATGCACCACACACATCACACACCACACACACCACACATATGCCACACGCCACACACACATGCACCACACACATCACACACACATGCACCACACATATCACACACACATGCACCACACACATCACACACCACACACACCACACATATGCCACACACACCACTCATACACACCACACACACTACACACGCCACACACACATGCACCACACACATCACACATGCCACACACATCACACATGCCACACACACCACACACACATGCACCACACACATCACATATGCCACACACCCCACACATTTGCCACACACACCACTCACATGCACCACACACACTACACACACCACACACACATGCACCACACACATGCACCACACACATGCCACACACATCACACATGCCACACACACCACACATATGCCACACACACCACACACATGCACCACACTACACACACCACACACACATGCACCACACACATCACACATGCCACACACACCACACATATGCCACACACACCACACATATCCCACACACACCACACATATGCCACACACACCACACATATGCCACACACACATGCACCACACACACCACACACACCACACATATGCCACACACACCACTGACACACACTACACATATGCCACACACATGCACCACACACATCACACACCACACACACCACACATATGCCACACACACCACTCATACACACCACACACACTACACACGCCACACACACATGCACCACACACATCACACATGCCACACACATCACACATGCCACACACACCACACATATGCCACACACACCAAACATATGCCACACACACCACACACACATGCACCACACTACACACACTACACACACCACACTACACACACATGCACCACACACATCACACATCACACACACATGCCACACACACCACACACACATGCACCACACACATCACATATGCCACACACCCCACACATTTGCCACACACACCACTCACATGCACCACACACACTACACACACCACACACACATGCACCACACACATCACACATGCCACACACATCACACATGCCACACACACCACACATATGCCACACACACCACACACATGCACCACACTACACACACCACACACACATGCACCACACACATCACACATGCCACACACACCACACATATGCCACACACACCACACATATCCCACACACACCACACATATGCCACACACACCACACACACATGCACCACACATGCCACACACACCACACATATGCCACACACACTACACACACATGCACCACACACCACACATATGCCACACACACCACACACACATGCACCACACACCACACATATGCCACACACACCACACATATGCCACACACACCACACATATCCCACACACACCACACATATGCCACACACACCACACACATCACACATGCCACACACACCACACATATGCCACACACACCACACACACATGCACCACACACCACACATATGCCACACACACCATACATATGCCACACACACCACACACACATGCACCACACACCACACATATGCCACACACACCACACATATGCCACACACACCACACATATCCCACACACACCACACATATGCCACACACACCACACACACATCACACATGCCACACACACCACACATATGCCACACACACCACACACACATGCACCACACACCACACATATGCCACACACACCATACATATGCCACACACACCACACACACATGCACCACACACATCACACATGCCACACACATCACACACCACACATATACCACACACACCACTCACACGCACCACACACACTACACACACCACACACACATGCACCACACACATCACACATGCCACACACACCACACACACATGCACCACACACATCACACATGCCACACACATCACACACCACACATATGCCACACACACCACTCATGCCACACACACCACACATATGCCACACATGCACCATTCACACGCACCACACACACTACACACACCACACACACATGCACCACACACACTACACACACCACACACACCACACATATACCACACACACCACTCATGCCACACACACCACACATATGCCACACACACCACTCATGCCACACACACCACACATATGCCACACACACCACACATGCCACAAACACTACACACATGCCACACACACCCCACACACACATGCCACACACAGACATACACACACAACACACACACACACACACAACACATCACACACACAAAAACACACACACACAACACATCACACACACAAAAACACACACACACACCACACATCAGACACACACACACCATACACACATGCCACACATACCACACACACACACACATGCCACACACAAACATATATACACAACACACACACACACAACACATCACACACACATCACACACATGCCACACACAGACATACACACACAACACACACACACAACACATCACACACACAAAAACACACACACCACACATCAGACACACACTAAACAAACACCACACACACACACCACACACACACACATGCCACACACAGACACACACACAATACACATCAGACACACACACACACACACACCATACATCACACACACACCATACATCACACACACACCACAGACACCACATACATACCACACACACTACATACACGCCCCCCCCACACACACACCTACACACACAGACCTTTTCCTAAAAGTGCTTTTTTGATTCAGGGGCCTCAAAACATCTGTGTATTTCTGGTAAAATCTCAACATCAACATTTTGGGTTGAATACAAATACTATCCCTACTTCTAAAGCAAGAAAAAATTAGAAACTAAAAACTTCACTTATCTTAGTAATGTTGCAAGTTTTTCTTGCAAATTGAACGAAAAACTTGCAACATTACTAAGATAAGTGAAGTTTTTAGTTTCTAATTTGTTCCTACTTTAGAATCTTGTTACTTCACTGTTAACAGCTTCAATTTCTTTAATTAACTTCCCCTACACAATAGAGAATGTAGAAGTGCAAATAAATAGTATGTCCTATATAAAATGAAGGAATGGTATTTTTAAACAAAATTGTTGTTAGCTAATGCTGGATTTCTGACAATGAAGTTGGTACGGATTTTATAATAATATGTCTTTACACATCAGCAGGAAAAGATTCTTTACATAGCATACTGGAGATAATGTTTTTACTGAATGATGTAATAGTTTGATTGATATCTGACGCTACTCTTATCTACAGGGTCGATGGTTACAGAATGGAATGCATAAATCAACGTTCCTTTTATCACAACATATTTATTCGTTAATTTACACTTTTAGCACCATATTAATTAATCAACGATCTTCACAGTTTGGTAGAATCTACACTGTATAAAAGTTTGGGTGAAAGTTACATGTTCACGCGCTATCAAAAAAATACATCCTTCCAACTTGAGCATACAGACGCTAATGAATATAGTTTCTGGCGTCGGTATGACGCAACACCGCCATTCTTTTGTATTCATCCGCGCAACAATTCTCATTGGTTGAACTCAAAGTGATGAGAAAACATTGGCTATCTTGAATATTAAAAAAAATAAGTCCCTGATACACTCAAATTAAAAGAATTAGAAATTTACACACTCTTACAAAAATATTTACATGAACGACCCTCCATTGGTCAATATTCTGTCTCATATGCCCCTTGTTTTGTTTTTCAAGTTGTCACCTTATTTACAATCTTGAAACACAATACAATACTTCTCCCTACTCCTATGATTCAATCACTTTGTACAATATTTTTTTTTTTTTTTTTTTTTTTTTTTTTTTCCTTTACAGTCTTCTTCACTGTTTGTATTTGTCTTTTGTTTGGACATGATACAGCATGTCTTTATAAATTTCACATATTCGGTTACTACACAATACATTCAGTTATTATACAATACATATCCAGTTATTGTACAACACATTTAGTTATTACACAACATGTCCAATTATTATACAATATATATTCAGTCATTGTACAATATACCCAGCTATCATACCACATATGTTCTGTTATTATGCAATACATATTCAGTTATTACACAATACACATTCAGTTTTTCGCATAACACATTTAGTTATTACTCAACATATTCAGTTATTACATAATATATCCAGTTATCATACAATACATATTCAGTTATTGTACAACACATATTCAGTTCTTATACAACACATACTCAGTTATTGTACATTTGACATTGACACAAATATAATTTAAATGTATCATGGTTTATCATGTGGTTTTTTTTTTTTTTTTGACTTGTATTCATTGCTATGAGGAGAGAAAAACAGGATACAAATTTTGAGCTAATGATTATGATCATGTTTATGGCAATATTTTATTCAGTTCTTTGCCTTCTTTGTCTTATAAGCTTATGTATAGGCAGGTTGTTGAGTCGGTTCTTAAACTCTGATGTTACTTATGGTACTAATTTTCTTAATTGGGTTATTATTCATTGTTGTTTGGTTCAACATTTCTTCGAGCTTAGCATTGGCTATATTCATCTTAATTCATGGGCATTGTTTTTCTGATTATGGTTTTCCTCACTTCACTAATTGTCACTTCTTTGTCTCTTATTTCTATAAGAGGAAACTTCTATACTCATAATTATTCTGTAATTATATTATTTTTCTTCTCAATTTATCCTCGACATCTTCGTGTCGAAATATTATATCTTTGTCATCATAATTGATTCCTTTTTATTTTTGTTCCTGACATCCTTATGTCAAAAACATATTATCTTCCGTCGCTATGATTCATTTCTTTAATGACAATCAGTGTCCTCGTCTGTTTTTGTTGACAATGCTCTTTGTGGTCGATATAGCCAATGACTATGTTGATTTTCTTCCTTGTTGTAATTCCTAATCTGAACATAATTTTCTATAAGTAACCCATTAAAAATTGTTATCTTCTTTCATCTCTACTACTCCTGCCTTACACATTCGTTGACAAAGACTATTTGGTCCTTTCTTTGTATGGCTTCAATTTATTTTTATGGTATCTTCCTACCAACTTGCCATTTGTATTCTGTAGCTCATACGTGTGGTCACCCAGCTGTTTTGTTATGACCAGTGGTTCCATCTTTCTCTCTGTGTAGTCATCATGGTGTCGATGTCAATTGTAAGTTGCTGAGATTTTGTTGTTTGTCATCCACTCGGTTGGGACGAACTTAGTTGTTGTTTCTGTATTTTGTGCAGCATCTGCCCTATTTGGCACATTTTCATCTATTTCCTGCTGTCTTATGTTGTCAGTGTACCATTGGTCTCTGCCCCTTTGGCGTGAACCTCTGTCATATGACGGTCTGTGGTTGTTCAAGTGTTCCCTACTGAATCGTCTGTGATTCACTTGATGGATATGGTCTCCTGGTCTTCCACGATCATATGTATATGTTCTGTATCTCGATTCACCATTCGGTATTGTGTCGTGGTACCGCTGTCTTGTGTTCTCCATCCTCTCGCCATGATTATGTGGTTGTGGGAAATGGTGTGCCCCTCTCCCCCTTTCATGGGTACTCCTAGTATTTGTATGTTCTCCCTCACTCTGGTTGTTCGTAGTCGTGTTCCGGTTTAGGATGGGTGAGTTTGGGTGACCGTTCCTATGTCTATGCTCATTAGGCCGACCATTTTGTGTTTCGAAGGCTGTTAGCAATTCTATCATATCTGCAAAATCTACTGGCCTCGCAACAATTAACCCTGTTCTCACTGTGTCTGGGAAATGTCTTGTTATGCTGGCAATTAGTTCTGCCTCCGACAAGTTGGGGTCTAATAGCTTTCCTTTGTTGGCTACTTTCATAAAATAATCGACTAACGACAACCCTTTGGTTGGATCGTATCTACCTGTCGCTAGCTCTACCCTAGTTTGGTTTTGTTTAGCTGGGCCCCAATACCTTGATAGGAATAAATTTCTGAATGAGCTATACGACTCATGACCAGCTAGTGTTAACCTGAGCCATTCTAATGCCTTGTTTTTTAAGCTTTTCTTAACTATCATCATTCTAAGCTCATTTGGTATCCTTTTCACTTTAAAATATTCTTCCATCTCTTTAACAAAGAGTTTTGGATCGTCTCCCTTCTCCTCGTCAAATGTAGGTGGTGTGATTTCATATAATATGCTGTTGGTGTAACATGTGTTATGTGTTGTGTCATTGTTTGGTTGTGAACCTCTTTCTCTGTATGGTGAGTCAACATTTTGTACATTATTCAAATAACTCTCATCTTGTACATTACTTACATCTAAATCATCTTGTCTTTGTAATGCCTTCACAACATCATTTACATTAGCCAAACTTTCTTTCCCTTTCTTCATTTCTTCACAAATTGATTTTAAATCATTCTTTATTTCTAAGTGGCTTTGTTTCATATCATTTATAGCATCCTGTTGTGAAAGCATCACATCATTCGTTGTCTTAATTTTAGGAATTACAATTTGTTCTGCAGTTTCATTAATAATGTCTTTCTTTACTACCTCAATCTCTTTCCTTAATTCCTCAGTTATTTCTGCTTTTACATTTGTAATCTTACAGTCCACACTTGTATTACATTCTGTTATTTCATCTCTACATCTAGCAATTTCTCCTTCTAACACAATCTTATTCTCTCTCATTTCTGATTCTATTTTTCCCATCCTATCTCCTACAATTTCTATCCTAGCTTCTAAGGCTTCCTTTGTTTCATTTAAGTTTTTATGTACTAATTTTAAATTAGTTTCCATTACTTTCATATTTTCTTTACACTCCTGTCTTCCTAATTCTATTTTCAGTTCTAAGTCTTTTCTCACTTCCTCCATTTTCTGACCTATCTCTTCCTTATTCTGTTCCAGTTTCTGACCTAATTCTTTTTTATTATTTTCCAAGTCCTCTCTCACTCCCTCTATTTTCTGACCTATACTCTGACCTAAACTTTGTTCTATGTCATGTTTTAATTCTGCCTTATTCTGTTCCATTTTTTGTTCTAGTCTTTCAAACATCATCATCATTAACCTTTGGTCTTTGCTTATTTCCACCTGTTCCTCACTTTCTAATTCTACCTGATAACTAGGCCTATCTGCCCCTTCCCCCACTCCGGTTTCTATCTCTTTTCGCGACATTTTAATTTCTTTATCCAATTCACTTATGGTTAAAAGTCCCACTACTTTACCACTTCTCAGTAGCATATACAATGGAAATAAAATGTATGTAAAAACAAAAAATTTTGATCGTACTTTCTTTTCTGCTGGTTCTCCGCCCAGTTATTTACGTCTCCTGGGTAGTTGGCTTCGCTAGATGATCTCCGGTGTTTTTCCCACGTTGATTATTCATGCATCGATGTTCCGATGGGTCGTTAATATCAAAAGATGTTTAATGGCGTCTTTTTCCTGCACGATGAGATGGCGTCTTTTGATGTTTTATCGTACTCGTAATTTTGCATTCCATTCTAAATTCGCGTTCCACGTTGGGCAAGCCATTTTGTTACAGATTTTATAATAATATGTCTTTACACATCAGCAGGAAAAGATTCTTTACATAGCATACTGGAGATAATGTTTTTACTGAATGATGTAATAGTTTGATTGATATCTGACGCTACTCTTATCTACAGGGTCGATGGATACAGAATGGAATGCATAAATCAACATTCCTTTTATCACAACATATTTATTCGTTAATTTACACTTTTAGCACCATATTAATTAATCAACGATCTTCACAGTTTGGTAGAATCTACACTGTATAAAAGTTTGGGTGAAAGTTACATGTTCACGCGCTATCAAAAAAATACATCCTGCCAACTTGAGCATACAGACGCTAATGAATATAGTTTCTGGCGTCGGTATGACGCAACACCGCCATTCTTTTGTATTCATCCGCGCAACAGTTCTCATTGGTTGAACTCAAAGTGACGAGAAAACATTGGCTATCTTGAATATTAAAAAAAATAAGTCCCTGATACACTCAAATTAAAAGAATTAGAAATTTACACACTCTTACAAAAATATTTACATGAACGACCCTCCATTGGTCAATATTCTGTCTCAAAGTCATTAATCCTCTTGCTCTCCAATATTTTTCACTGATGATATTGAAGAGAGCAATAGCAGTAATAGTAACCGCTTTTTAGAGAGCACCATATTTTTATGTTTTGGTGGTCACATCGCTCTCTCACAATCCCTAGAATGTCTGGAGGACCACACCTGTCGTTGGTTTATGGGTCTCACCGACCTGACCGGGAGAGTTATCAAAATAAATTCACCGACCATATCCTCTGATTACCAATCAGAGGACGTATTACATGCCATGACAGGTCAGCATGTTAGGGGTTAAAATTTTATAGAGAAATTAGAGAAATGGAGAGGTTGGAAAAATAAAGAGTCCCTAGCCCTCGGGAACCCTAATAGCATCGGGGTCGGAAGAGACCAAGATATGACCAAGGTACGGTCAGATAGAAAAGTTATAGTGAGGAGCAAAACACCAGTAAGTGGAAGTAATGTTCTGCTCAGCTTGGGTACCTTGTGGTCTCTATTCACATATCCCCTAGACACCAGTAAGTGGAAGTAATGTTCTGCTCAGCTTGGGTACCTTGTGGTCTCTATTCACATATCCCCTAGATGGAGACCCCTGAGTCTAGCTTCCAAATATTCTACATATTCTACATTTCCTTAATTTAGTAGAATTACATGCTATAAAACAATGTGATTTAGGTACATTTTTCCAAGCACTCACCAATAAACTGAAGATTTAACATGTTAGAGTCTAGACACACTATAATTATTACAGCATATTGAGCTGCAGTACAAATATATTGTTTTCACATGGCTGCTATTATTGTTTCTCCAATATGAAATTATAGTACTAATAATAATTAACAAAGCTAAGTGGCAGAATTACGTTGTTGCAAAAATTTATGTCAACAAAAACCTCGCGAGAACCACTTGCCATTTTTCACAGGAAATGCACCACATACAAACACAGACTGAGGGGTTGTTTAGTGTTATGAAATACTGCTATGAACCTGCCTTTGGAAGGACAAAAGCTGGATCCTGCCAAGTGTTTACATTCCTTCTCCACAGTATGTCACACAAATATCTTTACAGTGTAATGTTTTGCGAGCTGATATAATCTGAGGTGTCCATACTTCCAAAGCCAATCACATCAGTTCTGGAATTTAAATGCCTACCATCCACTGCACCTCTTGGCTCTAAGAGAGTTAATGTCCTTCATTAAAATGATTCAGTTTAATTTTTGCACTTACGTTGTTTGTTTTCAGGAGAATACGAGACTCTTCATTTTTCATTTTGCTATTCTTCATACTGTTTATGCTACCAGGGACTTCAAGCTTCACATATCTACTAAGTTCTGAGAGTAAGTTTCAAACAAGTTGCACATAATACTAGGTGGTTGGTTTGTATCTTCGATCACATAATTAGGCTTTAAACCTTTATACAGCTATTATGCAAGTTACCTGCCACACAGGCAGAGCATGACGTCATTGCCCCAGAACAGTGACAGCACAAAACACACTGCCTACAGTGTAGAGTGTCTCTTGAGTGTGTTCATTATTTCTATATAGCAAAATGCCTGCAGCACAAAAATCAAAATACTCACGTATTGCTGCACTTGTACAAAAATTTGTGAGTGAATATTTTACTGCAATTGGTGACAGCATTGAATATAAGTTATGTAATAAAATTATGTACAACCTTTATGTGTCGACTGTACGTGGCCTCCTCTGTGTTGTGATCATGTGACGAACTGACACCTCGCACTTGCTATAGTTCATACTCCACAACCTTTTGTTTCCTGTTTGAAGGTTCGCTCCCTAGATATAACATTTTGTATGCTGGCCACAGTTGCACGTATGCATGATTTCCTTGCACTTTAGTGACCTTGATATGTTCTAGTACCTCAGTAGTTTTTTGTAGCTGACCATTTATTGTGTTAAGGAGCCACTATTTTATTATTACATAAAACAATGGAACTGTTGACATTAGGAAAGGAATGATGGTATAGCAAACTTCCTCAGCCATGTTGTCAACGTGGCTCATTGGCTTAGAGCATTAAATATATTAACTGCAATACTAAGGTTAACATCACATTAATAAACAATACAATAGATGCCCAATAACCTTAAGATTCTGTGTAACCCAATGACCCTTTTTTTAATTCTTTTGTTTATTATCATTAAACTTGACAGTAATGATTTTCATAATCTACTATACAGTACAAATTGATTATTATTTATATATGCCAACAAACTATTTGTTGGTGTTTTTAAACACACAAGCCGTGTGTGGGCAATGTTTGAGAGGTAGAATTGGAACTGAAAAATTCAATGCTACAGCTGGGATTTGAACCACAGACCCTCCACTTACTAGGTGGGTGCTCTAACCATTAAGCTACTGTGACAACCTGCCAGAATGAATTGAATTCTCCAACCAATTCGTTGCTGTGTCATTGAATTTTTCAGTTTCAGTTCTACCTCTCAAACATTGCCCATATATGGTTTGTGTGTTTAAAAATACCAGCAGCAAGTTTGTTAGCATATATAAATAATAATTGCCATCCTGATACATAAAGTACTTGCAATAGTAAGTCACCATTGGGGTAATTGTCTCTGATGTGAGACTGCCTTTGTGGTTTACCAGGAGAAATATTAATTGGTTGGAGAATTCAATGTCATTCTGGCAGGTTGTCACAGTAGCTTAATGGTTAGAGTACCTGCCTTACAAGCAGAGGATCTGTGGTTGAAATCCCAGCTGTGGCATTGAATTTTTCAGTTCCAATTCTACCTCTCAAACATTGCCTACACATGGCTTGTGTGTTTAAAAATACCAACAGATAGTTTGTTGGCATAAATAAATAATAAATAATTAATAATGGATTCAACAAACAAATCATTGACAAGAAAATAGCACAATTCAAAAAACAGAAACACTTGAAAGAGATCACTAAATATTCTCAACAAATAAGCAATATGATTTTCAAAAAATTCAGTTACCAACCAAGTAAGCACTACAAATTCCACATCTTCAAAAATACATTATCTTGGCCCCACAACATAATTTCAGCATAGAGAAATTACTGTGCAACAAGTCAAAGGGCTACATACCACAGAACAAAAAAGCAGGAATCTATCAATTCAGTTGCCCAGATTGTGACCAGATTTACATAGGGAAAACCAAGAGGAATTTAGAAACCAGGCTATAAGAACACATTAAATGCATCAAATACAACAAACAGATGGATAATTTTGCAGTTGCACACCATTTTTGGACATCCAACCACAACATTACACCGAACATAAAACTTTTAACAGCTACAAAACACAATGCAAATGCTTGGGAAAAAATTCATATAATAAAAAGCAAGCTCTGCATAATGAACTTCAATTTGCCTCCACAAAACCCTTTATGGAAGTTTATCGGCTCACCGCTAGATGTCATCTCAACCAACCATACATCAAACAGTATCAATAAGAACCAGTTGCTTAATTCTGATGATGGGAGCAAGTTAAGCTCTTGAAACCGGTCAAGACTAATTACGTGTAAGCGATGTTCTGTGTTCCAATCCAACTCAGTTTTCATTATAATAAATACTTGTTAGGAAAGTTTGAAGGTTTAATGCTTTACCCAGTACAAAGGTATTTTTTAGATATAACGAATTACACAGTAGTTTAAGATTGAATTCATTTTTGTACTATAATACCATAGGAGTGTCAGGTTATCTTTCCAACTTCCGTGTAGTAGATAAACATCACGGACCATGTGTTATTAAGTACTGTGCCATCTCGCACTTTCTTGTTTATTTCAAGGAAGGAAACAGATATGTTACTTGCATTACCAATTTGCATGATGTTACACAGATCCTAGCAAGGTCATTTGCCACATTTAAAAAATACACCTGTGCATGGTAAGCTAAATTCTCAGTTACATAACTCTGGTTACAGTGCAGCTTCCAAGATTTGAGACTTACTGTTAGTGTTGTGTTTGTGCCAGTGAAAATGTTGCACAAAAAGAAAAGACAAGCTAACATGACAAGGAAATTAAATTGGATGTGTTAAAGAGATTAGACAAAGGGGAACATATTAATACGTAATGCATTTTAGAATATGTTATACCTTTGTACCCTTTACTGTGCTAGAATATGTATTTATATAATGTGCTTTAATGTTATGAGCTGTGAATAACTGGCCCTTATTCTGTAAAACTCAACATTTCGGTAACACAACAGCCTCTTGGTTAATATTAGGTCAAGTTATTGGGATTCCACTGTATCAGTAAATGGATAATGTTCTGTATATACCAAAATCCAGGTTTGTCACAAATGCTTATGTTAGGGAATGTTGAGTATCTTGATAAGTAATGCTTTATTATTATTGTTTTATGAAATAAACTTTTCTTCAAACATCGTTAAATAGCAGACGCTATACACAGAAGGCACATAATAAGGACAAAAGCGAGTTAGGGTAAAGCAGGGAAAGTGGTATTTCCAACATATGAAAAGCAGGAAGTATGTCAGCAACGTATGCTTGTAACACTATGTGCTTGTAATTTGAGTGCTGATGTTGGCAACAGCTCGACAGGAGAGAGAAGGGAAGAGCAGGAGAGAAACGCTCCCATGATGTCTTGGGTGAAGTGCATCACCATAATTTTGTTTCATTGCTCAAGTTTGCGCACGTTACCTCAACTAAGTGCAATTTATAGACTTATACAAATAAATAACAGTTTGCAATAAAATAGTACAACATAGTGTTAAAAGTGCCCAAAAATCCATTTAATGTGTTTTGGTAAATGCAAAACATTATCCCAGTAAACAATTGCCTATAACAAAAATAATGGAGTTAAGTTAGGCAAAAGCTTGATAAAAGTTATTATAAAAATATAGCCATAATAGGCATTTCAACTATGAAAAGGCACACACTGGGAAATAGGCACTACAAATTAGTCTATTTTACTTAAGTATGCATGAAACATATTTATATCTGCAGCTTTTTTGATTTTTTCAAAGTGCATATGGTTCTATATGCAGAACAAAACTACTAAAGAAAGTAAAAAAAATAAGTACACAAGATCCAATGTTTTCATGGCTATGTCATTTCCTAACCCAATGCTTTATTGCTACCAAATATGGAAGGAATGTATCTAAATATAAACAAGTACACTGTGGGATTATTTATTTATTTATGCCAACAAACTTACTGTTGGTGTTTTTAATATGCTGAGTATTAGAAACCTACCATTCAACCAGATTCACTTATCTTGTTAGTATTTGCTATAAGTAAGAACAAATTAGAAACTTGGCAACGAGTTGGTTTATATGGCTTTGAGAATGAGCTGGACACAGCTTGAAACCCCAGGGTTAGCACCAAATCAATAAGATAAGCGAAGTTTTTAGTTTCTAATTTGTTCTTACTTTAGAATCTTGTTGCTTCACTGTTAATAGCTTCAATTTTTCCTTATTTGCTATAAGTTCTTGAAATTAAATGCAAACTGCAGTTTTATAATACATTTCTCACATCCTCTGTGCTACCCTTGTTTACACTGGCCACCATCACTACGGATGCTAAGTCACTTACTATTTCTATGTATTTCCAACCACTGAAAGCAAAACAAGTTTAACAGAATCAATTGACAGTGTTTCAAATTCATTACATGGTCCTTATTTTTCAAATGAATATCTTTTCCCAAGCATTAAATCTCTAGGTTCATTTGTTTTAGTAATTTAAACTCCAGATTTATTTAATGTTCAAAATGACCAGAAATGATCTGCCATAACTGATTTATCATTGCATTTATATTTAATATTTCTAAAACATTATTTTATTCTGATTTCCAAATGACATTTAGTTTACCCTGTCACAATCTAAACAGCTAAATTGATAAATGGCAGACTTTTTATAATGTGCAATTTTATCCTTTTTGGAAAAATTTAGCAAATTTGCTGTATCATAAGGAAAAATTGAAGCTATTAACAGTGAAGCAACAAGATTCTAAAGTAAGATCAAATTAGAAACTAAAAACTTCACTTATCTTATTGTTTTGGTGCTAACCCTGGGGTTTCAAGCTGTGTCCAGCTCATTCTCAAAGCCATATAAACAAACTCGTTGCCAAGCTACAATCTTTTATTTTTTCTGAAAAACAATTACTCTTATTCAATTTTTATTTACCAATCTCTGAAAACAAAAATTTATAAATACAATCTATAGATGGTAATTCGAAGTTCATGACACAGTTCCTGTTTTTTAAAATAAAATTTTTTTCCCAAACCATTAAATCTATTGGATTACTTAATTGTTTTAATAATTTAACTTCTGGATTAATTTCATGATTAAATGACCAAAAACGATCTGCCACAGCTGATTTATCAGTTTGTTTATATTTAATATTTCTAAAATGTTCTTTTATTCTGGTTTCTAGATGACGTTTAGTTTTACCAATATAAACTTTATCACAATCTAAACAGCTAAATTGATAAATGCCAGATTTTTTATAATTTGGTATTTTATCTTTTTTTGAAAAATTAAGTAAATTTTGTATATTAAATTTATTTTGAGGGACCAAATTTATTCCATATTCTTTAAAAATCCTTGTAAATTTTTTATTAGCCCATGGATGGTAAGTAAACTTTTTAAAAATACAATTATCTTTTATTTTTCTAATAATTACATAAAATATAAAAGTTTTAATCCTTTTGCACATAAATTTGCTGTTTTTAATAGTTTAATTTATAGGTTAATAAATATACCCCTTAATAAAGATGAATTTGACATAGAATATAAACACATTATTAACACTGCAGTAATTAATGGTTTTAATACAGATTTTATACATAAAAGGATAGAGGAATTTAAGTATCAAAAAGCTGTCAAAGAAGTTTCAACCCTTAAAAAAATAAAAGATAATTGTATTTTTAAAAAGTTTACTTACCATCCATGGGCTAATAAAAAATTTACAAGGATTTTTAAAGAATATGGAATAAATTTGGTCCCTCAAAATAAATTTAATATACAAAATTTACTTAATTTTTCAAAAAAAGATAAAATACCAAATTATAAAAAATCTGGCATTTATCAATTTAGCTGTTTAGATTGTGATAAAGTTTATATTGGTAAAACTAAACGTCATCTAGAAACCAGAATAAAAGAACATTTTAGAAATGTTAAATATAAACAAACTGATAAATCAGCTGTGGCAGATCATTTTTGGTCATTTAATCATGAAATTAATCCAGAAGTTAAATTATTAAAACAATTAAGTAATCCAATAGATTTAATGGTTTGGGAAAAAAATTTTATTTTAAAAAACAGGAACTGTGTCATGAACTTCGAATTACCATCTATAGATTGTATTTATAAATTTTTGTTTTCAGAGATTGGTAAATAAAAATTGAATAAGAGTAATTGTTTTTCAGAAAAAATAAAAGATTGTAGCTTGGCAACGAGTTTGTTTATATGGCTTTGAGAATGAGCTGGACACAGCTTGAAACCCCAGGGTTAGCACCAAAAGAATAAGATAAGTGAAGTTTTTAGTTTCTAATTTGTTCTTACTTTAGAATTGCTGTATCATATTTATTTTAAGGAACCAAAATTGTTCCATATTCTTTAAAAGTTTTGTAAATCTTTTATAGCCCAAGGATGGTAATTGAACTTTTTAAATTAGAATCATCTTTTGTCTTCTTGAGGGTAGAAACTTCTTTAATAACTTCTTGATATTGAGCTTTAGTTATAAGGGGTAAAGAGGGGATTAGCCATAAAAGTGTTCTAATCATTGTACAATAGCTTTATAAAGTTTTGTTTTTATTTTCAGAATTAGGTGGACCAAAGTCACATGAAACAAGACTTTTGCCCTGGAAGAAGACAGCAAAGAGTGTCCACTGGGCGATGATATACATAATTGGTGTGTAGAGAAATATCTATCAGCAATATTGTACCATGTTTGTATTTAAGAGGACGGATCAGAAACTAAGGTTACAAAGCCTGCAGTGAAACATTTATATTTTATTTCACATAGCCAATACAGCCAACTGGTAGGGTACACATTAGGTTATTTTTCAGCATAGTATCCACAACAATTTAGGCACTTGTCACTTCATGGGTGAGTTTGAATATTCACTCGTGAATCCTTTCCTTGCATGTTCAATCACGTTGTACATTGCTTCACCTCCTTGTCTGAAGAGAATTGTTGGAGCCCTAGGTGTTCTTTCAAATGAAGAAAAAGTTGAAGGTTGCTTTAGGGAAAATGCTTGAGAGGTCCCAGCAAAACTGCTTCAAAAGCATGGTGATGATTTCTCTATCAGCCACAAACTTTTGACACAATTTTGCACTTGCCTATGGTAAATAAGTATTTACATTACATATCATTACACCTGCAAGTTATAAGTAATTGGTAGACATGCCGCAATCTCTACAATAGCAGGCAGGCAGGCAGGTGAGCGGGAGGGCGGGCGGGCGGGCACCTACAAATTCAATACCAAGGCAACATAATGTACCAGACAGAGCGAAGTGATCAGTATGAGAGTGAGGGAGAGGATGATATGAAATGGAGGTGATGATGGAACAGTTGGTGGAATGAGTGGTGGGGGAAACAGACGAACATATGTACCAGACAGAGTCAAGTGGTCAGTATGAGAGTGAGGGAGAGGATGATATGAAATGGAGGTGATGATGGAACAGTTGTTGGAATGAGTGGTGGGGGAAACAGACAAACATAAGAGTGAAGTGGTCAGTATGAGAGTGAGGAAGAGGATGATATGACATGTAGGTGATGATGGAGCAGTTGGTGGAATGAGTGGTGGGGTAAACAGACAAACATAAGAGTGAAGTGGTCAGTATGAGAGTGAGGAAGAGGATGATATGAAATGTAGGTGATGATGGAGCAGTTGGTGGAATGAGTGGCGGTGGAATCTGGAGGATCTGGAGAAAACCCACCCAGATGTTGCTTTGTCCACCAGAAGTACCAAATGTAGGTCCCTGGGATGGAACCCAGGCTGCCTATGTGGTAGACAAATGGTTAACTGCTCAGCCACAGTGCTACCTCTCTACAAAGTAAGCAAAGAAAATATTATATTCCACCCAGAAACTTAATACTGAGGTTTCAATTAATCCTCCCCATCCCCACCCTGAAAAAAACAGATTATAGGTTCACCAGTGTGTGTGAAAATGAAAGAAAAAGCTTGATGTGTGCACTCTCATGATTTTCTCTACTCATTCTAGTAAGGACTATGCTAAAAATTTCTTAAATTTTACTTTTCTATCTATGGTCATCTCCTTAATTCAGTGGTAGCTCTGCTGCTTACCAAGCAGAAGACCCAGGTTTAATTCCAAGTACTGGCATGGGGATTTGCTCCCACTGGGAGACCTGGTCCAAGGTGCACTCAGCCTCGTTGGGTCCCTGAGGGATTATTTGAGGATTTACTTGATTGAAAAGTAGCAGCCCCTGGTGAAGATCACATAACTGTCCTAGGCTAAATTTATAAATGCCATATTTTTTATAATTTGAAATCTTGTGTTTGAACCATTCCTTAATTACTCTGGATTGTTATTCAGCTATGCTGTATTCTTTGGCATATGTATTTATCATGTATTACTTTGATTCCACTGTATGGGAGGGAAACTTAATGAAGAAAACAAATATTTCTATAGAGTCTTAACTAGATCATTAATTTTTTTCAGGTTGTGGCTTTGCCCTGCAAGAAGGAATGAGGAAATCTGGTGCTATGTCTATGCTAGAAACATTCATGAAAAACTTCCAGGACATCCCAAGTCTTGCTGCATTGGTGATCATATGTGTGATGATTTTGTTGATGACACAGACTCTACCAGAAATACCACTGATGCTTTTCTTTGGAACTATTTGTTGTACCTTGGTAAGTAACTAGATAAAGCATACTGTTTCTCAGGCCATGGATTCAATATCAGCTATAGGAAGCTACCTGGCTGATCTTGGACTGTCTGGGCAAGTCGGTTAGGTGCTGGCTTATTGATTCTGAGGTCATGGGTTCATACCCACCCATACCAATGATTTTTAAGTGTACTTAAAATTGATAGCCCCATGTCAGTAGATTTACTGACATGTGAAATAACTCCTGTGAGACAAAATTCCAGCATACTGGCAGCACTGATATGATCCTAGCAATTGACAGCGTCATTATCAAACAACATATTTAAATAACACATAAAAACTGAAGTTATTGACAAGAAGCAATACAAATTACCATATTGTGCCAAATGATATCTACTTACTTTTTATGTCACTTTATTTCTTGTAAAACTGAATCATAGTTTGTGAACTTGCAACTCACAGCTGTTCTGTTGTATCATAACACCAAACAAACACTACACAACTGTCCACAGCTTCCCTAGCAATAAACCGTCTAAAACTGACCCAACACACTAACTTCTCTGTCTGTGCCGACTCGCTTATATAGCTAAGACTTAAGTACTAGCGATTTTTCTGCAAATCAATGTTTTGCTGGCACCACAATATTGTGATGTTGAGCTGCAACAAAGGACAGATGGGGACAAGCTACTTCGCAGCACATGCTGAAGCTGGCATTTCGTTGTGTCCTAGTTATTGGATCGCCATTTGAAGCTGAAGTCGTTGGTGACGTGACGTTGCCCTTCGATGTAGCTCGCCCCGGCTAGTTCTGCAAGAGATCTCTTTATCTCGGGTTTGCGTAAGTGTAATGGACAACCCAAGAACAACTTTGCACATCATTTATTTCCTTTTTAAATCTTTTCAGGAGTTATGCCGAAAATATTTGTATATGTAGAGGAATCGTACTCACATCCGCGCAGCACGACCTCCCGTACTGGTCTCTGGTTGAGTAATGACGCTTTCTCTCTTACCCACGCTAAGAAGCCGTTCGCTCCATTTGAATGTCATGACGTCATCCAAGAAAGCCTCGTATCCAAAATACTATTTCCTTTTCCCGCAATTTAGAAATGTCCCTTTCTATTATAACATGTTCTTTTATGAATTTCGAATATATAATTACCTTTTTTAGGATTAAACGATGTTTACTTTATATTTTATTAAATATATCGCGCGACTTTTAAGGTTTGTAGAACTGACTTTCGAACGTGTATTTAAACTATGTGGTATGACGTCATGATTCGTTAATTTCAAACCAATAATGTGTTTATCTTACAAATTTAACGACTATTATTTACTCATATCTTGCTCACCTTACAACACTTCCTGCTCTATTATCTATTTATGTTATTACTCAATATTTATCGCAAATCTCATATCCGGCAATTAAATTAAAACGTGTCTTTTTCAAAAGCCCATTCGATCGGAAATCTAAATTTCGGTATCAAATGCCCCCATTTATGTTATTTTATTATTTTATAATAAAATAATGTAAATGTCTTGCCCGAAAGAAAAATTAAAAATTACTCCTGTATTTTGAATAATCGGCAACACTCCCATTATATACAATTTTCAATTACACTGTTTTGAAATTGGTTATTAACATATCTTCTCATTAATCTTTTTAACATGACAAACAATTGTACACTTGACTAAACATTAATCCTTAAATACTAATTACAATATGTTATGGTTTCTTCTGTGAAGCTTTTATATAAAGGTTAAATTTCAAGAGTCTTTCTTTATACTTCCTTCTTTTAGTTCATGTTTGCTCACTTCGCTCTCACTATCACTTGCACTGTGATTTTTCA
Organism: Tenodera sinensis; assembly: GCA_030765045.1. Classification (NCBI taxonomy): domain Eukaryota; kingdom Metazoa; phylum Arthropoda; class Insecta; order Mantodea; family Mantidae; genus Tenodera; species Tenodera sinensis. The sequence continues at coordinate 8,504,316 of CM060970.1, forward strand.
CTTTTGTTATTGTAACACATATCTGTACTATATCCTTTAAGCACTAAAATGTACATATATTTATATAAATCCATTACACTCTTCAGACAAGTTCTTTCTTTGTCTTGCTGTGATAACTATCTATACATCTAAATATTTTAACAAATGTTTACAAAGTAAATATTCTGTTTTCTCTCTATGCGGAGATGAACATTTTAACAATCTTTCTGAAGCTGTTATTGTGAGCTCTATACAATATATTCTTAAGCTCTTTGTAGTAGATAGCAATTCACATTCTGCATTTTTCATGAATATGTAAGTACCTGACCAATATATGGTTTTCAAGTAAGCTAACATTTAAATTTTATCTCAAAGCTGATTGGGCGCCAATATACAAATGACACTTCGAAATTTTTTTTTTTTTTTTTTTTTTTTTTTACATGAAGTCAAGGTTCCAAGGTACCACACGGTTTCTTGTATGGTCGAAGGAGTTATTTATGCCATCTTCCCAGACATTTTTCATTTTTAACGTCTTTTAATTCATAGGTATGATAACCAAATTTTGATATAATTTCTGCAGGACCTTTATATAACAATTCCATCCTTTTGTTCCTACCTCTCAATGCACTTGATAACTTATGGTCTTTAACTAGTACCCAATCGCCTATCTTAGGTTCCCATTTATGTTTTCTACTCTTTTTCTTTAATTTTCGCTTCTCTGCCTTTTTCTTGATTCGTTCAAAAGCAATTTTCGCTCTTTCTTCTTCACTTAACTGAATGTCATTAATTTTCAGTGTTTTTGGTTCCCCTATCAATATTGGTTCTGGTTCAATTCCTAACATTAATTTTATTGGTGCAAATCCAGTAGTTACATTAATGGTGTGATTGATAATCTTTTCTATCAATGGACAATATTTCACCCAATCCTTGTGATTATGATGTGTAAGTACACGTAAATAAATTCCTACATCTCGGAGGACACGTTCTGTTGGATTCCCTGATGGAAAATATGATGAACAATGATTTAGTTTTCTCGAGTCTAATGTCACCCTAATCTTTCCATTGGCCTTATTTACAATACATAGGGGATTCACAAATTCTGAATTCGAAATCTCAATAACCTCATCTTCTAACATTGACTTTATAACTGCATCTACCTCTTCTCTTATTGTACTAGGGATAGCTCTCGCTTTATGTGTAAAAGGTTTGATGGGTATCATCTCAAACGAATGAGTATAAATATTACATTTACCAGGTTTCTCAGAGAATACTTCTTTATTTCGGATTAATATTTCAAACAATTTATCCCTCTGTTGTTCATTTAGTTGATCAGCCTGAGTTACTTTTTTTCTCAACAATTCTTCTAAGTCTTCACTACTCTCCCTATCATAGTACCTAGTTGCATCAGAAACCCTCAAATTGTCTATGAAATCATTTTTATCCCATTCTACATTTTCTTTATTATCGACACTGTACTCTTTGACATTTACTTCAGTTAATTCCATAGCTCCTACTTTAACATATTCTACAAAGAATGTATCCCCTTGGATTTCTTCTTCCTCTTTTTCTCTTACAATAGTTTCTGAACTACTATCTTCCACAAAAGGCACTATAATGGTCTCATCTTCAACTTTCATTTCTAGAATCATGTTTTTAAAATTCACCACAGCTTCCCAGGCATAAAGACAATCACAACCTATTATAATATCTGTCACAAGTCTTCCTACAATCAGAAATAAAATTCCTAGTATTCTCCCATTTATTTCAATATTTATCATTGCTTGAAATTTTACTCTCTCTTTTCGTTTTCCCACAGCTAGCGAGCAATATATCCCATTAACTGGTAAAGACATTACTTTAAAACCACTACTTTGTAAATTATCATAAAAATTTTGTGAGCATACTGTGCTATTTGATCCTGTATCTATAATTGCATTGTATTGTTTTCCATTTACTCCAATTTTGATTTTAGGTGGATCTCCTACTTTTTCGTTTTCGTCAATTCTATTTTTACATTCTCTTTTCTTTTGTATCATCATTTGCCTTCCAGGACTATTTATTTCCGAGTACTTATCACAATCATTACTAGGATACCCAGTTCTCACTGAAGGCGCGTTTGACCGGGTCTGGCGTTTCCCTGATTTTTAGGTATTGCTCCTGTACTATTTCCCAAATTGTTACTTCTGTTTTCCTGCATTAAATCGGGGTTACTTCCTACCATGTTTTTGACCGTGTTAATGGCCTCGACCATTTCCGCATTTTCGGGGGAATTTCGTCCATTTGAATACCTTTCTCCCTGTCTTGGTGACCTCGGTCTAAACTCATTATCTCCGTTTGTCCAGTACCCATCATTTGAATTTCTACTATGTCCAAAATAACGTCCCCGTCTACCTCGATCAAATCTATTTGTATTCATATAATTCACCCTTATATTTCTTCCCCTTTGATTACCATTTCTATTTTGGTGACGCCCTTCCTGGTTATATCTACCTTGATTTTCCCACCGGAATGATTCCATCCTTGGTACTGGTCCTTTATATCTTTCCCTAATCTCACTTCTATTCTGATAATACTGTGCCCCTTGCCCGAAAGAATTTACAGTTTCTTTTTCTTCATATTTATTTCCAAATGCGTGTTTTGGCTTATTGACTTCTAAGGCTGATAATAATTCTATCATAGCTGCAATGCTATCGGGTCGGGCTATGATTAGGTAGTGTTGAAGCGTTTCCGGAAAATGTGGAGTAACTATATTTATTAGATCTTTTTCATCTAAAGGAGGATCCAACATCTTCGATTTTCTCGCTATTCTCATAAAATAGTTTACCATCGATTCCTCCGATCTAGGATTAAACTTTCCATTGCTTAATTCAACTCTAATATTAGCCTGCCTACTAGCTCCCCAATATCTGGTTAAAAAGATGTTTCTAAAGGTCCTGTAATCATTATTGTTACCCATAGAAAGGCCTAGCCAATTAGCAGCATTACCCTTTAGACATTTTCTTACTATAACCATCTTGTACTCCTCTGGTATACGTTTCACCGTGAAGTACTCTTGTAACCCTTCTAAAAAGGCTTTAGGATCATCTGAATCTTCATTTTCAAAAACTGGAGGTGTCATTTCATTTAAGACATGGTTAGGCCAATGTAAATTTGAATTGTCACCTATCCCTGAGCTATTTCCGAGATCAGAATGAGAATTACTGTTACCCCTATTTTGCATCGAAATGTCAGCTGATACACCTGGTATTGCCTCGTTTCTTGCAACTTCATTACTAAGATTGTTGTGATTACATGCATTTTCATTTAATTTCAAATTTTCTAAGGCCTCTTTTACCTGAGTAATTTCTGTTACTACTCCTTTTATTTGGTCTGTAACATCCTCCAAATTTCTAGCCTGCCTTTCACTTTCTACATCAGATCTTTCTATTCTAACTTTACACCCCTGTAACTCTTCTCTAATTTCTTCCCTGTCTTTATCTAACCTTTGTACTACCTCTTCCCTTTGTTTGTCTAAACTATATGTTACTCTTTCCCTTTCTTTATCTAATTTTTCACTAACTTGTTGACCTAATTTCTTTTCAGAATTCTTTACTTCTTGCCTTATTGTCTCTAATTCTCCCTTAACCTGTTCTCTATTTTCTTTTACTTCACTACTGACTTTATTAATTTCCTCCCTAACTTCTTCCCTAAAGGTTTCTAAAGCTCTCTTCTGATTTTCCAATTGCATTCCCAATTCCTGTTGTCCCTTCTCTAATTTCTGTCCTAACTCTGTTCTTAATTCTTTACTAGTTTCATCTATCTTTTGACTTAACTCTGTACTCATCTTTTGACTTAACTCTGTACTCATCTTTTTCACTGTTCTTAATTCTTTACTATTTTCATCTATCTTTTGACTTAACTCTGTACTCATCTTTTTCATTATCGTTTGAAACATATTCTCTATTTCTGACATAAATGCTGGCCTTTCTGAATTACTACTAAACATTTCTGAACTACCTCTAGGTGTTTCTCTAACGTTCTGATCTTCTACTTCTTGGCATATTCTGCTACCAATTACATTCTGATTAAATTCTTCCATCCTACTTACACTTTTCTCAATTTCCGGACTTTCAAAACCTAAAAAGTCGGTATCACTGTCTTCCATTTCTAAGCTATTTACATGTGTTTTTCTACTCACCAAAATTTTCAATATTTTCACTATTTCACTTTAACTGCACTTAAACTTGTTCACTACACGTTTCACAGATGTTGACACGCTGGGCACCTTCTTGTCTGCTGGTTCGATGCTGATCTGGTCGTCTTGGGGGGTTGGTCCATTCTTTCGACGCCCCACGTTGGGCGCCAATTTGAAGCTGGCATTTCGTTGTGTCCTAGTTATTGGATCGCCATTTGAAGCTGAAGTCGTTGGTGACGTGACGTTGCCCTTCGATGTAGCTCGCCCCGGCTAGTTCTGCAAGAGATCTCTTTATCTCGGGTTTGCGTAAGTGTAATGGACAACCCAAGAACAACTTTGCACATCATTTATTTCCTTTTTAAATCTTTTCAGGAGTTATGCCAAAAATATTTGTATATGTAGAGGAATCGTACTCACATCCGCGCAGCACGACCTCCCGTACTGGTCTCTGGTTGAGTAATGACGCTTTCTCTCTTACCCACGCTAAGAAGCCGTTCGCTCCATTTGAATGTCATGACGTCATCCAAGAAAGCCTCGTATCCAAAATGCTATTTCCTTTTCCCGCAATTTAGAAATGTCCCTTTCTATTATAACATGTTCTTTTATGAATTTCGAATATATAATTACCTTTTTTAGGATTAAACGATGTTTACTTTATATTTTATTAAATATATCGCGCGACTTTTAAGGTTTGTAGAACTGACTTTCGAACGTGTATTTAAACTATGTGGTATGACGTCATGATTCGTTAATTTCAAACCAATAATGTGTTTATCTTACAAATTTAACGACTATTATTTACTCATATCTTGCTCACCTTACAACACTTCCTGCTCTATTATCTATTTATGTTATTACTCAATATTTATCGCAAATCTCATATCCGGCAATTAAATTAAAACGTGTCTTTTTCAAAAGCCCATTCGATCGGAAATCTAAATTTCGGTATCAATGCTGTGCCAGTGAGCGGGCAAAGGTTCGAGATCAGGCTGCCTCACATGACTCCTGTGTGCACAGTACTGTGAACAATTGAGGCAACAGAAACAAAAGGTATTTTGAGGACGTTTGGGAGACTTCTAGCTGCATCATTTCCGGTAAATGTATGTTTGGAACTCGAGAAAGGTCTGTGTGGCATCATCCCCAGTATATAAGGAGGCCTGAGAAGAACAGTGGTGAGTTATGGACATGAGTTGGTCAGTGTGTCAGTGAGCATGAAACAGCTGTGCACGTGTGTCATGTTGGTGCATTGTAAGAAGATTAAATGAGTGTCATGAGTAATTGCATTGTCATAATTAGTGCAATTACTTGACCAATCTGATTGATGATTATTCTGCCGCTAAAGGGTACTATATACCATGAACTTCCAGAACATTTAATACTGTCACAGGGGAGGTTAAATCAGTCAAATGTTCTACCCATGTTTTATGTCCTTTTGCACGAATATTATGCGATTTTTCATTCATTATTAGGAATGGCTGGATTTGTACAAAAATTACATTTATAAGTGGCAAAGAAAGGATTTATATAAATCTTGTAGGTCACTGTACAATCATTTCATAAACATAAATGAGTATTAATTTGTGATTTGAGTTTATAAAGCTATGTCTGCAATGTTGAGCAGCCTGCTGGTAAAGTAGTGTGGTTGCAGTTGCACATTAAAGAAGGCTCAACCTCAGGTACCTCACACCACTATGTTACTAGGCAATGTATGGCATTGTTGGGTAGAAATAAAGGCCATTTCCAGACATTTAGAGAAGCTTGTTACAGGAAACTTTGCAAAACGTGTGTGTGTCTATGCTAAAGCGAACCCCCAGTGTAACAGCCCATGAAGGGCTAAGGCTTACCACCCAGTCGCTGCGTCCCTCACCTCTGCCCACTACAAGCATCACAAGTGGGGTACAGTGCTGGAGGGTGGGATGTGGTCAGCACCCTGAGCCCTCTCGGTCAGTTGTGGGCCTTCACGACCTGGAATCGCTACTTCATCAGGTAGCTCTTCAATCTCTGCACTTATTTTTTCTCATTAGATCTGTTTGTAGATCTATAAGTTCACATTGCAGTTAATTCTTACATTGACTACATCTACAGCAAAAGGGTTAACAAACTAAGGGAAAATTGAAGCTATTAACTGTGAAGCAATAGAACCTAAAATAAAAATAAATTAGAAACTAAAAGCATCACTTATCTTGCAATATTACTAAGATGATAAGCAAAGGTTTTAGTTTCTAATTTGTTTTTATTTTAGGGTTAACAAACATTGAAATGACATTCTCGAGATTCCTGAAATCATGGAATCTATATGAAGTAAACTCCGTTTTTAAGTATTCAAGAATGGAATATAACATTAGTTTATCCTTTGGCACAATACCAAGTGGTTTTATACATTTGAAATAAATATTTCATAACTTGACTTGTTGGTTAAGAGGGTTGTCTCATGGTATGCTTTTCACTTTCTCTACAACATGTAGTGTAGTAGAGGAAGTATTGTATTCCACCCCAAAATTGAATGTTGAGATTTCATTACAAAATATATGTTTCAAGGCCCCTGGAATCCAAAAAAAGGTATTTTTAGAAAAAGGTCTGCATGTGTGTGTGTCTATCAGTCTGTGGACAGCATAACTCAAAAACAAAAAGTTGGTTAAAAACCAGATTTGCATAAGATCTTGCAATATTATTAAGATAAGTGAAGCTTTTAGTTTCAAATTTGGTATTTAAGTTTAACATTTTTCGAGGATGTGACAAAGATTTTGAAGAAAATTGCTTCAGCCTAAACTACCCTTTACATGGAGAACTCTTTGAACATTTTGATTTTCTTGAAAATGGCTCAAACAATTTTGATTAAAATGCCATATGTTTGAGATATTTTTATGGCAAATGAAATGTTTATCTTGAATTTTCTGGCTATAGCCCCTGTAGTTATATTTACTCTGGATGCCTTTTGCATAACTGGTAAACCGTTAGAGATAGACCAAATTATACTATACAAAAAATGTACATGTTGCTAAAATATACAATTTATGTCTGAACAAAAGTTCTTTTAGAGCGAACCATTTTGGAGATATACCTTGTTATTTGTGTGAGTGTTGGAGAACTTATACTTCTGTCAAATGGAACTTTGTTATTGAATTTTTTATATGTTGTTGTTGTTAGCTAATGCTGGATTTCTGACAATGAAGTCATTAATCCTCTTGCTCTCCAATATTTTTCACTGATGGATGGGGCACTAGAAGTGGCCGGGCATATTTGAAGGTGGTCTCGATTCATTTCCTCTTGCAGATCACATAGAGGACAGAGTGGTGAAGAATATATCCCAATTCTGTTTAAATGTTTTGCCAGACAATCATGTCCTGTAATCAACCTGAAGGTTGCAACTGCTATTTTTCGAGGATACTCAGGAATCACTGTTTGAATGTTTGGTAGTTCCCATCTTTTATTCTTTGATTTTTCATAGTAATATTTTGCAATAATTTTTTTGAATTCAGAGTTGACTAATCTTTTAGCTGCATAAAATGGTAAATTAACTATAGATTTTTGTACAGCGCTGGTACCCTTTTTTGCAAGAAAATCAGCTTGCTCATTACCACTCAGTCCACAGTGAGCCGGTATCCATTGGAAGACTAGGTGTTTTTGAAGTGCTGTTAGATGGCTAAGCATCTTCCAACATTCTATAATAGTTTGGTTTTTTGGTGACAACTTGGAAGTAATTGCTATAATTGCTGCCCTGGAATCTGAGAGAATATCTGCTTGCTGAAAATGTGAAATTCTGTACAAAAGATTTTGTAGGGCCATTCGAATTGCTTCAATTTCTCCATCAAAGTTAGTAGTTCCATAACTTAAAGATTTGTAATAGGAAAAGAGGTGACATGTGACTCCAGCACCTGCTCCATCTTGGTTTGATATCAATGATCCATCAGTATAAATATGGAGCCACTCATGTTCTGGAAACCTAGTATGGATTGTCTCTAATGCCAATAATTTTAGAACACTAGTTGGAGTATCACTTTTCTTAACTTCTTCTGTCAGGTGTAAATAATATGTGATGTCTAATGTATGTGTTGGATTGACTTTAGATATGAAGTTTTCCTTTGAATTAGGAAGGTGTACATCCTTCTTGAAGTCTTGAATTTTGGAAAGAAAGCTCTCCTGAGTCTTTAGTGTATGTGTAAAATTTCTCTTATGCCATGTATTGAATGGGAGTCTGATCAACTTTTCGTGTTGAATAAGAGCCGTTTTTTTCTATTTCATATTCAATGGGATATTGGTTGGTTAGTATTTCCATAGCTGCTATTGGTGTGGTTTTGATAGCACCTGTAATTAATCTCAGACTTTGGTTTTGAAAGATTTGAATTTTTTTTTGTGTTTGCTGTTACAAGAACTTTGCTGCAGTAAGTAAATAATGGTTTTATATATACATTGTATGTTGTGTTAAGCGTTGCTCTGGAACATCCCCACTTCATTCCTGTTAGACGTTTTAACAGTGAAAGGCGCCTCTCTGCTCTTTGTATTACATTTTCTATTTGTTTGGTCCATGTAAGTTTGGTATCAAATGTAACTCCTAAATACTTTGCTTCCTTTGTTTCTGGTAATTGTTATATGTTGACCATACAAAGAGAACAGAATTTGAAAGCTTTAAAACATTTGACTACACTCAAAGTCTACTGTATTCTCATATTCTCCTTCCACCTACAAGGAAATAAGCAAATAAGATAATTTCTGCAAATGTTTATCTCAACTAACACGAAGAAGATATAGGGATAAGAGTCTATAGGAATGGTTATTACAACAGTAGAGAAAGTCATGTGAGTGCAACACACCAGATGTTTTATGTTTAGGTTGTAAACCTCCTAGAAGTTTGGCATGCTAAATCTGTAATAATAACAAAGAAATAATAATGATGATGATGGTGGTGATGGTGGTGGCGGTGGCAGTGGCGGTGGCGGTGGTGGTGGTGGTTGTAAGAGTAACTGTAACAGAAACCAGAACAGTAACACTTAGGTTGAGTTATCTGGATGAGGTTTTTTCCTAGGTTTTCCCTTATCCTGAGAAGACAAATGTTGGATAAATAACTTAAAGCTCTACGAACCTTGGACTCATTTGAGAATCATTTCACCCATTTCATTCATTCACCATCCAATATGACACTACATTGGAGAACGTTAAACAAAAAAATTATCATCACCATCATTGTATACAACATAAAAATGTAGATCAGAAAACGCTAATTTTATTGTTATATGCGGCATGATATCTGCAATAAAGATGTTCAATTTTGACCCGAAGAAAACCATGTAATATTGAGGTGATATTTTCTGAAAAAGCCTCCTGAAATATTTGAATGTTTAGTTATAGTGGTGGCAGAAAAAGGCCCCTTAAAATTGTAAATTGCTATTATAGTCGGCAATAATGTCTGTATTCAATCGTCTTGTTCTTGTTCTAAAAAAGTCTGGATTGGCGGCGCATGGGACACGCAAAGTCTGGGTAAAATTATAATTTAGCCGTATATAACGTCATAATACACAAATATTCTTGTGTAAAAGTAAGTAGTTATTACTCTTCGCAAAAGAGACATATAATTTATGATGCAGGTCATAAACTAAAGAAGTTAGAGAATATAAAAAAGTGTGTGGTCCGTGATTTCGAGGTGTGAACCCCATACGTATGTTAAAGGACGCCAATCCATTATATTGAATTGTATATCTTTGAGTGAGAGTGAAATAATAAACGAGTTCCACAAAGTGAATTTGAACTTTAATTACTCTTACTGTATGTTGACCCATACTACGCCCTGGATGCAAGCATTTTACAAGACTACTGGTGAAAAAGAGTCATCCAAGCTCGCCGCTTTGCTAGCCCGGCAAAGAAGAATTGACGTCCCCCACACCAAACAGCAGATGGTACCCCCAGATCCCAGTGAAGTTATCTTCCAACCAGAGTAAAACGTTACAATATCCTGTTACAAATGAGGTGTACGTTGTCTTTCTTTCTTAGAAGTTTGAAAACAGTGTTGCTATAATCAATTTAATTAAAAAGATGAGTCAATTAATAACACGAAACAACACTTATATTTATAATTTTCCAGAATGCGTTTCGGAGGTTAACTTTCCTCCATTATCATTGTCCGGTTGATAATGGAGGAAAGTTAACCTCCAAAACACGTTCCAGAAAATTATAAATGTAAGTGTTGTTGAGTGTTATTAATTGACTCACCTTTTAAATTAAATTAAAGAGGTTTACGTTGTTGACACAGAGATAATTCCTCCACTGATACTGGCCGTGAAACAACTGGAAGTGACCTGTGGACTCCTGAAATCAACTAACGAAGGAGATGTGCATCCTTGTGCTGCATAGTTCCATGGCGAAATCATACTGATTTGTAAATCTGCTTTTGCCCACCTCTGAGTTAGATGATCAATGTTCATTAACTCATCTTTACCACTTAAAAAGTGCTGCAGGGAAGACATTAATGCAATCTTGAACAAGTATCCACTTGGCTGGGGAATTTAATGTCATACTGGTAAGTTGGCCATGGTAGCTTAGTGGTTAAAGTAGCCAGTCGATACAGAAGATTCATGGTTCAAATCCCGGCTATGGCATTGAATTTTTCAGTCCTGATTCTACCTCTTAAATGTTGCCCATGCATGGCTTGTGTGTTTAAAAACACCAGCATTAAGTTTGTTGGCATAAATAAATAATAAATATTCACTCAGTCATGGCCATTCTGAACACAGCAACAGATGGTTTTCCAGGTAGAAATTGTCTTAAGCTTATTTTGGAGATCATTCCATTTAAGAGTTTCACTGGAAGTAAGATATTTGTCATTATTGGTTGTAAAGATGTTTTTAATTAATGTTTTAATTGTTTCATAGAGGATATTTTGTTTCATTGTTTGAGCAATATTGGGAGCCTTCTTAGGCAACATGTCTGCTTGCTCATTTACAAAAGTTCCACAGTGGGATGAAATCCATTAGAAAACTATATGTTTATTTAAATTTTGGACATGTTTAATCATTTTATGAATTTCATTTATTTTTTCCCATTTTTGGCAGACAGATGAAATAGTAGCCTAAATAGCTGTTTTGGAATCTGATCAGAAAACTATGTTGGGAAACTTATTTATCCAGAAGAATGAATTTCATAAAGAAGTATAAACTGCATCAATTTCTCCATCAAAGTTTGTGAAATAATGCCCAATATGCTTATAGAAAGAGAAGAATTTACAGGTAGCTCCATCTTCTTGGTTGTAAAGAGAACCATTTCTAAAGATATGAGTCCGTTCATCATCTAGATATCTTACATTTATGGTTTCAAGAGCAGTTGCTTTACCATGTATAGATGAATTTTCTTTCTTTTTAAACTCTGCAATTAAATCAAAGTTGTGCTGTAGTTTAATGATGCTCATGGGGTTTTTAAGAGACATAAGAGGTTCTATTTTGAATGGGTAATCTACAGGTGAGCCAAAAGTCACGATCAGATATTTTCTAAGTTTGTGTAGCAACAACAAACTTTCACAAGTGACGTAAGAATGTTATTTATTTATTGCTTGCTGCACTATAAGGAATGGAAATATGAAAAGATAAGTATAATTGGGCCAGTCAGCGTGGTGGGCCTGTATGGATGATAACTCTCATTTTTCATCCAATGTTCTTGGGATCTGCATTTCTGCCAATTGTTTCCTTATTGATTTCTTTGGTGAACACTCCAATGATTCAGACAAAAGACTACTAACATCATCACTGCAATATTTTTTAGGTCTTCTGCTGTATTTTGCATCCAATACAGAGCCGGTTGAGATAGTCTTCTTTTCCAGTTTTCGGAGATTGGCCTCACTGGGAGTTGCTTTATTGAATGGAAGAAAGAAGTTTTTTCTGATTTCTTCATACATTTTCCCAGTTCATTCTTTTTCATGAACTGACATGCTAACGATGGGAGTTCCTCAATCGTATATTTGCCTGTAACAGCCTTTGGTTACAATACAGTGTTTCACATTGACATCAACTAATGACCCATGAAAAATCTGGCCTGCCACTATAACATAATAATGCCCTTACTCTATCAGAAAATTGACAAACTAATGTGACAAAAAGCATATGAAGGACAGAATATCCCTCTCAACCTATGAATAGCTTTTTAATTAGTTTTCAGTTTGGGAAAGTGAGTTATTTCAGTATAAACATAACTGGATCATGACTTTTGGCCCGTCCCATAGTTTATTTCTTAGTTGTTAAACTTTCTGTGTGAAGCCTAATTGAGTTTTTCAAACTGAAGAAACATGTGTGATGTATTAAGCATTTTTAATCTCTGGAAGTCTCAAGAATGTTTCATATGTTAAAAGGGCTTGCATTTCTAAGTCTGCATAATGTTGATTTCCATAAAAATTGCCCATACCTAATTCTCACAATATAAGTGAGTCGGCATGGATGGAGGAGTCAGTTTAAGAGTTTTAAGACAGTGAGTGCAATTGTCAGAGCGAGCTGTGTACAGTTGAGTAGTGTTTATGTCAAAGATAGAATAGAACATTTGTGAGTTGCAAGGTCATGAGTTGTCATTCAGTTTTAAGGGAAATAAAGTGACATAAAAAGTCATTGAATTTGTTATTTGTCACAGTGGTAATATAGCAGTAAATTCTTCCAGGTGGAAGGGAACTTATTACATTCCTTGTAATATATGCTTCATAGAAGCATTACAAACAAAACAGTCAAATGGCATTTTGTTCTTTGATCAGCTGATTTGGAAAAAATAAATGGTGTTTATTTTAATTGGATGCATAATTCCAAACAGAATGTACTAAGATAATAGTTTGTTACTACTTATTTCTTACATAGCTTTGGCAGTAATTATGGAACATCACACAGGGTTTTGAAATAATTAATCACTTAAAAGAATTAAGGGAAAATTCTGAGCAGCTTTCTCGGATGTGAATTCACTCAGCAACATTGCGTTAAAGTTTGTCAGGGATCTGAACCAGCTTCTGAATGTAAATATGCCAGTCTCTTGCAAACATGACACAAGATGGTGTAACGATTTGGGAGATAACGAGTGCAACTGGCATTCTGATTGGCCTACACTCACTAAGTAAATATGGCATGGTATTTGTTTACACTCACAAGACACACGGTAGCAGTAGTTAAGTGTGCTTGTTTGTGTACTGACCTAGTGAAAGTGACACCCACAGAACCTGCAGAGTGTCTGTCTCTTGTTTTCCACATAACTGAAATGTCTCCATTGGAAATGATCAGAGGCAAAAACGTAAGATAAAAAATGTGTTCCAAATACTGAGATATATCACTGGCTTAAATTAATGTAATGACTTCCCTTTCACCCAGTATTTCTCTTATAAATATCAGTGTGGTTGACTTTCTCTGCATAATCTATCTGCTGTTATGTTTTGTTATGTTCAAGTTTGGGCGGAAACATAATATTGTTATTTGTGCTTCCCTCAGTGTAAAGTTCAAAAGATACATGCGGTATACCTGGTGATCCCAGCTGCTATGTGTACTTCCATGCAGTTTTTATTGCCATGGGGTGGTGAGTCCAACAGATTGATGTCACAAGACTTCAAGATTCCAGTTCGACAAATGGTAAGTTTATACACAGCAATCATTTACTAGAAACTAATTAAAGGGTGAATTTTTAATTAAGATTTATTCATTAATTTATTTGTTGTGAGGATACTGTATAAATACTAATAACTTTAACTATTGCTATTAAACTTAATAATAAATATAATGCAATTAGAATTGTAGTTAGATGACAGGTTAATTACATGTTGTTAATAAAAGATTATGTGGCCTGGCCATGATCATATGTATGCATGATTCACTTGTAGAGCAGTGACCTTGGCATGTTCTCTAGTGGTGAACGACCTGCTCAAAGCTTTGCATGATTCACTAGTGGTGAACGACTGGCTCAAAGCTATGCATGATTCACTAGTGGTGAACGACCTGCTCAAAGCTATGCATGATTCACTAGTGGTGAATGTCCTGCTCAAACCTATGCATGATTCACTAGTGGTGAACGACCGGCTCAAAGCTATGCATGATTCACTAGTGGTGAGCGACCGGCTCAAAGCTATGCATGATTCACTAGTGGTGAACGACCGGCTCAAAGCTATGCATGATTCACTAGTGGTGAACGACCTGCTCAAAGCTATGCATGATTCTCTAGTGGTGAACGACCAGCTCAAAGCTATGCATGATTCACTAGTGGTGCTGTCCTGCTCAAACCTATGCATGATTCACTAGAGGTGAATGTCCTGCTCAAAGCTATGCATGATTCACTAGTGGTGAATGTCCTGCTCAAAGCTATGCATGATTCACTAGTGGTGAATGTCCTGCTCAAAGCTATGCATGATTCACTAGTGGTGAATGTCCTGCTCAAAGCTATGCATGATTCACTAGTGGTGAATGTCCTGCTCAAAGCTATGCATGATTCACTAGTGGTGAATGTCCTGCTCAAAGCTATGCATGATTCACTAGTGGTGAATGTCCTGCTCAAAGCTATGCATGATTCACTAGTGGTGAATGTCCTGCTCAAAGCTATGCATGATTCACTAGAGGTGAATGTCCTGCTCAAAGCTATGCATGATTCACTAGTGGTGAATGTCCTGCTCAAAGCTATGCATGATTCACTAGTGGTGAATGTCCTGCTCAAAGCTATGCATGATTCACTAGTGGTGAATGTCCTGCTCAAAGCTATGCATGATTCACTAATGGTGAATGTCCTGCTCAAAGCTATGCATGATTCACTAGTGGTGAATGTCCTGCTCAAAGCTATGCATGATTCACTAGTGGTGAATGTCCTGCTCAAAGCTATGCATGATTCACTAGTGGTGAATGTCCTGCTCAAAGCTATGCATGATTCACAAATGGTGAATGTCCTGCTCAAAGCTATGCATGATTCACTAGTGGTGAATGACCTACTCAAAGCTATGCATATTCACAAATGGTGAATGTCCTGCTCAAAGCTATGCATGATTCACTAGTGGTGAATGTCCTGCTCAAAGCTATGCATGATTCACTAGAGGTGAATGTCCTGCTCAAAGATATGCATGATTCACTAGTGGTGAAAGTCCTACTCAAAGCTATGCATGATTCACTAGTTGTGAGTGACCTGCTGAAAGCTATGTATGATTCACTATTGGTGAATGCCCTGCTCAAAGCTATGCATGATTCACTAGAGGTGAATGTCCTGCTCAAAGATATGCATGATTCACTAGTGGTGAAAGTCCTACTCAAAGCTATGCATGATTCACTAGTTGTGAGTGACCTGCTGAAAGCTATGTATGATTCACTATTGGTGAATGCCCTGCTCAAAGCTATGCATGATTCACTATTGGTGAATGCCCTGCTCAAAGCTATGCATGATTTGCTTGTGCAGCAATGACCTTGGTATGTTCTCTAGTGGTGAACAACCTGGTCAAAGCTATGTTTAATATCAACTCTCTCTTACTGCCTTCAGTTCATTCATTCATTTTGCATTTCAAAAGTGAAAGCTTATTTAAACATCTGTATTGTTGCAAACTAATCATTCTTCCACAGTAGCTGTGCATAGGACAACTGTAAAAGGGCTAGAATAAGACTAAAATATTTAATGCCATAGCCAGGATTTGAACCAGGGATCTTCTGGTGTCTGTCCAGCTGCTCTAACCACTGAGCTACCATGGCCAACTGCCAGCACAACATTACTCACCTATATGGCTATAGGCCATACATTTGTTTTGCAACTAATTGAACTGTGACAAAAAAAAAATAGCCTTGCATATTGGGATTCTTTTAGGGCAGTCACAATGTTCTAAATTCATCACAGATTACATTTTAGATGTAATTCCCATCCTCATCCTGCCCGTGGTGCACCCTGCTTTTAACAGATGAGGCTCTGGGGACCGAATCACAGCGGTATAACTGTTTCATCTAAAATGGAGGAAATGTCATTTACATATGTGCTGGCCTATCACAGCACAACAGCGTCCCTCAGAGGCACATGAGGGGAAGGTCGGTGGATCTAAATACCACCTATTTAGTCCTCCCGGCTAGGTCCGATGGACCCGTTGACCAACAATAGGTGTGGTCCCCCTTGCAAAATGGGGGTTTAAGTCGGGTGATGTAACTGCCACATTGTAAAACTGGTGCCCGTTAAGAAAACAGTTACATGAAAGCCACATACATGAATATGAGTCCTAAAGTGTGACCTGACAAGATCCACCCAGAGTTTATTAAACACCTTGGCAGGAAAGGAAAAGAAATCCTACTTAAACTGTATAACACGTGTTGGAGAATGACTGTACCTTCCGACTGGAAAAAAGCCATTATCATCCCGATTTTAAAGAAAAACAAACCCTCAAACAATATTAATAGTTTCAGACCAATATCTTTGACCAGTGTTATTGCAAAAGTGATGGAAAGAATGGTGATATCTAGACTTAACTGGTTCCTAGAATATTACAACTTAATTAATAGTTCACAGACCGGCTTCAGACAGAATCATAGTACAAGTGAAAATGTACTCCTACTAAGCCAAGACATCAAGGAAGCTTTCAATAGAAAGGAGGATACCTTGGCAGTATTCATTGATTTTAAATCAGCATATGACTCAGTCTGGAGAAATAAATTAGTTGAGAAGTTGCAATCAATAGGTGTGAAAAGTAACATGCTTAAGTGGATAACTCAGTTCATTTCACAAAGATTTTGTGCCACAAAATATAATACATACATTTCCAAATATAAACAAACACACCGAGGACTTCCACAAGGTGCTGTTCTGAGCACAACACTCTTTAACATATATATATATAAATGACCTTCCATCAATAATAAAAACTTTAGAAACCAAAATTGCTTTATTTGCTGACGATGTAGTCATTTGGACTTCAGGCTTTTCAAAAAAACCTGAATTAATTAAAGACAGAATAGAAACAGCCCTAAACAAAGTACATGAATGGAGCTCCAAAAACCTCATGACTATCAATGTGGAAAAAACAAATTATGAATTATTTACACTAAAATACAAACCAGTTAATATTAACATAAATTATAATGGTAAACCACTCAAAGCAGTTGATGATGCCAAATACTTAGGCATCATTTTCGACAGAAAGCTAAGTTGGAAAAAACATATAACAAACATCTCAGAAAAGGTTGAAAAGAAACTGCAAATCCTGAAAAGGTTAGCTGGTGCTAAATGGGGCTGCTCAAGGAGAGTCCTTAACACAACATACAAAATGTACGTTAAACCAAACCTCTTGTACTGTTCTGAAGCTTTAATAACAGCAGCAAATGCTAACATCAATAAACTTGAACAAATACAAAATCAGGCTCTTCGCCTAATCACTGGAGCAGTTAAATCCACACCTATTGATGCCATGCTTGCCTTAACACGGACCCCATCAATAACAACAAAAATAGAAGAACAAGCATTGCTCCAACACGAGAAAATGTTACGACTGCCAAACTCTAAATGGACAGAAGAGAACCTTCCCCCTTCAATCCTTAAAACTCATAGTAGTTTCCTAGAAAAGGTAACACAGATTAAATCCAAATTGAACATTCCTAACACCAGAGAAAATCTACTTATAAGAGAAAATCCATTGGAATTATTGCAACCTACCTTCAATTTGGAATTAATAGAGGAAATAAGTAAATCAGACACACCAAAAGAAATACAAAAACTTCTAGCTCTGGAAACAATCAATACTAGGTATCCCACAGAAGAATGGCTGCACATATATACCGATGGATCCTCCAAGGAAAACCTTACTGGAGCTGGAGTTACATGTTCACATTTTTCCTTTTATCATTCTGTTGGCAGAGACACAACAAATTATGATGGAGAAATAGAGGCTATATACATTGCTCTCCGACAATTATTACATCTTCCCTTAAATAAATTTAACAAGGCTGTAATTCTTTCAGATTCTAAAGCTGCAATTCAGGGAATATGTTCAAATACTACAAAGAAGTCAACAAAAATTAGAGAATGCTACAAAATGTTAACACAACTCCAAAAAGTTAATAAGACTGTTCATCTCCAATGGATTCCAGCACACTGTGGAGTCATGGGAAACGAAGCTGCAGACTCACTTGCAAAGAAAGGCACAACAATAAAACAAAAGTCTAAATTCAATTTCTCATATTCCTCAATAAAACGCTTGATCATTAAAAAAATTTCTCATTCATACCTACAAGAAATAGAAACAAATGCCAAAGATAAAAAATGGATTACACTACTTTCCAATCCAGATATAATCCCCCAGAGACCACGGAAAACAGCGGTTGCAGCCCTCCGACTACTGACAAATCACGACTGCTTAGCAAGTCATCTCTACAGAATAGGTATCTCAGCCTCACCAATATGTGTCCTGTGTAACGATCCAGCAGAAATGAATGAAGAACACTTGAAGACCTGTGAAGCATTAAGATCAGAAGAAACTACAGTTCAAAAGTATTGGAGAGCACGAATGCTAATGGCTTCATTGCCAGATGCAAGGCACTAGAAAACAACAACAACATTTTAGATGTTCTTAACTTGTTGAAGCTTTGTTAAGTTGTATATATGTCAGGATGCATAGGATGAACCACATCCTATGGTAGTCCCAGTGGACTTCACTATAATGTCAGTGTCCACATAGAAACTGGTTGTACAAGGCAATTGAATCACTATGAATGTTCTAGAACATCCTGTTCACTCGGGTGGTAGTAATGCCCACATCATTGAGCCCTATATACCTTGGTGGGTAGAGATCACTCTGAATGTTGCTGTAGCTACCTACCTCTGTCCATTGGCCTATAGCTGGTCACAATAGCAGCCACCTTGAGTAACCTGTCTTTTGGCATATAGCTGGTCACAATAGCAGCCACCTTGAGTCACCTGTCTGTTGGCATATAGCTGGTCACGATAGCAGCCACCTTGAGTCACCTGTCTTTTGGCATATAGTTGGTCACGATAGCAGCCACCTAGAGTCATCTGTCTGTTGGCATATAGTTGGTCATGATAGCAGCCACCTTGAGTCATCTGTCTGTTGGCATATAGCTGGTCACGATAGCAGCCACCTTGAGTCACCTGTCTTTTGGCATATAGTTGGTCACGATAGCAGCCACCTTGAGTCACCTGTCTGTTGGCATATAGCTGGTCACGATAGCAGCAACCTTGAGTCACCTGTCTGTTGGCATATAGCTGGTCACGATAGCAGCCACCTTGAGTCACCTGTCTGTTGGCATATAGCTGGTCACGATAGCAGCCACCTTGAGTCACCTGTCTGTTGGCATATAGCTGGTCACGGTAGCAGCCACCTTGAGTCACCTGTATGTTGGCATATAGTTGGTCACGATAGCAGCGACCTTGAGTCACCTGTCTGTTGGCATATAGTTGGTCACGATAGCAGCAACCTTGAGTCACCTGTCTGTTGGCATATAGCTGGTCACGATAGCAGCAACCTTGAGTCACCTGTCTGTTGGCATATAGTTGGTCACGATAGCAGCCACCTTGAGTCACCTGTCTGTTGGCATATAGTTGGTCACGATAGCAGCAACCTTGAGTCACCTGTCTGTTGGCATATAGCTGGTCATGATAGCAGCAACCTTGAGTCACCTGTCTGTTGGCATATAGCTGGTCACGATAGCAGCAACCTTGAGTCACCTGTCTGTTGGCATATAGTTGGTCACGATAGCAGCAACCTTGAGTCATCTGTCTGTTGGCATATAGCTGGTCAAGATAGCAGCAACCTTGAGTCACCTGTCTGTTGGCATATAGCTGGTCACGATAGCAGCCACCTTGAGTCACCTGTCTGTTGGCATATAGCTGGTCACGGTAGCAGCAACCTTGAGTCACCTGTCTGTTGGCATATAGCTGGTCACGATAGCAGCAACCTTGAGTCACCTGTCTGTTGGCATATAGTTGGCCATGATAGCAGCCACCTTGAGTCATCTGTCTGTTGGCATATAGCTGGTCACGATAGCAGCAACCTTGAGTCATCTGTCTGTTGGCATATAGCTGGTCACGATAGCAGCAACCTTGAGTCACCTGTCTGTTGGCATATAGCTGGTCACGATAGCAGCCACCTAGAGTCATCTGTCTGTTGGCATATAGTTGGCCATGATAGCAGCCACCTTGAGTCATCTGTCTGTTGGCATATAGCTGGTCATGATAGCAGCAACCTTGAGTCACCTGTCTGTTGGCATATAGCTGGTCACGATAGCAGCAACCTTGAGTCACCTGTCTGTTGGCATATAGCTGGTCACGATAGCAGCAACCTTGAGTCACCTGTCTGTTGGCATATAGTTGGCCATGATAGCAGCCACCTTGAGTCATCTGTCTGTTGGCATATAGCTGGTCACGATAGCAGCAACCTTGAGTCACCTGTCTGTTGGCATATAGTTGGCCATGATAGCAGCCACCTTGAGTCATCTGTCTGTTGGCATATAGCTGGTCATGATAGCAGCGACCTTGAATCATCTGTCTGTTTGCCTGTTTAAGGTATTCCTAATTTCAATACTGCTCAGCATGCCTTGATGCATCCTTCAAGGCAAGCCCCTCAGGGAAAGATTGACTAGAGCGGTGAGTCTGAAAGTTTTATTAATGTTTGTTGTTGTTAGCTAATGCTGGATTTCTGACAATGAAGTCATTAATCCTCTTGCCTTCCAATATTTTTCACTGATGGATGGGGCACTAGAAGTGGCCGGGCATATTTGAAGGTGGTCTCGGTCCATTTCCTCTTGCAGATCACATAGAGGACAGAGTGGATTAGATTAGATTAGATTAGATTGCGTTCTGTAGGTTCAATGATGGCCAGTCAGACCTTGAACATAGAACATGTCAAAAGCATTTACAATTAAATGCATAAAAAACATGCAAAACATGTATAGGTTTCAAGTTTTGCTGTGGTGAAGAATATATCCCAATTCTGTTCAAATGTTTTGTCAGACAATCATGTCCTGTAATCAACCTGACGGTTGGAACTGCTGTTTTTTGAGGATACTCAGGAATTACTGTTTGAATGTTTGGTAGTTCCCATCTTTTAGTTTTTGGTTTTTCATAGTAATATTTTGCAATAACTTTTTTGAATTCAGAGTTGACTAATCTTTTAGCTGCATAAAATGGTAGATTAACTATAGATTTTTGTGCACTGCTGGTAACCATTTTTGCAAGAAAATCAGCTTTCTCATTACCACTCAGTCCACAGTGAGCTGGTATCCATTGGAAGACTAGGTGGTTTTGAAGTGCTGTTAGATGGGTAAGGATTTTCCAATATTCTATAATGGTTTGGGTTTTTGGTGACAACTTGGAAGTAATTGCTATAATTGCTGCTCTGGAATCTGAGAGAATAACTGCTTGCTGAAAATGTGAAATTCTGTACAAAAGATTTTGTAGGGCCATTCGAATTGCTTCAATTTCTCCATCAAAGTTAGTAGTTCCATAACTTAAAGATTTGTAATAGGAAAAGAGGTGACATGTGACTCCAGCACTTGCTCCATCTTGTTTTAATATCAATGATCCATCAGTATAAATATGGAGCCATTCGTGTTCTGGAAATCTAGTATGGATTGTCTCTAATGCCAATAATTTTAGAACACTAGTTGGAGTATCACTTTTTTTAACTTCTTCTGTCAGGTGTAAATAATATGTGATGTCTAATGTATGTGTTGGATTGACTTTAGATATGAAGTTTTCCTTTGAATTAGGAAGGTGTACATCCTTCTTGAAGTCTTGAATTTTGGAAAGAAAGCTCTCCTGAGTCTTTAGTGTATGTGTAAAATTTCTCTTGTACCATGTATTGAATGGGAGTCTGATCAACTTTTCGTGTTGAATAAGAGCCGCTTTTTCTATTTCATATTCAATGGGGTATTGGTTGGTTAGTATTTCCATAGCTGCTATTGGTGTGGTTTTGATAGAAACTGTAATTAGTCTCAGACTTTGGTTTTGAAAGATTTGAATTTTTCTTTTCTAATTGCTGTTACAAGAACTTTGCTGCAGTAAGTAAATAATGGCTTTATATATACATTGTATGTTATGTTAAGGGTTGCTCTGGAACATCCCCACTTCATTCCTGTTAGACATTTTAACAGTGAAAGGCGCCTCTCTGCTCTTTGTATTACATTTTCTATTTGTTTGGTTCTGTTAATGTAAACCAAACACTTGCTTGGCTTCAATGCTACTCCATTGCAAATATCACAATCATGCAAACCAACCCTAGAGTTCTAGTTTGCCATCTGATTCCATAAGTTACGCTACCCATCATGGGCAACTTTCCACACTTGTGACAGCATGGTACTATCATTGATGAGAAAGTAACATTGGAAGTCTGTAATGTGCAGAGAAGACATACATGTGATCTGGACAAGTCACAAACAACACTCTATTTAAACATGTATTGACATGATGTTATATTTATTGCAGGTGATTGCTGGGATTGTGCCATTTCTGTTATGCCCAACAATAGTTATAATCTTCTTTTGTACTCTCGGTAAATTAGTTTTTCAAGTATAACATGCTACTGAGAACAATGTAACAACACCTCTGTGGTGCTAAATTCTCCAGTGCATCTTATCACTTTTAATAAATAAAATATGTATACCACCATTTGGTCACAAGTTGTATTTAGAGTGATATGTAAACAATTAGAAGATAACATATGTGACTCACATTTACGTAATGTCAGTAAACTGCCTCACATACGTTATCTTTAAAATAAGAATCACTAGCTAAAATAAAAACAAATTTGGAGCCTAAAAACTTCGGTTATCTCAGTAATTGCTCAAGTTCCTGAACTAATGTGCAAACAAATGTTTCATGGTCACTCCATCACATTTTCTATGCTGTATTTCAAACTACAGCAGAGAGAAATAAACTACAGCTGTGAAATACAAACTACAGCTGTGAAATAAAAACTACAGCTGTGAAATACAAACTACAGCTGTGAAATACAAACTACAGCTGTGAAATACAAACTACAGTTGAGAGATATAAACTACAGCTGTGAAATACAAACTACAGCTGTGAAATACAAACTACAGCTGTGAAATACAAACTACAGCTGTAAAACACAAACTACAGCTGTGAAATACAAACTACAGCTGTGAAATACAAACTACAGTTGAGAGATATAAACTACAGTTGAGAGATATAAACTACAGCTGTGAAATACAAACTACAGCTGAGAGATACAAATTACAGATGTGAAATACAAACTACAGCTGAGAGATATAAACTACAGCTGAGAGACATAAACTACAGCTGTGAAATACAAATTACAGCTGAGAGATATAAACTACAGCTGTGAAATACAAACTACAGCTGAGAAATAAACTACAGTTGAGAGATATAAACTACAGTTGAGAGATATAAACTACAGCTGTGAAATAAAAAACTACAGTTGAGAGATAAAAACTACAGTTGAGAGATAAAAACTACAGCTGTGAAATAAAAAACTACAGTTTAGAGATATAAACTACAGTTGAGAGATATAAACTACAGTTGTGAAATACAAACTACAGCTGTGAAATACAAACTACAGCTGAGAGAAATAAACTACAGCTGTGAAATACAAACTACAGCTGTGAAACACAAACTACAGCTGAGAGAAATAAACTACAGCTGTGAAATACAAACTACAGCTGAGAGAAATAAACTACAGCTGTGAAATACAAACTACAGCTGTGAAATACAAACTACAGCTGAGAGATATAAACTACAGCTGTGAAATACAAACTACAGCTGTGAAATACAAACTACAGCTGAGAGATATAAACTACAGCTGTTAAATACAAACTACAGCTGTGAAATACAAACTACAGCTGAGAGAAATAAACTACAGCTGTGAAATACAAACTACAGCTGTGAAATACAAACTACAGCTGAGAGATATAAACTACAGCTGCAAAATACAAACTACAGCTGAGAGAAATAAACTACAGCTGTGAAATACAAACTACAGCTGTGAAATACAAACTACAGCTGTGAAATACAAACTACAGCTGAGAGATATAAACTACAGCTGTGAAATACAAACTACAGCTGTGAAATACAAACTACAGCTGTGAAATACAAACTTCAGCTGAGAGAAATAAACTACAGCTGTGAAATACAAACTACAGCTGTGAAATACAAACTACAGCTGAGAGAAATAAACTACAGCTGTGAAATACAAACCACAGCTGTGAAACACAAACTACAGCTGAGAGAAATAAACTACAGCTGTGAAATACAAACTACAGCTGTGAAACACAAACTACAGCTGTGAAACACAAACTACAGTTGAGAGATATAAACTACAGCTGTGAAATAGAAACTACAGCTGTGAAATGCAAACTACAGCTGTGAAACACAAACTACAGTTGAGAGATATAAACTACAGCTGTGAAATACAAACTACAGCTGTGAAACACAAACTACAGTTGAGAGATATAAACTACAGCTGTGAAATACAAACTACAGCTGTGAAATACAAACTACAGCTGAAAGAAATAAACTACAGCTGTGAAATACAAACTACAGCTGTGAAATACAAACTACAGCTGAAAGAAATAAACTACAGCGGTGAAACACAAACTACAGCTGAGAGAAATAAACTACAGCTGTGAAATACAAACTACAGCTGTGAAACACAAACTACAGTTGAGAGATATAAACTACAGCTGTGAAATACAAACTACAGCTGTGAAACACAAACTACAGTTGAGAGATATAAACTACAGCTGTGAAATACAAACTACAGCTGTGAAATACAAACTACAGCTGAGAGAAATAAACTACAGCTGTGAAATGCAAACTACAGCTGAGAGAAATAAACTACAGCTGTGAAATACAAACCACAGCTGTGAAACACAAACTACAGCTGAGAGAAATAAACTACAGCTGTGAAATACAAACTACAGCTGAGAGAAATAAACTACAGCTGTGAAATACAAACTACAGCTGAGAGAAATAAACTTCAGCTGTGAAATACAAACTACAGCTGAGAGAACTAAACTACGGCTGAGAGAAATAAACTACAGCTGTGAAATACAAACTACAGCTGTGAAATACAAACTACAGCTGTGACATACAAACACAAGCTGTGAAATACAAACTACAGCTGAGAGAAATAAACTACAGCTGTGAAATACAAACTACAGCTGACAGAAATAAACTACAGCTGTGAAATACAAACTACAGCTGAGAGATATATACTACAGCTGTGAAATACAAACTACAGCTGTGAAATACAAACTACAGCTGAGAGATATAAACTACAGCTGTGAAATACAAACTACAGCTGAGAGATATAAACTACAGCTGTGAAATACAAGCTACAGCTGAGAGATATAAACTACAGCTGTGAAATACAAACTACAGCTGTGAAATACAAACTACAGCTGAGAGATATAAACTACAGCTGTGAAATACAAGCTACAGCTGAGAGATATAAACTACAGCTGTGAAATACAAACTACAGCTGTGAAATACAAACTACAGCTGAGAGATATAAAGTACAGCTGTGAAATACAAACTACAGCTGAGAGATATAAACTACAGCTGTGAAATACAAGCTACAGCTGAGAGATATAAACTACAGCTGTGAAATACAAACTAAAGCTGTGAAATACAAACTACAGCTGAGAGATATAAACTACAGCTGTGAAATACAAACTACAGCTGTGAAATACAAACTACAGCTGAGAGATATAAACTACAGCGGTGAAATACAAGCTACAGCTGAGAGATATAAACTACAGCTGTGAAATACAAACTACAGCTGTGAAATACAAGCTACAGCTGTGAAATACAAACTACAGCTGTGAAATACAAACTACAGCTGTGAAATACAAGCTACAGCTGAGAGATACAAACACAAGCTGTGAAATATAAACTACAGCTGAGAGAAATAAACTACAGCTGTGAAATACAAACACAAGCTGTGAAATACAAACTACAGCTGAGAGAACTAAACTACGGCTGAGAGAAATAAACTACAGCTGTGAAATACAAACTACAGCTGTGAAATACAAACTACAGCTGTGAAATACAAACTACAGCTGTGAAATACAAACACAAGCTGTGAAATACAAACTACAGCTGAGAGAAATAAACTACAGCTGTGAAATACAAACTACAGCTGAGAGAAATAAACTACAGCTGTGAAATACAAACTACAGCTGTGAAATACAAACTACAGCTGTGAAATACAAACTACAGCTGAGAGAAATAAACTACAGCTGTGAAATACAAACTACAGCTGAGAGAAATAAACTACAGCTGTGAAATACAAACTACAGCTGTGAAATACAAGCTACAGCTGAGAGATATAAACTACAGCTGTGAAATACAAGCTACAGCTGAGAGATATAAACTACAGCTGTGAAATACAAACTACAGCTGTGAAATACAAACACAAGCTGTGAAATACAAACACAAGCTGTGAAATACAAACTACAGCTGAGAGAAATAGACTACAGCTGTGAAATACAAACTACAGCTGGGACAAACTACGGCTGTGAAATACAAACACAAGCTGTGAAATACAAACTACAGCTGAGAGTTATAAACTACAGCTGTGAAACACAAACTACAGCTGTGAAATACAAACTACAGCTGTGAAATACAAACTACACCTGTGAAATACAAACTACAGCTGAGAGATATAAACTACAGCTGTGAAATACAAGCTACAGCTGAGAGATATAAACTACAGCTGTGAAATACAAGCTACAGCTGAGAGATATAAACTACAGCTGTGAAATACAAACTACAGCTGTGAAATACAAACTACAGCTGAGAGATATAAACTACAGCTGTGAAATACAAATTACAGCTGTGAAATACAAACTACAGCTGTGAAATACAAACTACAGCTGAGAGATATAAACTACAGCTGTGAAATACAAACTACAGCTGTGAAATACAAACTACAGCTGAGAGATATAAACTACAGCTGTGAAATACAAACTACAGCTGAGAGAAATAAACTGCAGCTGTGAAATACAAACTACAGCTGAGAGAAATAAGCTACAGCTGTGAAATACAAACTACAGCTGAGACAATTAAACTACAGCTGTGAAATACAAACTACAGCTGTGAAATACAAACACAAGCTGTGAAATACAAACTACAGCTGTGAAATACAAACTACAGCTGTGAAATACAAACTACAGCTGTGAAATACAAACTACAGCTGTGAAATACAAACTACAGCTGTGAAATACAAACTACAGCTGTGAAATACAGACTACAGCTGTGAAATACAAACTACAGCTGTGAAATATAAACTACAGTTGTGAAATACAAACTACAGCTGTGAAATACAAACTACAGCTGTGAAATACAGCATTGAAAATGTGATGGAGTCATCATGAAACATATGTTTGTACTAAAATCTAAAATAAGAACAAATTGGAAACTAAAAGCTTCACTTATCTCAGTAATATTGCAAGATCTTCCACGGCTAACTAGTTTCAAGTTGTATCCAAAATAAAATTGAAAATAAGTTGGATACAGTCTGAAACATGTCTGCTGTGAAAGATCTTCCAATATTACTAAGATAAGTGAAGCATTTAGTTTCTAATATGTTCCTATTTTAGATTCTGTTGCTTCACTGTTAATAGCTTCAATTTTCCTTAATATGTTTGCATGTTAATTCAAGAACTTGCAGCATTTACTAAGATAAGTGGAGCTTTTAGTCTCTAAATTTGTTTTTATTTTAGATTCTGTTGCTTCACTGTTAATAGCCTCAGATTGTTCAGTGAAGAATAACTAGCATTTTGTCGTGGCTATTGCTTCTAAGCACACTTAAAATACATTGGTCTGGGCCGGTTTGAACCCACAATTTTGCTACCAGTGGTTTAGGGCCTAACCAAATGAGCCACCAAGACTGACATATGGCTTAGAAGTGATGCGTAATTGGGGAGGAAGGATCCTTGGAATCCAGTTATAAAGACTGAACCTCAGTCAGGGAGCACAGTATAGAGGGGAGGGGTTGGGTTTAGGGGTCAATTGACAGCTAGGTCATAGTCCTGGCAAGATTTGAACCTCAGAGTTTGTCTTACCACCCATGTCATATTAATCAATTGAGATGCAGGAAAGCAGTAAGGTAAGACTTAACATACCTATCATTATTTTTCTAACTTTAAATTAATAAAAATTTATTTAATGCTCAAATTATTGAAAACATCTGTACTATGCTATAATTAAATACCTTCTTTTTCTTAACAAATATAAAGTAAATATAGAGACTAGCTTCACTTATCTTATAATATGCAGGTGATAATTGTGAGTTTGGTCTGATGATGTGACTAAAAAACCCATTATTTATTGTAAAAACACATTACAATTCTAGTGAATGCTACGCAGAAACTGTGCAGAAGCTTTGTACAGCTCTTGACCTTTATAATACACCTGAGTCAAAAGTTCGGAGACTAATGATAAAATTTGAGACAACAGCTCCACTGGAGACATCAAAGCTCCAGTTCCAGCTGATCTGCTGAGAACATTGCAATTGTGTATGTTGGGTTACCGTGACTCACAAAAATCAGTTCATTGTTGTTCACAATTGTTGGGCTTTGCTAAAAGCTCCCTCTAGGGAATTCTCACAAAGGATCTTCACATTCATGCCTACAAAATTCAGTTAACTCAACATCTGAAACCAACAGACCATTTGTAATGGAGAAACGACAATCAGAACTGGCCAGCCCGGTCATGTGACCTAACACCCCATGACGTTTTCCTTTGGGGACATTTAAAATCACAAATTTATAAAAATAATCCTAGAACAATACCACAATTGAAGGAAGAGATTCGATATATCATTGTCCCCATTGAGCAGCAGATTTATCTGAAGGTAATAGCAGATTTCATTAATAGAATTATTATTTGTTTATGCCAATAAACTTACTGCTGGTGTTTTTAGACACACAAGCCGTCTGTGGGCAAGGTTGGAGAGGTAGAATTGGAACTGAAAAATTCAATACTACAGCCGAGATTTGAACCACAGACCTTCTGCTTGCCATGTGATTGCCCTAACCATTAAGCTATTGTGACAACTTGTCAGAATGACATCAAATTCTCCAACCGATTCATATTTCTTCTGGTTGACCATAAAGGGAGTCTCACATCAGAGATAAATTTCCCAAGGGTGACTTACAGTTGTAAGTACTTTATGTCCCAGGATTAAATAACCTTTAGATGGTAATTACTACTATGCCAACAAACTTACTGCTGGTGTTATTAAACACGCATTAAATTTTTCAGTTCCAATTCTGCCTCTCATTCATTGATAGAGTTAAACATTCAGAGCAAATTGAGGGGGACATATGGCATATGTAATTTTTCATAGGCAATGTTTCATAGCTAATGGCAACATGTATCCTTTGTATTGACATTGAACTATGTTATACATTTCATGAAAATAAAGTTTGTTACAAAATGACAAATCCAGACCAGTTACTTTTCTATCGCTTTATTTTTCTTCTAAACTTTCACAGAAAAACACAATTCTCTTCTACTGATGTTAACGCAGTCTAGTCTTTCATGATATTTAAACTCACAACTGTTTTCTTCTTGTAACCTTGACTCAGTTCGTTCACTGAGTCTCTGTCTCTCAAACACTAACTCTGATGATAGAATTACTCAACACTTGTTAAAACTTCATTTTGACACGATGTACGTTTCATGATAGTACCAGGCATACAGCTGTCTCACACTCACTGAGATACTGACTGACTCATGCCTGTAACTCTCTCTTTTGCTGTTTCCTTGCCTCCTTATATATACAGGGAATGATGTACTGGTGGGAAAAAAAATGCAACACCATCATGGACTGCTTAAATTTAATACAGAGTTAAGTGAGCGTTAGTATATCATGATAGTATCATATGATAACAAAATCAGCACAAATGACGTAGACATGTCACAAGGAGATATGTCCCAATAGTTGCATCAATATTTGGTGTAACCATGCTAATGGCTTCATTGCCAGATGCAAGGCACTAGAAAACAACATATTTGGTGTAACCCCCTTGGGCAGCAATACAGGCATGTATTCATGCAGGCAGATGATTGTACAGGTGGCAAATGGCACCCTGTGATACACTGGCCCAAGCATCTTGCACCTGTTGTCACAGTTCGGCAATGGTTGTGACTGGCCATGGAGGCCCAGTCACTTTCTTTCCCATCATGTCCCATACATGTTCAATGGGAGAGAGATTAGTCGACCGTGCTGGCCAGGGCAGTTATTGTGTACCATACAGAACACGTTGCATTGCTGCAGCTGTATGGGGATGTGCGTTATCCTGTTGAAACAGCACATCACCTTCCTGTTGAAGAAATGGCAGTAACACAGGATTAATTACCTGCTGGATGTAGCTGGCACTGGTTTCACATCCCTGTACAAACACCAAAGGCGAGCGCGAGTTGTAAGTGATGGCACCCCACACCATGATGCCAGGAGTTGGGCCTTTGTGTCATGGGCAAATGCACTCTGGACAAGTTCACTCACCAGCACTACGCCTTATGCATACATGACATCACTTGCATACAGGCAGAATCTATTCTCATCACTGAAGACATCAGAGTGCCATTCCATTGTCCAATGAGCCCTTTCTCAACACCAGAGAAGACATGCATGACGGTGTTGTGATGTAAGAGGTACCTTGGCTAGGGGCACACATGATTTGAGTCCTGCTGTAGCAAGATGGTTTCCAATAGTCCGTGCTGATACTCCAGGTACTACCTGAGCCCATATTGCCTCCAAGGATGCTGTTCGGGCACTCACTGGTGCCCGTACAATGCATCGATCCAGACATGCGTCTGTAGAACGTGGTCGCCCAGAACCTGGTCTATGGGAGTGAGAATGTTCCACAGACCATTGCTGAAAACACCGACACACCACCGATACATTGAGCCCAAGATGTGCAGCAATTTGTCGATAGGTCCATCCAGTTTCGCAAAGGCCAACAATTCAACCCCATTCAAATGGCTGTAGCTGTGAGACAGGAGCACATGCGCATTGTTGTGGCATCGCTACACCCTAGAGTGTCATTTGACACCACATTTTAACTGTTAGGGTACCACAGTGACTGCCTGCACCGAGGACACTGAAGGCATAGAGACACTGCTGTGCAGTGCCATCTATTGTCCACCAACCTTGATACATCAATAACCAGTTCTGTAACCTCTCAATATCCACATACTATGCCCATGTGTTGATAAACACAGTCCTTACTGGTGTTGCATTTTGTTTCCACCAGATATATATATGGGGGATGATGTCACACAGTCCTTTTGGAACTTCCACAAACATGCCTGCTGTTGTGCAATTCTCAAAGGCTCTGGAAAACCCTTTGTGTTGTTAGTCATGTGTGAGTGGTGTGAGGAAGCTTGACCTTGAGTGCCTTTGTTTGCTCGCCGGCCTGGTATGTGGTGTGAGGTAGTGTGGCCCTGACCGTCCTTTATCCTGCATCACAGTACTTTATTCCACAGCTAAAAGCCGGCGTTCTTAATGGTCCACTCTTTACTTCCACTTGATGCAACTGCTGACCTCTTGGTGTGTAGAGGCAATCAATGAATCACTGATGGAGCTTCATCTGCTGTTTCATTACCTTTAATGCCAGTGCAAGAGGAAGACCATACAAAGGATACATTTTTATCCATCTCATTTATATTGTAGCATAACAAACACACTTCATGGCTAAGTGCAAGAGTTTTGATTGGCAACAGTACACTTAGAGATCAGTGAAGTGATATAGTTGCATGAATGCAACAACCAAATCCTTCTTGTGATTCAAGGAAGCTCAAAACATACATTTCTGGTTAAACATTA
The DNA here is from genome assembly GCA_030765045.1 of Tenodera sinensis. Lineage (NCBI taxonomy): Eukaryota > Metazoa > Arthropoda > Insecta > Mantodea > Mantidae > Tenodera > Tenodera sinensis. The sequence continues at coordinate 8,536,247 of CM060970.1, forward strand.
AATTAAAATTTTTTATTGCATTGCAATATTTCCTCTACTTTAAATATCTATAAGGTAGAGGCAGTAAAAATAGAATTAAATAGTAACATTTTAGTTTACAGTTTTATTTGGTTCTCAAATGAAATAGACTGAGATGAAGAAACTTGAATGTTAAGTGAAGTTTGTTACTCAGGCAGTGTGTTGAGTGTGACAGAGCACGACTTGCAACAGAGTTTTCTAAAGCCTGGTATTACACAGTATCTTCCCAACAAACTGGTCAGGCTGCAATACTTAGAGACATCCCCACGACAGGGACGTGGCTTGTAGCACAACTGGTCATTGTGTCTGAATATTCCACGACAGGGACGCTGTTCGTCTGGGGGTGATGGTCCACAGTCAAACAGTGGCTCTCCTCGGGGTGCAGGGCATCGATACTCACGACTCTGGACCCCTCGACCACAGCTTGCCGAGCACTGAAAACATATTAAATGTCATTTCTACAGCCTTAGGTAAGCAAGTAGCATTCACATGACTTTCTCTACTCTTTCTTCCACAATTATTCTTACAGATGCTTATTCTTCTGTGACAGTTTTTTTATACATGAATGAACAATCTTCAGGGCATACTGGTTTAGATAAAATTGAGTACAAGGATTTTTCAAATTAATACTCAGTTTTAGGAAAGCATAAATTTTATTATGGATCATAAATACAAAGAACTTGTCATCTGATTACAATTTGAATGAAGATTCTATAAAACTATTTATTTTCAAATATGCTTGGTGGTAATACCAATATGTCTCATCATAGACAAGTCTGGTACAAAGGACTTTACTGAATTATTGAGTTTCTGTGTACATAGATGTGATCTATGTGATGACAAGCAGTTTTACTTTCTCTAAGTAGAGGAAGTATTGTATTCCATCCAAAAATTCAATGTCAAGATTTCACCGGAAATGTTTTGTGACTTCCTGAATCCAGAAAAGCACTTTTAGAAAAAGGTATGTGTGTGTATGTGTGTGTGTGTATGTGTGTGTGTGTGTGTATGTGTGTCTGTATGTGTGTGTGTGTGTGTGTGTGTGTGTTTGTCAGTCTGTCAGTGTGGACAGCATAACTCAAAAACGAAAATTCGGTTAAAAACCAAAGCTGGTATCTAAGTTTAATGTCTTTCAAGGATGCGACGAAGATTTTGAAGAGGATAGCCCCACCCTAAACTACCCCTTTATGGAAAATTTTGATTTTTTTGAAAATGGCTCTAACAATTTTGATTAAAATGACATATGTTTTAGATATTTTTATGACAAATGAAATGTATATTTTGAACTTTCTGGCTATAACCTATGTAGTTCTATTTACTCTGGATGACTTTTGAATAACTCATAAACCGTAAGAGATAGACAAAATCTTACTCTACACAAAATGTTGTTGTTGTTAGCTAATGCTGGATTTCTGACAATGAAGTCATTTATCCTCTTGCTCTCCAATATTTTTCACTGATGATATTGAAGAGAGCAATAGCAGTAGTAGTAACTGCTTTTTAGAGAGCACCATATTTTTATGTTTTGGCAGTCACATTGCTTTCTCACAACCCCCAGAATGTCTGGAGGACCACACCTGTCGTTGGTTTATGGGTCTCACTGACCTGACCGGGAGAGTTATCAAAATAAATTCACCGACCATATCCTCTGATTACCAATCAGAGGACGTATTACATGCCATGACAGGTCAGCATGTTAGGGGTTAAGATTTTATAGAGAAATTAGAGAAATGGAGAAGTTGGAAAAATAAAGACTCCCTAGCCCTCAGGAACCCTAATAGCATCGGGGTTGGAAGAGAACAAGAGATGTCCAAGGTAAGGTCAGATAGAAAAGTTACAGTGAGGAGCAAAACACCAGTAAGTGGAAGTAATGTTCTGCTCAGCTTGGGTACCTTGTGGTCGCCATTCACATATCCCCTAGACGGAGACCCCTGAGTCACAAAATGTAGATCTCACTAAAACATACAATTTATGTCCAAATAAAGTTTTTTGTAGAGTGAACCGTTTCAGAGATATTCCTTGTTACTTGTGTCACTTTCAGAAAACTTTTGTGAAGTACAACATTGTTGTTAATTTTTTTTATATGTTAAGCATGCAAAGAGAACGGTATCTCAAAGCTTTAAGATTTGACTATCACTCAAAGCCTGCTGTATTCTAATATTCCCTTTGCATGTACAAGGAAATAAGCAATAAGATAATTTATACAAATGTTTATCTCAACTAACATGAAGAAAATGTAGGAATAAGTGTTTGTAAGAATGGTTAGTACAAGAGTAGAGAAAGTCATGTGAGTGCAACACATCAGACTTTTAGTATACTTCTGTGACATGTGAATTAATAATATGTGTTTCCTTACATTCAATAACTTAAATCATACTTAAATATTCCATTAGATTTAGGTTATACAGTACATTCATAGATTGACTGGACTGTCCCACTGCAGCACTGGGCCAGGTGAGGACCAGCCAGAGTTACACCTAAGGGACTGGCAAGCCATGGATATGAAACACTAACTACTGTACTAACTTACATAGGCTTTCCTGCATCACAACAGATATTGAAATTGATGACCTTCAACGTGAACACATTCCCTATATCTCTCCAAAAACAGTTCTGGTACTCACACTTGACTGCTTGCCTTTATTACACTCATGACTTTGTCCTTCAGTTCTTGTAATGTGTGTGAATTTGTTGCTTACACTTTATTCTTTAGTTCCCCACAAATAAAACTTGCATTGTGATAATTGCTTGTTAGTTGTGGAAAAGAATTATTTAAAATAGAATTTACATAAATATGTGAATTGACTGGTGTGTTGTAAAATATGGGACCGTAATTCTATGTGCACTCACTGTGTACCAAACCCCATGGTGAAAAACTTCATGAAAAATATAGTCTTTCAGTAAACCAGAATTACTTTTGGAGATACAAGGAATGCATTCATATTGAAGTCTAATGTAAGATAGTTCATTAGCTAACGTTCCATACTCATGACTTCCTGGTCATCTACATGTAACTGGCGGAGAGCGTGCTGGTTCTCGCTCAGTCTGGTGCTGCCACAGGGTGGTCCAGTCAATCTATGGACACACTGTAGTTTCAGACATCTACAAAATATTTAAATATGGTGGCAACATATTAATTAATATAGGTAACATTCCTCAATTAATACAGTATAAATAAATATTATGTTCATATGAACTATTGCTAATAAGCTGTTTTTCTACATAAATCATAATATCTTTTTGATATATATTTTGATACCATCTGCTTATGTAAATCAAGAAATACATTTGTATAAATGGTTCTATTACATATTTCATATTATTATTATTACTAGGCTTAGTATTCCAGCTATATTAAAGAGGTATCCAAGTTACTGGTGTTTCTAGTGCATGTGATGGCACAGTATGGGGAACCAGCTCTGTCCATCTGCTGTACAGACAAAATGTGGACAACTTCATTCTCTTGGTAGTTCACCTACTAAGCTTATTTATTACATATCATTACATCTTTTAAGAATTGGTCATTATGTGATGGATTTGAAGTTCTTTTCTTTTTGCATAACCAGGAGAAAAAATGAATGTCTTCCCATGGTAACTGTTATTTTGATGTCAAATAACTTACTGATGATTTTAAACACAGGCCGTGTGTGGGCAATGTTTGAGCAGCCACACATGAAGTGGAAGATCCTTTTTTTTTTTTTTAAATTAACATCCTCCAACATTGTGTCATATCGGAAGAATGAATGAAATGAAATGGGTGAAATGATGCTCAAATGAGCCCGAGGTCCATGGAGCTTTAAGTTACCCGACATTCGTCTTCTCAGGGTAGGGAAAACCTCGGAAAAAAATCTTATCCGGATAACTTACCCTAAGCGAGATTCGAAGTCGCGACCTCTTGAACGTGAGGCAGACACACTATATGGAAGATCTGTTGTTCATATCCTGGCCATGGCATTGAGTTTTTGAGTTCTAATTCTACCTCTCAGTGTCTTCCCATTTTTGAAAAGTGTAAGCATTTGAAAATTCAAACCAATAAAAAGGAATTTTCAGAAATAATTAACTCCTCAAAAAAAATATATTTGAACATTCAAACCAATAAAAAGGAATTTTCAGAAATAATTAACTCCTCAAAAAAAATATATTTGAAAATTCAAACCAATAAAAAGTAATTTTCAGAAATATTTAACTCCTCAAAAAACATATTTGAAAATTCAAACCAATAAAAAGTAATTTTGAGAAATAATTAACTCCTCAAAAAATATATTTGACACAGTGTTTTAACAAGATTTAAATTTTTTATGTAGTAAGATTTTGTCTATCTCTCACAGTTTACCACTTATGTAAAAGTCATTCAGAATGAAGAGGAGTTCAGAGACTATTCACAAAAAATTCAAGATTATTATTATAATCAAAATCGTTGGAGCTATTCTTGAGAAAATTTGAATTTTTGAAAACTGTTCCATGTAAAAGGTAGTCTGAGGTGGAGGAATTTTTTTTAAAAATCTTTATGTCATATTCTTTGAAGATGCTGAACTAAAATACTAAGTTTGTCATTTAACTGACTTTTTGAGTTATTTTGTTCACAGATGCACAAACAGAGCCTTTCTAAAAATATTCTTTTTGAATTTAGGGAGTCTCAAAACATCTATTTTTGGTGAAATTTCAATATCAAACTTTTGGATGGAATACAATACTTCCTCTACTTACTGCAAATATATAGTAGAGAAAGTAAAACGTAGTGCTAAATTTTCCCACCACTAAATAAACAATTAAATTGAACTGATAGAAGATCAAGTTTTTGGAGAATGGGTAGAGAAATTCTTGTGAATGCAACATATGTGCATTTAAGTGAAATGTGAATTTGCATAGGAACCTGTGTCCAGTTTCCGCCGATCCAGTGAACAGGACATGGTACACGGTTGCAAGGTCTCGTGTCCTCAGGCATAGGTCCACTGTTACACTTGTGAGGGTGAACCATCCTCTGCCAGGGCTGTTGATCAGGGTCAGTGCCATTGTGTACACAGTACACTTGTCGTTCCTGAACACCCTTTGAACCACATGTTGTGGTGCATCCTTCCCAGTCTCCAGCCAGCCACACAAAGTCGCAGCTGTAACAGTAAATAGAGCAAGTTTCACACAAAAATTTGATATCACAATTTCACAGGACACTCCCTGAATACAAAAAGAGCAATTTTAGGAAATGGTCCATGTGTATATGCATGCATGAACAGCATAACTCAAAACATGAAACTTGATAAGGTAGAATCAGAAATGAAATATTTGATGCATATTTGAGTGGGCAAAGCTAGCTTCTGATTGGTCTGTTCTTTCCTGAATGGTTCAACTGTTGTATGAGTTGGACTAAGATGGAGACTGCTTTCAATGGCTCTGACCAGTGCCAATGTGTTGGCGCTTACTGTGGCTGAGGTCATTGATGGCATATGATCTTTCATTTATCTCTGGTTGGTTTTCCTAAGCACATTACTTGATGCCAGATGCCAAGCATTTTTAAGAAAGTATTATACTGACGTAGAGGATGACTATTGGGAAAGATTAAGTCACCGAGCCAAGACACAAAGAGCCACACTTGCGCACCCATGCTCTATCTAATGACACTGGCCATAAAAGCCTATGCAGCTTAATTTTGTGTGAGAATGGTTTGTTCAAGAGTGAGTAAAGAAAATCATGTGAATAGAGTCCATTAGATGTCTGTAAAATATTCTTCTCTGTATATTAAATTTGATATGTCTGATCACTTTTTAAAAAGACTTACTTTTGCATTGATTACAAAGTGTACAAATACCTGACAAGGTTGCAGCGTTGAACTTTAGCCAGAGGTTTGTCTGTGAGAGAGCAGCGTCTGCGAGCAACAAGACGTCCAGTTTGTGTGTCTCTACAGGCAACTGTCTTGTGACGTCTCCCCCCACCACAGCTCCGAGAACATGGTCCCCATCCACCAACCTGCCATTTGTAACGCTGCTCTGCAGAACTGTTGAGATTCACGAGTGAGTAGTTGGTCTGCACTGACACCCACTGCTCTCCAGTCACTTCCATTGCTGACACCTGCAATTGAAAAAGTTCAACTCCCATTTAATGTTCCATATTGGTACTAAATAAACATTCTACTTTCAATATCCATTTTCTCAAAAATGGCTCTAACAGTGTTAATTAAAATACCATATGTTTTAAATACTTTTCTTTACAAATGAAATGTATATTTTGAATTTTCTGGGAATGTCCTCAAAATTCCTCTTCATTCTGGATGGGTTTTGTATAACTGGTGAATTGTAAGAGATAGACAAAATCTTACTGCACAAAAAGCGTAGATTTTGTTAAGACACACAATTTATGTCAAATATATTTTACATTTTGAATTTTGAATCATTTTGGAGATATTCCTTGTTTTTGTCTCAATTTTCAATGCCTATGCTTTCCTCAAATGGGAAGTCATTATTTTTTTATGTTTTGACCATGCAAAGAGAATGGAATTTCAAAAGCATACAGAACGAACAGCTTTAAAAAAATTGACTATCTCTTAAACTCTGCTGTATTTCCATATTCCTCTTGCACTTACAAGAAGGTCAGCAATAAGATGATTTCTACAAATGTTTATCTCTATTAACATGAAGTAGACAGAGGAATAAGTGTGTGTAAGAATACTGTATTTCATTGCTTAATTGTCACACTTTTTATGCTTTCTTCATAAAGTAAAGCACAGAGTGCGACCATTATGCAAAGAACATAGTAAAAGACTTACTGCATTAGTTTTGAGCAACTATGTTTGCTAATGGGAGTAAGGACGAGTCTGAGTATATTCAAGCACAGCCATGCTGTTCATGGTTGAAAAGAATAGAGAGGGGAAGGAAGGGGAACAAAAGTGACCTGACATCGCAATGCAAATGCCTACTCCAATAAATTAAAAAATAATTTTAAAAAAAACTGATGTGTTGCATCTTCTTCGTGTTGAGATAAACATTTGTACAAATTATATTATTGCTTAAAAGGTAGAACTGGAACTTAAAAATTCAATGCCACAACTGGGATTTGAACCACAGACCTTCCGCTTACCAGGCGGCTGCTCTACTACTGAGCTATTGTGACAAACTGCCAGAATGGCACTAAATTCTCAAACCAGTTCGTATTTCTCCTGGCACACACATCTTGTGTGTTTAAAAACACCAACAGTAAGTTTGTTGGCATAAATAAATAATATATTATTGCTTATTTCGTTGTAGGTACAAGGGGAATATTACAATACAGCAGGCTTTGTGCGATAGTCAGATCTTTTAAAGCTTTGAGATCCCGTTCTCTTTGCACACTTAACATATAAAAAAAATGAATAATAATATTCCATTTCACAAAAGTTTTAAGTTTTCTGAAACTGACACATAACAAGGAATGTCTCCAAAATAGTTCACTCTACAAAAAAAGTTATCCAGACATAAATTGTGTGTTTTAGTAAAATCTACATTTTTGTATAGTAAGATTTTGTCTATCTCTTACAGTTTAGGAGTTATTCAAAAGTTATCCAGAGTAAACAGGACTACATAGGCTGTAGCCAGAAAATTCAAGATATGCATTTCATTTGTCATAAAAATATCTTAAACATATGTCATTTTGAGTAAGCATAGGCTTTCGCGGCTGGTGTTCGTAATTCTAAAAGAGTCTTCCGGGCTGATTTGCCATGGTCTGCTGTAGTAACTTGGTGCAGACGTTTCGTCCACTACTGCAGTGGACATCATCGGTGGTGTGGTCGAAGTCTTCTTGGTGAAGGTACAGTTGCATCTGAGGCGTTGACTGTCTGGGATTCGGTATTTATACACGGGGGGGTCTTCTCTGATTGGCTCAGGGCTCGCTGAGGCAGTGCGGTTGGTGGGAGAGGCCTAGCTGCACCTCAGGTGCTACTAGATTCTGATTGGTTTGTGTTGCTTGACAGTCTGTGTTGTTTAATGTCATCGATGATGGGGTACCAAGTTTTGTTGAGCTTAAGGGCTTCTTCCTTCCTACTGAAGTTGTTGGAATGCTTATAAATTTCTATGGTTTTGCACTGTAGTCGAGCATGGTAGTGTGAGATGTTAGATAGAATGCCGGTGTCCTGAAACTTGATGACATACTCTCCCTCCGCTTCTATAGCATGTTCAGCAACCGCTGACTTTTCAAATTGTCCAAGACGGCAGCATCTCTTGTGTTCATTTAGTCTGGTGTTAATACTGCATAGCATCGTGCTAATATATACTGCACCACACGAGCAGGGGATCTGGTATACCCCAGCTGAGGAGATGGGGTCCCTCGGGTCCTTGGCTGAGCGTAGTAAGCTGTTGAGCTTTCTTGTAGGCTTGAAGACAGTCTTGATATTATGGCGTAGCAGGAGGCATTCAATCCTGTTGGTGACGTTTTGAACATAGGGAAGGTACTGTGCCTTTGCTCTTAGGTGGGGTCAGATTAACAGAGATCGGCTGATGTCTGGGTGGTCGGAAGGCTCTCTTTATTTCTTGTGTAGAATAGCCATTGGCTTGTAAGGCTTGTTCCAGATGGTGCAGCTCTTGTGGTAGTAGATGAGGCTTCCAAATGCGGAAGCACGGTGTAGAAGAGTTTGAATCATAGTCCGTTTCTGTCTCGGATGGTGGTTGGAGGTTTTGTTAAGATAACGGTCTGTGCGAGTAGGCTTGCGGTATACCATGTGTCCAAGTTTGCCGTTGTCTTTTCTGCTGACCAGCACGTCCAGGAAGGCCAGCTGACCATCTTTTTTCTTTTTCCATGGTGAACTGGATGCGCGGATTGAGGCTGTTGAGGTGTTGAAGAAAACCCAGCAGAGACTGCTCGCTGTGACTCCATATGACGAAAGTGTCATCTACGTAGCAAAACCAAGCAGACTTTTTGTGAGATGCAGTGTTTAGAGCTGTAGCTTCAAAGGATTCCATAAAGAAGTTGGCTACTACTGGACTGAGTGGGCTGCCCATGGCCACGCCATCGATTTGTTCGTAGTAAGAATGATTCCACTGGAAGTAGGTGGTGGTAAGAACGTGATGAAAGAGAGCTACAATGTTGTCAGGAAAAATTTGCTTCAGTTGAGTGATGGCTTCATTGACGGGGATCATGGTGAAGAAAGAGATAACATCAAAGCTGATGAATATGTCTTGAGGCTGCAAAGTGAGAATTTGGAGTTTCTGGATTAAGTGTGAAGAGTCCTTTATGTAGGTATCAGTGTTGCCTACATGCAGTTGCAGTAGATTGACTAGATATTTCGCGATGCTGTATGGCTATGGATCTCCTACATACAGCATCGTGAAATATCTAGCTGTCCACAGACAGACACAGACACATACACAGACCTTTTTCTAAAACTATTTTTTTTGGATTCAGGCAGTCTCACCAGTCACTTCTGGTGAAATCTCGACATCAAATTTTTGGGTGAAGTACAATACTTCCTCTACTTACCAGTAGAGAAAGTAAAAAGAAAGAAAAACAAACAGTAATGAAGAATAAGATGGTGTTGACTTGGTGCATGCTAACCAGATGGTTTACATCCCTTGCTGCTCCTCTTGCTTGTCATTTAATCATGCCGCTAATTCCCAGACTTTAGGTACTTGAACCAATCCAATTCATTGATGGCTGGATACTGTCTCAGCATTCGGCAAACTGATGCCATTGACGGAATATATTACAATACACTGCACACTCTGTACTGTCTCCCATGAACCTAACAGGTTGTAATGGTGGCACTTAATTTTTCAATGTTTCTCAATAGTGAACACCTGGAATATTAATGCAATGATTATGAGGTGAAATGCTTTTTTTTTAACACACCAAGTGGCACTGGCAAAACATTCCTCATCTCACTGATACTTGCAAGTCCTGATTGCTTGCTTGACTATAAATCAAGGTGTGGCGACTATGTGATGGCAACAATTGCACAATGAAATACAGCAGGAAGTAGAAAAATTAAAAGTTTGAATTTCAGTTAGGGTGAGTCAATTGGGTAAGATTTATCTAGGATTTTCCCATATCATGAAAAGGTGAATATTAGGGAACTTTAAGCTGTATGGGCCCCAAGGCTCATTTGAGCTTATTTCACATGTTTCATTCATTTATTCATTCATTAATGCACTGCCTGATATGACCTACAGGGTTAAACAACATTAAATTAAAAAAAATAATAAGGCTGTAGGTTATAGCGAAATTGAAGGGCTTGGGACCAGATAGTCCTATGCCACATTTTGAAAAACACTGAGATACTACCATCATGTAGCTGTGAGCATTCATTCTTCTCACTGCTCAAGTAGTGTCAAATTCTGACAACAGGTGGCTGAGTTATTCATGTAAGTTTCTTAAAGATTTCTGTGCAACAGTGATACTTTTTGTTATAGAAAGTCTTATACCACTTGAATTCAAGATGGCAGCAAGCGAAGAACTACATGGAAAATCTCAGCCCTCGAAAAGGAAGTTATTTGAGAATGAACGTAATAAAGAATGCCCTTCACTAGATATCTATGCTACTCAACTGTATATTTAACAGAATTCGTGCACTATTTGAATGTAGAGAACTGATTCTGTGAAACTAATAAGTTACTACAACTAATTTTGTTAATTTTCAATAGTTGCTGCAAGTTATTTCAGTATGTTCAGTGTTCTGTTCTCATGCATTGTCATTCTGAGGAAATATTTTCATAAATGGAACATAAAAACCAAATAAAAATTATCAGTGGTAGCTAACAGTAAAAGGAAACTAGTATCCTAATTCAACTAGAAAGACCTATGCCACATATAAACAATACTTTTTCATTAATTTGTTTATTTTTCCCAAGAATGATTCTATTTACATACATGAAACTTCTCAAGGAAGTTCAAAACACTTGTATGAATATATTGCTTCATTGTCAGAAATCCAGCATTAGCTAACAACATATATTGAAGCATGTATGAATGTTTATTCTCTGAAATTGTGATTTATAGAATCTTTTAAAATACATTTGGTCTTATATCTCAGTTCCAATATGATGTATCTGATCCCAAGCCCTTCAATTATAAACACAAATATCTGTAATCAAATTTTTCATCTTGAAATTTTATTATATTCTTTTACTTGTATAGAATTTTAGTATTTCTAGAGTTGAGTGTGAATGATAGCAAGGTACTTACAGAGACAACAAGTTCAGCGAGCAGTGGCCCATGAGCCCAGAGTACCTCTCCCTTGGCTGTATGCCTGTAGTGGAACCTTGCCCCCTCCACGATGACTGAATGTGGGGCAGGAAGCGTCCAAACTGTGACAGTTCCCAATAATGACTGTGGTGATGGACCTAGTCCATATGTACGTCCCCTTCGATCTCGAATCACCAAACGCAGACCAGGCCCTGTCAGGTTCACAGTCACTTGCACCATCCGTGACATCACTGGCAGAATAGCTACCCTCGTCATGGCTTTTTGTATATGGAAAATAAAGCATGGTCTATTATTGGAGCCCTCTGAGCAGGTAGACTTAAATTAATAGTACCATAATTAGATTTTACAAAAGATGTTGAAAGTGTTGCTTTTCTGGTTGTATGCATTGTTGATATTAAGGGACAACATTTTCATTGACTCAGTGCAGTTTGTCTTTAAATATTATAACTATAATAAATATTTTGTAACAAGCTTCACTTATCTTCCTTTCATAGAAGTTTAAAAACAGTGTTGTTGTAATTAATTTAATTTAAAAGGTGAGTTAATTAATAACACTGAACAACACTCACAACATATTCTTCCGGGACGCGTTTCGAAGGTTAACTTTCCTCCATTATCAACCGGACAATATCTGGGTTTCCATGGTGTTTGATGGTGCAGATGGTGATGCTTCTTCTGGTGTTTCTTCTGGTGGCGGTTCAATGAACTTACTGAAGATGTCTCTCTGAGGAATGTCGAAATTAAATACTTGGTTTATATTTTTTAAAATAAAGATTTGTTCCCATGTGGACAGTTCTTGTTTTCCGGTTATGTGTTTGAGAAGTTTCGGTTCTAGCTTTATGTCATGATTTTTTGTCCAAAAGTGAAATGCAACCGCTGATTTTTCTAATTGTTTACTCTTAATGTTTCTAACGTGTTCCTTGGATCTAATTTCTAAATTTCTTTTGGTTTTTCCTATGTATACTTCATTACAATCACTGCATTCAATTTGGTATATGCCAGATTTTTTGTTAGGTGGAATAGCATCTTTGATGTTTGAAAGTATAATTATCAACCGGACAATAACTGGGTTTCCATGGTGTTTGATGGTGCAGATGGTGATGCCTACTACCTATTACTACCTACTATAAGGGGGAATTTACATAAACGTAATACATGTAGTAGAAATAAAGTCGGTGTGCCATATCACAGATTGCAGAAGACCTCAAAAATAATACAAGGTAGTAGGCATAAAACTTTTCGATTCACTTCCATAAAAAATTACTATCATAAATGTTCAACTCTTTGAGGATAGATTGTATTTGTATATATATAAATGTTTATTTCTTTGTCCCTTATGGGCTGCTATACTATTCATCCAAATGTGATGAAAGATTTTTGTGCTATTCATGTTACTATGCAACACATTACATTCACATGGTTTTCTTTACTCACTTTTCTTTTACATAACACATTCACATGTATTTTTCTTCTCATTCTTCTACAAATAATTAATACACTTTTCTATATTTTGGAACTAGAAATGCAACATATTACATCTCTATAGTTTTCTCTACTTGCTTTTCTTTTTTGTAACATATTCATATGTATTTTTCTTCTCACTCTTCTACAAACAATTCATGCATTTTTTTATTTTATCAAAATGCAAATGCAACATATTATTTTCACATATTATTTTCACATATTTTTCTCTACTCGCTTTTCTTCCTCTGGTATTTGTGGTTGTTACTATAGTACTTTTGCATAGCGTCTTCCTAGTGTTTTTATTTATTTAGTTTATTTTTTATTCTTTAGAGTATCCTAAGGGTTATAATTAAATATATGCTTAAGTGTATTTTATAACTGTCTCCAAGGAAAACACAAAGCTATTGGGCAGGTGCAATCTAAGTCTGAAAGTTTTAAGGGTAAATCATCAAACCATGGATAACATTGTGCATTTCAGCTCATGCTTAATAAAACATCCTGTATACATCATACAGGAATTTGATACAGAAAGTAAATGTGATATGTAAATAGCATCTATTAGATATAATGTCACACATTAAAGTTAGCTTTTGACAAAGCCTATTGTAAGTATTGTAATTAGCAAATGGGAAACAAATGTGGAGACAAACGACCTATTTGATCAACATACCAATCTCTTGCCAAAATACTGGAGTGCAAGAGAATAAATAGCTTCAGTGCCAACTACCAAACATTAGACATCCACCAACCAACCTCACATTTTTCATGTGCCATATGAGGCATGAAATGTTTATCTTTAATGATAAGCTTTTCTCAGAAACAAGCTTCCAGCATCTTCTGTAAGAGGTGAAATACCATGCATTTCATGTTGGTATGTCTACACTTTAGTGCCCTAACAAATGCTCAGGAAGATTGCCAAAAGATATGCTATAGACATACCTCTTCTTAGTCTTCGCTGGAAAGTGTTGGTGATGTTGAGACACAGAGAACCATTTCCTCCACAAACTCCACAAGCATCTTCCTCTATGGTAGAATCCAGTTCACCATCACAACCCAGCTTTTGGCAGTGACCCTGTATACAAACAAGGGAACAAATTCACATCATCATCTCTACCCATGTTTCTTTATTACTTTGTCTATATAATAGGTAGAGGAAGTACAGTAGTGTCCTGCCATTCTGAACTCCTCTAACTCAGAAATCTGCCAAATCTGAACAGGGCTAGGAAAAAATATCTACCAAATTTGTTTTGAATTTTAAACAGGAAAAAATAAATATTGAGATTAAACTAGTTTTTCCAAATAAAACGGTAATTTATTAGCACAGAAAAACATGAAATAAATGCCACAGGAGTAAACAGTGAGTTTGTCTGCTATCTTATACAAAAAAACTAAAAAGCGGAAGGCCTATACCTATTAACAATGTGCATAACAAGGTTTAAATGCAATGTTTTTACATTAATGAGAAAACAAAATGGAAAAGCAAATTAACTCTTGAGGAGTGATATCAGTGATCTTTTGACACAGTGCACTGAAACAACTTGGAGAGCCAATGTTCCGCTACAGTACTCATGCTAGGTAGACAGCAACAGTGCTCATAAAAACATTACAGTAATTGGTTTTCGAGCCTCACAATGTAATTGCAAAATAAATTACAGCGTACTGTACTAATTTCATACTTTTAATCATTTTAATATGTGACACATAAACACTTAAGGTCAATATGTTGTCTATTTGACGAAAACCCACCTAATCCAAATTTTTGCTGATCCAAATTTTCACTAATCTGAACAGGATTCAGTTCCAATTAGTTCGGGTTAGTGGAACTCTACTGTATTGCATTCCAACCATAAATTATATTGAGCTTTCACTGGAAATGTATGCTTTGAGGCACTCTGAACCCCCAAAAAGAACATTTTTAGAAAATTGTCAGTGTCAGTCAGTATATACGTGTCTATGAACAGCATGACTCAAAAATCTGATGTGTTGCACTCACATGACTTTCTCTACTCTTGTACTAACCATTCTTACAAACTCATATGCCTCTATCTTCTTTGTGTTGAGATAAACATTTGTACAAATTATCTTATTGCTTATTTCCTTGTAGGTTCAAGGGGAATGTTAGAATACAGTAGGCTTTGTGCGATAGTCAAATGTTTTAAAGCTTTGAGATTCTGTGGTCTTTGCACACTTAACATATAAAAAAAATGAACAACAATGATCCATTTCACGAAAGTTATAAGTTTTCCAAAACTCACATACATAACAAGGAATATCTCCAAAACGGTTCACCTTACAAGAAAATTTATTCAGGCATAAATTGTGTATTTTAGCAAGATCTACATTTTTTATATAGTATGATTTGGTCTACCTCTAACGGTTTACCAGTTATGCAAAAGTCGTCCAGAGTAAATACGACTACAGGGGCTATGGCCAGAAAATTTAAGATATACATTTCATTTGTCATAAAAATATCTCAAACATATGACATTTTAATCAAAATCATTAGTCATTTTCAACAAAATCAAAATTTTCGAAAAATATTCCACATAAAGGGTAGTTTAGCGTGGGGCTATTTTCTTCAAAATCTTCATGTCGCATCCTTGAAAGACATTAAACTTAAATAACTTTGGTTTTTAACCGACTTTTCGTTTTTGAGTTATGCTGTCCACAGACTGACACACAGAGACACAGATACACACACACACACACACACACACACATGGACTGTTTTCTAAAAATGCTTTTTTTGGATTCAGGGGGTCTTAAAACATATATTTCCGGTGATATCTCGATATCGAATTTTTGGGTGGAATACAATACTTCCCCTACTTACCAGTAGAGAAAGTAAAAACAAAAGTTGATTAAGCATTAAACTTGGTATTTAGGTTCTGTATCTTTCTACAATATGACATGACGATTTTCAAAAAAATCCCTCCACTCCAAACTACACTTTATGGAAGAGTTCTTGAAAATGTTGATTTTACTCTACCACTCAAACACTTTATCTTAAGTCCTGAGTCGAATGGTATGCAGAGTCAAGCATCAATGCCATATTCCATAGCTTGCTTCACAAACTAATCAATATACCATTGACACAAACAGAATATGAACAAGAATACACACTGTAATGGGAGCTTCTCCCAAAAACCATATACTCGAACATGAACAGCCAGTATTCTCAGAGTGGGCATTTCCAAGGCATCTTTGTCCCCTAGGTCATTAATTTTAATGAGGGTGGATGTTTTCAAAACTAAAAAGCCAGGAGTCTGTGAGGTCCAGATGGAGAGGTTGGGAGGAAGCAGCAGAGAATTAGGGGACTTAGCTGTGTGACTTGGACGAGGCAGACATGCAAAGATATATGGTAAGAAGACTGCAAATGGGCAGTGCGAAAATTAGCAATATCGGGGATTAGAATTTCATCAGAGAAATAACAGTTGCAAGGGACAAGAAATTATATACGGTCATGGAAATTGTTCTCCGAGAATCCTGGTACATTTTGGGTAGTTGTCATGACAATCAATAAAGTAGAAGTGCAGTACAAAAGATAGTGTCATCTTCCTTGTTGGACCCCCAAAGGTCCTTCATGACCATTACACCCTGAGATTGTCCTAACCTGTTCTCCCACATCCCTACATTGACCGTTAGTATGTATGGCCGGCAATAAGCATGATTTGCCAACACGAGCAGCCGAGGAATGATGACAATGCTGACGTCTGACACCCGCTGCTGCCACAACACATATCAAGTTGTCTAACTGAATAACTAACAATACAAACTTCATAGACAAATTAGTCTAAACACATAAAAGATATAAAAATCAGAATGAAATTACCACCTTATATAACTTAGAAAAATCAAAACTCAAACATTGCAAATTTATATTTCACCCAAAATACTTCTGGAAATTTGAAAGGATATTAACAATTTCAACATAAAACCAGCTCCTCAAAATAAATACCACCTCCAAAACTTACTGAACCAGCCTTTAAAAAATAGTACATAGGAAACTCAAATGTCAGGGATTTACCAAATGAACAGCCAGGATTACAATAAGGTTTACATTGGTAAGACAAAGAGAAATTTGGAAATGTGGGTATAAGAACACTTCAGAGAATCACAGTATAAAGGAAGAAATAGAGTTGAATAAATATGCAAAGAAACCACTGGAACTGCAAATTTGGGAAAACATCTTCATTACTAAAAAACAGAAGCTCCTCATGAATTTTGAAATCCCTGTGATTGATAATGTCATCCAAGAATAATAGATGGCAGCACAACACCAAGGTGAACCCAGACACCTGTTGTAGCATCAGTCAACCACCAACCTGGAAATAGGGAACAAGTTTCCCACAAACTAGCCTTTGTTTAATGACTCAGAAGTGGAAATACGGTGTGTACAAGGTTGATTCACTTTACTCTAATTTTAATAAGGAGTCATGCATTTAGTCTTTTACTTCAGCTGTGGCTAACCTGGAGAAAGTTGTGGAAACTATAACTCACAGGCTTGTATGATATAATTTAAAGTTGTCGTCGTCCTGCAGCACTACCGCCCTTTGAGTGTAACCTTGGTCTACTGACCTGCCGTTGGATCCCCTACTGTCAGTAGTCCTGTTACTGTACATATCAACAATGATGAAGTGTGCGAGTGGTACTTACTGCAAGTGACTGATGTTATAGGTACCTGGATACATATGCTGCTGTCTCGACTGTCATAGGAACATGGCGTGCCATCCAGGAGATTCTCCCCAGAGAGGAAAACTTCACCACTTTCTCTGCTCATACACGTCAGTTGACACTTCAGTGACTCTGAAATACAGAGTACAATAACAACTATTTATATTTATTTGCCATTTCATTTAAATATAGAAATATTGGCCTTTTAAACAATGATGTAATAATACAAGATATAAATTGACAAATGATAGTTCAGAGTAAGTTAAATATAGTTAGGGAGTAATGTCCATAAATTCATCAGTTGAGTAAAACGAGCTGTTTATTTGCCAGTTGTGAACACATGCTTTATTGGGACAACCCTTACTGACTCAAGTAGTTTTTTTTTTTTTTTCTTTTTTTTTTCTCGTGGGGTGGGTCCACTTCTTATTACATAAGTGTTGATGCCTGCCTATGCTGGAATATTATGCTCCCCAGGTCAAATAGACTCCTTGACCTTTTTGTAATGCCTAGCAAGAGTTTGATGAGATCTAGGTATATTGTCTCCATCTCAGTTCCTAGTAGTCTGAGAATGGAGTATCGAAGTTGTCCAGTACCTTCACTTAAATATAATATGAAAGGCAATTTCATCTTTCATTCCACATTTCCTGCAAACTGAGTCATCCTTAAAAATTCGTAGTGTATGCAGGTGATAGTGTCCAGTTAATAAACCCACTTACCTAGGTTTACCAGAATATTTTATGGAAATGTAAGACACAATGGTAAAAATCTGTTATGTTGCACTCATATGATTTTCTCTACTCTTGTTCTAACCATTCTTACAAACTCTTATTCCTATGAGACAGAATATTAAAAGACCCCAAAAGAAAATCGTTTATGTGAATATTTGTTAGGAGTGTAATTTGTTTTTTGATGTTGGTATGAGATGGTTAAATGACGAAAACGTGTTACTAATGTTCATTGTTACAAACAACTAAGTTTGTTTAAAGACGTCATAAATATTTCCATATTTAATTTTAATATATATATGTATAAATAAAAGAATTATATGTGTTCAATATCAAAAGCAAAATCAGGATAGCTAAAGATCGCTTCCCTAACAATGCGGGAACTATTTGATGAACGCATACGCAAATGTATACAAGAAAGGTAGTATCACGTGAGGTGATGCTGGACTTCGTTCACTAGCGCCTAAATATCCAAGGTGAAAAGACGTATTTTGGTAGCGTGTGAACATTGTAGAACGTTTACCAGACTTTCATCAAGCTTTTGTTCCACTTTTTGAAAAAGTGGAAAGACTTAAATAATCTAAAATGGTGCTAAGAGGATTTATTTAAATGTAAAATAGAGAAAAAGTGTTAATAAAATAATACATTGTGGTGAAGAAACATTGTGTGATTTTTCATTCCATCCGTTACCACGCCCTGAGAGAAATAAGAGCCACATCGCTCAAAATTGAATTAACACATCAATAAAAACAGCACCACCTATATCTTCTTCACGTTAGTTAACATAAACATTTGTACAAATTATCTTATTGCTTATTTCCTTGTAGGTACAAGGGGATATTAGAATACAGTAGGCCTTGAGCGATAGCCATATCTTTTAAATCCTTGAGATCCTATTCTCTTTGCACACTTAACACATAAAAAAATGAACAACGATGTTCTTATTATTTATTTATGCCAACCTCTTAAACGATGTTCTATTTCACCAAAGTTTCAGGTTTTCCAAAACTCGCACAAACAACAAGGAATTTCTCCAAAATGGTTCACTTTACAAAAAAATTTATTCAGACATAAATTGTGTATTTTAGCAAGATCTACAGTTTTTGTAGAGTAAGACTTTGTCTATCTCTTATGGTTTACGAGTTATTCAAAAGTCATCTGCAGTAAATAGGACTTCATGGGCTATAGCCAGAAAATTCAAAATATACATTTCATTTGTCATACAAATATCTCAAACATATGGCATTTTAATCAAAATCGTTAGAGCCATTTTCAAGAAAATCAAGATGTTCAAAAAATTCTCCATGTAAAGGGTAGTTTAGGCTGGAGCTATTTTCTTCAAGACCTTCATGTCGCATCCTTGAAAGACATTAAACTTAGATACCAGCTTTGGTTTTTAATCGACTTTTCGTTTTTGAGTTATGCTGTCCACAGACTGACAGACAGACATACAGACTGACACACAGACACACACACACACACACAAATTTCTTTCTAACAATGCTATTTTTTGGATTCAGGGGGTCTCAAAACATATATTTCCTGTGAAATCTCGGCATCGAATTTCTGGGTGGAATACAACACTTCCTCTACTTACCAGTAGAGAAAGTAAAAATGTAGCACACTTGACAAAAATGTAGGACATTATCGGTCAATGCAAAAATAATATAAAGTTATAATTCAAATGCTGTTTAATATACCCAGAGGCATATAAATTTATATTTTCTTAAAGTCTTGAAACATTAAATGTTCACATAATCATTAACAGTCAGCGATAGTTCTCCAAAGAACTAATCCTTCATAATTATTATGACTTTAGCTTGGTGAATACATTTTACCCTCTGCTCGACCTGTGATACGAAAATTTGTGTTTGCATTGTCGGCTTCAAATGCTACCATTTATTTTCTATTCCTAACCCTGCTAAAGTAGTTTCAGCATATGATGATATTGTTTCCATGGATTTGTATGATGGTGGTGATGAACAATGTGAAATGCAAGTGTTGCCTCTGCAGTGCTAACAGAATATGCTAAACTGTGTGGACTGAGCAAAGAGACCTTTAATATCTGAAACACCAACAGAATGTTGTGAATTTATGTTTCTTACAAGACAGACTATTTACTTATCACTTCCTTATTCTTGGATAACAAAAATGCAAATAGAAGAGTGAAATTAAAGCACCTCTTTTCCCCTACATAACACTAACCTTTTGCTTCGGAGTACAAATACTGTGTTGCCAATCTGTTGTCCAATGGTACTAATGCATAGTATACCCTTTGACTGTATGCAGTGTAGCGAGTTGTAGTTGCAGCTAATAACTAATTATGCATTTCTATCTTCACAGTTACAAGTTGATTTTTTAATGATCACTGCTTGTCTTTGAAAATGTAGAACATTTGAAACTTTTCAAGAATTCGCCCCAGATGCTGGACAAGAGGTTAAAATGCAGGGCATGTGCAGGAATTTCTGGACGCTTACCCACCTCATCATTCCTTTGTAGTGCAAGATTTCAATGAAGGCCTTGGTATTCTTGCCTTTGTGTGATTCAAACCTATCCATGTTTTAATTGCCCTCCTTGCCCTTCTTTCTAATACCACAAGATGGCTCTTGCTTCCAGTTTTGCAAGCTGGTCTGCTTTTTCCTTTTCATCAATATCTGCATGTCCTAGTAGTTAATTCCATTACAAAAACAAGTATCTCCAGTAAGAGTTAATCTGCATCTCAGATATTCTACGATAGTCTATGCACAATAATTCAGTATATACATTTTCTACCTGCTTTTTCAATCCAAGTTTTGAATCTAAACAACATCCCAAGAATACATTTAACTTTTTTGATGCTTTGTAATAGTGCATGCAAGTTCTAACTGATGAATGTTATGCAGTTGAATTTTGGAACATGTTTGCTCCACTTACACTCTAAAGTAACAGTGCATGTTAACATGCACATTTTTGGTAACCCCACCACAAAATAGACACAAACTCTAAACTATTAGAAGAAGTGAACCATCTGCAATAACTCGCCATATGGGAGATCATCATTCAAAAACATAGTTATAGAATTATGAACTTTGAAATCCTGCATCCAGACATTGATACCAAGTTGATCATACCACCTACCGAGGACCAGAGGAAACAAGATGCCAATACCACTGGTCAAGATGTAGCAGATGATGAAAGCAACGACTTCCAAAGCATGTCCAGTTCTAACAAGATAGAAGTTTAGTGTACCTGGATTTGCCTCATGTGGCAGCCATGTATGATTGATGCGATGATTGCCTAGCCCACCAGGGGGCACTAGCACAGGCAGCCTGGAACATTGCTGTGCCCTTACATCCTTCAGTGGGAGGGGACAGGTCGTTTTCCCACACAGCTCAAATTCTTCACTTTTCCCTATACACTCTGCTCCACCATATGCTGGCCTTGTGACAAACACAAACATAAGTTCTAAGTCTTTTTTTCTTTTTTTGTGGTTTCATTGTAAATTTAAAACATGATAAGCACACTCATTCCCATTTATGCTACTCCTGCAGCTTTGGGAGATATTCTACTGGCTTCATAGATAGCATATGTATAGCAAAGAGGAGTGTATCTGTTTACATTTTCACGTGTCATGTTTCACGTACAGTTTTAGAAAATTCATAACTTTGAGCAATGTCTTTAATGGCAAATTGACTTCCCACATACCCACAGTTCTTCCTCCATGTGCCTGTGCAACATTTCATACATCACACCAGTTACAGTTAAGGACACTGGGACTGAATTTTCTACATTTTTTTAAATTTTAAAGCAATTTTGTTGAAAATTAGCACAATGGTAAATAAGAAATTTCTGTGCTAAAGCTCAATGCTCTAGCTCAAATAGTTTTTCAGATAATACAATTAAATATTTTAATTAGCAAAAAAAGCTTAACTTTTTTTTAACTGACGTATGTATTCACATTTTTCAGAGAAGTTTATTAGTGGCATTTTCTGATACTATAGAAAAGTGAAAAAATTACAGTAGAATCTCGATAAGTCAACTCTCAATAGCTTGACATTCCATGTAACTTGACAACCTGTTTTAGTTTAATTTTTTTTTATATTTTATCGTTAAACTGGACTGTAATAATTTCCATAATCCACTATGCAATATAAACAGTATAGGTACATTTTAGTCATAGTATACAAGCCCACTTGCCTTATTGTCTTGTTCATTTCAAGTAAGAAAACAAAAACATTACCCCATCATCAATTTGCATGATGTCACTCATGCAGATCCAGCAGTCATTTGTCATGTCTTAAAATCCCTCTGTACCTGGGAGGCTAAACTTTCAGTTATATATGTCTGGTTACAGTGTAGCTTCCAAGATTTCAAGCTTATTGTTTATAGCAGTGAAAATGTTGAATGAGAAAAAAAGACAAGTTAACATGACAATGGAAATTGGATGTGTTAAAGAGACTGGAGAAAGGGAAACAAAACATAATACATTTTTTAATGTTATACTTTTCTAAGAGGTAGAACTGGAACTTAAAAATTCAATGCCACAACTGGGATTTGAACCAGCATTGAACTTTTAAGTTCCAGTTCTACCTCTTAAACTTTGCCCACACACGGCTTGTGTGTTTAAAAACACCAACAGTAAGTTTGTTGGCATAAATAAATAATAATTATACTTTTCTGTTTCCTATAATGTGCTACAATATGTATTTATGTAATTTGCAGTATTATGTTATGAGTTGTCAATCACAGACCCATAAAACTTGACAGCCTCTCAGTCCACATTAGGTCAAGTTATCAGGATTCTACTGTATTTGATTGAAGTTGATGTCTGTAGAGAAACAAATTTTTGTTTTTATGAAGTTGTGTTAAAATTCCTTTTTTTTTTTCTTTTGATATAAATTCATTTTTTGTGAGTCAATTAACAAGGCAATCATAAAATGCATATGGAATTTTAGATAGCACATTTGTGGTTATGTATGCAAATTTACATACAAATCAAAGAAAATTTTAATGTAATGAATAAATTTCATTTGCAACAATACAAGACTGAGGGGAAAAAGATACACATACACAAGGGTCAAGTGGCATTAAAAAGGAGCACATAAGCAATTTAAACATGCTGTTGGGCTTTTAATAATTGAAACTGAAGTGAATCACAGGTATTTATAGAATATTTGAATGAAATAATGAAAAAGCCGAAAACGTCATTTTGATCTTAAAACTCAGTCCCAGGATACCTAGCATATACCACTGTTTGGTCAAACAACAAAAGCAGAACACTCCACACACTTTCTGCTATGGACATGCCCACTGAGAAGGTTCATAAAATGCCACCTGAAGTTGTAAAGATGGCATGTATGGAACCAAGTGTGCACTATATCCACGAATTAGAGTGACATCACACCTGCGTGTTGGTAGAGCAGTGAGTCAGGTGGCTTTAGGTGAACCTGGAGCATGTTTGTTTACTTCTGTTGTGCAGGGTTGCTCTTTGACAGAGCTGATTATGTTTTGAGTAAAAGGTACTGAGTTTTTTGGTAGTTACATACTGATGCAAGCAATGGAACATAAACACACAGGACTCACTTGAAACAAAATACCTATAACTTATCAGTACAAAGAAAATATACTGATGGGTGCAGCATAACAGTTAAAAGTATGGAGAAATGTCATGTTATATTTTGGTACCTGATTCTTATGTGACATAGTAATTCACTACATTTTAGGTACACCAATCAAAACACTTTCATATGCGTTTCTCTTGCATGCTTTGTTCCAGTGGTTTATCTTTCTTTCCTTATTACGTATTTCATCACAGTTTAGGATACATGTATGTCTAAGCAAAAATGAACTAAACACTTAATAGAATACCGGAGAGTCTTCTTGCATATATGTATATAATTAAACTTCAAAAAGTTTTCTGCAATCATTATGCCACTTTTGCCCCACAGTCTATTTGCTACATTCTGCATTTGTAACATTTCTTCTCATTTATGTACTATACTAGGTATTAGAATATTTATCTACATATATGTAGATGAGGGGAACAAAAAAACATGGTTGATACGATACATTTTGGATGACATTGTGGTTTACACAATACTTGCAAAAGTGCCTGTTTGGAAATCCTTGAAGATACCGCTGGTGCCACCACTCCTAACACATAGCCTTGATTGACCAAAGTGGAGAAAAGAACTGTCACTGTTATATCCAACAGTATGCCATGAATGTCTGACTGTAGCCAATCAGAGGTAGTATAATTTATTATCCATGTGGGGTGCACTCAGTCCGATAAGATACATGCCAAACCAGTTGGAGTTAATGCTGCTTATTGCATGTAACACCATGAGTGTGATTCGCTCTAATTATGGGATATACTATACATGTGAAGGGAATATCTTAATTATTAATTCACTATCTTGAGAGCATAGACAATATATTTGTGTATACGTATAACTACCTGGGGTTGTTACAGCTCCTAGATCTGAAGCTGACACCAAAGTCACACGATCTCGAACATGGGGTCCAGGAAGACCACGAAGACCAGCCTCCATCACGGGGGTTGTGTGTAACAGGGTCTAATCCAAATCTGCTGTGAATATCACACTGTAATATAATTCTACAGCTAATCATTATTTCAAAATCAGTTTTAAGAGCTGTGTAAGTACAGGTGTATTTTCTTTCTGTTTTGTTGGTATGAAATAATCTAAAATTATTGAGCAAAATGCCAATAACATAAATAGGAAATTTTCACCTGCGTCGATCCAACATTTCGCAGTATCCAGCCATGCACCAGTGGTTCACCCCACACTCAGTACCTTCCAGTGGAGGTCCTTTTTTGGTTTTGCATACCAAGGGAGCAGAAACATGGCCGCACCAAAGATGCGAACAGGGGTCCGGCAAGTCAAGAGATCTGCATAAGGAGTACCTAACACAGAGGTGGACAGATTGTTACTTAAAATTTCTGTAAAACATTTTAATTAAACCAATTAAATTTGCTGCTCGCTTATCTGCTTCATTTTTATTTTATTTTTGTATTTTAACTTTATTTAACAGCATATTCCATTACACAGCGAGTAATACTATATGCTTGGGTACATAGTTACATATTGTTGAAGATTTACATTAATATTTGTATTTACAAATCAAAATTTTTACTATCTATGAATCTTACAAAACTTTGTATTGTCACCGCGCCCGCCGCATCCGATTGCCTGCACTGGGGAGGGGGGACCCAGCCAGTCGCCTACCTAGCCTAACGACCAGCCTTGAGGAGGGAGCAGTGTCGCCCATCGCATTATTGTCGGCACTACCGCAAAGGAGCCGAAGGAAAGAGACAGAGAATGGCCGCATTGTTGGGCGCTTGCCGAAAGAGAGAAAGGGATAGAGACTTCTGGAATTGTCTGCTTTGTATTTGACCGCAATAATAACTGAACTTTCCTGAAGTTTCGAGAACAGTGCCTGGAAGATATAAATAGCGGTAAAGTGTGAGAAGGACAGTTCTTGTGTTACGAATTCGGAGCCGTGCTGTTGGTGAATCGGTAAAGACTTTCTTGCTGTTGCAACGAGTGTAAAAGTTACTGTTTACGGAAATAAAAGTGTTTCTTTATCCCGACTACATCTGTCTTCTTTACTTTACATCCACGAAAGTCACAATATGTTTTTGTATAAGTTCTTTTTTGTTGAGTGTCCAATTTCCACCTGCCATTGTTATTGCTTTTTTGAGGATTCTTCTTTCTCCATCTAACAGACTACACTAAAAAATCACATGGTCTACAGTTTGTTCATTTTGGCTACACTTACACATTGGATTGTCATTTCATTTAGCATTTATTTAGCATTTTCCACCAAGGGCGGCTCCGAGGGCAGTGTCTCTGTGGCAAGGTACTACATTAAAAGGAGAAGAAATACATATTTTAAATTGTTTGTATACTGTGAATGCAGTCATGCTTGTCTGTGTGTGTGTCCGTTGTGGTAGGGATCCTGGAACATCAGGCGATGGCTTATTGTGCATCAGACCCTGGGGGGAAAGATAATATAAGAGTACACCACAGGCGACCAGAAGTCATCACAGGCGAAAGTACAGCTATGGTGGGTTCCTAACAGATACAGGCCCGACAGAGACCGCCAACTAACCACAGAGAGTCCGTCACCAGCGAGACCTGGTTGAGCAATCGGTTCCCCTGGGATGGCGACCGGCCGACCACAGCGCCTCCTCTCACCAGAGCGCAAGCACCGCCGCAGCGCAGTCCGCTGACCGAATAGAGGAATAAAATGAAAGAAGGTGGTAAGGGGGATGCATTCGCCTGAGTGACCTGGGAAAACCCAAGGTCAGGAAGGTCGGCCGCGGGAATCTAACCCACGATTTCTCGAATGAGGGCCAGAGACGTTAGCGGCTGAGTAATCTCGCTCGGTAAAAGAAGTCAACATCAATAAAGTGAATTGTTTTCTAAGTAGTTCATTTTCTGCATTATCGTTAGAAGAAAAGGTGAAACTAAAGTGCATAGAAAGATCTACTCTTGGTCTAAATATAGAAAAAATGCTTCGGTTAACTGCGTAAGAATTCGAGAGGGTTCCGTGCTCTTTGCTTGATGGTGATCACTGATCACCATTGTTCAGAAAAAGGTGGACTTAGTTCCTTTTGAAAACACGCATGAGAGAGCCCTAGGTTTATTTAAACATAATTTGCGAACGAACGTATCTACATAATTGCCTAACTAGGACGTCTAACATTACACTTTACTCGATTGTTTGCTACAGCAACAACCTTACATATGTGTTTTTGTTCTGTACTTGGAAGAATGACTAATCAACAGTTACATGTCGCACATGCGCCTACTCTCATTACATATTGCTCACGTTTGTTTTTCCTCGTTAGCTGTGCAATATTGCTCTGCGATTGCAAGTACGTTATTCCTTTTCACAAACAGGAGTAAAAGGTATGCTCTATAAAATACCAAGGATTTGGAATATTGCATCCTCTACCTTGTGATGATCATGATGATGATGCATTATCCACGGATGACAATTTGTCTGAATCAAATGATCCCAATTCTGAAGAGAAACTGAAAACGAGATCTTTAAATTCAGAAACTGATCATGAAGAAGAAGAGAATGAAAGCAATAATAATAATAATAATAATAATAATAATAATAATAATAATAATAATAATAATAATAATAATAATAATAATAATAATAATAATAATAATAATAATAATAATAATAATAATAATAATAATAATAATAATAATAATAATAATAATAATAATAATAATAATAACAATAACAATAATAATAATAATAATAATAATAGAGGAATCAAATGAAAGAAGGTGGTAAGGGGGATGCATTCGCCTAGGTGACCTGGGAAAACTCAAGGTCAGTAATAATAATAATAATAATAATAATAATAATAATAATAATAATAATAATAATAATAATAATAATAATAATAATAATTTATTATAATATTTATTTATAATAATTTATTAAAACTCAGTGCACTCAAGCTTCGGCTGCCACTGTTTTCTACATCCTTGAAATGGCAAATTTTCACGCTGTAAAGTTCGCCGGTATATCTCGAACATTTCATACCCATTGTTACTTCTCTATGGACAAAAAAAATGAAAAACGCCAGCCAATCGTAATTATTCCACCTCACAACGAATAGTTGAATGCGATGTGCGATACTATACATATATTAATTGCCGGGAGAAATATCTGCACGGTTGTTTATTGTGCGGCATAATGTTAAAACACGGTGCATCTGTTCCAAGTTTATCACAGAAATGTAAGTTTACTCCATTTGTTTTTACTTTATAAAGTTAAATTTTACACGTATTATTACTTTGTTTAGTTTAAAGAAGTGTAACTTGGATAGTTTATTTCGATTGCCAGTCGTGTGCTTTCATTTCTGAATTTAGTGGAAGACTATGAGAAGCAACATATTTTCTGTGTTCGTGTCTGAGAGTACATTGCATAAAGCAACTTCCATCAATATACGCATTACATTCGTCTATAGTCAGCAGTAAGTGCAATGACAACTAGAATGGCCAGAGGAGTTTAAGGTCGTAAACTTAACCTTGGAGAGTAGGATAAGCATCAGTTTGTTCCTTCCTCTCGTGCGTAGGCGCCAGCTTTACGAGTGTTGGAACAGATTGGATTGCCAAGATTTATTCCCTACCATATAACGCGCAACTTGAGCTACTGTGCAACTAAATGGTTATAGCAGAGAAGGCTTCTTCTTTGTGACGCATACGCAAATCGCATTCTGTTATGTGCAAAAGTCAACCTTCATGGTATTTGTGAGGGGGGGGGGGTGTATTTGGTTTGTGTGCCTCATATCCTGGAAGGCCCGAGTTCGGATTCTTTTTGAGACGAGTAGCTGGACAATACTTCTTAAAGCTATTTGGACTAGGGTTCTTCACCGTTTGGCTTACACATCCGATTTGAACTGTAGCCGTTCGGATTCTGAGCTCTAGGATCCCACACCACAGAAATGGGATACGATGTTTAGTATCTCTGCCCAACATCGATGTTTTATATTTAAAAATATAGATGTTTCTCAGGGCGTGAAGGTACAGAAGAGCCAATAGCAAGTGATGATTCGAATAACAGCACAATCGTAGTAAATTCCCTTCCTACAGTTTTGGAAGAAAATCTTAAGATGCGCATGTGTAGGAAAGAACTTAGTACTAGTATATACTTTTTCCCTGAGCAAATAATTGGTCCAGTAGGGCGTGCTTAGGCTATACTTCTACCCTTAAAATAAATTGAGATTGTCATGCATAAAATATAGGAGCAAAATTTGCTTTATAGACAATACCTAGAAAAATCTGATGTGTTGCACTCACATGACTTTCTCTACTCCTGTACTAACCATTCTTACAAACTCTTATTCCTATATTTCCATGTTAGTTAAGATAAACATTTGTACAAATTATCTTATTGGACATTTCCTTGTAGGTGCAAGGGGAATATTGGAATACAGTAGGCTTTGTGCGACAGTCAAATGTTTTAAAGCTTTGAGATCCCATTCTCTTTGCACACTTAACATATAAAAAATGAACAACGATGATCCATTTCACGAAAGTTCCAAGTTTTCCGAAACTCACACACATAACAAGGAATATCTCCGAAATGGTTCACCCTACAAGAAAATTTTTTGAGACATAAATTGTGTATTTTAGCAAGATCTACATTTTTTGAATAGTATGATTTGGTCTATCTCTAACGGTTTACCAGTTATGCAAAAGTCGTGCAGAGTAAATTCTACTACAGGGGCTATAGCCAGAAAATTCAAGATATACATTTCATTTGTCATCAAAATATCTCAAACATATGGCATTTTAATTAAAATCGTTAGAGCCATTTTCAAGAAAATCAAAATTTTCGAAAAATCTTTCAGTGTGTGTGTGTGCGTGCGTGTGTGCGTGCGTGCGTGCGTGCGTGCGTGCGTGCGTGTGACTACTGCACAGGCACAGCCAGTTTCATTTTTGGAGCCGTCAGTGTAAATGTGTACCTATGTGGCCTGGGTATTTAGCGCATATCTCCTCGGTAGCGTGATGGTTAGCGTGTCTGCCTCACGGTCAAGAGGTCCCGAGTTAGAATCTTGCTTAGGGTAATTTATCAGCGTAAGGTTTTTGTCCGAGGTTTTCCCTACCCTGAGAAGACAAATGTCGGGTAACTTAAAGCTCCATGGACCTCGGGCTCATTTGAGCATCATTTCACCCGTTTCATTCATTCACCGTCCGATATGACATTACATTGGAGGATGTTTACAGAAAAAATACTAAGAGTTGGTGATACGCAGTTCTGGAAGTTGAGTTGTTAGGACAGTTTTTAAATTCATTGTTGACTAGCGGAGTTCTGATCCTCAATAGTGGAATGTTGGTTGTTATTGTTGTAGGTGATATTTTCGGGAGGGAAGTATTGTTTTCGTTGAGATATTGCTTCACCCTTACTGTGTGGTATTGTCACCGCGCCCGCCGCATCTAATTGCCGACAACCGCAGTGTCACCCATCGCATTATTGTCGGCACTACCGCAAAGGAGCCGAAGGAAAGAGACAGAGAATGGCCGCATTGTTGGGGCGCTTGCCGAAAGAGAGAAAAGGATAGATTCTTCTGGAGTCTTCTACTTTGTATCTCGCCGCAATAAGTGAACGTTCCTGAAGCTTCCAGAATAGTGCCTGGGAGATATAAATAGCGGTAAAGTGTGAGAAGAGACAGTCAGACGTATGTGAAGCGTTGAGTAGTCGTGCCGACGGAGACGGACAGACGATGTGAAGAGTTGTGCCGACGGAGAAGGGACAGTTCTTTGTGTTACGAATTCGGAGCCGTGGTGTTGGAGAATCGGAAAAGACTTTCTTGCTGTTGCAACGAGTGTACAAAGTTACTGTTTACGGAAATAAAAGTGTTTCTTTATCTCGACTACATCTGTCTTCTTTACTTTACACCCACAAAAAGTCACACTGGTGTCAGAAGTGGGATTCGTCGAATTGCTTCTAGTTTCGTTACATCGTCGTTAGAAGTTGCAACGTTAGAACCAAGATGGAGGGAGATTCGGAAACCAGGATGATGGCAATGATGGAAGAATTATTCGCCGAAATGAAGACAGAAATGTCCAAGATGAAGACGACAAACGACAACCTCGTTGCCGAAATGAAGAGGAGAAACAACCTCGCTGCCAAAATGGAAACATTAAACGACAACCTCGCTGCCAAAATCGAAACGATAAACGACAACCTCGTTGCCGAGCTGAAAGAGATGAAGACGGCAAACGACAACCTCGCTGCCAAAATGGAAACGTCAAACAACAACCTCGCTGCCGAGCTGAAAGAGATGAAGACGGAGCTATCGGCGAAAATTGATGGCGAACTGATTGGCGTGACGGAAGACGTGGAAGAACTCGGCGAAAAGGTGGTAGACCTCTGCCAGCACGTGGACGTCATGGAGGACGACGGGGAACGTCTTGGCGCCCTGGTAGTAAGAGTTGACGAGAGCGTCAAAGTACTGGATGCCAGGGGCAGACGGAATAGCGCGGAGCCGGGGAGGGAGCACCTAGTGGCCGAGGCGACAGTTGCGCCCGTTTCGGATGATATGAGGGAAGACGTGGAACAACTCGGCGAACTGATTGGCGTGAGGGAAGACGTGGAACAACTCGGCGAACTGATTGGCATGACGGAAGACGTGGAACAACTCGGTGAACTGACTGGCGTGACGGAAGACGTGGAAGAACTCGGCGAAACGGTGGAAGACCTCTGCCAGCATGTGGACGTCGTGGAGGACGACGAGGAACGTCTTGGCGCCCTGGTAGTAAGAGTTGACGAGAACGTCAAAGTAATGGATGCCAGGGGCAGACGGAATAGCGCGGACCCGGGGAGGGAGCACCTAGTGGCCGAGGCGACAGTTGCGCCCGTTGCAGATAACGAAAGTGTACGTCTCGGGGAAGACAAAGGGGCAGTTCAGGGACGTCGTCGAGGATCCTCTTGAGGAGTGTGTCGGGTACGTAACCAACCAGGATATGACGTGGAGAACGATCAGCAGGGAAGCGCACAAGCAAACGAGCAACACGCGAAAACCGACTTGGCGTGGGACATGGGGGGACCGTCGGAGCCATCCAATCACCTGACGCATAGTGCCGTGAACGGAAGAATGGTGGACATCATCGTGGACGGCAGGATACAGGAGAGGCCGTGCCGAGCACGAGTGAACACGAGTGCAGCGGTGGACGCGACTCGCGCGGATGTGGTGGGGTTTGTTGCCGGACCCATCGGAAGCAAGGTGGCTGCGAAGGTGCGCCAGAGAGGTCGGCGGACACGGTACCCAATGAGCCGTTTCCAAGTGCGCAGGATGGCCCGTCAACACACCAGGAAGAAGGGCAACTGGATGAGGGACCGCCAAGACCGGCGGTACTGTTGCAGAATTTCGAAGCAGGATGGCATACATCGTCCTACCCGGACCAAGGGACACTATCCAACAGCGATACCTAGGATCGTGCCTCCTGGAGAAGAGGTTCGATGGGTTAGTCCACCGGGGCGCAAGGGAGATGCCGCAGTGATATGCTGGTCGGGACGACCAGCTCTGAGGAGGGAGCAGTGTCACCGCGCCCGCCGCATCTAATTGCCGACAACCGCAGTGTCACCCATCGCATTATTGTCGGCACTACCGCAAAGGAGCCGAAGGAAAGAGACAGAGAATGGCCGCATTGTTGGGGCGCTTGCCGAAAGAGAGAAAAGGATAGATTCTTCTGGAGTCTTCTACTTTGTACCTCACCGCAATAAGTGAACGTTCCTGAAGCTTCCAGAATAGTGCCTGGGAGATATAAATAGCGGTAAAGTGTGAGAAGAGACAGTCAGACGTATGTGAAGCGTTGAGTAGTCGTGCCGACGGAGACGGACAGACGATGTGAAGAGTTGTGCCGACGGAGAAGGGACAGTTCTTTGTGTTACGAATTCGGAGCCGTGGTGTTGGAGAATCGGAAAAGACTTTCTTGCTGTTGCAAGGAGTGTACAAAGTTACTGTTTACGGAAATAAAAGTGTTTCTTTATCTCGACTACATCTGTCTTCTGTACTTTACACCCACACCGAAAAGTCACAGTATTGTAACAACTTTTGCTTCTGATTCTTCTTGAATTTGGAGTGCTGCTGTCTTTAGAGCTTGGGTTTTGCATACAAAACGAAGTATATGCTCTTCCTTGTAGCTTTTCTGCATCGTATCAAGTTTTACCGTAGATAGACTAACTTTATTGGAAATGAAGTAAACTTGAAAATGTTGCATTTCCAAGCTCTTTGTGTGTTCACAAAGTGAACAGCTATTACAATACTGTATGGGGCGAACGAAGCTCTCACATAATATGATAAATGAGTTATTGTTTGGTTTCCCTTCTTCTAAGCAATGTAAAGAAGGCTTTTCTTGTGAGAAAAATTCCGTCAGGTGTTGTGGAGCGACAAAAGATATTATGCATTTATTCGTTTTTTCTAGAATTAGATTATGAAAATCTTGCCTTTCGTGAACTTTAGAACAGTTGTGTGAAAATATTTTTAGCTTTGGATTGTTATACATTATCGTCTTACCTTATAATACATTCTGGTATTGCAGCTTTACATAAATGTAGCATTTTGTGGCGCTACATTGCAAGCAAAAACATCATAAAATATTACATAATATAATAACGATAACATCATTATGTGAAAATTTAAAGAAATCAATCGTTTGATAATTGAAATTAATAAATGAAATAAGTTATTAGTTATTGCCCCAAGGGGTATTACAATGAAAATAACGAAACCTGTTTCAGAACATATCAGACACATATAAGTAAAGAAAGAGTTTGATAAATAATGACTGTAGTGCTCGTATAATGTAAAAACAGAAAAGTCCGTCATTTTTACCTAAAAACCCAGTCCCAGGGCCTCTAGGACGCACCATTGCTTGGTGGAATAATAAAAGCACAGCGGTCCTCCCTGCTATGTACTGAGGATGTTGGTAAAATGCCCGCTGAAGCAGTAGGGACGGTATATATGGAACCATGGGTACGTCATCAATGATGGCAAATACCCATAATCTTGTTAAAAATAAAACGTGCCAGGAAAGTGGCTAAAAGAAATGCGACATACAAACTCCACGATATCCATAGTGTACTGTATTAGTTTCAGTTATCATGAAACTCTGCAAACATAGCGCGTGCCGACTCGCCTATATAACCAAGAATTAGGTACCTGCTATTTCTCTGAAAATCGACGTTTCGCGAAGTTTTTCGTATCGAACCAGCAGTCGAAGCTCTAGTGGAAATGGCCTTTGCACTTACCCGTCATTGTCGCGCGTTGCTTAGCAACGTAGTGGTGTGAGGTAGGTGCTTTGATGTGGTCGGCGTCACAATATGACGTACAACCTTTTTACTTTCCCTACTCCTGTACACTCTCTTCCATTAATGCCGTCCCCGCACCTTTTGTAGACATTCTACTGGCCTTCACAGCAAGGAGGTGTGTGTATTTGTTTACATTTTCACGTGTCGTGTTTTACGTGCACAGTTCTACATTATTCAATATGAATATATAACTTACAGCAATGTCTTTAACTAGCAAATTCACTTCCCACATACACACAATTCTTCTTTGATGTACTTATCTCCGTAGGTAATATTTACATACATCGCGTCAGTTACAGCTAAGGGACTGAATTTTATTACTTTTTCAATTTACATCTATTTACCTTAAAATTGGCACACTTGATATGAATTAATAAGGAAATGGCTGTGCATAAGCTCGATGTTTTAGTTCAGTTTCTCAGAAAATAGAATTAAGTAGGTAGTTTTAAATGGCGAAAAAATGCATTTATTAGCGGTATTTTCTGATACTTAAGTAAACTGAAAAATAAATTAAAGTATTTAATAAATGAAGTTTATGTTATAACTTGCAGAGAAATACATTTTTGAGTTTATGAAGTTGGTGGTGTTAAAATTCCTTTTCTTTTCAGAATAAATCATTTTTTGTGAGCCAATGAATAAAGCAATCACAAAATGCATATTTGTACTTTTAGGTAACACGTTTGAGATTTACACCTAAATTTACATACAAATCAGAGCAAAACAGAAATGTAAGGAATACTTTTCATACAAAATGCAGAACAGGAAAAAATAATAAATAAATAAATAAAATAAATGCACCACAGTGTGGTTAAAATGAAGCACACGGGCGACTTAAACATGTCAAGTCGGTCTGGGTGACTCAGTTGGTTACTGATCCCAAGGTCGCGGGTTCAAATCCGGCTCAGACCGATGGTTTCTAAGTGTGCTTAAAAACGACAGCTCCATGTCTGTAAATTTACTGGCATGTAAAAGAACTGCGGGACGAAATTCGAGCACACCGGCGACGCTTATGTGATCCTGGCAATTTGACAACGTCGTTAAACAAAATAATCTTAATTTGTTAAACATGTTACATTATTTATTTGTGCCAACAAACTTACTGCGTTTGTGAGACTACAATCACTGAACACTGTGCAGCCGAGTGGATCAACGCAGTGACTGATGACATGATAGTACAAGGTGAAAGTGACAATGAGAAAATGAGCCACAGTAAAGGATGCGAAGCGATAGAACAGACCATCGAGTCAGAGACAACTTCAACAGACTTTCTACTGCTATGACGATTGCGCGGCAATGAAGCGTTTCCGTTAAACAGAAAACACTTATGGACTTCTTGAAGAAGTAACTTTATAAACTGGAACATGTACATGCTGTATGTATGTATGTACTGTAGCTCTTTTTTCATTTTGTATTTATATTTTATTTTTATTTGTATGTACCTACGTCAGTTTTTCATTTGATAATACAGTAGATGCCTTTTTGCACATCTTTGATCACGTTTTCATTCATTTCACCACTTTGCCATACGTTTCCCTGTCACAGTCCGTATTATCCGATGTATTGTCGGTCCACTTTACTTCGGATAATCTACTGTACTTGTTTTTATTTGGGCTAGTTTCCACTCGTTATAAGTAAAGGAAATAAAAGGTAACTGGATTTGACATGTATGTTGTATGTGAGAGAGCTAAACGAGACTTGACTCACCCTTCACCGAACTCCATGCGACATTGTTCATCCATGGTAAACGTTGCTTGTAGCTCTGACTTGAGCAGTGTAGCGTTGGCACCCCTGGGCTCGTTTCTTAAACACTGCCATCGACTGCAAACACAAATTCTCATTCACATTGTTGTTTTGTTCAGTACACAGTAAATATCGGATATAGTGGATCAGTTAAGGATGTGTGGGTCAATCCACGTCAAAGCGCACACCCATAAAACACGACTTTTTCGTAGAAGTTTCAAAATTTATTTTATGAATAATAGGCATCAAATAAGGAGACTCATATTTTTTTATTTCCGTATTTTTAAATTACTTGCTTAGTTATGGCTATTAGAAAGTAAGCAGTTTCTGCGCGCACCATAATATAAAATCACTCGTTACTGTAAGGCCATATAGAGTTGAGAGTTGGGGTTTGGCGCACTGGGAAGGTTAAATGCAGCATTTAACTACTTTCAATCAATCATTATTACACACAAATTTTGGACAGTTTTTTGATGCTATATTTTGTAAAACCAAAAATAGAATTTAAATCGATGTGTTAAAAATAAAAAATAAAAACTGTCATTGTATCTACAAAATAAGACATTAAAAACTATGAAGCGTGCATAAGTGCAATTTTTTTTTTTCTCGAGGCGTGCAAGCGCTCACGGAGGACAGGAAGTAGTGATCCGTTTGTACAGCTGGATCCGCCGTTCTTGGCCCCTGGAGGAAGTAAATATAAAGCTTGAAAGCGAGTACCATGCCAGGTGACAGCAGACAGCATGCGAATTGGTGCGTCAGCTATGCTACTCAGATAACTTCCTCTTACTAAGGCAGTACAGTCCATGCAGAAAAATGTCTCCACAATGTACCTTCTTTCTGATACTCCTGTGGCATCTGGTACGCGCTTTTGAATTTTTTGAATTTATTTGAAAAAATCTTCTGATGTAAGCAATTATTTGCTTTTAGCTTCTTTCTTCGCGTACGTCCATACATTTGAAACAATTTCTCTGCTCTGTGCAATGTTTCGGTTCCTAATTTAGAACGTACAGGTGGCATAATTGATTTACGCTATGATCAATGTTCCACAAATTCACTATATTCACTCTTTATCGCAAAGATCTATGTCTAACTGCACGCTGCACTAAAAAGCACTTGTGAATTAGCAAGGACTGCCTCAGATCATGCAGACATCACTACCTTCCCCCTCCCTCACCATGTGCATGGTTTCATTCACAGAATTGTACAATATGAGTTGATGAAGGAGACAAAGGCTATGGGTTCGCCAGTCAAGGTCAGGGGCCAAGAACGATGGGCCCAGCTGTGCTTTAAAAGTACACTCCTTCATTCCTTTGTCAAAAACTGAAGCTTTAATGAAACAATTTTCTTTCGAAGAAGGAGGTAGACGAGTAGAAATTTAAAGTTTTGTGTTGTATGTAAATATATTTTAAAAACATTTTGAAGATGCTAATAGTGTACATATAATAGTGTGAGCTAGCAGCGTTCTCCTTGCTGTATTGTTGTAAAGTTCAATGAACCTCAAGCAGTGAACAGTTGCCGTAATGGAAGGTGCCAAATGTGCGAGGTTACGGTAGCCGTCACCGCTGCCACGCGAGTCCGCTGGACTGATTTGCAAGTAAGTTAATTACAACTTAACTATTAGAGACTCCATTCTGATTTTTTCTGACAATATTGAATAAACGTCAGTGTATTTTTACTTTTTTTTTTCTTCAGATTTTTAAATGGTCTAGTTTGTTTTATTATCTAACTTTAAAACTTTAATAGTATAAAATAAAATATTAATAATGATCAATAAAATTTTCTAATTAATACCCCACGAAATACTGCGATTTATCTTTACTTTGAGCCAGAGATCAAATAATTTGCTTGATTACAATCGGAGGTATGATTGGTCGAAGGGTGAGGAGTGCGCGATTTTTGGACGTTTCAAAAATTAATATCTGCCAAAGTAATTTTTTTTATAAAACGAAGAAACACGGGTCAAATGTATTTTGTTCCAAAACAGCAAAAAAAAATGTTTAAAAAAATCTGAGATATTAAGGTCAATTTTTATAGTATTTTGTCCGATTTGACGTGGAATGACTCATGTATGACTGAAAATTTCACACTTTGAACTAATAAAAATATATGTTTTAAAAAGCTTGTACTGTACCTGTAATGTGATGGAAGCATGTTACCACCTAAATTTGCTTTAACAGTTTAGAACTTCTCATCAATTTTTTTTTATTTTTCCTTAAGCCACTGAAAAACTCTCGCGACAAAAAAAAAAAAAAAAAAAAAAATTTGGTCTAATATTTTAACTCTAGGTATAAAATACATCTACTTTTTAAAATTGTTTAAAGTTTCTGTGTCTTCTTCAGTTTAGGCACCAAAATGTTTTAAACTTCCAAATTTTGTTCCCCTAAAAATTCTAATTTTTGTGTTTGAAAGTTAAAAATATAAACCCAAACGGAGATTAAACGTAGGACAAGTTTTATTTGTTACTAACGGAAATACCCGACGTTGTCCGTGGTTTGGCGATTTATTCCTAAAACTTGTGGACTTAGGTTGGGCTTACCCAATAGTTTTGTTTTTGGAGGTATTTAAAACATATTACTTAACACACGTAAACAAATATTTAATTCAAACTGTTAGGATACTGTAATGAGTTAAAAATAAACTAAATAAATGAATAAAAAGCACATATACGATAGGAACAAAAGCGAGTAGAGAAAAGTGCGTGAGTATAACACGTTGCATTTCTATTTAGACAATATAGAAAATTGTATGAATTGCCTGTTGAAGTTCAGGTAGAGAAGGACATGTGAATGTATTACGTAAAAGAGAAACGAGTAAGGAAAATCATGTGAATGTAATACGTTACATAGTAAAATAGATAGCATAGAAACCTTCTCTATGGAAAAAACATTTATATTTTTCAATTTTCATCACATTAGGATGAATGGTATAGTAGCCCAACCTTTTTATATAGGAAAATATGTGAACCAGAGCGCAATGAATTGTGGGATAGAAACAGTGTCATTGATTTCCGTTTTAAATGAGGTGCTGACTTTTTGAAAAGTTAAGCTGTGCAGGACTACACTCACGCTACGGTTGTGTGGAACTCCTTCTTGGAGCATAAAGACCAGCTGAAGCGGTGAAAGGTGGCGGACACCATTGGTGCCATGACGCTGCCCTCCAGGGCCTCATCACTGCAATCATTACCTGCAGCCACATCCCCGTCATGGGTCAGTCCCAGCCTGCAACATTAGAGGGACGTTATTGTGCGTGCAGAGTTGCACATTGTGTTAGTAGCCAATGGGAGAATGTTACAACATAGCCATATCATGTGCTTGTGTGAGAGCATGCAGCGCACTGGAAGAATAGCAAACCGCTGGGCGCTTTACACAGACCTAGATTGAAACCTAAGTAACCTTTAGGTATTCAATAACACTAAATAAATGACAATGTACTTGATTATTCTAGAGCAGGTCTGGATAACTGGTGATCTCTGAGCACAATCTGCTCACGGCCTTGTACTGATAACTGTAAGTTCGTCAGGTAGAAAAAGGGAAGGTCGCTCAAGGTATTACGCGAGTTGCCCAGGCCTGTTCTAGAGGGATGACCAAGGGTTAATCGTCACTCCAGCAAATGTCCTTTTTACCATCCTCGTTACCGACACTGGTGGCAATTCGCCCCTTTTTGTCACAATTTTTGTAACATAATTGGGTGTAACATTTCCTCTATTTCTTTAATAACATCTCTTTACTGTACTTCTTCTGTCTGTTTAACAGAGGTGGCCCGTTGTTCTCTTGTTATAGTTTGCCAAGTCTTCCAATCTCCACAACTTTATTTGTATTGCTTCTGAGAGTAAGTTGACGCTTTACTTCACCACACAGAAGCGCAATCAGATTGTACTAGCAATGATAGAAATGTAAGCGTATTATTTGATATCCCCTTTCAGTAGCAAATTGGTCGAGCTCAAAATACACGTGAAATATAACTGTGCACAGGAGAGTTGTCCCAGAAGCACCAGTCCTGAGATCTAGATAGTGTTGTTGTTGTTTCCAACAAAACACTTGTTAGAAAGTCCAACATTATAAAGCTTAAGTTTCAAGTTTGACGATGCTACGTTATGTGATACAGTATTTGTTTGGCAGCCATCAATAGTGAATGCTCTTAGCGAATTTGTAAACATGGATTAAGCTGGTCATTGTTATGTAATCCAGAGTTATTTATGAAGAACTAACACAATTTTTTCCTTAATTATTCTGTTCGAAATTCACCCAGTGCCACAATTTTAGCATCAAATTAAGTAGAATATTCTGGAACTTTGATTGCTTGTCACTAGATGCGCAGATGTTTATATTATATTGTAATTATTAGTTTTATTGTCGGCAACTGTTTTTTGAGATTTTGTTCTAGCCAACGTGAAAATGGAGTACAGATTAAATGAAAGATCTTTGTAAAGCAATACTGGATTACGAATTCAATTATAGGTAGTCAAAGGGCACACCAGAG
Source organism: Tenodera sinensis (assembly GCA_030765045.1). Lineage (NCBI taxonomy): Eukaryota > Metazoa > Arthropoda > Insecta > Mantodea > Mantidae > Tenodera > Tenodera sinensis. The sequence goes on from CM060970.1 coordinate 8,576,353, forward strand.
AGAAATTGGAGTTCTGAATCTTCCCCAAAGAAACATAATACTAAGACTGGTAAACAAATTGGAAACAACTGTATCTCTGGTGAGCGAAAAAGGCAAACATCGTTCAACTAGGCTTCCCACAGTTCTTGTTGACGTAAGAGCATGACTGGAGCAGTTCAAAAAATCATTAAGACGTCTGTCGCCGGACACAGTACAACTACTCAATGTGTCAGAGAACTGCAAAAAGTGCAGGCCTAAAGCCGTATAGGATGACGATTCTCCATCAGTTACAGGAACCAGATAAGGATGATCAACTGAATTCAAGCTTTCATATTGAAAACTCCTGTCACACTGTTTATCACATGGTTCACATATGAATCGTGGTTCCATCTATACAGCCATATGAACTCAAATCACGCTATTGGGCCAGGTAAGATCCATGTTATTCATGAAGCACCTACGCAACCGGTTAAAATCGGAGTTTGGTGCGCAATATCCGTACAGAGAATGGTGGGACCAATGTGTACACTGCAAAAATGGATTTTCATGGAGTTTTCTGAGCAACTAGACGATGTAGAGCTGACTCAAAGATATTTTCAGCAGGACGGCGCTACATGCCGTACATCGAATGAATCCATGGCGCTAATTGCAAGTTTCTTTGACGACTGAATAATTTCCAGGAACCTGTGGCCATCGAGATCTCCAGATTTGACATCGCCGGACTTCTCTATATAGAGTTACTTAAAAGAAAGGGTTTATGCCACATTTCCTCAGACATTGGAGAATCTGAAGTACAACCTTACACAGGACGTTCACAGAGTCCTCCAACAAGTCGCCGGTAACATAAAACGATGTGTTGAGTTGTGCCCTATGCAGGATGGAGGACATTTTCAATTTTGCTATAGAGGTAAATAATTTACTAAAATTCCTCTGCATTCAGGTATAATAAGTTGCCGCTAGCATAACCCGTTTTGAAACAACTAAAGAAATAAATGTGTCAGTTCTTCATAAAGCACCCTGTACAATACTCTAATCTCAAAGGTGTTAGTGCAACTAATATTAAAGCTGAGCTAGATTCTACTCTGGGGGAGTCTGCTGCTTCGTTTACAACAGTAAAATATTGTGTGACAGAGTTTAAGTGACAGTTCCATCTGGTCATGGGATGCACGTGTCATTGATTATTTCCAAAAAGGAAAAGTAATAAATGGCGAACTTGTTGCAGCGTTTGAGTGAGGAAATCAAACAAAAACGGCCGCATTTAGTAAAAAAGAAAGTTTTGTTTTATCAAGATAATGTACACATCCATTATCACCATGACCAAAATCAATGAGTTAAAGTTGGAATTGCACTCTATTCACCAGATTTAGTCCCTCTGATTATTTGCTGTTTCCAAACTTGAAGAAATGTCTTGGTGATAAAAGATTTGCCAACAATGAAGAGATGTAGTCTGCTATTTTACAGAGCTCGACGGTTCTCACTATAAACAGGATATAACAGGATATTGGGGGAAAAGTGTATCGAGCTGAAAGGAGACTATGCACAGATATAAACATGTTATTTCACAAAAGTTTTGTGTTTTCTTGCTAGCTCAGAAAGTTCTGCGACAACCCTAGCAAATACCGAACGGCTAAAGCTAAAATTACACTCTTTTCGTACATGCTTATTCGATCACCTCTCCTATGTGACATACATAAGTTTTAAGCTTCTAATAAACTAATAGTATTCGAGCGTTAATCTAGCAATTACTAAACCAGACGAAGCTGCTTCTGACTAGGCAACGCTGCATGCCTGTTGTTCGCTACAACCATAGAGATTTTCAAGGTCATACGCAGGATGTTTGACGCGAGTTATAATTGGGAAAGCTATTTGTTAAACAGGTACAATGCAAGTAAGTGGAAGAGAGACTATACTTACACATGAGCCACCTCGTGAGCGATGATGAAGGCACTGGATAGACCCTCGTCCCTGTTGAGAGTACAACTACGGGCAGGGTCGCAGGCGCCGGACACTGGGGCATACCCCGACGGACCCCCGAGGTCTGTCCTAGTGAGCCACACAGCCACATCATGAGGTTCACGTTCGCCCTTCAGGAGACGCTCGTTCCAGCGGTTCACCTTCTCCAGGGATCTCTTGGAGTTTCCCTCATGTACCTGCACAACCATGGCTCAACACCAAATTACAAAATACATACTCGCATCTTAATTACTGCCATTATACTCAAGTTTCATACCACTATTTATACTCGACCATGTGTCTAACTTTAAAATATTCATAAATTATTTTTAATATTTTACGCTTATCTGAGTCAGTAAGTGCATTGATCTTACCTTTGCAGTGAAACAGCTGGGTGTTGTGATATATGCGTAGACGTGAAAGTATTGTGACGCCGGGCTTGGCGCAAAACAAAGGACTGCCGGGGCCGAGCTGCTTCACAACACATAGCAGACCAGCAAAAACAAAAGCGCAAGGTCAAACTTCCTCACAACACTCACACAAGAACTCGTGACTAACAACAATTAAGCGGCTACATGATGAGCGGTTTTCTCCGGAGCCTTTGAGAAAGATTTGGCTGCGTCACCCGCAGCGCGTTTGTGGAAATCGAGAATAGTCCGTGTGACGTCATACCCTACTGTGTAAGGAGGCGAGGAAACAGGAGAGCAGTGAGTTAATGAGAGATTTACAGTTACAGACACGAATTGGTCAGTGAGTCAGCTATGAGCGTCGTAAAGAAGATTTCACGCGCGTCGAGTGATTCTATCGTCGTAGTTAGTGTATGAGAGACGGAGAAAGTGAAGAAAGATAGTGAAAGGACTGAGTTAAGGTTACGAGAAGTAAAAGTTGTGATTTGTATAGCACGAAAGACTGTAGACTATTTTAACGATGAGAAGAAAACTGTGTATTTGAGGTAAAATTTTAGATGACAGTAAAGTAACAGAAAAGTAACCGAATTGATTTTGTCACAGCATTGACTTTATTCTAATGTCAAGCTTGAACATTTCAAAATAGAGTAGTGAGTCCACAAGGTCGGTGGTTTCGTACTTTGCGACAATGTTCGGTGATTTTTGCAATACGTTATTAGTCACACCATGTACCTTTGCAGGGATTTCCAGCATGTCACTGTGACTCATATCCAACAAAAACTCGCGCTAGTTGTTGTTCGATAGTTGCACTTTCTTCTGATTGGTGGAAAGCTGCATTTTAATGTGGTGCATTTCAGTGCAACTACCAGACCTATAGTTACCTACTACATTTAGGTATGGTCCTGCATGAATACTTCTACACATAAATCTTTAGAGGATTAAACACGTTTCATTAATGTTAGTGATAAACATGAAAGAACGCACGCAGTTCCTATGCATGGTGCGAAGTGGAAAAGAATGAATAACACAAGCGTCTCCAGTGATGTTCAATTCAAACGTAGAAACACTTTATACCATGAGAAAAAGCATTAAGCATTTCCAAACCACGAAACACCTGCTTCTTCCTAACATGGTATGGCACTAATAACACGAGGGTCACTACATATATACATATCTATATATTGAGACTCAGAAAATTGAGCACCCCTGAGGAAAGCATTTGCTGCTTTGTCAAAATAACTAACTCGTTGGTAATGCTATGGTAGCAGCCAGACCACTGTTGTGCCTTTCATTTTTGCTCACTTTATGTTTGATCCTTGAAGTGGCGAGCAGGAGACACCACTACATAGAACTACAGGAAATGTCTTTAAAGATGCAAGGTTAGTTGCCGTACTTGTGAAACGTGGCAAGCATCTGAATACTACAGAAAGACCCAAAAGCTCCAAAAGCGCTGCGCGGTGTTTTTCCACTGCGCACATAGAAACACGATAGCGCAGCGACTGTTCACAAGGCATGCGGTTGATTTGTTTTCCTCTGCCCTGAAAGTCCAGTATTGATCTGGCGTGATAGAGGTATAACCAGTGTGCTTTATTATTTTGTCGTCCTGTACTTAGTCACAAGGTGTATTATGGCTCTATTGCACGGCGCGTATTTATTTGTGATTCGTATGTGTTAACTCCGTCAGCTCGCCAAGTGAAAGTGCGATTTGCAGAAAGATTTCCACGTGATCTGTGATTTCTATCTCTGGAGGAACTTAAAGCACTAAGTGTACAAGACAAACCCACACTTCCTGGGAGAATTAAAGCGCATTTCTCAACGTGAACTAGGGCGAGTGATGGATAGTTTCCTAAAGAGGTGACAACGACGGTGGCCAGTTTCAGCATCTCCTTTAATAACATTGGTAAGTAAAGCCTTTGAAAACAGCTTTAAAAATGTTGTGTGGTTTCATCCGCGCTGTTCTGTGACAGCGGCAGTCGGTAACGAGTGCCAAGGACGCGTACAGGCAAAACACAGCGCAGCGAGTTTGGAGTCTTTTGGATCAGCCGTTACTTTGCTTACTTGACTGGAGTATTCATCCTCATAGAAAATCAGCCGCACTATCACCAGTTGAAGATTTGAATCCAGGGATGGGTCTTTATAGATGGCGCTCACCTGCAAGTAAGCATAGCGTTTTTATTCATTAAAGAAACGACAAAACAGTGTGTGTTCTCTACAGGTTTCTACCCGTGGCTATGGGGTAACAAGGTAGCCCCTGGTTCCCGAAATGGCGGGCTCAAACACGGTGGAGGGGTAATAAAGCCGGTCGTCGCGGTTCCTAGATTTACGTAGCTACTTATTTCAGTTAATAACAAAGAAACACAAGGTTATTGGACAAGTGCAACCTAAGTCTAAATGTTGTAGTGATAAATCATCAAACCACGGACAACATCGGGTATTTCAGTTAGTAACAAAGAAACACAAGGCTATTGGACAAGTACAACCTAAGTCTAAATGTTGTAGTGATAAATCATCAAACCACGAACATCGTCGGGTATTTCAGTTAGTAACAAAGAAACACAAGGCTATTGGACAAGTACAACCTAAGTCTAAATGTTGTAGTGATAAATCATCAAACCACGGACATCGTCGGGTATTTCAGTTAGTAACAAAGAAACACAAGGCTATTGGACAAGTACAACCTAAGTCTAAATGTTGTAGTGATAAATCATCAAACCACGGACATCGTCGGGTATTTCAGTTAGTAACAAAGAAACACAAGGTTATTGGACAAGTACAACCTAAGTCTAAATGTTGTAGTGATAAATCATCAAACCACGAACATCGTCGGGTATTTCAGTTAGTAACAAAGAAACACAAGGCTATTGGACAAGTACAACCTAAGTCTAAATGTTGTAGTGATAAATCATCAAACCACGGACATCGTCGGGTATTTCAGTTAGTAACAAAGAAACACAAGGTTATTGGACAAGTGCAACCTAAGTCTAAATGTTGTAGTGATAAATCATCAAACCACGGACAACGTCGGGTATTTCAGTTAGTAACAAAGAAACACAAGGCTATTGAACAAGTACAACCTAAGTCTAAATGTTGTAGTGGTAAATCATCAAACCACGAACAATGATTTGTATTTCAGCTAGTAACAAAGAAACACAAGGCTATTGGACAAGTACAACCTAAGTCTAAATGTTGTAGTGATAAATCATCAAACCACGAACAATGATTTGTATTTCAGCTAGTAACAAAGAAACACAAGGCTATTGGACAAGTACAACCTAAGTCTAAATGTTGTAGTGATAAATCATCAAACCACGGACAACGTCGGGTATTTCAGTTAGTAACAAAGAAACACAAGGCTATTGAACAAGTACAACCTAAGTCTAAATGTTGTAGTGGTAAATCATCAAACCACGGACAACGTCGGGTATTTCAGTTAGTAACAAAGAAACACTAGACTATTGGACAAGTGCAACCTAAGTCTAAATGTTGTAGTGATAAATCATCAAACCACGGACAACGTCGGGTATTTCAGTTAGTGACAAAGAAACACAAGGCTATTAGACAAGTACAACCTAAGTGTAAATGTTGTAGTGATAAATCATCAAACCACGGACAACGTCGGGTATTTCAGTTAGTGACAAAGAAACACAAGGCTATTGGACAAGTGCAACCTAAGTCTAAATGTTGTAGTGATAAATCATCAAACCACGGACAACGTCGGGTATTTCAGTTAGTAACAAAGAAACACAAGACTATTGGACAAGTACAACCTAAGTGTAAATGTTGTAGTGATAAATCATCAAACCACGGACAACGTCGAGTATTTCAGTTAGTAACAAAGAAACACAAGGCTATTGGACAAGTGCAACCTAAGTGTAAATGTTGTAGTGATAAATCATCAAACCACGGACAACGTCGGGTATTTCAGTTAGTAACAAAGAAACACAAGGCTATTGGACAAGTGCAACCTAAGTCTAAATGTTGTAGTGATAAATCATCAAACCACGGACAACGTCGGGTATTTCAGTTAGTAACAAAGAAACACAAGGCTATTGGACAAGTGCAACCTAAGTCTAAATGTTGTAGTGATAAATCATCAAACCACGGACAACGTCGGGTATTTCAGTTAGTAACAAAGAAACACAAGGCTATTGGACAAGTACAACCTAAGTCTAAATGTTGTAGTGATAAATCATCAAACCACGGACAACGTCGGGTATTTCAGTTAGTAACAAAGAAACACAAGGCTATTGGACAAGTGCAACCTAAGTCTAAATGTTGTAGTGATAAATCATCAAACCTCGGACAACGTCGGCTATTTCAGTTAGTAACAAAGAAACACAAGGCTATTGGACAAGTACAAGCTAAGTCTAAATGTTGTAGTGATAAATCATCAAACCACGGACAACGTCGGGTATTTCAGTTAGTAACAAAGAAACACAAGGCTATTGGACAAGAACAACCTAAGTCTAAATGTTGTAGTGATAAATCATCAAACCACGGACAACGTCGGGTATTTCAGTTAGTAACAAAGAAGCACAAGGCTATTGGACAAGTACAACCTAAGTCTAAATGTTGTAGTGATAAATCATCAAACCACGGACAACGTCGGGTATTTCAGTTAGTAACAAAGAAACACAAGGCTATTGGACAAGTACAACCTAAGTCTAAATGTTGTAGTGATAAATCATCAAACCACGGACAACGTCGGGTATTTCAGTTAGTAACAAAGAAACACAAGGCTATTGGACAAGTACAACCTAAGTCTAAATGTTGTAGTGATAAATCATCAAACCACGGACAACGTCGGGTATTTCAGTTAGTAACAAAGAAACACAAGGCTATTGGACAAGTACAACCTAAGTCTAAATGTTGTAGTGATAAATCATCAAACCACGGACAACGTCGGGTATTTCAGTTAGTAACAAAGAAACACAAGACTATTGAACAAGTACAACCTAAGTCTAAATGTTGTAGTGATAAATCATCAAACCACGGACAACGCCGGGTATTTCAGTTAGTAACAAAGAAACACAAGGCTATTGGACAAGTACAACCTAAGTCTAAATGTTGTAGTGATAAATCATCAAACCACGGACAACGTCGGGTATTTCAGTTAGTAACAAAGAAACACAAGGCTATTGGACAAGTACAACCTAAGTCTAAATGTTGTAGTGATAAATCATCAAACCACGGACAACGTCGGGTATTTCAGTTAGTAACAAAGAAACACAAGGCTATTGGACAAGTACAACCTAAGTCTAAATGTTGTAGTGATAAATCATCAAACCACGGACAACGTCGGGTATTTCAGTTAGTAACAAAGAAACACAAGGCTATTGGACAAGTACAACCTAAGTCTAAATGTTGTAGTGATAAATCATCAAACCACGGACAACGTCGGGTATTTCAGTTAGTAACAAAGAAACACAAGGCTATTGGACAAGTACAACCTAAGTCTAAATGTTGTAGTGATAAATCATCAAACCACGGACAACGTCGGGTATTTCAGTTAGTAACAAAGAAACACAAGGCTATTGGACAAGTACAACCTAAGTCTAAATGTTGTAGTGATAAATCATCAAACCACGGACAACGTCGGGTATTTCAGTTAGTAACAAAGAAACACAAGACTATTGAACAAGTACAACCTAAGTCTAAATGTTGTAGTGATAAATCATCAAACCACGCACAACGTCGGGTATTTCAGTTAGTAACAAAGAAACACAAGGCTATTGGACAAGTACAACCTAAGTCTAAATGTTGTAGTGATAAATCATGAAACCACGGACAACGTCGGGCATTTCAGTTAGTAACAAAGAAACACAAGGCTATTGGACAAGTACAACCTAAGTCTAAATGTTGTAGTGATAAATCATCAACCCACGGACAACGCCGGGTATTTCAGTTAGTAACAAAGAAACACAAGGCTATTGGACAAGTACAACCTAAGTCTAAATGTTGTAGTGATAAATCATCAAACCACGCACAACGTCGGGTATTTCAGTTAGTAACAAAGAAACACAAGGCTATTGGACAAGTACAACCTAAGTCTAAATGTTGTAGTGATAAATCATGAAACCACGGACAACGTCGGGTATTTCAGCTAGTAACAAAGAAACACGAGGCTATTGGACAAGTTCCTATATGGGTACATAAAATGGTGTAAGCGGTGTAGTGTTGTTGCAATCAATCGTAAATGAAGCAGTAAGTAAGTACAAGTGATACGAAAAGTTTAGACGTAGAATAAACAGGAGTGTAATGTTGCCGCTGTGTGTGGGAAGAGAGAAGCCTCGGGCGTTTACTAATTGATTTCTGAGCAAGTTAGGGCGGCAGTAGTTAATTATTGTTAAACTCTCCGCGGTGCCCACCTCACAGCTTCATATAATACACAGGGTGTCTAAACATTCACTCTTCAACGAAATATGTATGACCGGAAATTGGAAATCCTGAACTAACAATGCTCTCTTTTTTGAATGTATATGATACGTGTAATATAATATAATATAAAATGTTACAGCCTAAATTTCATCCATTTTGCTCTAATAGTTTATGAACAGATTTGTTTACTCCTGTTGTGTCACTATAACGCCTTTCGTGACTAGTAAAATGCAACTGTCCTAGAATTGAAAAGTAAAGATATATGCATAGAAGTATATAACAATTTAACCTAAGGCAACCTTTATGTGCTATGTCTCTGTGTAACAAATTTCATTAGTCAAATACAAAAACTGCTCCACAAGGAACATTTTACAAGGAGAAAGCTACTGAAAATGTCAATTGCTAGCAAATGGTGATAAAACATTTGTATGTGTGGCTCATATTTAAGTCCTCATGACATTTAAACACACAGTATGGAATTTAAAAATGGCGTCCGGAGGCAAATTTGGTATTTTTCACATTGGCAAATGTCTCAACTATTTTATACAATTCAAATAAGATTTGTTTTCGATTCTTATGAAATTTCAGTCATACATAGTTTTAATATCACTGAGGCACGGACATCCATAGATGGAACAATCTGATGCATGCACTCATATGAGTTTCTCTGCTCTTCAACAAGCTATACGAGCAAACACTTATTCTTCTATCTATCTAGTTCATGTTAATCGAAATAAAGATTACAGAAATGGTTTTGGTACATATTTCCTTATTAGGTATAATGGGAATACTATAGCCTTAAGTGACAAAATTAAATCTTTTAAGAGCTGGTTGCTGTGTAACGACTTTATAATTATGTTTTGCTTGCATTAATACGAAACAAAAGAAAAAGGATTTAAAAATGCGATTTGTACTTGAAGTATTAGGTAATTAAAAATGCAAATTAACAACGTAGAATATCACGGAAAATGGTTAGTTACACAAACATATATATCTGACATTGTTTGCCATAAGGGGGATCTACATTTTGTGCAGTAAGATTTGGTCTATCTCCTACTGCTTACCAGTTATACAAAAGTCATTCAGAATGAAGAGGGCTTCAGAGACTATTCACAGAAAACTCAATATGTAGATTTCATTTGTCACAAAAATATCTTCAACACCTGTATTTTAATCAAAATCATTAGAGTCATTTTAGAGAAAATAAAAATAATGGAAAAGGTTTAACGTAAAGGATAATTTGGAGTATGAGTTTTCTGAAAATTTGTGCGTCTCTTCCCGGAAGATGGTTAAAAAGATCAAGTTTCGAATTCGTGCTACCCTTGGTTTTTTATTTATGCACCTAACAAACAAAAAATGTAAAAGTGACATTTTGTGGCTCGAGGCAGTTCATTGTACACAGTTATTAAAGCAAAATTGATAATGAGCAGAAAGATTCCAAATACAGCTCTATAAACTTACGATGTTCATGAGAGCGAGCACGTATTGTTGAACTCTGTCTGGACCATGGAACTCGATGACTGTGTGGTCAACAGCCAATGCCATCTCTAGCCAACGCTGTGGAGCTTTCACTCTGAACTCTCTACGTCGAGCTTCGTAACCTGCGAACAAAATTAATCGTTTTATATAAAGAAATTAGGATATGCTTTACTTTACGTCCCGCTAGAATTCTAAGTCCGAACACCGGACGTTGTTAAACGAACGCTGACGGAAGCTGCCGAAGTTGCCTTGGAATAGCAGTTGCCGAGCCATTCGCTGCGCACCTCTGCACCATTGTCCCAGACATACCCGGTGTAAAGTAGTGCTTCGGCTTTACGTTAACCAGGGATTCTACATGATGGGTGTAACAAATATGTACAATACAATTATTCTCAATAAAGAACCGTTTGGAGCTATCTAGCTTCTTGACAAATGGATATAAATGTTTATTATTTCACTAACTGTCGCACAGACATTGTGCAAACAATGCTGTAAAACATGTCTACATTAATTCGACTGAATTTAGTCACAATTAAATGTTAAAATGTCATGCAAAGTTTAATTTCTAATAGAAATGTGGCAACGCCACGTCGCTTGGTCTCCCGTGATGCTTTACAGCGGCCATATTCGCATGGAGGGGAGGTTAGGGGAGGTATCATTTGACAATACTAAAAGTGGGGGGAAGGGAAGGGCAGGCGTCAAGTTCATGTGCCAGGTATAAGCATTGGTGGTTGGGGTGGCAGCTTAAGCTCTCGTAACAGGATTATTAGTTTTATTTGAGCCCGGTAATCTACAAAAGAATAATTGTTGCAGGAAAATGCAGAAAAGACTTATTTTTTCTGTTTTAAAAGCAACTACTGTTATTTTAGCTCGTAGTGGATAAAAAAATACACACTATTCGAAAAATCTGTATTCCTTTATGTCAGTATTGTTTCAAACCTAAAATACGTGATTTCGATTGTTTCATGTTTCTGCTGCAGCTATAGAAGACCGAATCATTATTATTGCTTCAACAAATACATCATTTCAGTCACATTTACAGATAACTTTTCGATTCGTGTGGATTTGGCTGGTAGACGCACCGCGCGAGTGTTTTGCTTACATCTCGGGGCAGTATATACGCCGGTCGGATACACTACAGACCACAGGCATGGACCAGGATTAATCCCTTCAGCTCAGCGTTGCCAGTTACTTTGCCAAAATGTCGAGTACTTCTGGGAGAACTCTCGTATTATACTTGCCCATTTGATGTTAGTTGCGCAATGTACATGTTTATAATGAGGTAATTCGCTGTTGACATGTGTATAAGGTGAAAGCAACCAGTACTGCTACCAGAATTCCCGTCTGTAAGGGAATCTTTTTTTTTAAATTAACGTCCTCCAACATTGTGTCATATCGGACGAATGAATGAAATGAAATGGGTGAAATGATGCTCAAATGAGCCCGAGGTCCATGGAGCTTTAAGTTACCCGACATTTGTCTTCTCAGGGTAGGGAAAACCTCGGAAAAAAACCTTACCCGGATAACTTACCCTAAGCGAGATTCGAACTCGCGACCTCTTGAACGTGAGGCAGAAACGCTAACCATCATGCTACCGAGGCGGGCTCTAAGGGAATCTTGGTTACCTGAGAACTGCTAAGCGACTTCTCGATAAACCTACAAGACACACACACACGCACACGCACACGCACGCGCACGCACACACACACACACACACACACACACACACACACACACACACACACACCCCCACACCCCCACACACATATATCAGCTGAGTCAGTTGCCCCTTATTCTCGAGTTTTATGCAATCCGCATTTTATAGTCCAACATGAAAACATCGATCCCATTACTAGGTTCTACCCGCGTATTTAACACGGATGTTAAACACTCGATGAAATTAGTACTAATATAGATGTTATCACATCGCCTTTTAATATATTCGTAATTAGACAGCTGACGTTTGCACTTCTGCAAATGTTCACTGGAACCAGCGAATATTACATCTTAAACGGAATGTTTAGCTCACACGTTACTAGGTAGCTCAGTTGGAACGGGCGCAAGACTCCGAAGTAATCTGTCTGCTCTGAAGGTGGTTCGAATCATCTGCATGTACTAGTTTTTTTTACCATGCAATCTTCACAATTTACAAATTATTATTTTGAAAGCTATTATTATATTAATTTTTATTGTTTTATTTATGTTTTATGGCATTGTTTGATGTTTCTTTATTGGTGAACTACAATTAGGTAGCTGTTTAAACATACCTATAGGCAGGTGCAATTGAAATAAGGATCATTTATACGCATTTGAACACAGAAAGCAAGGACATTAAATTGTCAGTTTAAGATAGAAGTTAAACACAATTTTGCAGACAATGAATTATCGTTATTAAAAATGTTTCATAGTGATATGTTTTGCGGCGCTGGAATGACCCTTTTTCTATTCCTGGAACACGACTCCTCTAACGAAGCAAGTGCTCGAACTGATGACCTTCTTAGGTAATGCACGCCTGGGCACGCTGTTGGATGGAGCCCTTGACTCGGTGTAGCATGGCGGGTTGAACATTTCTACAAGCCACAGTAATACGCTGACGAAGGGTTTCTGGGTTGTTCAGCTCCTCTGCATAAATGCCTTCTTTTAACTAACCCCAGAGAAAGAAGTCAAGGGGTGTCAGATCAGGTGATCTGACAGGTCAGGAGACTATCCAATGACCAGGATGTGCAGCATTCAAATTATTGCAGACGATCCTCGACCGATACGGAGGAGTGCCATCGTGTTGAAACCACATCGTCATTCGCTCCTGCAGTGGCACATTCCCCAATAATAAAGGGTGAGCTACAGAGGAATTCCAGGTAGCGTGCTCCTGTTAGATGCCCCTCGAAGAATAATGGTCCAACAAGGTGGTCTCCCAAGATTCCACATCAGACATTTACACCCCACTGCTCTTGGAATGCTGCCTCCCTTACCCAATGAGGATTATCAACACTCCAATAGCGCACATTGTGACGATTTTCAGTTCCATTGTTGTGGAATCTTGATTCGTCAGAAAACAATATCCTGGATGCCAATCCCACATCACTTGTTATTCGCTCCAGCAACCATTCACAAAAGGTCACTCGAGCTTTGAAATCTCTCCCGTGAAGTGTAGGTGCAAACGATAAAGATGGAACTTATTAGTGATCAATATTCGCACTACAGAGGACTGGCTGATGTTCATCTTCTGAGAAAATGCCCGTGTACTAGTATGCGGATTGTTCTGGATGGCGTTCAAAACTGCTTCTGCATTAACACCCGAGTTGCTGGTGCGTGTCTATGAGGAGACATTCTTGCAAGTGACGCTGTTACACGCAGACGCCTTTCAACATTCCGGAAGGTGTTTGCTGTTGGTTGTGGTCTATTCGGGTATCTCGCCCGATATAGATGCTGAACCGCTGGTGTGTTTGTTCTTGCTTCTCCGTAGATCAAAAGTGTGGAGAACGCAGGGGTCGGCATTCGCAACACACTACATCATGCCAGTCCAATGAGGCGGAAGTCATTACACCTGTTCTATTACAAAATGCAGACAACCAAAAATGATTTAAATTATAATGTCCTAAACCCTCAGGGACTTTACAATTAGATTATTGTGAATTCGGTTCCAAGTTTTGATGAACATAAAAAAAATGTATACAATGCTGAGGCTCGAACCTGTGTCATTGGGGTTACCTCAAAGGACACGTCACAGTCCTATTCAGCTATTTCGAGATTTGCTGAAAGCACGTACCGCGTGCAATAGTAGGACTTGTATGCCTGGAGCTATGACATTCCCACCTCGCAAGTTTTCATGCTTGATTTAGCCCTTTAAGACAGTTTTAATCATTTGATGGGTGTTTGAATATTATTACTTAAATGGTAAAAGCTGTTATGCATATTAATTGAAATGCACGAGGCGTAGTTCACGCAAAAATGTAAATAAACTGTTGTTTTATAATATGTCCGTTTTGACTATATGGGTTCATGATGGAGGAGGCGTGTCTAAATTTTTCCTGATTTTTGGCAGTCAACCCCTGCTCAAAGTACAAGAAGCCACCATTTTCTTTTTAGCTGACGTTGTTAGCGTACTCATATGATAGGTCCATTTTTTCCGAGGCGTTTACTGAATTACGTTGCTATGTATACTCTAATAAAAAGTTTGTAAAATCGGCCGGAAACCGGAATTCGCTCTCAGTAAACGAGTCGTATGTTTTTGAGGTGTAATTTAACGAGGAGTACGTTCTGTCCTTCAAACCGCTGTTGCTCTCAATTTTGCGCATTCCTCTCTTTAAGAACGTGAAGCAATACATTTTAGTAAGCGCAAACCTGGACTGAGGCGCACATGCCGTTTGTTGGGTGGCCTACCTTCCAAAAAATAAGGCGCGGCTGACTCACCTGGTATGTACTTCAGAAAAGTAGCTGAGTATTAAATTCCTAGAATTGAGCAATGTCATAGAGGGAAAATTGTGCCTGAGGTAATATAAATTTGCAGCTTTAGAATAAGGGCTTTGGTGGGAGTAGTGCTTAGTAGGCGGTGCTTGAAACCGGAAATGTGCGTCAGCAAGCCCCAATAGATAGGATTACTCAGGTAAATGTAAATAATTGTATCAAAGTGACAAAAATCCAGTCCGGTTACTTTTCTATCAGTTTATTTTCCTTTAAAATTTGATAACAAATCCACAGTTTTCTTCTCGCCGTTAACACAGTCTACTGTCTCACAACTCTTTATTTCTCGTAACTTTGATTCTGTCCTTTCGCTGTCTTTCTTCACTTTTACTGTCTCTTATACACTAAGTCTGACGTTTGTCAATCTTCTCAAGACGCACACACGACACATACCACGCACAGCTGGCTCACACTCACGGACTTGTGGCCGTAGCTCTAACTCTAAAACTAAACTAACTGACTTACTGACTGCTGCTGTCTCACGTCGTTTAATATTGTGGATGATGTTACACCAACCTTTCTCGACTTCACACACACGCGCGCGCTCAGCTAGAAATCTCGAGGATGTTGTTGACCCTTGTTGTTTCTGTCGCGTCGCTTCGATTGTCTACGCCCAATTACACACACAGTCCGGCCCTGAACGTATTTGCCCGTTCGCCATGCGAAGCAGCCCGTCCACCGCCGTGTGCCGAACCCAACGTCACATAATTAAGAACTATGATAATGAATTTTTGTATACAAATAAATATTTGTATTGTATAGAGGTGTGAAAATTATTCGACTCAAAGCAAAGAGTTTACTTTTTCTGAACTTTGTTATAGACAAAGATTTGGGATTTTGTTCTGCTGTTATAGCTATTAAGCATTTCAAGTTCACTCTCAGCCATGAGTTTGAAACCATGTTGGCAAAACTGCATACGCCAAGCAGCTTTTTGTGGTACCTACCTATATCACTGGATTTGTGGGCATTGTTTTCTTTACTGACTTTATTGCAACAAAACTGATTTTTAGGCAAGTTCTATCCATAAATAACTATTTTAAATTAATTGGGAGGCTTGTATTAATTTTTTAAACATGAAATGGAAGATAATCACCACGCAAGGAATTACTTCAAACATTCAGAAAATTGTATGAATTGCATTTTGAAGGGCGAGTAGAAGAAAGAAAAGCGAGTAGAGAAAAACCATGTGAACGTAATACGTTGCACAGTAAAATGGATGACTTAAGAACCTTCTCCAAGAAAAAATACATATACGTGCTAAATGTCAAGGTGATTGGTCAGGCAGTTCAGGAATGCATAGAGGACAAATATACATCCATTTTAACTTTCTCTACTAGGTACAGTAAGTAGGGGAAGTAGGTATTGTATTCCACCCAAAATTTTGATGTCGAGATTTTATCGGAAATATATGTTTTGAGCTCCTTGAATCCATAAAAAGGCGTTTTGAGAAAAAGGTCCGTGCGCGCGCAGATGTGTGTGTCTGTGTGTCTGTGAACAGCATAACAAACGAAAAGTCGGTTAAAAACCAAAGTTGGTATTTAAGTTCAATGTCTTTCAAGGATGCGACCTGAAGATTTTAAAGAAAATTCCTGTAACCTAAACTACTCTTTATTTGCAAAATTGTTCGAAAATATTTGTTCTAAAAAATGGTTCTAACGATTTTGAGTAAAGTGACATGTTTAAGATATTTTTATGGCAAATAAAAAAATGTATATTTGGAATTTTCTGGCTATAGCTATGTAGTCCTGGTTACTTTTGATGAGTTTTGCATAACTGGTAAACCGTAAGAGATAGACCAAAAATATAGATCTCGTTTTTAAAAAAAAAGAAAGAAACAACAACAACAACAACTTAGCTCCAAAGCAATTTTTTGTGGAGTGAACCGTTTCGAAGATATTCTTTTCTCAAATGGAAGGTCGTTTATTCATTTTTCTATCTCTTGGCCGTGCAAAGAGAACGGAATTTCAAACCCTTCATATACAAACCAGCTTTAAAAATATGGCTATCGCTCAAAGCCTACTGTATTCCCCTTGTAGCTGCAACAAAATTAGTAATAAGGTAATTTGTACAAACGATAAATATCTCAAGCAAGAGAATAGTTAGTGTAAGACATGAGCATGGCAGGTGGTACTTACTTTGTGCCCTGGAGACCTTCTCCCATATAGAGTCTAGGAAGTAGCCCATGTCTTCCTCCTCAGCCTCTCTGATCTTGTGCACCATCTCCTCAGTGAGATTCTGTTGCAGGTATGACTCCCTCTTGTGTCTGTGACCTAGCCCGAACACTTGGTCCCCGTCCAGCGACACGACGCTACCCCTAGACCTGTACATGATGTGTGCCACACCCTGCAACGGCTGCATGAAGTAGGAACTATTGTCCACCTGTATCATCCCCGTCACACCTCCTGTGTGGTCACACATGACCATGGCCGCCATAGAGCCGGCCCCTCCTCGCACAGTTCCGGTCATGAACACACAGTCCTCAGGCTCAGGCTCGTGTGTGTGCGACGAGTTGCTCACCCACTCCACTTGTCTGAGCGAGAGCCAGGGATTGTTATGCAGCTCGAGTGTCCAGTCCTCTACCTCTAGGATGACGTGGTGAGGCGAGGCTTGTCTCTTGGTCCTGGTGGTGGTGGTGGTCAGCCTAGGGTACACGATGTGGTACTCGGGCACACTCTGCAGTAGCTGGGTCATGTCCCATGCCAGCACACACCAGCACAGTAGCAGCAAGCGCAGGGGTGCGTGCATCTTGTGGCGGTGGTGGCGGTCGCAGTACTACTGGCGGGCGCTGGCTGCTCAATGTCACAGTCTGCCTGCCTGCCTTCTTTTTATTACCTTCTTTACCAACTTAGAGCCAGCCATCTGTACACGTGTCAATAGACCAAGAATACAGGGACAAAAAATCACTAGTTAAATTTATAGAAAATACTACAATTATATATCATAGATGTCGCTAAAGCGCTTTTCTGCATGCACCTTCGAAATTGCTTTAATTAAATAAGTAGGTACAGATATGTTTACATATTCGATGACATAGAGAAGATCTGAGAGGGACGCAAGACTCGGGGAAGGATCATAAACCGGAGTTCACCGGGCCCAAGAAACCCACAACAGCTGGTCCTTAAGAAATCGACACTAGTCACACTCAACAAAGGAATTATTAAATCCATGAAAATATTGAAAGATGTGGATGCCAGGAGAGAGGACCTGAGAGGGACACGAGATATTGAGAAGGATTACGGATCGACGTTTACCCAGGGCCAGGAAATCCTAGTTAAAACGATAATTTTAATCTAATACTGTTCCATAAAATTGGTCTGAAAATTTTCAGAAAATAATTGGAAAAAGTTTGAACTCAAAAAGTTTAAATAAATTTCAAATTAAAAATTTTTGAAAAAAGAATTGAACTGGAAAAATTCGAAACAAAAGGAAAACAGAACTTAAAAAACTTTTAAAAAAAGAAGAAAAAAAACGGAACATATACTCGTGTCACAATAGGTCAGATTACACACTATTTTTATAGATAACTATTTTATGGTTTTCAAGTAGATGTAGGTATGTAAGATTTGTGTGCGTAACGTAGGCAAGTCAAGGCAAGGCAGTATCTGCTTGTTTACTACATTGAAACACTCAGTGCAATTGCACACAGATCTGACTGTGGCAGTAGCGAACAAAGAGCTTACTGATGTGGTGTACTCGACCTCGCATCAACAAGGGCGGTCCTTGTTCCCAGCTGATGCTGTGTACATCTCTTCCTGGTTCACTCTCTCACTGTCTGTATTGCTACAAGCTCACATAATATCAGCTGGGCAAAACGGAAATATTTCATATGCAATTCATGTCCTTCCTTAGTCTCAGACGAACTGTTTTCCTTCAACAGGTCCTTGATCAGTAGAGCTATAACGTGGCAGCACACATTCTCGTATTGTAATGTAACAAAGACGACAGAAGTCCAGTCCACTTATTTTTCTGTCACTTTATTTTCTTCTCTCTGAATGCACAACAGCACAGTTCTCCTTTACTGACGTTAACACAGTCTTGAGTGATATAACTCATAACTGTTTTCTTCCTGTAACCTTGACTCACTTCTTTCTCTGTCTCTCATACAACGATACAATCACTCAACAGTCATTAACTACCTCGCTCAACGCAACAGTTCTCTCACGACGACTGCAAGCAAGCACGCACATACATACGCACGCGCGCGTACACACACGCACACACATACGCACACACGCACACGCATGCACACACATACGCACGCGCGCGTACACACACGCACGCACACATACGCACACACATACGCACGCGCGCGTACACACGCGCACACACGCACGCACACACATACGCACGCGCGCGTACACACATACACGCACGCGCGAATACACACACGCACACACGCACGCGCACACACTCACACGCGCGCCCATACGCACACACGCACGCGCGCGCACTAAAATTAAAAATCTGGTATGTTGCATTTACATGACCTTCTCTACTCTTGCACTAACTATTCGAACAAACACTTATTCCCCTATCCACTTCAGGTCAGTCGAGTTAAACATTTCAGAAATTGCTAGTGTTCTTGAAGGTACAAGGGGAATACGGCAGAAAATCCAGTACTTGGATAGTTGTCCTATTTTAGGGTTGTCATAATACATCTGCAGAAAAAGGAAATTTTAAATTTGAATGTTAAAGGATAAAAAATCATGTAAAGTAAAAGTATTTGATATATAAAATGGGATAATGTACAAAATTATTATAAAATTTGGAAATAAGTCAGCTAACCAGTTTAGAATTATTTGTTTGTTTGTTTGTTTGTTTCTTTGTTTCTTTGTTTCTTTGTTTCTTTGTTTCTTTGTTTCTTTGTTTCTTTGTTTCTTTGTTTCTTTGTTTCTTTGTTTCTTTGTTTCTTTGTTTCTTTGTTTCTTTGTTTCTTTGTTTCTTTGTTTCTTTGTTTCTTTGTTTCTTTGTTTCTTTGTTTCTTTGTTTCTTTGTTTCTTTGTTTCTTTGTTTCTTTGTTTCTTTGTTTCTTTGTTTCTTTGTTTCTTTCTTTCTTTGTTTCTTTGTTTCTTTGTTTCTTTGTTTCTTTCTTTCTTTGTTTCTTTGTTTCTTTGTTTCTTTGTTTCTTTGTTTCTTTGTTTCTTTGTTTCTTTGTTTCTTTGTTTCTTTGTTTCTTTGTTCTTTGTTTCTTTCTTTCTTTCTTTCTTTCTTTCTTTCTTTCTTTCTTTCTTTCTTTCTTTCTTTCTTTCTTTCTTTCTTTCTTTCTTTCTTTCTTTCTTTCTTTCTTTCTTTCTTTCTTTCTTTCTTTCTTCTTTCTTTCTTTCTTTCTTTCTTTCTTTCTTTCTTTCTTTCTTTCTTTCTTTCTTTCTTTCTTTCTTTCTTTCTTTCTTTCTTTCTTTCTTTCTTTCTTTCTTTCTTTCTTTCTTTCTTTCTTTCTTTCTTTCTTTCTTTCTTTCTTTTCTTTCTTTCTTTCTTTCTTTCTTTCTTTCTTTCTTTCTTTCTTTCTTTCTTTCTTTCTTTCTTTCTTTCTTTCTTTCTTTCTTTCTTTCTTTCTTTCTTTCTTTCTTTCTTTCTTTCTTTCTTTCTTTCTTTCTTTCTTTCTTTCTTTCTTTCTTTCTTTCTTTCTTTCTTTCTTTCTTTCTTTCTTTCTTTCTTTCTTTCTTTCTTTCTTTCTTTCTTTCTTTCTTTCTTTCTTTCTTTCTTTCTTTCTTTCTTTCTTTCTTTCTTTCTTTCTTTCTTTCTTTCTTTCTTTCTTTCTTTCTTTCTTTCTTTCTTTCTTTCTTTATTTATTTATTTATTTATTTATTTATTTATTAGTTTAGTGTAGTATACAGGTGACTGTAAAATATACAAAGAATCACGCATACTTAATTGCAGTTCAAAACATCGGAGCAAATTAACAGTAAATTTATTAAACTCCACGAGCACCATAAAGTGGACCAATCACTCCCCAGTTTGAAATTTTGTATTTGTCTCTTAAATAGGGAATGCAAGGCTCCAAATGCAGCTTTTTCCCTAATCAATCCCTTAATTTGGTCTAGAGTGTTTTCGAACCGGCTTGTAGGGTCAAGAACTAATCCCCCATTTTTGTACGTGTCAGTGACAACTGGGTCTGTTCTTTCATAAAAATAAGGTTAGAAAGTGCGTTGTCAACCCAAGTATCGCCATTTTTGGATCCATCGCAATGTATACGTTTCAATAAATCGTTATTAATTATTCCTGGACGCACAAATCCTCTTACTAATACACATTTCTACAAACTGGTATATTTTAAACCTAAACGAACAAGAAATATATATACTAGGTGTCCGAGAAAACCCCAACAACGCTTAGTATATTGTGCGTGATGGCAAACTGATCGGTTTTCAAATAGAAACCCCTGTTCTGAAACGCACGTTTGGACGCTGTGGCTCATCTAAGCGTGAGGTGGTGTACGTTCACGTTGCGTCAATAAACCCAACATCAAGCTGTCTACTTTACAAACGGGTTTCGAACTGTGTACCTCCTAGGTCATTGCAGAGCCTATATCGGCGAAGCTGGGTCTCATGCACATGACTCAATGCGACTCTTTGAAGATTTTCTATCGCTCCGTGGTCCTCTGCTGACGTTGCAGGAGTGCCATACACCTTACTCTTCATAGAAGTCCACAGAAAATAGAAGTGTTGGCCATGGAACTGGTCCACCTCTACCAATCCATCGATTTGAATATGCGATGTTGATGTGATTCCGTATATTTACACCAAAGTGTGCTGGAGCTCATGTCGGCCATTTCAGCAGCTGTGTACTGCTAGATTTAGCACTGCTGTTAAAAACGTTACTGTACTGGAAACTACACAAGTTACGCAGTAGGATGCGCAGGAATGCTATGCTCAGGTCGTTCATCCCAGTTCACAAATGGCTAAAGGGTTGCATACCTTCCATATGGCCTACTGTAGGCCATAACAAGGCATTTGATTTTCACAATACTTCTATAAGGAATTAGTAATTATACTGATTACTTGGTGACATATATACATATTTCTTAAGTTTAAAAGATAACGTACTGAGACAGAATATTAGACCCCAATAGAAAATCGTTCATATAAATGTTTGTTAAAAGTGTATAAATGTCTAGTTCTTGTTTGGGTGTATCAGGGACTTATTTTTAATATTCAGGATAGCCAATGTTTTCTTGATACTAGATAGTCTGTTGTGTTCAACCAATAAAAACTATTTGCGCGGATGAATACAAAAATGGCGGTGTGTCGTACCAAAGCGACGCCAAGAACTAGTTTCAGTAGCGTCTGTATGCTCAAGATGATAAGACGTGTTTTTGGTAGCGTGTGAACATGGAACTTTCACCAAACTTTTATCCAGTGTAGATTCTACCAAATCATTTAATTGTGAAGGTCTTTGATTAATTAATATGGTGCTAAGAGTGTAAAATAACGAAGTGTTAATGAATAAATATGTTGTGATAAAGGAACATTGATTTATGCATTCCATTCTGTTACCACGACCCTGTAGATAGGAATCGCGTCTGCTATCACAGTATTTCATCTTTCTGAGAAGAACATTATTCTTGCTGCTATATGTTAATAATCTTTTTAAAAACTGCACCAGTACTATATGTGGAGATATTAGAACATTGTTATATCCAGGAATAATTATGATTTATTGAAACGTATATGTTGCAAAGGAATCGAAATGGCGATATTTACGTTGACAACACATTTTCTGACCTTAGTTTTATGAAAGAACAGACCTAATTGTCATTGACACGCAACAAAATGTTGTACGTTATTACATTTTATTTACCAAATATTTTTAAAGGAGTTGCAATATAAATGTGGAGCCCATGACTTATCCTTCATACCAATATATTGCGAAAGGCAGTCTTCTCATGAGAGGTCAGGTTGCATTTATGGGATGAAAATATTACTTCACCACAAATCTAACAAAAATTATTCACTGACTTTACACATTTTCGTGGCACTTTAATAATGTTTAAATTTTAATAAAGTTTACACCTTAAAAGACTGAAAACACTAGAAATTCTCACTAATTGCAACAGAAATAATATTAATATTGTGATCAGAGCAACAATATGAATGTTTATAACCTAAAAACAGCTGAAGTACATTGTTTTGTCAGTTCACAGGTGTGTCCATTTCAAATATAAAATTGTACCTAAACATAAAATGTAGACTAAAAATGGCATTACTTATCTCCAAAACAACAGCTAACCAGCTATTTCTATTGTTTTTATGTATTCAGCAGGTTTAGCTTCATAAGAATCAGCTATTTTTCAGCCCAAAACGTTCTGTTTGTTGCCCAGTGTTTTTAGCAACTGAGGTTATGGTGTTTTTCATACATCACTATTTAATCCAAGGAAAAGCGAAAAGGGAAGAGGAAGTAGTTAAAAGAAAACAGAAAATTAATCTTTTTTATTTACTTATCTGTATGAAGTGAGATAAATTGTTATTCTCTCAGGAATCAAGATGCTGTACAGAGTTATTTTAAATATGGTAATAAAGTCTAGTCAGTCTTATAAAATACTCGATCCATCTTTAGAACTTAGAGATTTGGAACTATGCATTCGCAGTTTTCACTTGCTCGATACACTATAACACATTCACGGAAGACACTTCCACAAACGTCCCTTAATATTCTGCCATACTTTTTTAAGATAATGCTTCTCTGAAATTTACAAAAACGAAAGTCAAACACGAAAATTACATTCAGCATCTTGCAAACATGCGACAGCAAGATATTCAAGAAAATTCCCTACCACAAAAAGGTCTTTGTCTACACTTTCTTGTTACTTTTTATATTTTAAAAATACTTGTAACCATTTTGATTATAATATTATACAGGGCTATCCCAGAAGTACCCGACCTGAGTGTAGATAGCGGTTGCTTTAAACAAATGACTGTGGTAAAAATTACCAATCTATAAAACCTAAGTTTGAAGTTTGACTATGGTAAGTTTTTTAGTATGTGTTTGGCAGTCATCAATAGTGAATGCTCACAGTGAATTTGTGAACATGGACATCTTTATGTGATACAGTATTTGTTTGACAGACATCAATAGTGAATGTTCTCAGTGAATTTGTAAACATGGACATGTTTATGTGATACAATATTTGTTTGGCAGACATCAATAGTGAATGTTCTCAGTGAATTTCTAAACATGGACATGTTTATGTGATACAGTATTTGTTTGACAGACATCAATAGTGAATGTTCTCAGTGAATTTGTAAACATGGACATGTTTATGTGATACAGTATTTGTTTGGTAGACATCAATAGTGAATGTTCTCAGTGAATTTGTAAACATGGACATGTTTATGTGATACAGTATTTGTTTGGTAGACATCAATAGTGAATGTTCTCAGTGAATTTGTAAACATGGACATCTTTATGTCATACAGTATTTGTTTGACAGACATCAATAGTGAATGTTCTCAGTGAATTTGTAAACATGGACATGTTTATGTGATACAGTATTTGTTTGACAGACATCAATAGTGAATGTTCTCAGTGAATTTGTAAACATGGACATCTTTATGTGATACAGTATTTGACAGACATCAATCGTGAATGTTTTCAGTGAATTTGTAAACATGGACATGTTTATGTGATACAGTATTTGTTTGGTAGACATCAATAGTGAATGTTCTCAGTGAATTTGTAAACATGGACATCTTTATGTCATACAGTATTTGTTTGACAGACATCAATAGTGAATGTTCTCAGTGAATTTGTAAACATGGACATGTTTATGTGATACAATATTTGTTTGGCAGACATCAATAGTGAATGTTCTCAGTGAATTTGTAAACATGGACATCTTTATGTCATACAGTATTTGTTTGACAGACATCAATAGTGAATGTTCTCAGTGAATTTGTAAACATGGACATGTTTATGTGATACAATATTTGTTTGACAGACATCAATAGTGAATCTTCTCAGTGAATTTGTAAACATGGACATGTTTATGTGATACAGTATTTGTTTGGCACACATCAATAGTGAATGTTCTCAGTGAATTTGTAAACATGGACATGTTTATGTGATACAGTATTTGTTTGGTAGACATCAATAGTGAATGTTCTCAGTGAATTTCTAAACATGGACATGTTTATG
Organism: Tenodera sinensis; assembly: GCA_030765045.1. Taxonomy (NCBI): domain Eukaryota; kingdom Metazoa; phylum Arthropoda; class Insecta; order Mantodea; family Mantidae; genus Tenodera; species Tenodera sinensis. The sequence continues at coordinate 8,601,141 of CM060970.1, forward strand.
TGATACAGTATTTGTTTGGCAGACATCAATAGTGAATGTTCTCAGTGAATTTGTAAACATGGACATGTTTATGTGATACAGTATTTGTTTGACAGACATCAATCGTGAATGTTTTCAGTGAATTTGTAAACATGGACATGTTTATGTGATACAGTATTTGTTTGACAGACATCAATAGTGAATGTTTTCAGTGAATTTGTAAACATGGACATGTTTATGTGATACAATATTTGTTTGGCAGACATCAATAGTGAATGTTCTCAGTGAATTTCTAAACATGGACATGTTTATGTGATACAGTATTTGTTTGGCAGACATCAATAGTGAATGTTCTCAGTGAATTTGTAAACATGGACATGTTTATGTGATACAGTATTTGTTTGACAGACATCAATAGTGAATGTTCTCAGTGAATTTGTAAACATGGACATCTTTATGTCATACAGTATTTGTTTGGCAGACATCAATAGTGAATGTTCTCAGTGAATTTGTAAACATGGACATCTTTATGTCATACAGTATTTGTTTGGCAGACATCAATAGTGAATGTTCTCGGTGAATTTGTAAACATGGACATGTTTATGTGATACAGTATTTGTTTGACAGACATCAATAGTGAATGTTCTCAGTGAATTTGTAAACATGGACATGTTTATGTGATACAGTATTTGTTTGACAGACATCAATAGTGAATGCTTTCAGTGAATTTGTAAACATGGACATCTTTATGTGATACAGTATTTGTTTGACAGACATCAATAGTGAATGTTCTCAGTGAATTTGTAAACATGGACATCTTTATGTGATACAGTATTTGACAAACATCAATCGTGAATGTTTTCAGTGAATTTGTAAGCATGGACATCTTTATGTGATACAATTCTTTCATTTTAAAGGTCTTAATGCAACTAATATTAAAGCTGAGCTAGATTCTACTCTGGGGAGTCTTCTTCGTTTCCAACAGTGTGGCGGAGTTTAAGTGAGGAACATTGTAACAGTTCCATCTGGTCATGGGATGCACGTGTCATTGATTATCTCCAAAAAGCAAAAGTAATTAATGGTGAACTTGTTGCAGCCTTTGAGTGATGAAAAAGAAAGTTTTGTTTCATCAAGACACATCCATTATCACCATGACCAAAATCAATGAGTTCGAATTGCATCGTATTCACCAGATTAAGTCCCCTCTGATTATTTGCTGTATCCAAACTGGAAGAAACGGCTTGGTGGTAAATGATTTGTCAACAATGAAGAGGTGGAGCCTGCTATTTTACAGAGCTCAACAGTTCTCGACAGGATATCGAAGAAATTGAGGGAAAAATGTTTTTAACTAAAAGGAGATTGTGTAGAGAAATAAAAATGTTTATTTTTTTTTCACATTTGTGTGCTTTCTTTGTTAGATCGGCTACTTCTGCGACAGCCCTTGCATGTTTAAGATATGTAAATGACCTACATCTTGAACGTTTTGGAAATAGCATGCAAAGAAAATGATTGTAGTAAAATGCAGAGTTCACTAAAGTATATGCAAAATGACAAACATATTTTTTTCTCTTTATTTTTATAGCAACAACCCTTTCCAAGATATTCGTTGTTTGATGTTTAAGATTTCTCAAGCAGAAGTTTAATTTGATGTCAAGGTACAGATTTTCCTTGTTCTAGATTTTCCTGTTAGCAAATGGTCGACTTCAAGTACAGGGGTGACCAAATATGTATTGAGACAGCAAAATATGAATAGTCAGAGACCTTCTCACCCCGGTTTTTCAAAGTACTCTCCCTGGCATTTTATGCACCGTACCCTCCTCAGGAACCATTTCTGGAAGTATTTACGTCACTCAGTTGCTGGCACTGCAGGTAATTCCTCTTGAAACTGCTTCTTCAGGTCTAGAAAATCCGGAACCTCTTCACCATATGGAACAGGAAGAAATCACATGGTGATGAGTCAATAATTTTGTCTTAGTTCCTTGCAGAATCTCCATTGTTACATTAGCGGTGTGAGCTGATGCAACAGTGTAAATGTGTTCATGAAGGATGGCTGAAACCTAATCCCTAATGCCAGCTCAATGTCCCTGTAGGTTAGTCTTGGATCTTCCCTAATAGTTGTTACCATAGCAGTGATATTACTGTTGCTGGTCTGCCAATCTTATTTTCATCTTTAAGGGATTGTCGCCCCCTCTTAAACACTACAATCCATTGTAACACAGTGGTACATGACAGAATACTCCCCAAAAGCCTCCCTCAAACACTCAAATGACTGTGTTTCATTTAAGTCACGTTTGAAGTTGTAAAAAATCGTTGCACGAAAATGCAATCTTTGAATCTTCATTGCACTTGAGATAACGTTCACACTTTCCAGACTTCAAACATATGTACACTGAGCAAAAATGAATGACGCAACAATGGTCTGCCTGCTACCATTGCATTACCAATAAATGATTTTGACAAAGCAGTAATGCTTTCCACAAGGGTGGCCAATTTTCCATGTCTCAATACACACCTAGTGACCCCGGTAAAAACAGTTAACCTTATAATAAAATTGTAAACGGAAGTTTACTCGGGTTGAATGGCTTCGCTCTGCATTAGCTTAGCCCCTTGCACTCCACCCTATTTATTTAATTTTTCATAGATGCATTACCTTAATTCATGCATGCTTTTTGTTTCATTTTGCTTTAGAATGCATTCTATTATTTACAGGCAGCGTGTGAAATAGAATAATACATTATTGTGCCCCTAGGTGGCAGTGTATGTAGTACTGGGCAAGGGAGTCAAAAACATTGTAATGTAAATTCGGTTCACTTATGGCCTATATCAACTTGACCGCGAGGAACATCGATATGTGAGGTGTATTCACAAGATGAACTTGAGGTACGTCTTTTGTTTTTTCAGCGCAAGTCACTGTAGATGCCCTTGATTCAAAAGCAGTTTGGAATTCTCGTGGTATCAGTACACATCGTTGCCACATTTTTTCTCGTAGTCCTTAACAGTCAAATTCATGGCAACAGTGCACTTGAAATAGAGGTTTAGGAATGAAGCATCGTTTCAGACACTGAAGTTAACGTAATGAGCACAGCGATAATATAGACAATTGATATAAAGTTGGCCTAGATGTAGAGTTTGATCCGCTGTTAATAATGCCTCATAATGCCAACATAACCACGGGAAGGGGGGAAACACCACCAAGAACATTGTATCTGACGTATGGAAGATATACCATCACGTCCAGTCTAATTCTTTGACAGGTAATAGCGTCTCAGAACACCATTATGGTTATGAGAAGAGTCAAGATAACACCAAGAGATGATAGTTGATGCAGGAATGTGCCCCACCACGTCCAGTGAGGTTCTTTGACAGGTAATGATGTCTCACAACACCAGCATGGCCACAAGAAGGGTCCAGACGTCAGCAAAGATGCCAGTTGATGCAGGGAGGTGTTCTACCACGTCCAGGTGATCCTTTGATATCTCAAAACACCAGCTTGGCCATGAGAAGGGTCGAAATACCACCAAGAGCTGATACCTCATGCAAGGAAGGTTTCCCACTGCATCCAATGTGATTCTTTGACAGGTAATGATGTCTCACAACACCAGCATGGCCACCATAAATGTAGACGCGCCACCAAGAGCTGATACCTGTTGTAGGGAAGATGCCCCATCACGTCCAGTGATTCTTTGACAGGTAATGATGTCTCAGAACACCAGCATGGCCACCATAAATGTAGACGCGCCACCAAGAGCTGATACCTGTTGTAGGGAAGATGCCCCATCACGTCCAGTGATTCTTTGACAGGTAATGATGTCTCACAACACCAGCATGGCCACCATAAATGTAGACGCGCCACCAAGAGCTGATACCTGTTGTAGGGAAGATGCCCCATCACGTCCAGTGATTCTTTGACAGGTAATGATGTCTCACAACACCAGCATGGCCACCATAAATGTAGACGCGCCACCAAGAGCTGATACCTGTTGTAGGGAAGATGCCCCATCACGTCCAGTGATTCTTTGGCAGGTAATGATGTCTCACAACACCAGCATGGCCACCATAAGGGCCGACATGCCACCAAGATCTGGTAGCCGATGCAGGGAAGATGTCCCACCACGTCCAGTGTTGCAGAACGGTTTATCACAGCAAGTAGTGCACGCATACAGTTTGGTTCGCTCTCCTATAATAATGCAACCCGCCTCACACTTGCTGGTGCAGTTTCTTTCCAGTGACCAGAGACGAACGGTGGTTCCCATGCTGGAGGAGTTCTCGCTTGTTGTCGTCGTGCTGTACGAGTACTGCTTCACCTGAAAAAAATAGTCACATCACCTGGTCTATTCGTTTACAAAGTATGATTATGGATAGAAGAAAAAGGAGAACCTCAGAACTGCAGTCAAAGTTATACTTATTGCCCATACTAAACCTCACTAAGAAAGGACGAAATGAGAGAATACAAGGATCACTAGATATGTATTGAGACACGGAAAATTGGCCACCCCTGAAAAAGGCATTGCTGCTTTGTCAAAATATGACTTATTGCCGATACAATGGTAGCAGGTAGATGCACCATTCATGTTTACTTTCTCTACTGGTAAGTAGGGCAAGTATTGTATTCCACCCAAAAATTCGATGTCGAGATTTCACCGGAAATATATGTTTTGAGACCCCTTGAGTCCAAAAAAAAAAGCATTTTTAGAAAAAGGTCCGTGTGTGTGTGTGTGTCTGTGTGTCTGTCAGTCTGTCAGTCTGTGGACAGCACAGCTCAAAAACGAATAGTCGGTTAAAAACCAAAGTTGGTATTTAAGTTTAATGTCTTTCAAGGATGCGACACGAAGATTTTCAAGAAAATAGCCCCACCCTAAACTACCCTTTACATGGAAAATTTTTCGAAAATTTTTATTTTCTTGAAAATGGCTCTAACGATTTTTATTAAAATGTGATATGTTTGAGATATTTTTATGACAAATGAAATGTATATCTTGAATTTTCTGGCTATAGTCCCTGTAGTCGTGTTTACTCTGGACGACTTTTGCATAACTGGTAAACCGTTAGAGATAGACCAAATTATACTATACAAAAATGTAGATCTTACTAAAATACACAATTTATGTGCGAATAAATTTTCTTGTAGGGTGAACCATTTCGGAGATATTCCTTGTTATGTGTGTGAGTTTTGGAAAACTTAGAACTTTCGTGAAATGGATCATCGTTGTTCATTTTTTTATATGTTAAGTGTGCAAAGACAACAGAATCTCAAACATTTGATTATCGCACAAAGCCTACTGTATTCTAACATTCTCCTTGCACCTACATAAGCAATAATTTGTACAAATGTTTATCTTAACCAACACGAAGAAGATATAGGAATAAGAGTTTGTAAGAATGGTTAGTACAAGAGTAGAGAAAGTCATGTGAGTGCAACACATCAGATTTTTTCTCAGTTTATGTTTGAAATCTGGGAGCTTTTTCAACTGCAATGGAGAGAGAGCATTTCAGAGAGAGCATTTTCATGCAATGATTTTGTACTTTAAATGTGACTCAAATGAAATGCAGTCACTTGAGTGTTTGAGGGGCGCACTTGGGACTATTCTCCGGCACGTGTCAAACTGTTACACTGGTTTGTAGAACTTAAGAGGGGGCGGCAATCTGTTAAAGATGAAGAGAAGAGTGGCAGACGAGCAACAGTAACACCCCGCTATCGCTATAAGGCCGCAATTTGTACGAGGGTCACTACATACCTTTTAGAAAAAGTGAGAATCTATGTGTATGTGTCAGTCTGTGGACAGCATGACTCAAAAACGAAAAGTCGGTTAAAAACCAAAGTTGGTATTTGAGTTTAATATCTTTCAAGGATACGACACAAGGATTTTGAAGAAAATTCCTCCGCCCTTAACTACCTTTTACATCAACGGTATGAAACGGTGCGCTTGAGCACAAGCTCGCGCTTTGGAACTCAGCAGGCCCACGGTGACCGTAACAGCAGTTCCTGCTTGGGACAGTGCTAATCAGGGCTGTACAACATCATAGCATGAGAAAAGTGAAGACACTTCCAAATTGTCCCTTAACATAACCACAGAAATCCATAAGTATTGTGACATATTGGATGCACTCTTAGAGGAGTTTGTTGGAAGATTTTCAGATTTGGAAACTCTCAAATCTTAACTGAATCTCTCTCTTTTTTTCTCCCTACTCTATTGATCCCAAGAATGTTTCAGTTGAAGTTCAAATAGAACTTACTGGTTGTGCTGAGATTCTCATCTAAAAAATCTTATGTGTTGCACTCACATGACTTTCTCTACTCTTGTACTAACCATTCTTACAAACTCTTATTCCTATATCTTCTTCGTGTTAATTGAGACAAACATTTGTACAAATTATCTTATTGCTTATTTCCTTGTAGCTACAAGTGGAATATTAGAATACAGTAGGCTTTGAGCGATAGTCAAATGTTTTAAAACTTTAAGATCCTGTTCTTTTTTCATGGCTAACATATAAAGAAATGAACAACGATGTTCCATTTCACCAAAGTTTTATTTTCTGAAAGTGACACAAATAACAAGGAATAGCTCCGAAATTATTCACTCTACAAAAAACTTTATTTCGACATAAATTGTGTGTTTTAGCGAGATCTACATTTTTGTATAGTAAGATTTTGTCTATCTCTTACGGTTTACAAGTTATTCAAAAGTCATCCAGAGCAAACAGGACTACAGGGGCTATAGTCAGAAAATTAAAGATATCACATTTCATTTGTCATTAAAATATCTCAAATATATAGCATTTTAATCAAAATCGTTAGAGCCATTTTCAAGAAATCAAAATTTTCGAATACTTTTCCACGTATAGGGTAGTTTAGGGTGAGGCTATTTTCTTAAAAATCTTCATGTTGCATCCTTGAAAGACATTAAACTTAAATACCAACTTGGATTTTTAAGCGACTTTCCGTTTTTGAGTTATGCTGTCCACAGACAGACAGACAGACAGACAGACAGACAGACAGACAGACAGACAGACAGACAGACACACACACACACACACACACACATACACGGAGTTTTTTTCTAAAAATGCTCTTTTTTTGTACTCAAAACATATATTTCCGGTGAAATCTCGACATGGATTTTTTGGGTGGAATACAATACTTACCAGTAGAGAAAGTAAAAAGGGTTGATTTTAGTTTCGCTTCATGTTTTGCTGTTTTACTTAACGCCGCCGCCGCTACCGATGTGTACCAGAGTCTGTCTCGGAGCGCTACACGAAATTGCGCATCCTTGCTTTACATACAACATTTTTCGAAAATTTTGATGACTAACGATTTTGAAATGGCATGTTTAAGATATTTTATGACAAATGACATATATATTTTGGTTTTTCTGGCTATATCCCATATAGTCCTATTTGCTCTTGATGACTTTTGCATAACCGAAAAACCGTAAGAGATAGACTAAATCTTACTACACAAATATGTAGATCTCGTTTAAACACAAAAGTTATCTTCAAGTGAATATTTTGTGTGGTGAACCATTTTAGGGATATTCATGGTTATTTGCGTGAGTTTTGCAATACTTTTCTCAAACGGAAGGTTGTTACTCAGTTTGTTATTTCTTGGCCGTGCAAAGAAAACGTAATTTTAAAGCATTACAACATTTGACTAGCTCACTGTATTCCCATATTGCTCTTGTACCTACAAACAAATTAGCAATAAGATAATTTGTACAAATGTTTATCTCAGGTAACATGAAGTGTGTATAAGTGTGAGAAGAGCAAGTGGGACGTACCATGCAGGTCCTGCGATCATCGCTACACTTCTGTCTGAAGCTCGCGTTGTTTATGGAGAGATCGATGCAACGCTCCCCTACGTCCATACTGTCACACACGAAACACATTAGGTCGTTGCCTTTCTCTGCCGCTAGATGGGTCTTGTGCTCCTTCTGGTTGAACACCGTCACTGCAACACATACCTATTCATTAAATACAATTTTCACCCAACAACTATTTGTGCAATCCAACATTTTACAATCAATAAGTTTTTTTCAACTCCTATACTTAAATGTGTTCATTTGCTGTAGTTGATTTTCATTTCGATACAGAATTCCAAAATATATGATTAAGAGTAAAGTATAACACCTAACAGTACACCGCAACGCATGGTAACAAATGGCAAGCAATTTGGAATTCACGAGTGGTTTACGGCAGTCACTAGATATGTATTGAGACAAGGAAAATTGGCTGCCCTTGGGGAAACCATTGTTGTTTTGTCAAAATAGCGGACTCATTGGTAATGTAATGGTAGCAGGCAGACCATTGTTGTATCATTCGGTTTAGCGCAGTTTATGTTTAAAGTGTGAAGGTTTATTCAAGTAGAATGGAGATTCGGAGACAGCATTTTCATGCAATGATTTTGTACGACTCCAAATGTGAGTTAAATGAAATGCAGTCACTTCAGTGTATAAGGGGAGCTTTCGAGGACTATTCTCAGTCACATGTCACTGTGTTTCACCTTTATACAGGAAACGAAAGGTTGTGCGGCTTGGACTATACGAAGTGGGCGGGATATGATCACAACACAGGAGGCAAGGCATAGTCCACGTTGGAACGTTGTAGATAACATTCAACGTTGTAACGATCTGCGATAAAATATTCACTCCCAAATTCTTGTGCAAGATCAGCAATGTGTGTATATTTGGATTTTCGTGCTGCAGGAATTTTACTATGTGTAACTAGTGAAGACATTCGAGAGACACTATGCGCTGTAGACAGGGGTTTAGTGCTGGCACTGTACCCGCACGGAGACGTCACACTCTGCCCTTGTGAACCTAACTTACGACCACCTCATTTGGCGACAGCTGTATAAAGTTCCAGAGCCTAGTCATTGTGATGATTAGGAAAGATCCAAGACTAATCTACAAGAACATTAGGAACTACGATTCAACCATTCTTCATGAACACCTTCAGATGGTTGACAGCTGAGTGATTTTTTAGTCCTGAAGAAGCAGCTTTAAAAGAAGTTATCTGCAGTGCCAGAAACTGAGTGAAGTGGATACATCAACAAGTGGTTGAGGAACATGGAACACTACATGGAGTATCAGGGAGAATACTTTGCGAAACTGTGATAAACAAAACGTTTCTGTGAATATTCATATTTTGTTGTCTCAATACATATCTAGTGACTCTCCTATATGATGGAACACTACATACAGTATCAGGGAGAATACTTTGAGAAACTGTGATAAACAAAACGTTTCTGTGAATATTCATATTTTGCTGTCTCAATACATACCTAGTGACTCTCCTATATGATGGAACACTACATACAGTACCAGGGAGAATACTTTGAGAAACTGTGATAAACAAAACGTTTCTGTGAATATTCATATTTTGTTGTCTCAATACATATCTAGTGACTCTCCTATATGATGGAACACTACATACAGTACCAGGGAGAATACTTTGAGAAACTGTGATAAACAAAACGTTTCTGTGAATATTCATATTTTGCTGTCTCAATACATATCTAGTGACTCTCCTATATGATGGAACACTACATACAGTATCAGGGAGAATACTTTGAGAAACTGTGATAAACAAAACGTTTCTGTGAATATTCATATTTTGCTGTCTCAATACATATCTAGTGACTCTCCTATATGATGGAACACTACATACAGTACCAGGGAGAATACTTTGAGAAACTGTGATAAACAAAACGTTTCTGTGAATATTCATATTTTGTTGTCTCAATACATATCTAGTGACTCTCCTATATGATGGAACACTACATACAGTACCAGGGAGAATACTTTGAGAAACTGTGATAAACAAAACGTTTCTGTGAATATTCATATTTTGTTGTCTGTCTCAATACATATCTAGTGACTCTCCTATATGATGGAACACTACATACAGTACCAGGGAGAATACTTTGAGAAACTGTGATAAACAAAACGTTTCTGTGAATATTCATATTTTGTTGTCTCAATACATATCTAGTGACTCTCCTATATGATGGAACACTACATACAGTGTCAGGGAGAATACTTTGAGAAACTGTGATAAACAAAACGTTTCTGTGAATATTCATATTTTGTTGTCTCAATACATATCTAGTGACTCTCCTATATGATGGAACACTACATACAGTACCAGGGAGAATACTTTGAGAAACTGTGATAAACAAAACGTTTCTGTGAATATTCATATTTTGTTGTCTCAATACATATCTAGTGACTCTCCTATATGATGGAACACTACATACAGTACCAGGGAGAATACTTTGAGAAACTGTGATAAACAAAACGTTTCTGTGAATATTCATATTTTGTTGTCTCAATACATATCTAGTGACTCTCCTATATGATGGAACACTACATACAGTACCAGGGAGAATACTTTGAGAAACTGTGATAAACAAAACGTTTCTGTGAATATTCATATTTTGTTGTCTCAATACATATCTAGTGACTCTCCTATATGATGGAACACTACATACAGTATCAGGGAGAATACTTTGAGAAACTGTGATAAACAAAACGTTTCTGTGAATATTCATATTTTGTTGTCTCAATGCATATCTAGTGACTCTCCTATATGATGGAACACTACATACAGTATCAGGGAGAATACTTTGAGAAACTGTGATAAACAAAACGTTTCTGTGAATATTCATATTTTGTTGTCTCAATACATATCTAGTGACTCTCCTATATGATGGAACACTACATACAGTGTCAGGGAGAATACTTTGAGAAACTGTGATAAACAAAACGTTTCTGTGAATATTCATATTTTGTTGTCTCAATACATATCTAGTGACTCTCCTATATGATGGAACACTACATACAGTATCAGGGAGAATACTTTGAGAAACTGTGATAAACAAAACGTTTCTGTGAATATTCATATTTTGCTGTCTCAATACATACCTAGTGACTCTCCTATATGATGGAACACTACATACAGTATCAGGGAGAATACTTTGAGAAACTGTGATAAACAAAACGTTTCTGTGAATATTCATATTTTGTTGTCTCAATACATATCTAGTGACTCTCCTATATGATGGAACACTACATACAGTATCAGGGAGAATACTTTGAGAAACTGTGATAAACAAAACGTTTCTGTGAATATTCATATTTTGTTGTCTCAATACATATCTAGTGACTCTCCTATATGATGGAACACTACATACAGTATCAGGGAGAATACTTTGAGAAACTGTGATAAACAAAACGTTTCTGTGAATATTCATATTTTGCTGTCTCAATACATACCTAGTGACTCTCCTATATGATGGAACACTACATACAGTACCAGGGAGAATACTTTGAGAAACTGTGATAAACAAAACGTTTCTGTGAATATTCATATTTTGTTGTCTCAATACATATCTAGTGACTCTCCTATATGATGGAACACTACATACAGTACCAGGGAGAATACTTTGAGAAACTGTGATAAACAAAACGTTTCTGTGAATATTCATATTTTGCTGTCTCAATACATATCTAGTGACTCTCCTATATGATGGAACACTACATACAGTATCAGGGAGAATACTTTGAGAAACTGTGATAAACAAAACGTTTCTGTGAATATTCATATTTTGCTGTCTCAATACATATCTAGTGACTCTCCTATATGATGGAACACTACATACAGTACCAGGGAGAATACTTTGAGAAACTGTGATAAACAAAACGTTTCTGTGAATATTCATATTTTGTTGTCTCAATACATATCTAGTGACTCTCCTATATGATGGAACACTACATACAGTACCAGGGAGAATACTTTGAGAAACTGTGATAAACAAAACGTTTCTGTGAATATTCATATTTTGTTGTCTGTCTCAATACATATCTAGTGACTCTCCTATATGATGGAACACTACATACAGTACCAGGGAGAATACTTTGAGAAACTGTGATAAACAAAACGTTTCTGTGAATATTCATATTTTGTTGTCTCAATACATATCTAGTGACTCTCCTATATGATGGAACACTACATACAGTGTCAGGGAGAATACTTTGAGAAACTGTGATAAACAAAACGTTTCTGTGAATATTCATATTTTGTTGTCTCAATACATATCTAGTGACTCTCCTATATGATGGAACACTACATACAGTACCAGGGAGAATACTTTGAGAAACTGTGATAAACAAAACGTTTCTGTGAATATTCATATTTTGCTGTCTCAATACATACCTAGTGACTCTCCTATATGATGGAACACTACATACAGTATCAGGGAGAATACTTTGAGAAACTGTGATAAACAAAACGTTTCTGTGAATATTCATATTTTGTTGTCTCAATACATATCTAGTGACTCTCCTATATGATGGAACACTACATACAGTATCAGGGAGAATACTTTGAGAAACTGTGATAAACAAAACGTTTCTGTGAATATTCATATTTTGTTGTCTCAATACATATCTAGTGACTCTCCTATATGATGGAACACTACATACAGTATCAGGGAGAATACTTTGAGAAACTGTGATAAACAAAACGTTTCTGTGAATATTCATATTTTGCTGTCTCAATACATACCTAGTGACTCTCCTATATGATGGAACACTACATACAGTACCAGGGAGAATACTTTGAGAAACTGTGATAAACAAAACGTTTCTGTGAATATTCATATTTTGTTGTCTCAATACATATCTAGTGACTCTCCTATATGATGGAACACTACATACAGTACCAGGGAGAATACTTTGAGAAACTGTGATAAACAAAACGTTTCTGTGAATATTCATATTTTGCTGTCTCAATACATATCTAGTGACTCTCCTATATGATGGAACACTACATACAGTATCAGGGAGAATACTTTGAGAAACTGTGATAAACAAAACGTTTCTGTGAATATTCATATTTTGCTGTCTCAATACATATCTAGTGACTCTCCTATATGATGGAACACTACATACAGTACCAGGGAGAATACTTTGAGAAACTGTGATAAACAAAACGTTTCTGTGAATATTCATATTTTGTTGTCTCAATACATATCTAGTGACTCTCCTATATGATGGAACACTACATACAGTACCAGGGAGAATACTTTGAGAAACTGTGATAAACAAAACGTTTCTGTGAATATTCATATTTTGTTGTCTGTCTCAATACATATCTAGTGACTCTCCTATATGATGGAACACTACATACAGTACCAGGGAGAATACTTTGAGAAACTGTGATAAACAAAACGTTTCTGTGAATATTCATATTTTGTTGTCTCAATACATATCTAGTGACTCTCCTATATGATGGAACACTACATACAGTGTCAGGGAGAATACTTTGAGAAACTGTGATAAACAAAACGTTTCTGTGAATATTCATATTTTGTTGTCTCAATACATATCTAGTGACTCTCCTATATGATGGAACACTACATACAGTACCAGGGAGAATACTTTGAGAAACTGTGATAAACAAAACGTTTCTGTGAATATTCATATTTTGTTGTCTCAATACATATCTAGTGACTCTCCTATATGATGGAACACTACATACAGTACCAGGGAGAATACTTTGAGAAACTGTGATAAACAAAACGTTTCTGTGAATATTCATATTTTGTTGTCTCAATACATATCTAGTGACTCTCCTATATGATGGAACACTACATACAGTACCAGGGAGAATACTTTGAGAAACTGTGATAAACAAAACGTTTCTGTGAATATTCATATTTTGTTGTCTCAATACATATCTAGTGACTCTCCTATATGATGGAACACTACATACAGTATCAGGGAGAATACTTTGAGAAACTGTGATAAACAAAACGTTTCTGTGAATATTCATATTTTGTTGTCTCAATGCATATCTAGTGACTCTCCTATATGATGGAACACTACATACAGTATCAGGGAGAATACTTTGAGAAACTGTGATAAACAAAACGTTTCTGTGAATATTCATATTTTGTTGTCTCAATACATATCTAGTGACTCTCCTATATGATGGAACACTACATACAGTGTCAGGGAGAATACTTTGAGAAACTGTGATAAACAAAACGTTTCTGTGAATATTCATATTTTGTTGTCTCAATACATATCTAGTGACTCTCCTATATGATGGAACACTACATACAGTATCAGGGAGAATACTTTGAGAAACTGTGATAAACAAAACGTTTCTGTGAATATTCATATTTTGCTGTCTCAATACATACCTAGTGACTCTCCTATATGATGGAACACTACATACAGTATCAGGGAGAATACTTTGAGAAACTGTGATAAACAAAACGTTTCTGTGAATATTCATATTTTGTTGTCTCAATACATATCTAGTGACTCTCCTATATGATGGAACACTACATACAGTATCAGGGAGAATACTTTGAGAAACTGTGATAAACAAAACGTTTCTGTGAATATTCATATTTTGTTGTCTCAATACATATCTAGTGACTCTCCTATATGATGGAACACTACATACAGTATCAGGGAGAATACTTTGAGAAACTGTGATAAACAAAACGTTTCTGTGAATATTCATATTTTGCTGTCTCAATACATACCTAGTGACTCTCCTATATGATGGAACACTACATACAGTACCAGGGAGAATACTTTGAGAAACTGTGATAAACAAAACGTTTCTGTGAATATTCATATTTTGTTGTCTCAATACATATCTAGTGACTCTCCTATATGATGGAACACTACATACAGTACCAGGGAGAATACTTTGAGAAACTGTGATAAACAAAACGTTTCTGTGAATATTCATATTTTGCTGTCTCAATACATATCTAGTGACTCTCCTATATGATGGAACACTACATACAGTATCAGGGAGAATACTTTGAGAAACTGTGATAAACAAAACGTTTCTGTGAATATTCATATTTTGCTGTCTCAATACATATCTAGTGACTCTCCTATATGATGGAACACTACATACAGTACCAGGGAGAATACTTTGAGAAACTGTGATAAACAAAACGTTTCTGTGAATATTCATATTTTGTTGTCTCAATACATATCTAGTGACTCTCCTATATGATGGAACACTACATACAGTACCAGGGAGAATACTTTGAGAAACTGTGATAAACAAAACGTTTCTGTGAATATTCATATTTTGTTGTCTGTCTCAATACATATCTAGTGACTCTCCTATATGATGGAACACTACATACAGTACCAGGGAGAATACTTTGAGAAACTGTGATAAACAAAACGTTTCTGTGAATATTCATATTTTGTTGTCTCAATACATATCTAGTGACTCTCCTATATGATGGAACACTACATACAGTGTCAGGGAGAATACTTTGAGAAACTGTGATAAACAAAACGTTTCTGTGAATATTCATATTTTGTTGTCTCAATACATATCTAGTGACTCTCCTATATGATGGAACACTACATACAGTACCAGGGAGAATACTTTGAGAAACTGTGATAAACAAAACGTTTCTGTGAATATTCATATTTTGTTGTCTCAATACATATCTAGTGACTCTCCTATATGATGGAACACTACATACAGTACCAGGGAGAATACTTTGAGAAACTGTGATAAACAAAACGTTTCTGTGAATATTCATATTTTGTTGTCTCAATACATATCTAGTGACTCTCCTATATGATGGAACACTACATACAGTACCAGGGAGAATACTTTGAGAAACTGAGATAAACAAAACGTTTCTGTGAATATTCATATTTTGTTGTCTCAATACATATCTAGTGACTCTCCTATATGATGGAACACTACATACAGTGTCAGGGAGAATACTTTGAGAAACTGTGATAAACAAAACGTTTCTGTGAATATTCATATTTTGTTGTCTCAATACATATCTAGTGACTCTCCTATATGATGGAACACTACATACAGTGTCAGGGAGAATACTTTGAGAAACTGTGATAAACAAAACGTTTCTGTGAATATTCATATTTTGCTGTCTCAATACATATCTAGTGACACTCCTATATGATGGAACACTACATACAGTACCAGGGAGAATACTTTGAGAAACTGTGATAAACAAAACGTTTCTGTGAATATTCATATTTTGCTGTCTCAATACATATCTAGTGACTCTCCTATATGATGGAACACTACATACAGTACCAGGGAGAATACTTTGAGAAACTGTGATAAACAAAACGTTTCTGTGAATATTCATATTTTGCTGTCTCAATACATATCTAGTGACTCTCCTATATGATGGAACACTACATACAGTACCAGGGAGAATACTTTGAGAAACTGTGATAAACAAAACGTTTCTGTGAATATTCATATTTTGTTGTCTCAATACATATCTAGTGACTCTCCTATATGATGGAACACTACATACAGTACCAGGGAGAATACTTTGAGAAACTGTGATAAACAAAACGTTTCTGGTGAATATTCATATTTTGTTGTCTCAATACATATCTAGTGACTCTCCTATATGATGGAACACTACATACAGTGTCAGGGAGAATACTTTGAGAAACTGTGATAAACAAAACGTTTCTGTGAATATTCATATTTTGTTGTCTCAATACATATCTAGTGACTCTCCTATATGATGGAACACTACATACAGTGTCAGGGAGAATACTTTGAGAAACTGTGATAAACAAAACGTTTCTGTGAATATTCATATTTTGCTGTCTCAATACATATCTAGTGACTCTCCTATATGATGGAACACTACATACAGTACCAGGGAGAATACTTTGAGAAACTGTGATAAACAAAACGTTTCTGTGAATATTCATATTTTGCTGTCTCAATACATATCTAGTGACTCTCCTATATGATGGAACACTACATACAGTACCAGGGAGAATACTTTGAGAAACTGTGATAAACAAAACGTTTCTGTGAATATTCATATTTTGTTGTCTCAATACATATCTAGTGACTCTCCTATATGATGGAACACTACATACAGTACCAGGGAGAATACTTTGAGAAACTGTGATAAACAAAACGTTTCTGTGAATATTCATATTTTGTTGTCTGTCTCAATACATATCTAGTGACTCTCCTATATGATGGAACACTACATACAGTACCAGGGAGAATACTTTGAGAAACTGTGATAAACAAAACGTTTCTGTGAATATTCATATTTTGTTGTCTCAATACATATCTAGTGACTCTCCTATATGATGGAACACTACATACAGTGTCAGGGAGAATACTTTGAGAAACTGTGATAAACAAAACGTTTCTGTGAATATTCATATTTTGTTGTCTCAATACATATCTAGTGACTCTCCTATATGATGGAACACTACATACAATACCAGGGAGAATACTTTGAGAAACTGTGATAAACAAAACGTTTCTGTGAATATTCATATTTTGTTGTCTCAATACATATCTAGTGACTCTCCTATATGATGGAACACTACATACAGTACCAGGGAGAATACTTTGAGAAACTGTGATAAACAAAACGTTTCTGTGAATATTCATATTTTGTTGTCTCAATACATATCTAGTGACTCTCCTATATGATGGAACACTACATACAGTGTCAGGGAGAATACTTTGAGAAACTGTGATAAACAAACGTTTCTGTGAATATTCATATTTTGTTGTCTCAATACATATCTAGTGACTCTCCTATATGATGGAACACTACATACAGTGTCAGGGAGAATACTTTGAGAAACTGTGATAAACAAAACGTTTCTGTGAATATTCATATTTTGCTGTCTCAATACATATCTAGTGACACTCCTATATGATGGAACACTACATACAGTACCAGGGAGAATACTTTGAGAAACTGTGATAAACAAAACGTTTCTGTGAATATTCATATTTTGTCTGTCTCAATACATATCTAGTGACTCTCCTATATGATGGAACACTACATACAGTACCAGGGAGAATACTTTGAGAAACTGTGATAAACAAAACGTTTCTGTGAATATTCATATTTTGTCTGTCTCAATACATATCTAGTGACTCTCCTATATGATGGAACACTACATACAGTGTCAGGGAGAATACTTTGAGAAACTGTGATAAACAAAACGTTTCTGTGAATATTCATATTTTGTCTGTCTCAATACATATCTAGTGACTCTCCTATATGATGGAACACTACATACAGTGTCAGGGAGAATACTTTGAGAAACTGTGATAAACAAAACGTTTCTGTGAATATTCATATTTTGTTGTCTGTCTCAATACATATCTAGTGACTCTCCTATATGATGGAACACTACATACAGTACCAGGGAGAATACTTTGAGAAACTGTGATAAACAAAACGTTTCTGTGAATATTCATATTTTGTTGTCTGTCTCAATACATATCTAGTGACTCTCCTATATGATGGAACACTACATACAGTGTCAGGGAGAATACTTTGAGAAACTGTGATAAACAAAACGTTTCTGTGAATATTCATATTTTGTTGTCTCAATACATATCTAGTGACTCTCCTATATGATGGAACACTACATACAGTACCAGGGAGAATACTTTGAGAAACTGTGATAAACAAAACGTTTCTGTGAATATTCATATTTTGTTGTCTGTCTCAATACATATCTAGTGACTCTCCTATATGATGGAACACTACATACAGTACCAGGGAGAATACTTTGAGAAACTGTGATAAACAAAACGTTTCTGTGAATATTCATATTTTGTTGTCTCAATACATATCTAGTGACTCTCCTATATGATGGAACACTACATACAGTGTCAGGGAGAATACTTTGAGAAACTGTGATAAACAAAACGTTTCTGTGAATATTCATATTTTGTTGTCTCAATACATATCTAGTGACTCTCCTATATGATGGAACACTACATACAATACCAGGGAGAATACTTTGAGAAACTGTGATAAACAAAACGTTTCTGTGAATATTCATATTTTGTTGTCTCAATACATATCTAGTGACTCTCCTATATGATGGAACACTACATACAGTACCAGGGAGAATACTTTGAGAAACTGTGATAAACAAAACGTTTCTGTGAATATTCATATTTTGTTGTCTCAATACATATCTAGTGACTCTCCTATATGATGGAACACTACATACAGTGTCAGGGAGAATACTTTGAGAAACTGTGATAAACAAAACGTTTCTGTGAATATTCATATTTTGTTGTCTCAATACATATCTAGTGACTCTCCTATATGATGGAACACTACATACAGTGTCAGGGAGAATACTTTGAGAAACTGTGATAAACAAAACGTTTCTGTGAATATTCATATTTTGCTGTCTCAATACATATCTAGTGACACTCCTATATGATGGAACACTACATACAGTACCAGGGAGAATACTTTGAGAAACTGTGATAAACAAAACGTTTCTGTGAATATTCATATTTTGTCTGTCTCAATACATATCTAGTGACTCTCCTATATGATGGAACACTACATACAGTACCAGGGAGAATACTTTGAGAAACTGTGATAAACAAAACGTTTCTGTGAATATTCATATTTTGTCTGTCTCAATACATATCTAGTGACTCTCCTATATGATGGAACACTACATACAGTGTCAGGGAGAATACTTTGAGAAACTGTGATAAACAAAACGTTTCTGTGAATATTCATATTTTGTCTGTCTCAATACATATCTAGTGACTCTCCTATATGATGGAACACTACATACAGTGTCAGGGAGAATACTTTGAGAAACTGTGATAAACAAAACGTTTCTGTGAATATTCATATTTTGTTGTCTGTCTCAATACATATCTAGTGACTCTCCTATATGATGGAACACTACATACAGTACCAGGGAGAATACTTTGAGAAACTGTGATAAACAAAACGTTTCTGTGAATATTCATATTTTGTTGTCTGTCTCAATACATATCTAGTGACTCTCCTATATGATGGAACACTACATACAGTGTCAGGGAGAATACTTTGAGAAACTGTGATAAACAAAACGTTTCTGTGAATATTCATATTTTGTTGTCTGTCTCAATACATATCTAGTGACTCTCCTATATGATGGAACACTACATACAGTGTCAGGGAGAATACTTTGAGAAACTGTGATAAACAAAACGTTTCTGTGAATATTCATATTTTGCTGTCTCAATACATATCTAGTGACTCTCCTATATGATGGAACACTACATACAGTACCAGGGAGAATACTTTGAGAAACTGTGATAAACAAAACGTTTCTGTGAATATTCATATTTTGCTGTCTCAATACATATCTAGTGACTCTCCTATATGATGGAACACTACATACAGTACCAGGGAGAATACTTTGAGAAACTGTGATAAACAAAACGTTTCTGTGAATATTCATATTTTGTTGTCTCAATACATATCTAGTGACTCTCCTATATGATGGAACACTACATACAGTACCAGGGAGAATACTTTGAGAAACTGTGATAAACAAAACGTTTCTGTGAATATTCATATTTTGTTGTCTGTCTCAATACATATCTAGTGACTCTCCTATATGATGGAACACTACATACAGTACCAGGGAGAATACTTTGAGAAACTGTGATAAACAAAACGTTTCTGTGAATATTCATATTTTGTTGTCTCAATACATATCTAGTGACTCTCCTATATGATGGAACACTACATACAGTGTCAGGGAGAATACTTTGAGAAACTGTGATAAACAAAACGTTTCTGTGAATATTCATATTTTGTTGTCTCAATACATATCTAGTGACTCTCCTATATGATGGAACACTACATACAGTACCAGGGAGAATACTTTGAGAAACTGTGATAAACAAAACGTTTCTGTGAATATTCATATTTTGTTGTCTCAATACATATCTAGTGACTCTCCTATATGATGGAACACTACATACAGTACCAGGGAGAATACTTTGAGAAACTGTGATAAACAAAACGTTTCTGTGAATATTCATATTTTGTTGTCTCAATACATATCTAGTGACTCTCCTATATGATGGAACACTACATACAGTGTCAGGGAGAATACTTTGAGAAACTGTGATAAACAAAACGTTTCTGTGAATATTCATATTTTGTTGTCTCAATACATATCTAGTGACTCTCCTATATGATGGAACACTACATACAGTGTCAGGGAGAATACTTTGAGAAACTGTGATAAACAAAACGTTTCTGTGAATATTCATATTTTGCTGTCTCAATACATATCTAGTGACACTCCTATATGATGGAACACTACATACAGTACCAGGGAGAATACTTTGAGAAACTGTGATAAACAAAACGTTTCTGTGAATATTCATATTTTGTCTGTCTCAATACATATCTAGTGACTCTCCTATATGATGGAACACTACATACAGTACCAGGGAGAATACTTTGAGAAACTGTGATAAACAAAACGTTTCTGTGAATATTCATATTTTGTCTGTCTCAATACATATCTAGTGACTCTCCTATATGATGGAACACTACATACAGTGTCAGGGAGAATACTTTGAGAAACTGTGATAAACAAAACGTTTCTGTGAATATTCATATTTTGTCTGTCTCAATACATATCTAGTGACTCTCCTATATGATGGAACACTACATACAGTGTCAGGGAGAATACTTTGAGAAACTGTGATAAACAAAACGTTTCTGTGAATATTCATATTTTGCTGTCTCAATACATATCTAGTGACTCTCCTATATGATGGAACACTACATACAGTACCAGGGAGAATACTTTGAGAAACTGTGATAAACAAAACGTTTCTGTGAATATTCATATTTTGTTGTCTCAATACATATCTAGTGACTCTCCTATATGATGGAACACTACATACAGTACCAGGGAGAATACTTTGAGAAACTGTGATAAACAAAACGTTTCTGTGAATATTCATATTTTGTTGTCTCAATACATATCTAGTGACTCTCCTATATGATGGAACACTACATACAGTACCAGGGAGAATACTTTGAGAAACTGTGATAAACAAAACGTTTCTGTGAATATTCATATTTTGTTGTCTCAATACATATCTAGTGACTCTCCTATATGATGGAACACTACATACAGTGTCAGGGAGAATACTTTGAGAAACTGTGATAAACAAAACGTTTCTGTGAATATTCATATTTTGTTGTCTCAATACATATCTAGTGACTCTCCTATATGATGGAACACTACATACAGTGTCAGGGAGAATACTTTGAGAAACTGTGATAAACAAAACGTTTCTGTGAATATTCATATTTTGCTGTCTCAATACATATCTAGTGACACTCCTATATGATGGAACACTACATACAGTACCAGGGAGAATACTTTGAGAAACTGTGATAAACAAAACGTTTCTGTGAATATTCATATTTTGCTGTCTCAATACATATCTAGTGACTCTCCTATATGATGGAACACTACATACAGTACCAGGGAGAATACTTTGAGAAACTGTGATAAACAAAACGTTTCTGTGAATATTCATATTTTGCTGTCTCAATACATATCTAGTGACTCTCCTATATGATGGAACACTACATACAGTACCAGGGAGAATACTTTGAGAAACTGTGATAAACAAAACGTTTCTGTGAATATTCATATTTTGTTGTCTCAATACATATCTAGTGACTCTCCTATATGATGGAACACTACATACAGTACCAGGGAGAATACTTTGAGAAACTGTGATAAACAAAACGTTTCTGTGAATATTCATATTTTGTTGTCTCAATACATATCTAGTGACTCTCCTATATGATGGAACACTACATACAGTGTCAGGGAGAATACTTTGAGAAACTGTGATAAACAAAACGTTTCTGTGAATATTCATATTTTGTTGTCTCAATACATATCTAGTGACTCTCCTATATGATGGAACACTACATACAGTGTCAGGGAGAATACTTTGAGAAACTGTGATAAACAAAACGTTTCTGTGAATATTCATATTTTGCTGTCTCAATACATATCTAGTGACTCTCCTATATGATGGAACACTACATACAGTACCAGGGAGAATACTTTGAGAAACTGTGATAAACAAAACGTTTCTGTGAATATTCATATTTTGCTGTCTCAATACATATCTAGTGACTCTCCTATATGATGGAACACTACATACAGTACCAGGGAGAATACTTTGAGAAACTGTGATAAACAAAACGTTTCTGTGAATATTCATATTTTGTTGTCTCAATACATATCTAGTGACTCTCCTATATGATGGAACACTACATACAGTACCAGGGAGAATACTTTGAGAAACTGTGATAAACAAAACGTTTCTGTGAATATTCATATTTTGTTGTCTGTCTCAATACATATCTAGTGACTCTCCTATATGATGGAACACTACATACAGTACCAGGGAGAATACTTTGAGAAACTGTGATAAACAAAACGTTTCTGTGAATATTCATATTTTGTTGTCTCAATACATATCTAGTGACTCTCCTATATGATGGAACACTACATACAGTGTCAGGGAGAATACTTTGAGAAACTGTGATAAACAAAACGTTTCTGTGAATATTCATATTTTGTTGTCTCAATACATATCTAGTGACTCTCCTATATGATGGAACACTACATACAGTACCAGGGAGAATACTTTGAGAAACTGTGATAAACAAAACGTTTCTGTGAATATTCATATTTTGTTGTCTCAATACATATCTAGTGACTCTCCTATATGATGGAACACTACATACAGTACCAGGGAGAATACTTTGAGAAACTGTGATAAACAAAACGTTTCTGTGAATATTCATATTTTGTTGTCTCAATACATATCTAGTGACTCTCCTATATGATGGAACACTACATACAGTGTCAGGGAGAATACTTTGAGAAACTGTGATAAACAAAACGTTTCTGTGAATATTCATATTTTGTTGTCTCAATACATATCTAGTGACTCTCCTATATGATGGAACACTACATACAGTGTCAGGGAGAATACTTTGAGAAACTGTGATAAACAAAACGTTTCTGTGAATATTCATATTTTGCTGTCTCAATACATATCTAGTGACACTCCTATATGATGGAACACTACATACAGTACCAGGGAGAATACTTTGAGAAACTGTGATAAACAAAACGTTTCTGTGAATATTCATATTTTGTCTGTCTCAATACATATCTAGTGACTCTCCTATATGATGGAACACTACATACAGTACCAGGGAGAATACTTTGAGAAACTGTGATAAACAAAACGTTTCTGTGAATATTCATATTTTGTCTGTCTCAATACATATCTAGTGACTCTCCTATATGATGGAACACTACATACAGTGTCAGGGAGAATACTTTGAGAAACTGTGATAAACAAAACGTTTCTGTGAATATTCATATTTTGTCTGTCTCAATACATATCTAGTGACTCTCCTATATGATGGAACACTACATACAGTGTCAGGGAGAATACTTTGAGAAACTGTGATAAACAAAACGTTTCTGTGAATATTCATATTTTGTTGTCTGTCTCAATACATATCTAGTGACTCTCCTATATGATGGAACACTACATACAGTACCAGGGAGAATACTTTGAGAAACTGTGATAAACAAAACGTTTCTGTGAATATTCATATTTTGTTGTCTGTCTCAATACATATCTAGTGACTCTCCTATATGATGGAACACTACATACAGTGTCAGGGAGAATACTTTGAGAAACTGTGATAAACAAAACGTTTCTGTGAATATTCATATTTTGTTGTCTGTCTCAATACATATCTAGTGACTCTCCTATATGATGGAACACTACATACAGTGTCAGGGAGAATACTTTGAGAAACTGTGATAAACAAAACGTTTCTGTGAATATTCATATTTTGCTGTCTCAATACATATCTAGTGACTCTCCTATATGATGGAACACTACATACAGTACCAGGGAGAATACTTTGAGAAACTGTGATAAACAAAACGTTTCTGTGAATATTCATATTTTGCTGTCTCAATACATATCTAGTGACTCTCCTATATGATGGAACACTACATACAGTACCAGGGAGAATACTTTGAGAAACTGTGATAAACAAAACGTTTCTGTGAATATTCATATTTTGTTGTCTCAATACATATCTAGTGACTCTCCTATATGATGGAACACTACATACAGTACCAGGGAGAATACTTTGAGAAACTGTGATAAACAAAACGTTTCTGTGAATATTCATATTTTGTTGTCTGTCTCAATACATATCTAGTGACTCTCCTATATGATGGAACACTACATACAGTACCAGGGAGAATACTTTGAGAAACTGTGATAAACAAAACGTTTCTGTGAATATTCATATTTTGTTGTCTCAATACATATCTAGTGACTCTCCTATATGATGGAACACTACATACAGTGTCAGGGAGAATACTTTGAGAAACTGTGATAAACAAAACGTTTCTGTGAATATTCATATTTTGTTGTCTCAATACATATCTAGTGACTCTCCTATATGATGGAACACTACATACAGTACCAGGGAGAATACTTTGAGAAACTGTGATAAACAAAACGTTTCTGTGAATATTCATATTTTGTTGTCTCAATACATATCTAGTGACTCTCCTATATGATGGAACACTACATACAGTACCAGGGAGAATACTTTGAGAAACTGTGATAAACAAAACGTTTCTGTGAATATTCATATTTTGTTGTCTCAATACATATCTAGTGACTCTCCTATATGATGGAACACTACATACAGTGTCAGGGAGAATACTTTGAGAAACTGTGATAAACAAAACGTTTCTGTGAATATTCATATTTTGTTGTCTCAATACATATCTAGTGACTCTCCTATATGATGGAACACTACATACAGTGTCAGGGAGAATACTTTGAGAAACTGTGATAAACAAAACGTTTCTGTGAATATTCATATTTTGCTGTCTCAATACATATCTAGTGACACTCCTATATGATGGAACACTACATACAGTACCAGGGAGAATACTTTGAGAAACTGTGATAAACAAAACGTTTCTGTGAATATTCATATTTTGTCTGTCTCAATACATATCTAGTGACTCTCCTATATGATGGAACACTACATACAGTACCAGGGAGAATACTTTGAGAAACTGTGATAAACAAAACGTTTCTGTGAATATTCATATTTTGTCTGTCTCAATACATATCTAGTGACTCTCCTATATGATGGAACACTACATACAGTGTCAGGGAGAATACTTTGAGAAACTGTGATAAACAAAACGTTTCTGTGAATATTCATATTTTGTCTGTCTCAATACATATCTAGTGACTCTCCTATATGATGGAACACTACATACAGTGTCAGGGAGAATACTTTGAGAAACTGTGATAAACAAAACGTTTCTGTGAATATTCATATTTTGTTGTCTGTCTCAATACATATCTAGTGACTCTCCTATATGATGGAACACTACATACAGTACCAGGGAGAATACTTTGAGAAACTGTGATAAACAAAACGTTTCTGTGAATATTCATATTTTGTTGTCTGTCTCAATACATATCTAGTGACTCTCCTATATGATGGAACACTACATACAGTGTCAGGGAGAATACTTTGAGAAACTGTGATAAACAAAACGTTTCTGTGAATATTCATATTTTGTTGTCTGTCTCAATACATATCTAGTGACTCTCCTATATGATGGAACACTACATACAGTGTCAGGGAGAATACTTTGAGAAACTGTGATAAACAAAACGTTTCTGTGAATATTCATATTTTGCTGTCTCAATACATATCTAGTGACTCTCCTATATGATGGAACACTACATACAGTACCAGGGAGAATACTTTGAGAAACTGTGATAAACAAAACGTTTCTGTGAATATTCATATTTTGTTGTCTCAATACATATCTAGTGACTCTCCTATATGATGGAACACTACATACAGTACCAGGGAGAATACTTTGAGAAACTGTGATAAACAAAACGTTTCTGTGAATATTCATATTTTGTTGTCTCAATACATATCTAGTGACTCTCCTATATGATGGAACACTACATACAGTGTCAGGGAGAATACTTTGAGAAACTGTGATAAACAAAACGTTTCTGTGACTATTCATATTAGATATTTAATACATATCTATATAGCGACCTCAGATAGGGGACAGGTGTGCGCACAAGTTAAGAAAGTTTCGAGTGCACTTAACACACAACGCTATACATTTCCAATCTTGTTTTAGGTTGCACACAAGTCGGTTATGTAAGGAGTGTTATGAACGCTCTAGTTTTCTCTAGTGATGTCATAACAAAGATTAAAAAGCCAGCAGTTATATGTAATCCTAGCATCGTACTAAAATAAAACTGCAACTGAAAGTTGAAGGTTTTGTTGTAGTTTTCAGTTTTTCGTGTATAACTGATAGGGCATAGGGTAGGCTAGACTGAGAAAATAGTATATTCGATGCCTAGATTTCACTGGATATATTTCAGAGTTCAGAAAACATTTTTAAGGAAAATATACTCGTGTGGAGTGTAGGTATGTGTGTCTGGGAACAGCGTAATCAAAAATGAAGATTGGGTTAAATAGCAAACTTGGTACTTAGATTCAGCACCTTCCAGGGATGTAACACGATCTCAACAAAATCTCCCCCCCCCCCCCAAACAACCCCGTATGTCTACTGATACTTTTACTTTCTCTACTGGTAAGTAAGGGAAGTATTGTATTCCGCCCAAAAATTCAGTGTCGAGATTTCACCAGAAATCTATGTTTTGAGACCTCATGAATCCAAAAAAAAGTATTTTTAGAAAAGAGTTCGTCTGTGTGTCTGTTTGTTTGTCTGTCTGTGGACAGCATAAATAAAAAAAAGAAAAGTAGTTGGTATCTAAGTTTAATGTCAAGGATGCGACACGAAGATTTTGAAGAAAATAGCCACACCCTAAACTACCCTTTACATGGAAAACTTTTGGAACATTTTTATTTTCTTGAAAATGGTGGTAACGATTTTGATTAAAATCTCATGTTTGAGATATTTTTATGGCAAATGAAATGTATATTTTGAATTTTCTGGCTATAGCCTATGTAGTCCTGTTTACTTTCGATGAGTTTTGAATAACTCGTAAATCGCAAGAGATAGAAAAAGTCTTACTGTACAAGAATTGTAGATCTTGCTAAAATACACAATTTATGTGCCGATACATTTTTTTGTAGAGGGAACCATTTCGGAGATATTCCTCGTTTTGTGTGTCAGTTTTGGAAAACTTAGAACTTTCGTGCAATGAAACATCGCTGTTCATTTTTTTTATGTAAGTGTGCAAAGAGTAGGTACGGAATCTCAAAGCTTTAAAAGACTGACTATCGCACAAAGCCTAATGTATTCTAATATTCCCCTTGTACCTACAAGGAAATAAGCAATAAGATAATTTGTACAAATGTTTATCTCAACTAACACGAAGAAGATATAGGAATAAGAGTTTGTAAGAATGGTTAGTACAAGAGTAGAGAAAGTCATGTGAGTGCAACACATCAAATTTTTTCGTTAGTTTTTGTTTTCATCTTCTCAAAAATGGCTCTAACGAATTTGGTTTATACCATAGGTTTAAGATATTTTCATGACAAATGAAATATGTATGTTAAATTCTCCGAGAATGTCCTCAGAAGTTCTTTTCATTCTGAATGATTTTGTATAACTTGTAAACTGTAACATATAGATAAAATCTTAGTACACAAAAATTTAGATTCTTGAAAACACACGCTTAGTTTAAATATGTTTTCTTTTGTGAAATTAAAAATAAAACAAAGAGTTTGTTGTTTAACGACGCTGTCAATTGCCAGGATCACATCAGCGTCGCCGGTGTGCCGGAATATTGTTCCGCAGGAGTTCATTTACATGCTGGTAAACCTACTGACATGGAACTATCGTTTTTAAGCACACTTAAAAACCATCCATCTGGGCCGGATTTGAACCCGCGACCTGGGGATGAGTAGGCCAGCGTCTACCCAACTGAGCCACCCAGACCGACTTGTGAAATTAAGCTTTTTAGGGTTTTTATATTTCCTGTTTTTAGTATAAATATTAGGAATAGTTATTCTTTTTTCAAATACGAAGTCGTTATTCATTGTTTTGTCTCTTGGCTATTTAAAGACAATGGAATTTCCAAGCCATCACATAGCGATAATCTCTTAAAGGATTTGACCATCACTTAAAGTCTATTGTATTCATATATTCCCCTTGCCCCTATAAGGAAATTAATAAGAACATTTATTCTGGAAATGCTTATCTCTATTAGCATGAAGCAGATATAACACATGGGCACGAGAGGAGAGGTAGCGATTGAACTTGCCTTTCTCACCCCACATTCTCTTGGCGAGTGACGAAGGTTGTTCGTGCAGTGGTGGTTTCGTTCTACGTGGCAGTCAATTGCTACGCCGTTATTAACTATTTGTTCATATTAAACATATTTTTCATATTATACAACAATCATTACAACCACCTTCTGTGGTTAAGCAAATTACATCCTAATCTTCAAGTTTATAACCTTCCTTTCTCTTATGCATGTAATATCCTTACACTGTCTTATGATTAACATATTAAATTGTTACTCTTTCGCAATAAATAAAGCAGCAAAGTTCCATTGCTGTTTAGCCTTTAAACCGTCTTAAAATTGTTTTATCAACATAATAAATTCTTTGGTTTTAAACTTAATATTATGTTCAAACTTTGAAACACGAAATACATGTTTATGTAAAAGTAATATGAACTCGTAAATACCTTTGAGATCACCTAAGTTTGATATTGTAACGCTTTGTATTTGCAAATTGAAATCCGCATATCTACCACTGTTACTGAAAGAGCCATACTCCCACTGAATGAGGCGTGTTGTAATCTAAACATCAGTGAAGGGGAGGGATGGCAAGTGGAGTGAGGCAAAAACGTGTTTGAGGGGAGTGGCCCACTTGTGCTGATTTTGCCCATGCCTGATATAGAGGTATAAGTTTTGTAACAAGAGTTTGTACAGGGGTAGAGAGAGTCATGTGAGTGCAAGAGCCAGACTTAGAAGAAGGTCCGTGTGTGTATGTGTGAGTTTTTGTGTGTGTTTCTTGTGGTTGTGTGTATGTGTCTGATGTGTTTGTGGTGTCTTGTGCAGTTGTGTGTATGTGTGTATGTCTTTGTGGTATCTTGTGCGTTTGTGTGTTTGTGTCCATCTCTGTGTATTTGTATATGTGTGTGCCTGTGTGTGTTTGTGGTGTCTTGTGCAGTTGTGTGTGTGTGTTTGTGGTGTCTTGTGCAGTTGTGTGTGTGTGTTTGTGGTGTCTTGTGCAGTTGTGTGTGTGTTTGTGGTGTCTTGTGCAGTTGTGTGTATGTGTCTGGTGTGTTTGTTGTGTCTTGTGCAGTTGTGCGTGTCTGGTGTGTTTGTTGTGTCTTGTGCAGTTGTGTGTGTCTGGTGTGTATGTTGTGTCTTGTGCAGTTGTGTGTATGTGTCTGGTGTGTTTGTTGTGTCTTGTGCAGTTGTGCGTGTCTGGTGTGTTTGTGGTGTCTTGTGCAGTTGTATGTATGTGTCTGGTGCGTTTGTGGTGTCTTGTGCAGTTGTGTGTATGTGTCTGGTGTGCTTGTGGTGTCTTGTGCAGTTGTGCGTGTCTGGTGTGTTTGTGGTGTCTTGTGCAGTTATGTGTATGTGTCTGGTGTGTTTGTGGTGTCTTGTGCAGTTGTGCGTGTCTGGTGTGTTTGTGGTGTCTTGTGCAGTTGTGTGTATGTGTCTGGTGTGTTTGTGGTGTCTTGTGCAGTTGTGCGTGTCTGGTGTGTTTGTGGTGTCTTGTGCAGTTGTGCGTGTCTGGTGTGTTTGTGGTGTCTTGTGCAGTTGTGCGTGTCTGGTGTGTTTGTGGTGTCCTGTGCAGTTGTGCGTGTCTGGTGTGTTTGTTGTGTCTTGTGCAGTTGTGCGTGTCTGGTGTGTTTGTGGTGTCTTGTGCAGTTGTGCGTGTCTGGTGAGTTTGTGGTGTCTTGTGCAGTTGTGCGTGTCTGGTGTGTTTGTGGTGTCTTGTGCAGTTGTGCGTGTCTGATGTGTTTGTGGTGTCTTGTGCAGTAGTGCGTGTCTGGTGTGTTTGTTGTGTCTCGTGCAGTTGTGCGTGTCTGGGATGTTTGTGGTGTCTTGTGCAGTTGTGTGTGTCTGGTGTGTTTGTGGTGTCTTGTGCAGTTGTGTGTATGTGTCTGGTGTGTTTGTGGTGTCTTGTGCAGTTGTGTGTATGTGTCTGGTGTGTTTGTGGTGTCTTGTGCAGTTGTGTGTATGTGTCTGGTGTGTTTGTGGTGTCTTGTGCAGTTGTGTGTATGTGTCTGGTGTGTTTGTGGCGTCTTGTGCAGTTGTGCGTGTCTGGTGTGTTTGTGGTATGTTGTGCAGCTGTGCGTGTCTGGTGTTTTTGTGGTGTCTTGTGCAGTTGTGCGCGTCTGGTGTGTTTGTGCTGTCTTATGCAGTTGTGTGTGTCTAGTCTGTTTTTGGTGTCTTGTGCAGTTGTGCGTGTCTGGTGTGTTTGTGGTGTCTTGTGCAGTTGTGTGTGTCTGGTGTGTTTGTGGTGTCTTGTGCAGTTGTGCGTGTCTGGTGTGCTTGTGGTGTCTTGTGCAGTTGTGCGTGTCTGGTGTGCTTGTGGTGTCTTGTGCAGTTGTGCGTGTCTGGTGTGTTTGTGGTGTCTTGTGCAGTTGTGTGTATGTGTCTGGTGTGTTTGTGGTGTCTTGTGCAGTTGTGCGTGTCTGGTGTGTTTGTGGTGTCTTGTGCAGTTGTGCGTGTCTGGTGTGTTTGTGGTGTCTTGTGCAGTTATGTGTATGTGTCTGGTGTGTTTGTGGTTTCTTGTGCAGTTGTGTGTATGTGTCTGGTGTGTTTGTGGTGTCTTGTGCAGTTCTGTGTTTGTGGTGTCTTGTGCAGTTGTGTGTATGTGCCTTGTGTGTTTGTGGTGTCTTGTGCAGTTGTGTGTATGTGTCTGGTGTGTTTGTTGTGTCTTGTGCAGTTGTGTGTATGTGTCTGGTGTGTTTGTGGTGTCTTGTGCAGTTGTTTGTATGTATGTGTCTGATGTGTTTGTGGTGTCTTGTGCAGTTGTGTGTGTGTGTGTCTGGTGTGTTTGTGGTGTCTTGTGCAGTTGTGCGTGTCTGGTGTGTTTGTGGCGTCTTGTGCAGTTGTATGTATGTGTCTGGTGTGTTTGTGGTGTCTTGTGCAGTTGTGCGTGCCTGGTGTGTTTGTGGTGTCTTGTGCAGTTGTGTGTGTGTCTAGTGTGTTTGTTGTGTCTTGTGCAGTTGTGTGTATATGTCTGGTGTGTTTGTGGTGTCTTGTGCAGTTGTACGTGTCTGGTATGTTTGTGGTGTCTTGTGCAGTTGTGCGTGTCTGGTGCGTTTGTGGTGTCTTGTGTAGTTGTGCGTGTCTGGTGTGTTTGTGGTGTCTTGTGCAGTTGTGCGTGTCTGGTGTGTTTGTCGTGTCTTGTGCAGTTGTGCGTGTCTGGGATGTTTGTGGTGTCTTGTGCAGTTGTATGTATGTGTCTGGTGTGTTTGTGGTGTCTTGTGAAGTTGTGTGTATGTGTCTGGTGTGTTTGTGGTGTCTTGTGCAGTTGTGTGTATGTGTCTGGTGTGTTTGTGGTGTCTTGTGCAGTAGTGTGTATGTGTCTGGTGTGTTTGTGGTGTCTTGTGCAGTTGTACGTGTCTGGTGTGTTTGTGGTGTCTTGTGCAGTTGTGTGTATGTGTCTGGTGTGTTTGTGGTGTCTTGTGCAGTAGTGTGTATGTGTCTGGTGTGTTTGTGGTGTCTTGTGCAGTTGTGCGTGTCTGGTGTGTTTGTGGTGTCTTGTGCAGTTGTGCGTGTCTGGTGTGTTTGTGGTGTCCTGTGCAGTTGTGCGTGTCTGGTGTGTTTGTTGTGTCTTGTGCAGTTGTGCGTGTCTGGTGTGTTTGTGGTGTCTTGTGCAGTTGTGCGTGTCTGGTGAGTTTGTGGTGTCTTGTGCAGTTGTGCGTGTCTGGTGTGTTTGTGGTGTCTTGTGCAGTTGTGCGTGTCTGGTGTGTTTGTGGCGTCTTGTGCAGTTGTGTGTATGTGTCTGGTGTGTTTGTGGTGTCTTGTGCAGTTGTGCGTGTCTGGTGTGTTTGTGGCGTCTTGTGCAGTTGTGCGTGTCTGGTGTGTTTGTGGTTTCTTGTGCAGTTGTGTGTATGTGTCTGGTGTGTTTGTGATGTCTTGTGCAGTTGTGTGTATGTGTCTGGTGTGTTTGTGGTGTCTTGTGCAGTTGTGCGTGTCTGGTGTGTTTGTTGTGTCTTGTGCAGTTGTGTGTATGTTAGTGCCCATCTCTGAGTGTTTGTATGTGTATGTGTTTATACAGGAAAAAAAAAAAAGAAACATAAACGAAATCTGGAAGAAATACCAGTAGTTCCTACAAGAAAATCATACTCATCAAAAAAAAAAAAAAAACGGAGTTATGCAAAAGTCATCCAGTGTAAACAGAATTACAAGGGCTGTAGCCAGAAAATTCAAGATATACATTTCATTTGGTATAAAAATATCTTAAACGTATGGCATTTTAATGAAAATCCTTCGTGCCATTTTTTGAGAAAATTAAAATTTTAGAAAGATGTTCCATGTATAGGGTAGTTTAGGGTAGAGGAATGTTTTTCAAAATCTTCGTGTCGCATCCTTGTAAACTATTAAACTTAAATATCAACATTGCTTTTAACCGACTTTTCTTTTTTGAGTTATGCTGTTCACTGACACAAGCGCGCGCGCGAACACACGTACGCACACACTCACACATACACACACACGGACCTTATTTTAAACAGGTTCGTTTTTTATTCAGCGCCCTCAAAATTTGTATTTACGGTGGAATGTGGACATTGAAATTTTGGGTGGAATACAATGCTTCCCCTACTTACTATACGTAGTAGAGAAAGTAAGAAAGTATTGAATGTGACACAGACATGTAAAAGGAATCCCCTATTCTTAATTACCCTTTACAGTAATTGCTTATAAATTATATTATATTAAAATTAAGTATGTCTTCTACTCGAACCAAACTCATTTAGCTGTAATTTGTGCCTATGTTGAATGTAGGAGGTGCTGACATTACAGGAGAAAAAAGCGAAAATGCCAAGTGTACAGTTACAAATAACAAAGGAAGGTAGGTAGGTAACCTATAAGAGGTGGAGTTACTTACCGACGGTGTTGGCACTGAAGGCCACCACGAGGCCAAGTATAATCAATACTGGATCCACAGAACATGCCATCTTCAAAAGTTTATATCACTAGCATCTCGTAAAACTCTCTTAGGACATTGTGTTGCACCATGACAACACATGACAGCTGCGACGCCATGCTGGTTGTTTTCCGCGCATGCGACCCTCCCTCTACTCACTCGCTAGTACTACAGATGGCCTTACTCTCCAATTTCAAAACACTGTTCTCTACTTACTCTGCGATACGAACATTTTGACGAAAATTCCTCCATCCTAAACTACCCTTTACATACAACATTTTTCGAAAATTTTTATTTTCTCAAAAATAACTAACGATTTTGGTAAAAATGTCATATGCTTAAAATATTTTCATGACAAATGAAATGTGTATCTTGAATTTTCTGTGAACGTCTCAAAAGTCCTCTTCATTCTGAATCACTTTTGTACAGCTGGTAAACTGATCAGATCTTACAACACAAGGATGTAGATTTCGTTAAAACATCCAAATTTGTGTCTAAAATGATTTTTCTCAAATAAGAGGACGTGTGTGTCTGTGTGTGTGTCTGTATGTATGTGTGTTTGTATGTATGTGTGTTTGTATGTTTGTGTGTGTCTGTATGCTTGTGTGTGTCTGTGTGTATTTGTGTTTGTGTGTGTCTGTGTGTTTGTGTGTGGCTGTGTGTTTGTGTGTGTCTGTATGTATGTGTGTTTGTATGTTTGTGTGTGTCTGTATGTATGTGTGTTTGTATGTTTGTGTGTGTCTGTGTGTATGTGTGTTTGTATGTTTGTGTGTGTTTGTGTGTGTCTGTGTGTTTATGTGTGTCTGTATGTTTGTGTGTGTCTGTATGTATGTGTGTTTGTATGTTTGTGTGTGTCTGTATGTATGTGTGTTTGTATGTTTGTGTGTATGTGTGTTTGTGTGTGTCTGTGTGTATGTGTGTTTGTGTGTGTCTGTGTGTGTCGGTATGTATGTGTGTTTGTATGTTTGTGTGTGTCTGTATGTATGTGTGTTTGTATGTTTGTGTGTGTATGTGTGTCTGTGTGTGTATGTATGTGTGTTTGTATGTTTGTGTGTATGTGTGTTTGTATGTTTGTGTGTATGTGTGTTTGTGTGTATGTGTGTGTCTGCGTGTGTCTGTATGTGTGTGTTTGTGTGTGTTTATGTGTGTCTGTGTTTGTGTGTGTCTGTATGTGTGTGTTTATGTGTGTATGTGTGTCTGCGTGTGTCTGTATGTATGTGTGTGTTTATGTGTGTCTGTGTTTGTGTGTGTCTGTATCTGTGTGTGACTGTGTGTATGTTTGTATGTGTGTCCGGTGTGTTTGTGTGTGTCTGTGTGTGTATGTTGGTAGTAACGGAGGAGTTAAATTATTTTGTTGTTTAACGACGCTGTCAATTGCCAGGATCACATCAGCGTCGGCGGTGTGCCGGAATTTTGTCCCGCAGGAGTTCTTTTACATGCCAGTAAATCTACTGACATGGAACTGTCGGGGACGAGGCTTCGTGCAGTAGTCTCGTAGGGAATCTACGGTATACAGAATAGATTACCCGAAGACCTCTATTCTGTATACGTTGTAGACGCAGGAGATGGATATCTGCAGCCATGCCCCAGATTTCGCAGGCATACAGGAGGATAGGGATAATGAGAGCCCGAAAGAGGCGTAGCTTTAAGGGAATTGGCATCCCCGACCGCAGCATGGGGTACAGCGAGGCAATTGCCCCGCTGGTCCGCGCTGATAGGTCGTTGATGTGTTCCCGAAAAGTTAGGCCCTTGTCGAGCTTCACTCCCAGGTAGGTAAGGGAATCTACCCACTCTATCCTTCTAAGAAGGTAAGTAAATGTGGGGAAGTTGGCGGGAAAACGGCGTTTGGTGAAAAGTATGGCGCGGCTTTTCTCCGGGTTGATGGACAATCGCCAACGCCTACACCACTCTTGGATGAGGCGGAGGTGTCGCTGTATGGGGAGAAAGGTTCTGCGAGGGTGTTTATTTGTACTGTATAGCAGCACGTCATCAGCATACTGGGCTATGGTAACGTGCTGCTCGGATGGAATGTCGGCCACATATACGCTAAACAGCGTAGGGGACAACACAGAACCTTCAGGAACTCCGCCTCTGATTGACCTTCGTGTAGATTTGTTTCCCGCAAGAGCAGTGGAGTGATCACACTTTCTCTTTCTACTCGCTCTGTATTTGTATTAGCATTCTACCGCACTAGCAGTTACACTGCCATCTGTGCGGCGGAACACATGAACTACAGCAGTGATCACACTTCCCCTTCTACTCGCTCTGCTATCACTTAAACCGCAAAATAGGAACTCTGTGACGTCATTAGGGATACTGTAGTGCACAGGAGCAGGTGTGTTCAGAGGGAGCGGGAAGTAGATGGAGTGACTTCGGTATACAGTGTGAAGAGAGTAGGTTACGGTGCGCGAATTTATTTTAGTAATCTAGCAAAATCTACAGAAACATCACAGTTAGCTATTTTAATTATTATTACTATTACTGTTATTATTACTATTACTGTTATTATTACTATTACTGTTATTATTACTATTACTGTTATTATTATTATTATTATTATTATTATTATTATTATTATTATTATTATTATTATTATTATTATTATTATTATTATTATTATTATTATTATTATTATTATTATTATTATTATTATTATTATTATTATTATTATTATTATTATTATTATTATTATTATTATTATTATTATTATTATTATTATTATCATTATCATTATCATTATCATTATCATTATCATTATCATTATCATTATCATTATCATTATCATTATCATTATCATTATCATTATCATTATCATTATCATTATCATTATCATTATCATTATCATTATCATTATTATTATTATTATTATTATTATTATTATTATTATTATTATTATTATTATTATTATTATTATTATTATTATTATTATTATTATTATTATTATTATTATTATTATTATTATTATTATTATTTGCACTACATTTATTAAGCTATGAATTCCGAGTGATCTTTATGAGACGTTGCATAGTGACGTTTTACATTACTCTTGAAGGTCCTTAGGAAAACTTTCAAATAAAGAAGGCATCTTAGGTTTTCCACAGGAGGGCAAAGAAAAATTGCTCTTCCCTTTCTTCCATGTAAACATATGCAGGTTTTCTTGATTGTTTTATTGGTTTAGAGACTGCCATTAAACTCTTTGTTGCAGTAATGCACTGTCCGCATCTGACTGCTGTGGTTAGTCGTTTGACTGGTGCCTACGTGATAAGTTTCATGAACTTCCTCCCCAGAACTTGTAGGGGTGGCTATCGTGAGTGCCAATTTGCGGACCACTGACTTAAAGCCTGCTGCATTTACTTTGTACCTACAATAAAATTAGCAGTAAGATAATTTGTACAAATATTTATGTGTTAATATGAAGAAGATTGAGGAGTAAGTGTTTGTAAGAATAGTTTGTACAAGGGTGAGTAGAGAAAGCCATGTGAATGAAACACATACGATTGTATTACTATTATTTACTGTTCCATGTATACTCTGCTTTTAATTCTAATGGTCGGCGGCCTTCTATCTTTGGAACACATTAGTATGGTATTTACTCGTATACGGAGAGTTTTCTTTGGGTTTCTTGTACAGTTTGTCCAGAACGTCCTGACATTCCATATAGGTACGCAAAAGAGGAGAATTAAGGATACATGACGGGAGTGGTGGGGAACAAGCGAATAATGTCAGAACTGAGGCAGTGTATGTTTACCTCTTCTATCATGCAAGTGGGCAGGTCTCTGCTATTGCGCATTGTAGTTGAGGAGTGGGGAAGTGCCACGACGTTCTGGACGGGCTGTACCTACATTGCACCCAAGAACCGAACCGGAACCACTTGCACAACAGACAAATGCTCCACCAATAGATCATGTTACAAAAACATAATGATTTAAATTTTCAAACCAATAGCAGGGAATATCTTGGGAATGGAACATGCACCATCTATCACAGTTTCCCAGTTATTTTTGAGAAAATAAGAATTTTGGAGAAATGTTCCATGTCAAGGGTGGTTTAGGGTGGGGAGGTTTTCTTTAAAATCCTTATCTCACCCTCTTGTAAGATGTTGAACTTAAATACCAAGGTTGATATTCAATTGACTTCTTGCTTTTCAGTTATGCTGTTCACAAACGAACACAGCCAGAATCTGATATTTTTCTAAAAATCCCTTTTTACTTTCTCTACCATGTGTAGTAATTAGGGGAAGTATTGTGTTACACTAAAAAATTCGATGTCGAGATTTCATCGGAAATATATGCTTTGAGGCCCCTGAATAGAATAGAAAAAAAAAAGCCTCTTTAGAAAAAAGGACGCTCGCGCGCGCGCGTGTGTGTGTTAGAGTGTGTGTGTGTGTGTGTGTGTGTGTGTGTGTGTGTGTGTGTGTGTATCAATCTGTGGACAGCATAACTCAAAAACGAAAAGTAGGTTAAAACCAAAGTTGGTATTTAAGTTTATTGTCTTTCAAGGATGCGACACGAAGATTTTGGAGAAAATTCCCGCACATTAAACTACTCTTTATATGGAAAATTTTTATTTTCTCAAAAATGGCTAACGATTTTGATCAAAGCGCCATATGTTTAAGATATTTTAATGACAAATGAAATTTATATTTCGAATTTTCTGGCCATAGCCTATATAGCCCTGTTTACTGTAGATGACTTTTGTATAACTGATAAACCTAAAAGATAGACCAAATCTTACTATACAAAAAATGTAGATCTCGTTAAAACACACAAGTAACATTCAAATGCTTTGTTCTGTGGAGTGAACCATTTCTAGGATATTCGTTGTTATTTGTGTGTGTTGCAATACTTACACTTTTCTCAAATGGAAGGTCGTTATTCACTTTGCTATCTCTTGGCCGTGCAAAGAGAACGGCATTTTAAAGATTTAATACATTTGACTAGCTGTCAAAGCCTACTGTATTCCCATATTCCCCTTGTACCTATAACAAAATTAGCAATAAGATAATTTCTGCAATTGTTCATCTCTATTAACATGAAGTAGATAGAGGAATAGAAGTTTGCAAGAATACTTTAGTACAAGAGTAGAGAAAGTCATGTGTAACACGTCAATTTCTTTTGTAAAACATGAATTTTCGGCCCGTATGGGGTGTAATAAAATATTTGTCTAGTTATGTGTATAATAGAGGGAGTAATAAAATATTAGCTAGATAAATAGGGAAAAGAAGTTTTCATTTAAAAATAAGACTCTGACAATTTGTGGATAGGGACTTCGCACCTCGACGGAAAGGTGATCTTTATATATGCTCCTTACTGGGTACCCCAGGGGAGGATGGGCAAGCTGAATGGATCATAAGGGCGGCCGGAACGTTACCACAACGGAGCAGAGGACAAGGTCCCTACATTTTCCCAGTTAGAATCACCCCGGTGGAGGCTAGCTTAGCTCCCTTCCTCTTCGGGCTTGTAGTATCCCATGGGGACCAATAAACCAGTGGTTCGTCTTCCAATCCAGGGACGCGATTACTAGAGCGCATTTGTTGCCCCTGCCGTGCTGCTGCCTCGACGCTCGTTGACGCTTCCAAACCTATAAGGAACTTAATGGGAAGAAGGGTGAAATGAAATGATTAATGTAACAAAAAGGACAGCAAATTCGAAGTGTATGAAAATACTTCGCAGCATTCACCTGACAACCTAGGGAAAACCTAAAAAAAAACCATGGGTCAGGAAGCTTAGCCACGGGGATCGAACCCGCGACCTCCAGAACGCGGGTCACAGATGTTACCGCCTGAGTAATCCTACGATGATGATCATGTTGATGATGGTGATGGTAATGATAATTATGGAGATGATACTGATGGTTTGTGAAGTTTAAATATTTAATGTTTAGTCGTGCCCTGTACTGTCCTCTCTCCTCAGTCACCCTCGGTCACCTTTGGTACTCCCTCTGCTCGCCCTTCCTCCCGGGGCCCCTTCAGGGGCATAATCACAATATATTTCATTGGTCTAGGCCCCCCTCATAACCTAGGTATATCAAACGGCAGCAAAGAACAGAGCTTTTAGAAGGTGAATTGTGGAAATCCACTACGAAGGAACCTTGTTTAGTGTAAAGTGTAAAGTGGGTAGTTCTAGACGGAAGTTGTCGCATCCCTGTACCTAAATGTTAATTTTGAGTGGACCGTTCCTATAATTGCTATTTGTAGTGATATTGATTTCTGGGTTTGTCTCGTTCGCTCGCTAGATGGTGTCCCAGTTAGCTTGTGGCATAGCGACCTCTATCAACAACCGCCCTTTTTCAACTCCGGGGTCACCATATATGTATACCAGACCACACTCACATCGTTTTCTCTACTCATGAGCGTTTATTTTATCTCTTCTACAAGCTATGCATTCTTACAGCAACTTAGTTTGCATTCCACCGGCATTTTAGTGGAAATAAACGTTTAGAGGTTCCCTGAAACACAAAAAAGAAGTTCTTTTTAATTAAAAGCTCCGTCTGTACCGTGTGCGCCCGCGCGCGCGCATGTGTGTGTGTGTGTGTGTGTGTGTGTATTTGTGTGTGTATTTGTGTGTGTGTGATAGCAATGTTTTCAAAAAATTTCTCTATCCAAACTTACCCTTTACGTCGAACATTTTTCCAAGCTTTTGATTTAATTAAAGATCGCTCTAACGTTTTCATTAAAATATCATATACTTAAGATACTTTCATTATAATGAAATATATATTTTTAATTTTCTGGTAATAAGCCTGTAAAGTCTTCTTCATTCTGAATGACTTTTATATAACTGGTAAATTATAACAGATAGATAAAATCTTACTACATAAAAAAGGCACATCTCATTAATAGACATAATTCGTGTGAAATACACCTTTTTTCTTTTCTGGGGTGAACAATTTTTGAGAAATCCCTTCTTATTTGTATGAGATTCCCAATACATATACGTTTCGAAAATTGGAAGCAGTTACTCTGTTTTTTATCTCTTCGCCATGCAAATGTACTCTTTACAAGAGTAGAGAGAGAGAGAGTCATGTGGGTGCAACACATCAGATTCCTCTATTTAAAATTAAACTATATAATTGGTTCCAATGTTTTATTACACAAAAGGAGACTAATGTAATGGTAAAAAGTTTAAAAGGTGCTTTACTGCATACATGTTGGCTTTAAACTTTTCCCTTTTAGGCACCAAAACAATGGCGACTAAAACGTTAATTGGAAAGTGCAGGCGAAGAGCAACAGGAAATAATGATCTGAAATAATGGCACATTGTATGAAAATTAATCATAACAGTTTAGTATTAAATTAAAGTGACAATCTCAAATTCCCTGGCCTTCTTCAGGGACTAAATAAGAAATAAACGGTCATCTCAAAACCATGGCCTTCTTCAGGAATTGATTAAGAAATAAACGGTCATCTCAAAACCATGGCCTTCTTCAGGGACTAAATAAGAAATAAACGGCCATCTCAAAACCATGGCCTTCTTCAGGAATTGATTAAGAAATAAACGGCCATCTCAAAACCATGGCCTTCTTCAGGAATTGATTAAGAAATAAACGGCCATCTCAAAACCATGGCCTTCTTCAGGAATTGATTAAGAAATAAACGGCCATCTCAAAACCATGGCCTTCTTCAGGAATTGATTAAGAAATAAACGGCCATCTCAAAACCATGGCCTTCTTCAGGAATTGATTAAGAAATAAACGGCCATCTCAAAACCATGGCCTTCTTCAGGAATTGATTAAGAAATAAACGGCCATCTCAAAACCATGGCCTTCTTCAGGAATTGATTAAGAAATAAACGGCCATCTCAAAACCATGGCCTTCTTCAGGAATTGATTAAGAAATAAACGGCCATCTCAAAACCATGGCCTTCTTCAGGAATTGATTAAGAAATAAACGGCCATCTCAAAACCATGGCCTTCTTCAGGAATTGATTAAGAAATAAACGGTCATCTCAAAACCATGGCCTTCTTCAGGAATTGATTAAGAAATAAACGGTCATCTCAAAACCATGGCCTTCTTCAGGAATTGATTAAGAAATAAACGGTCATCTCAAAACCATGGCCTTCTTCAGGAATTGATTAAGAAATAAACGGCCATCTCAAAACCATGGCCTTCTTCAGGAATTGATTAAGAAATAAACGGCCATCTCAAAACCATGGCCTTCTTCAGGAATTGATTAAGAAATAAACGGCCATCTCAAAACCATGGCCTTCTTCAGGAATTGATTAAGAAATAAACGACCATCTCAAAACCATGGCCTTCTTCAGGGACTAAATAAGAAATAAACGGCCATCTCAAAACCATGGCCTTCTTCAGGGACTAAATAAGAAATAAACGGCCATCTCAAAACCATGGCCTTCTTTAAAGAAACAATGTTTATGAACGTGGAGTTTGATATTAAAAATCTGATGTGTTGCACTCACATGACTTTCTCTATCTCTACTCTTATACTAACCATTCTTGCAAACGCTTATTTCTGTATCTTCTTTGTGTTAGTTTACATAAACATTTGTACAACTTATCTTATTGCTTATTTCCTTGTAGGTGCAAGGGGAATATTAGAGTACAGTAGGCTTTGTGCGATAGTCAAATGTTTTAAAGCTTTGAGATCGCGTTCTCTTTGCACACTTAACATATAAAAACAATGAACAACGATGTTCCATTTCACGGCAGTTTTAAGTTTTCCGAAACTCGCACACATAACAAGGAATATCTCCGAAATGGTTCACCCTACAAGAAAATTTATTTGGACATAAATTGTGTGTTTAGCAAGATCTACATTTTTTGTATAGTATGACTTGGTCTATCTCTTACGGTTTACCACTTATGCAAAAGTCACTCAGAGTGAACAGGATTACGAGGGCTGTAGCCAGAAAATTCAAAATATATATTTCATTTGTCATAAAAATATCTTAAGCATACGGCATTTTAATCAAAATCGTTAGAACCATTTTCGAGAAAATAAAAATTTTCGAAAAATTTTCCATGCAAAGGGTAGTTTAGAGTGGAGGAATTTTCTTCAAAATCTTCGTGTCGCATCTTTGAAATATATTAATCCTCCTGTGCATTATCTATATCTTTTGCATATTTACATATCCTGGGTCCATTGGACCCGTTATGTGTAATAATAGATTTTAAATAAAAATATGAATTTTTTGGATGTTATTATGCACAAATAGTTTGTTTAAAGTGTTTATTAGTATAATATAAGACAAATATGATCGTTTTTAATAATTTTATTAAGTTCAAAAACGTATATATCTGAAGGTGAATATTTTGAATGAATTACAAAATGAAACCTGAAACCTATGCCAGGATATTTTTTAACAATGTTAACTTTGCTGACTACGGCATTAAAGAACAAAAGCAAGAAAGTAGCACATTGACTTTTACAATAAAATTGTTACACATCGCACTGCTATGGTCTTGGCATGTTTGGTGCATTTTTTACTCAAGACATGTTCTGTCAATGGTACACTTGTAAATAGTTAGGTATCTATAGTTATATTTCTGGCGGCACCAGCAATATTTCCTGCCAGAGACTTCACATTCTTCTGCTATGCTTCATTTTGTACTCTTCTTGTATACAAGATTCCAACAATGCCGTAACCAATTTCAGCTTCGCACATTCACAATATTTTGATTCCATAATATTTAGGCTTTTTGGCATATATTGCACAAATGCACAACGGCATCTAAATGGAAGTAGTTGTTCATTCACCGAATCGTTACTTTGCTGCACTTTTCTATAAATAGGTATTTTCCATATATAAGAAATAGCAGCAAGCTTATCTGTTTGCAATATAGCCTCTCTTATTCTCTTGTCATCAAATCTAATGAATCATCTTATTGCTTCGAACCAACTGGCACACATTGTAGCTCTGTATAATGGATTGGAAAAGTTTCCCGGAAATAATTCCCTGATTGGAACATCACACCCTTTATTTGTTCCCATATGAAGCAAAACTCCCTAGAATTCATCTCTTGTTACCTCATGGGAGTTTACTTTTCTTGGTGCACAAACCCGTTTTGTTTCTAGATTGTGCACCTCAAATTTCATCCACAGTGGCTTGGGGAATAAATAAATAAATCACAGCCATCTTTGGAGATGTAAGTTATTATGCCCCTTGCTGGTCACTAAATTGCGTGCAGACATTTTATTTGGCACGGGGGGGGGGGGGGGGAACTTTTATCCATAGCATACCACTTGCTCCAAAATATCTCTTAGCAGTTTCATTGCTTACTTGTCCAAAGGCATTATTACTTGCAGTATCTTCACCATCATAATCATCATCCCCACCACCATTTTCTTCATCTAAAGAGTTGCATGCCAT
Organism: Tenodera sinensis; assembly: GCA_030765045.1. Classification (NCBI taxonomy): domain Eukaryota; kingdom Metazoa; phylum Arthropoda; class Insecta; order Mantodea; family Mantidae; genus Tenodera; species Tenodera sinensis. The sequence goes on from CM060970.1 coordinate 8,645,545, forward strand.
TTTCTGTGGATCAACTTCATTTTCATCCGAAGAAATACTTATACTTGGAAGGGGGTCCTTATCTTCAGTGAGCCATTGAACACCAACAGATTCAAAATTTGAACTTGAAAAAAGTATACGATTCTGCTTTCTACTCTTTTTATATGCAGATTGGGACATGTTTTCTGAAAAACAGGATATGAAGAAATAACATAGGTACTCTGTACCATATTCTTCTATAGCCTATAAGAATAGAAGCTCACCGGACAAAAAATTAGTCGCCCCCGGTCAACTGAACATTAATAATGCGTAACACCACCTCTGGCCCTGGTAACTGCCTGGATTCGGTTAGGTAGTGGGTCCAGAAGGTTCTGCAAGTATAACACATCCAGCTGAGATCACTCATGTAGGAGTTGCTCGCACAAATCCACCAAATTATGGAGATGCTGATTTCAGCGTGTCACCTGCTGTATCAACATATCCCACAATTTTCGATTGGATTCAATTTGGGTGAGTTTGCAGGCCAATCGAGATGTGATAAAGTGCGTGTATGTTCCTCAAGCCAGTTCAACACTCTTCTACCACCCCGATGAGCCCTGCAGCTGTCTTCTTGAAATATAAGGGAGTCAACAGCGCAATCATCATGGAGATATTGACTAAATGGAAGTACCTGCTCATTCAGAATGTTGAAATAACGCTGGTTCATCCCATTACTTACCTCATGGAGCGGGTCCAATCCACAGTAACAAAAACACCCCCAAAACATCACTGACCCACCTCCGGCTTGACCCTGTACCCAATGCGGATGAAATGTTTCATGTAACCGGCGCAGCACCCGACGACGTGCGTCATTCCAATAGGGACACATTGGACCACATGACATTCCGCCAGTCAGCTACTGTCCACGTTTGGTGATCTTTAGCCCACCGAAGTCGCGCAGCTTTAGGTGCTTCCTTCGAGGTGTCCGACTCCAAATAATCAAGGAACGCAGTTCCCGCAGCAGTGTTCTCTCGCTAACAGATCGGGATGGACCTGCATTCACAGAATGGAGCAATTTCTGTTGGGTTTGGAAGCGATTTGCATTTACTAGCCGTGAAACTCGTTTGCGATCCCTCTCTGTCGTGATCCTTTTCCAACCACAAATCCGACGTTGTTTCGTGGCCACGTGTATTGTACCACTGCTTGTAGACCCGTTGGACAGTTCGCTTCGACACACCAACAAATCCAGACACTTCACCTACCGCATGACCATGAGCACTGTCACTCTGTCACGTCCGTACATTTCCCCATGTTGCACTACACTGACTGCTTGATACACCACGTGGCATAACTTGCTACGACCGTCTGATTATTTAGCGACAGTGGGTACGCAGTTAACCACGTGATTCAACCACAGCACCATCTGTCGTGTCGTAAATATTTATCACTGATTTCACCAGAGGGTGACTAATTTTTTGTCCGGTGAGCTTAATCGCTGATCATATAGTTGTTTAGTGTTACAAACTACTCTTACCTTTCACAAACCCCAGGCTTGTAAACATCAACTGCAACTTTTCACTCTTACTCACAACACAGGAGTACACCGAATGACAGGCGAACAAAGAGCTACAAGTTGTAAGAATTTGTTTCCTGATTCCCAACAAGGCGTATGTGTGCCAATAATGTGTTCTCTGAATTCCAACAATATTTAATTGATACTACCTACAATGTATAATTACTTGCCACAACAACATTAACGACAGGGTCCGTCAGACCCGGGCCAAGTAAATGTGTGGTATAAAGAAGAAAATATATGTGACACTCAGAACTATTGACATATATTTATAATAGTATTGATACTGTATTACTGAATGTTGCAGGAGAGCATACCTGCTGGCAGGGGCTCAATTGTAAGTTTTTGTGCCGTAATTAACAGTTAAAATCCCATTGGACCACGGGTATGCATAGAAGAATTAAATTTAAATACCAACATTGGTTTTTAACCAATTTTCCCTTTTCACACACACGCGCGGGCGCGCGCGCACGGACCTTTTTCTAAAAATGCTTTTGTTTGCATTCCGGGGCTTCAAAACATATTTCCGGTGAAATTTCGACATGGAATTTTTGGGTGGAATACAATACTTCCTCTACTTACTATACGTAGTAGAGAAAGTAATAATTATATGTGAGAGATCACAGATGTAATATGGTTGCTGTTTCATTTGTTTCAACACGTACAGAGGAAAATGGAAGGTAATGATAAAAGTATTGAAAATATGGACTGTATTCCTCTTGGCATTTTGAACAAATTGCTGAGAGTTTATTAATTACAGAAAAATAAAAATATATTTAAGAGAAAGTATATGAAATCATATTACTGGCATACTTTTCAGAGCGGGTAACTATGTAGGTTTTCTTACAGGCACATTGGAGAAAATTATGCTGTTGCAGTGATGACGTCATTGTTGTGTTGCTGCCATGGTAATTGCGTCATTCATTTTCTCACACTGGTGCTAGAAATAGGGTAATTTCGTACCATTTGTGCCGCCATATTAAATCTTTTTAATGCTTGGATTGCATAAACTTCCTTTATAATGCCAGCCCTAAAGTCAAGTTGTGTAAATGTGTCGCACAAGCTCAGTCTTAAACCGAGAAGTACTTTGTACTTTTGCCCTTTTGGAAAGGGACATATTTAACAAACGCTTGCTTTTCACTTAACTCAAATCAAGTAAACTTCATTTGCATATCTTATGGAAGGTGTCGCGTTTGCCAACCGCACGCGTTATAAAAGAAAACATTAACAAGGAATGGCAGTGGAGAAAATCTGAAGAGCTCCGAAATCTGGGAACGAACGGTTGTGACAACTTGTTCCGATTTGTTTTGGTATCTTAATACGGAACGTATGCAACCCTTTAGCCATCTGTGAACTGGGATGAACGACTTGAGCATAATAACATTCCTGCGCATGCGCTAAATTCCTCCATAGAGTTTTTGGTGCACATCCTACCGCGTTACTTGTATAGCTTCCAGTACAGCAACGTTTTTAACAGAAGTGCTACATGTACTAGTACACAGCACCTGAAATAGGCGACTTGAGGTCCAGCACACTTTAATATAAATGTGCGGAATCACCTCAACGTTGCACATTGAAATGGATGGATTGGTAGAGGAGGACCAGTTCTATGGCCTGTACAGTCTGGCACCTCTCGACTGTTTGCTGTGGAGTTACGTGAAGAGTACGGTGTATGGCTCTCCTGTGACGTCAGCGGAGGACCTTATGGCTCGAGTCCACGGAGCTATTGTAAATCTTCAATGAGAACCGCACGTATTGGGTCATGTGCATGAGGCTCACCACTGCCAATATAGGCTCTGCAATGACGTAGGAGGTACACTGTTCTAAGCCCGTTTGTAATGTACACAGGTCGATGTTGGGTTTCTTAATGAAATGTAAACGCACAACTATCTCACATCTCAATGCACTACAGCGTCCAAACAGTGCATTTCCGGACAAGGGTTCCTATTCAAAAACTGATCAGTTTGCCGTCCTGCTCAACATAGCGTTGTCGGTGTTTTTTGGGACATCCTGTATATATGTGTCCAAGGTCCATAGAACTTACAGTTACCCGACATTTGTCTTCTCAGGATAAAGGAAAACCTTATCCGGATAACTCGCTCTAACCGAGGGACCTGTTGAATATGAAGCAGACACGCTACCACCACACCACAGAGGCGGACTAGTGGAGAGACGGTCTCGAAACCCTTGAGACTGGCGGCTGCAGGAAGACACCTTGCACCGGGTACCAGTACAGCTGCTAGTCCCTCCCATCTGTTCCCTCCTTCGCCACCTCCCTCTCTCCTTCACTACATCTCTCACGCTCTCCCTCTCTACCCCCTTGGTCTGTCTCTGGAACCCTCCCTACTTCACTCCCTCCCTCCCTCTCTTACTGCTTCCTCTCTCCTTCACCACGTCTCTCAAGCTCTCCCTCTATACACCCTCCCTCTCTTCCTGCTTGGTCTGTCCCTGGAACCCTCCCTACTTCTCTTACTGCATCCTCTCTCCTTCACCACGTCTCTCAAGCCCTCCCTCTATACACCCTCCCTCTCTCCCTCCTTGGTCTGTCTCTGGAACCCTCCCTACTTCACTCCCTCCCTCCCTCTCTTACTGCTTCCTCTCTCCTTCACCACGTCTCTCAAGCCCTCCCTCTATACACCCTCCCTCTCTCCCTCCTTGGTCTGTCCCTGGAACCCTCCCTACTTCTCTCCCTCCCTCCCTCTCTTACTGCTTCCTCTCTCCTTCACCACGTCTCTCAAGCCCTCCCTCAATACACCCTCCCTCTCTCCCTCCTTGGTCTGTCTCTGGAACCCTCCCTACTTCTCTCCCTCCCTCCCTCTCTTACTGCTTCCTCTCTCCTTCACCACGTCTCTCAAGCCCTCCCTCTATACACCCTCCCTCTCTACCCCCTTGGTCTGTCTCTGGAACCCTCCCTACTTCACTCCCTCCCTCCCTCTCTTACTGCTTCCTCTCTCCTTCACCACGTCTCTCAAGCCCTCCCTCTATACACCCTCCCTCTCTACCCCCTTGGTCTGTCTCTGGAACCCTCCCTACTTCACTCCCTCCCTCCCTCTCTTACTGCTTCCTCTCTCCTTCACCACGTCTCTCAAGCCCTCCCTCTATACACCCTCCCTCTCTACCCCCTTGGTCTGTCTCTGGAACCCTCCCTACTTCACTCCCTCCCTCCCTCTCTTACTGCTTCCTCTCTCCTTCACCACGTCTCTCACGCTCTCCCTCTATACACCCTCCCTCTCTCCCTCCTTGGTCTCTCCCTGGAACCCTCCCTCTGTCTCTCCCTCCACCTTCTCTCATTTCCTCCTTTCCCTCACTCCATTCAATGAATGAAATGGATGAAATGAAGCTCAATTGAGCCCGAGGTCCATAGAGCTTAAAGTTACCTAACGTCTCTTCTCAGGATAAGGGAAAACCGTATCCATGTAACTCACCCTAAGTGAGCTTGGATCTTAAATGTGAGGAGACACACTAGCACCACAAACACATCCTCTAACGCGCAAACCCAGAAACACTCTATCAAACGCACCAACACACGTACAAATAGGCGCATATACAAATACATATCATATACAAACATGCACATAAAATCACTAAATCTAAATCTAAACCCCCGCGCGACAGCCCATGAAGGGCGAAGGCCTACCACCCAACCGCTGCGTCCACCACCTCTGCCCACTACAGGCGTCATTGGTGAGTTGCAGTACTGGAGGGTGGGACGTGGTCAGCGCCCCAAGCCCTCCCGGCCAGTTATGCGGTCTTCTAGACCTGCGGCCGCTACTTCTCCATCAAGTAGCTCCTCAATTGGTCCCCCCCCCCCGGGACCTAACGAGGCTGAGTGCACCCCGTGCCAGACCTCCCAGAGGGGATAAAATCCCCATGCTGGTACCGGGGATTGAATCCGGGTCCGCCACGCCAGAGGCGAGCGCGCTACCAACTGCGCTACGGAGGCGGTCACATAAAATCACTAACGTCTACAAACCAAGACATTATAAGTACAGAGAGAGAGAAACCAGGCAGTCTGATCTACTTCTGTAGAAACGGTGTATGTAAAGAATAAAACACGTGAGCGCTGGATTAGCGCAATCAAAAAGTGTGACAGACACACAGACAGACTTAGTCAGTATTGATTATTATTAGTTGAACTTTAACCTTTCTATGTGTTTGATGTGATGAGATTTGGAGGTAAGCGCCAGGTAACAACGTCTATGATACAAAGGCTTTCCTTTTATCACAAAAATCATTATCACGTAAGATACATAGGTAGAAAATGGCTACATCCTCCAATGATGCCGACACCCCGAACTATACCTACCGGTATTTCAATTAAGGTCCGGTCCACTAAATTCAAGAAACCATTTTAGTGCACAACAGTCTCTCGTGATTGATATTTTTGATTTTTAAAGTCAGTGTCTTTCAAAGATACTAAACGAAGGTTTTGAAAAAAGTCCCAAAATTAAAACTGCTCTTGACATGGAAACTTTTTTCCTTCCTTCTAATCTTACTTCACTTTTTCTTTCCTTCTCTTCTGTCTCTTCTTCCTTATTTCTCTTCATACTTCTCTTCTTCCTTCCTTCTCTTCCTTCCTTCTGTTCTTCCGCCCTTTTCTTCTTCTTCCTTTTCTTCTTCCTCCTTTCATTCCCTTCTCTCGCTCCCTTCCCTTTATTCCCGTGCCACCCTCCCTTCCTTCCCTCCCTTCTTTTCCGCCACTTCCCTCTTTCGACTCCCTTCCCTCGCTCTTCCTTTCTCCCCTCCTTTCATTCCCTTGCTTCGCTTCGCACCCTCTCTCGCTGCCGTCCCTTACACCCCTGTCTAACCACGGACAAAGCCAGGTATTTCAATAACTTAAACCTAAAAACCCTAATGTTTGGAACATATAGTGTTCAGAAGTGTGTAAGTTAATATTCTGTTGTTTTTCCCTGGTGACATATAACAGGTAACGTGATCAAAACTTTATATTTGTATATATTAGAAACATAAATATACACTGTCCAAAATTTCAATTTTCCATAATTAAGCAGACAAATGAAACAATCCAAACTACATATTTTAGGGTTAACACAATACTGACATGAAGGATACATATTTTCACGATAATGCACATTATTATTGTGCATTACGAGATAAAACAATAGTAATACACAAATAACTCTACCTCTTCATCCTCCTAAAACAATTGTGTTCTTCTGTAGATTGCCGGGCTGAAGTAAAACTAATGACCCCTTTGCAATAAATGACAGCTAAAGCTGCCATCACATCCACCAGTGCTTATAAATGCCGCATGAACTTGTCGCCTGCCCTTCCCTTCCGCCTACTTTTACTAGTGTCAGGCGATAGCTCCCCTAACCTTCCCTGCATCCAAATTTGCCGGCCGTTCAACCACCAAAATGAGAACACGCGACGTGACGTTGCCACGTTTCTCTCAGAAATTAAACTATACATCACATTTTAACATTAAATAGTGGCTAAATTAACTCAAATTCAGAAAAAAGGTCATTATAGCATTGTTTACATAATGTATGTGCGACAGTTAGTGAAATAAACCATTTATATCTATTCGTATATTCTATTCCATCCACCCATTCCATTCATCCTATCCATCCCATCCACCCCATGTATCCCATCCCTCTCATTCATCTCATCCACCCCATCCGTCCCATCCGTCCGTTCGTCTGTGCGTGCATCATATATATATATATATATATATATATATATATATGTGTGTGTGAGTGTGCGTGTGTGTGTGTGTGTGTGTGTGTGTGTGTGTGTGTGTGTGTGTGTGTGTGTGTGTGTGTGTGTGTGTGAAATCATTTGAACGATGGCCGCGAAATTCGCGTAGATATATGTATTGCTTCATGGAGAAGATTTTTATTCTATCCATTTTACTAAGCGGCATATTACATTCACATGTCCTTTCTCTCCACTCTTCAGCATACAGTTTCTATGATTGAAATAGAAATGAAACTATTACCTTCACACGGATTTCTCTACTTGCTGGGACCCTAATGACCTAGCTGTCGACAGGCCCTTAAACCCTACTAACTCACTCACTTTTATATAACTCATTCACATTCCTTTCCCTCCCTTCCTTTCTCTTCCTGTTCTATAATCATACAATTTTTATGTTTTTTTAAATATAAATGGAATATATTACACTCAAGCACTTTTCTATACTCACCTTTTTTTACAAATGCAATCATATTTCTTTCTCACTCCTTTTACAAATAATTCAGGCATTTTTTATATGTTTGAAATAGAAATGCAATATACTATGTTCACATGGCATTCTCTACTCACTTTTCCTTTACATAATACACATAATACATTCACATGGCCTTCTGTAGTTGCCCTTCAACACACAATTCATACAATTTTATATGGTTGAAATGGAAATGCAGTGTATTATATTCGCACTTTTTTCCAGTCCTATATAAAGGTGTTGAAATTAAACTGTCTACACAGGCGTAGGTATGCTTCGCATCCCTTTTGGATCAAGTTACGTGGCTTTCATCTTCTGGTAAAATTTAGGATGTGTGCTGGAATAAAATATTTTGACCATATATGTAGATGGGTGAAGCTGGTATTGTTCGATGACCCCAGCCTTCATTTCTATTTCCTTGAAGGTGCTAGAACCAACTGTTGCTTCAGTCAGCGTTGCCTGGAATCTTAATGAGGAGAAAGGCTTATTCTTTGTGGCCTATGCAAATGAACTTTGTTAATATTTTTACCTTCACAAAGTCATTCTTAATTTAACCTCATTAAAAATTCTCCTTCGCGTCTTGCACTCTCTGCATTCATATTCCCTTTCATGTCTCTCCATTTCCCACCCTGCGGTTTCAACAAACACCAAAGAGAGCAGTCAAGCGGAATACCCTTATTGCTCACAAATCATACAACATTCATGACATCCACAATTATATTTTATTGATTCACTGATCAAATGACTAAATTATATAATTTCTTATGCCAGATTCCTTCAACTTAGTTATAATCGAAAATTAATGTTCAGGATCAAAGAAACTAACCTTTGAAAATCTCATGTGTGTATTTACATGACTTTCTCTACTCACTATTGACTATTGTTAAAACACCTATTCCTCTATGTACTTCATGTTAATAGAGGCAGGCGTTTGCAGAAATAATTTGATTACATATTTCCTTATAGGTACAATGAGAATATGGAAATATAGTGGACTTCATCGATAGTAAATATTTTAAGGGGATGCTGGATGCTTTATTTTGACAATGTTAAAATGCATATAAGGAACACTTTCTAAGCAAGTACACAACCTAGAAAGCTCAAAATTTTACAGTTTGTAGTTGTAATATCGTTATGATAGCTTAAATAACTTCTTCAGAAACTTAAATAGTTTTTCAAAAATTTGCTTAGCATTTCCCCCACATTTTAGAGTGCATATTTGTTACAAATTATACCAAAATTAATTATTTCCAAACCTCTTATTCCAGTGTATTTAAAACACCAACACAAACAACCCCTAAACATTTCAGATCAAAATATTAATTAACGACTGAGAAAATGTTCCTTCTGTGAGGAACTTCGGGAAATGAGCTCCAAAGCTGAAACATATTGTGACAAGTGGCACTCTTTGAAGAGGTTATATTTATCTGCTGTGACAAGCTCTTAATTATATTATACCAGCTGGACACAAACCATCATTTGCCGACAATGTCTGGAAGTAAACTGCCCATACTGAGTTTCCAGATTTTCTATTATTGTACGAGAATAACAATATGCCTTCTACCAATTGTGTTTACATCCCCTCAAGTCGACAACCCATCCTCTTCTAGACATGACCCATACATGCCAGTCTTTCAATTCTTGCATCTTCTGCATATGGTGTCACCGTCTCGTAGAGCACTTTATCGTATTTTTCAGACTACTCAAATATTTAACTCCAGAGATTTCCATTCCTCCACTAGTGCTATTGTAATTTTGTGCAGCCACAACCATATTTGTATAATTAGCCTATTTCTAGGACAGATATCGAGATAATTCAAACTACATAATGAAGAAAAAGCTTCATATATTCATATAAGATAATAATCCAAGAATTGAACTTTATGACCGAAGACCCATTCCGCTGAAACTACTTGCAATATTGAATCTTTTTTGTATGCTTGTTCTTAGTATCATCCACGAACTACTGAAACCCAGTTATTTAGTTTTGTATGGCAGTGTACCAGAAATATATATAATAAACTTATTATTGTAGTTCAGAAATAGAAATAGAAATAGAAATGCAACGTATTACATTCAGCATATAACACATTCACATGTTCTTCTCTACTCGCTCTTTAGAATATAATTCATACAATTTTCTATATGGTTGATATACAAATACATGTCTTATATTCACATGATTTTCTTAACTCGCCTTCCTTTTACGTAACACATTCACGTGTATTTATCTTCTCACTCTTGTACAAGCAATTCATACACTTGTCTATATTATCAAAATAGAAATACAACGTATTACACTCACATGGTTTTCCCTATTCGCTTTTTTCACGTGGTATTTGTGGTTGTTCAGCAGTGCTTTTGGAAAGTGTATTCCCGATGTTTTTATTTATTTAAATTATTTGTATTCTTTATAATATCCTAACCGGCGTAATTACATATTTAAGTGTGTTAAGTAATATTTTTAAATGTCTCCAAAGAAACAAGGCTATTGAATAAGTGCAACCTAAGTCTAAATGTTGTAGTGATAAATCATCAAACCAGGGACAACGTCGGGTATTTCAGTTAGTAACAAAGAAACACAAGGCTATTGGACAAGTACAACCTAAGTCTAAATGTTGTAGTGATAAATCAACAAACCACGCACAACGTCGGGTATTTCAGTTAGTAACAAAGAAACACAAGGATATTGTACAAGTACAACCTAAGTCTAAATGTTGTAGTGATAAATCAACAAACCACGGACAACGTCGGGTATTTCAGTTAGTAACAAAGAAACACAAGGCTATTGGACAAGTACAACCTAAGTCTAAATGTTGTAGTGATAAATCATCAAACCACGGACAACGTCGGGTATTTCAGTTAGTAACAAAGAAACACAAGGTTATTGGACAAGTACAACCTAAGTCTAAATGTTGTAGTGATAAATCACCAAACCACGGACAACGTCGGGTATTTCAGTTAGTAACAAAGAAACACAAGGCTATTGGACAAGTACAACCTAAGTCTAAATGTTGTAGTGATAAATCATCAAACCACGGACAACGTCGGGTATTTCAGTTAGTAACAAAGAAACACAAGGCTATTGGACAAGTACAACCTAAGTCTAAATGTTGTAGTGATAAATCATCAAACCACGGACAACGTCGGGTATTTCAGTTAGTAACAAAGAAACACAAGGCTATTGGACAAGTACAACCTAAGTCTAAATGTTGTAGTGATAAATCATCAAACCAGGGACAACGTCGGGTATTTCAGTTAGTAACAAAGAAACACAAGGCTATTGGACAAGTACAACCTAAGTCTAAATGTTGTAGTGATAAATCATCAAACCACGGACAACGTCGGGTATTTCAGTTAGTAACAAAGAAACACAAGGCTATTGGACAAGTACAACCTAAGTCTAAATGTTGTAGTGATAAATCATCAAACCACGAACGTGGGCTATTTCAGTTAGTAACAAAGAAACACAAGGCTATTGGACAAGTACAACCTAAGTCTAAATGTTGTAGTGATAAATCATCAAACCACGGACAACGTCGGATATTTCAGTTAGTAACAAAGAAACACAAGGCTATTGGACAAGTACTACCTAAGTCTAAATGTTGTAGTGATAAATCATCAAACCAGGGACAACGTCGGGTATTTCAGTTAGTAACAAAGAAACACAAGGCTATTGGACAAGTACAACCTAAGTCTAAATGTTGTAGTGATAAATCATCAAACCACGGACAACGTCGGGTATTTCAGTTAGTAACAAAGAAACACAAGGCTATTGGACAAGTACAACCTAAGTCTAAATGTTGTAGTGATAAATCATCAAACCACGGACAACGTCGGGTATTTCAGTTAGTAACAAAGAAACACAAGCCTATTGGAGAAGTACAACCTATGTCTAAATGTTGTAGTGATAAATCATCAAACCGCGGACAACGTCGGGTATTTCAGTTAGTAACAAAGAAACACAAGGCTATTGGACAAGTACAACCTAAGTCTAAATGTTGAAGTGATAAATCATCAAGCCACGGACAACGTCGAGTATTTCAGTTAGTAACAAAGAAACACAAGGCTATTGGACAAGTGCAACCTAAGTCTAAATGTTGTAGTGATAAATCATCAAACCACGGACAACGTCGGGTATTTCAGTTAGTAACAAAGAAACACAAGGATATTGGACAAGTACAACCTGTCTAAATGTAGGTAGTGATAAATCATCAAGCCACGGACAACGTCGAGTATTTCAGTTAGTAACAAAGAAACACAAGGCTATTGGACAAGTGCAACCTAAGTCTAAATGTTGTAGTGATAAATCATGAAACCACGGACAACGTCGGGTATTTCAGTTAGTAACAAAGAAACACAAGGCTATTGGACAAGTACAACCTAAGTCTAAATGTTGTAGTGATAAATCATCAAACCACGGACAACGTCGGGTATTTCAGTTAGTAACAAAGAAACACAAGGCTATTGGACAAGTACAACCTAAGTCTAAATGTTGTAGTGATAAATCATCAAACCACGGACAACGTCGGGTATTTCAGTTAGTAACAAAGAAACACAAGGCTATTGGACAAGTACAACCTAAGTCTAAATGTAGGTAGTGATAAATCATCAAGCCACGGACAACGTCGAGTATTTCAGTTAGTAACAAAGAAACACAAGGCTATTGGACAAGTGCAACCTAAGTCTAAATGTTGTAGTGATAAATCATCAAACCACGAACAACGTCGGGTATTTCAGCTAGTAACAAAGAAACACAAGGCTATTGGACAAGTACAACCTAAGTCTAAATGTTGTAGTGATAAATCATCAAACCACGGACAACGTCGGGTATTTCAGTTAGTAACAAAGAAACACAAGGCTATTGGACAAGTACAACCTAAGTCTAAATGTTGTAGTGATAAATCATCAAACCACGGACAACGTCGGGTATTTCAGTTAGTAACAAAGAAACACAAGGCTATTGGACAAGTACAACCTAAGTCTAAATGTAGGTAGTGATAAATCATCAAACCACGGACAACGTCGAGTATTTCAGTTAGTAACAAAGAAACACAAGCCTATTGGACAAGTACAACCTAAGTCTAAATGTTGTAGTGATAAATCATCAAACCACGGACAACGTCGAGTATTTCAGTTAGTAACAAAGAAACACAAGGCTATTGGACAAGTACAACCTAAGTCTAAATGTTGTAGTGATAAATCATCAAACCACGGACAACGTCGGGTATTTCAGTTAGTAACAAAGAAACACAAGGCTATTGGACAAGTACAACCTAAGTCTAAATGTTGTAGTGATAAATCATCAAACCACGGACAACGTCGGGTATTTCAGTTAGTAACAAAGAAACACAAGGCTATTGGACAAGTACAACCTAAGTCTAAATGTTGTAGTGATAAATCATCAAACCACGGACAACGTCGGGTATTTCAGTTAGTAACAAAGAAACACAAGGCTATTGGACAAGTACAACCTAAGTCTAAATGTTGTAGTGATAAATCATCAAACCACGGACATCGCCGAGTATTTCAGCTAGTATAAAATGAAGATACAGAAATTAATAAGAATGTAAGAAATAATGTTGTGGGTGGACTGCGAGGTAGGCCGGGAGCTGGAGGTGAGGCGTATATATTTAAAGTAAATGTAAGAATAACTAGGAGGACTGTTGGTAATTCATTCTGCTTGCCGGGGCTTGACGCTGGAGGTGCCTGGCCTGGCCAGGACGGCCCAGAAATCGATGTTACGAGCAGTCAGGAGCTGATTCTCGCCCGGGTGTGCGTCCATAACCTCGCGTAACTCGAGATGTTTCATCTGGGTAACGAACAACGTCCCCTAGGTGACAGATCCGTGCTAGTCCACCACGGGGACAACTCCTCCTTAATCTTACACGCAACTCTGTTATCACTGCTTTAAGTTGTAGTCAACATCTCCCAGTTCAACTTGTAACTGATGCACTTACGTGACGTTCAGGAGGTCCCCAGTTCGACTCTTGGTTAGGATTAGTTATACGGGGTTATAAGGCTTTTCTCCGAGGATATCCTGACAACTCTAAGCTTTATGAACTCTGGGCTCACTTGAACATCATTTCACCTGTTATATTAATCGTGCGATATAATCTACCAGGTTAAAGGACTTCAAACTGACAAACAAACAAAACAAGTAATAAAGAAAACAAAATAAAAAACCTCATGTACACAGTTTTTTTAACTTAACAACTTCGCCTCTCAAGCGTACCCAAGTCGGCATAACTTTCAAAGTTGTTTATACAACATTTTCTTTCAAGCAAACTTAATCTGTAGTGGTTCGAAAATTATGCCACGTGATTCTAGGATGGTAGATACATAGAAAACTATATATTTACTTAAGATTAAATTTATTTTTTGTTGTAACAAATAGCAGAACCTGCAACTTAGGTTAACTAACGAGATTCAATTCAATCTCCTTTCTTTCCTTCATATATATCTACACCTATATCACATATTACCAGCTATCGATTATGTACCTGCTCCATAAAATCTTGTTAACTTATGCATCTAATGCATAAATTAAGTAGTAAGTACGTATTAAGAAGCAGAAAAAGACACAGCTAAGATCTGAATGGTAAAATTCAATTACGAGGGCTGTGCCAGAAGTACTCGGCCTGACGTATGAATGTCGGTCTATGTGGCTCAGTTGGTTAGACGCTGGCCTACGGATCCCAAGATCGCGGCTTCAAACCCGGCCCAGGCCGATGGTTTTTAAGTGTGCTTAAAAACGAGTGTTCCATGTCAGTAGATTTACTGGCATGTAAAAGAGCTCCTGCGGGACAAAATTCCGGCACACCGATAACGCTGATGTGATCCTGGCAATTGACAGCGTCGTTAAACAAGAAAATAATTTTAATTTCTGACGTATAGATAGCGGTTGTTTCAAACAAATGACTATAGTAGAATGTACCAACCTTATAAAGCTTAAGTTTCAAGTTGTTTAGTATTTGTTTGGCAGACATCAATAGTGAATGGTCTCAGTGAATTTGTAAACATGGACATGTTTATGTGATACAGTATTTGTTTGACAGACATCAATAGTGAATGGTCTCAGTGAATTTGTAAACATGGACATCTTTATGTGATACAGTATTTGTTTGACAGACATCAATAGTGAATGTTCTCAGTGAACTTGTAAACATGGACATGTTTATGTGATACAGTATTTGTTTGACAGACATCAATAGTGAATGTTCTCAGTGAATTTGTAAACATGGACATCTTTATGTGATACAGTATTTGTTTGACAGACATCAATAGTGAAGTTCTCAGTGAATTTGTAAACATGGACATGTTTATGTGATACAGTATTTGTTTGACAGACATCAATAGTGAATGTTCTCAGTGAATTTGTAAACATGGACATCTTTATGTGATACAGTATTTGTTTGGTAGACATCAATAGTGAATGTTCTCAGTGAATTTGTAAACATGGACATCTTTATGTGATACAGTATTTGTTTGACAGACATCAATAGTGAATGTTCTCAGTGAATTTGTAAACATGGACATGTTTATGTGATACAGTATTTGTTTGACAGACATCAATAGTGAATGTTCTCAGTGAATTTCTAAACATGGACATCTTTATGTGATACAGTATTTGTTTGACAGACATCAATAGTGAATGTTCTCAGTGAATTTGTAAACATGGACATGTTTATGTGATACAGTATTTGTTTGACAGACATCAATAGTGAATGTTCTCAGTGAATTTGTAAACATGGACATCTTTATGTGATACAGTATTTGTTTGGTAGACATCAATAGTGAATGCTCTCAGTGAATTTGTAAACATGGACATGTTTATGTGATACAGTATTTGTTTGACAGACATCAATAGTGAATGTTCTCAGTGAATTTGTAAACATGGACATCTTTATGTGATACCATACTTTCATTTGAAAGGTGTTAGTAAAACTAATATTAAAGCTGAGCTAGATTCTACTCTGGGGGAGTCTGCTCCTTCGTTTACAGCAGTAAAATATTGTGTGACGGAGTTTAAGTGACAGTTCCATCTGGTCATGAGATGTACGTGTCATTATCTCCAAAAAGGAAAAGTAATCAATGGCGAACTTGTTGTAGCGTTGAGTGATGAAGTCAAACAAAAACGGCCGCATTTAGTGAAAAAGAAAGTTTTGTTTCATCAAGACAATGCACACATCCATTATCACCATGGTAAAAATCACTGAGTTAAAATTCGAATTGCACCCTATTCGCCAGATTTAGTCGCTCTGATTATTTTCTGTTTCCAAACTTGAAGAAATGTCTTGGCGATAAAATATTTGCCAACAATGAAGAGGTGTAGTCTGCTATTTTGTGACATTGACTAAACAGACGAATGACAGGTGATAATTTGAATATGATAATTTAACACCTCTATGTATTTAATGAATTATACATAGCATTAATAAACTACACTAAACACTTCGATACAATAGAGCACAATAAAGTAATAGAAGCTATGAAAACAGTAGGCGTACGTATATAAGAATAATAAGAAAAATCTACAATGACAGTAAAGCTAAACTCAGAACGGAGATTGGAGAAACGCTCAGTATTAAGAGAGAGCTGAAACAAGGAGAACCAATCTCGCCAAAATTATTTATTTGGGGCTAGAAATGATGGAATAAGAAAGGATATAGCATTAACATAAATGGGAAAAAATTCACAATTCTCAGATTTGCGGACGATTATCCGCAAAAACTCGGAAATAATTGCAAAATATAACAGAACTACAGAGAGGGAGAGAGAGAGAGCAAAAGGGTGGGTTAAATATTGAACGGAATCAAAACCAAAATTAGGTGAAACCAATAAGAATTGCGACTGTTATTAGAAGGAAGAACAATAGAATATTGTAATTAATATAGCTACTTGGGTCAAACCTCAGCTTAAAGGAGAGAGGAGAAACTTAAATATTAAGAAGAATACGACTGGTATGGAGAGCCTAGCATTCATTCTTCTAGACACAAAAATTAGAGTGAAACTAAGATTTGAAATGCTGCAGAAGTGCGTAATTCCAGTTGTCTTATATGGATGCCAGACATGGACATTTATGAGAGACCAAGTAAAGAAGATACAAGTATGTCAACAAGAGAACATTACTGGGCATAGAGCCCACAATGTGGTGTTGAATACGCAGCGACAACAGCCAGGAGCTGGGGGGACATGTAGTCAGGATGAACCAGTCAAGATGGATATATGAGATGACAATGTGGGATCTGAGACAGGGGAAGACCAACGTGAAGATGGACACACAACAGCCAGGAGCTGGGGGAACACGTAGTCAGGATGAACCAGTCAAGATGGATATATGAGACGACAGTGTGGGATCTGAGACAGGGGAAGACCAAGGTGAAGATGGACACACAACAGCCAGGAGCTGGGGGACATGTAGTCAGGATGAACCAGTCAAGATGGATATACGAGACGACAATGTGGGATCTGAGACAGGGGAAGACCAAGGTGAAGATGAACGCACAACAGTCAGGAACTGGGGGAACATGTAGTCAGGATGAACCAGTCAAGATGGATATATGAGACGACAGTGTGGGATCTGAGACAGGGGAAGACCAAGGTGAAGATGGACACACAACAGCCAGGAGCTGGGGGACATGTAGTCAGGATGAACCAGTCAAGATGGATATATGAGACGACAATGTGGGATCTGAGACAGGGGAAGACCAACGTGAAGATGGACACACAACAGCCAGGAGCTGGGGGACATGTAGTCAGGATGAACCAGTCAATATGGATATACGAGACGACAATGTGGGATCTGAGACAGGGGAAGACCAAGGTGAAGATGAACACACAACAGTCAGGAACTGGGGGCACATGTAGTCAGGATGAACCAGTCAAGATGGATATATGAGACGACAGTGTGGGATCTGAGACAGGGGAAGACCTACGTGAAGATGGAGACACAACAGCCAGGAGCTGGGGGGGACACGTAGTCAGGATGAACCAGTCAAGATGGATATATGAGACGACAATGTGGGATCTGAGACAGGGGAAGACCTAGTGAAGATGAACACATAACAGTCAGGAGCTGGGGGGACACGTAGTCAGGATGAACCAGTCAAGATGGATATATGAGACGACAGTGTGGGATCTGAGACAGGGGAAGACCAAGGTGAAGATGGACACACAACAGCCAGGAGCTGGGGGGACATGTAGTCAGGATGAACCAGTCAAGATGGATATATGAGACGACAGTGTGGGATCTGAGACAGGGGAAGACCAAGGTGAAGATGGACACACAACAGTCAGGAGCTGGGGGGACATGTAGTCAGGATGAACCAGTCAAGATGGATATATGAGACGACAGTGTGGGATCTGAGACAGGGGAAGACCAAGGTGAAGATGGACACACAACAGCCAGGAGCTGGGGGGGCATGTAGTCAGGATGAACCAGTCAAGATGGATATATGAGACGACACTGTGGGATCTGAGACAGGGGAAGACCAAGGTGAAGATGGACACACAACAGTCAGGAGCTGGGGGGACACGTAGTCAGGATGAACCAGTCAAGATGGATATATGAGACGACAGTGTGGGATCTGAGACAGGGGAAGACCAAGGTGAAGATGGACACACAACAGTCAGGAGCTGGGGGGACATGTAGTCAGGATGAACCAGTCAAGATGGATATATGAGACGACAGTGTGGAATCTGAGACAGGGGAAGACCAAGGTGAAGATGTACACACAACAGCCAGGAGCTGGGGGACATGTAGTCAGGATGAACCAGTCAAGATGGATATATGAGAGGACAATGTGGGATCTGAGACAGGGGAAGACCAAGGTGAAGATGAACACACAACAGTCAGGAGCTGGGGCACATGTAGTCAGCATGAACCAGTCAAGATGGATATATGAGACGACAATGTGGAATCTGAGACAGGGGAAGACCAAGGTGAAGATGGACACAGAACAGCCAGGAGCTGGGGGACATGTAGTCAGGATGAACCAGTCAAGATGGATATATGAGACGACAATGTGGGATCTGAGACAGGGGAAGACCAAGGTGAAGATGGACACACAACAGCCAGGAGCTGGGGGACATGTAGTCAGGATGAACCAGTCAAGATGGATATATGAGAGGACAATGTGGGATCTGAGACAGGGGAAGACCAAGGTGAAGATGGACACACAACAGCCAGAAGCTGGGGGGACATGTACTCAGGATGAACCAGTCAAGATGGATATATGAGAGGACAATGTGGGATCTGAGACAGGGGAAGACCAAGGTGAAGATGAACACACAACAGTCAGGAGCTGGGGCACATGTAGTCAGCATGAACCAGTCAAGATGGATATATGAGACGACAATGTGGAATCTGAGACAGGGGAAGACCAAGGTGAAGATGGACACACAACAGCCAGGAGCTGGGGGGACATGTAGTCAGGATGAACCAGTCAAGATGGATATATGAGACGACAATGTGGGATCTGAGACAGGGGAAGACCAAGGTGAAGATGGACACACAAGAGCCAGGAGCTGGGGGGACATGTAGTCAGGATGAACCAGCCAAGATGGATATATGAGACGACAATGTGGGATCTGAGACAGGGGAAGACCAAGGTGAAGATGGACACAGAACAGCCAGGAGCTGGGGGACATGTAGTCAGGATGAACCAGTCAAGATGGATATCTGAGACGACAATGTGGGATCTGAGACAGGGGAAGACCAAGGTGAAGATGGACACACAACAGCCAGGAGCTGGGGGACATGTAGTCAGGATGAACCAGTCAAGATGGATATATGAGACGACACTGTGGGATCTGAGACAGGGGAAGACCAAAGTGAAGATGGACGCACAACAGTCAGGAGCTGGGGGACATGTAGTCAGGATGAACCAGTCAAGATGGATATATGAGAGGACAATGTGGGATCTGAGACAGGGGAAGACCAAGGTGAAGATGGACACACAACAGCCAGGAACTGGGGGGACATGTAGTCAGGATGAACCAGTCAAGATGGATATATGAGACGACAATGTGGGATCTGAGACAGGGGAAGACCAAGGTGAAGATGGACACACAACAGTCAGGAGCTGGGGGACATGTAGTCAGGATGAACCAGTCAAGATGGATATATGAGACGACAATGTGGGATCTGAGACAGGGGAAGACCAAGGTGAAGATGGACACACAACAGCCAGGAGCCGGGGGACATGTAGTCAGGATGAACCAGTCAAGATGGATATATGAGACGACAATGTGGGATCTGAGACAGGGGAAGACCAAAATGAAGATGGATACAGAACAGCCAGGAGCTGGGGGACATGTAGTCAGGATGAACCAGTCAAGATGTATATATGAGACGACAATGTGGGATCTGAGACAGGGGAAGACCAAGGTGAAGATGGACACACAACAGCCAGGAGCTGGGGGGACATGTAGTCAGGATGAACCAGTCAAGATGTATATATGAGACGACAATGTGGGATCTGAGACAGGGGAAGACCAAGGTGAAGATGAACACACAACAGTCAGGAACTGAGGGCACATGTAGTCAGGATGAACCAGTCAAGATGGATATATGAGACGACAATGTGGGATCTGAGACAGGGGAAGACCAAGGTGAAGATGGACACACAACAGCCAGGAGCTGGGGGACATGTAGTCAGGATGAACCAGTCAAGATGGATATATGAGACGACAATGTGGGATCTGAGACAGGGGAAGACCAAGGTGAAGATGGATACAGAACAGCCAGGAGCTGGGGGACATGTAGTCAGGATGAACCAGTCAAGATGTATATATGAGACGACAATGTGGGATCTGAGACAGGGGAAGACCAAGGTGAAGATGGACACACAACAGCCAGGAGCTGGGGGGACATGTAGTCAGGATGAACCAGTCAAGATGTATATATGAGACGACAATGTGGGATCTGAGACAGGGGAAGACCAAGGTGAAGATGAACACACAACAGTCAGGAGCTGAGGGGACATGTAGTCAGGATGAACCAGTCAAGATGTATATATGAGACGACAATGT
This sequence comes from Tenodera sinensis, assembly GCA_030765045.1. Taxonomy (NCBI): domain Eukaryota; kingdom Metazoa; phylum Arthropoda; class Insecta; order Mantodea; family Mantidae; genus Tenodera; species Tenodera sinensis. Next base: position 8,666,301 of record CM060970.1, read on the forward strand.
GGGATCTGAGACAGGGGAAGACCAAGGTGAAGATGGACACACAACAGCCAGGAACTGGGGGGACATGTAGTCAGGATGAACCAGTCAAGATGGATATATGAGACGACAATGTGGGATCTGAGACAGGGGAAGACCAAGGTGAAGATGAACACACAACAGTCAGGAACTGAGGGGACATGTAGTCAGGATGAACCAGTCAAGATGGATATATGAGAGGACAATGTGGGATCTGAGACAGGGGAAGACCTACGTGAAGATGGACACACAACAGCCAGGAGCTGGGGGGGACATGTAGTCAGGATGAACCAGTCAAGATGGATATATGAGACGACAATGTGGGATCTGAGACAGGGGAAGACCAAGGTGAAGATGGACACACAACAGTCAGGAACTGGGGGGACATGTAGTCAGGATGAACCAGTCAAGATGGATATATGAGAGGACAATGTGGGATCTGAGACAGGGGAAGACCTACGTGAAGATGGACACACAACAGTAACAGGACCTCAGTGGACAAGAGCAGCGTGTGACAGAGTGAACTGGAAGGACAAGTAACTGAAGGAACTCAGTGGACATGAAAGCAGAGCGTTAACATGAACATCTTACAAGAGTTGGTCTAGCTCACCCTGAGGGAGAGAAAGAGTATTTGAGCTAATACCTACAATGCTAGAAGACCCTTGCCCTAATGGGTTTTATGTGTTTGTTTGTAATGTTTATTTATTTATGTATTAACCAGTCAGTGACCACCGTTTGTGGTGTATGTAGTAAGAATAACCGTTAAACACTACAAAAAATCTTATATGTAGCACTCACATGACTTTCTCTACTCTTGGACAAACTATTCTTAAACTATTATGTACTTCTTTTTAGAAGTGGTTTTATTACGGTATTTTTAGCGGGTATAGTGTGAGTATAGAGAAAGCTTTAAGTGGTAGTCATATCTTTAAGGAGCTGCTCCTTATGTGATGGGTTTGACATTTCGTTCTGTTTGCATGGCAGGAGATGAAAAACGGAACTACTTCACAACTGAAAAAGCATTTATTAGTATTTGAAAACTCAAACCAAACACACAACACTTAACGTGACATAAACGAGATTTATATTTTTTGTGCAGTAATATTTTGTGTATCCCTTACGGTTGACCAGTTATATAAAAGCCATTCAAAATGGAAACTTCAGAGAGTATTCACAAAAAATTGAAGATATACATTTCACTTTACAGGAAAATACATCAAAGCTTTAGTATTTTAAAGAAAATTATAACTTAACATTTTTTCCATGTTAAAGGTAGTTTTGAAGGGTGGGATTTTGTTTAATGTTCGTGTTGCATTCTTGGAAGATGGAAGATGCTGAAGTGAAACAGCAAGTTTGTTATTTGAGCAAGTTTGGTTTAATTGAAGGAGACTGAGTAGGTGAAATGGCGATATGCAGTGGGAAGCTCGGCTGGTAATGCACATACAACATGGTTACAAGCCACTGATGGAGGTCATTACAATAAATTGACTGTCTCTCCCACCGGGACATTACGTTCAACAGCTCCCGGTGGATACGAGCCATAAACCATTTCCTTATCCTCAATGTTACACCTCGTGTCCCTTATTGTTATTCCTTCATTTTTACTTTCTCTGCTACGTAAAGTACAGCAAGTATTGTATTCCACCCAAAAATTCGTTGTCAGATTTCAACGGAAATTATGTTTTGAGCCCCCAGAATATAAAAAAATGCATTTTTAGAACAAGGTTCCTGTGTGTGTGTGTGTGTGTGTGTGTGTGTGTGTGTGTGTGTGTGTGTGTGTGTGTGTGTGTCTGTGTGTGTGTGCGTGCGTGCGCGCCAGTGTACCCGTGATCAGCATGACTGAAAAACGAAAAGTCAGTTAAAGAAGAAACTTGGTATTCAAGGATGTGACACGAAGACTTTGAAGAAAATTCCCCCACCCTTAACTACCCTTTACATGGAAAATTTTTCGAAAATTTTGATTTTCTCAAAAATGGCTCGAACGATTTTCATTAAAATATGATATATTCGAGGTATTTTTAGGGCACATTAAATGCATCTCTTGAATTTTCTGACTATAGCCCATGTAGTCCTGTTTACTCTGGATGACTTTTGTATAACTGGTAAACAGCAAGAGATGAAATCTTACAATACAAAGAAATGTAAATCTTATTAAAACAAACAATTATGTTCAAATTATCTTTTTGGTGAAGTGAACTGTATCTGATATATTCCTTGTTATTTGCCATTTTACTATTCCTTATCACTGTTCTCAAATGTGAGGTCGTTATTCATTCTTATTCTCTCTTGGTCATGCAAAGAGAACGGTATTTCCAAGTTGTCATACAACGACCAGCTCGTGTAACTGTAAGAATAGTTTGTACAAGAGTTGAGAAAGTTATGTGAGTGCAACACATCAGATTTTTACTATAGCTGTATCTGGAGCAAATATTCATCTCGAGATGTCACTACCCATTCTCTCTCTCTCTCTCTCTCTCTCTCTCTCTCTCTCTTTGCAGAGTGAACCATTTCGGAGATATTCCTTGTTATTTGTGTCATTTTCGGAAAACTTAAAACTTTCGTAAAATGGAACATCGTTGTTCATTTTGTTATATGTTAAGCGCGCAAAGAGAACGGGATCTCAAAGCAATAAGATAATTTGTACAAATATTTACCTCAAGTAACATGCAGATATAGGAATAAGAGTTTGTAACAATGGTCAGTACAAGAGTAGAGAAAGTCATGTGAGTGCAACACATCTGATTTTTTCTTTTATTTTGTCGTTTTGGTGTATAATAGTTCATAGGTCTTCAGCTGTTCATTTTCTTGGATTCTTTCAATCGTATCGTCCGTTTTTCCCATTTGCGCTACTATCATTGCTTTACTTTTGAGAATTTCAGTCCATTCATTTACATATCGTGTAGTTTCTATTCTGAGCTGTTTATCCGCATATACTGCAAGTTGGGAGTATATAGTTCTCATATTCCAGTGGCCAACAATAATTTTAGAAGTTAGCCGCCTCTTACATATCTTCAATATTCAAGCTAACAGTACTGAAGGACTGAAGGAGCTGAGAGAGTGAAAAACTTGCAATAACTCAGTGTTAAAATCTGACGGATTATACGTATCACTTCCACCTGTATAGCTACCGTCGTGAACACCCCAGATCAGAGTACGCCTGTTTCTATCATCGAGTGGATAGAGGCTTTAGCTCATTTTAATTAACTGCCCACATTATTTATTCACAGTTTCCATCAAAAGTTTGTCTTACGCGTTTCTGCATTTCTAATGAAGCTCTGCTAATTAAAACTTGTGATACCTTTCAATTCAAATGCCAAAAACAGCAACTTGCTGCCCATGAAATGGGTTATATTCGACCCGCCGCTTTAACTTAAAACTCCAAGTACATGACCTTCTCTACTCTTAAACGCACAGCCTCTACTGTATCTACTTCGTGTTAGTCGATATAAACATTTGTACACCTTACTGCTAACTTTCTGGTAGGTACAAGGGGAATATGGGAATACAGTAGGCTTCAAATGTTTTAAAGCTGGTCTCTTGCACGGCTAAGAGATTAAAAAAAGTATAAGTATTGGCAAAATGAAACAAATAAAGAATCTCTCGGAAATAGTTCGTTAAAAAAAAAAAGTGTAAAAAGTTTGTGTTTTAACCAGATACACATTTTTTATTTAGCAAGCTTTTACTGTTTACCATTTGTGCAAAAATCATGCACAATGAAGTGATCCTCTGAGGACATTCCCAGAAAATTCAAGCTATGACTTAGAAACTGCCATGGAATCACCTTTGTGTTCGTCATTGGATACTGACTGTCTGTGCCTCCGATTGAAGGACTGGAGTGGGGTATAGCCGCTCATTAGGTAGGTTCTCCAAAGAGAGAAGGTTGGACGTCCTTGCTCTAATCTGATCACAACATAAGAAAAGCGATGGAGGTGATAAAATTCAGAGAAGGTGATAATGAAATCTGATACATTTTTCGCGAACGAAGGGCTGTCATTGGTTGAAATTTGATATTTTTGTGCAAAGATTGGTTGATTTCAAGCAAGGCACATACGAGTTTGAATGTAATGGAGATTTGAACCTCCTTTATACTAGCGTGGCTTGAGTAACAACAAATGAGAAATTGCTGTAGTGTGAGAAACCATCTCTGCAGAATTTTGGTGGAAGGCAAATTTCGCCCTGCACGACTCCGTCGTTTTTTTCATTTGCTATAAAGCGAGGGCCGTTAATTGGCGGGAAAGGGAAGATCTGGCCCGGAGTTAATGGCTTTGAATTATGAGCTACAAGGGCTAGTCAGTAATTAAAAGAGAAAAGGCAACAGGAAAATGTGCCTTCTTCTTTATCAGACTAATTGCATTTTTACTTCCTCTTTCACTGACATATGCCTACATATAAGCGTTGTGTTCCAAGTATCGAGATTATACCGGGATGATTACGGCCATGTTTCTACAAGAGCTACCGTGTGTCTATCTATGTATATGCAATATAATTAAAAAGCAATTTTGATATGTCGTGTTCAGTATCTTTTACCGCATAAATGGGGAAAAGTGACACAATATGCCATTTCCCCTAAATCCTAGGTTTAACCCGTCCACGCCGCCACACGCGGTTAGGTACCAGACCACGCCCCCCCCCCCCCCCCCCACTACTATCTACCTAACTCAAAGAACCGGTCAATCCCTCAAATCGTGTCAGTGATGGAATCATCGCACGACAAGTTAAAAAGACTTTAAAGCCGAATGAGGACATAAATACTTCTGTGTTTCTAATAAAAACAAAAATAAATATTATGTATTGCACTCACATGGCTCTCTCTACTCTTGTACTAACTATTCTTACAATTGTGAACATTTGATAATGATTTGCACATTTGGATACTTACTACCAAACCAAATGTAGGTCAAGGTTTGCGCGGATTCTGGAACGAAGGCATTGACGTCACAACATGAATCAGCGCTGTAGTAGTAAACAAACGTCTCTCTCCGTGCTCTTGCACTACTTGGCAAAGCGACAAGACATATTGACCTTGGCCGTCAAGCGCTACGATCGCTTCTTATCTTATTTATTGTAAATGTAAACCCCGCGCGACAGCCCACGAAGGGCCAAGGCCTACCGCCCAGCCGCTGCGTCCCCCACCTCTGCCCACTACAGGCGTCATTGGTGAGGTGCAGTACTGGAGGGTGGGACGTGGTCAGCGCCCCGAGTCCTCCCGGCCAGTTATGCGGTCTTCTCGACCTGAGGCCGCTACTTCTCCATCAAGTAGCTCCTCAATTGGTCCCCCCGGGACCTAACGAGGCTGAGTGCACCCCGATCTTATTTATTAGAAGAGCAAAATAATAGTAAGTTGTCGTATAGTCAGTGATAAAACACAAACTCGCGCCTGTCGATCGATATATGAGACGTTGCTGTCCTAGAGATATGATTGCATCTCAACAGAGCGTACATACACTGTCTCGCCGTGTTTGCGCGATGCGCTCACGTAAACCACTGGGCAGTTTAACACTCTTTCCGATACCCTTCATGGCTTTGCCAAGTAGCAGCAACGCTACAGTTTATGAAAGTGAATCCTGGCTGTGTCGTAATACTTTAAACAAGTGTTTTGTTGATCTTCTTTTCTCAAAAGAAAAGTGCAATTTCATCTCATGTTCAGAATGACTTAATTTCAAGTGTGAGTGCCTTGCAATTAAGAAAGAAATGTCTGGTGTCTTCTCTGTTTCTGTAATATTAGGTGAACGCAACTTTGTACCGTTTGTTGCTAAATGTGGAAGAGAGAGGTTTATTTGATTTACAGATGTAAGTTCTGACAGAAAAGTAGATTCTCTTTTGAATCATGCTGTCAGTATTATCGAACGTTTGTTTCAGACAATGATCAAGGATGAGAACTACGAAGGGCAATTCAGTTCAAGTTGGGTCATATATTACAATGCTCGTTGAGTTCCACATCCGAGTTTGAGAGTACGCCACTGGTAGAGAGTGCGTTTAGTGAGAACTGTCTTCTCCATTGTGAAGAACTTGGGATTTCTTAATGAGAAGGGAATGTGTGTGAGAAGGCGGTAAGCGAGTTTGTTCTTCCGCATGTATGTGCGTATGTGTGTATGTGTGTATGTGTGTATGTGCGTATGTGTGTATGTGTGTATGTGTGTATGTGCGTATGTGTGTATGTGTGTATGTGCGTATGTGCGTATGTGCGTATGTGCGTATGTGCGTATGTGTGTATGCGTCTGCGCGTATGTGTGTATGTGTGTATGTGCGTATGTGCGTATGTGTGTATGTGTGTATGTGCGTATGTGCGTATGTGTGTATGTGTGTATGTGCGTATGTGCGTATGTGCATATGTGCGTATGTGCGTATGTGTGTATGTGCGTATGTGTGTATGTGTGTATGTGTGTATGTGCGTATGTGTGTATGTGCGTTTGTATGTATGTGCGTTTGTGTGTGTTTGTGTATGTGTGTATGTGCGTATGTGTGTATGTGCGTTTGTGTGTGTGTTTGTGTGTGTTTGTGTATGTGTCTGTGTGTGTTTGTGTGTATTGTGTGTCTGTGTGTTTGTGTATGTTTGTATGTGTGTATGTGCATATGTGTATCTGTGTGTATTGTTTCTATGTGTGTTTGTGTGTATTGTGTGTTTGTGTATGTTTGTATGTGTGTATGTGCATATGTGTGTCTATGTGTATTATGTCTATGTGTGTTTGTGTGTGTGTGTTTGTGTGTATTGTGTGTTTGTGTATGTTTGTATGTGCGTATGTGCATATGTGTATCTGTGTGTATTGTGTCTGTGTGTGTTTGTGTGTGTCTGTGTGTGTTTGTGTGTGTCTGTGTGTGTTTGTGTGTATTGTGTGTCTGTGTGTTTGTGTGTATTGTGTGTCTGTGTGTTTGTGTATGTTTGTATGTGTGTCTGTGTGTGTTTGTGTGTGTGTCTGTGTGTGTTTGTGTGTGTTTGTGTGTTTGTGTGTATTGTGTGTCTGTGTATGTTTGTATGTGCGTATGTGCATATGTGTGTCTGTGTGTTTGTGTGTGTGTGTCTGTGTGTTTGTGTATGTTTGTATGTGCGTATGTGCATATGTGTATCTGTGTGTATTGTGTCTGTGTGTGTTTGTGTGTGTCTGTGTGTGTTTGTGTGTATTGTGTGTCTGTGTGTTTGTGTGTATTGTGTGTCTGTGTGTTTGTGTATGTTTGTATGTGTGTCTGTGTGTGTTTGTGTGTGTGTCTGTGTGTGTTTGTGTGTGTTTGTGTGTTTGTGTGTATTGTGTGTCTGTGTATGTTTGTATGTGCATATGTGTGTCTGTGTGTTTGTGTGTGTGTCTGTGTGTTTGTGTGTGTGTCTGTGTGTTTGTGTGTGTCTGTGTGTGTTTGTGTGTATTGTGTGTCTGTGTGTTTGTGTATGTTTGTATGTGTGTATGTGCATATGTGTGTCTGTGTGTATTGTGTCTATGTGTGTTTGTGTGTGTTTGTGTGTATTGTGTGTTTGTGTATGTTTGTATGTGCGTATGTGCATATGTGTGTCTGTGTGTGTTTGTGTGTGTGTTTGTGTGTGTCTGTGTGTTTGTGTGTGTTTGTGTGTGTGTCTGTGTGTGTTTGTGTGTATTGTGTGTCTGTGTGTTTGTGTGTATTGTGTGTCTGTGTGTTTGTGTATGTTTGTATGTTTGTATGTGTGTATGTGCATATGTGTGTCTGTGTGTGTTTGTGTGTGTTTGTCTGTGTGTTTGTGTGTATTGTGTGTCTGTGTGTTTGTGTGTATTGTGTGTCTGTGTGTTTGTGTATGTTTGTATGTGCGTATGTGCATATGTGTGTCTGTGTGTGTTTGTGTGTGTCTGTGTGTGTTTGTGTGTATTGTGTGTCTGTGTGTTTGTGTATGTTTGTATGTGTCTATGTGCATATGTGTGTCTGTGTGTATTGTGTCTATGTGTGTTTGTGTGTGTGTTTGTGTGTATTGTGTTTGTGTATGTTTGTATGTGTGTATGTTCGTATGTGCATATGTGTGTCTGTGTGTGTTTGTGTGTGTCTGTGTGTGTCTGTGTGTGTTTGTGTGTGTCTGTGTGTGTCTGTGTGTGTTTGTGTGTATTGTGTGTCTGTGTGTTTGTGTATGTTTGTATGTGTGTATGTGCGTATGTGCATATGTGTGTCTGTGTGTATGTGTCTGTGTGTGTGTTTGTGTGTATGTGTGTGTTTAAAACGGGACGCTCCATCGGTGGAAGCGATATAAACCAACATTATTGATCTTTTGGCATCGCTTTGCTACCACCCGCCGAGAAGTAATTGTCATAATGCACATACTTCTCTCAAACCTGGCTCAAATAAATATCTCTTAAAATGAATTGAAAAAACCAAACTGCAGCTCTTCAAAGTCTTATTGCGGCAATGGACTTTCCTGTGAGAAGGAATGTTATCAATGTTTCTGTTAATTGCCAAACAACTTGCATTCTGCGCTCTACCAAAAGTGCGGTTCAATACATAAGTGGCGTAGTAAATGGCAGGATTACAGGTAGTAGAGGAGAAGGTCCAACTATAGGCTAGGGTCTAAACACGGGCTACTGGTGTATCTTCTTCCTGCAAGACACGTGGTATCACATCTTGACGCGAGTGTGTCAAACATCATTTGAAAACTTTTGAAAGGTATGCAAGTTTCTTTTTTTTTTAAAGAACTAGGCATGTTTCTACCTTATTCAAGTAAACTTTGTTGTGTTATACGTTCATCAAATATTTCGTATGAAATAATTGCATTGTTTCCATCTATTGTTAAACACGCTTTTTAGTGCTTTGTGTCGAATATGGGCTACTATTTGTGGTGCAAATACGGGATAGACCACGACATTTAAAACTAAGCGTCTGATTAAATATGGAAGTACTCAACCCGTGAGTCACCTCATAAAGTATCTCCAATCCCCATCACTAAAACAAAGGAGGTCGGCATCGGAAGTCGCAACAATAAAAAGTCATTACAGCATCACCCTATAACAATAATCTCACTGAGTCATTGAAAGGGAAGAAGCAGACCACAAAAGGAAAAGATGCAAAGAAGAAATTAAATTTTAAACAGACTGAAAAAATTCAGGAACAAAAAGAAAGCTGTGACTCAGAATCTAATGAAATTGAAATGACCTGTGGAGATAGTGACCTTGATACTCCAGTAGGAAAAGTAAACCCAGATAATGATTATTATTATTATTATTATTATTATTATTATTATTATTATTATTATTATTATTATTATTATTATTATTATTATTATTATTATTATTATTATTATTATTATTATTATTATTATTATCATTATCATTATCATTATCATTATCATTATCATTATCATTATCATTATCATTATCATTATCATTATCATTATCATTATCATTATCATTATCATTATCATTATCATTATCATTATCATTATCATTATCATTATCATTATCATTATCATTATCATTATCATTATTATTATTATTATTATTATTATTATTATTATTATTATTATTATTATTATTATTATTATTATTATTATTATTATTATTATTATTATTATTATTATTATTATTATTATTATTATTATTATTATTATTATTATTATTATTATTATTATTATTATTATTATTATTATTATTATTATTATTATTATTATTATTATTAATAATAATTATTATTGTTGTTGTTGCCGTTTATTTTGCGATGAGCGCTTTTCAGAAGATACTAGAGTAGAACTGTAGATTCAGTGTCTTGTTTGTTTTCAGTGGGCATACATTGAACGTGCAGATGCAGAAAAAGGTGAATATGTATGTGATTTCTGCAAATAATAAACTTCAAAAGCTCTAAAAGAAACTTGTGTTTAAAATTTTTAAAATTACAATAAGGCTACATTCTACAATATTGTGTAGATTTATATTTTACTTCATAATACAAGTAATATAGATAGCCCGTATATGGACCCTGTCTAAAAAATTCCATTTTATGTAGATACATATTACTCAAAATAGCGAATACTTCACATGCATTGCTTTAATTTTACAAGACCACTTCAGCATGCTTTTAAATAAGTATACTACTTTTTCTGTTAAAATAACAGTGGTAAGAAGAAAACTTTTCAAAATATATGCCCAAACAGAAATGGTAGCCTGTATTCGGACCGTCTCCTCTAATGGTAGGGAAACAAACATAATGCAAAATACAACAAATTAAGAAATTTCATGAGAAACTCAAACCTACTGATCACTAAAATCTGTGATCATCAGTTTGGTCACTGTGATCCAAATAAACACCGTACTTTTCGGTTCAAAATAACATTACTCGTGATCACTTCGATCTATACTTAGAGCAACTTCAAAACGTTTTTGAAGACACTAATTTTCCGTAGGTTAAGGGCCCTCTCTCAGTTTTCCTAAGTTTCAAAGCTCAACACTTCCCGTTTCTAAAGGAATCTAGTAAAACATGATTTTCTCTACTCTTGCACTAACTATTCTTACAAACACTTATTCCTATATCTTCTTGAGATTAATACAGATAAACATATGCAGAAATTATCTTATTACTAAATTCCTTGTAGATACAATGGGAATATGTAAATTCAGTAGACTTTGAGCGATAGACTATTAGTTTAAAGCTGCTCGCCATACGAAGGCTTTGAAATTCCCTATTTCACTCCGAAAAAAAGTGCATTTTGATATAAATTGTCTATTTTAATTATATATATTGTAAAGAAAGATTTTGTCTATCTCTTTCAAAATATACATTTCATTTGTCATGAAAATATCTTAGGAGTTCTCTTCAAAATCTACGTGTCTCATCCTTCAGGGATATTACATGCGAACTTTGGCTTTTAACTCACTTATCGTTTTTCAGTTAGACGGGCGGGTGCGCGCGCACGCACACACACATACACACATACACGCGCACGCACGCACACACACATACACACATACACGCGCACGCACGCACACACACATACACACATACACGCGCACGCACGCACACACACATACACACATACGCGCGCTCGCACGCACACACACATACACACATACACGCGCACGCACGCACACACACATACACACATACACGCGCACGCACGCACGCACACACACATACACACATACACGCGCACGCACGCACACATACATACACGCGCACGCACGCACACACACATACACACATACACGCGCACGCACGCACACACACATACACACATACACGCGCACGCACGCACACATACATACACACATACACGCGCACGCACGCACACACACATACACACATACCCGCGCACGCACGCACACACACATACACACATACACGCGCACGCACGCACACACACATACACACATACACGCGCACGCACGCACACATACATACACACATACGCGCGCACGCACGCACACACACATACACACATACACGCGCACGCACGCACCATACATACACACATACGCGCGCGCGCACGCACACACATACACACATACACGCGCACGCACGCACACACACATACACACATACACGCGCACGCACGCACACATACATACACACATACACGCGCACGCACGCACACACACATACACACATACACGCGCACGCACGCACACACACATACACACATACACGCGCACGCACGCACACACACATACACACATACACGCGCACGCACGCACACATACATACACACATACGCGCGCACGCACGCACACACACATACACACATACACGCGCACGCACGCACACATACATACACACATACGCGCGCACGCACGCACACACATACACACATACACACACCCGCAAGCGCGCGTTTTTCTATAAATTCATCTTTTGGATTCAGGGGGCCTCAAAACTATATTTCCGGTGAAATCTCGACCTGGAATTTGTGGGTGGAACACAATACTTGCCCTACGTAATAGAGAAAGTATAAAAGGTGAACAAGGTGAACGATAAGAGGTATGCAACAGCCTACAGGAAATGTGAGTAGGCTCTTAATTCAAAAGATAAGGTGCTGCGATTCGTTGCTGAAGTTGAGTTCGCCAAAAAAGTGTAGCTTGTGTTTTACTCTTAGGTTTTTTAATTCTATGCTTTTAGAACATGAATTCACATTCCTATTCTTTTAAAGTTTGCTTTTAGCATTTTAACCCTTCACTCATTTCACATGTATTTTTATAACGTTTTAACAGTTTTAAAATTAGCTGTTTGATGCTTTAACTGTTTTACCGTTTTATTTTGTGCTTAATATTAGCCTTTTAAACAAAACTTTGTGAGTGTTTTAGCCCTCAAAATATGACTTTGGGACCAAATGACCTACCTGTGGACGGGCCCTTCAACGCTACTCCCTCAGTGACTCATTCAATCTTCACTCACTACTCACTCCCTGACTAACTTACTCCCTCACTGACTTACTCCCTCAGTGACTCATTCAATCTTCACTCACTACTCACTCCCTGACTGACTTACTCCCTCACTGACTTACTCCCTCACTGACTCATTCAATCTTCACTCACTACTCACTCCCTGACTGGCTTACTCCCTCACTGACTCACTCCCTCACTGTCTTACTCCCTCACTAACTCATTCAATCTTCACTCACTACTCACTCCCTGACTGACTTACTCCCTCACTGACTCACTCCCTCACTGTCTTACTCCCTCACTGACTCACTCCCTCACTGTCTTACTCCCTCACTGACTCACTCCCTCACTGACTCACTCCCTCACTGACTTACTCCCTCAGTGACTCATTCAACCTTCACTCACTACTCACTCCCTGACTGACTTATTCCCTCACTGACATACTCCCTCAGTGACTCATTCAATCTTCACTCACTACTCACTCCCTGACTGACTTATTCCCTCACTGACTCCCTCACTGACTCACTCCCTCACTGTCTTACTCCCTCACTGACTCACTCCCTCACTGACTCACTCCCTCGCTGACTTACTCCCTCACTGACTCACTCCCTCACTGACTTACTCTCTAACTGACTCATTCAATCCTTACTCACTACTCACTCCCTTACTCACTGACTTACTCCCTAACTGAATCGCTCAATCCTCACTCACTACTCACTCACGCAATGGCTCACTCCCTCACTGACTCATTCAACCCTCACTCACTACTCACTCCCTCATTGACATACTCCCTCACTGACTTACTCCCTAACTGACTCATTCAATCCTCACTCAATCACTCATTGACTCAATCCGTCACTCTGTCACTCACTGACTCAGTCATTCACTCCTACCGCTCACTTACTTTCTCACTCCCTCAGCGTTTTCTCAATTACTGACTGAATCGCTCACTCAATCACATACGCCATCATTCAGTCTCTCTCCCTTACACACTCACTCAATCAATCTCAGTCATGCGCTCACTCACTGACTTACTCACTGACTCACAGACTCACCCACTCAATCACTCACTCCCTCACTTACTCATCCACTGACTCACTCACTCATTCACCCATTCAATGACTCCATCACTACTCACTCACTCGCTCAATCACTCACTCAATCAATCGCTCACTCACTCAGCCATTCACTCATGCTTGGCTGACCACCCGCTTCCAGGTCTTCACTCTGTCTTGTACATAGGTTCCTGTGTTCCCGACAGCCGTCTGACCCTAGGCACTGGCTTGCAAGTCCTACATAAGGGGAGGGTAATCACTTCCTCACTCTCATACTGACCACTTCACTCTGTCTGGTACATAAGTTCCTGTGTTCCCTGACAGACGTCTGACTCTAGACACTGACTTGTAAGTCCTACATAAGGGGAGGGTAATCACTTCCTCACTCTCATACTGACCACTTCACTCTGTCCGGTACATAGGTTCCTGTGTTCCCTGACAGACGTCTGACTCTAGACACTGACTTGTAAGTCCTACATAAGGGGAGGGTAATCACTTCCTCACTCTCATACTGACCACTTCATTCTGTATGGTACATAGCTTCCTGTGTTCCCCGACAGAAGTCTGACCCTAGACACTGGCTTGTAAGTCCTATATAAGGGGAGGGTAATCACTTCCTCACTCTCATACTGACCACTTCACTCTGTCTGGTACATAGGTTCCTGTGTTCCCTGACAGACGTCTGCCCCTAGACACTGTCTTGTGAGTCCTACATAAGGGGAGGGTAATCACTTCCTCACTCCCATACTGACCACTTCACTCTGACTGGTACATAGGTTCCTGTGTTCCCTGACAGACGTCTGACTCTAGACACTGGCTTGTAAGTCCTACATAAGGGGAGGGTAATCACTTACTTACTCTCATACTTGCAGGTGTTCACTCTGTCTGGTACATAGGTTCCTGTGCTCCCCGATAGGCGTCTGACCCTAGACACTGGCTTGTAAGTCCTATATAAGGGGAAGGTAATCACTTTCTCATTCTCATACTTGCGGGTGTTCACTCTGTCTGGTTCATAGGTTCCTGTGTTCCCTGAAAGACGTCTGACCCTAGACACTGGCTTGTAAGTCCTGCATAAGGAGAGGGTAATCACTTCCTCACTCTCATACTGACCACTTCACTCCGTCTGGTACATATGTTCCTGTGCTCCCCGACAGGCGTCTGACCCTAGGCACTGGCTTGTAAGTCCTACATAAGGGGAGGGTAATCACTTCCTTACTCTCATACTTGCAAGTGTTCACTCTGTCTTGTACATAGGTTCCTCTGCTCCCTGACAGACGTCTGACCCTAGACAGTGGCTTGTAAGTCCTACATAAGGGGAGGTTAATCACTTCCTCACTCTCATACTGACTACTTCACTCTGGTACATAGGTTCCTGTGTTCCCCGACAGATGTCTGACGCCAGACACTGGCTTGTAAGTCCTACATAAGGGGAGGGTAATCACTTCCTCACTCTCATACTGACCTCTTCACTCTGTCTGGTACATAGGTTCCTGTGTTCCCCGACAGGCGTCTGACCCTAGACACTGGCTTGTAAGTCCTTTATGTAGGACTTACCTGCCAGTGTCCAGGGTCAGACGCCTGAAGGGAATCACAGAGTAATCACTTCCTCACTCTTATACTGACCACTTCACTCTGTCCGGTACATAGGTTCCTGTGTTCCCTGACAGACGTCCGACTCTAGACACTGTCTTGTAAGTCCTACTTAAAGGGAGGGTAATCACTTCCTCACTTTCATATTGATCACTTCACTCTGTCCGGTACATAGGTTCCTGTGTTCCCCGACAGATGTCTGACCCTAGACACTGGCTTGTAAGTCCTACATAACGGGAGGGTAATCACTTCCTCACTCTCATACTGACCACTTCACTCTGTCCGGTATATAGGTTCCTGCGCTCCCCGACAGGTGTCTGACCCTAGACACTGGCTTGTAAGTCCTACATAAGGGGAGGGTAATCACTTCCTCACTCTCATACTGACCTCTTCACTCTGTCTGGTACATAGGTTCCTGTGTTCCCCGACAGGCGTCTGACCCTAGACACTGGCTTGTAAGTCCTTTATGTAGGACTTACCTGCCAGTGTCCAGGGTCAGACGCCTGAAGGGAATCACAGAGTAATCACTTCCTCACTCTTATACTGACCACTTCACTCTGTCCGGTACATAGGTTCCTGTGTTCCCTGACAGACGTCCGACTCTAGACACTGTCTTGTAAGTCCTACTTAAAGGGAGGGTAATTACTTCCTCACTTTCATATTGATCACTTCACTCTGTCCGGTACATAGGTTCCTGTGTTCCCCGACAGATGTCTGACCCTAGACACTGGCTTGTAAGTCCTACATAACGGGAGGGTAATCACTTCCTCACTCTCATACTGACCACTTCACTCTGTCCGGTATATAGGTTCCTGCGCTCCCCGACAGGTGTCTGACCCTAGACACTGGCTTGTAAGTCCTACATAAGGGGAAGGTAATCACTTCCTCACTCTCATACTGACCACTTCACTCTGTCTGGTGCATAGGTTCCTGTGTTCCCTGACAGACGCCTGACCCTAGACACCGGCTTGTAAGTCCTACATAAGGGGAGATTAATCACTTCCTCACTCTCATATTCCCCCCCGGGGAATGTCGCATTGTCGTGGCGGGGGGGCTCAGTACCCAGTGAGTCAGACGGGTAGTTATGTGAGCATTAGCTACTAACTATCAAGAGACGAGGGGAAGCCAAGAGCATTCCGCAACACCAACCCAAGCAATGGATAAAACGAATCTTGGAATTATTACCCCAGGTGGTACTTCAGGTAAACTGGACAATCCATCCTCTTCGGAGGCAGACTCCATGGATTCTGGGGGGAGTCATCAACTGCTTGAGGGAGATGTGTTTAGAAAGAGTGCATTGATCCAACGATCACCTACAGTAAAACGAGTAATGCACTTACATACAGGAGAAGAGGAACTAAAGAGGATACTGAATGAGATCCAGCGTCAAAATGAAGAACTAAAAAACGAAATAAAAGCCCTTAGACTCGAAAATCAAGAACTTAGAAAAAATATGGATAAAGAGAAGCAGAATTCTCTGGATGTGAATAAGGATCCTATAAGAGTAGAGCAAACGAGAGTGAAAACAGCTAGTGAGAAAGAACTTATAGAGAAAGCAGGACCTAGCAATGTGATAGATTATAATACAGATGAGGAAGATCTGGTCAGAGAAACAGATTGGATATTACAGAGGAAAAATAAAAAACGAAAAGCTGAAACATCGCCAGTAATAGAAACAGGAAAACCCGAAAAGAATGATAGAAATAAAAAGTCAGAAACCAGAAGCATTATAAGCAAAACAAATAACATGAAGGAGGAAAAAAAAGTTCCCTATAAGGAACACCAGCCTCCTCCTATTAACATATATGATATAGCAGACTATCTAAAACTTCAGGCATTATTAAAACCTGTGTTAGGAAAAGAATATAAAGTTACATCATTAAATAATAATGTATGGAAGATCAATACTATGAATTCTGATAGCTATAGGGCTTTGGTCAAGAAATTAAACACAGAAAAAGTCAATTGGCAAACTTATGAAAACAAAAATGATAGACCAATTAGAGTTATGGCAAGAGGATTGCATGCTTCATGCCCAAAAGAAGATATAATAGAAGAGTTAAAGGAAAGAGGCTTTAAAATTAAAGATGCTGTAAATATTCTTAAGAAAGAAAGGTACACGAATAGGAATGGAGAGCAGGAAGTAGTTAGACAAGGATTGCCACTATTTATGCTTACCTTTGATAATAAGGAGAATATTACAGAGATATATAATATTAAGACAATTTTGAATGTGGTTGTCAAAATTGAACCCTTGAGAAAGAATACTAATTTGATACCACAATGTAAGAAATGCCAAGGCTTTAACCATACCCAGGCGTATTGCCAAAGAGAACCACGTTGTGTGAAATGTACAGGAAAACACCACACTAAAGATTGTAAAATAAGCAAAAACGCACCACCAAGATGTGTTAATTGTGGAGGACAACATCCAGCAAACTATCGTGGATGTGAAGTAGCTAAGGAGCTGCAAAAGAGGAGGAATGAAGTCATGTAAAATCAAAGACAGATTCATAGGACTCGAGGGAATTGTAACTTAGGTATGGTCCTAGAAGAAAATGAAGTAGTAGTGGATGAACCTAACAGAGAACAGAACAACTACGCAGCAGCAACATGTAATGGTAAAGCTGAAATTCCAACCGTTGATAAAGCAATAATACGCATCCTAGAAATACTGGACGAGCAGAAATATACCAACAAACTGATCTATGATAGATTAAGAAAGCTTGAAACTAGTCTTAACAGAAGTAAATAAAATGGCGCACACATACAGAATATTATCATGGAATGCAAACGGATTACAACAGCGTATTCAGGATTTGGAACTGTTCCTGAAAAGCAAGAAAATAGATATATGTTTAATATCCGAAACGCATTTGGCTAAACTATCATATGTTAGAATTAGGGGATATGATATCTACCGCTCAGACCATCCATCTGATAAAGCAAGAGGAGGCTCCGCAGTAATAATTAAAAACTGCATTAAACACTATGAAGAAAGTAAAATAGAAATAGATGAAATGCAAGTGATAACTGTCACTATTCAAGTTAAAACCAAGCCTTTTAATGTCTCTGCAATATACTGTCCCCCAAGGTATAACCTAAAAGAAAAGGATTATATTAATCTCTTTAAGACTCTAGGTAATAACTTTATTATTGGAGGGGATTACAACGCTAAACATTGTCACTGGGGATCAAGAATAACCACTACCAAAGGTAGGGAGCTATTTAGGGCAGCGATTAAAACAAAGTGCCAATTCCATTCAACTGGAAAACCTACATATTGGCTGACAGATGTAAATAAAGCACCAGATTTAATTGATTTTTTCATAACGAAGGGTATATCTAACAATTATGTGCACGTAAATGAGGATTATGATATCTTTTCGGATCACTCCCCAATTATATTAACAGTAAGTGATAATATCATAACAAAGGATAACCCCCCAAGACTAACTAATAAAAAAACAAATTGGGAAGGGTTCAAAAAAGAATTACAGAGCACTATTGAACTTAATGTTCCCTTAAAAACTCCGCAACAACTGGAAGCAGAGATAGATCTCTTTGTTACTAATATTCAACAAGCAGCATGGAACCATACTCCAGAAAAAAGTAGGAAAAATGTGAATGATATCTCCTATCCAATGGAAGTGAGGGAGTTAATTAGTGAAAAACGAAAACTGCGTAAAAAGTGGCAGAGGTCACGGGCACCAGAAGATAAAAAGCGATTAAATCAAATCTGTAATAAGTTAAAGAATTTGATCAGTAGTATCAAAAACAAATCATTTACTATCTATATGAAAGGACTAACAGCAGACAAAGATACTGATTACTCTTTATGGAAAGCAACGAGCAGTATCAAAAGACCTATAAATCAAATTCCACCAATAAAAAAAGGAGATGGATCATGGGCAAGGAGTGATAAGGATAAAGCAGATCTATTTGCCAACTATCTAGAAGAGATTTTTCAACCTTTATCTGGACAAACTTCTGAAGAGGACATTAAATATGGGAAGAAAAGGGAAGGCAAAGATCTTAGGCGTGTAACGCTCAAAGAATTAAAACGTGAAATCCACCAGAATATAAATGCAAAAAAAGCGCCAGGATATGATTTAATCACCGGACACATTCTTAAAGAATTGCCACAAAAAGCTCTTATCAAGCTATTACATATGATAAATACTGCATTAAGACTTAAACATATCCCAAGTCAATGGAAGGTAGCAGAAGTACTCATGATCCTTAAACCTGGAAAAAATCCTAATGAAAAGGAATCATACAGACCGATTTCACTCCTATCCCAATTAGCTAAACTGTTTGAAAAGTTATTGTTAAAGCAATTAAAACCTATAATAGAGGAAAGTAAATTAATACCAGAACACCAGTTTGGATTTAGAAATAAACATTCAACAATTGATCAAGTACATCGTATAGTCGATGTCATAGAAAGAACGTTAGAGGAAAAGAAAATATGTTCTGGAGTATTCCTGGACGTGGCCAAAGCGTTTGATAAAGTCTGGCACAAAGGTTTAATTTTTAAGCTCCAACGAGATCTACCTGACCACTTCTATCAAATATTGTTATCATACATTGAAGGGAGATATTTCCGAGTTAAATATGGGAATGAATACTCTGAATTAAAGAATATAGCTGCTGGAGTACCCCAAGGAAGCGTCTTAGGGCCAGTACTATACCTCATATTTACTAGGGATATTCCAAACTTAGATAATACAACCATGGCCACCTTCGCTGATGATACAGGAATTATGGCAGTTGGACATACAGTAGAGGAATCTACACAGAAATTACAGAAAGCTGTCAATAAGGTTAACGAGTGGACGAAGAAGTGGCGTATAAAATTAAATGAATCTAAATCTGTACATATTAACTTTACAAATAAGAAAACTCAGATACTACCAATAAAAATAAATAACCAAACTATTCCCCAAGCACAAACAGTGAAGTATCTAGGAATGACACTAGACTCAAAATTAAATTGGAGAAAGCATATAGAAACTAAAAGAAAAGAATTAAATATCAAATATAAGAAACTTTATTGGCTCATTGGGAGAAATTCCGAACTTGACATATACAATAAGTTATTAATTTACAAGCAGGTGTTAAAGCCAGTCTGGACCTATGGGATACAGCTTTGGGGCTGCGCTAAGTCGACCAACATAAAACACATACAGACTTTTCAAAATAAAGTTTTGAGAACAATAGTTAATGCACCATGGTATGTACGAAATGATGACATACATAGAGATCTCAAAATCGACACTGTTATACAAGAAATAAAAAAGACTGCAACGAAACATCATTTAAAAGTGCAGCATCATGAAAACAAAGAGATGTTGAAAGTTCTTAGTAACTGTGAAGTTCGAAGACTGAAAAGAAAAAAGCCAGATGACTTAATGTGAGACCGCAAGAACTATGTGTAAACTATGGGAGCCTTCAATGGAAGACTCGCCTTTATATGTGAACCTATTTAAGAAGAAAATATTACTAGATAAGCCTTTGCTTAGTTGTAATTTGATTAAAAAAAAAAAAAATAAAATAAAAAAAACTCTCATATTGACCACTTCACTCTGTCTGGTACATAGGTTCCTGTGTTCCCTGACAGGCGTCTGTCCCTAGACACTGGCTTGTAAGTCCTACATAAGGGGAATGTAGTCACTTCCTCACTCACATACTGACCACTTCACTCTGTCTGGTAGATAGGTTCCTGTGTTCCCTGACAGACGTCTGACCCTAGACACTGGCTTGTAAGTCCTACATAAGGGAAGGGTAATCACTTCCTCACTCTCATACTGACCACTTCACTCTGTCTGGTACATAGGTTACTGTGTTCCCTGACAGACGTCTGACCCTAGACACTGGCTTGTAAGTCCTACACAAGGGGAGGGTAATCACTTCCTCACTCTCATACTGACCACTTCACTCTGTCTGGTACATAGGTTCCTGTGTTCCCTGACAGACGTCTGACCCTAGACACTGGCTTGTAAGTCCTACATAAGGGGAGGGTAATCACTTCCTCACTCTCATACTGACCACTTCACTCTGTCTGGTACATAGGTTCCTGTGTTCCCTGACAGACGTCTGAGCCTAGACACTGACTTGTAAGTCCTACATAAGGGGAGGGTAATCACTTCCTCACTCTCATACTGACCACTTCACTCTGTCTGGTACATAGGTTCCTGTGCTCCCTGACAGACGTCTGAGCCTAGACACTGACTTGTAAGTCCTACATAAGGGGAGGGTAATCACTTCCTCACTCTCATACTGACCACTTCACTCTGTCTGGTACATAGGTTCTTGTGTTCCCTGACAGACGTCTGACCCTAGACACTGGCTTGTAAGTCCTACATAAGGGGAGGGTAATCACTTCCTCACTCTCATACTGACCACTTCACTCTGTCTGGTACATAGGTTCCTGTGTTCCCTGACAGACGTCTGATTCTAGAAACTGGCTAGTAAGTCCTACATAAGGGGAGGGTAATCACTTCCTCACTCTCATACTGACCACTTCACTCTGTCTGGTACATAGGTTCCTGTGTTCCCTGACAGACGTCTGATTCTAGAAACTGGCTTGTAAGTCCTACATAAGGGGAGGGTAACCACTTCCTCACTCTCATACTGACCACTTCACTCTGTCTGGTACATAGGTTCCTGTGTTCCCTGACAGACGTCTGATTCTAGAAACTGGCTTGTAAGTCCTACATAAGGGGAGGGTAACCACTTCCTCACTCTCATACTGACCACTTCACTCTGTCTGGTACATAGGTTCCTGTGTTCCCTGACAGACGTCTGACTCTAGACACTGTCTTGTAAGTCCTACATAAGGGGAGGGTAATCACTTCCTCACTTCCATACTGACCACTTCACTCTGTCTGGTACATAGGTTCCTGTGTTCCCTGACAGACGTCTGACCCTAGACACTGGCTTGTAAGTCCTACATAAGGGGAGGGTAATCACTTCCTCACTTCCATACTGACCACTTCATTCTGTCTGGTACATAGGTTCCTGTGTTCCCCGACAGACGTCTGACTCTAGACACTGTCTTGTAAGTCCTACATAAGGGGAGGGTAATCACTTCCTCACTCTCATACTGACCACTTCACTCTGTCTGGTACATAGGTTCCTATGTTCCCCGACAGACGTCTGACTCTAGACACTGTCTTGTAAGTTCTACATAAGGGGAGGGTAATCACTTCCTCACTCTCATACTGACCACTTCACTCTGTCTGGTACATAGGTTCCTATGTTCCCCGACAGACGTCTGACTCTAGACACTGTCTTGTAAGTCCTACATAAGGGGAGGGTAATCACTTCCTCACTCTCATACTGACCACTTCACTCTGTCTGGTACATAGGTTCCTGTGTTCCCCGACAGACGTCTGACCCTAGACACTGGCTTGTAAGTCCTACATAAGGGGAGGGTAATCACTTCCTCACTCTCATACTGACCACTTCACTCTGTCTGGTACATAGGTTCCTGTGTTCCCCGACAGACGTCTGACTCTAGACACTGTCTTGTAAGTCCTACATAAGGAGAGGGTAATCAGGTAGTCATGCAAAGAGAACGGAATTTAAAAATCATCACTTGCGGAAACAAAGGGTTAACTGCTTCTGTGACCGCTTCATAAAACTTGTTCATCGTTGGTAGAAGTGTATATACTTGTCTATTGATTTTTTGAAGCAGCGGATAGTGATAAAATTAATGGGCACATTCTAAGGATTATTTCTGCGTTTGATTTATTTTTATTCCCATCCAAACCCAAGTAACGCAGGTGGAGGTATTACTTTTCATTGGACCCTCGAATATTACACAAGACTTCCTGGCCACACACACACACACACACACACACACACACACACACACACACACACACACACACACACACACACACACACACACACACACACACACACACACACACACACACATACATACATACACACACAAGTGTGTTATCAAGCCAACGTGCTCTGTGATAGGTAAGGTGAAGAACAGGCCTCAAAATACCCTAGAAAAGATACAAAATCCGCTGAAGATTTTCTTTGGCACTCTTTGTACCTACAAGGAAAATAGTAATAAGATAATTTTCGCAAATATTTATCTTAACTATTCCACTCATGCCGGTTTATCACCTCTTAGTAGTGGTATTATCACTTTGGTTACGTCACCTCCTCCTTTACATCTGAAGTGTCCATGCGCAGTAACGATTAGCCGGCCATTTAAAAATGGCAGAGTTTAAATATAGCAAACCTAACTTAGATGAATAGTCTACCACAGTGCATTTATATCCATCATATATCTATGCCCCATTTCGCTGAATTAAACAATAAGATTATTGTTGTAGTTCTCATAGTTCTACTGAATTGACTACCTGTAGTGCCAACTGTGAAAAGACGAGAATCTAAATTAAAATGTACAAATGTTATTTTAAGTTGTTCACATAAAAGTCACTATTAATACAGGTGACTTCATATATGATTAAGTATATGAATTATTAATTATTTCGTAGAATACTGTAAACAAATTTCTCTCCCAAAGTTCTCGTTTTACGAAACCCTCTCGTGGTGTTACTGCACTAAATATTGTGGTTGAAAAATGGCCACACCTGGGAAAAGCATTATTGCTTTGTCAAAACAGCTGACTCATTTGTAACACTGGTATCAACCAGACCATTGTTGTATCATTCATTCTTGCTTACTATATATTTGAAGTATGGAAAGTGTAAAAGCTTTTTCAAGCACAATGGAGATTCACAGAGAGCATTTTCATGCAATGATTTTGTACGACTTCAAACGTGACTTAAATAAAGAGCAGTCACTTGAGTGTTTCAGGGGGCTTTTGGGGGTTATTATCTGTCACGTGACACTGTGTTCCGCTGGTTTGTGCAATTTAAGAGGGGGCGGCAATCTCTTAAAGATGAAGAGTGGCACACCAGCGACCGCAATATCATCACAATGATTAGGGAAGATCCAAGATGAACCTACAATGACATTAGGGATTAGGTTTCAACCATCTGTCATGAACACCTTTACGTATGATGGAACACTACATACAGTACCAGGGAGAATACTTTGAGAAACTGTGATAAACAAAACGTTTCTGTGAATATTCATATTTTGTTGTCTCAATACATATCTAGTGACTCTCCTATATGATGGAACACTACATACAGTACCAGGGAGAATACTTTGAGAAACTGTGATAAACAAAACGTTTCTGTGAATATTCATATTTTGTTGTCTCAATACATATCTAGTGACTCTCCTATATGATGGAACACTACATACAGTACCAGGGAGAATACTTTGAGAAACTGTGATAAACAAAACGTTTCTGTGAATATTCATATTTTGTTGTCTCAATACATATCTAGTGACTCTCCTATATGATGGAACACTACATACAGTACCAGGGAGAATACTTTGAGAAACTGTGATAAACAAAACGTTTCTGTGAATATTCATATTTTGTTGTCTCAATACATATCTAGTGACTCTCCTATATGATGGAACACTACGTACAGTATCAGGGAGAATACTTTGAGAAACTGTGATAAACAAAACGTTTCTGTGAATATTCATATTTTGTTGTCTCAATACATATCTAGTGACTCTCCTATATGATGGAACACTACATACAGTACCAGGGAGAATACTTTGAGAAACTGTGATAAACAAAACGTTTCTGTGAATATTCATATTTTGTTGTCTCAATACATATCTAGTGACTCTCCTATATGATGGAACACTACATACAGTACCAGGGAGAATACTTTGAGAAACTGTGATAAACAAAACGTTTCTGTGAATATTCATATTTTGTTGTCTCAATACATATCTAGTGACTCTCCTATATGATGGAACACTACATACAGTGTCAGGGAGAATACTTTGAGAAACTGTGATAAACAAAACGTTTCTGTGAATATTCATATTTTGTTGTCTCAATACATATCTAGTGACTCTCCTATATGATGGAACACTACATACAGTGTCAGGGAGAATACTTTGAGAAACTGGGATAAACAAAACGTTTCTGTGAATATTCATATTTTGCTGTCTCAATACATATCTAGTGACTCTCCTATATGATGGAACACTACATACAGTACCAGGGAGAATACTTTGAGAAACTGTGATAAACAAAACGTTTCTGTGAATATTCATATTTTGTTGTCTGTCTCAATACATATCTAGTGACTCTCCTATATGATGGAACACTACATACAGTACCAGGGAGAATACTTTGAGAAACTGTGATAAACAAAACGTTTCTGTGAATATTCATATTTTGTTGTCTGTCTCAATACATATCTAGTGACTCTCCTATATGATGGAACACTACATACAGTACCAGGGAGAATACTTTGAGAAACTGTGATAAACAAAACGTTTCTGTGAATATTCATATTTTGTTGTCTCAATACATATCTAGTGACTCTCCTATATGATGTAACACTACATACAGTATCAGGGAGAATACTTTGAGAAACTGTGATAAACAAAACGTTTCTGTGAATATTCATATTTTGTTGTCTCAGTACATATCTAGTGACTCTCCTATATGATGTAACACTACATACAGTACCAGGGAGAATACTTTGAGAAACTGTGATAAACAAAACGTTTCTGTGAATATTCATATTTTGTTGTCTCAATACATATCTAGTGACTCTCCTATATGATGGAACACTACATACAGTACCAGGGAGAATACTTTGAGAAACTGTGATAAACAAAACGTTTCTGTGAATATTCATATTTTGTTGTCTCAATACATATCTAGTGACTCTCCTATATGATGGAACACTACATACAGTACCAGGGAGAATACTTTGAGAAACTGTGATAAACAAAACGTTTCTGTGAATATTCATATTTTGTTGTCTCAATACATATCTAGTGACTCTCCTATATGATGGAACACTACGTACAGTACCAGGGAGAATACTTTGAGAAACTGTGATAAACAAAACGTTTCTGTGAATATTCATATTTTGTTGTCTCAATACATATCTAGTGACTCTCCTATATGATGGAACACTACGTACAGTATCAGGGAGAATACTTTGAGAAACTGTGATAAACAAAACGTTTCCGTGAATATTCATATTTTGTTGTCTCAAATCATATCTAGTGACTCTCCTATATGATGGAACACTACATACAGTGTCAGGGAGAATACTTTGAGAAACTGTGATAAACAAAACGTTTCTGTGAATATTCATATTTTGTTGTCTCAATACATATCTAGTGACTCTCCTATATGATGGAACACTACATACAGTACCAGGGAGAATACTTTGAGAAACTGTGATAAACAAAACGTTTCTGTGAATATTCATATTTTGTTGTCTCAGTACATATCTAGTGACTCTCCTATATGATGGAACACTACATACAGTACCAGGGAGAATACTTTGAGAAACTGTGATAAACAAAACGTTTCTGTGAATATTCATATTTTGTTGTCTCAATACATATCTAGTGACTCTCCTATATGATGAAACACTACACACAGTGTCAGGGAGAATACTTTGAGAAACTGTGATAAACAAAACGTTTCTGTGAATATTCATATTTTGTTGTCTCAATACATATCTAGTGACTCTCCTATATGATGGAACACTACATACAGTACCAGGGAGAATACTTTGAGAAACTGTGATAAACAAAACGTTTCCGTGAATATTCATATTTTGTTGTCTCAAATCATATCTAGTGACTCTCCTATATGATGGAACACTACATACAGTGTAAGGGAGAATACTTTGAGAAACTGTGATAAACAAAACGTTTCTGTGAATATTCATATTTTGTTGTCTCAATACATATCTAGTGACTCTCCTATATGATGGAACACTACATACAGTACCAGGGAGAATACTTTGAGAAACTGTGATAAACAAAACGTTTCTGTGAATATTCATATTTTGTTGTCTCAATACATATCTAGTGACTCTCCTATATGATGGAACACTACATACAGTGTCAGGGAGAATACTTTGAGAAACTGTGATAAACAAAACGTTTCTGTGAATATTCATATTTTGTTGTCTCAATACATATCTAGTGACTCTCCTATATGATGGAACACTACATACAGTACCAGGGAGAATACTTTGAGAAACTGTGATAAACAAAACGTTTCTGTGAATATTCATATTTTGTTGTCTCAATACATATCTAGTGACTCTCCTATATGATGGAACACTACATACAGTACCAGGGAGAATACTTTGAGAAACTGTGATAAACAAAACGTTTCCGTGAATATTCATATTTTGTTGTCTCAAATCATATCTAGTGACTCTCCTATATGATGGAACACTACATACAGTGTCAGGGAGAATACTTTGAGAAACTGTGATAAACAAAACGTTTCTGTGAATATTCATATTTTGTTGTCTCAATACATATCTAGTGACTCTCCTATATGATGGAACACTACATACAGTACCAGGGAGAATACTTTGAGAAACTGTGATAAACAAAACGTTTCTGTGAATATTCATATTTTGTTGTCTCAATACATATCTAGTGACTCTCCTATATGATGGAACACTACATACAGTACCAGGGAGAATACTTTGAGAAACTGTGATAAACAAAACGTTTCTGTGAATATTCATATTTTGTTGTCTCAATACATATCTAGTGACTCTCCTATATGATGGAACACTACATACAGTACCAGGGAGAATACTTTGAGAAACTGTGATAAACAAAACGTTTCTGTGAATATTCATATTTTGTTGTCTCAATACATATCTAGTGACTCTCCTATATGATGGAACACTACATACAGTACCAGGGAGAATACTTTGAGAAACTGTGATAAACAAAACGTTTCTGTGAATATTCATATTTTGTTGTCTCAATACATATCTAGTGACTCTCCTATATGATGGAACACTACATACAGTACCAGGGAGAATACTTTGAGAAACTGTGATAAACAAAACGTTTCTGTGAATATTCATATTTTGTTGTCTCAATACATATCTAGTGACTCTCCTATATGATGGAACACTACATACAGTACCAGGGAGAATACTTTGAGAAACTGTGATAAACAAAACGTTTCTGTGAATATTCATATTTTGTTGTCTCAATACATATCTAGTGACTCTCCTATATGATGGAACACTACATACAGTACCAGGGAGAATACTTTGAGAAACTGTGATAAACAAAACGTTTCTGTGAATATTCATATTTTGTTGTCTCAATACATATCTAGTGACTCTCCTATATGATGGAACACTACATACAGTACCAGGGAGAATACTTTGAGAAACTGTGATAAACAAAACGTTTCTGTGAATATTCATATTTTGTTGTCTCAATACATATCTAGTGACTCTCCTATATGATGGAACACTACATACAGTACCAGGGAGAATACTTTGAGAAACTGTGATAAACAAAACGTTTCTGTGAATATTCATATTTTGTTGTCTCAATACATATCTAGTGACTCTCCTATATGATGGAACACTACATACAGTGTCAGGGAGAATACTTTGAGAAACTGTGATAAACAAAACGTTTCTGTGAATATTCATATTTTGTTGTCTGTCTCAATACATATCTAGTGACTCTCCTATATGATGGAACACTACATACAGTACCAGGGAGAATACTCTGAGAAACTGTGATAAACAAAACGTTTCTGTGAATATTCATATTTTGTTGTCTGTCTCAATACATATCTAGTGACTCTCCTATATGATGGAACACTACATACAGTACCAGGGAGAATACTTTGAGAAACTGTGATAAACAAAACGTTTCTGTGAATATTCATATTTTGTTGTCTCAATACATATCTAGTGACTCTCCTATATGATGGAACACTACATACAGTACCAGGGAGAATACTTTGAGAAACTGTGATAAACAAAACGTTTCTGTGAATATTCATATTTTGTTGTCTGTCTCAATACATATCTAGTGACTCTCCTATATGATGGAACACTACATAGAGGAATAAGTGTTTGCATAAGAGTAAGGAGAGAAAATGATTTGGGCGCACACATAATTAGTTTGACACTGAGTTAGAGGTGGAGTTGAGCAGTTTATTAGATCGTGGCAGGCAGGCAGCTGCTGTGTTAAACATAATTATTAAAGATTAGGAAGTAGGTATGTATGGCCGGGGTAGCTGTGGCTGTGGCTGTGGCGCGCAGGAGTGAGGAGCGAGCGTGACGTCACGGGAGGGAGGTTGCCTGGTAGTTCAGTACATTTTCAGCTAAACAGCAGGACAGTTGTTCGCTCCTCGCCTCTTGGCTTTGCTTAGCTCGCTTCAGCTTACAGGTGAGTCACCTAGTGGTCAGCCCACCACTTGTTGCAGTTCGACCACACCTGCTGCACATTCACATTCACATCGCTTTCTCTGCACTCTACTTCCTACAATCCCTCAATCTAAAAAAACTAGTTTTATTTTCTCTACTGCGTACTCAAGTAGGGGAAATATTGTAATCGACCCAAAAATTCGATGTCGAGATTTCACCGGAAATATAAGTTTTGAGGCCCCCTGAATTAAAAAAAATAAACCTTTTTATAAAAAAGGTCCGTTTATGTGTGTGTGTGTGTGTGTGTGTGTGTGTGTGTGTGTGTGTGTGTGTGTGTGTGTGTGTGTGTGTGTGTGTTTGTCTGTGTGTCTATGAACAGCACAACCCAAAAACGAAAAGTAAGTTAAAAATTAAAGTTGGTATTTAAGTTTAATGTCTTTCAAGGATGCGAGATCACGCACAAAATTCCTCCAAACTAAACTACCCTTTACATGGAAAAATAGCTCTAACGATTTTGATTAAAATGCCATATGTTTGAGATATTTGTATGGCGAATGAAATGTTTATTTTGAATTATCTGACTACAGCCATATTAGTCCTGTTTACTCTGGATGACTTTTGCAGGACTGGTTAACCGTGAGGGACAGATCAAATCTTACTATAGAATATGTAGATCTCGTTAAAACACACGAGTTATGTTCAAATAATTTTTTTTTTTAGAGTGAACCATTTCGGAGATATTCCTTGTTATTTGTGTGAGTTTTGTAGCACTTAAACTGTTCTCAAATGCAGGACGTTATTCAACTTTTTATCTGTTTAGCCTGCTAAGAGATCGAAATTTTAAAGCTTTAAAAGATTCGACTATCGCTCAACCCCTACTGTATTACCATATTACCCTTGTACCTACAAGAAAATTAGCAATAAAATAATTTCTGCAAATGTTTATAGAAATATGAAAACATGAAGGAATAAGATTTTCTTAGAATGGTTAGTACAAGAGTAGAGAAAGTCATGTGAGTGCAACACATCAGTGTTATTCATAGACACGCACGCGGATCTTTTTCTAAAACCGTTTTGTTATTCAGGGGGCCTCAAAACACGTATTTCCTGTGAAATCTCGAAATCAAATTTTTGGTTGGAATACAATACTTTTCCTGGTTAGTAGAGAGTAGAACTTCATATTGTGTGATTTTGTGCACAAGGTTTGTAAAATTGTGTTCTTTATTTGGATGTAAATTTAAGACCATATAGATATAATATGTGGGGAAACGCTTATATGCTGTGAGGTACGAGTGAAAATGATTACATTTCCTTACGACTGCGGTGCGGTGTTAGTGAGATAGGAATCAGGAAATGGCACCTGTTGATAATGTAAATGGTCGCTTCTGCTCTTTTTACCCATTTGGAAACGTGTTTACAACACTTGGGTCTTTACCTTCCCCTATGTAGGTAAGCATTTCTATCAGAAATTTCTTCTTAGTAAAAACACTCAAAAATGTAAACTGCATATCGTGCACGCGCGTTCTGAAGGCAACTAAATATAACCCTACTTCTTTATAGTAATGTGTGTGTGTGTGTGTGTGAGAGAGAGAGAGAGAGAGAGAGAGAGAGAGAGAGAGAGGGATTATAAATAAAAGATTATTAAATACCAAGGATTTTCAAGAACACATAGAATATGCCTACATTGAACACTTTCCGAAAATATGGATTTTATTACAAATGCCTCTAAGTTTTGACTAAAGTAGGTATATGTTTCAGATATTTTTCTGACAAATGAAATGTCTACTTTGAATTTTCTGGCTATAGCCCATGTAGCCCTCTTTACTCTGGATGACTTTTGCATAACTCGTAAACCGTAAGAGATAGACCAAATCTGTCTGCGAAAAAAACTGTAGATCTTGCTAAAACACACAATTTATGTCCTTTTTGTGATGTGATGTGTGTGTGTGTGTGTGTGTGTGTGTGTGTGTGTGTGTGTGTGTGTGTGTGTGTGTGTGTGTGTGTGTAGAGGAGTTTTCGGAGATATTCCTTGTTATTTGTGTCAGTTTCCGAAAACTTAAAACTTTGGTGAAACGGAATGTCGTTATTTATTTTTTATGTTAATCGTGCAAAGACAACAGACTCTCAAAGCTTTAGAACATTTGACTATCGCACAAAGCCTACTGTATTCCCATATTCCCCTTGTACCTACAGGGAAATAAGCAATAAGATAATTTGTACAAATGTTTATCTTAACTAACACGAAGGAGATATAGGAATAAGAGTTTGTAAGAATGGTTAGTACAAGAGTAGAGAAAGTCATGTGAGTGTAACACATCAGATTTTTATCTCTAGCCACGCAAAGAGAATCAGCTTTAAAGCATTTGACTATCACGTTAAGTCTACTGTACCTATTCCCTACAAGAAAATTAACAATAAGATAATTTCTAGAAATGTGTATCTCTATTAAGATGAAGTAGATAGAGAAGTAAGCGTTCGTATGAAAAGGTTTGTACAAGAGTGAGTAGAGAAAGTTATATGAATGCAAAACTTCAGAATTTTTGCTACATTTTACATATACAGTGTTCCACTTGAACCATTTTTAATCCAGTTTAATTGAATTTCCTTGAAACACAAATGGTAGACATACATTCTCCTTTTATGTGTCTTTCTTACGTTTATTGATGTCTGTCAAACAAATACTGTATCACATAAACATGTCCATGTTTACAAAACACACTGAGAACATTCACTATTGATGTCTGTCAAACAAATACTGTATCACAAAAAGATGACCATGTTTACAAATTCGCTGAGAACATTCACTATTGATGTCTGTCAAACAAATACTGTATCACATAAACATGTCCATGTTTACAAATTCACTGAGAACATTCACTATTGATGTCTGCCAAACAAATACTGTATCACATAAACATGTCCATGTTTACAAATTCACTGAGAACATTCACTATTGATGTCTGCCAAACAAATACTGTATCACATAAACATGTCCATGTTTACAAATTCACTGAGAACATTCACTATTGATGTCTGCCAAACAAATACTGTATCACATAAACATGTCCATGTTTACAAATTCACTGAGAACATTCACTATTGATGTCTGCCAAACAAATACTGTATCACATAAACATGTCCATGTTTACAAATTCACTGAGAACATTCACTATTGATGTCTGCCAAACAAATACTGTATCACATAAACATGTCCATGTTTACAAATTCACTGAGAACATTCACTATTGATGTCTGCCAAACAAATACTGTATCACATAAACATGTCCATGTTTACAAATTCACTGAGAACATTCACTATTGATGTCTGCCAAACAAATACTGTATCACATAAACATGTCCATGTTTACCCATTCACTGAGAACATTCACTATTGATGTCTGCCAAACAAATACTGTATCACATAAACATGTCCATGTTTACAAATTCACTGAGAACATTCACTATTGATGTCTGCCAAACAAATACTGTATCACATAAACATGTCCATGTTTACAAATTCACTGAGAACATTCACTATTGATGTCTGCCAAACAAATACTGTATCACATAAACATGTCCATGTTTACAAATTCACTGAGAACATTCACTATTGATGTCTGCCAAACAAATACTGTATCACATAAACATGTCCATGTTTACAAATTCACTGAGAACATTCACTATTGATGTCTGTCAAACAAATACTGTATCACATAAACATGTCCATGTTTACAAATTCGCTGAGAACATTCACTATTGATGTCTGTCAAACAAATACTGTATCACATAAACATGTCCATGTTTACAAATTCGCAGAGAACATTTACTATTGATGTCTGTCAAACAAATACTGTATTACATAAACATGTCCATGTTTACAAATTCACTGAGAACATTCACTATTGATGTCTGTCAAACAAATACTGTATCACATAAAGATGACCATGTTTACAAATTCACTGAGAACATTCACTATTGATGTCTGTCAAACAAATACTGTATCACATAAAGATGTCCATGTTTACAAATTCACTGAGAACATTCACTATTGATGTCTGTCAAACAAATACTGTATCACATAAAGATGACCATGTTTACAAATTCACTGAGAACATTCACTATTGATGTCTGTCAAACAAATACTGTATCACATAAAGATGTCCATGTTTACAAATTCACTGAGAACATTCACTATTGATGTCTGTCAAACAAATACTGTATCACATAAAGATGACCATGTTTACAAATTCACTGAGAACATTCACTATTGATGTCTGTCAAACAAATACTGTATCACATAAAGATGTCCATGTTTACAAATTCACTGAGAACATTCACTATTGATGTCTGTCAAACAAATACTGTATCACATAAACATGTCCATGTTTACAAATTCACTGAGAACATTCACTATTGATGTCTGTCAAACAAATACTGTATCACATAAACATGTCCATGTTTACAAATTCACTGAGAACATTCACTATTGATGTCTGTCAAACAAATACTGTATCACATAAACATGTCCATGTTTACAAATTCACTGAGAACATTCACTATTGATGTCTGTCAAACAAATACTGTATCACATAAAGATGTCCATGTTTACAAATTCACTGAGAACATTCACTATTGATGTCTGTCAAACAAATACTGTATCACATAAACATGTCCATGTTTACAAATTCACTGAGAACATTCACTATTGATGTCTGTCAAACAAATACTGTATCACATAAAGATGTCCATGTTTACAAATTCACTGAGAACATTCACTATTGATGTCTGTCAAACAAATACTGTATCACATAAACATGTCCATGTTTACAAATTAACTGAGAACATTCACTATTGATGTCTGTCAAACAAATACTGTATCACATAAACATGTCCATGTTTACAAATTCACTGAGAACATTCACTATTGATGTCTGTCAAACAAATACTGTATCACATAAACATGTCCATGTTTACAAATTCACTGAGAACATTCACTATTGATGTCTGTCAAACAAATACTGTATCACATAAACATGTCCATGTTTACAAATTCACTGAGAACATTCACTATTGATGTCTGTCAAACAAATACTGTATCACATAAACATGTCCATGTTTACAAATTCACTGAGAACATTCACTATTGATGTCTGTCAAACAAATACTGTATCACATAAACATGTCCTTGTTTACAAATTCACTGAGAACATTCACTATTGATGTCTGCCAAACAAATACTGTATCACATAAACATGTCCATGTTTACAAATTCACTGAGAACATTCACTATTGATGTCTGTCAAACAAATACTGTATCACATAAACATGTCCATGTTTACAAATTCACTGAGAACATTCACTATTGATGTCTGCCAAACAAATACATAAATAATTCAAAGTTTAATGTTGGACACTCGTTTTATGTTGGCGAACTGTAAAACAAGTATATTTTCTGCATATTTTAAGTATGTTTTGAGGTTAGTGGATGTTTTTGAGAAGAATGTATTGCGGGATTATAGAAAACGTAAAACTGCTTTTGTTATGTTTTAGTACACCACATTCACCAAGAAAACAAAAACGAAGCAAAAACAAAACGCGTGCTGCGTGTTAAGGGTACAGTAGAAATTAGCATCTTTCTTGGATTGAAGTCGATTTGAACCCGGTAGATGTTTTCATGCAAAAGTATTCGATCCGATTATACTTCTTAGGGAATCGGATTCAAAGTTTCAGTTCCATCAGAATCCGCGTTTCCATGCAGTATTCAATCCGGAATGAGAACTCAAATGGGTTTGATCTCACAATAGAAACACTCTAAGTGTGATATTGGAATCATCGATTTCAATTCCTCATGGAAATGTAATGAATATTTCGGTGTTAGGCAAGCCATTTTGTTTACACAAATGTTCTTTCTTATGCTTAGGGAAACGTGTATGAGTTTCTTAATAATTTTCCGTGTTTAAAGTTAAAAACAAATATCAAAGCATAAACCTTCATTTATCTTCATGGCGGTATGTGAATAAAATAAATAAAATCTTATTGCCATCTTTACGCATAAAGCAGGGAGTCGATTTTATAGTGTTCTCACAAAATAACTCAAATTGTTCACCTTGAATTACACACACACACACACACACACACACACACGCGCGCACACACACACACACACACACACATACACACACACACACGCGGACTTTTTTTTTCAGGGCCTCAAAACGTATATTTCCGGTGAAATCTCGACATCGAATTTTTAGGTGGAATACAATTCCTCTACTTACCAGTAGAGAAAATAAAAATGAACAACGACGTTCCATTTGACGAAAGTTTTTAAGTTTTCCGAAACTGACACAAATAACAAGGAATATCTCCGAAGTGGTTCACTCTAAGTTATTTAACATAAATTATGTGTTTTACATTTTTTGTGAAGTAAGATTTTCTCTGTCCCTTACGGTTTATTAATTATTCAAAAGTCATCCAGAATAAACAGGACTACATAGGCTATGGGCAGAAAATTCAAAATATACATTTCATTTGTCATACAAATATCTTAAACATATGGCATTTTAATCAACATCGTTAGAGCCATTTTCAAGAAAGTAAAAAATTTCGAAAACTTTTCCATGTAAAGGGTAGTTTAGGGTGGGGCTATTTTCTTCAAAATATTCGTGTCACATCCTTGAAAGACATTAAACTTAAATAGCAATTTTGGATTTTAACCGACTTTTCGTTTTTGAGTTATGTTGTCCACAAACACACACCAGACACACATACACATACATACACACACACACACACACCACACACACACACACACACACACACACACACACACACACACACACACATTCGCGCGCTGACCTTTTTCTAAGAATGCCTTTTTTGGATTCAGGATTCTCAAAACATATTTTCGGTGAAATCTTGGCATCGAATTTTTGGGTGGAATACAATACTTCCTCTAGTTAGCAGTAGAGAAAATAAAAAGAACTTGCTCCTTTTAGGGCGAATTGCACACTTTATGAAAGTGTCTATATTTTCTAACACTGTTTTAGGCTTCTTTCTCTTCGTACACTGAGCTTTAGCACAGAAAGTTTCCTTGAACTCCATGCGAACATGTACATGTACGTTGGTTTCTGATAAACCGGCATATTCTGAGGTTAAGTTTACTAAATCATTCACAAGTACACAAACAATAGTTTTTTCACCACTTTTAAACAGTTTTCCCTTAGCGGTTCTTCTACGCGGTCATGTTATCGTAACTCACAAGTTGGCCACCATATTCCGTACTGGCCGACAATCATTTTCTGTTTAAATAAAACATTTCAATTCTTTTCCTGTTCTCAAATAAAACTTGAAGTGTACTATAGTACAAGGGAAACATTAATTACGAGTATAATTGCGCAAGTGGTTGCACAATCTGCTTGCTGATATTCTAAAAGAGATTTGATTTTGGGTCTTGGCAGGTTATAGGAATTTCAGAATAGACCCAGGAACGATTAGCATTATATTTTGAGGCATCCTGAATAAAAAAGAACGCATTTTTAGAAAAATCAGTCTGTGGGCAGCATAAATCAAATACAAAAAGTTGGTTGCAAAACAAAGTTGGTATTTAACTTTAATATCTTTTAATATGTCAACAGGAAGATTTTGAAGAAAATTCCTACCCTTTTCATGGAACATTTTTATTTTCTTGAAAATGGATTTAAAGATTTTGATTGAAATAACATATGTTTAAGCTATTTTTTTATTAAAAATGAAATGTATATCCTGAATTTTCTGGCTATAGCCTATGTAGTCCTGTTTACTCTGGATGACTTTTGTATAACTGGTAAATCGCAAGAGATAGACAAAATCTTACTGCAAAAAAATGTAGATCTCTTAAAACACAATTTATATCCAAATTATTTGTTTAGAGTGAACTATTTCGGAGATTCCTTCTTATGTGTGTGAGTTTCGGACAACTAAAAACTGCCGTGAAATGGAACATCGTTGTTCATTTTTTTGTATGTTAACTGTGCCAAGAGAACGGGATCTCAAAGGTTTAAAATATTTGACTGTCGCTCAAAGTCTGCTGTATTCTAATATTCCCCTTATATCTACAAGGAAATAAGCAATAAGATAAGTTGTGCAAATGTTTATCTCAACTAACACGAAGAAGATACAGAAATAAGAGTTTGTAAGAATGGTTAGTACAAAAGTAGAGAAAGTCATGTGAGTGCAACACATCAGATGTTTTATTTTATTTATTTATTTTGTCCTGCGTGCCAGAGGCATGCGTGCTACCACTGTGCTACGGAGGCGGTCAATTAAAAGTATACGTTGTGCAAATGTATTAGGTGCAGTATTTATATTGTTCATGCTTTTTATGAACTTTAATTATTTATGCACGTGCATTCAATAACAATCAACTTAACCTACAAATTTAAATATTCAGTTCTCATTCAACTAAGGAAGCATTGAACGGCCTATTGATTAGTCATACTAATAGTCATATCAATGAAATTTCCTCCACATTCCTGCTAATTTTAACTTAAATAGGTTACTTACATTTATGTGTTGTTTATTTATTACAGATAATGTTTTCACATATTTTTTTCACCAAAAAGTCCAAAGAATTTATAGTTTAAGATTTAAAGCTTTCACGGCGCACGTTATTTATTAAAGTTTCACGGGCGATCAGCCGTGTGAGGTTTGAAAATATTGAGCTTTCGGCCATTCTAAACTCCATGGCCTTCGTCAGAATGAAAAAATATATTTTCATTCTGACGAAGGCCATGGAGTTTAGAATGGCCGAAAGCTCAATATTTTCAAACCTCACACGGCTGATCGCCCGTGAAACTTTAATAAATTTATAGTTTATTTTAAAAAAAATTAAAAGTTTAATATATAAGAACTTTTGAACAGAACTAGTCTGCTGGGTCCGTTTGTTGATCTCTGGATGGATTAGGTTCACAATTGGATTTGGTAGGCAGCGCTGCGGTCACTGTTTTGTTGTTGTTGTTATTATTATTGTAATCAGTCAGACCCGGTAGTTGGTGCTGCGATTGGATTCTAGGATTTTTATATATATAAACTCGCGTTAAGATCGCGCGTAGATGAGATTGTTAAGTTCTACAACAGTTAGCGGATTTTTTTTCACTCATATCAGACGCGATAGATTCATATAAGGAATAATGTACATTTAAATTTTCATTGTAATATCAACACCTTTAAATTTATTTATTATATTTTAGCTATTGTTTTGGCAGCGTACCTAAAATCTCCACACGATGAAGATTTCAAAATTTTAATTATTTTAATATTATTCTGTTATAGATTAGTACTTTCAAAAGAACGTTAGGAGCACAGAATTTTATAATGCTTTGGTTTATTGCATATATTATTACATTTGAAAAAATAATTTTTGCACAATACTTGTAGGTTTTATAGAACTTCATAATTCATCAACTGATAAATATTAAAGTTACCGAAGAGCCACTCCCACTATGTTTTTCCGCATTCCCAATTTGCTGATTACAGACACTCGGATTCCATATTCGGAGCAGCTGGTTTCTAGGAAATGCAGCGTTATTTGTACAACACGTGAACCAATCGGAAGCACATGGGCAGTGTGCATACCCTGTCTTCGGTATCATGGCGTATTTTTCTCCCACACGTTCGCACTCATTACACTTCAAACTGCTGCTTGTTGTACTCTTATACGTACAGAAGACGTTAAAAACATGAAATTGACCTTCACTGCCAAACAAAATAGTGAAAAGCTTAGCGTTAAACCGCATTAACATTAACAAGCAAGATGCACTTTACGGCGTTACATCCACTGCGCGCGCATATCGTTTGACCACCAGCCGCTTGTTTCAATGCTCGGCGTGATGCGCTAACAATACTAATTCATAGCAGATTGTTGTTCGATACATACTCCTTAGGAAGCATTACGCCCATAGGATTAATATATAAATAATAGGAAAGTTAACTAAGGAAAACTGGAAGGATATGCAACACACCACCCACATCCATTGACGCCACGCCCCTGCTAATATCCTTTAATGTAAACCAAAGTTGGGCTGGGGGAATTTTCTTGAAAACGCTTTTATACTTTTTTAATTCAAGTGCACTCAAATGTGAGTTTGAGTCAAAATCGAACGAATGTTTTAATGCAAAACAATACTTCCTCCGTAGGCGCTTGAGAAATTCGAAAGTTGTGCGCAAATACAAATGCCTTGAAGTTGCACGCACTTGACTTTGCCCTGATAGGCAACTTCTCCATCAGAAGTGTTGTGCGGGAGCGCAGCGCTTCCAGGCGTCTACAGTCTATACATGACTCACAGCACTGCTGTTAGCATCACGGAAAATGTCACATGTGTGTTCCATAAAACATTTATCAATTTTGCAACGCTAACTTTTCAAGAAAATCCTCCTCCCCCGGAAACTTTTCTTTAGATGGAACATTTTTCGAAAAATTTATTTTTCTAAAAGTGGCTCTAACAAATTTCATTAAAATAGCATATGGTTTAGATATATTAACTAAATGTGTATATTAAATTTTACAGGGATGTTTTCAGAAGTCTTCTTCATTCTGAATGACTTTTGCATAATTTGTAAACCATAAGAGATAGATAAAATCCTGCTGCACAAACATGTAAATCTTGTTAAAATAATTTATGTGAAATACATTGTTTTCTTTTCTGTGGGGTAAACCATTTCCGAGATATTCCCTGTTATTCAAGTCGTTATTTTTTACAGGAACGGAATGTCGGTGATTACATATTGAACAAGTTCAAAACATCTATCATTTAAAGCCAATTATATTCCCATATTCCCCTTGCACCTTCAAGAAAATTAGTACTAAGACAATTTCTACTCCACTAACATGCAGTAGATAGAGGAATAAGAGCTTGTAAGAATAGTTAGCACAAGAGCAGAGAAGTCATGTGAGTGTGTAACACATCAATTTTTTTTCTAGGAGAATCTACTTGATTTATTCGAGATAAATATTTA
The DNA here is from genome assembly GCA_030765045.1 of Tenodera sinensis. NCBI lineage: Eukaryota > Metazoa > Arthropoda > Insecta > Mantodea > Mantidae > Tenodera > Tenodera sinensis. The sequence goes on from CM060970.1 coordinate 8,706,579, forward strand.
CCTAAACATTTCCACAAATAGTTTTATTATACATTTCCATAGAATTGCTCACATTGTTGTGAGTGCAGTTTCGGATTGATTGATTCCAAGAGTTAAAAGTAAATTATTTTGTTGTTTAACGACGCTGTCAATTGCCAGGATCACATAAGCGTCCCCGGTGTGCCGGGATTTCGTCCCGCCGGAGTTCTTTTACATGCCAGTAAATCTACTGACATGGAGCTGTCGTTTTTAAGCACACTTAAAAACCATCGGTCTGGGCCGGATTTGAACCCGCGACCTTGGGAACAGTAGGCCAGCGTGTAACCAACTAAGCCACTTAGACCGAATTTACTCTATCGTTATACTTTGTTATGCTGAGGTGGCTCTTCGCACAGAGTTGGGAGGAGGATGGTGCCCCGCTCAATATCTATCTATCGTAGCTTTCTTTTCCAACAAAATTATCTTTCCAAATTATTTTGTATCTGTATCTAAATTTTTCCTTGGTATTTTGCTAACATTGTAACAATCCACAATTTGGCAAATCCCACTTCTGACATCAGCGTGACAAAATGACTACGAAGTCCATTTTCTTTTTCTTCTAAAGCCGAAGTACAAAACACAGTTCTCTTCTACTGTCGTTAACACACCGTAGCTCTTTATGGTCTTACAACTCACAGCTATTCTGTATTCTGGTAACCTAAACACACTTTTCTGTCTTTCAGTTCTCTCTCTCTCTCTCTCTCTCTCTCTCTCTCTCTCTCTCTCTCTCTATCTATCTACAATCACTCAATATTCCTAAAAGTGTTTCACTTTAAGACTCACTTCGACACGTCGTATGAAAAACTCAACCGTCTCTGTGTACACATACAGTACTTTCACGACGACTGTACACACACACACACACACACATACATACATACATACACAGACACACACAGACACACACACACACACAGACACACACACACACACAGACACACACACACATACATACATACACAGACACACACACACAGACACACACACACAGACACACACACACACATACATACATACATACATACATACATACATACATACATACATACATACATACATACATACATACATACATACATACATACATACATACATACATACATACATACATACATACACACACAGACACACACACACAGACACACACACAGACACACACACACAGACACACACACACACAGACACACACACACAGGCACACACACACAGACACACACACACAGACACACACAGACACAGACACACACACAGACACACACAGCTATGTCGTTCAACGTGCAGTGTTCCTTCACAAAACAAGAAGTACTTCTCTCATTTCCTTTTATAAAGGAGAATGACGTAGCACGGATATTTCCTCAAAGCAGTCGCAAATAAGACGGTAGCCAGAAGCCTCGCGGACGCTCTCGAAACTTCTTTCTCCTACCGCGCTGATTATTGTCAGCCACGTATTCAGAAGCAGTGATGTAGGGTAAGTTAACTTTGAGTATTTGAGGCGTACTTTGCACAACTCTGCCATGTTCTCATATGATTAGTTAATATAATAATATCCAAATTGACAGTTACTGAGTGAGATGGTTCCGCGGTAACGTGTGAGGTACGGATTCGGGAGGCCCTGTGTTCCAATCCCGTGAGCCGGGTGGTTTCAGTCACCAAAGTAAATACCGGATTGGATATTTAATACCATGACCCAAAGTTTCACCCTAAGTCTAAAAAGGTAGCATAAATGAAAAACATGGTAATCGTGAACAGATAATATAAGCAGATGGACTGTATGGCACAGTCCGTAATGCCATCTGCCGTCACAGAGCCAGAGGTACAGTTGTCCTGCACTCTTCACTCTGTGGACTCCTGATGAAGCAAGATGGTATGGTATGGGACAGGCATCGGCAAACATGTACTCAATGAGGCCTCGCAACTATGACGTGTCAGGGGCAGCGCTTACTCTGTCTCCCCCTCCCCCTCCCTTCCTCGCAGCCTTAACTGGCACTGCATACACACCGATCACGGGTGAACTGTCCTGCCGTATTTACCTGCACTTCTAAACATGTCTGTCAAACTGTAATTTAATACTAAGACTTAAAGATAAATTTCTTTATTTATAACTTTGGAGGATATTAGTTTATTTAACTTAAAGTCTTAGTATATTCACAGAATTAGAGTGCATCTAATTATTCGTGGCCTATTAAATTTGATATCTAGAATAGCACTTTGATGATTTCTTCTCTCATCATGTAAGGAACGTAAGGTGTTTGTTGTGCTCTAAAGTTCAAAAAGGCACTCATCAATGGAACATCAAGCGGCATTATGATACATATCATAAGATCACCATACAATTATAGACAAGCACGTTCGTAATATGTTAAATGTTTTTATTATTTGACATATTCTTATTCTATACCCTTTATTGTGCAACATACGATAAAGGTAGGCCAAACGGATGTGCTAAGGACATTTTCCAAAACAAAGGCTGCAGTAATTATTGCTGAACCACAAATTATTCTTTACAGTAGCATTGAAGGTTCATTTAAATATTATATAGGAAAGTGATTATTCTGAAATAGGATATAAGAACAGAAAAATAATTAGTTGAATAATATTATAATGTCACTGTCAACACTCGCACGCAAACTACTTACCTATCATTTCCATAGAGTACCAGTTTATCCCTTCCTTGTAACATTGTTGTAGATATTCCTTTCTCATAAGCTTCCACTGCTGCAGGAAGAGGACGAAGGTTCTCGAGGCTGTGCAAACATGAGTTTGATCTTCTTGTGTTGTTCCCATTATTTGGGATTGCCCTCTGAAGTTTTTCCAAGGGACCTTGAGCAAAGAAGATATTTCTCTCTACTTATAAGACTTACAAGTATAATTTTCAAGTATTTCTCCAGGAGTAATTACTGCATGTAGGAGAGCTGTACCGGAAGTACCCGACCTAACAAACAAGCTAAATAATATTGTGAAAAAACATGTTTATTTATGTACATGGTCTCCTTTCAGCTCGATACACTTTTTCCTCAATATCCTGTTATATCCTGTTTATAGTGAGAACCGCCGAACTCTGTAAAATAGCAGACTACATCTCTTCATTGTTGGCAAATCTTTTGTCACCAAGACATTTCTTCAAGTTTGGAAACATAAAATAATCAGTGGACTAAATCTGGTGAATAGAGTGCAATTCCAACTTTAACTCATTGATTTTGGTCATGGTGATAATGGATGTGTGCATTGTCTTGATAAAACAAAACTTTCTTTTTCACTAAATGCGGCCGTTTTTGTTTGATTTCCTCACTCAAACGCTACAACAAGTTCGTCATTGATTACTTTTCCTTTTTGGAGATAATCAATGACACGTGCATCCCATGACCGGATGGAACTGTCACTTAAACTCCGTTACACAATATTTTACTGTTGTAAACGAAGGGGCAGACTCCCCCAGAGTAGAATCTAGCTCAGCTTTAATATTAGTTGCACTAACACCAAATTGTATCACATAACGATGACCAATTTATCCATGTTTACAAATCCACTGAATATATTTATTATTATCAGCTGGAAAACAAATACTAAACAACATAGCATCGTCAAACTTCAAACTAGAGCTTTATAATGTTGGTACTTCTACCATAGTCATTTGCTTAAAACAACAAGCGCTATCTGTACGTCAGGTCGGGAACTTGTGGGACAATCCTCGTAATACTCTCAGTTCAGGCGAGTTGCATCACTGTTAGAGGGGCAAGTATATGATTTCTTTAGGGACTAAGCCACGTGACACAGCTTGTTTTAATGTGCGCTGGAGCGTTTCCCTTTCGTCTTCTTTATGGTCATGACCCGCCACGTGACCTCACCCCCAGTTCCGAGGAAAACATCCGCCGGCACATTCTCTGCTCAAAAGAAACACGAGACCATATCTGCACGTGCAATTGACAACAATGCCTTCTGTATCGATAAATCTGCCTTACGGATGTTCCTTTGCTCTTTTTCTTCAACATTTCAAATATTTCTTAAAGCCTTCCATTTATCTCTAAACATCTCATGTCAAGCCCGTTAAAAAAGGCCAATGCCCTGCATTCACATGACTTTCTCTATTCACTCTTCAGCAAACTGTGGTCGAGGGATGACGGTTCCCGGGGTTCAAACCCGGCGGTGAACGATCCTTCGCATGGGTTTGTTCGGAAGGGAGGTAAATCCAGTAGTAGCCTATTGTAGACTTACAGCACATAAAAGTACCTCAAGCCTGATAAAAGGGTCTCTGGGTACAATTAATGAACTCTGGGACTGAAATTTAAATATTCTATATTTTTATAGCTATGAAATCAATACTTTTCACACTTAGGGGTGTTTATGTTATAAACTACCACACAAAGTCCCAACACAATTTGCTTTATAGCTTTGAGGGAGTTAATTATTAAATTTATTCACAATACCTAATATTCAAAATACTCCATGCACATAAATAACTGAAGCATTACGGCACTTTTATTATTCTGTAAACTCTGGTTGCTCAACAAACACCAGCACCGATAAAAAAGAACTACTTTTAAACTAATTAGTTTCTTAATGTCTTCTTAAACTTTTCTGCGTATTCGATGTTTTTTCATATATTGAGACCAAAGACTGAAGTTGCCACATAAATGGAGCACATGCTGGGACCATAACAGAAAATTTAATGTGCATGAAGCAGATAGTGTATTAAAAATGTAAAGTCGACAAAAACTAATTTTTCTGCAGATAAATATCACCTTCCTCTTCCGTCTAATAGTCTGTCCTCTAGGGTTCATATTTTAACTACTGTTTCCCCGTTGAATTTGGTTGTTTTTGAGCCCTTTATAGCCCATATTTTGTTCAAATACTGCTGAAAATTTAATCCGAAAAGAGCCGTTTAAATGTAACGCACACTGCATTTTAAAGCCTGCGGTAGACCTTTAAAAATGGCGAAATCTAATAATCTGATAACTGAAGGCTTGGGGAACATTTATTTGCATAAACCTAAAAATCGTCAATTTGATAATTTTTCGGTCATTTTTCAGTCACTTAATGAAGTAAATATGGGTAAAAACACAACTTTTTTCAGCAAACTATTATTAATGCATGAGGAGTGGTCAGCTCTCCGCGGTAATAAGAATAATGAACAAAACTGCAACACATATATGTAGAGCTACACTCACTCTTATACACACTATTCTTGTAAATGTTTATTTCTCTATCTACTACATTTTAATCGGCATAAGAATTTTCACAAATTACCTTATTCCGAAATTTCTTGAAGCTGGAAGATATTATGGGAATACACTAGGCTTTAAGTGATAGTGAAATGTTGTAAGAACTGGTTGCTATGCGATATCTTTAAAATTCCGTTTCCTTTGCAAGACCAAGATAAAAAACGAATAGCATATTCCTATTTGAAGAAAGTGTAAGTATTGGCAAGTTCGAACAAATAATAAAGAATACCTCGGAAAAGGTTCACTTAAAAGAAAAACGAAGTACTTGACATAAATTCTGTGTTTTAACCAGATCCACATTTTTTATTTAGTAAGGTTTTGTCTATCCCTTACTGTTCACAATTTAACAAAAATTATCTAAAATGGAAAGGTCTTCTGAGGACATTGCCAGAAGATTCAAGGTAAGACTTAGAAACTTCCATAGAATTGCCTGTTTGTGTCCGTCACTGGATACTGACTGTCTCCCTACGAGTAAAAAGGAACGGGTCGCATGGGATTCATTCCAAAAGGAAGAACACAGACAAACTAGTTTGGAGTACGCATTTTCTTAAAAATCGTCATCTTGCATATTTGAAAGACAGCCTTTTCCAGGCCAAAACCTACCGCCCTGTCTACCACAGGCAGAACTGGTCGGGGGCCGCTACTTCTCTATCAGGGATCCAACGAGGCTGAGTGAACCCCGTACCAGGAAGAAAATGTCCACGCCGGTAGCGAGAATCGAACCACAGTCTCCCACAGTAACGCTACCACCAGATAAGGAGACGACCATGTTTGAAATATACTAAACTTTTAGCTTGTGGTGTTCTAAGAGATTTAGGGAGTGTCATATTTGTTGTGAAATGTCTGCTTAGCTAGAAGGGAAACCAACTCTGGTGACAGATTTCGGCAGCAGTGGAAATTGGGTTAGAATTATATACCCCAATGGCATATTTCCCGATTAAGGCAGCGAGCAAGCGAGCAACAGGCGGATATTATTTAATGCTGCTAGTGATTTTTCATTTACTACATTATTAACGAATGGAAGCAATGTTTATCAATGAAGGTTCGCGTGAAAAATCTCACTGTGCCACGTTATGACACAACTATGGTAACTGTTCGTAAACAACTCTTATGTGTTGCATTCTTTCGCTTTTTGTTTTAAGTTTTAGGACATCTTTGAAGGATTTCGTAACCTTTACTGCAGTAATAATTTCTACAGTGTTATCAACGGTTTTGTTCGTATTAAACATATTTTGCATACATGCTTGAGCTAGACAAATACCACTTGAGGGTTTCATATTTGGGATAATGTCCCTTGTGCTACGGACTCGCAAAATTACCATACGTAATGCCACGAGTAATTATCAATGTATCTAAAGAATTTGACTCATGAGTTGTAGGTATTCATTAAGACTATTTAAGGATGATATAACATATGAAATGTTATTTAAATGTTGTATTGTAATTACTAACATCTTAGAAGACATACATCAGCACGACCTGCTTGTAGTTTGTATTAAAGATATTTCCTGTTGTATTCTGTGTTTTAAGATTTACCTCTTGCAATCAGTTCATCTATTACATTAGATGCTTCACCGAAGTGAGAGTCAGACATTTAAACCTAGCGACTCTTTTACGTAAGCTGTTGTAGCACAATGCGCCTAGATTATCTAACCTGGTCACAACATAAGAAAAACAGAAGAGGTAATAGTGAAATTTCATAAAGTTGTATCAAATGAAGGCTGCCATTGGTTGAAATTTTACGTTGTTATGCACATGATTGGTTTGTTTCAACCAAGTCACATATAAGTGGAATAGTGGTCATATGAAACCCCCTTGTGGTGTTACCGCAGAGTTTATTGAAGAATGAGTAGAGAATATGATGTGAAAAGGCGCTGTTACCTGTGCTATACACAAAAGAAACGAGCCCGGTAACGGGCAGTGATGTGCATATAATTTTAATTAAGAAGGGGTTTGTGTATTTTATCAGTGACAGCGTGTTCCTGACAGGCGAACGATCGAACGCCCGCCCGCCCGGCCGGCCGGCCACCTACCATCTCAAGATAACATATTGTCACACTGAGTAGCAAATTTAATTCACCTTCTTACAGCATTCACCTTCACCTCTTTTCCATATTCTTTTTTACTTTCTCTACTGGTAAGTAGGGCAAGTATTTTATTCCACCCGAAAATTCCATGTCGAGATTTCACCGGAAATATATGTTTTGAGGTCCCCTCAATCCAAAAGCATTTTTAGATAAAGGTCGTGTGTATCTGTGTGTGTGTGTGTGTGCGTGTGTGTGTGTGTGTGTGTGTGTGTGTGTGTGTGTGTGTGTGTGTGTGTGTGTGTGTGTGTGTGTGTGTGTGTGTCTGTAGACAGCATAACTCAAAAACTAAAAGTCGCTTAAAACCAAAGTTCGTATTTAAGTTTAATGTCTTTCAAGGATGCGACACGAAGATTTTGAAGAAAATAGCCCCACCCTAAACTACCCTTTACATGGAAAATGTTTCGAACATTTTCATTTTCTTGAAAATGGCTCTTAACGATTTTCATTAAAATTTCATATTTTTGAGATATTTTTATGAAAAATGAAATATATATTTTGAATTTTCTGGCTATAGCTCCTGTAGTCGTATTTACTCTGGACGACTTTTGAATAACTGGTAAACCGTTAGAGATATACCAAATCATACTATACAAAAAATGTAGATCTTGCTAAAATACACAATTTATGTCCGAATAAATTTTCTTGTAGGGTGAACCATTTCGGAGATATTCCTTGCTATGTGTGTGAGTTTTGGAAAACTTAAAACTTTTCGTGAAATGGAACATCGTTGTTCATTTTTAAATGTTAAGTGTGCAAAGAGAACGGAATCTCAAAGCTTCAAAAGATTTGACTATTGCACAAAGCCTACTGTATTCTAATATTCCCCTTGTACCTACAAGGAAATAAGCAATAAGTTAATTTGTACAAATGTTTATCTCAACTAACACGAAGAAGATATAGGAATAAGAGTTTGTAGGAATGGTTAGTAAAAGAATAGAGAAAGTCATGTGACCTCAATACATCGGATTTTTCATGCGAAGTCCCAGATGAAATATTGAAGTTGTTGGTACAAATCCTGCATACATGCAAGAGCCTAACGCAAATCCCAGCTGCAGCAGTAGAAATGAGGCAGAGGGGGATGACGAAGACCACGTTTATTTTTGCTAGGTGATCCATGCGTATTTTTTTAATAATGTAGTTTTCTAATGTTTATATAGGTGTTAAAATATAATCTAGCCTTTTTGGCAAGCCGGTTTAGCTTGTTTTACTGAATTATAGTTGGCAACACTGATCTCCGGTGTAAGCAGCGGGCTGCCAAGAACTACGGAAACAAGAGTTCGTAAACTGGTGCTCTTTACCACAAAAAGGGATAGGTGTAGAATACACCCTACCCAGCAAACATCAGCAATGGACTCTGTTCAAGCGAGTGGCGAGAAGCATTAGTAGAGAGAAAGTCCTGCTCTCCCCACGTCACCACCAGATCAGTTCACTTATCGCCGAAGAACTGCGCGAAAACAACTTTAAGGTATACAACAGGCAGCACACGTCGGATCGACATTATAGCATACCGAGAACACACCTAAAATGCATTTGTTATTGAGTCAACCTATGGAAGTCCATCTGGAATAACGCACCTACCATACCCTTTTACAAAAATAAATACCAGCTGGATGACATACATAGAGGTGCCCGAGGAAGGCACGATTCCAGCCCTTTTGTGAACTTCTCGAAATAATTTAAACTACAACCACCAACATAAGGAAAATCGTTAACACCGTAAACATTCTCAGGTCACACTTATTTCAACCTTAAAAGTGCAACAGGATATTTTTATTTTACAATCTGTATTAAAAAATATTTTAGTTCCAGTAAAATTATATCATTATAAATTCTATCACCATATTGTGACGCTCTTAAACCTAAACACCAACATTTGTCTAATGACTTAATAATATTGTTATTTATCTTTTTGTTTACTTTTTATTTCTATGAAATATACATACATATATTTATCTCTTAGTTTCTAAGCATAGTCAATTATAAGAAAAAGTGTAATTTATTTAGTAATAGATACCGTTACTCTCACTAATATACCACACAAATGATAAATCACAATGTACCTACAAAATATGTGATACTATGTTATTTTCCTTTATTTCTATTTAATATTGCTGTTTCCAGTTGGTTTGAATTAGCGGTTTTAAGCACCTATTATTCCTCGCCAGTATATGTGTGTATATAACAAAGCGCGCGCGTGTGTGTGTATCGCTGGATCGTTTTCATAAAAACCAAGGACATCAACCTCCCCTCTTTCCCCCCTGATTGCTGTATGCCTATCTGTGATAGGTAAGGTGAAGAAGACGCTTCAAAAGACCGCAGGATATGATACAAGATTACATTTGGCGTTGTTTGTACAAGAGAGGGTTTGGAATGCACAAGTTTGGCTACCCCTAACAGCTAATAAGGGTGTAAATTAGCGACAAATTCGCGCAACGCGCAGGTAAACACTTCCACACCAACTGTTCGATGACACTCTGGCCGTTGTCATGACAACAGTGCAGCAGCACTACCAGGTTTACCTTCCTAAAGAATATTAATAAAAAGCTTCTTGTGCTGTTTTCACTCTGAAGCATCAATCATTTTGACGGCTGGCTTTATTAAGATTTGCGATCGATAAACGACGACATGGTCTGCCCTGATTTGTCGCCTGATACACGCCACTTGGCTTGAACACCTCGCTCACGTATTGCACATTTAGATACTATCAAGCTAGGCCCAGTATAACACTCTGCTTCTGCAATTGTGTTGGCATGCGTACCTCAAGGCTGACAAGACAATACTGCCACAACTAAATGTTGTTACTAAGCTTCAACTAGCATTTTTCCACTTTCTCCTCCGGTCCAATTACTTTTACTGTCACTTTACTTTCCTTCTAACTGAACCACAAAAACACAGTTCTCCACTGTCTGTTCACCAGCTCATGGTCTAGGGGGACTGAAGGGGAGAGAAGAGACATTCCAACACGAGTTTTGTAAACTTCCGCACAAACGTTCTTCTGCTGGTTATGCTGCCCAGTTATCTCCAATGTTATTCCAGCTGTGCTTGGAATATACGGTAATATCTCCTAATTTCAGTTCAAAAGTGAATCTCGGGAGTAAAGAGAAAAGTAGTATAGAAGTAGATAAACTGTCTTCTAGGAGTGTTGTGAAATCTGGTATGATATTGTGGTTGAATTCAGGGTGACAGTTCCATGTGTAAAATAGATCTTTATAGGATGATTGAAACATACAAACAAACCTAAAGAGGGTTCTAAAGCAGACACATTTTGGATTTGTCCCCATATGTATACATGTGATCTCATAGAACTAGCTTGGGCCAAGGTAAAACGAATAGTAAGAGAAACATAACAGGTGACTAATTGCAGATATAACACTGGCAGGATTTTTGAAAGGTATAGAAAAAGTTGAAAATGATCAGTGGGAGAAAGACCAACAGTTGAAAATATCCTTTACGTAGTAATTATTAATTTATGCCAACAAGCTTACTGCTCCTGTTTTCAAGGCTGGTACTACTATCGTAAGCGCGGCTTGAAGCAGGGGTGCCGCCTTCAGATATCGCTGTGAATTGTTTACTGACGTACTCACTTGCTGCATTCCTCCCAGGGACCATGAGCTGGTGAACAAACTGTACCTTCCAGCTGATAGCTGTTCTCAATTATATTAATTGAGATACATACCTAGTAGGTGAAATACTTATACACAGGCCTAACTAAATCTATAAAGTGTTGGACATAAGCAATGGATCAATAAAGTTTAATGCTGACTAGGTAGTGATCCTAGAACACCTTAATAGACCCCAAGTGTGGCTAAACTTAATTTTAAATAGGAACATGATATACATTTTCAAGTTTGTTCAAAATAATTATCTGTAAAATGAAACAAATATAAAATTTTTAATTTATACATTTGCTAACTCAGGAATAATTGGATTTTTAAATATCAAACAAATTAAATACACTGTAAAAATTATTTTCCTTGATAAGTATTACAGTTGAATTCCTTCTGAAATAAATGGAATAGAGAATGAGTGACGTAACTTAAGTGTTATAAAACACAGTAGGGGAAGTATTGTATTCCACCCAAAAATTCTATGTTGAGATTTCACCGGAAATATATGTTTTGAGACCCCCTGAATAAAAACAAAGCATTTTTAGAAAAAGGTCCGTGTGCGTCTGGGCAGCATAACTCAAAAACGAAAAGTCGGTTAAAAACCAAAGTTGGTATTTAAGTTTAATGTCTTTCAAGGATGCGACATGAAGATTTTGAAGAAAATAGCCCCATCCTAAACTACCCTTTACATGGAAAAGTATTCGAAAATTTTGATTTTCTTGAAAATGGCTCCAACGATTTTGATTAAAAGGCCATATTTTTAATATATTTATATGACAAATGAAATATATATTTTGAATTTTCTGGCTATAGCCTATGTAATCCTGTTTAGTCTGGATGACTTTTGAATAAGTCGTAAACCGTTAGAGATAGACCAAATCTTACTGTAGAAAAATGTAGATCTCTCTAAAACACACAACTTATACCCAAATACATTTTTTTGTAGAGTGAACCATTTTGGAGATATTCTTTGTTATTTGTGTCAGTTTCGGGAAACTTAAATGAAACATCGTTGTTCATTTTTTATATGGTTTTAGGTGTGCAAAGAGAACGGGATCTTAAAGCTACAAAACATTTGACTATCGCACAAAGTCTACTGTATTCTAACATTCCCCTTGCACCTACAAGCAAATAAGCAATAAGATAATTTGTACAAATGTTTATCTCAACTAACACGAAGAAGATATAGGAATAAGAGTGTGTAAGAATGTTTAGTACAAGAGTAGAGAAAGTCATGTGAGTGCAACACATGAGAGTTTTAAACTAACATGTAAATATATACCGCTTGAGGCTACTGGACTGAGGCGTGGCGTGGTGGCGCTTGCAACTTGTGTAAATGGACTCTCTCTCTCTCCCTCTCCCTCTCCCTCTCTCTCTCTCTCTCTCTCTCTCTCTCTCTCTCTCTCTCTCTCTCTCTCTCCCTCTCTCTCAGCAAAGCCGTTTGGCTCATCGAATTTGTAAGGGGTGGCGAGAAGCTGAGAGGTTAAGATGAGCTACACGTGGTTGGTGACCTAGTTGCTGTGCTTCAATCACATGACTTTCGCTGCTCACACACTCATCATCAGTAAGTGAGGCTGAGACAGCAGTAAATGGCTGGGACGACACCACTATTTCCCAACACTCACTTTTCAATACACATTCAGAGTCTGAAGCACCGATTATGACTTTTAGCCCCCGATACTAATTTTTCAGCAGTGATAATGATTCTTAAGCACCGATATTGATTTTTCAGTACTGATGCTGATTTTGAAGCACCAATACTGATTTTTCAGCAGTGATAATGATTCTTAAGCACCGATATTGATTTTTCAGTACTGATGCTGATTTTGAAGCACCAATACTGATTTTTCAGCAGTGATAATGATTCTTAAGCACCGATATTGATTTTTCAGTACCGATGCTGATTTTGAAGCACCAATACTGATTTTTCAGCAGTGATAATGATTCTTAAGCACCGATATTGATTTTTCAGTACTGATGCTGATTTTGAAGCACCAATACTGATTTTTCAGCAGTGATAATGATTCTTAAGCACCGATATTGATTTTTCAGTACTGATGCTGATTTTGAAGCACCAATACTGATTTTTCAGCAGTGATAATGATTCTTAAGCACCGATATTGATTTTTCAGTACCGATGCTGATTTTGAAGCACCAATACTGATTTTTCAGCAGTGATAATGATTCTTAAGCACCGATATTGATTTTTCAGTACTGATGCTGATTTTGAAGCACCAATACTGATTTTTCAGCAGTGATAATGATTCTTAAGCACCGATATTGATTTTTCAGTACCGATGCTAATTTTTCAGCACCAATACTGATTTTTCAGCAGTGATAATGATTCTTAAGCACCGATATTGATTTTTCAGTACCGATGCTAATTTTTCAGCACCAATACTGATTTTTCAGCAGCGATAATGATTCTTAAGCACCGATATTGATTTTTCAGTACCGATGCTAATTTTTCAGCACCAATACTGATTTTAAGTAGCGATATATATAGTATGATACTTGTTTTTAAGCACCGATTTCAAGCGCCGATACTGATTTTTGAGCATTTTGTCCATATTAGTATTTTGTTTTATATAGGTAAATCTTCTCACACATACACATTATACATTTCACTTACCTGGGGCGGGCGCTCATCAAGTTTTCCCCTTAGAGTTAAGTCCCTTCAACGCTAGGGTTGCCACAATCCAAAAAGAATGTAAATTTGTGATTTAAATACTGTAGATTATATGCCCATAGGTATACACACTTATATTTCCTAAAATCCTGAAACACCAAATCAGTGTTAAATGTGTATCAGTTATACTTCTCTGAAGAAGTCGTCTTGCACAAAACATCTAGTTTGTTTGAAATATAATCAAAAAATTCCACACGACTGAAGTTTTAAAATTGTACTTTACTAAAATAATACTTCTAACTGAATCAATAGATAATCCGTTACTTTCATCGGTCTGATGTGTTGTTATTAGTGAAAATACTTTTTCAACATTAGCATTGGGTTAATTTCTCTCTACAGAATACCAACCTTTTGCCTCAGAGTGCAAATGCTGCGTTGACAGTCTCTTGTTCAATTAATATGCTCTTTGACTGTAGCCGGTGTAGCTATGTTGCCGTAGCAAGTTGCAGCTGCGGCTAATAACCAATTATTCATTTCTATTTTCACAGTTTCCAGTTCATTTTGTAACGATCACTGCTTGTTTTTGAAAATGTAGGACATTAGACACTTGTCAAAAATTCCCCCGAACGCCGGACAAATGTAGGGCATGTCCGGGACGTCTAGTAACCCCTTTCAAGGCGTGTCCTTCTCTAGCCGATAAGTATATCACAAACTGAATGCACGCACTCACTACCTCTAATAAGCTCGAAAGCGTAAACAGGTGTTTCTTACCTTGGGGTCATTAGTTCAGAGTCTAACCCAGGCAAGGACACGGCAGGAGAGGTAGCGATTGAACTTGCCTTACCCACCCCACATTCTCTTGCCGAGTGAAGATACAACACGTGCAATGATGCGTGCTAGTAAGAATTTATCCGCTCTATTAACTGTTTTGTTTATATTAAACATATTTTGCATACAATAACCGTTATAGCCACCTTCTGTGGTTAACAAAACTACATAATCTTGACATTTATATCCCTCCTTGTCTTATGCACGTAATAGCCCTATAATTGACATACTAATTGTTTCTCTTTCACAATAAATAAAGAAGGAAAGTTCCATTGCTATTAAGCCTGAAAAATATTTCAAAACTATTTGAAAAACATAATAAATTCTTTAGTTTTAAACTCCATATCATGTTCAAACTTTGAAACAATTGTTTATATTAAATAAACTAATAAAAGATTAAACCATTTATAAGTGGAATCATATCAAACTTTTCGTTTTATATGTTTACAGGTAAGACTATTCAGAAAGTACCTTTTGAAATTGTAAATAAATAGCTGTAAGTCTGATTTGTGCTTCTGGTCTAAGATGCGTTTGATATTCTAAAACTATATTTGCAAATTGAAATCCCGTATTAAACAGGTATTTAACTTAGCAACAAAGAAACACAGGGCTATTGGACAAGAACAACCTAAGTGTAAATGTTGTAGTGATAAATCATCAAACCACGGACAACGTCGGGTATTTCAGTTAGTAACAAAGAAACACAAGGCTATTGGACAAGTACAACCTAAGTCTAAATGTTGTACTGATAAATCATCAAACCACGGACAACGTCGGGTATTTCAGTTAGTAACAAAGAAACACAAGGCTATTGGACAAGTACAACCTAAGTGTAAATGTTGTAGTGATAAATCATCAAACCACGGACAACGTCGGGTATTTGAGTTAGTAACAAAGAAACACAAGGCTATCGGACAAGTACAACCTAAGTCTAAATGTTGTAGTGATAAATCATCAAACCACGGACAACGTCGGGTATTTCAGATAGTAATAAAGAAACACAAGACTATTGGACAAGTTGAACCTAAGTCTAAATGTTGTGATAAATCATCAAACCACGGACAACGTCGGGTATTTCAGTTAGTAACAAAGAAACACAAGGCTATCGGACAAGTACAACCTAAGTCTAAATGTTGTAGTGATAAATCATCAAACCACGGACAACGTCGGGTATTTCAGATAGTAATAAAGAAACACAAGACTATTGGACAAGTTGAACCTAAGTCTAAATGTTGTGATAAATCATCAAACCACGGACAACGTCGGGTATTTCAGTTAGTAACAAAGAAACACAAGGCTATTGGACAAGTACAACCTAAGTCTAAATGTTGTGATAAATCATCAAACCACGGACAACGTCGGGTATTTCAGTTAGTAACAAAGAAACACAAGGCTATCGGACAAGTACAACCTAAGTCTAAATGTTGTAGTGATAAATCATCAAACCACGGACAACGTCGGGTATTTCAGATAGTAATAAAGAAACACAAGACTATTGGACAAGTTGAACCTAAGTCTAAATGTTGTGATAAATCATCAAACCACGGACAACGTCGGGTATTTCAGTTAGTAACAAAGAAACACAAGGCTATTGGACAAGTACAACCTAAGTCTAAATGTTGTAGTGATAAATCATCAAACCACGGACAACGTCGGGTATTTCAGTTAGTATCAAAGAAACACATGGCTATTGGACAAGTGCAACCTAAGTCTGAATGTTGTAGTGATAAACCATCAAACCACGGACAACGTCGGGTATTTCAGTTAGTAACAAAGAAGCACAAGACTATTGGACAAGTGCAACCTAGGTCTAAATGTTGTAGTGATAAATCATCAAACCACGGACAACGTCGAGTATTTTAGTTAGTAACAAATAAACACAAGACTATTGGACAAGTACAACCTAAGTCTAAATGTTGTAGTGATAAATCATCAAACCACGGACAACGTCGGGTATTTGAGTTAGTAACAAAGAAACACAAGGCTATCGGACAAGTACAACCTAAGTCTAAATGTTGTAGTGATAAATCATCAAACCACGGACAACGTCGGGTATTTCAGATAGTAATAAAGAAACACAAGACTATTGGACAAGTTGAACCTAAGTCTAAATGTTGTGATACATCATCAAACCACGGACAACGTCGGGGATTTCAGTTAGTAACAAAGAAACACAAGGCTATCGGACAAGTACAACCTAAGTCTAAATGTTGTAGTGATAAATCATCAAACCACGGACAACGTCGACTATTTCAGATAGTAACAAGTAAGCACAAGGCTATTGGACAAGTACAACCTAAGTCTAAATGTTGTAGTGATAAATCATCAAACCACGGACAACGTCGGGTATTTCAGTTAGTAATAAAGAAACACAAGACTATTGGACAAGTACAACCTATGTCTAAATGTTGCAGTGATAAATCATGAAACCACGGACAACGTCGGGTATTTCAGTTAGTAACAAGTAAACACAAGGCTATTGGACAAGTACAACCTAAGTCTAAATGTTGTAGTGATAAATCATCAAACCACGGACAACGTCGGGTATTTCAGTTAGTAACAAAGAAACACAAGACTATTGGACAAGTACAACCTAAGTCTAAATGTTGTAGTGATAAATCATCAAACCACGGACATCGTCGGGTATTTCAGTTAGTAACAAAGAAACACAAGGCTATTGGACAAGTGCAACCTAAGTCTGAATGTTGTAGTGATAAATCATCAAACCACGGACAACGTCGGGTATTTCAGTTAGTAACAAAGAAACACAAGGCTATTGGACAAGTACAACCTAAGTCTAAATGTTGTAGTGATAAATCATCAAACCACGGACAACGTCGGGTATTTCAGTTAGTAATAAAGAAACACAAGACTATTGGACAAGTACAACCAAAGTCTAAATGTTGTAGTGATAAATCATCAAACCACGGACAACGTCGGGTATTTCAGTTAGTAACAAAGAAACACAAGACTATTGGACAAGTACAACCTAAGTCTAAATGTTGTAGTGATAGATCATCAAACCACGGACAACGTCGGGTATTTCAGTTAGTAACAAAGAAACACAAGACTATTGGACAAGTACAACCTAAGTCTAAATGTTGTAGTGATAAATCATCAAACCACAGACAACGTCGGGTATTTCAGTTAGTAACAAAGAAACACAAGGCTATTGGACAAGTGCAACCTAAGTCTGAATGTTGTAGTGATAAATCATCAAACCACGGACAACGTCGGGTATTTCAGTTAGTAACAAACAAACACAAGGCTATTGGACAAGTGCAACCTAAGTCTGAATGTTGTAGTGATAAATCATCAAACCACGGACAACGTCGGGTATTTCAGTTACTAACAAACAAACACAAGGCTATTGGACAAGTGCAACCTAAGTCTGAATGTTGTAGTGATAAATCATCAAACCACGGACAACGTCGGGTATTTCAGTTAGTAACAAACAAACACAAGGCTATTGGACAAGTGCAACCTAAGTCTGAATGTTGTAGTGATAAATCATCAAACCACGGACAACGTCGGGTATTTCAGTTAGTAACAAACAAACACAAGGCTATTGGACAAGTGCAACCTAAGTCTGAATGTTGTAGTGATAAATCATCAAACCACGGACAACGTCGGGTATTTCAGTTAGTAACAAACAAACACAAGGCTATTGGACAAGTACAACCTAAGTCTAAATGTTGTAGTGATAAATCATCAAACCACGGACAACGTCGGGTATTTCAGTTAGTAACAAAGAAACACAAGGCTATTGGACAAGTGCAACCTAAGTCTAAATGTTGTAGTGATAAATCATCAAACCACGGACAACGTCGGGTATTTCAGTTAGTAACAAACAAACACAAGGCTATTGGACAAGTACAACCTAAGTCTAAATGTTGTAGTGATAAATCATCAAACCACGGACAACATCGGGTATTTCAGTTAGTAACAAAGAAACACAAGGCTATTGGACAGGTACAACCTAAGTCTAAATGTTGTAGTGATAAATCGTGAAACCACGGGCAACGTCGGGTATTTCAGTTAGTAACAAAGAAACACAAGGCTATTGGACAAGTGCAACCTAAGTCTGGATGTTGTAGTGATAAATCATCAAACCGCAGACAACGTCGGGTATTTCAGTTAGTAACAAAGAAACACAAGGCTATTGGACAAGTACAACCTAAGTCTAAATGTTGTAGTGATAAATCATCAAACCACGGGCAACGTCGGATATTTCAGTTAGTAACAAAGAAACACAAGGCTCTTGGACAAGTACAACCTAAGTCTAAATGTTGTAGTGATAAATCATCAAACCGCAGACAACGTCGGGTATTTCAGTTAGTAACAAAGAAACACAAGGCTATTGGACAAGTACAACCTAAGTCTAAATGTTGTAGTGATAAATCATCAAACCACGGGCAACGTCGGATATTTCAGTTAGTAACAAAGAAACACAAGGCTATTGTACAAGTACAACCTAAGTCTAAATGTTGTAGTGATAAATCATCAAACCGCAGACAACGTCGGGTATTTCAGTTAGTAACAAAGAAACACAAGGCTATTGGACAAGTACAACCTAAGTCTAAATGTTGTAGTGATAAATCATCAAACCACGGGCAACGTCGGATATTTCAGTTAGTAACAAAGAAACACAAGGCTCTTGGACAAGAACAACCTAAGTCTAAATGTTGTAGTGATAAATCATCAAACCACGGACAACGTCGTGTATTTCAGTTAGTAACAAAGAAACACAAGGCTATTGGACAAGTGCAACCTAAGTCTAAATGTTGTAGTGATAAATCATCAAACCACGGACAACGTCGGGTATTTCAGTTAGTAACAAAGAAACACAAGACTATTGGACAAGTACAACCTAAGTCTAAATGTTGTAGTGATAAATCATCAAACCACGGACATCGTCGGGTATTTCAGTTAGTAACAAAGAAACACAAGGCTATTGGACAAGTGCAACCTAAGTCTGAATGTTGTAGTGATAAATCATCAAACCACGGACAACGTCGGGTATTTCAGTTAGTAACAAAGAAACACAAGGCTATTGGACAAGTACAACCTAAGTCTAAATGTTGTAGTGATAAATCATCAAACCACGGACAACGTCGGGTATTTCAGTTAGTAATAAAGAAACACAAGACTATTGGACAAGTACAACCAAAGTCTAAATGTTGTAGTGATAAATCATCAAACCACGGACAACGTCGGGTATTTCAGTTAGTAACAAAGAAACACAAGACTATTGGACAAGTACAACCTAAGTCTAAATGTTGTAGTGATAGATCATCAAACCACGGACAACGTCGGGTATTTCAGTTAGTAACAAAGAAACACAAGACTATTGGACAAGTACAACCTAAGTCTAAATGTTGTAGTGATAAATCATCAAACCACAGACAACGTCGGGTATTTCAGTTAGTAACAAAGAAACACAAGGCTATTGGACAAGTGCAACCTAAGTCTAAATGTTGTAGTGATAAATCATCAAACCACGGACAACGTCGGGTATTTCAGATAGTAATAAAGAAACACAAGACTATTGGACAAGTACAACCTAAGTCTAAATGTTGTAGTCATAAATCATCAAACCACGGACAACGTCGGGTATTTCAGATAGTAATAAAGAAACACAAGACTATTGGACAAGTTGAACCTAAGTCTAAATGTTGTGATAAATCATCAAACCACGGACAACGTCGGGTATTTCAGTTAGTAACAAAGAAACACAAGGCTATCGGACAAGTACAACCTAAGTCTAAATGTTGTAGTGATAAATCATCAAACCACGGACAACGTCGGGTATTTCAGTTAGTAATAAAGAAACACAAGACTATTGGACAAGTACAACCAAAGTCTAAATGTTGTAGTGATAAATCATCAAACCACGGACAACGTCGGGTATTTCAGTTAGTAACAAAGAAACACAAGACTATTGGACAAGTACAACCTAAGTCTAAATGTTGTAGTGATAGATCATCAAACCACGGACAACGTCGGGTATTTCAGTTAGTAACAAAGAAACACAAGACTATTGGACAAGTACAACCTAAGTCTAAATGTTGTAGTGATAAATCATCAAACCACAGACAACGTCGGGTATTTCAGTTAGTAACAAAGAAACACAAGGCTATTGGACAAGTGCAACCTAAGTCTGAAGGTTGTAGTGATAAATCATCAAACCACGGACAACGTCGGGTATTTCAGTTAGTAACAAACAAACACAAGGCTATTGGACAAGTGCAACCTAAGTCTGAATGTTGTAGTGATAAATCATCAAACCACGGACAACGTCGGGTATTTCAGTTAGTAACAAACAAACACAAGGCTATTGGACAAGTGCAACCTAAGTCTGAATGTTGTAGTGATAAATCATCAAACCACGGACAACGTCGGGTATTTCAGTTAGTAACAAACAAACACAAGGCTATTGGACAAGTACAACCTAAGTCTAAATTTTGTAGTGATAAATCATCAAACCACGGACAACGTCGGGTATTTCAGTTAGTAACAAAGAAACACAAGGCTATTGGACAAGTGCAACCTAAGTCTAAATGTTGTAGTGATAAATCATCAAACCACGGACAACGTCGGGTATTTCAGTTAGTAACAAACAAACACAAGGCTATTGGACAAGTACAACCTAAGTCTAAATGTTGTAGTGATAAATCATCAAACCACGGACAACATCGGGTATTTCAGTTAGTAACAAAGAAACACAAGGCTATTGGACAAGTACAACCTAAGTCTAAATGTTGTAGTGATAAATCGTGAAACCACGGGCAACGTCGGGTATTTCAGTTAGTAACAAAGAAACACAAGGCTATTGGACAAGTGCAACCTAAGTCTGAATGTTGTAGTGATAAATCATCAAACCGCAGACAACGTCGGGTATTTCAGTTAGTAACAAAGAAACACAAGGCTATTGGACAAGTACAACCTAAGTCTAAATGTTGTAGTGATAAATCATCAAACCACGGGCAACGTCGGATATTTCAGTTAGTAACAAAGAAACACAAGGCTCTTGGACAAGTACAACCTAAGTCTAAATGTTGTAGTGATAAATCATCAAACCGCAGACAACGTCGGGTATTTCAGTTAGTAACAAAGAAACACAAGGCTATTGGACAAGTACAACCTAAGTCTAAATGTTGTAGTGATAAATCATCAAACCACGGGCAACGTCGGATATTTCAGTTAGTAACAAAGAAACACAAGGCTATTGTACAAGTACAACCTAAGTCTAAATGTTGTAGTGATAAATCATCAAACCGCAGACAACGTCGGGTATTTCAGTTAGTAACAAAGAAACACAAGGCTATTGGACAAGTACAACCTAAGTCTAAATGTTGTAGTGATAAATCATCAAACCACGGGCAACGTCGGATATTTCAGTTAGTAACAAAGAAACACAAGGCTCTTGGACAAGTACAACCTAAGTCTAAATGTTGTAGTGATAAATCATCAAACCACGGACAACGTCGTGTATTTCAGTTAGTAACAAAGAAACACAAGGCTATTGGACAAGTGCAACCTAAGTCTAAATGTTGTAGTGATAAATCATCAAACCACGGACAACGTCGGGTATTTCAGTTAGTAACAAAGAAACACAAGACTATTGGACAAGTACAACCTAAGTCTGAATGTTGTAGTGATAAATCATCAAACCACGGGCAACGTCGGGTATTTCAGTTAGTAACAAAGAAACACAAGGCTCTTGGACAAGTGCAACCTAAGTCTAAGTGTTGTAGTGATAAATCATCAAACCACGGAAAACGTCGTGTATTTCAGTTAGTAACAAAGAAACACAAGGCTATTGGACAAGTGCAACCTAAGTCTGAATGTTGTAGTGATAAATCATCAAACCACGGACATCGTCGGGTATTTCAGTTAGTAACAAAGAAACACAAGGCTATTGGACAAGTGCAACCTAAATCTGAATGTTGTAGTGATAAATCATCAAACCACGGACAACGTCGGGTATTTCAGTTAGTATCAAAGAAACACATGGCTATTGGACAAGTGCAACCTAAGTCTGAATGTTGTAGTGATAAACCATCAAACCACGGACAACGTCGGGTATTTCAGTTAGTAACAAAGAAGCACAAGACTATTGGACAAGTGCAACCTAGGTCTAAATGTTGTAGTGATAAATCATCAAACCACGGACAACGTCGAGCATTTTAGTTAGTAACAAATAAACACAAGACTATTGGACAAGTACAACCTAAGTCTAAATGTTGTAGTAATAAATCATCAAACCACGGACAACGTCGGGTATTTCAGATAGTAATAAAGAAACACAAGACTATTGGACAAGTTGAACCTAAGTCTAAATGTTGTGATAAATCATCAAACCACGGACAACGTCGGGTATTTCAGTTAGTAACAAAGAAACACAAGGCTATCGGACAAGTACAACCTAAGTCTAAATGTTGTAGTGATAAATCATCAAACCACGGACAACGTCGACTATTTCAGATAGTAACAAGTAAGCACAAGGCTATTGGACAAGTACAACCTAAGTCTAAATGTTGTAGTGATAAATCATCAAACCACGGACAACGTCGGGTATTTCAGTTAGTAATAAAGAAACACAAGACTATTGGACAAGTACAACCTATGTCTAAATGTTGCAGTGATAAATCATGAAACCACGGACAACGTCGGGTATTTCAGTTAGTAACAAGTAAACACAAGGCTATTGGACAAGTACAACCTAAGTCTAAATGTTGTAGTGATAAATCATCAAACCACGGACAACGTCGGGTATTTCAGTTAGTAACAAAGAAACACAAGACTATTGGACAAGTACAACCTAAGTCTAAATGTTGTAGTGATAAATCATCAAACCACGGACATCGTCGGGTATTTCAGTTGGTAACAAAGAAACACAAGGCTATTGGACAAGTGCAACCTAAGTCTGAATGTTGTAGTGATAAATCATCAAACTACGGACAACGTCGGGTATTTCAGTTAGTAACAAAGAAACAAGGCTATTGGACAAGTACAACCTAAGTCTAAATGTTGTAGTGATAAATCATCAAACCACGGACAACGTCGGGTATTTCAGTTAGTAATAAAGAAACACAAGACTATTGGACAAGTACAACCAAAGTCTAAATGTTGTAGTGATAAATCATCAAACCACGGACAACGTCGGGTATTTCAGTTAGTAACAAAGAAACACAAGACTATTGGACAAGTACAACCTAAGTCTAAATGTTGTAGTGATAGATCATCAAACCACGGACAACGTCGGGTATTTCAGTTAGTAACAAAGAAACACAAGACTATTGGACAAGTACAACCTAAGTCTAAATGTTGTAGTGATAAATCATCAAACCACGGACAACGTCGGGTATTTCAGTTAGTAACAAAGAAACACAAGGCTATTGGACAAGTGCAACCTAAGTCTGAATGTTGTAGTGATAAATCATCAAACCACGGACAACGTCGGGTATTTCAGTTAGTAACAAACAAACACAAGGCTATTGGACAAGTGCAACCTAAGTCTGAAGGTTGTAGTGATAAATCATCAAACCACGGACAACGTCGGGTATTTCAGTTAGTAACAAACAAACACAAGGCTATTGGACAAGTGCAACCTAAGTCTGAATGTTGTAGTGATAAATCATCAAACCACGGACAACGTCGGGTATTTCAGTTAGTAACAAACAAACACAAGGCTATTGGACAAGTGCAACCTAAGTCTGAATGTTGTAGTGATAAATCATCAAACCACGGACAACGTCGGGTATTTCAGTTAGTAACAAACAAACACAAGGCTATTGGACAAGTGCAACCTAAGTCTGAATGTTGTAGTGATAAATCATCAAACCACGGACAACGTCGGGTATTTCAGTTAGTAACAAACAAACACAAGGCTATTGGACAAGTACAACCTAAGTCTAAATGTTGTAGTGATAAATCATCAAACCACGGACAACGTCGGGTATTTCAGTTAGTAACAAAGAAACACAAGGCTATTGGACAAGTGCAACCTAAGTCTAAATGTTGTAGTGATAAATCATCAAACCACGGACAACGTCCGGTATTTCAGTTAGTAACAAAGAAACACAAGGCTATTGGACAAGTACAACCTAAGTCTAAATGTTGTAGTGATAAATCATCAAACCACGGACAACGTCGGGTATTTCAGTTAGTAACAAAGAAACACAAGGCTATTGGACAAGTACAACCTAAGTCTAAATGTTGTAGTGATAAATCGTGAAACCACGGGCAACGTCGGGTATTTCAGTTAGTAACAAAGAAACACAAGGCTATTGGACAAGTGCAACCTAAGTCTGAATGTTGTAGTGATAAATCATCAAACCGCAGACAACGTCGGGTATTTCAGTTAGTAACAAAGAAACACAAGGCTAATGGACAAGTACAACCTAAGTCTAAATGTTGTAGTGATAAATCATCAAACCACGGACAACGTCGTGTATTTCAGTTAGTAACAAAGAAACACAAGGCTATTGGACAAGTGCAACCTAAGTCTAAATGTTGTAGTGATAAATCATCAAACCACGGACAACGTCGGGTATTTCAGTTAGTAACAAACAAACACAAGGCTATTGGACAAGTACAACCTAAGTCTAAATGTTGTAGTGATAAATCATCAAACCACGGACAACGTCGGGTATTTCAGTTAGTAACAAAGAAACACAAGGCTATTGGACAAGTACAACCTAAGTCTAAATGTTGTAGTGATAAATCATCAAACCGCAGACAACGTCGGGTATTTCAGTTAGTAACAAAGAAACACATGGCTATTGGACAAGTACAACCTAAGTCTAAATGTTGTAGTGATAAATCATCAAACCACGGGCAACGTCGGATATTTCAGTTAGTAACAAAGAAACACAAGGCTATTGTACAAGTACAACCTAAGTCTAAATGTTGTGGTGATAAATCATCAAACCGCAGACAACGTCGGGTATTTCAGTTAGTAACAAAGAAACACAAGGCTATTGGACAAGTACAACCTAAGTCTAAATGTTGTAGTGATAAATCATCAAACCACGGGCAACGTCGGATATTTCAGTTAGTAACAAAGAAACACAAGGCTCTTGGACAAGTACAACCTAAGTCTAAATGTTGTAGTGATAAATCATCAAACCACGGACAACGTCGTGTATTTCAGTTAGTAACAAAGAAACACAAGGCTATTGGACAAGTGCAACCTAAGTCTAAATGTTGTAGTGATAAATCATCAAACCACGGACAACGTCGGGTATTTCAGTTAGTAACAAAGAAACACAAGACTATTGGACAAGTACAACCTAAGTCTGAATGTTGTAGTGATAAATCATCAAACCACGGGCAACGTCGGGTATTTCAGTTAGTAACAAAGAAACACAAGGCTCTTGGACAAGTGCAACCTAAGTCTAAGTGTTGTAGTGATAAATCATCAAACCACGGAAAACGTCGTGTATTTCAGTTAGTAACAAAGAAACACAAGGCTATTGGACAAGTGCAACCTAAGTCTGAATGTTGTAGTGATAAATCATCAAACCACGGACATCGTCGGGTATTTCAGTTAGTAACAAAGAAACACAAGGCTATTGGACAAGTGCAACCTAAATCTGAATGTTGTAGTGATAAATCATCAAACCACGGACAACGTCGGGTATTTCAGTTAGTATCAAAGAAACACATGGCTATTGGACAAGTGCAACCTAAGTCTGAATGTTGTAGTGATAAACCATCAAACCACGGACAACGTCGGGTATTTCAGTTTGTAACAAAGAAGCACAAGACTATTGGACAAGTGCAACCTAGGTCTAAATGTTGTAGTGATAAATCATCAAACCACGGACAACGTCGAGCATTTTAGTTAGTAACAAATAAACACAAGACTATTGGACAAGTACAACCTAAGTCTAAATGTTGTAGTAATAAATCATCAAACCACGGACAACGTCGGGTATTTCAGATAGTAATAAAGAAACACAAGACTATTGGACAAGTTGAACCTAAGTCTAAATGTTGTGATAAATCATCAAACCACGGACAACGTCGGGTATTTCAGTTAGTAACAAAGAAACACAAGGCTATCGGACAAGTACAACCTAAGTCTAAATGTTGTAGTGATAAATCATCAAACCACGGACAACGTCGACTATTTCAGATAGTAACAAGTAAGCACAAGGCTATTGGACAAGTACAACCTAAGTCTAAATGTTGTAGTGATAAATCATCAAACCACGGACAACGTCGGGTATTTCAGTTAGTAATAAAGAAACACAAGACTATTGGACAAGTACAACCTATGTCTAAATGTTGCAGTGATAAATCATGAAACCACGGACAACGTCGGGTATTTCAGCTAGTAACAAGTAAACACAAGGCTATTGGACAAGTACAACCTAAGTCTAAATGTTGTAGTGATAAATCATCAAACCACGGACAACGTCGGGTATTTCAGTTAGTAACAAAGAAACACAAGACTATTGGACAAGTACAACCTAAGTCTAAATGTTGTAGTGATAAATCATCAAACCACGGACATCGTCGGGTATTTCAGTTGGTAACAAAGAAACACAAGGCTATTGGACAAGTGCAACCTAAGTCTGAATGTTGTAGTGATAAATCATCAAACTACGGACAACGTCGGGTATTTCAGTTAGTAACAAAGAAACAAGGCTATTGGACAAGTACAACCTAAGTCTAAATGTTGTAGTGATAAATCATCAAACCACGGACAACGTCGGGTATTTCAGTTAGTAATAAAGAAACACAAGACTATTGGACAAGTACAACCAAAGTCTAAATGTTGTAGTGATAAATCATCAAACCACGGACAACGTCGGGTATTTCAGTTAGTAACAAAGAAACACAAGACTATTGGACAAGTACAACCTAAGTCTAAATGTTGTAGTGATAGATCATCAAACCACGGACAACGTCGGGTATTTCAGTTAGTAACAAAGAAACACAAGACTATTGGACAAGTACAACCTAAGTCTAAATGTTGTAGTGATAAATCATCAAACCACGGACAACGTCGGGTATTTCAGTTAGTAACAAAGAAACACAAGGCTATTGGACAAGTGCAACCTAAGTCTGAATGTTGTAGTGATAAATCATCAAACCACGGACAACGTCGGGTATTTCAGTTAGTAACAAACAAACACAAGGCTATTGGACAAGTGCAACCTAAGTCTGAATGTTGTAGTGATAAATCATCAAACCACGGACAACGTCGGGTATTTCAGTTAGTAACAAACAAACACAAGGCTATTGGACAAGTGCAACCTAAGTCTGAATGTTGTAGTGATAAATCATCAAACCACGGACAACGTCGGGTATTTCAGTTAGTAACAAACAAACACAAGGCTATTGGACAAGTGCAACCTAAGTCTGAATGTTGTAGTGATAAATCATCAAACCACGGACAACGTCGGGTATTTCAGTTAGTAACAAACAAACACAAGGCTATTGGACAAGTGCAACCTAAGTCTGAATGTTGTAGTGATAAATCATCAAACCACGGACAACGTCGGGTATTTCAGTTAGTAACAAACAAACACAAGGCTATTGGACAAGTACAACCTAAGTCTAAATGTTGTAGTGATAAATCATCAAACCACGGACAACGTCGGGTATTTCAGTTAGTAACAAAGAAACACAAGGCTATTGGACAAGTGCAACCTAAGTCTAAATGTTGTAGTGATAAATCATCAAACCACGGACAACGTCCGGTATTTCAGTTAGTAACAAAGAAACACAAGGCTATTGGACAAGTACAACCTAAGTCTAAATGTTGTAGTGATAAATCATCAAACCACGGACAACGTCGGGTATTTCAGTTAGTAACAAAGAAACACAAGGCTATTGGACAAGTACAACCTAAGTCTAAATGTTGTAGTGATAAATCGTGAAACCACGGGCAACGTCGGGTATTTCAGTTAGTAACAAAGAAACACAAGGCTATTGGACAAGTGCAACCTAAGTCTGAATGTTGTAGTGATAAATCATCAAACCGCAGACAACGTCGGGTATTTCAGTTAGTAACAAAGAAACACAAGGCTATTGGACAAGTACAACCTAAGTCTAAATGTTGTAGTGATAAATCATCAAACCACGGGCAACGTCGGATATTTCAGTTAGTAACAAAGAAACACAAGGCTCTTGGACAAGTACAACCTAAGTCTAAATGTTGTAGTGATAAATCATCAAACCGCAGACAACGTCGGGTATTTCAGTTAGTAACAAAGAAACACAAGGCTATTGGACAAGTACAACCTAAGTCTAAATGTTGTAGTGATAAATCATCAAACCACGGGCAACGTCGGATATTTCAGTTAGTAACAAAGAAACACAAGGCTATTGTACAAGTACAACCTAAGTCTAAATGTTGTAGTGATAAATCATCAAACCGCAGACAACGTCGGGTATTTCAGTTAGTAACAAAGAAACACAAGGCTATTGGACAAGTACAACCTAAGTCTAAATGTTGTAGTGATAAATCATCAAACCACGGGCAACGTCGGATATTTCAGTTAGTAACAAAGGAACCCAAGGCTCTTGGACAAGTACAACCTAAGTCTAAATGTTGTAGTGATAAATCATCAAACCACGGACAACGTCGTGTATTTCAGTTAGTAACAAAGAAACACAAGGCTATTGGACAAGTACAACCTAAGTCTGAATGTTGTAGTGATAAATCATCAAACCACGGGCAACGTCGGGTATTTCAGTTAGTAACAAAGAAACACAAGGCTCTTGGACAAGTGCAACCTAAGTCTAAGTGTTGTAGTGATAAATCATCAAACCACGGACAACGTCGTGTATTTCAGTTAGTAACAAAGAAACACTAGACTATTGGACAAGTGCAACCTAAGTCTGAATGTTGTAGTGATAAATCATCAAACCACGGACAACGTCGAGTATTTCAATTAGTATATGATAAAGTTATTTCTCCATGATAGGCTTTGTTAGAATGTGTGCTACAAAAAGGGTAGGGAAGGTGAAGTGAGTACAACACATAAACTTTTTTCGATTAATTTGCCGAAGAGACATAGAGTGTAACGAGATATGGCAGAACACAAGGCAAGCCGTTGGAAAAACCAAAGCGAATGGAAAGCTATAATTAGAATCGCTGGTTCCTCCCGGGTGTAATGTAATCCCAAGTGCTGGGGGTGAGTCCCGCACCACGTGGCACAAGCCTGCAATTGGGGTTAAAACAGACTGCTCGACTCCAGCATTCATTCCTAGAATTCATCTCTTTGTTCCTGCATCGCATGTTGCACTCATATCGCTTTCTCTACGCATTCCTATATATGCTTCAGTTATATTATACAGCTCCTATATAACTTTTATGAGTTATTATGTAAATCATGAATATTATCTAAAGCGATTAGTTTCATGATAGTTTGTGGTTGGTGTATAAAAATGACTTCTTCCATCAGAAAAATAAAAAATTTACTCTCTAAACATGTGAATTGTACCTTTTCTACTTTTTCTACTACGTGTAGTACGGAAATGTATTTCACCCAAAAATTCGATGTCAACGGAAAGTATATTTTTAGGCCCCCTGAATAAAAAAGCATTTCTAGAAAAAGACTATGTGTGTGCGGGGGGGGGGGGGGGATAGGCTACATGTGGACAGCATAACTCAAGTAATCTGACAAGTAATCATCAAAATTGGTTTTCCTCGACGTCGAATTTTTAATACACTATCTGCTAGCTGATGTGCATTAAATTGTGTTATGGTCCCAGAATTTTCCAGCATGTCCTCCATTATGTGACTTCAAACTCAGTATTTGATTTTTAAATCTAAAAATTTACTAAATTTGCCTTAAAAAATTAAACAGAGAAAGGATATACAAAATATATTCAATGTCCATGAAAAGCCAAAGTAATTAATTACTTTAAAGGTATTTATTTGTTTCTTCCACAGATTGAATAGTGTTAGAGTTTATAAAATAATAAAACAGGTGTGATTGTTTAATTTTTGATACACATGAAATATGTTGAATATTAAAGTATTTTCGCATTGTGAAAAAATTGAATAATTAATTCCCTCAAAACTATAGGACAGATCGTGTTAAACCCTTTTGTGGTAGTTAATAACATAAACACCCTTAGGTGTGCAAAATATAGATTTTTATACCTGTAAAAATACAGAACATTCACGAAATTATGGTCAAATTTGTATATCTTCTATTACATCGTTTAAATGTCCCTCGCGAGTAAGAAATACTAGTATATTCGTACATTCATTACTTATGACTATTATTGCAACATGTTTCTGTTACCTACCGCGCAAGCAGCGTGCAGGATTAATGGCCCTGAAAAGGGATGCAATATCTCTGAGTGGTCCGCTACGTAGGGAGACGTCTGTTCAAGTGATTCTGACGGACGAGGAAAAAGTTTCATTCCGCTTAGTATATACATTTTCATTTGTACGCTCTACATTGTTATACCGGCTCTACAGATTTACTCGACACTAGCTGAAATACCCAGCTTGTACAATAGGCTTGTGTTTCATTGTTACTAGCTGAAATACCCAGCTTGTCCAATAGCCTTGTGTTTCATTGTTACTAGCTGAAATACCCAGCTTGTCCAATAGCCTTGTGTTTCTTTGTTACTAACTGAAATACCCGACGTTGTCCGTGGGTTGATGATTTATCTTAACATTTAGAGGTAGGTTGTACTTGTCCAATAGCCTTGTGTTTCTTTGTTACTAGCTGAAATACCCAGCTTGTCCAACAGCCTTGTGTTTCATTGTTACTAGCTGAAATACCCAGCTTGTCCAACAGCCTTGTGTTTCTTTGTTACTAGCTGAAATATCCAGCTTGTCCAACAGCCTTGTGTTTCATTGTTACTAGCTGAAATACCCAGCTTGTCCAACAGTCTTGTGTTTCATTGTTACTAGCTGAAATACCCAGCTTGTCCAACAGTCTTGTGTTTCATTGTTACTAGCTGAAATACCCAGCTTGTCCAATAGCCTTGTGTTTCATTGTTACTAGCTGAAATACCCAGCTTGTACAATAGCCTTGTGTTTCATTGTTACTAGCTGAAATACCCAGCTTGTCCAATAGCCTTGTGTTTCATTGTTACTAGCTGAAATACCCAGCTTGTACAATAGCCCTGTGTTTCATTGTTACTAGCTGAAATATCCAGCTTGTCCAACAGCCTTGTGTTTCATTGTTACTAGCTGAAATACCCAGCTTGTACAATAGCCTTGTGTTTCATTGTTACTAGCTGAAATACCCAGCTTGTACAATAGCCTTGTGTTTCATTGTTACTAGCTGAAATATCCAGCTTGTCCAACAGCCTTGTGTTTCATTGTTACTAGCTGAAATACCCAGCTTGTACAATAGCCTTGTGTTTCATTGTTACTAGCTGAAATACCCAGCTTGTACAATAGCCTTGTGTTTCATTGTTACTAGCTGAAATATCCAGCTTGTCCAACAGCCTTGTGTTTCATTGTTACTAGCTGAAATACCCAGCTTGTCCAATAGCCTTGTGTTTCATTGTTACTAAGTGAAATACCCAGCTTGTACAATAGCCTTGTGTTTCATTGTTACTTGCTGAAATATCCAGCTTGTCCAACAGCCTTGTGTTTCATTGTTACTAGCTGAAATACCCAGCTTGTACAATAGCCTTGTGTTTCATTGTTACTAGCTGAAATACCCAGCTTGTACAATAGCCTTGTGTTTCATTGTTACTAGCTGAAATATCCAGCTTGTCCAACAGCCTTGTGTTTCATTGTTACTAGCTGAAATACCCAGCTTGTCCATCAGCCTTGTGTTTCATTGTTACTAGCTGAAATACCCAGCTTGTCCAATAGCCTTGTGTTTCATTGTTACTAAGTGAAATACCCAGCTTGTACAATAGCCTTGTGTTTCATTGTTACTTGCTGAAATATCCAGCTTGTCCAACAGCCTTGTGTTTCATTGTTACTAGCTGAAATACCCAGCTTGTACAATAGCCTTGTGTTTCATTGTTACTAGCTGAAATACCCAGCTTGTACAATAGCCTTGTGTTTCATTGTTACTAGCTGAAATATCCAGCTTGTCCAACAGCCTTGTGTTTCATTGTTACTAGCTGAAATACCCAGCTTGTCCATCAGCCTTGTGTTTCATTGTTACTAGCTGAAATACCCAGCTTGTCCAACAGCCTTGTGTTTCATTGTTACTAGCTGAAATACCCAGCTTGTCCAACAGCCTTGTGTTTCATTGTTACTAGCTGAAATACCCAGCTTGTCCAATAGCCTTGTGTTTCATTGTTACTAGCTGAAATACCCAGCTTGTACAATAGCCTTGTGTTTCATTGTTACTAACTGAAATACCAGACGTTGTCCGTGGGTTGATGATTTATCTTAACATTTAGACTTAGGTTGTACTTGTCCAATAGTCTTGTGTTTCTTTGTTACTAACTGAAATACCCGACGTTGTCCGTGGTTTGATGATTTATCACTACAACATTTAGACTTCGGTTGCACTTGTCCAATAGCCTTGTGTTTCTTTGTTACTAACTGAAATACCCGGCGTTGTCCGTGGGTTGATGATTTATCACTACAACATTTAGACTTAGGTTGTACTTGTCCAATAGCCTTGTGTTTCTTTGTTACTAACTGAAATACCCGACGTTGTCCGTGGTTTGATGATTTATCACTACAACATTTAGACTTAGGTTGTACTTGTCCAATAGCCTTGTGTTTCTTTGTTACTAACTGAAATACCCGACGTTGTCCGTGGTTTGATGATTTATCACTACCACATTTAGACTTAGGTTGTACTTGTCCAATAGCCTTGTGTTTCATTGTTACTAGCTGAAATACCCAGCTTGTACAATAGCCTTGTGTTTCATTGTTACTAACTGAAATACCCGACGTTGTCCGTGGGTTGATGATTTATCTTAACATTTAGACTTAGGTTCTAATTGTCCAATAGCCTTGTGTTTCTTTGTTACTAACTGAAATACCCGACGTTGTCCGTGGTTTGATGATTTAACACTACAACATTTAGACTTAGGTTGTACTTGTCCAATAGTCTTGTGTTTCTTTGTTACTAACTGAAATACCCGACGTTGTCCGTGGTTTGATGATTTATCACTACAACATTTAGACTTAGGTTGCACTTGTCCAATAGCCTTGTGTTTCTTTGTTACTAACTGAAATACCCGGCGTTGTCCGTGGGTTGATGATTTATCACTACAACATTTAGACTTATGTTGTACTTGTCCAATAGGCTTGTGTTTCTTTGTTACTAACTGAAATACCCGACGTTGTCCGTGGTTTGATGATTTATCACTACAACATTTAGACTTAGGTTGTACTTGTCCAATAGCCTTGTGTTTCTTTGTTACTAACTGAAATACCCGACGTTGTCCGTGGTTTGATGATTTATCACTACCACATTTAGACTTAGGTTGTACTTGTCCAATAGCCTTGTGTTTCTTTGTTACTAACTGAAATACCCGACGTTGTCCGTGGTTTGATGATTTATCACTACAACATTTAGACTTAGGTTGCACTTGTCCAATAGTCTAGTGTTTCTTTGTTACTAACTGAAATACCCGACGTTGTCCGTGGTTTGATGATTTATCACTACAACATTTAGACTTAGGTTGCACTTGTCCAATGGCCTTGTGTTTCTTTGTTACTAACTGAAATACCCGACGTTGTCCGTGGTTTGATGATTTATCACTACAACATTTAGACTTAGGTTGTACTTGTCCAATAGCCTTGTGTTTCTTTGTTACTAACTGAAATACCCGACGTTGTCCGTGGTTTGATGATTTATCACTACAACATTTAGACTTAGGTTGTACTTGTCCAATAGCCTTGTGTTTCTTTGTTACTAACTGAAATACCCGACGTTGTGCGTGGTTTGATGATTTATCACTACAACATTTAGACTTAGGTTGTACTTGTCCAATAGCCTTGTGTTTCTTTGTTACTAACTGAAATACCCGACGTTGTCCGTGGTTTGATGATTTATCACTACCACATTTAGACTTAGGTTGTACTTGTCCAATAGCCCTGTGTTTCTTTGTTACTAACTGAAATACCCGACGTTGTCCGTGGTTTGATGATTTATCACTACAATATTTAGACTTAGGTTGTACTTAGCCTTGTGTTTCTTTGGAGGTATTTAAAAACATTACATAACACACTTAAAGAAATATTTAATTAGATCTCTTAGGATACCTACTACAAGGAATAAAGGTAAACTAAATAAATTAAAACACCGGAATTATACTTTGCAAAACCACTGTTGAACCAGCATAATACCTGCATTTATGTTTCAAACATATAGAAAATAATATTAATTGTATGTAGAATTGGGAGTAGAGAGGGGAATGTGTTTCATAAAAGTAAAGCGAGCAGAGAAAAGCATGTAAATGTAATATGTTGCATTTGTATTTGTATAATATAGAAATGTGCATGAATTGTTTGTAGAAGAGGGATAACAAATACATATGAATGTGTTGTGTGAAAAGAAAGTGAGGTAAGGAAACCAT
This sequence comes from Tenodera sinensis, assembly GCA_030765045.1. NCBI lineage: Eukaryota > Metazoa > Arthropoda > Insecta > Mantodea > Mantidae > Tenodera > Tenodera sinensis. The sequence continues at coordinate 8,741,461 of CM060970.1, forward strand.
GTGAATGTGATACGTTGCATTTGTATTTTAATCATATAGAAAATAGTGGATACGTCCATGGTGTGCGAGTTAAAATTTCTGATGTGTTGCACCCACATGACTTTCTTTACTCTTATACCAACCATTCTTACAAACTCTTAGTCCTAGATCTTCTTCGTGTTAGTTGAGAGAAACATGCGTCACTGGGTTCAATGCCAGTCTAATGAGTGCTTCTAAATGGAATGTTCGCCTGTGACAAATTAGCATCTGTGACTAAGCTGGGTCACGCTGAATACTGTCCACGTTTCTAACTTCAGAGTTTGGGAAGCAGCTACTAGCAAATGCGCAAATAGAATTACTAAACAGCTAGAATATTTTAACATCATACCTGCAACTGTAATTAAATAAAACGTGGCTTTAACTTTAAAAACACACTCCACAGAGATCTCTGGGTTAGAGACAGGTACCTCGTGGCTTTGTATGTAACCTTCTAGATCTCATCCCTGCTCGTATCATATCATATTACTTTATTCTTCTAAAAATCTTGGTGTGATTAGAAATATGTTCATATGTGTGAGTGTGCGAACTTAAAAACGAAATGTCGGTGAAATACGAAATTTGATATTTTTTAAATTCTACATCTTTCAAGGATACCGTAAGAAGATTTTCAAGATAATCTCCACACTCCAGACTACCCTTTAGATGGAACACTTTTAGACATTTTGTAGTACCTATATAAAAAATAGTGTCAATGATTTTGATTAAAATACCATATGTTTAACACATCTTTATGAGAAATGAAATGTATATCTTGAATTTTCTGGGAATAGTCTTAAAATTCCTCTTCATTCTGAATGACTTTTCTATAACTGGTAAACTGTAAGAGATAGACAAAAACTTACTGCACAAATAATGTATAGCTCATTAATAATTTTTTGAGATAGCCATTTTCGATATATATTTCTTGTTATTGGTTGTTTTTTCAAATACTTACACTTTTCTCAAATAGGAAATTGTCATTAGTTGTTTTTTACGTCCTGGACATCAAAATAAAGTGGAATTTCAAAGTCATCACAAAGAGATCAGCTTAAAAGCTTTGACTATCATTTGAAGCCTACTATATTCTAACATTACGCTTGACCTACAAGAAAGTTAACAATTAGATAATTTGTACAAATTTTTATCTCTATTGGACCGCCTCCAATAGTACTAGCATGGGGTCTTTTCCCTCACTGGGAGGTCTGGCATGGGGTGCACTCAGCCTTGTTAGGTCCCGCGAGGACCAACTGAGGAGCTTCTTGCATGAGTGTCGGCAGACGTTTTTCCAGGGGGGGGGGGCACATGTTGGAAATTTGCAATCATATAATATTAAATCATTATTTTACTGTCAAAATGTATAATATTTGTTGCAGATAACCGTATTAATTTGTGCTAAATAAAAATTGTTCTTTACATCAAAATTAAAATAATAGTTTAATAGTCAGCAACTGGCTGCACACTAAGTTCACCAACTTCCAAGGGGGGGGGGCCGCGGCCCCCCCCCCCCTTGCCCCCGTTTCGCGACGCCCATGGCTTCTTGATGGAGAAGTAGTGGCTCCAGGCCTCTGGATTAACGGACCTGACACTACCATCTAAGTTGTACAAAAATGGCGTCGGCTGTTGGTCCTGATTTCTGAGGTGTTTCCACACGCTATCCTTCGTATTGTTTTCTATGCCTTTGAGCTATTATTTCTTATAACAATTCCTATGTAAGTTTGTCTTCATATTAGCAAAGCGAGTGTTTAAAAACTTTTATTTTGGCAGTATAGGGAACGGGAATAAATCTAATAACGTGTTGACTGTGCCGTGTGTTTAACCACGTGTTCATGTTTATTGTGTTCCATCTAAGACTATAGCTACATTAGCCGTATAGTGTGGTTAATTTATATGTTTGCAAATACAATTTGTGTCACGATTACAGTGGTGAGAGGTTGTTGAAGAAAAACTGTTCCAGTAGTGTACGTTATTGTAGTCATACCTCAACCTAACCTCAAACATCACAATGCCCCGTAACTGTTGCATTCGCGGATGCAAATTAAAAATGAGAAACTTTCAGTTAAAACAAAAGGTAAATTGCAACGTAACGCTTGTAAATTCAGTATTTAATTACTATAAATTGCAGCATTATGTGTGTTGCCGGTGTGTATATAAATGGTGAATAGTGAAAGACAATAATTTCGAGACGCCGCTCTCCTACATTTTTACCCATGTAAGTAGTATGCTGCTTGTATTTATACATTATCTTTTGTCTTTGTAATTTAAATGTGTAGCTTTAGTTTAGAAGAAATGTGTTATGTTGGTGCATGTAAAACTGTAGACTATAGCAAAGTTGCTCTACAATGCTGATTTAAGTTTACGTATTTCATATATTTCATTTACAGTGCTATTTTAGGGTTATTATTTTTATTATTTCATCTGCTTTTGTGGATTCCCCGTGTAAAATGAAGTGCCATGAAGTGCTGAGTAATATGTTGTTGCAAACTGAGTAATCATAGGTTTTCAGTAAAAGTAAAAGCAAAATTCCACCCTAAAGCTTTTGAATTCAGTAGGTAGCTAATTATTCTAAATAGCAGCATTAGTATATCAGCCATCCAGTACATGTTTTGTGTAGGTATATAACATTATGTACATGGTACAGTGTGAGAAACAGTGTAAACAATGATTAATAATTCTGAGTCAACTCAATGTCAACAGTTCTGTTTTACTTAAGTAACACGCTGTTTACAGTTTTGTCTATCTTCTTTGTAATTTGCGTGTGTAATGCAGTTACATAATGGCATGTAAAACTGTAGATTGCATGAATGTTATTTAAGGTTATATATTTCATTGCACGTGGGTTATCGTTTAATATTAAATGTCATTCTTTCTTGTTTACTTGAGGTTATGTTTGAGACAGTGTTTTTGTGTTTAACACAGCCCATATTCACAAAATAGGCGTGCTATTACACCACATTTTTATTTTACTGCGTTGAAATCGTAGCCTGTAGACGAGTTGCTTATAAGTAGTTCCCACCACATAGGCCGCCATCTTGAATCGCGGTGTCAGGTCCGGTATCTAGAAGGTCCTGCCCCAGGTCCAGAAGGCCGCGTAACCGGCCGGGAGGACTCGGGGCGCTGACCACGTCCCAACCTACAGTACTGCACCCCAGCAATGATACCTGTAGTAGGCAGAGGTGGGGGACGCAGTGGCTGTGCGACAAGCCTTGGTCCTGCATGGGCTGATGCGCTGGGATTTAGTTTTTTTTTTTTTTTTTTTTTAAGTTTACCTCTATTTACATGGAGTAGATAGAAGAATAAGTGTTTGTAACAATAATTTTTACAATAGTGGGTAGAGAAAGTCATGTGAGTGCAGCACACATAAGGAAATGAAATGCTGTTTGTGTTGTCACAATTTATCACAAGTAATATCATACCTTCCTATGTGGGAAAGTCAGACCGTCCAGTTATACTTATATGGACACGTCATGAATTTAAGTATTCTATCTGTCCAGAAAACGTTAAATGATTTTAAAAAGTAGCCTAAAATACATTAATTTCGATTAGTGTAGTTCAGCACCGTCAACTGAGGAAGACCAAACCCAACAATTACATGTTTTCTCTTGTTATAACCAGTTTATAATATGAAATATTTGTGACTATTTTAACATTAACGTATCATTTTTTTCTGGAAAATAAATAAATTATTAAAATAACAATTGTTAAAAGCACAGTTATCGAATTGAAACGGAGTGCTATTTTGATTGTAAAGAGTAATAAATTGTTTTTCAGTGATTTATGGGATACAGTTGGCGACACTGACTAAACAGAAGAATGACCTAGTGATAATGTGTACAAAACAAAAGAACGACCAGGTGATAATTAAAGCTTCTATGTACGAAATGGACATTCTAGTCTTATAAAGCAAGAAATTAATTGTATGGGTGTGCACAACTGTAATCATTAGTTCAAATTTCACCAATGACAGACTTTATTCGCGAAAAACTTATCAAATTTCATTATCACTTCCTCTAAAGTTTAATTATCAGTTTCTCTTATGTTGTGATGATGAAGTATTATATATTGATTGTTTATTATAGGTGCCTCCAAAATAAGAACTAGCTATAGCAAAGAGAAATTGATAATGGTGTGTTTTCTGGGTCCTGTTTACGTGTGACTCAAATTCTTGTACAGTTTTTGTAAAGTTAATTTCTTAATTTAGGTTTTGCACGAGAGTCTGTTACAAGAAGTTGGGGGAACAGATAAGCGGATTTTCATAATTTGAAGTCTCTGTAAGTCTACAAGTTTCACAGAGCGTTTCATTCGCAAACTTTTGTTGACTTTGAGTTTGCTGATATTAAAGGCAGTAACTTTCATCATATGAGAAATGGAAAAGTTGGAAACTGCCCAACCCTTCCCGCCACAATACGTGAGAATAATGAAGCCCTAACTTTATACTAATACGCAAAACTCTGGCCCACCTCTGTGGTACGCGGGTAGCGTATCTGCGTCATATTGAATCTCGGTTAGGGATAGAGCTTTTACCGGGGTTTTGCCGTGCCCTAAAAGAAGGCTCTATGGACTCCGGACTCTTTTGTGCATCATTTCATCTGTTTCATTCATCGTCTGATTCCCTAACCATATAAGGACCTTAAGAATATGAATGACTGAAATTGAGCCCTATCGCATGTTTAAACGTCACATGGATTTTAGTATGAGCTATACATTCAAATATTTTATCTCTGTTTTCTCACTATTGATATTTTCAACAATTTTCTTCCCGTAAAATGTTCCTTGTGGAGGAGCTTTTGTATTGGGCTAATGACATTTGTTACACAGAGATATAACAAACAAAGCTTGTCCAAGATGTTATTGCAATATGTATCTAACTATGTACACACACACACACACACACACATACACACATATGTATGTATATATATATATAATCTAAGTATATATAATTCTCAAACATAAATATGACAGTTTTTAGGCAAAAAACTGTCCTTAATACGTCAATCACACAACTCTTAGCCGGCGAAGATTACATTGAAAGATTCCGTTGCATTGATACATTTAGCTAAGTTCTATTTTCTTTTTAATTCTGATGACCATGTTGAGCACATCAGGAGAAATTCATGCTATTATTGTATTGCCATCAGTTATAGACACGTGTGCAAATTTTTAAGCCAGTCAGACGACAGTCAAACGGTGAAAGCGTACGTTGTCTAAAATGGCCATGGCTTCATATAACCATAAATAACGTGACATAGTGAGGTTAACTCTGGCGGGAAGTGGCCACATATTTAACATATAAATAATCCAAATTCGTTGTACTTTTTACGTTTCGTGTTTGTTACGCTAATGCTTCCATTGTGGTAATTCCAGAATTGCGATAGCAAAACGTTTCTCATTTGAAATAAATAATTAAAGCAGTTTTATGCAATTTGTAATGTTTCTAACCTCTCCGATTTGTTTTGGAGATCGCTTACAGATACTAACATAATATCTGGTTCTTGCTCACTGATTATAAATGCTTGGTTGAGATCCGTTGCCATTTTAAGATGTATTCTTCATAGCATACATGGTAACACAATGTAATTATTTACTTTTATTGTTTTATTTGCTAGGTTAGAGGGTCCATCTGCAATTGCAAATTGTTATCGGTAGCAAATTATCTTACTAACATGTTTACATATCTTTGGGCATGTTAAATGACGTTGTGACGTTGTGTGTACACTTATATTGTACGTGCTATGTCCGACGTTTAGTAACACGTGTTGTGTTTCATAACAACATTTATCAACTGACACATTGCAATATCTACCTCTTCTGCTTGTAGTATCCACAACTGCACTGTTTTCTAACACTTCACTCATTCTCTATTTCACTTATTTGACAAGTGCAATACTTCCCAAGCAAAATAGTTTTTACAGTGTATTTATTTTGTTTGATATTTAAAAACCAAATTATATCTCAGCTAACAAATATATCAAATGAATCCTCCAGAATTGTCTCTAAATGGCACACAAAATTGTCAGGAAATTCACTAGTCGCGACCAAAAGAGCGCAGGTCTAGCGCCAAGTTGCCAGAGTTGATAACACTGTCACATACAAGGCGACCAGGTTAACAGTTCAAGCCCTCTGTAAGTTTCCTTCTTCTGGTGGGCAGACACTACATGGGCTCAAGTCCTCTCAGTCCACTTTATCATTGATTACCAAAAAAAAAAAAAAAAAAAAAAGAGAAAAGGTAAAAGGCGTCCATAAAATCGAATGAGTGAGTGCGTTGCGTTGTTTGAGAACCATCACTTAACCTTAATTTTAAGGTAGAAGAGGAAGCCGCAGCTGCGAGTCAGATCATGTGTTGTTGGAAGTTTTACCGTCTTGCACGAGAGTGTAGCAGCAATTTGACTACCACCTTTGAAAGCACATACCGCTAATGGATATCACCATATAATGCTAAAACTCTCAAGTTTGTCTTGTCAAACTCTCGAGAAGCTTTCTCGACTTTGTGCAAGTTGAGAATAAAACTCCAACATCTATGTGCTAGATCCACAGAGGAAACCTTGACGCTCGCCGACAGTTCTCTCCTTCAATACAGTAATGCATGGTGGCGTATCAGAGCTCCTTTTGCTTCTCATAAAACAGCAAGCAAAGGCCCAAAATCGTTTCAGAAAAACCGAATGTCCCACTAAAATTTAAACAACATTATTTAAACAATCTCAGAATCATGTATATAGTAATCAAATTTTACGGTTTCCCTAAAATGAATGGGAGCGGAGGCCCTTTTACCACTATACAGCAAAAAAGTAGTTCCTACGGCTTTGTGGACAGATTCAGTTTGTTTCAAATTTTTACCAAAGATCTAAATTCTATTAGTGGCCTGTAGTAAATGGTATACAGTGTTATGATAGACCAGAGCTTATCTGTGTGTCTGTCCTTCATCATGATCATGGTCCCTCTTCACTGGACTGTAACAAAATGTATAGCACCACTAGAGACCTCTAGTAAATGGTATACAGTGTTATGATAGACCAGAGCTTATCTGTGTGTCTATCCTTCATCATGATCATGGTCCCTCTTCACTGGACTGTAACAAAATGTATAGCACCACTAGTGACCTCTAGTAAATGGTATACAGTGTTATGATAGACCAGAGCTTATCTGTGTGTATATCCTTCATCATGATCATGGTCCCTCTTCACTGGACTGTAACAAAATGTATAGCACCACTAGTGACCTCTAGTAAATGGTATACAGTGTTATGATAGACCAGAGCTTATCTGTGTGTCTATCCTTCATCATGATCATGGTCCCCCTTCACTGGACTGTAACAAAATGTATAGCACCACTAGTGACCTCTAGTAAATGGTATACTGTGTTATGATAGACCAGAGCTTATCTGTGTGTCTATCCTTCATCATGATCATGGTCCCTCTTCACTGGACTGTAACAAAATGTATAGCACCACTAGTGACCTCTAGTAAATGGTATACTGTGTTATGATAGACCAGAGCTTATCTGTGTGTCTATCCTTCATCATGATCATGGTCCCTCTTCACTGGACTGTAACAAAATGTATAGCACCACTAGTGACCTCTAGTAAATGGTATACAGTGTTATGATAGACCAGAGCTTATCTGTGTGTCTATCCTTCATCATGATCATGGTCCCCCTTCACTGGACTGTAACAAAATGTATAGCACCACTAGTGACCTCTAGTAAATGGTATACTGTGTTATGATAGACCAGAGCTTATCTGTGTGTCTATCCTTCATCATGATCATGGTCCCTCTTCACTGGACTGTAACAAAATGTATAGCACCACTAGTGACCTCTAGTAAATGGTATACACTGTTATGATAGACCAGAGCTTATCTGTGTGTCTATCCTTCATCATGATCATGGTCCCTCTTCACTGGACTGTAACAAAATGTATAGCACCACTAGTGACCTCTAGTAAATGGTATACAGTGTTATGATAGACCAGAGCTTATCTGTGTGTCTATCCTTCATCATGATCATGGTACCTCTTCACTGGACTGTAACAAAACGTATAGCACCACTAGTGACCTCTAGTAAATGGTATACAGTGTTATGATAGACCAGAGCTTATCTGTGTGTCTATCCTTCATCATGATCATGGTCCCTCTTCACTGGGCTGTAACAATATGTATAGCACCACTAGTGACCTCTAGTAAATGGCATACAGCGTTATGATAGACCAGAGCTTATCTGTGTGTCTATCCTTCATCATGTTCATGGTCCCTCTTCACTGGAATGTAACAAAATGTATAGCACCACTAGTGACCTCTAGTAAATGGTATACAGTGTTATGATAGACCAGAGCTTATCTGTGTGTCTGTCCATCATGATCATGGTCCCTCTTCACTGGACTGTAACAAAATGTATAGCACCACTAGTGACCTCTAGTAAATGGTATACAGTGTTATGATAAACCAGAGCTTATCTGTGTGTCTATCCTTCATCATGATCATGGTCCCTCTTCACTGGGCTGTAACAATATGTATAGCACCACTAGTGACCTCTAGTAAATGGCATACAGCGTTATGATAGACCAGAGCTTATCTGTGTGTCTATCCTTCATCATGTTCATGGTCCCTCTTCACTGGAATGTAACAAAATGTATAGCACCACTAGTGACCTCTAGTAAATGGTATACAGTGTTATGATAGACCAGAGCTTATCTGTGTGTCTGTCCATCATGATCATGGTCCCTCTTCACTGGACTGTAACAAAATGTATAGCACCACTAGTGACCTCTAGTAAATGGTATACAGTGTTATGATAAACCAGAGCTTATCTGTGTGTCTATCCTTCATCATGATCATGGTCCCTCTTCACTGGACTGTAACAAAATGTATAGCACCACTAGTAGTGACCTCTAGTAAATGGTATACAGTGTTATGATAGACCAGAGCTTATCTGTGTGTCTATCCTTCATCATGATCATGGTCCCTCTTCACTGGACTGTAACAAAATGTATAGCACCACTAGTAGTGACCTCTAGTAAATGGTATACACTGTTATGATAGACCAGAGCTTATCTGTGTGTCTATCCTTCATCATGATCATGGTCCCTCTTCACTGGACTGTAACAAAATGTATAGCACCACTAGTGACCTCTAGTAAATGGTATACAGTGTTATGATAGACCAGAGCTTATCTGTGTGTCTATCCATCATGATCATGGTCCCTCTTCAGTGGGCTGTAACAAAATGTATAGCACCACTAGTAGTGACCTCTAGTAAATGGTACACAGTGTTATGATAGACCAGAGCTTATCTGTGTGTCTATCCTTCATCATGATCATGGTCCCTCTTCACTGGGCTGTAACAAAATGTATACCACCACTAGTGACCTGTAGTAAACGGTACACAGTGTTATGATAGACCAGAGCTTATCTGTGTGTCTATCCTTCATCATGATCATGGTCCCTCTTCACTGGGCTGTAACAAAATGTATACCACCACTAGTGACCTGTAGTAAACGGTACACAGTGTTATGATAGGCCAGAGCTTATCTGTGTGTCTATCCTTCATCATGATCATGGTCCCTCTTCACTGGGCTGTAACAAAATGTATAGCACCACTAGTGACCTGTAGTAAACGGTACACAGTGTTATGATAGACCAGAGCTTATCTGTGTGTCTATCCTTCATCATGATCATGGTACCTCTTCACTGGGCTGTAACAATATGTATAGCACCACTAGTGACCTCTAGTAAATGGTATACAGTGTTATGATAGACCAGAGCTTATCTGTGTGTCTATCCTTCATCATGATCATGGTACCTCTTCACTGGGCTGTAACAATATGTATAGCACCACTAGTGACCTGTAGTAAACGGTACACAGTGTTATGATAGACCAGAGCTTATCTGTGTGTCTATCCTTCATCATGATCATGGTCCCTCTTCACTGGGCTGTAACAAAATGTATAGCACCACTAGTGGCCTGTAGTAAACGGTACACAGTGTTATGATAGACCAGAGCTTATCTGTGTCTATCCTTCATCATGATCATGGTGCCTCTTCACTGGACTGTAACAAGAAAATCTCCATATTCCAAAGTACTCTTTGCATGGTAACATTTTTGAAATTTTTTATTTTCTTATAATGCTTCTAACGATTTTGATTTAAATAGCATACGTTTGAGATATTTGTACGAGAAATCACCTGCATAAGTATATTGGATTTTGTCAAGTATTCTAATAATTTCTCTTCGCTCTTAATGACTAACATAGCTAATAAGCCGTAAGAAATAAAATAAATCTTACTGCACAAAACATGTTGATGTGGCTAGGCCGCATTAGCGAAAAAGTTTTACTGGAGTGGGATCCGAATATCCGAGACATTCTTTATTTTTTCCAACATTTACAATGTTCTCAAACAGGAAGCCGCTATTCTGGACGTACAAAGAGAACACAATTTCAAAGCCACAACATGGCCCTTCGTGGTATTACTGTAGATTATCTCATACATAGAGGCATTAGTTATCATATAGGAATTATCATTTGGTCATTGTTTTGTTTAGTACAAATTATCACATTATTTTTTTAGTCATTGTTGCCAACTGTATCCCATAAAACGCTCAAAATGTATTACACGTTACAAACAATTAACAATCACAATATCACTCCATTTCAATTTGACAGCTGTGTTTTTAACAATTTTTGTTTTAATAATTAAAGTATTTTTCCACAATAAAGGTTTTTTGTTAATGTTAAATTGTCAGTTATCGGTTATGACTCAGTGACACTATTACAACTGACGAACCAGAACTTCGCACCTCGACCGAAAGGCGATCTTTTGGGCCTATGTCCCTAAAGGGACATCCTCGGGAGGAGTGGAGTGAATGGATCCTAAGGGCAGCCTGAATATTGCCACGACAGAACAGAGGGCAGGTTCCCTACATTTTCCCAGTTAGGAGCACCCCGGCGGAGGTTCGCTCAGTACGGTTCCCATCCCTTTGGGTTCGTACTCCCAGGGGGTGGACGGGGCTAGTAAACCGGCTACCCTCCTCCCCTCGGGCTTGTACCATCCCTTGGGGGACCCGCAAACCAGTGGCTCACCTTCCAGCCCGGGGAAGTCCCCCTGCCGTGCTGCTGCCGCGACGCTTCCAACCCTGAAAGAAACCTAACAGAGAATGAATGGTGAAATGAAAGGATTGATGTAACGAAATGGAGGGACAGGAAATTCGGAGGATACGGAAATCCTTCCCAGTATTCGCCTTGTGGCACAGGGAAACCTCCGAAAAAAACATAGGTCAGGAAGATCGATCACCGGGATCGAACCCTCGACCACAGAGGTTACCGCCTGAGCCATTCCGCTCAATAAGTAGAGGAATAAACGCTTTGTACAAGAATGAGTAAGAAAGGCATGTGTGCGCACACACTAGTTTTCTGTTTTTAATGTTTAAATTGTTTCTGGTGGAATATAGATTTATTATTCGGTTTTGTAGTAGCTATGCAAGTTTCACGTCTGCACGGACCGTACTCAGTTTCAATTTGCCTGGATAAAGCCGGAGACGGCATTAAGCTCTTTATGTGTGTGTGCGTGTCTCTCTCCCTATTCCATACAATAACGGAACATGTCACCACTCATACGTGAGTCACTTGGTTGAAATCAACCAATTATGCATGCACAACACAATTTCAAATTTCAACCAATCACAGCCTTCATTCGTGAAAAATTATCACCTCCTCTGAACTTTATCAGCTGCTCTTATGTTGTGATCAGGTTAGAGAATCTAGCTGCACTGCGTTAGAACAGCTTAAGTAATAGAGTCGCTGATGCCGGATCATCAGCTCTTGGTCTTATATCACCTCCTCCTTGCGGTTCCGCCAAACTGAACATTTTGTTACTCTGAAATATAGCAGATCTACCTTCATTTATATTCATTATATATCTAATTGCTCATTTCCCTGGATTATTGTTGATGTTCTTACGGCCAATTGGATTAGTTGTAGTGAAAATAAATCTTAATTAAAATGCATGAATTAAAGTTGTTTACTTGCTCGAGGTTTTCATATTTGGAATAACTCTTCTCGCGCTCGAAAAATTGCCATTTGAAACCCTCTCATGGTATTACTACAAAAACTCTTCATTTGGTAAATGCTGAACTTAAACACCGATTGGTACAGAAAAAAAAATTAAATCTGTGCACTTGTCATAGTTATGTATATACAAAATGAAATGTCCATGACAAAAACACTTTCGATAGTCATTTTTAATACTTTGTGTTTCTTTGTTGCAGGTTTCTGGAGCTTCACAAGTGAGTTGATTTATAAAACAATTTAATTTACTTAACTATCCTTTCTAATACATTATATTAACAATACTGTTGCCATAGAATGAGTAAGTTACAAAACATTCCCTCAGACAACTCATAAATTCCCAGTTTATTCTTATATTTGTAAGCAGAAAATAAATATGAAAGTGTGTGTCTGGGAAAAGGAACAAACATGTCTCCACACATAACTTGTTGGACCAAACTATCGATACAGTAACAATCGATACTATTAGTGTGTATACATAGAAGCAGTGTAAGAATGGCGGGGAATCTTCACTTGAAGAAGTAGGTGCAATAATAGAACACCAAGAGAAACATAACCTTGTTTATTGACATGCAACACTACCAAACAGATTTAACAGTAAACATACAGTAATGCATTAAACTTCAGAAGGACTTGCTTCACAAGAATACAACTAATGTTATTTAATATATTCCGTAAGTAGTTTGTTCCATTATCTTGTGTTCTTGCATTATTCACTAAAATAGTGAAACCAAATGTAACTCGAGGTTGTACAAAATGACTCGTGACTTGCAGTCGCTCGGAGTAACATAACCTCTACTTCCATTACTTATGCTAAACCTTCGAGAGGTTATGAATTTAACTGGTATAAACTTTAACCTTGAACGGAATTTATTAACACTATCCATGGCCCCCATAAAGGATTACAGATGAATCTATTTTTTAAATTAATACTAGAAACCTAATAGGTACCGGTATTGCAAACCTTTTTAGGGGGCTTTATGGGACACAGCTGACCCACATCAGAATTTTAAGCGGAACTAAAATTTGTCCTTATTTTCTATTTTATCAAAAATGGTTCTAACAGTTTTGGTTTGGTTAAAGTCTCATAATTAAGATATTTTCATGACAAATAAAATGTATATCTTGAAGTTTCTCTAAATGACTTCCCTGAAGTGCTCTTCATTCTCAATGACTTTTGTATAACTGGTAAACTGTAAGAGATAGACAAAATCTTACTAGGTACTGAAAAAAAATGTGGATCTCGTTAAAACACACTACATATTTATATCAACTAAAATTATTTGTGGTATTAAATATTTCTGAGATATTGTTGGTTATTTGTTTGAATGTTGAAATGTTTACATTGTTTTGAAGTGGGGACTTGTATTACGTTTATCTCGTGGTCATGCAAAACGCATAAGAGCTTTACAATACCTACAGTATGTAGGTAGTTAAGGAAATGTGAAAGTGAAGTGATGAATGATAGAGAGCAGCGAATGACAAAGCTTGTATGCTTCACTTGTCCTGTAGGAAGAGCGTCGCCATGGCAACGTTCACGCCCCACTGCGTGGTCTACCTCGAGAACCATTTACATAGTACGTAGGTACATGACCACCTTAAAGTAAACGCTGGCTCACGCGCATTCACCCACTGGGAATAGAACACCGTATAGCCTCTAAATAACTGAAAAACTGCTTAATGTTGCTCATAGGCCTCTTTTTCAGGCTTGAGGCTTTTTACGTGACGTAAATCTACTACACGAGACCACTGACTTTACTTCCCTTCCTAAGGAAGCCATGCTAAGGATTTTATGCCCGGCAAAAGTCCATCACCCTCCGCCGGTATTGAACCCTCGACCTCGGGATCTAGAGACTAACATTTTACACCCAGGTCACGGAGAATGGAACATGCGCAGATACAGGTTCACAAACAGTTGTAAAGAGAAGCGATAATTGTTAAAACGACACTGTAAACCTAAATCACTTGTTGCATTGTCACTTAATAAGAAGTTGCAAGATCTAGAAAGTTTACCACTACAATTGGAGTTCTGATGTTACATAGCAATATACTATTTTACACCATCCTAAATTTAAAAACTTCAGTAGGAAATATAGTAAACTATTTTACAAACAAACGCAGGAATGAGAAGATAATAAAACACGTAAATGTTTATATTATATACCTAATGCTTATAGTATAGTAGAGGAAGTATTGTATTCCACCCAAAAATTCGATGTCGAGATTTCACCGGAAATATGTTTCGAGGCCCCCTGAATCAAAAAAAAAAAAAAAATTAGAAAAAGGTTCGTGCGCGCTCGCGCGCGCGCGTGTGTGTGTCTGTGTGTGTGTCTATGTGTGTATGTGTGTGTCTGTGTGTGTCTATGTGTGTGTCTATGTGTGTGTGTCTGTGTGTGTGTCTGTGTGTGTCTGTGTGTGTGTCTATGTGTGTGTGTCTGTGTGTGTGTCTACGTGTGTGTGTGTCTATGTGTGTCTATGTGTGTGTGTGTGTGTCTGTGTGTGTGTGTGTGTGTGTGTGTGTGTGTGTGTGTGTGTGTGTGTGTGTGTGTGGACAGCATAACTGAAAAACGAAAAGCCGGTTAAAAATCAAAGTTGGTATTTAAGTTTAATGTCTCTCAGGGATGTGACACGAAGATTTTGAAGAAAATAGCCTCACCCTAAACTACCCTTTACATGGAAAATTTTCATTTTCATGAAAATGGCTTAGCGATTTTGATTAAAGTGACACATCTTTAAGATATTTTTGTGACAAATGAAATGTAATATGTTCTGGCCATAGCCTATGTAATCCTGTTTAGTCTGGATAAGTCGTAAACCGTAAGGGATAGACAAAATCTTCCTGCACAAAAAATGTAGATCTCTCTAAAACACACAACTTACATCCAAATACATTTTTTATAGAGTGAACCATTTCGGAGATATTCCTTGTTATTTGTGTCAGTTTCGGAAAACTTAAAACTTTCGTGAAACGAAACATCGTTGTTCATTTTTTATATGTTAAGCATGCAAAGAAAACAGGATCCCAAAGCTTTAAAAAATTTGACTATCGCACAAAGCCTTCTGTATTCTAATATTCCCCTTGTACCTACAAGGAAATAAGCAATAAGATAATTTGTACATATGTTTCTCTCAACTAACACGAAGAAGATATAGGAATAAGAGTTTGTAAGAATGTTTAGTACAAGAGTAGAGAAAGTCATGTGAGTGTAACACATCAGATTTTGTTAATTGATTGTTAATATCTTGAACATATGACATTTTAATCAAAATCATTAGAGCCATTTTCAAGAAAATCAAAATTTTCGAAAAATTTTCCATGTAAAGGGTAGTTTAGGGTAGGGCTATTTTCTTCAAAATCTTCGTGCCGCATCCTTGAAAGACATTAAACTTAAATACCAACTTTGGTTTTTAACCGACTTTTCGTTTTTGAGATATGCAGTCCACAGATTGACAGACACACATACGCCGACCTTTTTCTAAAAATGCTTTTTTTGATTCAGGGGGCCTCAAAACATATTTCCGGTGAAATCTCGACATCGATTTTTGGGTGGAATGCAGAAGCACTTTCTATACGTAGTAGAGAAAATAAAAACACAACGTTTGCAAGAAAGTATGAAGAATCAAGTGAATCTAATGCTTAGGATTTCTTCTATTTCTTTTTATCTCTTTTACGTTGATTTAACTACGTAGTCATATGTGTCTGGAGTAGGGTTACGCGTAGGTAGCTTTACAAGTCTAGTTAGGAGATACCTCGTGCCTCGGTGTGTGGTGCTGTATCATCATACCATCTTGCTTCATCACGTGTCCAAAGAGGGATCAGTACAGGGCAACTGTGACAGGAAACATTCACTGTCACCATTTGTAAGGTGGATCTTTGAGTCTAGGTATTCACTATTCAGCCTGATATAAACCACGTGTCAGATTGGTCAGGATTTGAACCCGGGAGCTCCCGAATGCGTGCTTAAGATTTTGTTAGGTATGCAATCCCGAAAGAGTAGCAACAGTGCTAATATTGCTGAAGATAATTGGATATCTGTGATTGGTCTGGAGTGTATGTATGTATGTATAGATTCTCCTTGCTGATTGCTCTTGTGTCCTCTATACAGGATTAGAGCCCAAGCCGCGTGTAACGCTACCAAAGTTTCCATGAGCTCGCTCGCTCGCTCCATAATCTCATTTCTATTCAATTGCCTGGTTTAGACTTCACTTCTGAGTCTGTTTAAATGGGGAAACATAGGTACACTGCCACATAAGGCTTTATATCTCATACAAAATCCTCCATCGAAAATTACCTTCTATCCCAAAATTAATGTTTTCTCATGAACAATATCTTACTCTTTTATTTTCTCTACCTCGTACTTAAATTACATACCAAGATTTAAGTAGAAATACACGTTTTGACGCTCCTGAATGAATAAAGAAACGTTTTCAGAAAAACGTTAGTATGTGTGTTCAAATCCCTGTGAAGACCATAACTGAAAAATCCGATGTGTTGCACTCACATGACTTTCTCTACTCTTGTACTAACGATTCTTACAAACTCTTATTCCTATATCTTCTTCGTGTTAGTTGAGATACACATTTGTACAAATTATCTTATTGCTTATTTCCTTGTAGGTACTGACACAAATAACAAGGAATATCTCTGATATGGTTCACTCCAGACAAGCATTTATTCAGATATAAGATGTGTGTTATAACGAGATCTACGTTTTTTATATATTAAGATTTTGTCTGTCTCTTACGCTTTAGGAGTTATTCAAAAGTCGTCCAGAATAAATAGGACTTCATGTGCTAAAGCCAGAAAATTCAAAATATGCATTTTATTTGTCATACAAATATCTTAAACATGTGGCATTTTAATCAACATTAGAGCCATTTTCCAGAAAATCAAAAATAAAGCAATATTTTCCATGTAAAAGGTACTCTGGGATAGGGGGCGAATTTTCTTGACCATCCCACTCATACGCGACTAGGTTAATATCAACCAATCACGTGAGCAACAATTTCAAATTCCAAGCAATGACAAGACTTCGTTCGCGAACAATGTATCACATTTCGTTATCATCTGCTCTGTTTTTCTTATGTTGCGATAATGTTTCAAAACCTAGCTGCACTGTCCTACAACAGCTTACATAACAGAGTCGCTTGGTTTAAATGTCTGACTCTCACTTCGGTGAAGCATCTAATGCTGAAATGGATTAAATAATTAGAAGAGGGAAACCTCAGAATACTTTTTCTTCGCCTTCACTAATTACCCTCCCCATATGTGGAACTTACGCCTCCTAGGACTTACAAGACAGTGCCTAGGGACAGACGCCTGTCGGGGAGCACAGGAACCTATGTACCAGACAGAGTGAACTGGTCAGTATGAGAGTGAGGAAGTGATTACCCTCCCCTTATGTAGGACTTACAAGCCAGTGTCTAGAGTCAGACGTCTGTCAGGGAACACAGGAACCTATGTACCAGACAGAGTGAACTGGTCAGTAAGAGAGTGAGGAAGTGATTACCCACCCCTTATGTAGGACTTACAAGACAGTGTCTAGGGTCAGACGTCTGTCAGGGAACACAGGAACCTATGTACCAGACAGAGCGAAGTGGTCAGTATGAGAGTGAGGAAGTGATTACCCTCCCCTTATGTAGGACTTACAAGACAGTGTCTAGAGTCAGACGTCTGTCAGGGAACACAGGAACCTATGTACCAGACAGAGTGAAGTGGTCAGTATGAGAGTGAGGAAGTGATTACCCTCCCCTTATGTAGGACTTAAAACCAGTATCTAGGATCAGACGCCTGTCAGGGAACACAGGAACCTATGTACCAGACAGAGTGAAGTGGTCAGTATGAGAGTGAGGAAGTGATTACCCTCCCCTTATGTAGGACTTACAAGCCAGTTCCTAGAGTCAGATGTCTGTCAGGGAACACAGGAACCTATGTACCAGACAGAGTGAAGTGGTCAGTATGAGAGTGAGGAAGTGATTACCCTCCGCTTATGTAGGACTTACAAGCCAGTGTCTAGAGTCAGATGTCTGTCAGGGAACACAGGAACCTATGTACCAGACAGAGTGAAGTGGTCGGTATGAGAGTGAGGAAGTGATTACCCTCCCCTTATGTAGGACTTACAAACCAGTGTCTAGGGTCAGATGTCTGTCAGGGAACACAGGAACCTATGTACCAGACAGAGTGAAGTGGTCAGTATGAGAGTGAGGAAGTGATTACCCTCCACTTATGTAGGACTTACAAACCAGTGTCTAGGGTCAGATGTCTGTCAGGGAACACAGGAACCTATGTACCAGGCAGAGTGAAGTGGTCAGTATGGGAGTGAGGAAGTGATTACCCTCCCCTTATGTAGGACTTACAAACCAGTGTCTAGGGTCGGATGTCTGTCAGGGAACACAGGAACCTATGTACCAGACAGAGTGAAGTGGTCAGTATGAGAGTGAGGAAGTGATTACCCTCCCCTTATG
This sequence comes from Tenodera sinensis, assembly GCA_030765045.1. Classification (NCBI taxonomy): domain Eukaryota; kingdom Metazoa; phylum Arthropoda; class Insecta; order Mantodea; family Mantidae; genus Tenodera; species Tenodera sinensis. Next base: position 8,759,998 of record CM060970.1, read on the forward strand.
TAGGACTTACAAGCCAGTGTCTAGAGTAGATGTCTGTCAGGGAACACAGGAACCTATGTACCAGACAGAGTGAAATGGTCAGTATGAGAGTGAGGAAGTGATTACCCTCCCCTTATGTAGGACTTACAAGCCAGTGTCTAGAGTCAGATGTCAGATGTCTGTCAGGGAACACAGGAACCTATGTACCAGACAGAGTGAAGTGGTTAGTATGAGAGTGAGGAAGTGATTACCCTCCGCTTATGTAGGACTTACAAACCAGTATCTAGGGTCAGACGTCTGTCAGGGAACACAGGAACCTATGTACCAGACAGAGTGAAGTGGTGAGTATGAGAGTGAGGAAGTGATTACCCTCCCCTTATGTGGGACTTACAAGCCAGTGTCTAGCGTCAGACGTTTGTCAGGGAGCACAGGAACCTATGTACCAGACAGAGTGAAGTGGTCGGTATGAGAGTGAGGAAGTGATTACCCTCCCCTTATGTAGGACTTACAAACCAGTGTCTAGGGTCAGATGTCTGTCAGGGAACACAGGAACCTATGTACCAGACGGAGTGAAGTGGTCAGTATGAGAGTGAGGAAGTGATTACCCTCCACTTATGTAGGACTTACAAACCAGTGTCTAGCGTCAGATGTCTGTCAGGGAACACAGGAACCTATGTACCAGGCAGAGTGAATTGGTCAGTATGGGAGTGAGGAAGTGATTACCCTCCCCTTATGTAGGACTTACAAACCAGTGTCTAGGGTCAGATGTCTGTCAGGGAACACAGGAACCTATGTACCAGACAGAGTGAAGTGGTTAGTATGAGAGTGAGGAAGTGATTACCCTCCGCTTATGTAGGACTTACAAGCCAGTGTCTAGAGTCAGATGTCTGTCAGGGAACACAGGAACCGATGTACCAGACAGAGTGAAGTGGTCAGTATGAGAGTGAGGAAGTGATTACCCTCCCCTTATGTAGGACTTACAGACCAGTATCTAGGGTCAGACGTCTGTTAGGGAGCACAGGAACATAAGTACAAGACAGAGTGAAGTGGTCAGTATGAGAGTGAGGAAGTGATTACCCTCCCCTTATGTAGGACTTACAAACCAGTATCTAGGGTCAGACGGCTGTCAGGGAACACAGGAACCTATGTACCAGACAGAGTGAAGTGGTCAGTATGAGAGTGAGGAAGTGATTACCCTCCCCTTATGTAGGACTTACAAGCCAGTTCCTAGAGTCAGATGTCTGTCAGGGAACACAGGAACCTATGTACCAGACAGAGTGAAGTGGTCAGTATGAGAGTGAGGAAGTGATTACCCTCCCCTTATGTAGGACTTACAAGACAGTGTCTAGAGTCAGACGTCTGTCAGGGAACACAGGAACCTATGTACCAGACAGAGTGAAGTGGTCAGTATGAGAGTGAGGAAGTGATTACCCTCCCCTTATGTAAGACTTACAAACCAGTGTCTAGGGTCAGACGTCTGTCGGGGAACACAGGAACCTATGTACCAGACAGAGTGAAGTGGTCAGTATGAGAGTGAGGAAGTGATTACCCTCCCCTTATGTAAGACTTACAAGCCTGTGTCTAGGGTCAGACGCCTGTCAGGGAACACAGGAACCTATGTACCAGACAGAGTGAAGTGGTCAGTATGAGAGTGAGGAAGTGATTACCCTCCCCTTATGTAGGACTTACAAGCCAGTGTCTAGGGTCAGACGTCTGTCAGGGAACACAGGAACCTATGTACCAGACAGAGTGAAGTGGTCCGTATGAGAGTGAGTAAGTGATTACCCTCCCCTTATGTAGGACTTACAAGCCAGTGCCTAGGGACAGACGCCTGTCGGGGAGCACAGGAACCTATGTACCAGACAGAGTGAAGTGGTCAGTATGAGAGTGAGGAAGTGATTACCCTCCACTTATGTAGGACTTACAAACCAGTGTCTAGGGTCATATGTCTGTCAGGGAACACAGAAACCTATGTACCAGGCAGAGTGAAGTGGTCAGTATGGGAGTGAGGAAGTGATTACCCTCCCCTTATGTAGGACTTACAAACCAGTGTCTAGGGTCAGATGTCTGTCAGGGAACACAGGAACCTATGTACCAGACAGAGTGAAGTGGTCAGTATGAGAGTGAGGAAGTGATTACCCTCCGCTTATGTAGGACTTACAAGCCAGTGTCTAGAGTCAGATGTCTGTCAGGGAACACAGGAACCTATGTACCAGACAGAGTGAAGTGGTCAGTATGAGAGTGAGGAAGTGATTACCCTCCCCTTATGTAGGAGTTACAAACCAGTATCTAGGGTCAGACGTTTGTTAGGGAGTACAGGAACCTATGTACCAGGCAGAGTGAAGTGGTCAGTATGAGAGTGAGGAAGTGATTACCCTCCCCTTATGTAGGACTTACAAACCAGTGTCTAGGGTCAGATGTCTGTCAGGGAACACAGGAACCTATGTACCAGACAGAGTGAAGTGGTCAGTATGAGAGTGAGGAAGTGATTACCCTCCCCTTATGTAGGACTTACACACCAGTATCTAGGGTCAGACGTCTGTCAGGGAGCAGAGGAACCTATGTACCAGACAGAGTGAAGTGGTCAGTATGAGAGTGAGGAAGTGATTACCCTCCCCTTATGTAGGAGTTACAAACCAGTATCTAGGGTCAGATGTCTGTCAGGGAACACAGGAACCTATGTACCAGACAGAGTGAAGTGGTCAGTATGAGAGTGAGGAAGTGATTACCCTCCCCTTATGTAGGACTTACACACCAGTATCTAGGGTCAGACGTCTGTCAGGGAGCAGAGGAACCTATGTACCAGACAGAGTGAAGTGGTCAGTATGAGTGTGAGGAAGTGATTACCCTCCCCTTATGTAGGAGTTACAAACCAGTATCTAGGGTCAGATGTCTGTCAGGGAACACAGGAACCTATGTACCAGACAGAGTGAAGTGGTCAGTATGAGAGTGAGGAAGTGATTACCCTTCCCTTGTGTAGGACTTACAAGCCAGTGTCGAGAGTCAGACGTCTGTCAGGGAACACAGGAACCTATGTACCAGACAGAGTGAAGTGGTCAGTATGAGAGTGAGGAAGTGATTACCCTTCCCTTGTGTAGGGCTTACAAGCCAGTGTCTAGGGTCAGACGTCTGTCAGGGAACACAGGAACCTATGTACCAGACAGAGTGAAGTGGTCAGTATGAGAGTGAGGAAGTGATTACCCTCCCCTTATGTAGGACTTACAAGCCAGTGTCTAGAGTCAGACGTCTGTCAGGGAACACAGGAACCTATGTACCAGACAGAGTGAAGTGGTCAGTATGAGAGTGAGGAAGTGATTACCCTCCCCTTATGTAGGACTTACAAGCCAGTGTCTAGGGTCAGACGTCTGTCGGGGAACACAGGAACCTATGTACCAGACAGAGTGAACTGGTCAGTATGAGAGTGAGGAAGCGATTACCCTCCCCTTATGTAGGACTTACAAGTCAGTGTCTAGGGTCAGACGTCTGTCAGGGAACACAGGAACCTATGTACCAGACAGAGTGAAGTGGCCCGTATGAGAGTGAGGAAGTGATTACCCTCCCCTTATGTAGGACTTACAAACCAGTGTTTAGGGTCAAACGCCTGTCAGGGAGCACAGGACTCGCGCGATACCTTGAACGACTTACCTTTTTTTAGCTGCTAAACATAGTTATCCGTGAAGGTCGTGAAAAATCTGCGGTTTCTGAGCTCTAGATAAATTGGCAATCAGTCGTGGCATTACTTATCACTATTTGATACATAGAGTTCTTAAATTATCATGTACGAATTCTCACCTGGTCATTCTTTTGTTTTGTATCTTCTGTTTATCCAGTGTTGCCAACTGTATCCCATAAATCGCTAAAAAACAATTTATTACGCGTTACAATTCATTAACAGTCAAAATAGTAGTACATTTCAGTTTGACAAGTCTGTTTTCAACTACTGTTCTTTTAATAATTCATCTAATTTTCCAGAAGAAAAGTTATGTGTTAATGTTAAAAATAAAGTGAGATTTGTTTGAGATTATAAACAGGTTTTCTGTTATAACAACAGGAGATTATCAAGATACATGTAATTCTTGGGTTTCGCTTTCCTCATATGGCAGTGCTGAGTAAGTCGACTGCACTAATCGAGACGAATATATTTGAGGCTATTTTTTTATATAATTTAACATTTTCCGGTTAAATCTTTGCGATACAGTATTTAAACTCATATTTTATCTAAGAAATAGTCCAGAAAAATGTATTTCGAAGGTCGACTCTCGCTCCGCTCGAGAATTTATAGGCTAGGTCAAATATGATATTACTTGTGATAATCTTCGTGTCGCATCTTTGGAAGGTGCCAAAGGAGTTCTTGTGTTTGGGTTATGCTGCTCAATAACACAGGCATGCGTGTGGATACCTCTGTAAGAGTCTACTTAGTGTGTGTAATAGTAGAGAAACAAACACGTGGTAAAATTCACTTTAGGCCCGGGTCGGATTTGTTTTGGCAGATTAGGAGACTGAAGCACCTTGTTGCAGTTTGTACAGTATTTTATGTCACAACTGCGCCCAAGGGTTTAGACGATTCCTTTACATCTTGGTTGCCAATGGCGACAGTGTATTGTTCTTGTTTGACATGAAAACGCGCCACTAGAATTACAACTTCAGCTACATTCCCGGTTCCCGGTTCGATCCAGCAAGATGAAGCATTTAGGTTTCCAAGACTTGTCTTCTTTCGCTCAGATCGAGTAAGGACCGCTATTATAAAGGATGCTTAAAATATAGATTAAGGTTTTCTTTCGTTTTGTTAAAGCTAATCTTAGTTTAACTTTTCTGGAACTTATAACTAAAGCTTAATGCTATATGTGTAATGTGACGGTCCCTAGTGTATATGTAGGTACCTGAGGGACCCAAACACACTTAATCACATTAAACTCACTGTTGATAGTGAAGCAACACAAATCTTAAATATAATAATTATTTAGAGAGTGAAAGCGTTACTTACCTTAGTATTTGCTACAAGTTCTTGAAGTATTACGCAAACATGTTGAGGATATGATATGATGGAACGAACTTAGAAATAGACCTCTGTATGTGTGTCAATGAACATCATAACTAAAAAACGACATTTCACTGGGGATACATGTTTTGAGTTTCCCTGAATCCAAAAACAAACTTTTAGATAAAATTCCCTGTATGCACATATAAGGTTGTGAACAACATAACACAAAAACGACATTTCACTGGAGATACATGTTTTGAGATCCCCTGAATCCAAAAAGAAACTTTTAGATAAAATTCCCTATCTGTATATGGCTGTGAGCAATATAACACAAAAATATTTCACTGGAGATACTTGTTTTGAGGTCCCCTGAATCAAAAAGAAACCTTTAGAAAAAAATACCTGTGTCTTAATGAAGAACGTAATTCAGAACTGAAATTTCTCTGAAAATACATGTTTTGAGGTCTCCTGAATGCAAAAAGCAAATTTTAGAGGAATATCGCTGTGTGTATGTGTGTGAACAACATGACACGAAAACGAAATCAGCATGTTCCAAGAATGCGACATAACAAATGTCAAGAAAAGCGAACATTTACATAGAAATAATTTCGAAAATTTTGATTTTTGAAAAATGGTTTAACGATTTTGAATAAAATTCGAGTGTTTAAGATACTTCCATGACAAATGAAATATAGCCTCTGAAGTCCCTTCTTTCTGAATGACTTGTATAAACTATAAGAGATAGACAAAACCTTATTACACAAAAAAATGTAGATCTCATAGGTGGAATGACTGGCGAAGGAAACCGGGGCACGCGGAGACAACCCACCCAGACGCTGCTTCGTCCATCACGAATACCTCATGTTGTTCCATGGAATCGAACTCGGGCCGCCTAGATGACAGCGCCTCGGGGGATTTAATTCTCTTTCGCTTAGCTACCTCCCTTGGTAGTGTTTGTACTAGAGCCGTGACGTCACGCTTACCTAACATTACTTGGAGCGATGCACTTTATACCCTGATAGGGTTTAGGTAGGTGTAAGTTAACGGTCGGGCGTTAGTCCACACCGTAGCATCTTTAACACTTAACTAGGCAGAAACAATCTTTACAGCCTACCTAGAACCACCAATACGAGTATCATCTGTTTCCAGTCTAATCAGAACATCCAGTGTGCAGGTGCATGCATAATAATGTTCAGCGACTAAGGGAAATATTGCATGACTTTCTCCACCCACTCTTCTACGTGTGTTATTAAAAAGCTTACTCTTCTATCTGCTTTATGTTAATTAAGGTACACATGTGTACAAGTAGTTGTACACTTCCTTGTCGGTACAGGAGACTGAAGTGATTAAGGTGTTTAAAAACTGCTTCACTATATTGTGACTGTCCAGTTTTTTAAAAAGCCACCAACTTTCACTGTCGCTTAGTAACACTGTTCCACTTCCCTTAGATCCACAGTCACTTCAAAAAGGTGAACTATCTGTGAAGGCCAGTAGAATGCCTCCTCAAGCTGTGGAGACGGTACAAATGGACATGAGTGTATTAAGTAGAGTAGTAGTGACGTTGATTCCGCGAATTTTAGTGAATACTTGTCCCAGCTCTCGTGATCGTATAAGTACATAAATAAATAAATAAATAAATAAATAGATAGATAGATAGATAGATAGATAGATAGATAGATAGATAGATAGATAGATAGATAGATAGATAGATAGATAGATAGATAGATAGATAGATAGATAGATAGATAGATAGATAGATAGATAGATAGATAGATAGATAGATAGATAGATAGATAGACAGACAGACAGACAGACAGACAGACAGACAGACAAACAAATACATTAATAAATTAATAAATAAATTAATAAGTAAATTAATAAATAAATTAATTAGTAAATTAATAAATAAATCAATAAATAAATAAATAAGTAAACCCATAAAATCCCATTAGGGCAAGGGTCTTCTAGCATTGTAGGTATTAGCTCAAAGACTCTTTCTCTCCCTCAGGGTGAGCTAGTCTAATTCTTGTAAGATGTTCATGTTAACGCTCTGTTTTCATGTCCACTGCGTTCCTTCAGTTACTTGTCCTTCCAGTTCACTCTGTCACACGCTGCTCTTGTCCACTGAGGTCCTGTTACTGTTGTGTGTCCATCTTCACGTAGGTCTTCCCCTGTCTCAGATCCCACATTGTCCTCCCATATATCCCTCTTGACTGCTTCATCCTGACTACATGTCCCCCCAGTTCCTGACTGTTGTGTGTCCATCTTCACCTTGGTCTTCCCCTGTCTCAGATCCCACATTCTCGTCTCATATATCCATCTTGACTGGTTCATCCTGACTACATGTCCCCCCAGCTCCTGACTGTTGTGTGTCCATCTTCACCTTGGTCTTCCCCTGTCTCAGATCCCACACTGTCGTCTCATATATCCATCTTGACTGGTTCATCCTGACTACATGTCCCCCAGCTCCTGACTGTTGTGTGTTCATCTTCACCTTGGTCTTCCCCTGTCTCAGATCCCACATTGTCCTCTCATATATCCATCTTGACTGGTTCATCCTGACTACGTGTCCCCCCAGCTCCTGGCTGTTGTGTGTCCATCTTCACCTTGGTCTTCCCCTGTCTCAGATCCCACATTGTCGTCTCATATATCCATCTTGACTAGTTCATCCTGACTAGATGTCCGCCCAGCTCCTGGCTGTTGTTGGTTCATCTTCACCTTGGTCTTCCCCTGTCTCAGATCCCACATTGTCGTCCCATATATCCATCTTGACTGGTTCATCCTAGCTACATGTCCCCCCCCAGCTCCTGGCTGTTGTGTGTCCATCTTCACGTAGATCTTCCCCTGTCTCAGATCCCACATTGCCGTCTCATATATCCATCTTGACTGGTTCATCCTGACTAGATGTCCCCCCAGCTCCTGGCTGTTGTGTGTCCATCTTCACGTAGATCTTCCCCTGTCTCAGATCCCACATTGCCGTCTCATATATCCATCTTGACTGGTTCATCCTGACTACATGTCCCCCAGCTCCTGTCTGTTGTGTGTCCATCATCACCTAGGTCTTCCCCTGTCTCAGATTCCACATTGTTGTCTCATATATCCATCTTGACTGGTTCATCCTGACTACATGTCCCCCCAGCTCCTGGCTGTTGTGTCTCCATCTTCACGTAGGTCTTCCCCTGTCTCAGATCCCACATTGCCGTCTCATATATCCATCTTGACTGGTTCATCCTGACTAGATGTCCCCCCAGCTCCTGGCTGTTGTGTGTCCATCTTCACCTTGGTCTTCCCCTGTCTCAGATCCCACATTGTCGTCTCACATATCCATCTTGACTGGTTCATCCTGACTACATGTCCCCCCAGCTCCTGGCTGTTGTGTGTTCATCTTCACCTTGGTCTTCCCCTGTCTCAGATCCCACATTTTCGTCTCATATATCCATCTTGACTGGTTCATCCTGACTACATGTCCCCCCAGCTCCTGGCTGTTGTGTGTCCATCTTCACTTTGGTCTTCCCCTGTCGCAGATCCCACATTGTCGTCTCATATATCCATCTTGACAGGTTCATCCTGACTACATGTCCCCCCAGCTCCTAACTGTTGTGTGTCCATCTTCACTTTGGTCTTCCCCTGTCTCAGATCCCACATTGTCGTCTCATAGATCCATCTTGACTGGTGCATGCTAGCTACGTGTCCCCCAGCTCCATTTGGTTTTCTTTGCTGTCGAGGTACGGTGACCATATCTACGAGATATATAAAACACGAATCTCTTCTGTTCAGTTTGATTTATGTTTGCTCCGGTAAGAATAGCGAAAATAGCTTGCAGGCAGCGTTTCGATCTGGTGCAGGTCTACGCCCTCAACTCAATTAGGGCGTCTCGTTACGCCACAAATTAACGGAAAACGGCGTCACCGAGCGTCATTATGTGGTAGGCATGGCATCCCTGTTAAGTCGTTAATTATGATCCCTTCCTTCCCCTCTCGACGTCCACCAGCTTCCTGTTTACACTATTATTGTTTCCCACCAAAACTTATACAACCGAGATTTCAGCGGAAATATGTATTTTGAAGACCTCTGAATCCAGAAAAGGTATTGCTACTTTCTCTACTTCCATAGAAAAATTCGATGTTGAGGTTTCACGGAAATAAGTTTAAGGTCCTCTGAATCTAAAAAGAGCATTTTGAGAAGATCCGTGCGCCCTCGTGTGTGTGTGTGTGTGTGTTTCTGTGAACAAAATAACCCCAAAGAGGTATGTTAAAAACCAAAGGTGGTATTTAATACCCTTCAAGAATGCGGCACGCAGATTTTGAAGAAAATTCCTCCACTCTTAACTACCGTTTTCGAAAATTTTTATTTTCTCGAAAATGGTTCTAACGGTTTTGATTAAAATGCCATATTTTGATATATTTGGATGGCAAATGAAACGTATATTTTGAATTCTGTGCCAATAGCTATACAGTCCTGTTTATTCTTGATGACTTTTGCATAACTAGTAAACCGTAAGAGGTAGACCAAAGCTGGGTAAACAAAACACGTAGGCCTCGTTAAAACACACAATTTGTTCGAATGAATTTTTTATGGAGTAAATCGTTTTGGAGATATTCTTTGTTATTTGTGTTAGTTTTGCAATACTTAAAACCTTTCTCAAATGGAAGATCATTATTTAGTTTGTTACATCTTAGCCGTGTAAAGAGAACGTAATTTCAAAGCCTTCATATAGCGACCGGCTTTAAAAGATTTGACTATCACCCAAAGCCTACTGTATTTCCCTTGCACCTACAAGTAAATTAACAAGATAATTTTACAAATCTCGATTAATATGAGAAAAATAGAAGAAGAAGAGTTTGTAAGAATAATTAGTACAAGAGTTGTGAAACTCATGTGAGTGCAACACATCAGATTTTTAGAAAAAGTTACGGGTAACCAGAATAAGACGTTTCCATGGAGATTTGAAATAGAACTGAATCGTTGGATTTTATCCTTTAAGCACCAGAATTGGATTGAAATTTTTTGCACGGAAATACCTACCGGATTGAAATCGATTTGAATCCACCAAAGATGCTAACTTCTACTGTAAAGGTTGTAACACACTGTACGTTCGTCAGTTTGTTTTAGTAGTGAAAGTGGTGTAATAAAACACAACAAAGCCACTTCTATTGCTACTATAATCTCGCAGTATATTCTTCTTAAAAACATTCACTAATCTCAAACCTTTGTTAAAATATGCAGAATACAGATTTTTTTACAGGTTCGACAACACAGACTAAGTGACCAATATAAAAGCTTGAATTATTTATGTTTGAGCCTTGCGTATCCGAATCAATCTCAGTGCGGATTGAGCTAAACATGAAAACGCGGATCGTATTCAGAATGTGATTATACTCAAATCGATTTCCAGTCTCCATGGAAACGTAGTGTATGTCATGGACCTTTCTATGACAATGAAGCGTACCTTCCATTGTCTGACAATAGTCTCTGAGGACTTCTTCATTGTGAATGAGTTTTGTATAACTGGTCAACTGTAAGAGATAGGCAAAATCTTACTACATAAAACATTTAGATTTTGTTAAAAATACAGTTTATGTCAAATAATTTTTTCAAGTTAACCATTTCCTAGATATTTCTTGTTACTGGTTTGCATTTTAAAATACTTATAATTTGCTCAAATAAAAATACTGTAACTATTCCTCATATGTGACTTGGTTGAAATCAATCAATCCTGTTCATAATAATTTGAAATTTCAAGCAATGACAGCCTTCATTCGCAAAAAAAGTTATCAAATTTCATTATCACCTCCTCTGAAGTTGAATTATCAGATCCTCTTATGTTGTAATCTAGCTGCACTGAGCTTATGTAACAGTCTCTAGGTTTACATAAATGTCTGACTCTCACTTCGGTGAAGCACCTAATGCTGAAATGGATGAACTAGTTGCAAGAGGGAAATCTCAAAACGCAGAATACAACAAGAAATGTGTTTAATATAAACTACAAGCAGCTCAGTGGTATTTAATCTTGTAGGTCGTGCTCATATATCTCTATTAAGAGGTCAGTAATTACAATACAACATTTAAATAACATTTAATGTCATTCTTTAATTCGTGAAATCTAAGATCTTTAAATGAGCAATTTTTTGTATATATATATGTGTGTGTGTGTGTGTGTGTGTGTGTGTGTGTGTGTGTGTATATGTGTGTGTGTGTGTGTGTGTGTGTGTGTGTGTGTGTGTGTGTGTGTGTGTGTGTACATATATTTCGTGTATTTCTAACGACCTGGATCAAATTTTGTAATTTGTAAACATGGACATGTTTATGTGATACAATAGTTTCATTTTAAAGGTGCTAGTGCAACTAATATTAAAGCTGAGCTAGATTCTACTCTGGAGGAGTCTGCCCCTTCGTTTACAACAGTAAAATATTGTGTGACAGAGTTTAAGTGACAGTTCCATCTGGTCATGGGATGCACGTGTCATTGATTATCTCCAAAAAGGAAATGTAATCAATGACAAACTTGTTGTAGCGTTTGAGTGATGAAGTCAAACAAAAACGACCGCATTTAGTGAAAAAGAAAGTTTTGTTTTATCAAGACAATGCACACATCCATTATCACCATGACCAAAATCAATGAGTTAAAATTCGAATTGTACCCTATTCACCAGATTTAGTTCCTCTGGTTATGTTCTGTTTCCAAACTTGAAGAAATGTCTTGGTGATAAAAGATTTGCCAACAATGAAGAGATGTAGTCTGCTATTTTACAGAGCTCGACGGTTCTCACTATAAACAGGATATCCAAGATATTGGGGGAAAAGTGCATCGAGCTGAAAGGAGACTATGCACTATGTTTTTGTGGTTTGTTTGTTTGTTTGTTGGGTCGGGTATTTGTGGGATACCCCTCGTGTGAGGTGTGTTGTAGTCATCAGCAGCTAATGTTCTGGTTCACTCCCCTGCTGCGGGGCAATTGGGGCGGGCGCTGCGTTTCCTCATTTCTTAATCATGCTATCTACCTACTCCCTACTTAAAGCGATCGTTTAACTGTTCAATCTCTAACGTTCATTTTTTAGGAACATGGTTGTCTTATTTTTAGTTTCTCTACTACGTATAGTAGGTAGGGGAAGTATTGTATTCGGTCCAAAAATTCGATGTCAAGATTTCAGCGGAAATGCATGTTTTGAGGCCTCTTAATACAAAAAGAAGCATTTTTAGAAAAAGGTCCACGTGAGTGTGTGTCTATGTGACTGTCTGTGAAGAGCATAACTCAAAAACGAAAAGTCCGTTAAACACCAAATTTGCTATTAAAGTTTAAAGAAAATTCCACCACCCTAAAATACCCTTTACATGGAAAATTGCTATAAAAATCTGATACTCTCAAAAGTTGCTCTAACAATTTTGATTTTAAATGTTTGAAATATTTTCATGACGAAATGTGTATTTCGAACTTAGTGACTATAGCCCATGGACGACTGGACGACTTTTGTATAACTGCTAAACCGTAAGAGATAGACAAAATGTAGCTATACAAAAATTTAGATCTCGTTAAAAGTTCAAAAGTTTTCTTTCTTTTATTTTTTTATTATTATTTTTGTTCTCAAATGGAAGGTGTTATTTCACTTTTTACTTCTTGGCTCTGCAAAGAGAATGGAATGTCAAAGCCATGACAAAACGACCAGCTTAAAAACATTTGACTATCACTTAAAGCGTAGTGTATTCCTATATTCTCTTGCACCTACAAGAAAATTAGAAGTAAGATAATTTTTGTAAATGTTTATCACGATTAATATGAAGTAGGTAAGTGTTTGTAAGAATAGTTCGTTCAAGAGTGGGTAGAGAAAGTAATGTGAGTGCAACATATCAGATTTTTAAAATAATGTTGTAATTTAAAATGTGGGACAAAATACTAAGTGATACTTTTTGAATTTACTAGTCAACAGCCTTCACAAGAGTTCATAAAAAGTAATACAATTTTGATAATGCATATATTTTAGGCACTAGGTATCTACATGGTTTTATAATGTAGGTATATTAACGTTAATTGGAGGTACGTACAAGAGTAGGTATATCTTTTCATCACTAAACAAAGGGATTTGTTCAACGAAGGACATATAATTAGGATAGGTACGTTGGGGTGATAGTGCCGCGACGCTGTTAGACAGTACAGTCAATAACAGTAGGTAAACTATACAACGACAGCAATTAAGTTGCGAGTATATTTCATGAAACAGATGTAGCGAGCTAGTTCATGATATTCATAAGAGATTGTTAATTCTCATTATACTATTTACCTGAAAACGTGTCTAATTTGACAGCCAGCCAGCAAGAAGCTGGCTACGACCACATAGACTTGTTAGATATTTAACAGGATGAAGGACCACAAACTAGTCTCTCTTGTGAGCTGGATGTGATGTCTTCACAGAGGTTTTATTGATTTTACAATCGTCGGCTAGGAGAATGTCACTGAATAAATCAGTGGCAAACGTACCCAACTATATACCTATAATCAATACAAAGGACGATACCACTCTATATACTCACTTTATAAAAAGCTGTGAAGCTTTTGTTCTTATTAGTCGTTTTCTGTATATGAATCCATGTAAGGAATGTTGTGTTTCTCACCAGTTCAGAAGCTCGTACTTACAATGCTTTTTCATGCAAGTTATGTAAACTTCTCTTGGTGTAGGATGTTTCTTGTGTTGTGACTTACTGCTCTGTACCGTCAACTTCACTCAATATATGTACCTGTGTCGTCAAACACAAACTTATACATGATAGCAATAATATATATATATATATATATATATATATATATATTTCCACATGCAAATTTTCCTAAAAAGTCTATTTATATATTTGTTTAGTTATTTATTTATTTACTTATTTATTTATTGGTTTATTTGTTTGTTCGTTCGTTCGTTTATTTATTGGTTTATTTGTTTGTTCGTTCATTTATTGGTTTATTTATTTATTTATTTATTTATTTATTTATTTATTTATTTATTTATTTATTTATTTATTTATTTACTTATTTACTTATTTACTTATTTATTTATTTATTTATTTATTTATTTATTTATTTATTTATTTATTTATTTATTTATTTATTTATTTATTTATTTATTTATTTATTTATTTATTTATTTATTTATTTATTTATTTATTTATTTATTTATTTATTTATTTATTTATTTATTTATTTATTTATTTATTTATTTATTTATTTATTTATTTATTTATTTATTTATTTATTTATTTATTTATTTATTTATTTATTTATTTATTTATTCATTAATTAATTCATTAATCAATGAATTAATTAATTAATTCATTCATTCATTGATAGATTCATTGATTCATTCATTCATTTCTTTCTTTCTCAATTCATCACAGTTATGCGAAGCTATTGTTTAAGGAAGGGTGATTGTCGAGTGCAGGAAGAAATGTTTCAGTTAAAAATATTATTTGACTAATAAGTTATGCAGAATGCCGAAAACGAAAGTAACACCTATAAAGTACATGAAGTTGTTAAACAGTTTAGTGCAGATGGAATTCAAAGTGACGGATCTGTTTTGAGATGCAGCGTTGTACAATTGATGAAAAACACCAACGCAATCGTGTTAAGCAGCATATAGGCAATGCAAAACACGAGGAAATTAAGGAACTAAAGTGCAGTAAAGGTGGAGGGCAACAGTTTATTAGCAAGGTGCTGGCTTCAAGTTCATTAAATAAAAATGAATTTTTCAGTAATACAGCGGCATGTGGTATTCCTCTTTCCAAGCTCAACAAGCCTATTATGAAAGCATATACTGGGAAGTCTGTCCCAGATGAAAAGATATCTTCATATCTTCAACCTCTGCATGAAGAAAAATTAAAACTAACTCAGGCAAGTAGTAGGTGAAAATCCAGTATATTTTATATTAGACGAAACCACTGATGGACAGATGAGATATGTTCTTAACATTTTAGTAACATCCGTAAATGGAAAGTATGAGAAACCCATGTTGTTGAAAACCTACTTTCTGGAAAAAACAAACAATGCTAATGTAATGCATTTGTTTCAACGATGCATATTGTGTGCTGTGGCCTTATGGCATTCAATATGATCGAGTGTGGCTAGTACTTAAAGACCAAACATCTTTTATGTTTGTAAGGCAATAAAAGAAGAATATCCATATGCAAATGAATTTCTGCCCTCCATGAAGAAATTGTTGAAAAAGGTTCCAGCTAGAATACAGAAGTACGTAGAAGTTACAGGACTGCCTGTTCCAATTTCTCCTATTCTCACCAGGTGGGTACTTGGCTGAAGGCTGCAGTGTGGCTATATGCAATACCAGATGATTCTTCTACCATTAGAAAAGCCAGAGAACTAGAGTTGCAAGATGAACTTGTTTCTGTGCATGGCTATGACGGCCATTACAAGATTGGTGGAGCAGTGTCCAGAGAAAGATTCACAATGGCCAATTTTGATGAACGTAAAGACAGACTGGAATTTTTGCACCCAAAAATGCCTAGCTCTGTTTATCACATAGCCACAAGCATTAAAACATTTAACTATCATTGAAAGTCTACTGTATACCCATATTTCCCGTTTACCTATAAGAAAATTAGTAATAAGGTAATTTCTACAATGTTTTTGTCGGTTAACATGAAGTAGACAGATGAATAAGTCTTTCTTAGAGTGAGTAGAGAAATTAATATCTATGAGTGCAACACATATCTTACTCCCCCTCATTATATGCCCCCTTCAGTTTCATTAGGTAATATTGGCGAATTTGCCGTTGGAGTAATTAATTGGTCCTCAGTAATGGGTTAGATAGATTAAGATAACGTGACGCCGGCAGCGACAGCACGCTAGGTACCTCATACCACTGCACGGTTTGTAAATACCTACGTGGCCGACGACAGTGAAGCGGCAGAACAAAGTGTTTCCACACTGTTCGCGAACTTTCTACTGCCAGATTGTTTGTGAGAGGTTCGAGAAAACTCGTATCCCTTACTAATGAATTATTTACTGTCTTCAAACTCTGCACACAACGTATCAGCTGCTCTCAGAGTTGCTTATTTTTATTTCTATTTCTTCTCCTTATATTTACCATTCTGTTGCATATATTGTGACACAGGTCGTGGCGTACAACAAAGGACGGTCGGCGTCAGTGATATTCTCTTACTATGTCTAATCTGTACTAATGCTTACAAGTTGGAGAATAAACCCAACTAAAGTAAAATCCCCATCCTTTCAGGACTTGTACAGAGACAGTGTATCCGTCTTATACCTAAAACGAAACGTGCAATCAAACATTTCTCTAAACGTTTATCTTTAGAAAATAAGGTTTTGCACAAGAAAGTCATGTGAGTTGCATCGCACGAGGTTAATGAAAGCAGCGCCAGTGAAACAAATGACGGTGTGATAAGGACTCCTTTGTTCTGTTCCCTGAGAAGTGATCAAGATGTAACGGGATAATGTAGCGCATTCTTTGAGACAGACCGACCGACTGACTGTCATTTACTGTGTGGAGCACTTGAGCGAGCTTTGTGTGTGTCTCTGCTGCATTCAAAGCGATTCGCCGTGCTACAAATGCCTACACCTTCACTGCAACTATTGTTTACCACAAAAGTTTCATATCCAAATTTCACACAAAATATCTGTTTGAAGTCCCCCTGAATAAAAAAATATAGGCATACATTTTAGAGAAAAGCCCTGTGTTACTGTGAACAACAGAACGGATGTATACAGAGTGGAAGTGAAATAATCCGTCAGACTAAAGGAGGTGAGAGAGTGGATGTAAACTAACAAAAAGTTCCAAAGTTTTTTTTAAATTAAATGCACAGTTAACTATAATTGCTCCAGCCTTAGATCAGCACTTGGTGTAAGCACAAGCTGTCAACAACTAACCCGTGATACACCGAAACCAAAGCACACTATAAAATGTAGTACCCTAAATATCGGCGATTATCTGTGAGTTTTCAAGATGTATGATAACCCTCGTAAAGACTACTTGAATGTAACGCGGTAGCAGCAATATTCCTAAAATTCCTGAGTAAATATCGTACTGTTGCAACATAAACACGAAGCATGAGTCCACGTGGTGTTTGTTTTGTTTTGTATTCGTCGCAGGTTATCGCGGAGGGACACAAGGGACGGATCTAAGGCTGGATGGAGTATAGATGATCGCGTTTAAAGGTGAGGGTGTGTGGCAACGTGGTTGATTCGGGTACTCAGCAGCTTCTACCGGCCTATCAATGAACTATTCTAATGCTCTAGAACTATTTAAGTAATGTTAACCATGTATTGAATTCAGAAGTTTTGTGCGCTGCGCCAGACACCAGAAAATTACGTGAAATAGTAAGGTTATGGTTGATTGCCCTGTACGAAAACATTATCTCAAATCTTACATTTCCACATAATTACAAAGATTTGATTTGGTACGTTTAAAGGTCTGAAAATCTGGCCTGTTCTATTTGAGAGACTTATGCCATGACAATGATAACGACCTCAGTTGGAATTGGATTCTTGTTTTAAACGCCGCGCAAAATATCTTCCGACATCGCTTGCAGTATTACATCCATTAGGAAGTCATAAATATGATAAAAAAATTAAATATGCTCTAATCAGTCAGAAATACATAAATTCGCTTGAAATGAAACGAATAAACTCTACTTACTGCGCATGCACGCTGAGGAACAGGGAGTTGGTTTATTCACTTTCTTTACTGAATGGTACGGACCTAACACGATATTCATGTTCACCATAAATAGTAAGGTCGTAGGTCTGTGCCAGGGCATCCGCCATGGCATTAGACCTGCCTTCATTCACCACCCATTTGAACATGTACTCACAATCATCCGGTTTGCTTCAAGCGGTACCGGACCCCACGTCACCCCGATCAAACAAATAAACAGAGTCACCACAGTAAAATTTTAGTCAATAGGAATAAAAAAAAAAAAAAAAAAAAAAAAAAATAAAAATAAAAAAAAAAATTCTAACACTTACACACATGCAGTTTATCTCGTATCAAGCATTGGTACAGAGCTTGGCAGCTAATGACTGGAGGTTAGGTTATACCTATTGTACATTGGATATGTACATATGTGTGTGATGAATGTGCTTTGGGATTCTAAATGGCGTGTCATTCTTGCGTGAAACATGTCTTACCGTTATTTATTGAATCGATTAATTGCTGAACCTTTAGGAAAGCATACTTCTTAATGTGAACTTACGCTCCAATACCACACATTTAAATAAAATCTATGTGCAACTGTTCACACATTTGGCCCGGTAAGCGTGCAATTTGCTTTAATATTTGATATACCCGATGTAAGGACTAATATGCTTTTCGCAAGCACGCACCTACATCTAAAAAAATTATATACGAGTAATATGATGCAGAAGCTTTCGGACGCACTTTCGCTTCCAACAGTTACTCCACAAGTTTTAACAAGAATCTTATGAGCGCCAAAGGACTCGAATTAGTGAAATTTGCAACACGAAGTTTCTGACAAGATGTGCGTATGTGCGAAAGATATAAAATTAAAAATAAAAATGTAAGTAAACAAGTTTGACGGTGGTGTTCGCGCCCAGTCACGGACTAACCATTATTCACGTGGTGGCTTTAGAAACAAAATTGGCCATACTTTTAGTAACTAACATTTATTAGCAGTAACATTAATAATATGCAATAACATTGGGATTAATTTGAAATAAGAGATTAGAGCAAGTATTCAATACCTGCAGTCAGGCTTCTCATCTTTTGCGGCTTCGACAAAAAAACAATTACATACGATTAAGTGAATATTGTTTTCTTACGTCTGGTAGAACTGGCAACAGAGCTGATGCGATGTTGCCAGTTCTAACAGACCTAAGAAAACAACTAATTGTGGGTTTTTTAAACTTAATTTACACAAAAACCGTTGAATCTAATGAAGTACCTACGCCAAAGGAAAAATTTGTCATTTATTCAATTATCTTTGAATATAGCCATAAATCAAGAACCCTTAATCAATAATAATTCAGCCAGGTGATGATAAATTATTTTGATAAAAAAAAATTTTCTGGAAAACTATAAACTTTTCAGCCTTTTTGTATTAGACTTTATTTTTATTCACAATAAGAGAAATTCACTGTTAAAGTCTGGCGGATTATTTCACTTCCACCCTGTATACCTACGTTAAATCATATCAGACGATGAAAGGAATAGGTGAAATTATGCTCAAAAGAGCCCGGAGTCGTACAGCTTAGAGTTCCCCGATACTCATCTTTCAGAAGAAGAGAAAACCCAGGAAAACTTCTTATTCTAGGTAACCCACGCTAACAGGAATTCGAAATCGGGACTTCTTTAATGTGAGACAGACACGCTACCCCTACACCATGGAGGTGGGCAGGATAAATAGTTACGTTTCCACGGGGAATCGAAATTGATTTGAGTTCTGATGAGTGAGTGAGTGAGTGAGTGAGTCAGGAGTGAGTGTGTGTATAAGGTTACAGGGCTCGTGGAGAACTAGGTCATTAGGGCCCGTGAGTTCCCATTCCGGATTGAATATTGCATGGAAATGGGATATACAGATCGTACTGAATCTTGGATCTGATCCTCGCAGAAGAAAGATTGGTTCAAAATTTTCTTGCACCAAATGATAACGTATTCAAAACAATTTAAACACTGCAAAGACGTTATGTTGTAGTATACCCGTAACACGCTGTGGGCTTGCGTTTTGTTAGCGAAACTAGTGTAATAACACATAACAAAGTCACTTCTATTGTTTTTATAATCTCGCAATGTATTCATTCACTAACCTCAAAACCTGCTTAGAATACACAGAACAACAGACCAACATTTCTTTTACAGGTTCGCCAACATAAACCAATTCGACCAACATCAAAGTCTGAATTATTTCTTATCGAGCCTTGCATATCGAAATCGATCTGAACACGGTGAATTTAACATGGATTGTGTGGGATTGACTCAAATCGATTTCAGTTCCCTATGGAATGGTACTGAGTAACAAATGAAATAAGTAGTTTGCTAAACACACTGTTTATCACTTTTAAGGCTCAATTTCACACTTACGGCATACACTGAGATCAAAAAACAACTGATCCATCATAATGAACTGCACTTGCAATTGTCCACCCAACTCACTTTTCTTATTTCTCATTAATTGTAAACATTCCTTGTAAAATTGTCAGGTGCACAACAGAGTTATGTAGTTGTGATATGTGCAGGATACATAGAAACAGGGCTTAAGTTCAAACATTATACCTTCCGGTACTCACCTAATCTTTCACACTCGAAACATGTTGCTCCTCAGGTTTTTTTTTTTTTTTTTTTTAAAAAGATAAAATAATTATAATAATACGACAGGCGACTTGTTGTGCTGATCACCCCGTTAACACAAATCATAGATCAAATGTTATTTCAGTGCTAAGCAGTAAGGTATTGTACTGATTGTCACTGATTAACATTTAACCTGGTTTGGTGCAAGCGGACGACAGTCGTTAACGTCCGACGAACTTGCTGTTGAAGCGTGTTTCAACTCCGCCGGTCTGGCTGGTTCAGTTGGTTAGACGCTGGCCTATTGATCCCAAGGTCGCGGGTTCAAATCCGGCCCAGACCGATGGTTTTTAAGTGTGCAGGTCCATGTCAGTAGATTTACCGGAATGTGAAGGAACTCCTGCGGGACAAAATTCCGGCACACCGGCGACGCTGATGTGATTCTGGCAATTAACAGCGTCGTTAAACAACAAAATAAAAAAAAATATTCTTGTCCTTTGCAACGTGTGACAAAAAGACATATCCTTGTGCAACATTATCGTCTTACTATTATACATGCTTAGGCTTTCACAGCCGACGTTGTACTTTACAGGTGTCGTCGTCCAGTCGATGAACAATCGCCCTCTAGTGTAACTACCGGTACCGACCAACTAAAGCCCTTAGCAAACCGGAACATTTAAATTTCTTTCTGTCTGTAATTTCACCAACAATTGCAAAATAGTAGACAAATTGGTTAATATGGTATATTTGCTAAAACACTTCAAATGGATTTTCGCGCACTTTTGGGGCTATATCGAACTGATTTATTGCGAAAGTATTAACAATCCTACATCTTTAGGAACAATAATTCACATATACAATATATGTATATATTATTTCCAGCGGCCTGCCTAGAGCTGTGAGCTTCGCTTTGTATCGTATTCCATATTGTTTTATTCTTCTTTGACGAGCTAATATTCCATGCATCAAAGTACCCAACTTTTTCCGGCCGCTAATATGTAAGATAATAGAAGTAGCTTAGGCCGCTATTATACAGCATAACCAATAACGTAAGTACCCACATCAATTTGGTTTTAGGAACATTATATGTTCTCGTTAAACTCTTAGGAACACGCAGATAACCTGTTTTCGAACCAGGTAGAAAAGGTTATTTACATATTCTTAAGACTTTAACGAGGCAGTATCGTGATCTTAAAACAATACTAATTTACACACGCTATTTATGCAAGTAGCCAACATTCGCTAACCTAAGTATTTGTGAAGAAAATTGTATTTTAGCAAGTGCGCAATGTTAATCAGCGAATTCCAGAGCAGCCGTAACAAGCGAGTTGAGCTTAGTTTTCTTGGCACTGGAGATTCCTACACAAGCCCAATGATTTGGTACAACATTTTCTTGAAAATGGCTCTAACGATTTTGATTAAAATGTCATATGTTTGAGATATTTTGATGACAAATGAAATGTATATCTTGAATTTTCTGGCTATAGCCCCTGTAGTCCTATTTACTCTTAATGATTTTTGCATAACTGGCAAACCGTTAGAGATACACCAAATTATACTCTACAAAAAATGTAGATCTTGCTAAAATACACAATTTATGTCTCAATAAATTTTCTTGTAGGGTGAACCATTTCGGAGATATTCATTGTTATGTGTGTGAGTTTCTGAAAACTTAGAACTTTCGTGAAATGGATCATCGTTGTTCATTGTTTTATACGTTAAGTGTGCAAAGAGAACGGAATCTCAAACCATTAAAACATTTGACTATCGCACAAAGCCTTCTGTATTCTAATATTCCCCTTGCACCTACAAGGAAATAAGCAATAAGATAATTTGTACAAATGTTTATCTCAACTAACACGAAGAAGATATAGGAATAAGAGTTTGTAAGAATGTTTAGTACAGGAGTAGAGAAAGCATGTGAGTGCAACACATCAGATTGTTTCTTCTCTCTCTCTCTCTCTCTCTCTCTCTCTCTCTCTCTCTCTCTCTCTCTCTCTCTCTCTCTCTCTCTCTCTCTCTCTCTCTTAGTGAGTCATTTCGGAGATATTCCTTGTTATTTGTGTGTTTTGCAATACTTCAACTTTTCTCAAATGGAAGGTTATTATTCATTGTTTTATCTCTTGGCCGTGCAAAGAGAACGGAATTTCAAAGCCTTCACATAGTAGCCACCAGCTTCAAAGCATTTAACTATCTTGTACCAACAAGAAAATAAGCAATAAGGTAATTTGTACAAATGTTTATCTCAACTAACATGAAGATAGAGAAATAAGTGTTTGTAAGAATAATACAAGAGTAGAGAAAGTCATGTGAGTACAACACATACCTAGACTTTTATCGCTAGAAAACTATGTACGAGTGGACTGATTCTCTACATCAAATATGGCCGAAGTGGTTGGCTTTGTACGAAGCCTACCGAATGCATATCGTACTCAACATGTTTTCCACTGCTGGTGAAAAAGAATTTGTAATGTTTTGTTGATAGTTGAGGCAGTGTTATAGGAATATCAACAGTGTTACAGTGTTATTGTGCGATTAAAAATAAGACAACCAGGAATTTCCCTCCGCCAATCAGTGGATGTTATGTTATGTTGTGTCCGTCTCTTTCTTTTTTCCTCTCGTCTGTTTACAACAATGTTCTTGTCTGAAACAGATTATAAATGGTTGCCAAGTTCTTAATGAACACTACACAGTTAACGCTACATGTACAATGAAGGAGTTGCATGTTAAAATTTCCTTTGTACAGATGATACACAAAACATTACAGGTGAACCTGAGAATTTAGCCAGACGTAACCAAGACATATTTTGAACATTTGCTGTACTACAAAACGTATAGTGCTCGAGTTAAAATAGTACAAAATAAAAGTTTAAAAATATGTTATTATAAACATTTCAGCATATATCCTAAGTATATGAAGTAAGTACACTGGGCTATTAAAAACATTTAAAATTATGTTATTAGAAAATCGTAGAAAAATACAGCAACAGTTATTCCTTTGTGGAGTAATTATGGCAATATAAAATAGCAATCGATTTCTACAGCAAATAACCACTGCACCACAAACTTTAAAAAAAAAACTCGTTTACACTATAATATATGTTGCATGCGCAGTCTGCCATATTGTTACGTTACTGACGCTGTTTTCATGTTGTTGGAAGAAAAAATTTGATACCACTCAATCGCGTTGGATACAAACAGGTCGGATAAAAATTGTATCCAACTCAGGATGTCTCACAATGCTTTTGAACAAAAAGTTGGATCGTGGGACATTGGCTTTAGTGTTAGATTTTGTGTAGATATATGTACGTAAATAGCAGCGGAGGTAATGAGGACACGTAATGTTCCAGATGCGACGATCGTCGTATACGCCGCTACCTGCCGAGCCGCTCATTGTTGTGGAGGAGTCTGGAGGGACGGAGGATGAGGAGGAAGCGCCGAGCAGGGGGTCCTCGCCCCATCTCAACCTCAACCCAGACTCTCCATTGCTGAACCCAGGCTTGTTGTCTCCTTACCGTGATATGAGGAAGAGGTCTTTGCCTACGCCACAGTGTACCACGGGCATCACGGCTAGCCAGGTGCGGCGTCTGTCAGAGCATGGGACGGCCGACAGCGCGGGGGCGGCGGCGAGAGAGGCGGCCTTCCTCGCTACGCTGTCCCAGGCACCAGTACCTGCCCCAGGAGGCAGAAGGCATTCCGTCGTCACCATCTCTAGAGCACCTCCACCATCCATCATGTTCGGCCGCGGTCGACGAGAATCCATCGCCGCGTTCCCTTCCGGTGGGCCTCCCGCCAGAATACTCCCTAGCCGTCGCGACTCCACCCCTCGTCCCCCCAGCACCTCGGGGAGCACGTCGGGCAGCCAGTTTAACCTCCAGCTAGATATCATGGACGACATAGCGGAGATCAAGGCCGCACGCAAGGTACGTCTTAAGATGTGGAAGACGCCGTCCAAGGAACGAGTATGCGAGGTACAACCCTTGGACGGTGACGGAACCTCCCCCTCCACCATGTACCACCAGCAACCCTCCCCCATATCACGGCGCTACTCGGACTTTATGCCAAGCCCTCAACCATCCTGCTCCCAACCACGTCGTCGTGCCTCCGAGCAAGTCCCCGCCTCCACCTCCACTGCCACCGGCATCGTCTGCTCCAACACCGATCTCATCTCCATCATCTCCTCTCTAGCCTCGTCGGCGCAGGAGATCAACAAAGAACCCGCCACCGACGAGAAGCAGCAGCCCAGCAGCAGCAGCAGCAGCGCCGAGGCGAGGCGTAGCCGACTCAAGAACCTCCGCTCCAACAGCTTCGACGTGTCCATGCTGCTGGGGACGGGCAAACAGAAGCAGAAGGAAGGCGATTGTAAGCTTGCAGCAGGCCCTAGCAGCTGGTTCGTGAAGCGACATCAGCCCAGAAGGTCGCTGGATGCCACCTCGCTGACCACGTCAGAACCCACGTCTGCGACACCCAGGCGCAACCACAAGGTGGTCTGGGACGGCAAGAGCGGGTCCGTCGTGGATGCACAGGTTCTGGGAAGTGCTATCGAAAGCTTCCTGGCCAGAAGGGAAAGTGATAGCCCTAGCAAAGGTAAGGGCGATGATGATGGTGGTGGTGGAGGAAGTGGTGGCGCATGGTTTGCTAAGGACGAGGACGCCTGTGACAATTCCCTGTGTTCCACCATCAAGGACTTGTTTGTCAAGTAGACCTACATATTTAGTATAACGTATTTATCAGTGTGTTTTTTTCTGTTTTTAGAGGAGCCTTGTTAACCCTTGAAGCACGCCAAGCACAAACTGCCCAAACAGCATGTAGCATGCACCAGGAAGTGTCAAGGTGCACAAATTATTGGTAAACACGATTTCTTTTAAGGGGACCAGGAAGTGAACAATTCACACCTTTTTCTCAGAAACTACAAGCCACTTCAGGGCTATTCTGTAAGTTTCTGGTTAACACGATCGTTAAAGTCAAGAAGTACTAACAGTACATCCATCTTCAGCTAGCAGTATTCCTAGTATGAATTTGGTTTTTGGTATCGTTAACCAGAACAAGTTAACCTCAAATTCAATTTTGTTAACTTCAATAAGTTGTTGTTATAATAGTACTTAACAACTGATTAGTGGCTTTAACAAGTTGTTACTTTAACCAGGTATTACAGAATAGGTATGAATGCTTGCAATTACAGCTAGAGAAGTGTTTTCATTCGTTCCTGGGAGCGGGAACCAGAACAGGAACGAAAACAGGAGACTATCTATTGAAATTGCATGTAGCACAAACTTTTATGAAGTTCTTCTTCCAAATAATTATACCAGGAATTTAATTGTCATAGGCCTATGTGTGTAACTTTACGAACTTTCATGTAAAATGCTGCACGTGATAAAAGTTTGAAGATTTTAAACGTATCTAATATTCCTTATATATGGTTGTTAATAATCAGTGTAGTATTAAAAGTTTTCCTACAAGAAAGTAATGAACTGTATAGCACTTTTTATGTATGAAATTATTAAATCTAATGATGTATAAATCCTCTTTAGCTGTCTGCATTCACCATCAAAGAAGGTTTATTAAAATTCTGAAGAAAACCGCAAAAATTCCATCACGGGGAAAATTTTAAAGCAGTAAATTAACGCACACATGCACATTTAAGTATCACTTTTGGAGTACAAATGGTTTAAAACAAGGCAAATATTCCATTATATCCTGAGCTTTACCGTGTTTAAAAGCCTTTTTTGATGAAAATTAAAATTACTAAATTTATTAAAAATTCAGTAGTGTGCAGGTATATTTAAATTTTCGGAACGACATATTGGAATCATGTTGTGCCAGAAATTGTTCAAGAAGGCCGTGACACCAGAGCTCTCTGTAATCGCAACACTGGAAGCTAAACAAAAGAGCATAGAATAACAGTTTTTAATGAACACCTATGTATTAGGATGACGCTTTTGTAATGGACATGGTCGATGGCAGCGAGGTGGCGCTGGACTAATGTGCAGCGCTTGCATTCTGGAGGTTCCTGGTTCGATTCAGTCACTCTTAACCTTTTCGCGATATTCCCGCCGCGTCAGCAGGTGAATACTAGAGTGGTTCCTATGCCCATCACTTGAGGGCTGAAGGACCAGGATACGGCCCTTCTGAACCTAATGCTAGCCGGAGGGACTTAACAAACATTTATTTTACTTACTGTAAGTAAAAACGTAAAAATTATATTACACGAGCAAATTAATAAGATTTATTTCCTGCTAAGGTATCTGTTCATTATCACCACAATTTTTCAATAGTTTCAACGTGACATTACGCACCGGACGGCGAAATAAAGTTTGATAATACAACTAAAGATGTTTAATACGGTATAGCTGTATTATTATTATTATTATTATTATTATTATTATTATTATTATTATTATTATTATTATTATTATTATTATTATTATTATTATTATTATTATTATTATTATTATTATTATTATTATTATTATTATTATTATTATTATTATTATTATTATTATTATTATTATTATTATTATTATTACTATTATTATTGTTGTTGTTAGTTATTACTTATTCTTATTAATATTGTCATCCGTGGTCTAGAAGTAACATGTCAGTTTGTAGTTCTCAAGGTCGCGGGTTCAAACCCGGCGAAGGGCGATGGATATTTCGAGCGTACAAATGTTTAGCATGGGCTTCCTTCGCAAGGGAAGTAACGCGGTGGTCTCTTGTCTTAGATTTGCGCATGTAAAAGAACCTCAAGCTTGATAAAGAGGCCTCTGAACAAACTTAAGTGGTTTTTCAAGTCCAGTGTAGGATGGGACGCTGAGAGCCGAGCGTCAATAAAGAAAACTCAATTTTAATTACAACTGTTAATTTATTAAAACTATTAATCCTTTATTTCCCTGAAAACTCATTGAAACTGCCTTTAAACGTATTTTACTACACTGACATTTTTGTAAAATCAAACAAAAATTAGTTCTCAACAATTTAAATATATTATCGTTTCTTGAAATATTTTCCTTTAAGAGCAACATACCTATTTTTGCATTTGATGAAAGCAGTCCTTAAAGCAATGATGCCGCTCTTCCTGAGACACTTGAGAAACTGGGTCTTTGGACGAAAAAGTAATTTCACGCATTTGATCTTTAATTTGTGGAAAGAAGCAGAAATTATAAAGTGTTAGGTGCAAGATCCGTGGTGCTGACCTTTAGGGCATCCAGACACTCCTCACTCATTACTTTTACTGCATGCTGCGATGTCTAAAATTATGTTTCCTTCACAAACCATTGGAGCAAATCGAACGAACTATACGAGAATCAAGTCGCAAAATATTGAAAGTTAGCTGTTTGATATATAAACAAATGTTATTTGTTAATGCAGTCCTATTATGACGATATAAATCGTGCGAAATTATCCTATTTCTGGGATAGTGCCAGAAAATGAATTACGTAATTACCATGGCAACAAGACAGCAATAACGTCATCACCACCACAACATAATTTTCTCTAATGTGCCTATAGGAAAACCTGAAATCGTCACTCTCGCAAGTGCAGCCATATTCAAACACAAGAATCACTTCTTTAAATTTATTTTAAAGTCGAAACCATAGCTCTGAGTACTTAGTTCAAAATGTCAAACGGAATAAAATCCATGTTAAATAGTTTTACATTTATCTTCCATTTTCCTCTGTGTTGAAACAAATGAAACTACCATATTACGTCCTACATTTGTAATCTCTGATACATTAAATTTTTTAATTCAGCAAATATATTATGTTTATGTATTTTAATACTACAATTTGCATGAAACATTGTATGTAACATGCGTATAATCTTTTCAGTCTAACACTCGTTCACTTTCGCTCAGGCGCTATTTTAGAAACATGACATTCTAAAACCTTTGAGTGTCACCTTCGTTTACTGCGTTTCATTGCGTAGATTTCATTTGTTGACTCCCAAGTTATGCTATTAATCCTAAATAGTAACGCATCACTTTTAGAAATTGTTTATTGCATCTATTTTTGCACTTGTTTAACCTGCATTACGTTGGCTGAACTTGCAAGCAGATCGCTGGTCACACAATGATATGCCAGACCAGAGCGTAGGTATAATCGATTTTTCGCGTTGCCATCGATAAGCATTCCCATTTCCGTTTGCCGGCTATTGTGAACCAAATTTACGTCTGGGGCTGCCCCGTATTTCGTGCGCACCTGCGTGCTGTCAAAGGGTTCGATTCCCGGCTGAGGCAGAGGCAGAGGCAGGAGCAGAATGCATGTATGCAGCCACCATGTCCAAACACCAAGCCAGCGCACCACACACACGTATATGTATCATCCTAACTTACATTGTGCATAAACATTCGCAACATCAAACAAATTTCACACATCAACGATAACCTTCAATAAACAGTAAACTAGATCTCACATAGACTCTACAACATTCTAAAGTAGAATTGTGACACATTTAGCAATTGCATGCACATTTCTATTCTTAACTCACTTCCTGCACAAGCACACAGTCAAAGCCACAAACTTACTAACTCACGCTCACAGTCACTCTCAGTTACTCACAACTCACTCACCCACTCACGCACTCAGTCCCCGTAACTCACGCACTAATTCAGTCACACTCAGTAACTCACAAACCAGCTTACACACAATCTCACAACCACACTTAGTAACTCACACAGTCACACTGAATAACTCACGCACTCAAGCACTAACACTCTCACAGTCACATTCACTAACTCACGCACTCAAGCACTAACACTCTCACAGTCGCACTCACTAACTCACGCACTCAAGCACTAACACTCTCACAGTCACATTCACTAACTCACGCACTCAAGCACTAACTCTCACAGTCGCACTCACTAACTCACGCACTCAAGCACTAACACTCTCACAGTCGCACTCACTAACTCACGCACTCAAGCACTAACACTCTCACACTCACACTGAATAACTCACGCACTCAAGCACTAACACTCTCACAGTCGCACTCACTAACTCACGCACTCAAGCACTAACACTCTCACAGTCGCACTCACTAACTCACGCACTCAAGCACTAACACTCTCACAGTCACACTGAATAACTCACGCACTCAAGCACTAATACCCTCACAGTCACACTGAATAACTCACGCACTCAAGCACTAACACTCTCACAGTCGCACTCACTAACTAACGCACTCAAGCACTAACACTCTCACAGTCACATTCACTAACTCACGCACTCAAGTACTAACACTCTCACAGTCACACTGAATAACTCACGCACTCAAGCACTAACACTCTCACAGTCACACTGAATAACTCACGCACTCAAGCACTAACACTCTCACAGTCACATTCACTAACTCACGCACTCAAGTACTAACACTCTCACAGTCACACTGAATAACTCACGCACTCAAGCACTAACACTCTCACAGTCACACTGAATAACTCACGCACTCAAGCACTAACACTCTCACAGTCACATTCTTAACTCACGCACTCAAGCACTAACACTCTCACAGTCACACTGAATAACTCACGCACTCAAGTACTAACACTCTCGCAGTCACACTGAATAACTCACGCACTCAAGCACTAACACTCTCACAGTCGCACTCACTAACTCACGCACTCAAGCACTAACACTCTCACAGTCACACTGAATAACTCACACACTCAAGCACTAACACTCTCACAGTCGCACCCACTAACTCACGCACTCAAGCACTAACACTCTCACAGTCACACTGAATAACTCACGCACTCAAGCACTAACACTCTCACAGTCACACTGAATAACTCACGCACTCAAGCACTAACACACTCACAGTCACACTGAATAACTCACGCACTCAAGCACTAACACTCGCACAGTCACACTGAATAACTCACGCACTCAAGCACTAACACTCTCACAGTCGCACTCACTAACTCACGCACTCAAGCACTAACACTCTCACAGTCACACTGAATAACTCACGCACTCAAGCACTAACACTCTCACAGTCACACTAAATAACTCACGCACTCAAGCACTAACACTCTCACAGTCACACTGAATAACTCACGCACTCAAGCACTAACACTCGCACAGTCACACTGAATAACTCACGCACTCAAGCACTAACACTCTCACAGTCACACTGAATAACTCACGCACTCAAGCACTAACACTCTCACAGTCACACTGAATAACTCACGCACTCAAGTACTAACACTCTCACAGTCACACTGAATAACTCACGCACTCAAGCACTAACACTCTCACAGTCACATTCACTAACTCACGCACTCAAGCACTAACACTCTCACAGTCGCACTCACTAACTCACGCACTCAAGCACTAACACTCTCACAATCCAATTCACTAACTCACGCACTCAAGCACTAACACTCTCACAGTCACATTCACTAACTCACGCACTCAAGCACTAACACTCTCACAGTCACATTCACTAACTCACGCACTCAAGCACTAACACTCTCACAGTCACATTCACTAACTCACGCACTCAAGCACTAACACTCTCACAGTCACATTCACTAACTCACGCACTCAAGCACTAACACTCTCACAGTCGCACTCACTAACTCACGCACTCAAGCACTAACACTCTCACAGTCGCACTCACTAACTCACACACTCAAGCACTAACACTCTCACAGTCGCACTCACTAACTCACGCACTCAAGCACTAACACTCTCACAGTCACACTCACAAACTCACACACTCAAGCACTAACACTCTCACAGTCAAACTCACAAACCCACACACTCAAGCACTAACACTCTCACAGTCACATTCACTAACTCACGCACTCAAGCACTAACACTCTCACAGTCACATTCACTAACTCACGCACTCAAGCACTAACACTCTCACAGTCACATTCACTAACTCACGCACTCAAGCACTAACACTCTCACAGTCGCACTCACTAACTCACGCACTCAAGCACTAACACTCTCACAGTCACATTCACTAACCCACACACTCAAGCACTAAAACTCTCACAGTCACACTCTCTAACCCACACACTCAAGCACTAACACTCTCACAGTCGCACTCACTAACTCACGCACTCAAGCACTAACACTCTCACAGTCGCACTCACTAACTAACGCACTCAAGCACTAACACTCTCACAGTCGCACTCACTAACTCACGCACTCAAGCACTAACACTCTCACAGTCACACTGAATAACTCACGCACTCAAGCACTAACACTCTCACAGTCACACTCACTAACTCACGCACTCAAGCACTAACACTCTCACAGTCGCACTCACTAACTCACGCACTCAAGCACTAACACTCTCACAGTCACACTCACTAACTCACGCACTCAAGCACTAACACTCTCACAGTTACACTCACTAACCCACACACTCAAGCACTTATACTCTCACAGTCACACTCACTAACTCACGCACTCAAGCACTAACACTCTCACAGTCACACTTACTAACTCACACACTCAAGCACTAACACTCTCACAGTCGCACTCACTGACTCACACACTCAAGCACTAACACTCTCACAGTCACACTCACAAACTCACACACTCAAGCACTAACACTCTCACAGTCACACTCACAAACTCACACACTCAAGCACTAACACTCTCAGTGACACTCACTAACTCACACAGTCACACTCACTAACCTACGCACTCAAGCACTAACACTCTCACAGTCACACTCACTAACCTACGCACTCAAGCACTAACACTCTCACAGTCGCACTCACTAACTCACGCACTCAAGCACTAACACTCTCACAGTCACACTGAATAACTCACAACTCAAGCACTAACACTCTCACAGTCACACTCACTAACTCACACATTCAAGCACTAATACTCTCATAGTCACACTCACTAACTCACGCACTCAAGCACTAACACTCTCACAGTCACACTCACTAACTCACGCACTCAAGCACTAACACTCACAGTCACGCTCACTAACTCACACACTCAAGCACTAACACTCTCACAGTCACGCTCACTAACTCACACACTCAAGCACTAACACTCTCACAGTCACACTCAGTAACTCACATTCAAGCACTAATACTCTCACAGTCACACTCACTAACTCACATTCAAGCACTAATACTCTCACAGTCACACTCACTATCTCACACTCTCAAGCACTATCACTCTCACAGTCACACTCACTAACTCACGCACTCAAGCACTAACACTCTCACAGTCGCACTCACTAACTCACGCACTCAAGCACTAACACTCTCACAGTCCAATTCACTAACTCACGCACTCAAGCACTAACACTCTCACAGTCACACTCACTAACTCACGCACTCAAGCACTAACACTCTCACAGTCACATTCACTAACTCACGCACTCAAGCACTAACACTCTCACAGTCACATTCACTAACTCACGCACTCAAGCACTAACACTCACACAGTCACACTCACTAACTCACACACTCAAGCACTAACACTCTCACAGTCGCACTCAGTAACTCACACACTCAAGCACTAACACTCTCACAGTCGCACTCACTAACTCACACACTCAAGCACTAACACTCTCACAGTCAAACTCAGTAACTCACACACTCAAGCACTAACACTGTCACAGTCGCACTCACTAACTCACACACTCAAGCACTTATACTCTCACAGTCACACTCACTAACTCACATACTCAAGCACTTATACTCTCACAGTCACACTCACTAACTCACACACTCAAGCACTAACACTCTCACAGTCACACTCTCACAGTCACACTCACTAACCCACACACTCAAGCACTTATACTCTCACAGTCACACTCACTAACTCACATACTCAAGCACTAACACTCACACAGTCACACTCACTAACTCACACACTCAAGCACTAACACTCTCACAGTCGTACTCAGTAACTCACACACTCAAGCACTAACATTCTCACAGTCGCACTCACTAACTCACACACTCAAGCACTTATACTCTCACAGTCGCACTCACTAACTCACACAGTAAAGCACTAACACTCTCACAGTCACACTCACAAACTCACACACTGAAGCACTTATACTCTCACAGTCACAATCACTAACTCACACGCTCAAGCACTAACACTCTCACAGTCGTACTCACTAACTCTCACACTCAAGCACTAACACTCTCACAGTCACACTCACAAAATCACACACTCAAGCACTTATACTCTAACAGTCACACTCACTAACTCACACACTCAAGCACTAACACTCTCACAGTCACACTCACTAACCTACGCACTAAAGGACTAACACTCTCACAGTCAAACTCACAAACTCACACACTCAAGCACTAACACTCTGACAGTAAAGCACTAACACTCTCACAATCACACTCACAAACTCACACATTCTAGCACTAACACTCTCACAGTAAAGCACTAACACTCTCACAGTCAAACTCGCAAACTCACACACTCAAGCACTAACACTCTCACAGTAAAGCACTAACACTCTCACAGTCACACTCACAAACTCACACATTCAAGCACTAACACTCTCACAGTCAAACTCACAAACTCATACACTCAAGCACTAACACTCTCACAGTCACACTCACTAACTCACGCACTCAAGCACTAACACTCTCACAGTCACACTTACTAACCTACGCACTCAAGCACTAACACTCTCACAGTCACACTCACAAACTCACACACTCAAGCACTAACACTCACAGTCACACTCACTAACCTACGCACTCAAGCATTAACACTCTCACAGTCACACTCACAAACTCACACACTCAAGCACTAACACTCTCACAGTCACACTCACTAACCTACACATTCAAGCACTAACACTCTCACAGTCACACTCACTAACCTACGCACTCAAGCACTAACAGTCTCACAGTCACACTCACTAACTCACACAGTAAAGCACTAACACTCACACAGTCACACTCACTAACTCACATACTCAAGCACTAACACTCTCACAGTCACACTCACAAACTCACACACTCAAGCACTAACACTCTCACAGTCACACTCACTAACCTACACATTCAAGCACTAACACTCTCACAGTCACACTCACTAACCTACGCACTCAAGCACTAACACTCTCACAGTCACACTCACTAACTCACACAGTAAAGCACTAACACTCACACAGTCACACTCACTAACTCACATACTCAAACACTAACACTCTCACAGTCACGCTCACTAACTCACACACTCAAGCACTTATACTCTCACAGTCGCACTCACTAACTCACGCACTCAAGCACTAACACTCTCACAGTCACACTGAATAACTCACACACTCAAGCACTAACACTCTCACAGTCGCACTCAGTAACTCACACACTCAAGCACTTATACTCTCACAGTCACACTCACTAACTCACACACTCAAGCACTAACACTCTCACAGTCGCACTCACTAACTCACACTCTCAAGCACTAACACTCTCACAGTCGCACTCACTAACTCACACACTCAAGCACTTATACTCTAACAGTCACGCTTATATCTCACACACTCAAGCACTAACACTCTCACAGTCACACTCACTAACTCTCACAGTAAAGCACTAACACTCTCACAGTCACGCTCACAAACTCACACACTCAAGCACTAACACTCTCACAGTCACACTCACTAACTCACACACTCAAGCACTATCACTCTCACAGTCAAACTCACAAACTCACACACTCAAGCACTAACACTCTCACAGTCAAACTCACAAACTCACACACTCAAGCACTAACACTCTCATAGTCACACTCACTAACTCACACACTCAAGCACTAACACTCTCACAGTCAAACTCACAAACTCACACACTCAAGCACTAACACTCTCACAGTCAAACTCACATACTCAAGCACTAACACTCTCACAGTCACACTCACTAACTCACACACTCAAGCACTAACACTTTCACAGTCAAACTCACAAACTCACACACTCAAGCACTAACACTCTCACAGTCAAACTCACAAACTCACACACTCAAGCACTAACACTCTCACAGTCACACTCACTAACTCACGCACTTAAGCACTAACACTCTCACAGTCAAACTCACTAACCTATGCACTCAAGCACCAACACTCTCACAGTGACACTCACTAACTCACGCACTTAAGCACTAACACTCTCACAGTCAAACTCACAAACTCACACACTCAACCACTAACACTCTCATAGTCACACTCACTAACTCACGCACTTAAGCACTAACACTCTCACAGTCAAACTCACAAACTCACACACTCAAGCACCAACACTCTCACAGTCACACTCACTAACTCACGCACTCAAGCACTAACACTCTCACAGTCAAACTCACTAACCTACGCACTCAAGCACTAACACTCTCACAGTCACACTCACTAACTCACACTCAAGCACTAACACTCTCACAGTCACACTCACAAACTCACACACAAAGGCACTAACACTCTCACAACAACACTCACTAACTCACACACTCAAGCACTAACATTCTCGCAGTCACTCACTAACCCACAAACTCAAGCACTAACACTCTCACAGTCACACTCACTAACTCACACACGCAAGCACTAACACTCTCACAGTCATACCCACTAACCTACGCACTAGAGCACTAACACACTCACTGTCACACTCACTAACCTACGCACTAAAGCACTAACACTTTTACTGTCACACTCACTAACTCACACACTCAAGCACTAACACTCTCACAGTCACACTCACTAACTCACGCACTCAAGCACTAACACTCTCACAGTCGCACTCACTAACTCACACACTAAAGCACTAACACTCTCACTGTCACACTCACTAACTCACACACTAAAGCACTAACACTCTCACTGTCACACTCACTAACTCACGCACTCAAGCACTAACACTCTCACTGTCACACTCACTAACTCACGCACTCAAGCACTAACACTCTCACAGTCACACTCACTAGCTCACGCACTCAAGCACTAACACTCTCACAGTCACACTCACTAACTCACGCACTCAAGCACTAACACTCTCACAGTCGCACTCACTAACTCACACACTAAAGCACTAACACTCTCACTGTCTTACTCACTAACTCACACACTAAAGCACTAACACTCTCACTGTCACACTCACTAACTCACACACTAAAGCACTAACACTGTCACTGTCACACTCACTAGCTCACACACTCAAGCACTAACACTCTCACAGTCATACTCTCTATTTCACACACTCAAGCACTAACACTCTCACAGTCGCACTCACTAACTCACACACTCAAGCATTAACACTCTCACAGTCACACTCACTAACTCACACACTCAAGCACTAACACTCTCACAGTCACACTCACTAACTCACACACTCAAGCACTAACACTCACAGTCGCACTCACTAACTCACACACAAGCACTAACACTCTCAGTGACACTCACTAACTCACACTCAAGCACTAGCATTCTAACAGTCACACTCATTAACTCACGCACTCAAGCACTAACACTCTCACAGTCACACTCACTAACCTACGCACTAAAACACTAACACTCTCACAGTCACACTTACTAACTCACACACTCAAGCACTAACACACTCACAGTCACACTCACTAACTCACACACTCAAGCACTAACACACTCACAGTCACACTCACTAACTCACGCACTCAAGCACTAACACTCTCACTGTCACACTCACTAACTCACACACTCAAGCACTGACACTCTCAGTCATACTCACTAACTCACGTACTCAAGCACTAACTCTCTCACAGTCACACTCACTAACTTACACACTCAAGCACTGACACTCTCAGTTATTCTCACTAACTCACGCACTCAAGCACTAACACTCTCACAGTCACACTCACTAACTCACACACTCAAGCACTAACACACTCACAAGGTGAGACTCAGTAACTCACACACTAACTTACACTCACAGTGTTACACCTAGTATCCCACAACTCACTCACACAGTCTGACTCAGTAACTCACACACTCGTGCACCAACTGGCACTCACACATTCAAATTCAGTAAGTCAAACACTCATTCACTAACGCGCACATGCTAACTCACGTACCAGCAAACTCATTAACTCACACACGCTAAATCGCGTACTCACACGCTCACTAACTCACACTTTCACTTCACACTTAGTAAGTAACAAATACATTCACTAACTCCCACACACACACAACCACACTCAGTAACTCACGAACACACTAACTCACACTCACAGTTACACTTAGTAACTTACAATCACGCCTCAGCTTACAACAGCCAGCCACACTCAGTAACTCAAACAATACTAACTCACACTTATTCACTCCCTAACTCGCGCACTCACAAACCATAGTCTCACTGAGTAACTCACAATTTACTTACTTACTAACCCACACTCTCAGTCAGTCAGTAACTCACACATGCACACTTAGTAACGCTCATAAAGACACACTCAGTAGCACACTGATATAGTCGTACTCAGTAACTCACACTGATATAGTCGTACTCAGTAACTCACACTGATATAGTCATACTCAGTAACTCACACTGATATAGTCGTACTCAGTAACTCACAGTGATATAGTCATACTCAGTAACTCACACACTCACTAACTTAAACACTCACT
The DNA here is from genome assembly GCA_030765045.1 of Tenodera sinensis. Lineage (NCBI taxonomy): Eukaryota > Metazoa > Arthropoda > Insecta > Mantodea > Mantidae > Tenodera > Tenodera sinensis. The sequence goes on from CM060970.1 coordinate 8,797,819, forward strand.
AACTCAAACACTCACTAACTCACACACTCACATACTCGCTAACTCACACACTCACATACTAACTCACACACTCACTAACTCACACACTAACTCACATACTCACTAACTCATATACTCACTAACTCACACACTCAATAGCTCCACTCACTAACTCACACAAACATGCCTTCACATACAATAACAATAACCCACACTACTAACTCAGTCAATTGCACCTTAACACAGTAACATTAACTCACACTCATGAACCCACTCACTAACACACTAATACACACACACTAATTCACTCACTAATGTACAAGATACTCTCTAAAGCACTAACACACCTAACACATTTAACTCACGCACTCTCTAACACTAGCACATTTACACACACCAATATACACATTAACGCACATTAACACCCTCACTAGCCCATTAACTTGCACAATTACACACTTGCTAACATGCTAACTCACATGCTCACTAACCCATACTCACTGATACACTCACACTCACTAACACACTAACTCACACTGTCACTAACTCACACACTAACATACTTACTCAAACACTCAATACTAATGAACAAACTGCCAGTCATGGGGATTAGAGGTCGTGGACATCAATTAATAGAATCCTACATGACAAACCAAAAACAATACGTAGCTGTAAATTTGACAAATGGTGATGCTATATCAACTACAACAGAATTGACACACGGGGTCTCTTAGGGATCAATTCTCGGTCCACATTTGCTTATCCTATACATGCACGATATAACTGACTATATACCTAAAGATAGAAAATTAGGACAATTTGCAGATGACACTAGCGTCACAGCCAGCCATTCCTCTAGCCTAATGCTGGAAGAAAACCTAAGTGAAATAGCTATGAAACTATTGCAGTAGTTCTCAATGCTAAACTTAAGTATAAACCCAACTAAATGTGAACTGACAACATTCAGTAGCAAAACACTTAATACGTCTCTACAATTGTATATTGACAACAAATCGGTAAACAGTGTAGACAGGGTAGAGCTACTTGGTGTCACACTGGATTAAACACTATCATTTACACCGCATACAGACAAATTAGCATTAAAAATAAGTAAAAATCTATTTCTTCTTAAGTGTGTAAAGAACCATGTCCCAGCAGCAACTAATAGGATAATTTATTTCTCTCTCATTCAGTCACACATGTCATATGGTATAGAAATATGGGGCAATACTTCAAAATTAAAGCAAAATAGAATATTTATTTTACAGAAAAGAGCAATCAGATATATTTGGAACTTAAAAAGGCAAGACTCATGTAGAGAAGCTTTATGTCAGCATAAAATAATGATGCTATCTAGCCTGTATATTTATAAAACTATACTATACATGATAAAATACAAATTTCCGATGCAGACAAATTCAGATATACCTACATGACCACAACACAAGAAATAAGAATGATTTGACTATTACAATGCACAGACTGAGCCAGTTTGAAAAGCTGCCTAGTTACACTGGTGCAAAATTCTACAATAGACTGCCAGCAGAAATTAAAAGGTGTAAAAACTACACTAAATTCAAATCTGCTTTACAAACTTATTTAGTTAATAATGTGTTCTATTCATTAGAGGAATTTTTAAATAGGTTAAAAGTTCAGTAATCAAAAGTCAATATTATGTACTTATTTTGTAATCTGTTAATAGTTCATTGTGCATAGTCTCTACTACTTGGTTAATCAGTTATTTGTATATCATCATCATCATCATCATCATCATCATCATCATCATTAATGTTTTGTTATTTTGTCTTTTGCTACTTATATGTATTTGTTTACCTTTGAATTCAATCATGTATTATACCATATTGAATTGCAATAAATTATTAGCATCGTCGTCGTCATCATCATCATCATCATCATCATCATCATCATCATCATTATTATTACTAACTCACACACTTACTTACTCACCAACTCATACTCAGTAACCTATACACTCACTAACTCACAATCTCTCACCCACTGACTCACTCCCACACTCACACAGTCACTAACTCTGCTGTCAGACTGACTTAACTTGTGACAGTGCTCACTTATTCAACCACTGGACATTTCCTCACAGTTACAGAAGATTGTAGATTCAGAAGGTTCTGATTAATTGACAATATTGCTTATCATGTTTACACTAGGCCAGTGCATTGCTTATCCATTGCTAACCTACCGATAACCTTGTGCCATAACCAATGACACATTTTTTTCCATTGGAATGCAAGTTTGCCAATTTGAAATTTTTAAACAAAACTAGAAATTGAAGCATGTGTTTGCAAGAAAGAGCTCTTAGAGTGTTATGGATCATGATATTATACAATACACAAATATACAGTATGCCAAGATCAGGAACTGTCCTTCCCATTGATTGTGTGCACATTCATTTTTGAAAATAGGTCTTAACTTCTTCAGCATTCTGGTTCCAGTTTATGTTCCCACTCCTGGGCAAAGTACTGTTTTAATACACAGAACCTTTATAACAACACTTTAACATAATAATATTAACAATTTTAGGTCACCTTTTAATGAAACATTGGATACCTACATGAAAATTAAGTTCACAGTTCTTTACATACTGTATAACAAACTGTATTTATTTAACTCCATTCTTTGAATAAATTATACTTTTCTTTGTATTTAGCATATTTCTTTTGCTTTCTGTGAAATATGAAGAAGCATCAAATGAAAACCTTAAATATCCTTTAAATTCAATTTATTGAGGAAAACTGGAACACAAATGTATTATTTTTCCACATACATGTGGTAATTTCTCATCACAAGGTTTGGTGAGTATGGTGGATATGGAAGTTCTGCAGTGAGCTGCCTTAATGCCCATCTTGCAGACATTTGCAAATCTTAAGCATGTCACACTGAGCTGTGACTAATTATCATTTGTTGTCACACTGGCGTCAACTGTTGCAATAACCTCTGGTGTCACACTGTAAGGAGCATCTGAACTTTCTACTATATTTGTATACTTGCTGCAGTGATAAACATGCATCACTATACTGGGCTTTCATTCAACATGAATTTCAATAGGTTTCATACTTTCACTGCTCAGAAAATATGTGACAGAATGTTGTGCTTCTTTGTTGCATGTTGCAAGTATGGCAACCATTTTAAACTGGTATTGTGGTAGCATTTCACTTGTGTACCTTTTGGATATTCTTTAAAGGATTGGTTGCATGATTATTACATTTTAAGGTTTTCACTTTCTTTGCACTCGTTTCACATGAAACCAGATTAAACTAAATTTTCTTTTTGTAAGAAATAAGATTGATGAAGGATGATATTTATTTAGGGAGATTTTGCAAACAAAAATTATGCATGCAGTGTGTGACCAAAAATCTTTAACACAATGATCTGATGTTGGACATGCCTGTAAACATCTGAATTCATGCAGTAAATAGCCATTTGTTCCCTGAGGCTAATGGCTTGACATTTCAAGACAAAATATTAATTATTTTAATAATATATTAATTGTTGCATATCAAGATCATAATACTGAACTGGTCAGAAGTGCCTGAGCAAGGTTTTACACACAGGAGCATAATTTTAATTTTTAAAGACAAAGACTGAGGTTTCAGTGGTAAACATAGACAAACAATATTGTGAAAGATAATTAAAATATTTGAGGTATCTATCTGTTTTCAAAACTAGTTATATCCATCTCTCCAGTTTTTGAGGAAATTTTAAAACCAATTGAGCATAGTATATTAAGGTCATGTAATTTAACAACTTTTTGTTATTAGTGGACTTTCCTACTTTTGAAAATAAAGTCCTCATTTTAAAGTTGAGGTTCTATGCAGGTCATAGATCAATTCTACGTATGTATATTTATATACTTCTAGTTCACAATATATAACATCGCTACATAACGTTTCAGTTTTGTAGTTTTTATAGTTCCTGAGAAAAAGGTATGCATGTTTGAGAAATGTCTAATTTTTGGTATAATTATATTTTACTTCCAAAATTGTTAATAAAAATGGTATGGCAAACTAAATTTATAGAGGTGTACACTATATTTAAGAAAAGTTAAATCCCCTCAATCCTGATCAGGATGAATTTGTTGCCTAAAAAGCAGAGAATGTTAAATTTGGTGCATTTTACACTTTCTAGTTCCCTTTAAGAGTATACCTACAAGGACAGTCTTATATATACTGTATGTTGAAGAAGCTAATGAATCTCTGAGGAGGCAGTATCAAGTAAAGGTGATACAGCTCTTTCACACTCTATTTTAATTGAATATAGATTGTGATAATGTGATGCAATAGAATCCTGGAAACTTGACATAACTTTTGTCCTATTTTGTCAGGATCAGTATTTAAATCCGCTTGGTTTGGCATCAATCCCCACTTTCACACATCATTCAACTTGACAAAATATTTGTGAATACATCAATGAGTTTCTCAATGTTAAATGTGCTAAATTCACAGATGAAGCCCAGAATTTCATATAATATCAAATTCAGAAATAAACACATAGGAAGATATCTAGTATAAAATAAATAATTTAATATTAAAGATACAAATTCATGGATGAAGCCCAGAATTTTATGTAATATCAAATTCAGAAATAAACACATAGGAAGATATCTAGTATAAAATAAATAATTTAATATTAAAGATACAAATTTTAAATGAAAATAATGTATTTTACTCACAGTCATTCTTTTTTATTTTGCAACAACAGCATTCAGACAAGAGCACAATAATTGCATTAATGTAAGCTTAGAGAGTTTTTCTATCCAAAGTTGCCTTATATGTGTTTGTATCATAAAAGTATCTTAATTTTAAATACATAAACAAGATCCATTCATTTATACTTAACCTGTACATTGTATCTCTATCATTTTCAACTGAAAGTTCACACCACAGATAATTAAAATGCTGAATCTGTTCTAAAATATTGGTTCCCAAGACAACTTTAACTCTTATTGGGTGTTTACCCTGCAATGCCATGATCTTACATATCTGATAGAACATGTAAGATTCTGTTCTGTGTTTTGTATAATTACTAATCACTACATAAGCTAACATTACCACAAAGTTGCCGTCTTCTGTAGTATAGAGTCTCTGCTTACCAAGGTAATGGACTCAAACCTGGCAACGGGCAATGGATTTTTTCAGCATACAAATCCTTAAAATGGCTTTCTTCAGAAGGGAAGTAAAACCAGTGGTTTGGTGTCATAGATTTACAGTACGTAAAAGAATCTCAAGCCTGATAAAGAGGCCTCTGAGCAAAATTAAGTGGTCTTTTACACCCAAAATAGAATCTTAGGACATTAAGAACCATAGCAGTTGAGGGGCATACATAAATAGACAAAGAAAGAAAAGAAAGTCACCACAAAGTACTGCTGTAAATGTTTTCAGTTTGGATTCTTGATTTAGACAAATCTAATGAATATGATTGTTTGCAATGACTGCTGGAAGTTGTCTTACTCTTTTTAACATCACTCTTTGTAGCAAGATTTTTTGTTAAGATGTGTTGACTGATAAAATACTTACACAGTAAAATTCCCATCATTTAAAAGCATAGGGACACTAAATGGGGTTTTCACATGACAGTAAATGTTTCTGTCCAAAGAATCCATTTTCAGAGAGAAATGCTGAACTCTTAGCAGATAGCAAACATTTCATGATGGTCACATTCTCACATGTGACAGTGTTCATTTTCTAGAGTTCCCTGAATGTAGTAGAAAAATTGAAAATTAATTTTAAAAGTTGGAATTGCTTTTATAAAAGGCAAACATCATTTATAACTCAGATACCTAGGTAGCCATGCAAACCAGGTATTGCAAAATGCAATTATATCTATATACCTTTTGATTTCAGTAGAAAAAGGCATTTTGTCACATTTAGAGTGTACTCATCTTATTCCAGTAATGCTTTCAAGTAAGAATTAGATTAAAAGATTAGATTAAAGTATTTTGTAAATTGGAAATTAATTGTTCTTTCACACCAGCTGTGTATAGGACAAGATTGGAAAGATAGAATCACAGTGAAAAATTTAATATCAATGCTGGGTATGAACCAAGAATCTTATGGTTTGTGTTTGGTTGCTGTAAGTTACCATGGCAACATGCCAGCACAACACTAAATTCTCCAACTGATTCACATTTTTCCTGGTAAACCACAAGGGGATATAAAATTCATATGAGATAACTTACCCTAATGGCAACTTATATTATAAGCACTTTAAGTCTTGGACTTCATAGTTTAACAGCTATAAGGTCAATCAATCACAGCTAATTATTCTTTCACACTCTAGAGGTAACATGCTACTCTCTAGTTCCCAAGGTTGCAGGTTCAAACCTGATGCAGGGCAATGAATTTTTGTTTTTCAGGTGTAAAAATCCTTAGCATGGGTTCCTTTGGAAGCTAAGTAAAGTTAGAAGTCCCATGTCAGCATGTAAAAGAACCTCAAGCATGATAAAGAGCAAAATTAAGTGGTCTTTCATACGCAATATAGAACAGGACCTGAGAATCATAGTAGTTAACGAATGTCCATAAATTAAAACAATGCCAGTCTTTAAAATTCAAAGTTACTTTTAAAAGGATCTATATTCAAATTTTCACAAGGAATATTAATGTTACCATATATAACTGCAATACTCAGCTGACAGAAAAAAGCAACAAAAAAGCTTTCACCAGGATGTGAAATTTTTAGGATTCTACTGCATCACCATCATCATCATGTTGAGTCCACAATGTTTTCCTCAAAAATAGGTCTGTACTGAATCTGGTGTACACTCTACTCAAAAGAAAAGTTACAATGTAAGGAAGGCAGCAAAATTGTCTTGTTGCTGAGGCCATTCAGTGTCACATATCGACACCAATTCAAGGATTCTGTAAAATATTGTAATATATTTTTATTGTAACCCTAAATATGTAAAATAATTTATAATAACTGCATGTTAAAAAGTCTGAGAATTTATTGACCCTGATTACCCTTAATCTTCCTTAAATGTACTCCATGAATGAACATTTCCTTAAAGTTAGATATGATATATGTTTCCCAATAATGTTATTTTCATTTGCAGAGGTCCATAATGTATTTTGACATAATTACCCAAAAATGGAGTGAAGATTCATTTCCCATTTGCAAACCAAACTATTTCTTTTGAGCCGAGTGTGCAAGTGTCTCCAATAATGTAATCATTTTTATTTTCTTCATTATATATTTATTTAGATGCAACTGATAGAAACAGAGATAGTGTGAAGAATGGAAAAGTTATAATAAAACTACAAATGTGCATAATATCAAGATATCTTAAAAAACAAAGGAGAAATGATTTACATCAAGGGACCTGTTTTCTGGAATTGTTTAAGGTTTGCAAGAGTGTGTGACTAATGAATAATTGCTCTTATGCAGTTTTCAAATTACAGAGAGATCCAAGAAATGCATAGACATTTTAGTATGATGAATATCTCCTTTAAAGTTGTAAGTTATACAGAGCTTTTCTCTCATACCGCTTGCTGGCTCATGCACTCACCACTTTGGCGTAGTCTAGGTATAATATCCTGGCACCTGCCTCATCTCTCATAGTTACTGTCATACTAATAATAAACACATACATATGTACCTGTAAATATTCTCCAAGGTGACATTAACAGGGCAAGTGCAAAGTTGATATATGGCAAAAAATAATAAGCTAGTCTTAAATGTATGTATGGATTTCAACCCCCAACAATCTGATATGAATGTTAGCATTAGAAATTCAGAAATTAGGCAAATGGACACCACAAAGTTTCTAGGAATATAGATTGATGCTGATCTAACATAGAAGACCCATATCAATTTTATATAAGATTTAAAACTTTCACAGCAATGATTATTCATATGAGCTTCTCAGGCTATTAGCCATGTAATATTTATGAAGTTACTTGAACTTTAAGCCATATTAAGGTCCATGACCATTATCAGAAAATGAATAATCAATAAATAGCCATCTCAAACTCATGGCCTTCATTAGGAACTGCATAAGAAATAAATGGCCATCTCAAAATCATGACCTACTTCAGGAACATTGAAAAATTAAAATTATTTTGTTATTTAATGATGCTGTCAATTGCTAGGATCACATCAGTGTCGCTGGTAAGTAAGCTAGATCATTTGGAGCCTGTACATTCAACTCCAGACAAACAGACCATTAATTATTATGAGGCATGTTGGAAACATTGTCGTCTATCCACACATTCCTGGTATCTTCTCAGCAAATTTTCATTCATAACCAAGAGTTCAATATCCAAAATTGAGTGAATTCCTCGCTTTAATGTTTTGATTTAGTTCCAATGCATCTGGGGTTTTTTGCATACAGTTTATTTTTCAAGTTGCCGCATAGATAAATGCAGCACACACTTCAATCAGGGCATTGCAAAGGTATTAATCCTTTATAATTATCCTTCTTCAAAAATTTCCTCAATTACATTAAACAACTCATCAGCGATATGCACAATAGCAGACTCTTGTTGGAAAATCTAAACTCACATTCAGTGTCAATGAGCTGTTCAATCAATGATGTGAAAGTAGCATACTCATATCTCTCTGCATTTATTGTGTGTTCAAAAATTATAGGTTATGTTATTGTATACATTTGCTGCACATCATTTTTTGCATCGTACAAGATGACCTCGTGTGTAAAATTGAGTTTCTTTTTACTCCAATATCTGTTATTTTGTGACAAAACAGTCATATTAAAGGAGTCATGATTCATCAGAGAAGAATATTAAGCATAGATCAAATTAGTCTCATTATTTTGCAAAATTAACTTGCAGAAATTTAGCTGACTCTGATGATAAGAAAAATACGGCATATGCAACTAACCCCTATATTGTAAGAAATAAAATAAAATGTCAGGTTTTTGTTTATTGAACTCTCAAGTGTGAATGCAAATTTTCTAAAAAGGTCCTATAAATGTATAGATAAAGAAGTACCACATTTTAAATATCTCTTATGATAACGTATGTGCTTATTGTGATTATAATTGTAAGTGTGAAAATGTGAGGTAGTTGCAAGGATATAACTGCTTGTCTAAGATACAAGTTATGGTGGTGAGCGCATGAGCAGCCATGCTGTGGTAACTGAGGGAAAGCACTGCATATTAAGGAATCAGAAGGGAGCTTTAAGTAACATTTTACTTCTAGTCACATAAGATGACCAAAACGCTCACTATTAATATCCATACCAGAGGATGTATAGGTTCTATTTAAAGCTTGCTACTCCACAACAAGGAAACTAATGAGCTTACTTGTCCATATGAACTGAAGATACAATCACAGTGACCAAACCCTTAAGTTTGCTAACTTTCACATGCCTGACTGCAGTGGATTGAAGTGTGTCAGCCATGCAGCTGCAGGAAAACTAGTTTATCATCCCTAAAGATATTTGTGTACTACATAGTCTAGGGGTAACATGCTAGTCTCTGGTTCCCAAGGTTGTGGGTTCAAACTTGGTGTAAGACGATAGATCTTTTCGGGTGTAAAAATCCTTAGCATGGCTTTCTTTGGGGTGAGAGTAAAGCTGGTGGGCCCGTGTCTCAGATTTACAGCATGTAAAAGAACTTCAAGCCTGATAGAGGCCTCTTAAGCAAAATTAAACATCTTTCACACTCAATATACTTTGCAGCACTGAGAACCACAGCAGTTAAAGACTGTCCATAAATAAAAACTCAATTTCAATTTCTAAATGAGATTGAGGGGAAATTAAGAAGTGGGAGAATTCAAACTTGCAATGAAAATAGGTTCAAGTGCAACATGGGTAGAGTTTTCATGCATCTATGAATGACTAGCAAATAAGTCAACAGGTGTGTTACAGTATTTTTGTTGTATTTTTCTGGAGAATCAACAGACTCATGTTCCAAGTTCTAAGTGTCACAGAAACAAACAATAGAGGCTATGAACACAACCTTTCAACAAGCAGTAACAATCTGTCACAGAAACAACAATATTGCGCTTTTCCTGTCAGCTAGTAGAGCTCATTTCTGATATTTCATATAAAATTACACTAACAAATTAATTAGGTCAACATTTATAATTTGAACCGGGAGCATTTCTTTTTTGAGGGAAACCCAATTTGAGTTAGATGTAAAGAATGGTTTTAAATTATTATTTGCATTGCTACCTATATTAAAACACTGTTTTAAAGTGTTAAGTTCTCGTGTTTGTTATGAATGTTAATAATACAGCTTACCTCAAACAGTTCTTGATCATGTTCTCACACAAATAATGGAATTTCTCCAGAATACTGCACATTACACCACTTATAGTACCTGACACTTCCCACTAATTTTTTATGCATATTTCAGTATGAGGCTTTTGTATGTCTATTTTTAGTTTCACTAGGACTAGATCTTGTTCATTTTTTATTCTTAAAACCAATTTATCCATCACTTCTTAAAAGGCACACACACATCATACACAAAGAGAAACTGTATATAATATAATATAATACAAATCAACCTGACAGTTTACTGTAATGTAGATATGATTCGGGATGTGTGAATCTATAGGTGTAAAAGTTAATTTAAAAAATAATAACATTTAATTTAGCAGGTTGCTGTTGGCTTCAATGCAATACACACATATTTCACTTTTAAAACCATCATTAATAGTATAATTTACAAAACTTTCTACTAGTAGAATTTTGCACAAACCATACTTCGCACAAATGTAAGGTTTGATTTTCACAGTTTTGAGACACGTTTTATTTTTTAGCTTAAACTCTGCTTTATGGATATTGACTTGGGGTGAAATGGATCAGTAACTACGAGGAGCTGAAGCCAGTGACAGTATAAATAGTAGCAGCCTCTCCATTACTCTTTCCTTAGGGCAATAGCTGGCATCCCCCCCCTGCACTTTTACAAGGTGCACATGCCACTTACTTGCATCAACACCTAAGGGTAAGACTATTGAAAACTTCAGTAGGGACAACAGCGATCTAGTACCCCATCTCCCAGCTCCCCAAGCTGATATTGGAGGACATTAAGGTGTCTTATAATCCCACCTGGATACCTCATGGGTTTCAGGAACCAATGCCCTGTCGAGTCAGACCCAATGCAAACAACCCCCATGAGCGTCGGCAGACATTTTTCAGGGGGGCCACATGTTTGAAATTTGCAATCAGATAATATTAATTCATTATTTTACTATCAAAATTTATAATATTTGTTGCATATAACCATATTAATTTGTGCTAAATAAAAATTGATGTTTACATTAAAATTGTAGTTTAATAGTCAATAATTGATTGCACATGAAGTTCCAGGGGAGGGCCGTGGCCTCCCCTTGCCCCCCCCCCCCCCCCCCCCCCTTTGTGATGCCCATGACAACCTCCTTTTGGAAGTGGCTTAGATGTTCAGCCTAGTGCACTATATTTTATTATATAATGGTCGCACCTTCATTTATAGATAAGCAATCAGAACTTTTAACATTTAGCTGCTTAATTGTCACATTAATATTCCCAGTGTTCACTACCGACAAATACTGAAAAATAACATGTCACCACTGCACCCTTTAGGCTCATGATAGAGAGTAAGGATATGTAGTGTACTGTAAATATTGCTCATTGTCGATGCCACTACCAGCTGCCGAGATGGTGACTAGTCTATCAATGAACCTAATTGGTTCAAGTACCTAAACTGCAGGAATTAACAGACATGACCAAGTGATAAGCAAATGGATGGCAAGGATGTGAACCATTTGGTTAGCACACACCAAGTAAATACCATCTTACTGTTCAGTTGTATGTATGTCTGTTTGTTTCTATAGATATTCTAACAAGTACTTATGTATACTAAATGTTTGCATACATCTGTTACAATGACCTTCACTTATTATTTACCTATTTTAACTTTTTCCAGGCCAAATTACGGATTGTTCAGTAATTCGATGATGATGATGATGATGATGTCAATGATGATAATAATAACAACAATAACAATAATAATAAACTCCAGTTAAAAAATACACACAATTCAACAGTAACCTAAATGCTGCTTTTTTAAAACTTTTTCTAATTTTATTTTTATTTCCCTTTTTATCATCATCCTCTCCACCATTACCACCACCATCACCACCACCACCATCACCGCCACTGCCACTGCCACCGCCACCGCCACCGCCGCTGCCTCCACCACCACCACCACCGTTGCCACTGCTGCCACCACCACCACCATGACCATGATCATTATTCTTATCCTTACCATTATCATTATCATTATCATTATCATTATCATCATTATTATTATTATTATTATTATTTCCTTACTGGAGTAGGTGTTTGCATTGCAGCAGCATTTTTGTTTTCCCTCATTTCTCTCTCCTTTCTGCTCAAACTACAAACAGTATAAAGTTTGTTATACTTCAGTTTGTTCAGAGTTGCCGTTACTCCCTTCTCGTTACCATGCATGCACTAGTTGCTGAAAGTTAACACAGCTAATCCTAATTTTTTGCACAATAATTGTACTCACTTAATGGTCATGCTGTGTAGTTTTACTTTATAAAGAAAGCATTAAAGTGTGATGATCGTGCAATGAAATACGGTACTTTACACCATGGTAAGCTTTGTGTTCAGCAACTGTCAGTTAAAGGAAGCACAATTTATCAGTAAATTCTTTCATCATATATTGAAAAACAATGTATGATAAAAATTTCAGCTAAATTGTTTGAAATGTATATAAATGAACAATTTTAGTACAGAATACTCTAAATGTTCGCTTTTTTTATGAATGTTTGACAGTCATGCATTATGAAATGTTTTACAATGTTTCAACAATCTTTGCTATTTTCTTTGTACTTGGCTTAAAGACAAAGCTGATACAATTGTTCAGAAAACAGCTCCCATGATGTACATCTGCAGGTTTTTAAACACTGCAGCCATTACCAGGACTGAAACTCAAAAATCAAGTAAACATAACCTTACTTATATTTTAGAAAGAAAATAAAATTGTGTATCCATTTTGGAACAAAATAGTTATATAAATTTGTAGCTATGGCAATTACAATTGTTAGATTGAAGAAATTCTATGTTGAATACATGTAGTAGCAGTAGCAATGTGGTCGAGATATTTGTGATGAGTAGTGTGATCATAGAAAGCAAATATTACACTGAACTCAGGCACTTAAGTATTAAAGAAATTAAAGCAAGTGGCAAAATATTTACATATACAACAAGCCTTGACAATCCAGTATTAAAATTTACTGTAAGGTGGAAAATTACTATGGCACTATGACTTCTAACGCACATAAGATTATAAATGAGACTGCAGTCCAGTATTAAGAGAAAATGTTGCCTTTATCTTATAGCCGAGTCCTGTAAGGTTTGGTTTTCTGTGCAAAAAGGAGTTTGTACCTAACTAGTTGTAGCAGTAAAAGAGAGCTTTCGTCCACTGACAGTCCCATGACCTGTTCTATTCTCTATTGTTTATTATTGGGTACACAAACTATTCCTTATAGGTTTACTTTTGTAATTAATTCAGTTTGATAAAGATAAGTTTGTGCAAAAATAGCTGCTTCACACATTTTGTTATTGATACTGTGACAAATGACAAGTCCAGTTCATTTTTATGTTGCATTTCTTTCTCTAAAATTGAATCACAATTCACAATTCCTAACCTTGCAACTCACAGCTGTTCTGTTGTATTGTAACCTTGACACAAATTTCACTACTCAACTGTATACAGCCTCCTCTGACAACTTCTTGCTGCTCAGTCTCTGCCAACTCGATTATATAGTCAAGAATTGTCATCAACTCTTCTGGGAGGGTCAAACTGTAGCTGAGTGGTTAAACGATTTGTCTCTCACAAAAACGACCTGAGTTTGATCCCATGCAACTGCATGTGGGATTTGTGGTGGACAAAGTGGTGTTGGTGCAGGTTTCCTCCGATTTCTCTCATCATCTCACCCATCATCTCATTCCATACTCATTCCATGTATCATCAGTGTCACTGCCTGGTGCCACAGTGGGCATTAAGCACTACCAAAAAATAAAACTCTGGAAACAGAGGTTTTCCAAAGCTTCTCGTAAACAGTCACTGTGCATCAAAAGTTTTCAGAAAGTGCATGCAGTGGTATTTGTTCTATGCCACATGTTGCATAGCAGTGTACTGGTGTGAGGAACTGAGAAGGGAAATGCAATACTGAAATCTTAAAGAACAGAACAATGTATGCTGGTCTTAAATTACATACCCTTTCCATGAAATGATGAGACACAATTGAATATCAACAGGACTTTAAAAAATTGACAAAATATTGAAAACTTTAAACCAATAATGTATATCTTAGAAATGACTAATCCTACAAAAAAATGTTTTTCTTAATGTTCCATTTTAACATTGGAGGTCGTATTGGCGACTTTTAACCTCTTGGAACAATTGTTCAACAGCAATGGTGTTCACTCGTGTAACAGTTGATTTAAACTTCGGGTCTCTATTACTTTGGATTAATTTATTATATTAAATTCACATAAATTCACACTTCCTGACTCTAGGGAGGATGGAGAATCATGCTAGTAAAACATTCCCATCCTCCAGCCGGGGATCGAACCTGGGACTCCTTGCACAGCAGTGAGGTGCTCTAACAACTGAGCTACAGTACCAGCCAAAGGTATGTTGTTCAAAATAAACTGTGTGCTTTAAAGATATGTGCATTGAATATATACATTTTATTTGCTATATAAAGGATCTTTTGTTTTGCCATGTTTTCTGTTTTCACAGTTGATGATCACATAATTGCATGGAATGAAGTATCCATAGCTTTTATCCTATTTTTAAATACGTTTTTTTGTGGTGTAACAACATAAACTGTTTTCTGAGCAAGTAGCCAAGATTGTTCAGGCACAACTTGTGAATGGGTGGTTTGTGATTCAAATCCCACCAGAAGCATCTTCCCTGAGGATTTTTACCTCAGTCCTCGCAACTGAGGCCTGGAACATTACCTTCCCTATTACTTCATTTTATGTATCACCAGTCTTGCAGAGCCCACCTCCGTGTTGTGATGGTAGCATGTCTGCCTCATATTCAAGAGGTCCTGATTTCAAATCTCGGTTAGGTAGAGTTATCCAGATAAGGTTTTTTCCAAGGTTTTGTCACATCCTGAGAAGATAAATGTTGGGCAACTTTAAGCTCATTTGAATATCATTTTCTAATTTCATTTATTCATCATTCACATAAAACAAACTTCACTCATAAACCATAAGGTTTATCAATAACCTTGCTGCAGACTTGCACCTTGTCATGGTGGATGGTGTTAATACACCATGTTAGGAACAAACTGTACAGCAGAAGAGGTGTTGTATAAATAGAAAACACAAGTTTGGAAACATTTACTCCCAAGTGAATCCTGCAATAATCGTGAATTATGCAAGCACACATACCCAGAATTTAATAACTCACTCCAGAATACATAATTGGAAATTGTGTAACAAATTTCTGTATTTGAAAGACCAAAATCTATTTACTTGTGCAATTTTAGTGACTTTTCGTACCACAAAATTACCTACCTGAGGTTACACGGAACCTGCCATGACAGGTGCACGTCTGCAGCAAGATTATATATTTATCAAAATTGGTGGAGTGTCAGTCTAGATGGCTCAGTTGGTTAGGTGCAGATCTATTGATACCAAGATTTCGGGTTCAAATCTGGCCCACACCAATGGTTTTAAAGTGTGCTGAAAAAATAGATTTACTGGCATGTAAAAGAACTCCTGCAGGACAAAAGTCTGACACACCAGTGGCACTGATATGAACCTGGCAATTGACAGCGTCACCGTTAGCAACTGAGGGAATTTTTTTATTGTCATTAACACAGTCTACAGTTCTTTGTGTATCTTACAACTCACAGCTGTTCAGTCCTTCCGAAACCTGGACAGTTTTCTGTCTTTCAGTTTTCTTTGTCTAACAAACTGCTGGCTTCGATGATCACAACTGCTTCTCACAATAACTTTGTCTCGATGTCCTAACTGTCTTTGTTGACATACAGTTCTCTCACGATGATGACACACACACATACTGCTAACAGCTGTCCTGTCCAACACTCATAACCCCATAACAAAAACTACTTCTTTGTATCTCAGAACTCTCTGCTCTTGCCATCCTGCACACTTTTTATAGGCAAGAATGATGTAGCCTGAATTTTTCTGGAAATTCACCTTTTTCTTAGTGCTGTTACAAACAAACCAGCAATCAAAGCTTCCGAAACATTGTCAAAACTCATTGTTCTGTGGTGCTCATTGTTGGGTGTTTACTTATGACTAGTGTGAGATAGCTTGTTCTTGACTCTTTTTTAAGCACATTGTCAGCAACTGGTGTGAGGTAATGTGACCTTGAGTCTTTGAGGTGTGCACCCGTGACTGGCATCACAATATTATCCTATTTACATAACCTCAAATTTTCTTTCCACTTTATATTAATACAATTAATTAATAGAAAAGGACTCTATTGTATTTAAAAAGAAAACTGTTGTGGCCGTGCTTGGGATTTCCCATGGACGGATGCTCTTTTTTTGGTCTATCATTCCATTTTAGTTGCAAGAATGCACATTTAGAATGTAGCATTTCACACTTGCTATCAACTGCAATAACTGTGCTCTTCTATTTAATGAAATACAAACATAAAATATTCCTTATATGTTTCTTTATCACTGCTGTCTGTATTACACATAAACACAATACGTAATATCCACAAATTTTTATAATGAACCAAAAGTAAGTTGTATCTCAAAATCTTCATTCACTTGTTTAGAAAACTGGTGTTTTAATTAAGATCAAGAGCAAAAAAAAAAAAAAAGTGTAATTGTTGACTTCGTATAATATTCTTTCCTGCAGTGTTAGAAAATATATGTAAACAAATTAGATGTGTTATAGAACTCAATTTTGGAATGTTGATCCTGATACAAACACTATCCTAGTGAATCTTCACATTTTTTGCTGTTGAAAAAGGCTGAATGTTTTATTTAATATTTAGTAATGAAGATGTTGCCCATAATATGAACATAATTGTATCTAAAACAATGTATGCACCTCATTTGTACCTCAATTTAGTACATTTTTATAATCCATGTATAGTGACTAACAACTCATTTCTATTATAGTGCTACCAATAGAATGCAAAGGATTTCCATGAATCTGGACTGAAGTGCTCATCTTCAGTGCTTTGCTTCATTTACTGATATTCCAGCATTGAATGGGTAATATGAATGTGTGATGTAAAAATGGTATGACTGGGAAAGGTACAGTGTGTGGTCAGAAATTACTTTGAAGATATGCTATGTCCCCTCAGCGTTATTCACAAAACAGGAGCACATTTCAAATAAACCATGACACTCTCAGATCCATTCATTGGATAAGCAGAAAATCAATCTGAAATCAATGAAGAAAGTGAAGCCATTGACAATGAATCAAGATAAATCAACAAATATGATAAATGTTTTTAATAGTTTGATTTGTAGGTTAATAAATAAACCCCTTAATAAGAAAGAATTTAACGGAAAATATAAATACATTATCAACACTGTGGTAATTAATGTTTTTAATACAGATTTTATACTAAAAACAGAGAACTGTAAATATCAAAAGACTCTAAAGTAAGAACAAATTAGAAACTAAAAACTTCACTTATCTTAGTAATGTTGCACGCTCTTTTTGCACAAACTGACTCGAGTTTCAAGTTGTCTCCAACTCATTCTCAAACTTAAACTCGAGTCAGTTTGTGCAAAAAGAACGTGCAACATTACTACGATAAGTGAACTTTTTAGTTTCTAATTTGTTCTTACTTTAGAATCTTGTTGCTTCACTGTTAATAGCTTCAATTTTCCTTATCAAAAGACTGTAAAAGAAATTTCTACCTCCCAAAAATGAGATGATTGCAATTTGACTTACCATCCTTGGGCTAATAACAAATTTACAAAAATTTTTAAAGAACATGGAGTCATTTTGGCTCCTCAAAATAAATGTATTATAAAAAATGTGTTAATTATTGTCTAAAAGGGATAGCATTTCATATTTACAAAAAATCTGGCATTTATCAATTTAGCTGTTTTGACTGTGACAGGATTTACATTGGTCAAACTAAACATCATTTGGAAACCAGAATAAAAGAAAAATTTAGAAATATATATATCAATTACCATACGTTAGTCTTACAAAAACTCGAAAATGGCTTGACCAACTTGAATTTTTTTTTTTTTTTTTTTTTTTTTTTTTTTTTTTTTTTTTTTTTTTTTTTTTTTGGCCTCAATACTGGTATCATCTAGAAAAATACAAAGGAGCTGACCAAAAAGTCAAAGAAATTGAAACTGGTAATTTTGTATGGAAATTGCCACTTTAGATTACCTTCAATATATGGCATTTGTGGCAGACCTATCATTTGACAGCTACATCTAGTATTACATTTAAAATCATTTTTAAATCAAATTTAATTATATTTTGTGAACATTCATTTTGATCAGCTGTTCTATTAAGATAAATTGACTTTGCAGGCTTAGAAATAAACAAACAAACAAATTCATTTAATTTTGTTTTAGTGAGACTTAGGGCACGCTTAGACATAACCACCAAGTGTGTTTTAGCAAAAATTTAGGAGTTAGTTTGAGGATTTCAATATTATAAAGTTCTCAAGATAAGTTCAAAAAATTTGAGTGACTGTGAAAACAATTCCATATCATTTTATAGTGCTCATTACAATGTCACAATGATTCCAATGAACTTGCCATTCAATTTCAAGTGGCTGCAATTTCTCTGTGCATCTGGCTTTCGCGATGACAATCAACAAATCACAAGGCCAGTCAGAAGTTTTAGAATTAACTTGGAGTTTCCGTGTTTTGTGCATAGAGAACTGTATGTCATGTGTTTGCATGTCAGAAAGCCATCATCTTTGTTTATTTACACACAGGAAAAGGAAACAAAAAACGTAGTTTATCAGAAAGCTTTGTATTGAATGTTAACTGCATTTATCTTTCATGTAAATAAAAGACATTAAATTAATTTGAATTACAAATGAGTTTCATTTAATAACCAAACAAAACTCAAACCGTACACGATGTGTCTAATATTATCCATCTCAAGTATTGAAGTTGGAAGGTTGACCAGGATTGATAACCACTTATGAAGAGTTACAAGCAAATCAATTTTAGGTGGTACAAAGTTCACTGGGTCATTTAGTATTAAATAAAAAGAGATTGATAAAGCAGTTGTGGCAGACCATGTTCAGTTTTCAATCATGCAATAAATCCAGAGGTTAAATTATTAAAACAATTAAATGGATACATAGATTTAATGGTTTTGGAGAATATATTCATTTTAAAAAATGACCATGTTATAAATTTTGAAATGCTGCCAATTGATTCTATAAAAAATTTTGTCTTGTTTTCAGTAGTTGATAATATGACAGGAAAAAATATGTCACCTAGCATCCATAACGATGGTGACCATAATAAACAAAGTAATACTGAAGATGTGAGTGAGTGGCTCAAGAAACCTTGTCTTTTGAAATATTCACAATTTACTACAAATAAGAACTTAGTCTCTAAATATTTATTGTATTTGTTGAGAAAATCAATGTTTAATAGCAGGCTTCCATTCACAGCCTATGTTACATTCACATGACTTTCTCTGCATATGGTCACTTACTTTTACGTTAAGATAAGGGCAGCGAACGGGGACTTAGGCCCACAGCTCATGTACCCATTTATACCTGTGTCCCACAAGGGAGATGAGAACAGAAAGGGCTGCCATTCCAGGAGCCACAACAGAGCAGAGGGTAGGGCCCCTACCAGTACCATGTTGAAGCTCCCTGGTGGCATCTAGTACAACCACTATTCCTGTGTAATTTTGCATGTTCCACTAGGAGGCTTGGAAATTGAAGACCGTCCTGCTAGGGAACAAAGTTTTACAGAGAGCATCCTTTTACCCTACCATACAGCACCAAAATACCTGGTGACATGTTGCAATCCTGAAAGAGCAAGTGGATGAAGAGTGAAGTGTAATAAGAAATGAGGTGAATGGAAGGAGAGGAAATTTGGAGGATGAAAGGAACCTTCCCTAGTGACTTGAGAAAAACCCCAAAAACCTCCAGCAGCCAGCCACGGAGATGAAATCCATGACCCTGAATGCACTACCACCATGCTTGGTTATTTTCATGTTAACTTCTGCATATCCTTCTTATGAAAGTTTATTTTGTTATGCACTTCATGTTACTTAAGATAAACATTTGTAGAAATAGTTTTATTAAGCATTTCATTATAGAAACAAGAGAGATAGAGACTGCCTCTGTGGTCTGGAGTTCCAAATCCAGAAGTCCTGGTTTCAATCCCTTTAAAATGTTTGTAGACAATTGTTTGTACAATATGCTTGAAAATTTAGTTTAATTTTTACTTCCACTACCATAGTAGATAGAAAAAGTATTTCATCCCGCCCAAAAATTAGATGCTCAGATTTTGCTGGAAATACACGTTTTGAGATTCCCTGATAAAAAAAATTCTAAAAAATAGGTTCATCTGTTTGTGGAGAGCTTAACTCAAAAATAAAAAGTCGTTAAATACCAAACTTTGTATTTAAGTTCAGCATTTTCCAAGGTACAACACAAAGATTTCCATCTTTTACATGAAACATTTTACAAAAGGTTTGATTTTATCAAAAATTACTCTAACAATTTTGATTAAAATATAATACAGTATGCACCAAACTATACAGTACTGGAAAATTATGTTACTGTTATTGTTATTTAGTTATCAGGTTGATAATGTAAATGTTCAAAATGTACTCCATTGTGTCCTAGACAGTGTTCATAATGATCATGCAGATTTTGAAACATATTCTGGAACTTAAGTTGTTTCAGAGTCCTCAAAAATGAGGTGATCTTCTGACATAATGCAGGCACAGCTTTGAGTGGATTTGGACAGCTGAAAACCTTCTCCTTTAACATTGGTTAATCATCCTCAATGAAATACGGACCTAGCACACCATTTTCTGATACTACGCACCAAATCGTCACACGCACTCTATGTAGCGGTTTCTGGATGATAACGTCTGGCCTCTCAAAACCAAAAAATCGAGTTGTTTGGCAATTAATAAAACCAAGTGAGAGTGACTTTATTGGAGAACCACATGTTGAGCAAAAAATCTGGATCCTTGTAAACCGTGGCCAAAAATCAAGCACAGTATTCAATTTGGAGGTGCCTATATTTCTCTGCTAATTGTTGCCCAACCTGTATGCAGTTCAGAAATCTACCTATGTGTTCAAACAATCATCAAAGAGATTAATTTGTTTAAATTTCAGGGCTGCTTGTCGAAGACTTCAGTTTGATGACTGCACGTCCATGATTTTTATTTGTGGACAGTTACTGCCCTACCAGAGCTTCCCTTCCATGGACACAATACACTATTGATGCCGGCTTTAATAAGCTTTTATGATATTCTTCCACTACTAACTTTAAACTCGGCCTGCCTTGATAGCCATTTCCGTACAAACGAAATTAATACTCTACTATGAGCATTGTTTCCTCCATCGCGAGACCCATTGTCCCTACCAACCACAAAGCGCAACGTTCATTGCACAACTAAGAATGCATCATGGGATGCAACAACATGTAGACGCACAGGCATACGTACGAGGGCTACATGAAAACCACATACTGTATGTTTACAATATTTTCATAACAAAAAAAATGTATATGTTGAATTATCTGGGAATAGTCTCTAAACTGTTCATTTGGAATGACTTTTACATCATTTTTAAACTGTAAGAAAGAGCCAAAATATTACTACATAAGAAATGCAGATCTCTTTAAGGTAGTTCTTAAAATATTTTACCATTACTTCGATTGTATTCTGCTGTTCCGATTGTTCCTATAAGGAAATATGTAATAAAAGTATTTCTACAAATGTTTATCTTGATTAATATTAAGTAGACAGGAGAATAAATGTTTTTAAAAATAGTTTGTACAAGAGTGAGTAGGGAAAGTCATGTGAGTTCATACATCAGGCGTTTTTCTGATCTGACGTTTTTCTGAGGTTTTTCTATCACCTGATGGGGATATTTGAAATGTTATAAGGAGTTAAAAATGAGGGTCAGAGATATACCACCAACATGCTTCTTCTGGCAAATTGTAAATGAGGACACCTTATTAAATAATTAGAATGTCATTTATTACCATAAATTAACTGAAATTTGTTAAACTGGCTAAGAAACTAATTGTTCACTTGACAACCACATCTTTTGTATGAAACAAATGAAATAGTTTATGCAACTAAATAAACTACCTTTAAGTAAAAATAACATGCTATTATTTAAAATATTTGTTGGAGACATCAGATTGTGAATAGTAGTGAATGAAAATGTTTTCATTTTTCTGAAAGGTTTGTTTCAAAATATTAAATTCAATGTGTCTATGCATTTTTTAAATTAGTTAATTTTAGTTTTATTTGCAGTTGCTTACTTATGAAGGATCCTGTGTGTACCCACAGCCTCAGGAACCATAAAATATTCCTCTATCCAGTGATGTGCAAAATGTATTTCTGTCTTTCACAGTTATTTTGACATATAAAGGTTGAAATCGCTTCTTCTCTTTGAGTAAAAGTGTTGTGTTTTATAATTTAGGTGCTTTCTAGAGTTTAATTACCTTAAAACAGTAAACACCAACTGTGGGCTCATTTTGGGTTAATTTTATCAAAATTCTCTTAACATCTTTTTTGTTACAATAGATCACAGTTTGGCTTCAAAATAAGCCACGTTTGGATCAAGGCAACAAAAATGAGTACAAACATTTATTTTCTTTTATTTACATGTATGTTATTTCCTGCTTGGTTGGTATAAAGGACGATTGTAAGTTTGAAGGTTGCATTGTAACTATGCAGAATAACTTGGTTCAATGATGCTTTTAATAATAATAACAACAAAAATGCTTTCTTACCAATGTAGACAGCTACAATGTAGACTCTTAAACTGAAGTGAGTTAAGTAGAAGTTAATGAAGCAATATACACAGCTGGTATCATCTAGACCAGGAGTCGGCAAATCTGTACCAGCTGATGATATGATGCACAGTGAGGGGCAAGGAATACATCACTCTATATTGGCCCTCCCTCCTTCACTCAACAGGTGTTCAAATGAAAACAAGCAGTGGTGGACACTGCTTCAATAGACATGGCTCTTTGGAAAGCACGAAAATACAAAGGAACCTTCCTGTTCCAATAGGAGTGGGAAGAACAATATTTTTGCTGCACTATGGGTGAAAATGTGAAATGTATGTTGTATTTGAAAATTGTGATTGGCGTTTACAAGTAAAAAATTAAACAGCATTACAAAAATTGTCAGAAAGACAACAACCAAGTCACATTTACAAAATCTTAAAATATTTTAAAATAATATTATAAAACCAATCTTTGTCTGCAAATGTAATAATAAAGTTTAAATATTCAATGAAGCTCCAAAGTCTAGTGAAGAAGTGGATTACAATGTACCTGCACTGAGATTATAAAGCCTTAAAGGTTGTTGTATAAAACCACAGCTACAAATTAAGGTTGCAAATTTACAAACAAACACAGTTACAGAACTTTTCTGTAGAGAACTTTATATAACAACATTTCCATCTCTCTGTTCATTTGCTGCACATATTAATGTTATGTGTGAACAATTTGGCTCTAAACTGAAGATTTTAAAATCTAAAAGCAGAACATGATTGACAGATGAAAACCTATGTGCTCTGTTGTATGTCAGTACTTGTGAATTAACATTAGATGTATGCGAAAATGTAACACTCCTGTTGAAGTAAACAATACATTAATAAAAACTAAATGTTAAAGTCCTCTCAGTCTGTGTAGATGTATTAAGCATGTATAAAATTAAATGTGTGTTAGACAAGTTCGTTTACAATGCTACTGCAACTTTCACACCCCCTTCTTTGAACCTTGCATCATATGCATGCTGGGTTGCGTTCCCAAACGTCACAATTCATAAAATTGCAATGACCAATTTGCCGGCTCCTGAATTAGACAGTAAAAGCTTCCAGCCACTGTGGCCATGATCTTCTGAGATTAACTCTTTTGTTCCCTGCCTTCACCTGTGAATATGACAGACATCTTAATGTGCCTTTCTTGGTAAGTTAGTAGCAACTGATGTAGTCAGTGATAGTGGAGCATGAACCTAATCAGTTGCTGGAAGAACACATTAAGCTTCCACTGAAGATATCTGCCATCATCACAGACAAAATGTCTTGGAAGAAAAGAGGAAAGAATCCCAATAGGCTACAAGGCTTGGAAATATTTTCTCATCTAATATACACAATATTAACTATGGTAAAGATTTGTACTGTTGTGCAATAAAGTGTGACTAGTTGCAATTCCAGACACTAGCTGTATAGGTAACAAAGGCATGTAAAAGGCCAAAGTAATGAATATAAGCCAAAACCAATTGCTGTTGAAATTTGGACCAAAAGTGCAGATTATTTGCAGGCCAATACAGTAGGGAGTAACAGAACTATAGAATACATTTTGAGGAAAAAGAAGATCACCATAACCTTTTTTTTAAAAGATAGAGACATATATCCCTTAATATTTTTGAACTTAGTTTGAAGGAGGATTTATTTCTTCAGGTTTACAGTATGTATCTAAAAAATACACCTTTCCAAATGGCAGCCTTTACTTCTATTTGCATTTCTCAACTCTACTCAGTTCTTCATACCTATAAATACATTGGTTTATTTATTATAAGCATCTCTGCTTGCTTATTACGTTAAATGCAAAATTCATTCTCTACAGTTCTGTTCTTCTCTCCTTTTCAGTGCAATCTATGTAATGTTTTGCTAACTTAAAACTTTTTTGTTTGGGGAGTTAATAAAAATTAAAACTGCAGTAAGAGGTTTAGCAATTCTAGGGAGAGAGAAGGAAAAGAGACAGAATAGAAACAGAGAAAGTATGGGTATGCTTTATTCACCATTTGAAATGTTTCATACAATTTATCTCCCTATAGTGCTTGTGAAATGTTCATTCGGTGAGAGCACCACTGTCTTTGTCTGCTGATGCTGAAGAGCATGACCATCCACCTGATACATTCCACCCTTAGCAGGAAGCTAAGATAATTATAACTTAAACACTGTTAATTAATGTTGCTCATTTCAGACCTTTGTCATAAGTGTAAGAGCAGACTGAAAGACGCAACACTTCAACTTTTGTACACAATTGACAGCATACTTGAAAAAATTTAAACCTATATATAGCTTGTCATATACCTGACATTTAAGTTTTTAGATAACAGTAAATGCAACCTGTGCTTTGCTGCTGTCATGTGAGTTTAATACTTAACACATACAACAAAAAAGTGTTCAAAACTCTGAAAAATCCCTCACCTTTCCTTGCTGATGTTTTTAAACTGAGCCTGTTAACCAAAGACTGAGAAATTAGTTTCAAATAACACAAAAAGATAAATGTGTGAATGTTTTCATGGAAGTCCTTGTTAGCATAAGTGTGTCACAAGTTTAAATAAATCCTTTCTTTAGTAGAACTACAACTGTATTAAATCACCACAAATGAGTGTTCTGTTTTCTTGCTCTGTTGATAATTTCCTTTGTGTATATTTGTCAATAGACAGCTACGCCTACTGTGTACCTTACCAAAGTTATATTTCACTTTTCTGTTTCTTACCTAAAGAGTATTAAACAGAAAAACAAAGTGTTCCCTGTATCCAAAAGCATGTAACTATGACAATATGTTATATATAGCACATTGTAAATGTTCCTATTGTTATGGATGTTGATTTTTTAAGAAAAAAAAACCACTGATGTTGAATTAATGATGTTATGAATGTGATAAAACAGAGAATGTATTTATATGATAATTGTGTAGATAATGTTTTACATTTAGTTTTAACCTCATAAATTTATGTACAAAGCTCTAGTACCTGCCATTTGTGACTCTAAATGTTACTGTCTTCCTTGTTCAGCAAGGTTATAGGTTTTCTCCAGACACTTTTCTTGCAAAATCACCAATTCCTCAAGTCTTGTGTCATAAGGACTGCCAAAAGATAAAAAGTGTTTTAAAAGGGTGAATATCTGCTTTCCCTTGTTCTCTGTTCACAAAAAGTTGCCAGGATCAATGTGTTTCTAGAATAATGATAGAAGTCCAGCGGTTTGTCACTAAGAGATGGACAGTAAGATATTCAAAAAATGTCCTATTACCTAAGTGAAACATTTTATAAATACAGTAGTATCCTGATTACTCAATCTAATGTGGACTGGGAGGATATCAAGTTACCAAAATGTCTAATTATATGCAATAACGGGTTTGTTATTCACAATTCATAACACTGCAAATTACATAAATGCAAAATATAGGAAACATAAGAGTATAACATATCCTAAATTGTATTACATATGAAAATGTTCCCCTCTGTTCGGTCTCCTTAACATATCCAATTTCATTTCCATTGTCATGTTAACTTGTCATCTTTTCTTCTCATTTGACATTTTCACTGGTAGAAGCACAAATCAGCACAACACTAACAGTAAGTCTGAAATCTAAGAAAGATACTGTAACCGGGAGTGTGTAACTGAAGGTTTAGCTTACCACGTACATATTGGGTAAAACAATAAACCCTGGAACCTTCCAAACAAGTGTTTGTGCTATGTATCCACACTATTGGTGACAAGCTTATAGCTTCCTGACAATGGTCTTTGGTTGCTTATGTTCATATTAGACATTGAAGGTCAATACGTGGTCAGCCCCTTTGTTACTGTGGCAGGTTGTATACATACACTAATTAAAATTTACCTATACTGTTCATACCACAGGATTATAGAAATTATTACAGTCAAGTTTAGTGATAAAAAATTAAAATAAAATGACGTGTTACTGGGGTTTTACTGTGTATGTAACTTATAGCATGTATTAAAAGCATTGGAGAGAACTAGAATCATAAAATTACAAATTCAGAATATGCAGAATCAATGGTAAAGACTACATGTAGGAAAAGGGGAAAAGCAGGTACAAAAATCTGCAGTTGTTCCACATTTCTGGGACTTTGGTCTCTCTAGATATACCTATATCTTTATGCTCAACCTTCTCTAAAATAGTAGAGGGATGATTTCTCGTACAGCTACAAAGTTTCTGTAATAGGTTTCAAATTTTATCAAAATGCCAGTTTGGGTTTCAAAAGAAAAAGTCTACAATAGAAGCAATTTGTAAAGGAAATGACATTATTATAAATGCTCTAAATAGAAGGGAATATGTAATCCCAATATTCCTTGATCTTTCTAAAGCCTTCGATTGCGTTAACATAGAAACATTGATGACAAAGTTAGAAAATTATGGAATTAGAGGTTTACCATTAAAGTGGCTTGGCTCTTATTTACAAAATAGAGAACAATGCGTTGAAATAATACACAATGTAAGTGGAAAGCTAACAAAAATTCGATCACAATTCAAAAAAGTAAAACATGGAGTACCACAAGGCTCAAAATTAGGACCGTATCTATTCTTACTCTACATAAACAGTTTATTTCAAATAATTCAAGAAGCTGGGGGAATAGCGATAGGTTATGCAGATGACACTACGATTGTAGTTACAGGAAAAACAGAAATAGAGCTACAAATTAGGGCAAATACTCTACTAGAAAAAGTCAGTCAACATCTAAAAAATTTAGGTATGGTATTAAACGCAAACAAAACAGAGTGGATGCAAATTAGTCTCGGTAACAAAAAACAAACAAATACAAATATAAAGATAAAAATAGAAAACAGAGAAACTCAACAAGTAAATAAAACAAATTTCCTAGGATTAATAATAGACAGTAACTTGAAATGGAATATGCATGCTGAAAAAGTCATAAGCAAGATTAATTCAGGTTTATATGTACTAAAACAAATAACACAAATAATAGATAAAAGAAGTGTCAAACAAGTATACTATGCCTTCATTCACTCGCACCTAAACTATGGAGTGGTATTATGGGGCACAACACATAAAACATTACTTCTAAGGCTGTTTAGGCTGCAAAAGAGAGCAGTACGCTTAATTGCAGGAATAGAAAAAAGAGATTCATGTAGAAATGTGTTTAAAAAACTAAATATTCTAACGTTGCCTTCTTTGTATATATATGAATGTACTAAACTCACATTAAAAAGTTATAATCAAAACAAAAACAGCAATATCCATAAATATAACACTAGAACAAAACAAAATTATTTTAGAAATAGACTTACAGGTGGTCTAAATAATAAGTGCATAGAAAATAGTAGCAAAGATCTGTACAACCATCTACCATCTAGAATTAAACAGATAACAAATGAAAAAATCAAACTAAAGAATATTAAATCTTATCTATTAGAAAAGGCATTTTACTCTGTAGAAGAGTACAAAAATTGATAAAATATGGTATATTGCACTTCCCAATATTCTCAACTAGTCTCATATTTATGTAAATAACTTGTATTGTATGTACATAGAATTTGACGATCCTTGTAAAATTTTTTACAATTGGAGAAATACAGTCATTGATATATCGAAAAAAAAAAAAAACAAAAAAAAAACATCAATAATGCTCAAGTAAAACTCATCAGCGATTCATTGAGACTGAGGTTGGCATTGAAGTGTATTGATCTTGGTTAGGTATATCATAGTGCTGCAATCATTATTATCAGTTTGTTACAACCTGTTGGTTTGTGTTTGCATACACTCAGCATTAAAATACAGATGGAGACAATGCATTCACATGAAATAGCACAATTTAAAGTACATTAGTTTACAAAACTATAAAACATTGTGTGTGTATGTATATTATACACAGAGTAGCCAAAAGGTATGGGAAGGGTTGTCCTATTAGAAAATGTGCTGTATAAGACTCCCAAGTGTTGAGGCCAGATGCAGTGCAAATGTAGACGCTATATCTGAGCTGTCTGTTACTGAATATAGCAACACATCATGAGTTAACCAACTTTGAACATGGGATAACAATCAATGCAAGAATAATATATGAGAGATTACATGAGAATTCAGGTTTCTGAGGTCAGCAGTATCTAGGGTAGATCTTCAACATCACAGAGACAATGTTCATACACACATAAACTGCCATTAACAAACCGATATCACATTGCCTCAGCAGAACCATGCAGGGCACTCGAAAGGCCACTAGAAGTCAGATCACCACCAGGACTGTAAGGATGCACATGCACCACATAGGCTTCGACAACCAATGACCAACGTATGTCCACACGGGGCTCAACCACGTGCATAGACCCAAGTAGCATGGTCCAATGAACCCCAGTTCCAATTGTATCATGCTGATGGGCACGTGAAAGTGTGGCATATGTCCCATGAAGCTACAGATCCTGCATGCCAATAAGGTTATGTACGGGCAGGAGGTAGCTCAGTTATGTTCTGAACTCCATTCTCATGGTCACAATTAGGCCCCATTGTCCGACTGCAGGGACCAATGATAGATGCACTTTATGTGGATATTCTTTGCATCCCTATCTGGCGCTAGAGTATTCTGATGAAGATAATCTGTTTCAACAGAACAATGCTATGTTGCCACTCTTTGGTATCATGCAGATGGTTTAATGAGCACTCCAGTGAATTTATGATCATGGTTTGACCCTGCAGATCACCCAATCTGAATCCAATTGAGCATTTATGGGATGTTGATGTAAGCTGCATGAACTAGCACCAACTACATAAGACAATGTGGGTAGCACTCCAAGATGCATGGGTCTGTATCCCTCCAGAACAATTCCAACACCTTGTACAATCAATGAGGGCCCCTGGAGGAGCAACTGGCTATTAACATCGCATATAGTGACTTCCCATGACTTTCAGCTACTCAGGCTACTCAGCTACAAAGGCAGCCACAATTGAACTAATGTGCCACATTATATATTATCCCACATGCCTGGGATGTATAATACATTGTGTTATTAATGTCGAGAATAATGAATCTAAGTGTATGTGCTGTGGTTATTATAGCATGCTCCCGTAATAAACAACTCTGCAGTTTCACATTCTTTGTGATAGGCCTTATCATACTGCTCTCTTATCACAGATTACTTGATTGCTTTGTTCTTCAGTGCACGCCAGCCACTCCCCATTTCAACATGCTAACTACGCCTGCCTCCTGATCACTGCATTACAACATACCACCAGGAAAACATTTTCATTAAAAACAAAGCATGGTTTGTTTCCCATCTATTTTAAGTTGACTATCTCAAATGAAGTATCCATAAAGATCACCGTGGTTCAGAGTACATAGTAAAAGCTGTAGATTCCTTTGTTCCATCGCTCATTGTTGCTGGATGCAGTTATCATTTGATTCACTCAGATGTTGTAGTAGACCATATGGGGAGTGTTAGAAACAACACCATGTGTTCTACCATACAATTTTCTTTTTCTTAACTGTTACTGGCAATGATGTGAACAGAAAAGATTTTGAAAATGTTATTTTTGGCATCAGAGTAGTCTGTTGTACATTTCAACACTGGGCAGAGCATCAAGACTTTTGGAATTCCACTGAACAAGAGCAAAGATGTTTCAAAGTATTGTTCAATCTTGCTGTTATTAAGGAATTGAACTTGTACATGTTTTTTATTGTAAATATTGTATTTCTTTTAAGTGTTTCCTTATTTCTACCTGTGTAACATTTTGTCAGCATTCCATCTTTTGATCAAATGTGCTTCTTATCTATCTGTTATCTTCGTGGCTGTTGGTTTATCCAGCTCTTTCATTCTTTCTAATAACAGTTAAATGAAATAAGGCTTACAGATGTTCATATGAGTATTTTGATGAGATATGGTTTCTAAAGCTAAGTAATTTGTAAATATTTTCTAAAAAATAAAAATGATTTTTTGAACATTGAAAGTGTTACTTGTGAAATTGTTAATGTTACAATTCATATACAGAATTGACAAGAGTAGGGCAAAGGTCATTTGTAGCCAGAGAATTTATGTATGTAGCCATACTTGGATATGATGAATTGTACAGTATACCTTCAATCAAAATAAGGAACTGTGATCAATATCTTAATTATTTTTAAGAAAAATATAAATCAAAATTGTTAATGTAATGTCAAATTGTTTGCTTATTTTTAGAAGTAAAACAAAGCATGCAAACTAAATAATATATTTAAAGTCAGGAAAGATATAATAGAACTACCAAATCTCAGTGATAATTGCCAATGTAAAATTGCTGGTAAAAAGTCTAATAGTTTTGGGATTACTGTGTTATAAACTTCTTAATTGTAAAAATTATGAGTAATTAAAATAAAATCTGTTTCTTGACTTGCAGTGTGAGTTTTCCTGGTTACAACCCTACCAGATTTCCATTCAATGTATCACTATACCCTGAATTTGGACAAGAATTAAGTAAGTCTCATGTATTATATTCTCATTGCACAAATCATGTATACTGGATGGGGGTACTGGCCATGTCCCATGCTCCAGTACTGCACCCCATTGGCTGGGTAGTGGGTCTTGACCCAGAAAGCGCTGTTGTGTCATGAGGTTAGTTAGTGAGATGTATTATACGCACATAATTTTTTAGTGTCCCTACCTTGTGCATAGTAGGTAAAGAAGATACAGGGTATGTCCCAGAAGTACCTGACCTGAAAGGGGATTGAGACATATAAAGAGAATCCCAGAGCCAATTCGTGGATGAGCAACAGAAAAATCCTGTCATCTTCTGAATGGACTAATGCCATCAAAATGTCATGTAACACGTCAGCAGTAAGATCTGTGCCTGGAAGAAATCAGCGAACAACACTATGTCGGCACTCAAATTGTAAAGAAGTGGAAACCCTTGGGCATGTACTAGGATATTGCCCAAAGGGAGAATTACTTCACAACACTCGTCACCACCGTGTGCGTTCATCAATTTCTACAGCCCTTCGTAGAGCCAATTGGGAGGTCTATGAAGAGGTCCATTGCCTGTCTGAGGATGGTAGCCATCGAAGAGCAGATATCATAGCCATCAAGAGGGATGCAGGAAAGGGTCTCATTCTTGATCCAACAGTAAGAATGGAGCAACATTTACAGCAGGCGACACAGGTGAACGAGGAAAAGGAGGCCATCTACCAACCATGCATTCCTCACCTTAGTGAGAGATATAATGTACCTGAAAATGCATGGGAGGTAAAAGGACTACTCTTTGGTGCCCGCGGAACATGTTTTAAATTCACAAGTACCTGCCTCAAAGCACTGGGTGTGCAATGGTCCGAAATTGTAAATATATGTTTACATGTCCTAAAAGACTCTTTATATGTTTTAAATAATCACTTGTATTCAATGTGTTAACTATTATCTTCTTGTTATAATCTTTTAATGTTTTAGATATTTTGAATATTAATTTTAATCATTTTTTTTTTCTTCTTCTTAAAATTGACTTTGTCATATATCTCTGTATTCTGGATCTTTATGGTCACCTGCAATGTCAGGCAGATGTCACAATTTTTGTTTGTGAAATATATATATAGCAGTTGTTGTTTCAAACAAATGACTAGTAGAAAATACCAGCCTTATAAAGTTTAATTTTGAAGTCTGACAATGCTACCTTGTTCATATTTGTTTGGCAGCCATCAATAGACCTGCTTCTGTAGTGTGGTGGTAGCATGTCTGCCCCACGTCCAAGAGGTCATGAGTTCAAATCTCACTTAGGGTGAGTTGTCCAGATAAGGTTTTCCCTTGTCCTGAGAAGACGAATATCGAGTAACTTAAAAGCTCTATGGGCCTCGGGCTCATTTGAGCTTCCTTTTACCCATTTCATTCATTCATTCACCATTCAATATTATGCTATGTTGGAGGATGTTAATAATGAAAAAAAAGAAAAAAGTCATCAATAGGGAATCTTTTCAGCAAATTTTAAACATGGATAAAACTGGTCGTCATTATGTAATACAATACTTTAGTTTGAAAGGTCTTAGTGCAACTAATATTAAAACTAAGCTAGATTCTACTCTGAGGAAGTCTGCTCCTTTGTTTACAACAGTAAAATATTGGGTGGCAGAGTTTATGGAAGGCTGTACGAGCTGCCAAGATGAACATTGCAGTGGGGAATCAAATGAGGTGACCATGCCGGAAATTGTAAAGAAAATGCACAAAATGGTATTGGATGACCATCAACTGAAAGTGCAGGAGCTAGCAGACATTGCAGTATTTCAAAAAGTGCTGTACATTGCATACTGACTGAAAATTTGGACACGAGAAAGCTATGCCCAGGATGGGTTCTATATTAGCTCACAATGGAACAAAAACAGCATTGTGAGGAGTGTTTGGCGACATCTCACTGCAGTAAAGCTTAGTTTTTGTGCCAATTCATAACCATGGATGAAACATGGGTCCATCACTTCACACCTAAAACAAAAGAACAGTCAAAATAGTGGATTGGAAAGTAGAATTGGCTTCAAAGAAGGCAAAGACAGTTCTATTTGCAGACAAGGTCATGTCTTCAGTTTTTTGGAATGCACATGGGACAATTTTTATTGATTATCTCCAAAAAGGGAAAGCAATCAATGGTGAGTATTATGGGAACTTGTTGCAGCATTTGAGTGATGAAATAAGCAAAAACAGCAGCATTTAGTGAAAAAGAAAGTTTTTTTTCATCAAGACAATGCACCAGTTCATACGTCCATTATCACCATGGCCAAAATCAATGAGTTAAAGTTCAAATTGCACCCTATTCAGCAGATTTAGTCCCCTCTGATTATTTTCTGTTTCCAAACCTGAAGAAACGTCTTGATGGTAAAAGATTTGTTAACAATGGTCTGCTATTTTGCAGAACTCAAAGGTTCTCACTATAAACAGGATATAAACTATTGAGCATTGCTGGGAAATGTGTATTGAGCTGAAAGGAAACTATGTAGAGAAATAAATAAGTAGATAGAGGAATAAGTGCTTGTAAGAATAGTTTGTACAAGAGTGAGTAGAGAAAGTCATGTGAGTATAACATATCTTTATTAATACCAGCTTATTTCCTTGCAGCAGTACATTTACAAGAAAACTATTTATAGTGAAGGTGTCTT
The DNA here is from genome assembly GCA_030765045.1 of Tenodera sinensis. Taxonomy (NCBI): domain Eukaryota; kingdom Metazoa; phylum Arthropoda; class Insecta; order Mantodea; family Mantidae; genus Tenodera; species Tenodera sinensis. The sequence continues at coordinate 8,831,831 of CM060970.1, forward strand.
TATTTGATGGGTAACAACAATGGTAGTATTATAGTTTATTTAATGCAATTTTTAAGGTCATTTCATGATCAGCTCAATGAAAACCATACATGGTGGCATCAGATTAAGTGGCCATGCTCTGTGGTTGGCCAGGCACTAGGACTGATTGACCAGCTGGAACTAACTGGTGGCAGGCTCTCTGTGGTGAGCTGGAACTCTGGTTGAAGAACTTGCCTGCACCTATTAGGGACACCCATAGATGTAGTTCCATCTGCGATGAGTTCTGGCCGCCTGTAGGGTACTCTCATATCGTCCTTCCTCCCAGGGTCTGACACACAGTAAGCATCAGCTGACGAGCCAAATCCCCATCATGACAGACAGTGGCCATGCTTTTAGCAACACCTGGGTTGTGAGCGCATATCACTTGGCTGCTGACACTTCAACCCCATGCAGACTATGTTATTCAGTAGAACCTCGTTTATCTGAACTAACTGGAACCAAAGGCAATCCGGAAGACTGAAAATCCAGGTAATCCAGACTACATGGGTAATGAGCAAAACTTCTTCTTCTTCTTTTTCTGAATTACCCTCCCCTTATGTAGGACTTACACCCCCTAGGACTTACAAGCCAGTGCCTAGGGTCAGATGCCTGTCGGGGAGCACAGGAACCTCTGGACCAGACAGTGTGAAGACCTGGAAGAAGGTGATCAGCCAAGCACCAGGTATGATAGTGAGGAAGAGGATGATATGAAATTCAGGCAAAATCGATGATTGGAAAGGTGATAATGGAGCAATTGGTGGAATGAGTAGCGGCGGAAACTGGAGCACCCGGAGAAAACCCGCCCTGACGCCACTTCGTCCACCACAAATACCACATGCGGGTCCCTGGGATTGAACCCAGGCTGTCTAGGTGGTAGGCAAGCTCTCTAACTGCTTGGCCACGGGGCTGCCTAATAAGCAAGACAAAATTTTTAAATCCTTAAATAAGGATTGCCCCTTATTACTATAAAAAACTGTCTTGTAACAAAATTATGTGCAGTACTAGTATGTATTGTTTACAAGACATCAAAAACTGCAAAAGTCTTAGTCACATAAAATCACACCATTTCTTAACAAAGAACTAATCCACAGTCTTCTGTCTTAAACACGTGTGGCATTTGAACAAAGTTTGAATTACACTCCCACATACTTTGATAAGACACAAAAACAATCCAGTTGAAACACACATGATAAACTTAATGACACGTGCTATTTGAAAATGTTGGAAAACTGAGGAGGTTGAGCGAGGTGTAGGAATCAAGGTCAATGCTTTCTGGCTGTAGCTAGTGACACATACAGCAGGTGAAGACAGGTATCGCTGCTGTGACGTCAACTCACTCAGCTCGCATGCTCCTTACAACAGCCAGTTGAATGTGTGATGCCACAGCGGGGAAGAGAAAATGGCACATGGGACATCGTAATTTTAATGCTGTTTCAATTACAGAACAGTCACAGATTATAAAGAATTACATTTCGATTTTATGCCATATATATGGATATATTCTGACATTTGCCGTTTCGCTTTTCTTTAACTAGTTTGTCAATGTTAGGGCATAATATACAGCACATTTGTAACCGAAGACTGCATGTTAGATTGTGATCTGACAATATGTTTCGGGATTTTGACTTAGAAAGGTTCATAACAGATAAGAATTGTTCGCGCACACATGTAGAACCAAACATACATAATACCCGTGCAACAAGGGCATCAACCTCAGAAATCTGGTTTGAGGAACATTCTTATAAAATCAGTCAAGTCTTCCTTGTGTTCATATTTGTCCTTCAGCAAATCGTCGCACTGTAAATTTATCAATTCAATTTGCTACCTGCTAGAAACATTGTTAACATCCAATGAATACGGGGTCGCATAGATCTGAAACGTAGTTGACAATGTTTCTACATCTTGAAGCCTGGTCTCAAACTAGTGTGAAACATGGGGAACAACACAAACACAAAACCACTACACAACGTCAACAAAAGCACAAAATAAAAATAAAATTTGCACTAACGCCCCTCACACAATAAACACCCTCAGACTAGGCTGAAAAGGGTTCTCCCTAAACAAATAACATTTTTCATTTGAGAGGTAGAACTGGAACTTAAAAATTCAATGCCACAACTGGGATTTGAACCACAGACCTTCCGCTTACCGGGCGGCTGCTCTAACCACTGAGCTATTGTGACAGACTGCCAGAATGGCATTAAATTCTTAAACCAGTTCGTATTTCTCCTGGTAAACCAAACTTTGCCCACACACGGCTTGTGTGTTTAAAAACACCAACAGTAAGTTTGTTGGCATAAATAAATAATAACATTTTTCATATTCATTCAGTTTCATGCAAGTAGCGCCGCTGATCTATGCAGCATAGCAATACACCGCTCTTGCCTGACGTCACACAAATGTACAAGCTTGCCCTTCGTTTAAATACATCACACGGCCCGAAGTTGTCTTCCCCTGACATACAGCATCAGCACTGTGTTACACACTACTAAATCTTTTTTAAACTCAGCAGATAGCATCCCACACTACAATACTGTATTTATTACCATAATTTATTGTACAATTTATGCAAGAATTGTACATCGAATCAAAATAGAAAGCAAATATTTGGGGTACATACTTATAGTTAGTTTAAATTTATTATCTAATGTGAACATTAAATTTTGAATGTGTGTATATATAAATCTGATCTGGATAAACAAGGTTTACTGTACATCAAGACAAGTTGGATGAACGGATAAGGCCAATTATTGTTTTACAAATTACAATATTGAATGTCCCTTACATTGCTTATCATTTCAAAGGAAGATGTTTAAAGATTTTTGTGTAGTAGTATTTTGTCTATCTCTTACGGCTTACCAGTTATGTGAAGGTCATCCAGAATGAGGAGAACTTCAGAGATTATTCACAGAAAATTCAATATATAACATTTCACTTGTCATAAAAATGTATTAAACATACGAGAGTCTATCAGCCATGTTTGAAAAAATGAAAATGTTCCACGTGAAGGGTTGTTTGGAATGTGATGCTTTTCATGATAATCTGTGCATCATATTCTGTGAAGATACTAAACTTAAGTACCAACTTAGGTGTTGAACTATCTTTTTGTTTTTGAGTTATCTTGTTCACAGATACACACATGCACAAACCTTTTTCTAAAATAACATTTTTGGATTCAGGGAGTCTCAAAACATGTATTTGCACTGAAATATCAGTATTGAATTTTTGAATGGAATAGAATACTTGCCCTACTTCTTGTCTTACCTTGTCCATCATGGTGGGGATTCTGGCACATCAGCCAATGGCTTATTATGTGTCTGGGAATAAGGATAATATGAATGCATCACAGTGGGTCCCTAACAGATGCAGGCAGCTCTTCAGCCCGACTAAGTTCCAGGTCACCACAGAGTGCATCACCGAGCCAGGTCTGGCTAATTAATCAGTCCCCCTGGTGGGCAGCCAGCCAACTGCGGTACCTCCCCTCAGCCAAGCACTGTATTTACAGAACACAAGCTCCACTGCAGAGCAACCTACTGGTGACCCTGCTGACTCTTACAACCTAGAAAGATAGGATAGAGAGGGAATGAAATGAGTGAAATGAAAGGGAGTGATTCAGAGGATTTACAATCTTTATTGTAAGTACATCGTAGAAAAGTAAAAATACCTTGAAAAAGAAAATGGCACAAAATGCCCTAATAAGTATATTGTATTTTCATAATCTTGTGACTCATCAGAGGGATGTGCACATTAGCATAATTTCAACAACAAGAGTTTAAAATTGCAAGTCAGATAAAAAATAGAATGTCTTCGTTGAAGACAAGAAATACATCCCTATTGCCCACAAAGAAAATCAGTGCCAATTTGCTAGGAGTCATGACTGTTTAGTCAGATATGTCCATAGAATAAATATGTACAATTCACCACAGTGCAAGTAACCAGACACTATTATGGATAAAGAACATTTACTGTTCTGCCAAGCAAATCCAAAACAGATGTTCAAACTCAACTAACATCCTATTATTGGGATGCCAGGCAGAGAATGAATGAAGTCTAAGACCCAGGGCATCAGTAAACAACAACAGTAACAACAATACCTTCTCTTTGGTCCCGTAGTTATTTAATAACATAAAGGCTACACAGTTTTCACATAATACAGGAACCCCTGACATTAGTATGTAATGAAAAGAGGTGAAGCTAGTGAATATGAAGATTCCCCATTCCCAGGCCTCCAAGTTAAGTATGAGAAATGGGATACAGTGTGCAACCACTGAGAAAAATAATATCCTCAGTTGTTAATTATAAGCATATGTGAGTATTTTGTGGTGATTTGTTCAGCAAAATTTAATCTCCATATAACTATTTAGCATCTTGAGACAACGATGGTGCCATGGCCGAGCGGTTAGACCATTTACCTAACACCCAGGAACCTGCATGTGGTATTTGTGGAGGATGAAGTGGCATCTGGATGGGTTTCCTCCAAGTTCTCTGGTTCCCCCACAACTCATTCCACCAATTGCTCCATCATCACCTTTTCATTCATCCATTGTCACCTGCATTTCATATCATCCTTTTCCTCAGTCTGATATTGACCACCTGCTTCCAGATCTTGACTCTGTCTGGTCCATAGGCTCCTGTGCTCCCTGACAGGTGTCTAACCCTAGGCACTGCCTTGTAAGTCCTACATAAGGGGAGGGTAATCACTTCCTCACTCTCATACTGACCACCCCACTCTGTCCGGTTCATAGGTTCCCGTCTCCCTGACAGTGTCTAACCCTAGGCATTGCCTTGTAAGTCCTACATAAGGGGAGGGTAATCACTTCCTCACTCTCATACTGACCACCCCACTCTGTCCGGTTCATAGGTTCCTGTCTCCCTGACAGACGTCTGATCCTAGACACTGTCTTGTAAGTCCTACATAAGGGAAGGGTAATCACTTCCTCACTCTCATACTGACCACTTCACTCTGTCTGGTACATAGGTTCCTGTGCTCCCTGACAGGTGTCTAACCCTAGGCACTGCCTTGTAAGTCCTACATAAGGGGAGGGTAATCACTTCCTCACTCTCATACTGACCACCCCACTCTGTCCGGTTCATAGATTCCTGTATCCCTGATAGATGTCTGATCCTAGACACTGGCTTGTGTCCTACATAAGGGGAGGGTAATCACTTCCTCAATCTCATACTGACCACTTCACTCTGTCTGGTACATAGGTTCCTGTGTTCCCTGACAGACGTCTGACCCTAGACACTGGCTTGTAAGTCCTACATAAGGGGAGGGTAATCACTTCCTCACTCTCATACTGACCACTTCACTCTGTCTGGTACATAGGTTCCTGTGTTCCCTGACAGACGTCTGACCCTAGACACTGGCTTGTAAGTCCTACATAAGGGGAGGGTAATCACTTCCTCACTCTCATACTGACCACTTCACTCTGTCTGGTACATAGGTTCCTGTGTTCCCCGACAGGCGTCTGACTCTAGACACTGACTTGTAAGTCCTACATAAGGGAAGGGTAATCACTTCCTCACTCTCATACTGACCACTTCACTCTGTCTGATACATAGGTTCCTGTGTTCCCTGACAGACGTCTGACCCTAGACACTGGCTTGTAAGTCCTACATAAGGGGAGGGTAATCACTTCCTCACTCTCATACTGACCAGTTCACTCTGTCCGGTACATAGGTTCCTGTGTTCCCTGACAGACGTCTGACTCTAGACACTGGCTTGTAAGTCCTACATAAGGGGAGGGTAATCACTTCCTCACTCTCATACTGACCACTTCACTCTGTCTGGTACATAGGTTCCTGTGTTCCCTGACAGACGTCTGACTCTAGACACTGGCTTGTAAGTCCTACATAAGGGGAGGGTAATCACTTCCTCACTCTCATACTGACCACTTCACTCTGTCTGGTACATAGGTTCCTGTGTTCCCTGACAGACGTCTGACCCTAGACACTGGCTGGTAAGTTCTACATAAGGGGAGGGTAATCACTTCCTCACTCTCATACTGACCACTTCACTCTGTCTGGTACATAGGTTCCTGTGCTCCCCGACAGAGTCTGATTCTAGACACTGGCTGGTAAGTTCTACATAAGGGGAGGGTAATCACTTCCTCACTCTCATACTGACCACTTCACTCTGTCTGGTACATAGGTTCCTGTGTTGCCCGACAGACGTCTGACCCTAGACACTGACTTGTAAGTCCTACATAAGCGGAGGGTAATCACTTCCTCACTCTCATACTGACCACTTCACTCTGTCCGGTACATAGGTTCCTGTGTTCCCTGACAGGCGTCTGACTCAGGCACTGGCTTGTAAGTCCTACATAAGGGGAGAGTAATCACTTCCTCAATCTCACACTGACCACTTCACTCTGTCTGGTACATAGGTTCCTGTGTTCCCTGACAGATGTCTGTCCCTAGTCACTGACTTGTAAGTCCTACATAAGTGAAAGTTAATCAGATAAAGAAGAAAAAGAAGAAGCATCCTGAGAATCCCATTACATGCTTTAAGGTGGAAGGCGTTCATGATGTTGACAATTGTCCTGGGTTGACATAACCTTCTTCTTTCATATTTCCTGTATTCCATGGGTTATTATGGGTAATATTTTAGCAAGCTCATTGCTGTCTTGAGGGAGACTGCTTGTGGGATTGTATATCATTAAGGCTCTGGTGGCTGCTATGGCTATTCAGTGCATAGTTTCTCCCTGACAGTTGTAGCAAACACATTCAATAAGTAAATATTGCTTACTCCACTATTTTAACATGCTACTAAATTATTATTTATTTATGCCAACAAACTTACTGTTGGTGTTTTTAAACACACAAGCCGTGTGTGGGCAAAGTTTAAGAGTAAGTTTAAGTTTAAGTTTAGCGGAAGGTCTGTGGTTCAAATCCCAGTTGTGGCATTGAATTTTTAAGTTCCAGTTCTACCTCTTAATGCTACTAAATGTCTAATGCTATAGTGCTGCCATCTGTTGACAAGGGCTGAACAAGTTAAAAAACTTCCTAATATTTATAAACATTACATTTATTTATTTAGATTATTTTATTGAAGGCTGGGATTGTATGAATGATGTTTAAAATAAAGTAATAAATAATTACAGATGCAGTTTATTTTGATACTAAAAACACTGATCATTTGGAATTTATTATTCAACAAATCTCTCTTCCTATTCAATCAAAATTCTTTCTTCTTTAATATTCTTCTTTTGTAGTATAGGTTTCACAGTATTGCTCATGGATTTCACAAAACAGGTAATACGTTTACTGATTTCTTTAGAAATACTGCTTGACATTCTCTATACAGAGAACAATCTGCTGATACATTAATTCTTTTAATTAATTTTGATCTTACACCATGCACACTTTCCAATAGATATTGATCTACACACATTTTATGTCACATTTAACTTCATTAGTTGGAGTAACAGAGAAGAGTGCTCATAACTTTTATTGTCAATTATTTATTATTTCCTCCTTCTTGGAACTAGTCTTGAGGTTTTCTCTCTTTCATTTGGTAATATCAAGCTGGATACTGATCCCTGTTTCAATGTGCAAAAGAACAAAACAACATAAGCACAAACTTAACAGATACTACTACTTTCTTAGGTTATATGAAGGTAATCCCAAAACTAAGGTCTCCAATTTTTTTAAAATTTAAATAAAGGTTCATTGACAGCAAATGGTATGTAGATTTTAAGTTGAATATTTTTTCTAGTTTTCCACATAATCGCCATTTTGATCAATGCATATTTGTAAATTCTGTGGCAGTTTTTGTATGCCTATGTTATACCAGTCCACCACCATGCTCTTGAAGAAACATTGGACCTCATCTTTCACCTCTTCGTCGTCACTAAAGTGGTTTCCAGCCAAGTGTTCTTTCAATTTGGGAAACAAGTGGTAGTTACTGGGTGCTAAGTCCGGGCTATAGGGTAGGTGGGTGATGATATCCCATCCAAACTGATGTAGGAGATCCACAGTTTGATGGGCAATGTGGGGGCAAGCGTTATCATGGAGAAGGCTGATGCCCTTGCTCAACATTCCTCTTCTTTGGTTTTGAATTTCCCGACTGAGTTTTCTTTAATGTCTGACAATACCTGTTGGCATTGATTGTTGTCCCAGGATCCATAAAGTCAACCAACAATATCCCCTTTCGATCCCAAAACACAGTTGACATGACTTTACCGGCAGACTGTGTTTTTTTTAACTTTCGCGGCTTGGGTGAATCGGAATGCTGCCACTTATGAGATTGTTGTTTTGTCTCGGGTGTGAAGTGGAAAGCCCAAGCTTCATCACCTGTGACTATTGAATCCAAAAGGTTGTCCTTTTCATCAGCATAGTGTTGAAGAAATTGGCAGGAACTTTCAGCACGTTGCCTTTTGTGATCTTCTGCCAGCATTCTTGCACACGCCTTCCAAAATTTCAACTCTTCAGTCAAAGTCCTGTGAATGGTGCTTCGAGAAATCTCAGGAACAACAATGCAGTACTCATTGAGAATGATGTGCCAATCTTGAAGCAGGATTTTTTCAACCTTTGCGATTGTTTCATCAGGAATTGATGGTCTCCCGCTTCTTTCCTCATTGTGAATTTCTGTGCGACCATCTGCAAACTCTCTACACCACTTGCGGACATTTTTGACATTCATACAATACTCTCCATACACTTCCACTAACTGTCGATGAATTTCAATTGGTTTAACCCCTTTTGCACTCTAAAACCTAATAACTGCGGGAACTTTGGACCTGGCGTTAGTTGCTAATGGGATCTCCACTACAACTGCCTGCCAAGCTAAGACTGAAAGCCCCAGTGGATGTGTAGTGGTGTCTGTAGAGAGTGGAGGGGGGAAGGAAAGAAGCGGTATGGCCAACATCCACATGAACAGTTTCCCTGCTACTGTAGTGCTTTGGAGACCTTAGTTTTGGGATTACCTTCGTACCATAATCTACAAACCTGTCATGAAGCATAGTTACCCCACATTCTTTTAGAAAATAATCTATATTTATGTCTGTGAAAAATAATACCTAACATATAACAAAAGACTGTAATCTTTTAAAATAGAATAAAAACATAATTTATCCATGCGACACTGGTTTTATTCCTGAAGTCTTCTGTTCTGAAATGAAGATCACATATCCTGTGATTATAGCTTTTCTGGTCCTTCTCTCTTCAGTACTATATGTAGATCATCTCTCTTTGATTTGTGAACCCACTGACTGCATCTAGAAACTCAAAAATTAACATTCAAAAGTAAATCAGCATACATGAACACTGGATTGAACTCAGATTTTTTACTTTTTCTACTATGTGTGATAAGTAGAGGAAGTATTGCATTCCACTCAAAAATTTTATGTTGAGATTTCACCAGAAATATATGTTTTGAGGCCCCCTGGGTCCAAAAAAAGCTTTTTTAGAAAAATGTGTGTGTGTGTCTGTGGGCAGCATAACTCAAAAACAAACATTCAGTTAAAAACCAAAGTTGGTATTTAAGTTTAATGTCCTTTAAGGATGCAACACAAAGATTTTGAAGAAAACTCCTCCACCCTAAACTACCCCTTACATGGAAAATTTTGATTTTCTCGAAAATAGCTCTAACAATTTTGATTAAATATGTTTAAGATATTTTTATGACAAATGAAATGTATATTTTGAATTTTAGATCTTGCTAAAACACACAATTTGTGTCCAAATAATTATTTTTGTAGAGTGAACCATTTTGGAGATATTCCTTGTTATTTGTGTGAGTTTTGGAATACTGAAAACTTTTGTCAAACGGAAGATTGTGATTCATTTTTTTATCTTAACCATGCAAAGAGAACAATCTCAAAGCATTAAAAGATTTGACTATCACTCAAAATCTACTGTATTCCCTTATTCCCCTTGTACCTACAGGGAAATAAGCAATAAGATAATTTCTGCAAATGTTTATCTCAACTAACACAAAGAAGAAATAGGAATAAGAGTTTGTAAGAATGGTTCAAGAGTGGAGAAAGTCACGTGAGTGCAACACATCAGACCTTTTAAAATTAAAGCCTACGTTTTGGGAATGCTAATATTTACAGATCCTTGTCTTTGAGGAAGTGGAAATATTTTGAATCCTTCTGTCACTTATAATTACTAAATCTGTGCACTGCACATAATATAGTTTCAACTTGATAACTGGACATTTTTGTGTTTCACTTTTCTTCCTTTCGAATACCATTCACTTTAAACCATTTGGGAAATCATATGATATTAGACCATCAATCCAGTCCGGTACAGGCGCTTGCATTGCACTGGGAAAAAAACCCACGAGAGTAAGCCGTATTTACTTATTGAATGTGTTTGCTTGTAGCCTTATTCGGATATATTTTAAGGCATTTATACCATTTTGAGTCTTCATCAACAATAAGAAGAATAACAATAATTATGCTTAAATAGCAATAGAAAACATCCAAAAAATACTGTGACAGTTACTTTTTATGTCACCTTATTTCCATTAAAACTGAATCACAATTTACAACTCATGACCTTGCAACTCACAGCTGCTCTGTTGTTTCATAACTTTGACACAAACACTATTTAACTGTTCGCAGCTCACTCTGACAATTCTATTAACTTCAACTGAAAAACTTCCATACACCACTATGCAGCATATGAAGTTTTGTATGGCATTACCCTTAATCAGTCATTTATGTTCATATTTCTGAAGAGGCAATACTGAAACATATGCTCTATTGGCAGCCCATATTTCTACCATTTCCTCATTTCTTTTGTTCACTGACTTAGAAGCCAATCTTCTTACTTTCTCTACTCAGATACTTTGAATACTTCTTTAACTGTTGTTATTCTTCCCATCAAATTAATATTGTCAGCATATCCAACTAACTGAAAGATAGAATATGAAGTCTTAAAATTTTACTTTTCATAAATAGTGTATATGTAGTTCTTGCTTTATTTCTTGTAAGTTCATTTGATTGGCCCATGTTATTACTTGGTTGAAGACAAGCTGTGCATGCCCCAGTACTTGTATATGTGCATCTGTTATCCTTATCCTCCTTACATCGACTGTTGAAAACCGATCAGTTTGCCATCCCATGCAACATAGTACATTGTTGATGTTATTCTGGGACACCCAGTATATATACACTTATATATCCCCCCCCCCCAAAAAAAAAAAACAAATCCTGCATCCACCCCTGGTATGTATATAAATTAGCAATCTCAAAAACTACTCAACCTATTTTGATAATTCTTTCACCATTGGAAAAACACTATTTTTGCTGATGGACATAGGATATAAAACACCTAATTTCAATTCATAAATTACTAAAAGTTTGGAAAGGATTTACAAAGTCTTCATACTACTCACATAATTTATCCTGAGCCCTGGAATCTAGTGCTATGAACCATCTGTATTCCAGTATTACCACTTCTACATTTGACTGTATTGTGTTATGTTTGTTACTATTTTCTTGTGTTATCATACTGGTTTACTTTTGTGTTTAACCAACTTAAACAGTAATTTTATGTGCTAATTGACTGAAACAGATCCACTATCAATGCCACAAACTCCTGTAATTAATTCTAAAGTAAGAACAAATTAGAAACTAAAAACCTCACTTAACTTAGTAGTGTTGCAGGTTATTTTTTCAACCACTGACTCGAGTTTCAAGTTTCTTGTTGCTTCACTATTAATAGCTTCAATTTCCTTAATTATCCTGTAATTAATATTAAAAGGAGCTATGTGTTTAGTCTTTTACTTCAGCCATTGGCTAACCTGAAAAAAAAATTGCAGAAACTGCAACTCACTTTCTTCTGTGATATAATTTAAAGTACAAGTGCATAAAAGACATGGAAAGTTGTGTTGCTTTTTTCAACAACAGTGTCATCTGAGAGCTCAGGATAAAGTATGCAAGTAGTACCTACTTGAATATGAATGGATTGCAGTTAGGAAACAACATGCCTGCGAAGAAGGTCCTGACTTTCATTGAAATCCATAGAGTATAACATAATTGTTGTTACTCCACAGAAAATGCATGCAAAATCAGATAAATGAAGCAAATATTTTACTTCGAACAATAGTGTGATCTGTTTGAGATGTCAGAGAAGTATAGCATTACATTTATTAAATTAATATGTGTCTCTGAGCAATTTTTCGTAAAGTGTGCAGAAAGGATGAGAGTTAACAAAAAGTGATGTTTCCAGTAGCATGACAACACTATAGTGCATAGGAAACAAAAACAAGTCATTATGCCACAGCAGTGCATTCAGTGTGTTGTATGTTGTAATAGTGACCAGCAAGCTTTAGGATGTCAGTACAGCTATTGGTATCTCCCATCACATTGAGCCATTGTTAAAGAGGTACAACTTGTTCTTGGAAACCGGACTCCAAATACCTCACACATGAAGAAAGCTGCATGATACAAACAAGGTGGAAGATTTTTCACACATCAGGCCAATCAATGATGATTGATTCTTCTAACACACACAAAATGTGTATAGTTAAACATTTTAAAATAAGATCTTCGATGAAAAATTCAATGCTATAGCCAGGATGTGAACAATGGACCTTCCGATCTACATGCAGCTGCCCTTAATTTAAGGGCATGCTGACATTTTGCCAGCCATAGTAGCTCAGTTCAGAGCAACCACACATAGAGGGGAAGATCCATGGTTCACATCCTGGCTATGGCATTGAATTTTATATTTGTAATTCCACCTTTTATATGAAAATTAAATTATTATTTTGTTGTTTAATAACACTGTCAATTGCTAGGATCACATCAGCGTCGCCGGTATGCCGAAATTTTGTCCGGCAGGAGTTCTTGTACATGACTGTAAATCTACTGACATGGAGCTGTCATTTTTAAGCACAGTTAAAAACCATCGGTCTGGGCCGGATTTGAACCCATAACCTTGGATCAGTAGGCCAGCGTCTAACCAACTGAGCCACTCAGACCGACCCCTTTTATAAGAGGAAGATATTCAGCAGGCTATGACTCAGAGAGCCCACAAAATCCACTCCACCACTTATCAGCAGAGCAGAATACATGACATGTCAGAAGATTGTGTACATACATACATACATTTATTTGCATTCCATAGATCCTACAATTTGCCTTGGCAACAGGATGTGGAACATGTCAATATGTTATACAATATTTGCAATAGACAGGATTAATATTATAAACATAAAATGATCTAATGGTTACATTAGATGTTGTTAAATTCATTTATGGTATAGCATGAATGCTTAAGAAGATATTCCTTTAGCTTAATTTTGAATACCTTATCATTACAGGTCCTTAACTCATTAGGTAGCATATTAAATAGTTTTATACATTGGTAATGCACTCCTTTTTGGACACATGTGAGGTTAGTTGATGGTATATGAAGTTCAGATCTAGATCTTGTATTGATATTGTGGATGTCAGAATTAGTAGTGAAGTAGTTTTTATTTTTTATGTAGAAGTTCATCAGTGAATATATGTATTCTCCGGTAAGGGTTAATATTTCTAGGTTTTTGAAAATGCTTCTACACGATGTTCTTGGATGAGAGTGTGATATAATTCTGATGGCCTTTTTTTGTAAGATGAAAATTCTCTTTGAATTTGTTGAACCTCCCCAAAAGAGTATACCATATTTCATTACCGAGTGGAAGTACGCAAAGTAAGCTAATTTTAATGTATGAGCATCACTGAAGGAGGACAGAAGTCGTAATGCATAGCATGCAGAGCTCAGTTTAGGGGCAATTTCATCTATGTGGGTTTTCCAATTTAGGTGCTTGTCAATTTGTATACCTAAAAATTTAGAAGCATTTGAATCTTGAACAGAGTTACCATGTATGTCTATTGCAAAGTTATACTGTGCGGCATTAATGGTAGTAAATTTTACAATATTTGTTTTATTAACATTTAGTTGCAAACCATTTGCATTGAACCAAGATTGCATTAATGTTGTTATGTGATGCGAGGTTTCTTTAAGTCCATCTAAACTTTTATGCGAAATTAATAATGTTGTATCATCAGCAAATAGAAATACTTGTGCCAACTTGTTTAAGCTTGGTGCAAGATCATTTATAAAAACTAAGAAAAGTAATGGTCCTAAAATAGAACCTTGGGGAACTCCTTGTTTTATAACTTTACTCCTTGAATAATCAGGTATATTTAAATTAGGTTTCGATATTTTCACTTTTTGTACCCTGTTTGTTAAGTATGAGTGAAACCATGTTAATGTTCTCTGTGTGTGCAACAGTGTGTCACTCCATGCTATGGGCTATCACAGTGTGGGATCAATTAAACCAGATATCTACAATTGCTGGTGCTGCCATGGTGGACCTATTCTATGGCCTCCTAATAGTCCAGGCTTAACTCCTCCAGATTCCACAGAATCTAACCAACCTGGAGAAGAAGATTACAGCAAGTAGCTCAGAAATGCTGCAAGGTATGATTTGTATCACATCTGGTGGTCGTGTTGAGTACTAATGTGCTGAGACACAAAACGTCAAACTGTTCTACACATGTACAAGGGTCATCCAGAAAGTAAGGAATGATTGAGCATTTACACTACTTTTCTATGTAATCACCATACTTGTCAAGACATTTGTTGTAACATGCGACCAGTTTTTAAATACCATTGTTGCACTCATTTGCTGCCAAAGATTTAAGCCAGGCTGTCACTGCTTGAGTTCCTCATCACTTGCAAACTGTTTTCCACCCACAAATTTTGGGAATAAGTAATAATCACATGGTGCCAAGTGAAGGCTGTAAGCGGGATGACCAAAGATTTCCCATTTTAGGCATTGAAGTTCCTGCTGTGTTCATGCTGATGCATGAGGCCGGGTATTGTCATGGATCAAGAATACTTTTGCCAACAGCGTTCCATGTCGCTTGTTCTGAATTGCACTCAAAGCCGTTGACTTTCACAAGTTTCAGGCTTCTGAGTTTATTACTGCTCACCTTGGCATAAGCTCAATGTGGATTAAACCCTTTTGATCCCAAAAAACCATTGCCATGACTTTCTGGGTGTCCAAATTTGCTTTTTCCTTCTTGGGTATTGTGGGAAAATTTCTGTGGCACCACTGCATTATCTGCTGCTTGTTTTCTGGAGTCTTGTACAAAATCCAAGTTTCATCTCCATTGGCAATGCAGTCAAGCAAATCATCACCCTCTTTGTCATAATGCATATATGTGAGCTTTGTTTAATTTTCCATTTCCTATTCTGCAGTTTTGTAATATTCTCAGTGGTAAAATTCTGTTCTAATTTTGTGATTCGTCATAACAATTTGTATTTTCATGAGTGTCCACCAGTGATGTATTTCTTATTATATGAGTGTTTTCAAAAGTCTTTACAGTGAATGAACATGTGTCCCTATTAGGCTGAACAATAAATTCTAAAGTAACTTTACTCTTGCTTTGTTCGCATTGTCTGACAACCTTTTGCTAATGTGTGTATTTTCCTTATGCCTTGGGGTATGATGTCTGTGATACATCTTCTGTTTCTTCTTTCCAAAGTAGAATCTGTTCACTTGTTTTATGAATGAATAGTTATTATTATTGCTCTATAAATAAATAGTTATTAGTATACTGGTATTGCAAACAATTATGTCTTGTTTCAGTCTTTACCTCTATTTTGTTGTATACATTATTATCACGTGAAAATTAGGGAGTACGGATCTAGCAGTGGAACTGAGTGGATGTACGTATAGTGAAGGAAGCTCCTGTGGCCAAAGGGAAAAATGAGTTAAATGATGTGGCAGCTAAAGAGCAGATAAACGAAACATTTTCAGTAAGAGATAAAGGACTGGCAGAGAGATTTAGACAAGAGTGGATGAAATATGATAGGGGAAACAAAGAAATTGATACATTAAAACAGGAAATTCAAAACTTAAAAGGAACACTGGAAAGAATGGAAGACAAAAACAGAAAATAAATGTCGTGATTTCAGGAGCTGAAGAAAAACGTGGAGTGGGAGTACATCAGGATTTAAGAGATCTACTAGTGAACAAATTGGAAATACATCTGAGAGGGTACAAGATTTGTGACGCATTCAGAATCGGCAAAATACCAGGGAAAATAAATATTCTTGTGAAGTTTACAAATATGCAAACGGCTATAGAAGTATTAAAACAGGCAAGAAAATTGAGAGGATTAACTATTTACATCAACAAGGACTTAACATATGCACAAAGGGTGCAAATAAATGAGCTAATTAATCAGAGAAGACAAGCAAGAAATGAAGGCAGGAGAGTATACATTAAAAACTTTGAGCTGTACACAGTTAACCAGGCAGCAGAGAGGGAGAACGGACCAAGCGACGGGCAGAAGCAGGACGAGCAGTCATTGCACTTAGAAAAACAAGGAAACGATCAAGCATCAGTAAGAAATAACATAGAGCAGACGACTACTCAGCAACTTGCAACGTGTGTGGTTTTAGTAACAAGTGCATCAAAGTCAAGGTCAAGGGTGAACAAAATGCAAGGTGACGAAATTGTAGGATGTGGCACACGAAAGAAACAGGGAAAAGAGCCAAGGTGTGGGATGACAACACTGGACAGTAGGGAGCACAGAGAAGAAGCGATATCAGTGAGGGTGAGGGGGAAAGGGAAAACTAGGCAGGAGAAAAAGATAGAAAGGGATATTTTGCCGAGAGTAACAAGATTTCAAAAAGGTTGGGTAATCCATAAATGAGCAATGGTGAAAGTGAGGTTATACTGAAGTAATGAAATGAAAATTAATGAAGTGTACAATGTAAACTGATGAATAAAAGTTATGAGTGAAGCTGATAAGAAAAGTTGAGAAAGAGGAAAAGGAATAGCGGTGGGAGATGAAAGAAAAACAGAAATAAAAATTTAAGGGTGGGAGCAGGATAAGATTAGTGAAAAAATAAAGCATGTATAATGAGTATTGGACAAAGAGGAAGGGTTACCATACACAATATAACCAGGGCGTTCAGCTGTATGGGACCCGAGGATAAATTCTAAATACTCCAAATAGAGGCAAGTTGTAACATGTGTAATGTTAACAAATAAAGTTAATGAATTCATTCATTCATTCACATGAAAATTATGTAGCTTTTGTCTTATTAAAATAATAACTATGAAACCAAATTTCACCTTTTATAATAACCAAATAGCTTGATCATCCTGACTGACAGTTGTCCCACTGCATTTGCAGAACTAGGAAGACTGAGTTTAAGAAACTACCCTACTTGGGTAAGCCAGCTAGTCTCAATGGGTACATTTGACTTTCTGATGCTCTATTACATTGAAAACAACTGCAACTGCCCAAACAACTTCAACAAACAGGCATCAACACCACCTTGTATGCAGATGACTTAATAATTTGGAAATCACTGAAATCAGACAAACTTGAAACTATAAAGACAAATGTTCAAAATTCTCTAAATACACTTAAACAATGGTGCTCTAAAAATCTCATGAAAGTAAACAATGCAAAAAGTAACTTTCAGCTCTTTTCCCTAAAAAAGAAACAACCCAATATTAAGAGGTAGAACTGGAACTTAAAAATTCAATGCCACAACTGGGATTTGAACCACAGACCTTCCGCTTGCCGGGTGGACGCTCTACCACTGAGCTATTGTGACAAACTGCCAGAATGACATTAAATTCTCAAGCCAGTTCGTATTTCTCCTGGTAAACCACAAAGGCAGTCTCACATCAGAAACAATTACCCCAATGGTGACTCACTATTGCAAGTACTTTATATCCCAGGATTAAATAACCTTCACATGGTAATTATTATTATTTATTTATGCCAACAAACTTACTGTTGGTGTTTTTAAACACACAAGCCGTGTGTGGGCAAAGTTTAAGAGGTAGAACTGGAACTTAAAAATTCAATGCCACAACTGGGATTTGAACCACAGACCTTCCGCTTGTTCTACCTCTTAAACTTTGCCCACACACGGCTTGTGTGTTTAAAAACACCAACAGTAAGTTTGTTGGCATAAATAAATAATAATAATTACCATGTGAAGGTTATTTAATCCTGGGATATAAAGTACTTGCAATAGTGAGTCACCATTGGGGTAATTGTTTCTGATGTGAGACTGCCTTTGTGGTTTACCAGGAGAAATACGAACTGGCTTGAGAATTTAATGTCATTCTGGCAGTTTGTCACAATAGCTCAGTGGTAGAGCGTCCGCCCGGCAAGCGGAAGGTCTGTGGTTCAAATCCCAGTTGTGGCATTGAATTTTTAAGTTCCAGTTCTACCTCTTAAACTTTGCCCACACACGGCTTGTGTGTTTAAAAACACCAACAGTAAGTTTGTTGGCATAAATAAATAATAATAACCCAATATTACCTTAAGTTATGAAAATACAAAATTAATCAGAACAGAAAATGCTGAATATCTTGGAGTACTGTTTGACAAGGGGTTAACCTGGAAAAAACGCATTGAAAAAATTAAAGACAAAGCAACCAATCATTTTAAGATATTGAAAAGACTTGCAGGAACTAAATGGAGTTGTTCAAGATCTACATTAAATGCTGCATATAATACATACATAAAGCCAGTTCTTAAATATTGTGGAGACGTACTGATAACAGCATCACCTTCAACTTCCGCTATACTTGAGCGCACACACAATCAAGCTCTTTGATTAATTACTGGTGCTATTAAAACTATTCCTATAATGCATTTACATGTAATAGACCCATAATGACAGATTTAGAAATGCAAGCACTTTTAACATATGAAAAACTTCTAAGACTTCCAGAGAATAATAAATGGGTAAAGCAACACACATCTACCTTCAACTTCAAAACTCAATCAGGCTTCATAAAGAAAGTTCAACAACTAAGAAATAAACTAGATTACCCATCTGAAATAGAACCTCTCATGTCTCTTAACAACTCAGTGAACATCATTGAATTAGAATATTACCTTGATTTAGTTGCAGATTTTAAAAAGAAAGAAAATTCATCTACAGAAGCTAAAACATATGCCTTTGAAACCATAAATGTAAGATACCCAGCTGATGGACTCACATCAATACAGATGGCTCTCTTTACAATCAAGAAGATGGAGCAGAAGCTGTAAATTTGTTTCTTTCTGTAAGCATGTTGGAATTTACTTAACAAGTTTTGATGGAGAAATTGATGCAATTTATACAACCTTAAAAAATCAGTTCACCTGGACAAATAAGTTTTTCAACATAGTCTTCTTATCAGATTCCAAAGCAGCTATTCAAGCTATTATTTCAACTGACTACCCTAAAATGGGTAAAATAAAGGAAATTCTTAGTATGATTAAACATCTCCAAAATTTAAATAAATGTATTGTTTTCCAATGGATCCCATCCCACTGTGGAATTTTTGGAAATGATCAAGCAGACATGTTGGCCAAGAAGGGTTCCAAAATTGCTCAAACAACAAAACAAAATATCCCGTTAAAAGGTTAATCAAAAACATCTTCACAAAAAAATATGATGAATATCCTGCTTCTTCTGAAAAATGCAATTGGAAGGATCTCCAAAATAAACTTAAAACAATTCCAGATCTACCAAGAAAATCATCAGTTGCAATGATCAGAGTAATCTCAAGCCATGATTGTCTGAGTGGATATTTGTTCAAGATTGGATTAATGACTTCCCCACAGTGCTGTTTATGTAAAAAAAAGTGACTTAATGAACATTGATCACCTAATTGTATGTGAAATTCTCCAAAATCAAGAGGATCTAGTCTCTAAATATTGGGAGGCAAGAAGAAGAATGATTTTGTTATCAAATTCTGAACATTAGACACACACACACATTGAAAACAAGTTTTCATGGGCACTTGCCAAATTACCCCACATTCTCGCCAGAGTCTGGGGAGTGTGATCTAATGTAACAAACCCAAGAACTAATTTAGACAAGTTAACACCATTGGCCATATTTTTTAAAGGCATAAGGTCACTAATATGATCACTGCAGTTACAGGCAGGGTGGGCATACACAGAACAATTAAAAAACAACAAAAACAGTAACTTTTCATGGTTTGCTCATCTGCAAGATATTGTTGGAAGCAGTCCAAGACATAAGACATTTGCAACAGAAAGAATTATGAGTATGTTGATAAGAATGATTCACAATATTTTGTAAAAACCAAACCCACTTCTGGACCAATAAATTAGCATTTTTACTTGTTTCCTATCTCCAGTATATTACATCATAAATGATAGTATAAAGTCTGAAAGATAATGTATCTGTAAGGTCGTTACTTCATATCTTATCAGATGTGTCATGCAATACATGGCATGTAGAGTGCATTACTTCAAAAGTTCAGAGATTATATAACACACCATACTCTCTGCCTGGGACTGAATGATTTCAGCTCTATACATGTTTACTGCCATCCCACACTTATAATTAAAATGTTATGACAGATTATGTGAAGAAAAATCTCATGAGCTACATTCAAAATGTCTTTTCAAATTCTTCTTACAGAAGCTTATTTGTATTTTCTCTTCCGTCTACCTTGTAGCAAGTAAGCGAAAGTATTGTACACCACATAAAAATTTGATGTCCAGATTTCACTAGATACACATGGTTTGAGACCTGGTAATTTGGGAAAAAAGGAAACCTTTTTAGAGAAATGTTTTGTTGTGTGTCTGTGAACAGCATAACTCAAAAACATTTAAGTTCAAAATCTTCCATGGATGCAGAGATTTTGAGATTCTTTACACTTTACATGGAACTTTTTAAAACACATTGATTTTCTTAAAATGGCTCACATTTGTATTAAAACACTATATGTTTAAGATACTTTAATCGTATCCAAGATATTTATTTCTATGGTTTGAATTTTTCAATGCTTTATCATAATCTTTCTTCTGTACAAAATCAATATTCTTTTGTTTCTTGTGATGCAGAGTATGGAATTTCAAAGCCAGCACACAGAAAGCCACTTTTTAAATATTTTATTATCACTTCAGTCTCCTGTATCCCTCTTTTGCAATGACTGCCAAAGAAAACCTCTGGTCTATGTCACATTATTTATTGTTGTATGAAGAAATGACTATTGGCTGCTGTAGACTATGGTGCAAGGGTACATTTCCTAAAACAACCAATGAAATGGCCACACCTTTGTACAATGATAAATAGTGTGACATAGACCGGAGGCAGTGAGATTATCTTTTGCAGTCATTACAGCTACAATGAAATGTCTAAAGGAACTATTACTGCAAATGTTTATGGAAGAGAGAATTAAAATACAAGAGTGGGTACAGAAAACTGTTTGAATGCAGCATCAGATTTCTCTATATTGCAGTTTTAGGATGAAATATTTATTTTGCAGCATTTTTTATAATATACGGGGTATATTAGGTGTTTAAAATTATTGCAAGAAACCTCTCAAAAAAGAAAATGACAAAACTTCTGTATCTATCATTCAACTTTTTCCGACAGTTATAATTTATTATGCCTATTCATAATGTTTCATATAAAAGTGCATTGCTTTATCTTGTACCGAGCGAGGTGATAATGTGTGTGGTTTGCATTTGGAAGGTGTGCTTTCAAGCACGTGGTGCAATTCTTGTATATTGTAAGTGCTGTTGTCGGCACTAAATTACATTGTGTGGTAGCTGTCCTCTTAGGGGAGGGGACGCTTGCACGACGCCAGACCCTGAGTGTTGGTGACAGCTTGGTGGGGCCTGACGCCAGGAGATTATCTCTCAGCATTTGTTAGGGACTTCCGTGTGTCTCTGCGGACCATTTTCCTGTGACCCCATGGCCTACTGCACTTCCCTCAGTTCATCCCTTCCTCTTGGGGTTGTGAAGGTCACAGTATATGAGGTGTCCCCTTACATTGCCTACCCTTTGCCCTTTTCTCTACCATGTAGCATTGCACTCCACCTGAAACTTTGGTATTGAGATGTCACCAGAAATCTGTTTTGAAGCCCCCTAAATTTAAGAAAAATGCTTGCTTAGTGTGTTTCTGAAGAGCATTACTAAAAAGAAAGTAAGAGAAGTACCAAACTTGAAATTTAAGTTCAGTATCTTCCAGGCATGTGACAAAAACATTTTCAAGAAAATCTGTCCACCCCAAGCTACCCTTTTATGTGAAGATGTTTCAAAATTATTGATTTTGGCAGAAATGTTTTTTATTAAAACACCACATATGTTCCAAGATATTTACATAATAAATGTATATCTTATTATTTTTGGGGGAATTGCCTAGGAAGTTGTTCTCATTCAGAAGGAACTTTGTATAACTAGTAAACCATAAGAGATAAACACATCTTACATAAAAAATCTGATGTGTTGCACTCACATGACTTTCTCTACTCTTGTACTAACCATTCTTACCAACTCTTATTCCTATATCTTCTTCGTGTTAGTTAAGATAAACATTTGTACAACTTATTGCTTATTTCCTTGTAGGTGCAAGGGGAATGTTAGAATACAGTAGGCTTTGTGCGATAGTCAAATGTTTGAGATTCTGTTGTCTTTGCACACTTAACATATAAAAAAAATAAACAACAATGATCCATTTCACGAAAGTTCAAGTTTTCCAAAACTCACACACATAACAAGGAATATCTCCGAAATGGTTCACCCTACAAGAAAATTTATTGAGACATAAATTGTGTATTTTAGCAAGATCTACATTTTTTTGTAAAGTATAATTTGGTCTATCTCTAATGGTTTACCAGTTATGCAAAAGTCGTCCAGAGTAAATATGACTACAGGGGCTATAGCCAGAAAATTCAAGATATACATTTCATTTGTCATAAAAATATCTCAAATATATGACATTTTAATCAAAATCGTTAAGAGCCATTTTCAAGAAAATCAAAATTTTCTATGTAAAGGGTAGTTTAGGGTGGGGCTATTTTCTTCAAAATCTTTGTGTCACATCCTTGAAAGACATTAAACTTAAATACCAACTTTGGTTTTTAACTGACTTTTCATTTTTGAGCTATGCTGTCCACAGACTGACAGACTGACACACAGACACACACACAGACCTTTATCTAAAAATGCTTTTTTTGGATTCAGGGAGTCTCAAAACATATATTTCCGGTGAAATCTCGACATCGAATTTTTGAGTGGAATACAATACTTCCCCTACTTACCAGTAGAGAAAGTAAAAATGTAGATCTGTTTAAACACAGTTATTTCAAATAATATTTTTGTGGCATCAATCATTTCTGAGATATTTATTACTATTACTATTATTATTACTATTAGTATTAGTATTATTATCATTATCATCATCATCATTATTATTATTATTACTATTAGCATTAGCATTATTATTGGTTTTAAATTTTCAGTTCTTTGGTCAGTTTTTTATTCAACTTTCCAACATGTGATATGAGCCTGTGAGTGGTATAGTTTTTATATTATGTTATATGTTCAAAAACATTTCAAAATGATGTCACTTTTCAGTTGTTGCCCATGATGTCACACAAAGTATATGGTATTACTTGACTACCACTAATGAGTGATGTTTAAACATCTGACTGTCAATTCTGTTTCCTGTATCTCTCTTATACCTGCAATGAAATATGTATTCCAACTTTTTCTGCAAAGCTTTATCTTGATTAACATTAACAAAATAGAAAAATAAGCTTTTGTAAAAATACTTTGCAGAAAACTATGTGACTGTAATACATCTTCTCCACCTCCCTACTAGAATAAGGATCATGAACAAATGCGGGTAACTGTGTAGAAAGAGACACAGGATTATGATCAGCTTTACTTCGTGACATAACTTTTCCTTCATGTTATGTCAAGTTTGGATGTCGTGTGACTGTTTTAACCAGTCGGCAAGTAGTGTCATTCAGTAATAAATTGTACCTTTCTATGTCACTATTTGCTGAACATTGTTTCTCTGGTTCTTTTGTTTTGCTTCTACAGTAGGTTATGGCCATCGCCATACTGTATTCACTGCTTAAAAATGTTTCTTACTCCACATTTTTGCATCCTCTTTCTCTTCATTTTTGGAAAACATAACCTCTGATCACAAAAAGGGAGCTGCTTTGAATATATGCCTTGTCTGCCAACCATAAGAATAGCTAATCAGAATCATTCCCATTAGATTAAGTGCATCCTAATTCACATTACGTACCGTCATGTTAAAATCCCATTAAGTAAAGTTGATGTTAATCCCAGTATTAGAGAGAGACAGAGGCACCCTCATGGCACCCTCCATTTCAGTTTACCATCCTACTCGCCTATGTGTGTGTGACACACGAATTACATTCTGTAGCACCAACTGGCACCTGTTGGTTCAACTAGTCAGATCCTTTTCTGCTGCCACTGCACATCCAGTGCTTGTACGCCTCTGTACTCTACAACAGAAGTGCATCTGAAGGGAACCACTCTTTTACTGACATTGCATAATGTTACCATGGCTTGCAATCAGAGGGAAGTGAAGGGTAAGGCGATAGTGGAGCATCTCCAGGCCTCAACTCAATACTAAATACAACTCTCAACTGCTGTTGTTTTCTTTACCTGACTGTCCCACCCACTTGTTCCAAAACTGGCTAGTTCCTCGTCCCATTAACATCATGGCTGGCTAGTACTTACCTCTCCTTGGTGTGAGTGGAAGCCTGTTTTATACTGTTGGCCAGAACGTAATATAAATTGCTGAAAAAAAGAGCTATTTTTTAAAAATTGTGTTGTTATTGTTATTCCAATAGGTACATTAATCTTTTTTAATGGGATAAGCAATGTCCTGTCTTGTCCATTGCAGATTTCATTATTGTTTGGGATGCACTTTAGCCCTGAGCTAACTGCACCACCTGTATTGTTATAAAACCAATTGGTTATGTCAGTACCCTTTACCAATGAATAGAGATATGGCTTCAAACTCTTCTAGTTCTAAACACATTTTACCAAAAGCAACATCTCTCTTGTAAGCTGAGGTCTCACAAGAGCATAAAATGTGTTGGGCTGTTTCAGTTTCTTTCTGCACTCAAAGTTACCCTGAAACACTCACATTGTGTTTAGATGTTTTCTCATAAGAGTAAATTGTTCTCAGCTGAAGTTTGTTATATTTAAGTAAGCTTTCAGCTCATTTCTTATATGGTTTTCTAATAAGTATGGGATCTGTATTACAACCTTTTAATGGTATAATAAAGATTGCAAAAAACAAGATTGATTACACTGCTGTAAATTCTGCAATATAGTGAAGCATTCAACATTATGAGCAGTTTAGGAAATGTTATCTTAAGTTCCATTAAAATAATTTAGATAGATTTATGAAACATTTTAGATCCAGTAGTGGACTGAATTGATTTCCTTTTTCTAAATAAAATTGTGGCACAGAAGTATCTGTTATGTTGTCAGTGTCTAATGCAGCATGAACAATTTTGTTCAATGTATATAAATTTAATTTAATAGATCAGCGCCTTGGAGAGCTGGAAACAAATTTTGAAACATGTACATAGACCCAGTTTTGGGGACACTTAGAAAGAACTTAAGTTTGGCAGTGTAATATGATAGATCAGCAGTAAATGTTATTAAAGTTGCACATAAATCATATCATGATTATCACTATTTCCAAATGTGAAACCTGCATGAATTCAAGTGATTCTAGTCCTATACAGTTTGGACTGCCCTTACATTTGGGACCCAACCCTGCAAAATAAATTGTATACTTATTATTTATTTATGCCAGCAAACTTACTGTTGGTGTTTTTAAACACACAAGCCGTGTGTGGGCAAAGTTTGAGAGGTAGAACTGGAACTTAAAAATTCAATGCCACAACTGGGATTTGAACTACAGACCTTCCGCTTACCGGACGGCTGCTCTACCACTGAGCTATTGTGACAAACTGCCAGAATGGCATTAAATTCTCAAACCAGTTCGTATTTCTCCTGGTGTGTTTAAAAACACCAACAGTAAGTTTGTTGGCATAAATAAATAATAATTACCATCTGAAGGTTATTTAATCCTGGGACATAAAGTACTTACAATAGTAAGTCACCATTGGGGTAATTTGTCTCTGATGTGAGACTGCCTTTGTGGTTTACCAGGAGAAATACGAACTGGTTTGAGAATTTAATGCCATTCTGGCAGTTTGTCACAATAGCTCAGTGGTAGAGCAGCCGTCCGGTAAGCGGAAGGTCTGTGGTTCAAATCCCAGTTGTGGCATTGAATTTTTAAGTTCCAGTTCTACCTCTTAAACTGTGTACATTTACATTTTGTCCCTTTGTGTTACATTCACATAACTTTCTCTGCCCATTCTTCAACAAAGTCTTCCTGTAAAAGCTTATTCTCTTATCTACTTATGTTAACCAATGTAAACTGTGCAGAAATTGTTGTATATTTCCTTGTAGTTTGTGGGATTATGGTAGGCTTTAAGAGATAGTGATATCTTTTTAAGAGTTATCAATATGTGATGGCTCTGAAATTACATTTTCTTTGAAAGACTTAAAAAAAATTGAATAGCAATTTTCTCCTGGAGAAAAATGTAAGTATATGAAAATTCAAACCAATAGCAAAGGAGTTCTCAGAAATGGTTAATGACAGAAAAACTTATTGAACATAAATTGTGTGCTTAAATAAGACATACATTTTTACTTTCTCTATTACATATGGTAGGCAGAAAAAGTGTTTATTCTGCCCAAAGGTTTGAGGCTGAGATTTCGCTGAAATATATGTTTTGAGGCCCCCTGAATAAAAAAATAGCATTTTTAGAAAAATGTTTGTGTGGGGGTGGGGTGGGGTGGAGGTAGGGGTGTGGGATGGAGGTGTGGTGTGAAGGTGGGGGGTGTGGGGGGTGCAGACAGCATAACTCAAAAATGAGAAGTTGGTTAAAAAGTGAAGTTATTTAAGTTTAATATCTTTTAAGGATGTGACGGAAGATTTTGAAGAGGGTTCCTCCCTGGGCTGCCATTTACATGGAAAATTTTCATTTCCTGGAAATGGCTCAAACGATTTTGTTTGAAATGTTATATGGTTGAGGTATTTTTATGACAAATGAGATGTGTATTTTGAATT
This sequence comes from Tenodera sinensis, assembly GCA_030765045.1. Classification (NCBI taxonomy): domain Eukaryota; kingdom Metazoa; phylum Arthropoda; class Insecta; order Mantodea; family Mantidae; genus Tenodera; species Tenodera sinensis. Next base: position 8,858,787 of record CM060970.1, read on the forward strand.
TTCTGGTTATGGCCTATGTAGTCCTGTGTACTCTTGATGACTTGTATAACTGGTAAACCATAAGAGATAGACCAAATCTTACTATACAAAATGTTTTTGTTAGCTAATGCTGGATTTCTGACAATGAAGTCCTTAATCCTATTGCTCTCCAATATTTTTCACTGATGGATGGAGCGCTAGACGTGGCCAGACATATTGAAGGTAGTCTTGGTCCATTTCCTCTTGCAGATCACATAGAGGACAGAGTGGTGAAGAATATATCCCAATTCTGTTTAAATGTTTTGCCAGACAATCATGTCCTGTAATCAACCTGAAGGTTGCAACTGCCGTTTTTCGAGGATACTCAGGAATTACTGTTTGAATGTAGATCTTGCTAGAACACACAATTTATGTCAAAATATTTTTCTTGTGGAGTGAACCATTTCGGAGATGTTGCTTGTTGTTTTGTGTGAGCTTTAGAATACCTGAACTTTCGTCAAGTGGAGGATTGTTGTTCATTTTTTTGTGTCTTAGCCATGCAAAGACAATGGAATCTCAAATTTTTAGGGGATTTGTCTGTCTTTCAAAGCTTGCTGTGTTCCCATATTCCCCTTGTACCTACTAGGAAATAATATAATTTCTGCAAGTGTTGATCAAGAGTAACACGATGAGGATATAGGAGCGGGAGTTCGTAAGAATGGTTGATACAAGTATAGAGAAGGTTATGCATCTGATTTTTTTGTGTCTTGTAAAATTTTGTGTTTACCTGTTATGTCAAAGTCATTGAACAACACTCAGAGACAATTCCCAGAAAATTCAAGATATTCATTTCATTTGTCATGAAAATATCTTAAACATATTGTGACAAAATGACAAGTACACTTACTTTTAATGTCACTTTATTTCTTGTAAACCTGAATCTCAAAATACAGTTCTCTATTAACACAAGGTACCCAAGCTGAACAGAACATTACTTCCACTTACTGGTGTTTTGCTCCTCACTGTAACTTTTCTATCTAACCTTACCTTGGTCATCTCTTGTTCTCTTCCGACCCCAATGCTATTAGGGTTCCCAAGGGCTAGGGAGTCTTTATTTTTCCAACCTCTCCATTTCTCTAATTTCTCTATAAAATCTTAACCCCTAACATGCTGACCTGTCATGGCATGTAATACGTCCTCTGATTGGTAATCAGAGAATATGGTCGGTGAATTTATTTTGATAACTCTCCCGGTCAGGTTGGTGAGACCCGTAAACCAACGACAGGTGTGGTCCTCCAGACATTCTGGGGGTTGCGAGAGAGTGATGTGACCGCCAAAACATAAAAATATGGTGCTCTCTAAAAACGGTTACTATTACTGCTATTGCTCTCTTCAATATCATTGAAAAATATTGGAGAGCAAGAGGATTTAATGACTTCATTGTCAGAAATCCAGCATTAGCTAACAACATTTTGTCCTTGGACGTGTACACTGTCTAATCTAAAACATCCAGACACCATTATTTAATATGGAACTGAACCGTAGATGTTGCAAGAGGCAGACTTGCCATTATATAAGAGGGCAGGGAGTATTGCGTTGTCAGTAGATAAGCAGTAACAGAAGGGATAGATTGCCTCTGTAGCGCACCTGCCTCTAGCATGGAGGATCCAAGTTCGATCCCCAGTACCAGTGTGGGAGGTCTGGCACGGGGTGCACTCAGCCTCATTAGGTCCTGGAGGGGCCAATTGAGGAGCTACTTAATGAAGTATCGACCACAGGTCGTGAAGGCTACATAACTGGCCAGGAGAGCTCGGGGCACTGACCACATCCAGTCCTCCAGTACTGCACCCCACTCCTGATGCCTCTAATGGACAGAGATGGGGGACACAGCAGCCGGGCAGCAAGCGACCCTTCATGTGCTGTTATGCTGGGCGTTTAGTTTTAGAATGGGTGAGTCAAGAGAGCTCAGTGACTTTGAACATGAACAAGTCAATGGTTGTCCCTGAGTAACAAATACATCAAGGACGTTGCAGCCCTTCTAAAGCTGCCCAAGTCAATTAGTGGTGATGTGATCGTGAAGGAAAAACCACAGCTAAACCAACACTGGGCAGACCTTATTTAAAGATGGACAGATGGGCATTGTGAAGGATGACTGTAAACAATGGCAAGAAATCAGTTGAAGGAGTAATATGGAAATTCCAGAGTACTACCAGCAGTCCTGTCAACACAATGACTGTGTGTCTGGAGTAAAAAGAATGGGTTAGCACGATCAATTTCCTGCTCATAAGTCAAACATTTTGGAGTCAATGCTAAGCAACACTTCAGTTTCTGATGTGAGACTGCCTTTGTGGTTTACCAGGAGAAATACGAACTGGTTTGAGAATTTAATGCCATTCTGGCAGTTTGCCACAATAGCTCAATGGTTAGAGCAGCCGCCTGGTAAGCGGAAGGTTTGTGGTTCAAATCCCAGTTGTGGCATTGAATTTTTAAGTTCCAGTTCTATCTCCCAAACTTTGCCCACACACAGCTTGTGTGTTTAAAAACACCAACAGTAAGTTTGTTGGCATAAATAAATATGATGTAAAGAGTGCTGCTATTGGACAATGGAGGACTGGACACGAGTGATTTGGAGTGATGAATCAGCTATACCCTGTGACAATCCAATGCAAGGGTTTGGGTTTGATGAATGCCTGGAGAACGCTACCTGCCATCATGTTCAGTGCCAACAATAGGTATGGAGGAGATGGTGTTATGGTAAGAGGGGTTTTTTGTTTAGGATGTGGCCCCCTTATCATGCTTATGAAAAATGTAAATGCAAAAGGATATGAACACATTTTAGACATTGCATTCAGCCAGTGGTAGAGAACCAGACCGCAGATGATTGTATTAGCATGATAATCCACCTTGTCATAAAACTGCATGATCTGTGAGGCAATGGTTTGTGGACAATAACATTCCTGAGATGCACTGGCCTGTCCAGAGTCCCAGTCTGAACCCCATTGATCACCTTTGGGATGAGTTAGAATGTCAACATCACTAACTTCTCTGGCTTCAGTTCTTCAGGAAGAATGGGCTACCATTTCCCCACAGACATACAACTTAATTCAAAGTGTTCCCAGCAGAATTAAAGTTGTCTTAACGGCAGTGGACACACCTTATATTAAAGTTGTCTTAACGGCAGTGGACACACTTTATATTAAAGTTGTCTTAACGGCAGTGGACACACCTTATATTAAAGTTGTCTTAACGACAGTGGACACACCTTATATTAAAGTTGTCTTAACGGCAGTGGACACACTTTATATTAAAGTACAGCAATAAGAAACATGATTAAGTGCAATTTCAGATAGGTATCCAGATACTTTTGGCGTATCATGTGCATCTATGCTATCATTGTTTATTTATATTTTACTTTCATTTTGTCTATATTCCTGCTATTTCTCCCTCTCTATTCTTTATACCTTTTTCCTTGTTTTCTACCATTTGCTATATTCACTCCCTATTATCTGGCACCTTTCTCCTTTCCTTCCTTCCCCTCCCATTTTCCCTTCAAAAACTCTGCAGTTAATTTACTTTATCTACCCAACCTCTATACTGTATCTAGAGATTTTAGAAACATTTACTCTTTGTCACATGGCAAGATGCATCTGTTATTGCTTTGTTCTTCTGCTTTTTGCACTTTGACCCTTTAATTTTCACACCCTGCAAACCACTCTCCTGTAATCTCAGTTTTCTATACACACAATTCATCTTTCTGATCCCCTTTCTCCCACACATTTGTACAAAATATCTTGTTTTTCTCTTCTCCTTACATACCAAACCTTCCAATTTCCTTCATTTTACAAATCCTGTAGTTTTGTATAAATTTCCCTTCGGTAAATTTCAGATATTATACTGTGCATTCTTTAAACAACAAAATAAAAATTATTTTATTCCATTGACAACCTGAAAAGGAGTTTTGAAACTTTTGATTTTGCTTATAAGATAACTTGTAAGCTCCAAAAAATGCTAAACAACTGATGAAATAGAAAGTTCAAACAGGACTTCAATTTGATGCATTACCATCACCTTCATAAAGTTATAGGTGGCTGTCCAGAGTGGAGGGGGAAGTCATGCAGAAATTGCTATTTTGGGCACTTCTTAGATCTGGAGAGAGATCAAACTCCCTTATTAGAGAGTGAGCAACTGCACTGCCAAATGCTCAGCATTGCCCAACATTTTTTTTTAGACTGACAAAACAGTTCCAATTGTCTTGGAAGATTTTTAACATGAAATTGGCAAATTTTGCATTCTGGACACATCTACATTATTTTAGATATGAGCCCTTTCTTTTTTAAACAACTTCAGAGCATTCAATACAGGTCCCATCATAAAAATGTCAGCAGAGTTTACAAGACAATTAATGTAACAAAAATCATGTTTGATAGGAAGCATAAGAGATAACTGAAGGTACATTTATTATACACTATACCTCACTTTAGAAAATTAGGACATGTTTCATTAGGTCGTTCTTTTGCATCTTCAGCTAACAATTGACTGATAGATCAATGGTAGAGGTCTCGGTGGCAGTGATAAGAACTACTAAGCTGATCAATTGGAAGCAAATTGAAATTCTGTTGTTTTCTCAACCTGAGAGCTAAGTTGGATATCTTCCTGAATATCATTGTAGTGTAAACAAAACTTCCTTCAAATAACTTTCGATCATCTTTGAATCATAAAAGTTATTTTGCTGACAGTTATATACTCCATCACAAGACCAGGAGATGACACATCAACCCATCGATTGCCTGCTGAAGATGTGAACCAAGTTTCCCAAAACATGTCTAATTGTTACAAGTCAAGTATAGCATAAATCTAACCTATCCTCTGTTAAATACTGTTCAGTGAATGGCTACCACAAGTTTCATTATCCTATTCAAAATGTTTTATATTGATTACTCTATTTTCCATAAATTCAGTTCTTTTTTAGTTTCCACATATCAGGTCAATCAGTAACTGATTATTTTAACACAAAATGTACTTAAGTCTGAAGGAATCAGAAATGAAAAGGTATCGAAAGTTACCTTTAGAAAATGTTACTGGAAAAAAGACTCTCAAGACTTGAATTGCAAGAAATGTTTCTCTTAGTTTATGATTGAAAATATTAAGTTTATTAGAGTATGAGGTAGAATCAGGACTGAAAACTTCAATGCCATAGCCAGGATTTGAACCACGGATCTTCCGCTTCATGTGTAGCTACAGTAATCACTGAGCTACCATGGCAACTTGCCAATAAGACACTGAATTCCCCAACTGATTCTGGTATACACCACTAGGGAATCTCATATACCCCAAGGGCAACTAACAATCTTAAGTGCTTGCCCACACACGGCTTGTGAGTTAAAACCATCAGTAAGTTGGCATAAAATAATTACAGTATGTTGATGCATACAACTATAAAGCTTTAACATACATGCTCAATAAAATTGTTGTTTAATGGTATGGTGCATTTACTTGCAATATACCTAGCATAGCATATATATATATCGGTAGAGCAAAATATCTCCATACATGCTGTGCAGTGATTTTTCCAATGCGTGTGTGTGGAAACCAACTGGACTGCTGTGTAAACAGTCATGCTGCTAACATGGTTTTGCTCTGCAGTATTAAATCGACAGTGATGTGATGCAGTTATTACTAATGACTTACTATTTCATCCTGTACTTAAACACAATGTATTAAGACTCGGCATGTTTTCTATTGCACAATGTGTATTTATTTATGATTTGTATGTGTTAACACACTGTCGGTCTAGGTAGCTCAGTTGGTTAGACACTGGCCTACTGGGCCCAAGGTTGCAGGTTCAAACCCAGCCCAGACTGATTGTTTTTAAGTGTGCTTAAAAACGACAGCTCCATGTGAGTAGATTTACTGGCATGTAAAAGAACTCCTGTGGAACGAAATTCCGGCACACCGGCAATGCTGATGTGATCCTAGCAATTGACAGCATCGTTAAACAACAAATTTTTTTTTTTTTTGTTAACTCACTCAGCTTGTCAAGTGAAAGTACAATTTGCAGAAAGATTTCCAGTGTGTTTCAGGACAGAATTACTAGTAGAGATTTGTGGCCTCCTGGAAGAATTAAAACAAAATAACCTCCAGGAAATTGCCAGCATTTCTCAATGTGAATTATGGCAAGTGATGGACAGTTTCCTAAAGACGTGCCACGTGTATGGACGGTAGCCAGTTCAGCATCTCCTTTCATAAAGCTGGTAAGCAAAGCCTTTAAAAGAATTTTAAAAATGTTACATGGTTTCATCTGTGCCATTTTATGATAGCAGCAGACAGCAACGAGTGCAGAGGACACAGAAAGGCGAAACACCGCTCAGCCTGTTCAGATGTTCTTTGCTCTCCCTGTATTTAGAACATCTAAATTAAAATACAATGACGAAACTCAACAATAGGAAAAACACACTTTGTCCTAAGCAAGTAGGTTTTCATTTCCAGGAGCTTGTAAGGAAGCTTGGAATTGAAATGCCAAACATGTTTCCCAAGGGTGAGAAGCTCTACCCCTACTGGTTACCTGGCACTTTCCATGTAGATTTTTGTCAGGCTACATTGACCATTGTTTTATTTACACCAATGGATCAAAGAGCACCAGCAGTTGTGGATGCGCTATGTTTATGGAACCAAAGCACATATATTCAGTTATCATAAGGCACTCCCATTTATACTGCAGAGCTATATGCAATATACCGAGCCGTTTTATATGTGCGCCGTCGTAAATTAGGTGACTGCTTGATTTTTAGTGATTCTCTTTGCACACTCCAGAGCCTTTGTGAGCTGTACAACCCCCATCCTATTGTACAATGTATCCAGGATGCCCTATATGTTTCACATGCTTCTGGCATTAACGTGGCGTGTGCATGGATTCCTGGTCAAGTAGGTTTGCTGGGAATGGTGGATTTGGCAGCAAAGGCGGCTACTACAGAACCCAGTATTACCATCTCTCATGTTACTTCATAAGACTTTAGGCTTGAAGTGCAGAGAGCGGTGCTGTCATGCTGGCACGAAGAGTGGTCAGCTCTCTACGGTAATAAGCTTAGAGAAGTGAAAGATAACCTTTTTTCAGTACATCCTGGGTTGCTTGTGTTCCTCTCTAGTGCACCTTCGAGATTCTGCAGCTGCTTGTCACACTTGCAGAGATCTTGTCAGACAACAAACAAGGGGTCAAAAGAGTTTTAAGTTTTTAGCAGAGACTAACATGAGTTTGAGGATTTGAAACTTTAGATACCTATATTTTATACTCATTGGATATCTTTATCACTTTGTTTTAATTTTGATTTTTGCCACTGTTTTGTATATTTTCTTTCTTATTCATTTTATTTTTTATCAAAGTTTATATCTGGCTTTCTCCATAAAATGCTTTTCAAGGGCATTGATGACCATGAAGTTGAGTGCCCTTAAACATCTCTCTCAACAGAACCCCTTTACTGAGTAACATTTAACTTGTTTGCAAAATTACACTAATACAGCATGGAAGTGAAATAATCTGCAAGACAGGTGCGAGTGGATGTAAGTTAAAGAAAAATCCAATAACTTTTTAAAATTAAATGCACCGTTCACTAGATAATTGCACTTAACCTCTTGAGCAATGGCCATTTAAAACGTCCGCAAGCCGAGAACTGCTACCTAAGATCCAGCACAGGGCATTTAAAGTGTGTCGTATATACACAGCTGTATTTTGTGTAAATATTAAGTTACTTTAATGAAACAAAAACTGGTATAAAACTCGTTATATGCAGTATAAATGTACGTCATCAGCAAAGTTGAGTTGTATTTACAAAACGTTGAAATGGCACTATTTTGTTTCACTGTGGTGAAAAGTCAACTTTGCTCTGTCGAACACATCTAATATAAGTTCTTGGAAAGAAACAGTAAAGAAACATCCATTGTATGTGTGGCTTATGTGTCAGCATACTGTGTAATAAAGCACTACTGTATGCGTGGTCTCTTGAGTCATCAGAATAGAGTAACATTGCAACTTTTGCTTACGCGAGTTTCGTAACTTAGTAGAGTCGTAAAGTAAGAACAAATTAGAAACTAAAAACTTCACTTATCTTAGTAATGTTGATATTCTTTTGCTAACCCAGGGGTTTCAAGCTATGTCCAGCTATGTCAAGCTATGTCTATGTTTTTAGTTTCTAATTTGTTCTTACTTTAGAATCTTGTTGCTTCACTGTTAATAGCTTCAATTTTTCCTTATTTAGTAGAGTCCGTTTCTTTCTTTGTTGAAATACATACGTATACTTTCCTGCTTGTAGCTGAAGGGAGAAGTGGTATAAAAAGATATTTTTGCACCAACTGGATATAACCATATACAATTGTTTGGTAATTTGGAGAGCTCTCTAAACCCACACAGGACAATGACCGACCTTGACTTCCGACAATAAATAGCTCGCCGCCTAATTGAACAATACCACGTTGGGGGTTGAAAATCCAAAACCCCTGCACCCCTCAGACTTCAAAGAAAACATTATCCTAAAAGGATACCACCAACAGCAAAGAAGTCCCGCCCATCTCGAAAGTGTTTCGTGTGCCGCAAGAAGGGAATTCGCAAATGTGGAGATGTAGGTACCCTTGTGTGTTTATCCCTGTTTTGAGGTAAATCACTGCAGAACGAACATATTAAGGTAAGCCAATAAAGTATATAGACTTTACTAAAATGTTTCATAAAGGGAAAATTAAAATAAGTTGAGTTGCATAAGGGATAAATAAGGGTTAAATGCTTAAACGCACAGGACGTGTATACACGCCCATCCGTCATTTTAAATGGACGTGATTTCACGTCCATATCCCTCAAGAGGTTAAAGTTGAGTGTGGCAACGCCGCACTACTTGTTGAGTGGTCTGGTTCTACCAGTGGCTCAATGAACTATTTTGATCTATGAAAACCATTTAGGTAGCGTCGGCCATGTATCGAATCAAGATGTTCTGTTGCTGGTGCATCAGACGTGAAAAAGTGAGGTTATCGACGGCCCAGTATGAAAATATTACCTTGAAGTTACATTTCCATGTAATTACAAGGATTGTATTTGACATGTTTAAAGGTCTAATTATCTGGCCTCTTCTATTTGAAAGGTTAATGCCATAATAAGATGACCTAGCATGAAATTAGATTCTCTGTAAGTTCCACAAAACTTTTTCTAACTTCCTACATTGATTATGGTATTACATCCATTAGGAAGTCACAAACCAGACAGAAGTACAAAAAAACTAAATACGAAATGAAACAAATAAGCCTGAGACCAAATCTACTTGCTGCACATTTCACACTGGTGTTCGCATCTAATGAATTCCAGTCATGGACTACCATTATTTACGTTGTAGCTTCAGAAACAAAAAATGGCCATATTTTTAATCACCAACATTTATTAGCAGTAACATAGGGATTAATTTGAAATAAAAGTATTCAATACCTGTAGACAGGCTAGCACCTTTTGGGGCTATAACAAAAAACAATTGTATGCAATTAAAATTCTGGGTGATCTACACCAATATTGAAAGGAAGTAAACAGTTGATGCAATGTTGTCAGTTCTAACAGAATTAAGAAGACAACAAATTGTGGATTCTGTAAATTTAATTTACACAAAAACCATTGAACCTATTGAAGGAAAAAGTTGTCACTTAACTTTTCTTTGAATACAGCCATAAATTAAGAACCTGTAATTTAATCAATAATTCAGCCAGGTGTAGATAAATTCTTTGGACGAGTAATTTTTTCTAGAAAACTAAACTTTCCAGTCCTTCGGTATTAGGCTTTCTTGTTATTCACAATAAACATGCATTTTCTTCCTGCTGGGACTGACCATTTTTTAGAGTAGATTTCCCAGTCAGGTGTGGTCCTCCAGACATTCTGGGGGTTGTGAAAGAGCGATGTGACCGCCAAAACATAAAAATATGGTGCTCTCTAAAAAGCGGTTACTATTACTATTGCTCTCTTCAATATCAGTGAAAAATATTGGAGAGCAAGAGGATTAACCTCTTCAGGGATATGGATGTGAAATCACGTCCATTTAAAATGACGGACGAGTGATATGGACGTGTATACACGTCCTGTGTGTTTGTGCATTTAACCCTTATTTATCCACTATCTAACTCAACTTATTTTAATTTTCCCCCGTTATGAAACATTTAATTAAATTCTATATGCTTTACTGGCTTACCTTTATATGTTCCTTCTGCAGTGATATGCCTCAAAACAGGGATAAACACACAAGGGCACATCTCCACATTCGCCACAGATCATCCGTTTCCTTACGGATTCCCTTCTTGCAGCACACGAAACACCTTCGAGATGGGCGGGACTTCTTTGCTGTTGACGGTATCCTTTTAGGATAATGTTTTCCTTGAAGTCTGAGGGGTGCAGGGGTTTTGGATTTTCTACCCCCAGTATGAAGAGGCCTCTGAACCTGGTATTGTTCAATTAGGCTGCGAGCTATTGATAGTCGAAAGTCCAGGTAGGTCATTGTCTTGTGTGGGTTTAGAGCTCTCCAAATTACCAAACAATTGTATATGGTTATATCCAGCTGGTGCAAAAATACCTTTTTATATCATTTCACTGTTTTTCGTAAAGAGGGATATGCTTGCAATACCTGATCTACTAGATCGACACCGCCCATGTGCATATTGTATTCCTGGATGTCAGGCTTGGAAATGCACATTTTGGTATGGGCATCTGTTTTTCCAGTGTCAATCATCAAAATCTTAGAGCTGCAATTGGATAATGCCGTAACTACCCTCCTGTCCTACCAGGCAAGGTAGGTCAAAGGTGGGAGCTGACGCACCTCCATTTCCCCTCTCCTTAGAGCCTTCGTATTCACATCTTTTGGCAAACCAATACGATTTGAACGTACTGTTCCAATTGCATTGTCTTTCTTTTGTGTAAGGCCATGAATAATTTAGGAGAGCTGTACCAGTTATCTAAGTACACAGTCCTACCCTGATCAAGCACAGGTTCCATTAGGTGCATTACTAAGCCCAAATCTTTGTCTCCAGTATTGTCAGTCCCTTGACCAGTGTAAATGCAGCTATTGTAAAGATATCCCGTTTTACTTTCACAAACATCAAAACTCTTTATGCCAAATCTAGCCCTTTTTGTTTTGATGTATTGCTTCCAACCTAAGCGGCCCTTCCAAAGCATTAGGCTTTCATCAACAGTGACCTTTTCACCAGGCACATCATTTTCTTTAAATTTTGAAATAATATAATCGAAAACAGGCCTAATTTTGTGGAGTTTGTCATTTACATTCTCTGTGCAGGTGAAATGAAGGAACCGCAAAATTGACGTAAACCTGTTATTTGACATGCATTTTCCAAAAAAAGGAGTAGCTAGCATGTCATCTGTGGACCACTACATGTATAATGCAGGTTTACGAATAACACCCATAAGTATAATTAGACCAATTAGCCTGTAAATCTCATCGAGCGTTACTTCTGTCCACCTTTGAATTCTGCTCTTAGGCCCTAATTTACCTTTAGAGAGCAGGTCTTCCTTCACCTTACTCGCATATACATTTGTTTCTGAAACAATGAGAGACACTAAGTCGGTAGTAAAAAATTTTGTAAAAATGTCAATTGGTTGGCTGTCAGAAGTCAGCTGAGCCTGGGATTGAACACCAGACCCTGTGCTCGTGAAGATGTGCCTGTTTGTATTGGAATTGTTTTCAGCACTCCACAATGCTGACTCTTCACGAACACCTGAAGGAAGTTGGTCACGTTCTTCCTCACTGCTACTTGTACCTATATCCTCCACACCCCCCTCAAATTCGGAAAATTCGCCATCGATATCCAAATCGCTGTCACACAGCAAGAAGTCCTCCACATTATCGTGTGTAATTTCAGAAGCCCTTACACTTCCACCACTCGCTAACCTTTGTGCAACACTGCTTGTTGATGCCATGTTTTAGCTCCGAGATGTAACACTCAATAGCTTCTCACTTCAGCTACAAGCAGGAAAGTATACGTATGCATTTCAAGAAAGAAACAAACGGAGCCTGTAAGCTATATCCAAGTTACGAAACACGTGTAAGGAAAAATTGCAAACCTGTTTTATTCTGATGACTCATAAACCACGCATACAGTAGTGTTCTATTTCACATTGTGCTGTGATTTGCTGACGCATACCTCACACATACAATGGGTCCACTACTGTTTCTTTCCGAGATGCGTTCGACAAAGCAAAGTTAACTTTTTACCACAGTGAAACAAATAGTGCCATTTCAACGATTTGTAAATGCAACTCAACATTGCTGATGATGTACATGTATACTGCATATAATGAGTTTTATACCAGTTTTTGTTTCATTAAAATAACTTAAAATTTACGCAAAATACAGCTGTGTATTTAGGAAGCACTTTTAGCGCATTTAACAATTTAAATGCCCTGCGCTGGATATTGGGTATCCGTTCTCGGCCTGCAGAGCTTTTAAATGGCTGTCGCTCAAGAGGTTAATGACTTCATTGTCAGAAATCCAGCATTAGCCAACAACAGATTTCCCAGTCATATTTAACACTAAGGTAGTAGTAATTTTATGTCAAAATTTCTGCAAACTAAAAAAATGATTCAGAATTTTTTGTAGAGCCACAGCACATTTTTTCACAACTATTTTGAGCAAATGATTCCTAAGAGAATGCCAGCATTCTTGGCACCAAACACTGATGGGTGAATGACTCCTGGCACGCACAATATTTTTAACTTCTCTCCTTTCACCATTCTGATCCAAAACTTTCTCCATTACAAAACCTGAAGTTTGGTTTAGTAACAAATGAAGGTGGCTTCACCACAGCAAAAATGTGCACTTCCAAATCAATCGGGGTCGCTTATTGTTCAACAAAATTTGACTACTCTGAAGTATAAATATGCTTATGAGAGTGAAGGGAAAAGTTAAAAATATACAGAAAAGAAAAGGAAATGATATACTGCAACACAGAACTAGGCTTGTAAATTGGAAAGAACATAGCCAATTAGAAATGAGTGAAATGAGAAGTGGAAATTGTGGGGAAGAAAGTTTAGGAAGAGGCAGCAGTTAAGTGGAAGTCAAAAGATTTAAGAACAAGTAGGCAAAATATGGGGTAACAGCAGAAAAGGAAAAGGGGAAAATTGACAGCAAACGCTGAACAGAGAAATAATAAAAAGCAACTAGCACTTCTCAACCAAATATGTGAATGTTAAGCATAATAGGCTGCCCAATAACCAAACTCTTTGCAGCAAAAAATTTATATATATATATATATATATATATACACTTCATCCAGCCTTAGATCCATACCTTGTATCCCTCTGCAATAACCTGGTGTTCGTATATGCTGCAATTAACAAATGTCTTGTGTTTATGTTGCAACAGAATATTTTTTAATTTTAGTTTAAAAGGTGAGTCAATCAGTGTTATTGACTCACCTTTTAAATTAAATTAATTACAACACTGTTTTCAAACTTCTATGAAAGGAAGATAGAATATTTACCCAGGAGTTTTAGGAATAACACTGCTATTGTGTTTTACCAAGGTTATCATACATCTTGAAAATTCAGATAATCACTGATATTTAAAGATACTTTATTTTATGGTGTACTTTGGTTTTTTTGTACTGCAGGTTATTTGACAGCTTGTGTTTACATTAAGTGTGAAACTAAGGATGGAGTGGTTCTAGTACTCCATAAATTTCATTTCAAAAACATTGGCAAATTCTTTCAGGAATTTTATTCTAAATAAGATTCCAACAACAAAATGGGTTGCCAACTATTCTGTTCATCTACTGCCTTCATTTGAAACCCTGTATTTCACTAATGCTAGCAAGATCAAGTATTGCCTCAACATGAGCTTTTATTCTGCGGCGGGGGATCAGGATAAATGGTTGAAACAGAAATGTTAAGTGAAAGATGCTTTAAGCAGAAGAATAGCCACCATAAAATGTGCCGTACGTCTCAAAAACTAATATTGTTTATGGTAGTTTCCTATAACTTGCACTGTGAATCCCATTTACATATCTCTGCTATCCTTCCGTTTGTAAAGCAGTTTTCATTTTAACATTTCCACGGAGGTTAAGGATAAAAAAAACCCACAACTGATTTAAATATTTTCACCAACTTATTTTATTTATGAAAAATTGAACTGAGGCTAGAAAAATTAAACTTTTTCACTCAAGCACATCTCGCTCTTTTAGGAATGCCAAGATAGAAAACATACGTTATGCAGTTAGTTGATGCATGCAAAATTTGACTTACAGCTCAGTTATAAGTGAACGTTCTTGATACAGACAGCATCACTTAAACATACAGCTACATAAGAATCAGACAGTCCTAGGTTATCACATTCAGATTAATTACAATTTGAAAACATGAATTATTCACAAAATCTAATGCTATTCTGTGGAGTTAAGACAAATTTTGTCTTGGTCAGGTTTGAAAACTAGTTTAGTTCTTTGGCATACCACCACCTAAACAGATTAACTAGGTTATGGAATGATGTTCCAAACTGCCATGCTCATGTTCAACAATCTCAACTCATCTTACTGTAGTAAAACAGGTAAAATGCTGCAGAAAAATTTTATAAGGAGAAATTATTGGCTTAATTTAGCTGGCCGCAATCTGTAACAACAATCTTCTTGGAGGTCTTGCCACTCTGGGAACCCATAGACTCCAACTGCAAGAGAGACAGGGACATTAACAACCCGAGTAAAGCATTGCCATACCATGTTACATAAGCTCAAAGTGCTTCTAGCACCCACCTTTTTCACTACATCCATGCCTTCTACAACAGAACCAAAAACAACATGTCTATTGTCCAGCCAGCTGGTCTTGGCAGTAGTAATGAAGAACTGGCTTCCATTGGTGTTAGGTCCGGCATTCGCCATAGACAGGATTCCTGCACAATCACAGCAAACATTCATTTCAAACCAAATTCATGCTATGAAAATGTGGGTTTTACTTCTGTATGAGTAGGTTAATAAAACTTGAGAAATCCATGTTGCAGATTACCAGATAGTGCGTAAATAGGCAGGGTATTAAAGACTACGCAAGCAGAAGAGTCACTGGGACCACCCACCCTATCCTTTAAGTGACATTACTTAAATAGGTGAAACAAGTGTCACACTGAGGGGCAACTACGTAAACATGATGAAACAAGCTTTGCTATAAGGGACACAGCTTATTGGCATTCCCAAGAGTTCAACATGGCCAACATTACCCCAAAAAGCAATACTGCCTAGCATTTCTAACCTCAAATATCAGATTTAAATATGCTTCCAAACAATTATACTTTAACACTGTTACCATACAACACGAGCCTACTCAGCTTTGGCAAATCTTGTTCTGCAATAATTGGATAAAATCACTTCCAAACGCTAAATATTGTAATATATTTAATTCACTACTGTGTAGCAAACAAAAACAACTAAGTGCATATACTGCTCTAAAACAATTCAAGACAAAATCACTCAAATCAGCAGTACAATGACATGCACAGATTAATAGCCATCTTGTTTTAAAATCTATCGGCTGGCCTCTCTGCAACATGTTCAAAAACAAGGGCTTCTATGGCAACAATGGATGCAATAACACCAACTATGGCCATAGCTTTACCATGGTTAAATTTTACAAATAGATGGACTATCACCAAATATAACCAGACCGTGCCATAATAGGGCAAAAATATCAGTTGATTTTTGGGGTATGCCATAAAGTTGTTTCCTCTATATTCTGACCCAATTTGACACTAGAAATGACAGTGTACCTTACAAAATGTTCTAAGATCTTAACAGCTAAATCTGGTCCCCCAACCCTCCCTATTTAGGAACATTTCTTTTATAGAAAAATATTGCAGGAAAACAGCAGAAAATGACTTGAAATCTAGTTTCCTGCATCACTGGGTTTTAGCTACACTCTTGCTTGGCCACCATTGCTTGCTCTTATTAAAAAAAGCCAACCAAATCATTGCCTACAGTTTCGGTATGATGAATTATGGTAGCGACTTACATTAGACATTCCAGGGTAAGTGTATAGTAATCCTAAGTTAATGCACATTACGCTGGGGCCATACCCTGCACGGAGCCCTAACTTTTGTAACTTAAGAATCCTTAATCTTTACTATGCTTTGCAGTGTTTGGACCAGCTATGTCTCATGTTGGTTGTATGTCGGTGACAATGTATAACACTGCAATGAATTGGGCTAGGGTACTTAATGACGATCTTAAATAAGCACAAGAGATGTTTCCAGGATGAATTAATGGGCCCACCGACCATCTCTCTAGTGATATTACTTATATAGGTGAAATGAACACCACTTTGAGAGGCAACTAGATGAACAGATGCCAACAGGAATGGGCAAAGTTCAGCATATAAGTGTTCCTGGAGGGAAGGAGCATTTTAGCGGTTGCTTGGTGGAGCACATTTCCAAGTGTGTTAACACCAGGAAAATGCAAATCCATCACTTCCTATATGCAGCAGCTGCCCTATATCCATGAGAATAAAAGGTAATGTCCACTATACAGTGCCATTGATCTTTAGCTTCACTAATCCCTTGGCTATTGCCTAACCTAAATCCTAAAGTGTGGTTCACAATCAGTAACAAAAACGAAATACATGTATTCAAATGGAAGCTTTCACAACCAACAGGGAGCTTTCCCACACCTTGGGAATGGCGTGTTTATACTGAGCATATTAGATTTTTTTCTCTAGAAATTATTTCGAGGCAGCTGCACTATGAATCAGCTGCTAGAACTAGTTGCAAGCTGAAAAAAATATCACTAATCCAAATCTATTCCCAAAGCTGAAGACATTTTACATTGACATCGGTATGATTGATATACATTCCTGCTCTTGTTACCAGGATTTTGTAACCAAAATCTTGAGTGCCGACTTGCTCTCTATTCCCACATCCACTCTGGTTACCAGATTGTAAACCATCCTTTAACCCTGCCCCACTGTGATGGCTGTTGCGTTATAGTGCAACTTCGAACTCAAGTGCTCATAATTGATATTTACTCTTCCATATGTTATCTGGAGTGCTAATAAGTGTTCTTTATATGCGTTTTCCATATTTAATGTGCTTATGTAATATAACTATATATTTAGTATTTTGAGTTTTGCAATTCTGGGAATTACACTCATACGGAAGTTTAATAAAAATAGGTAACTGGCTTTTTTACCTGGTCCAGTATGCTTCAGTTGGAAGTTTTCATCTTCAAATTTGGTTCCATAAATTGATTTTCCACCAGTGCCGTTGTGGTTTGTAAAATCGCCACCCTGGCACATAAAGTTGGGGATAACTCGGTGGAAAGTGCTACCCTTGTAACCAAAGCCCTTTTCACCCGTACACAACGAACGGAAATTTTCGGCAGTCTTGGGCACCACGTCGTTCCGCAGCTGCAAAGGAAAATTTCAATCCTATTATACACACTCAAGCTTTTAACTAAAACTTCCAAATGTTCAGAAGCATATCTTTAAAATTAAAATTAATTTTAAATATGGGACAAAACAATGCAATTACGATCAATCTCTTGGCCTTCAATTAAGCCTATTATCATTCTCCATTTTGGACTTCCAATACCACCACTCCAACGCCGACCTCATGCCGGAAACGTGAAGTTCAACACGTTTATCTGAATTTATTACGGGGCACTCTTCACTAAAGTAATTATACTACAATTTTGATAATTACAAATAGTCTTAAGAACATCCATGGTTAGCATGCTACCATATCTTTTTTTTAATAAACCGGTTCCACTGCAGTCAACCAATGCACCACAATGGAGTGTCAATGAATCTAATACTATTTTTGGCAAATTCCTGAAGTGCATTAGCTTTATTATTACATACCTCCATTACAATTCGGCCTACGGGCTGTCCATCAGCGCTCATATCAAAATATACTTTAGGTAGACCCATGATTCTGCAGAATTGACGAATTCCAGACACGCTCAATGACCGCAACCCAACTGCTGCGATGCCGTAGCTCTGAAGAGAACCAAGTTGGCGGTAAAACCCTACCGCTGCGTGGGCCATTTTACCCTCAAGTGATGTTCAAATATAGTATTATCTTATGAGCACATGGCAAATAAAATTAAAATATAAAAAAGATTATATCAATATAATTATAAGACGTATTATTGTATATTTTACTTTTCGGAAATTAATATTCTTAATTTAACAATGCCAAAGTAGTGGACTACTTTCTGTTGCGCAGTTTGTCTATGCAGTTATGGCTGGCGGAACTATTATTTCCTATGATAAAAGTTTAAAAAGTAATGTGCATAAAATACGAAGTTAGGAATGTATATGATAATTTTTTATATTTATTGTATTTTTTATATATTTTATATGAAGTTTAATAATTAAACTTTTGAAACGTATGTAAGCTACTGCGCTGGCCCATGACGTCATTGGTATCAAATCGATTACTTATTTATTTCGTAATTGCAGTAAAATGTGAATTACAAAGTATGAACAAAAATTAAATATGAATCTAATAAATACAATATTAATAACTTACTTTCTCCATTTAGATTCATAAGATTAAAAGTTAGTAGTATTTTAAATGGCGTCGTAGATGGTGCAGCACATAAAAACAACAAATTTGTTTGTTAAAATGATTAATTAACACTGTAGTAAGCTCACCCACTGTAAGTAAAAAACATTATGCTCTTCTAATATATTTTTACGCATATAGTAAACTGATGACTCTTAATATGATAGTCGACAAATGCATGAAGTCTGCATGCGTCAAAATGGATTTACTTCTTGTTACCATTGATTTGGATGCAGTTAAAATTATGCATTAATGCTTAGTTTGTTACTGCTCCTGATTATTAGGTATCATCGGACTGTTACCACCCCATCATCAATATGTCACAGTTTGGGGCAACAACCAAGAATCCTCCATGGGTTCGAACAACAGGTAAGAACGTGGAAAATACTGCAGTAAGGTAAATTAAAACATTTGTAGTAAAATGACATGCACATATTACAAGGAAGTGATATTGGATAGGCACAGGACTGGCGTGGAAAGCAGTAAGCATGTGCATAACCTATGGCTTTAAGTGAGAACCATTTTGTCTGCAGCTCAAACGATGGCCACCGGCGTGACGCAGCAACAACAGCAGCAGCTCCAGACGCAGATGATGGGGCAGACCACTATGGTGGCCAATCCAACCATGGTTCAGTACCAGCAGCCCCAGCAAGTCTTCCAGACACCGATGGGAATGCAGCAGGTTTTTGAATGTTGCAATATTGGCTTTTAATTGATGAAGTGAAATACCAGGTGCCGGAAGATAGCAGCTTCGTCCCCCAGTTATTCTGTCACAACACGGACTCCTACAGAAGTTACAATTTAATGTACCTACATACACGTTTGTTTAATGTAATACTTTGTACTAAAAGATTAAATTTCTTTCAGGCTGGAATGACGATGACTTCAATGACTGGAGCTATGGGTGCCACCAGTGTTGCAATGCCGACAGCTTTAGGAGGAACTCAGGTAATTCTGTTGATGAACAATATTAAAGGCACCAACATTGATTTTAACAATCCACTTTCGTGCAAATACATTTTGACTTTGCAACATGTAACAATATATTTTTTATGTGATACACATTTTATTCTTCAAAGCACAGCATGAAAATTATGTGTATATTGTCCGATTTTTAAAAGAAGATACCTGTCAAATGCCAGCTTCTCCACGTGGAGAGCTGCAGTGTTGTCAATAAGCAGATAGAGATAACCCTCAATACTCGAGACATAAACAAACGTTCAGGTTTATCTCACGGCAGCAAAAACACAAACATGTAATCTCTAGTAGCCGACTATCAAAACAAAGGTAATTTGTTCTCAGTGCAAATAACGTAATTTGAATTCACTGTGTTTTTTCGTCTTTACGGGTGCAGGCTAACAACACACTATGCAACTGAACATCCAAGCAAGTTCCGTTCCCCCACCAGTTTAGCGATAACTGACCTGAGCAGTAAACTATTTATCAGTGCGGCTAATGTGGCAACCTTTGTTTACGTTTCCATAGCAACGACCTTCTCCTCTTACCCTTAACCCTCCTCTTACCCTTAACCCCTCTTGCTTGACTGCTGCAATGTATCTTCTTTTAAAAAGCAGACTCTAATCTGTATTTATTATGACTTTTGGTGTAATTTGCTCCTAGAGGACATTTCTCAAGATCTTATAAAAAATTAATAACTTTTTTTTTAAGTATAACACTACATGTAGCCATATTTAGGAATGTAGTGTAGCAAATTATACTTCTTGTTCCATTAAATGAATTCAGTCAGCAGTGTCGTTCATATCTAAATTACACTAACTGTAGCTAACAACTGCACTAAATGCTAACTTGATAACAACTATTCCTACCCTAAACATTTACTAAACCTAAATGCTGGAGGGATACAGGGTGGAAATGTACTTGGAACACATCCTTGTTCTCAATAAAATATCAAGCACTTTGAAGGAACAAACCTGTATAACATTGCAGTAAACTGAGATTGATAATTCTCGAAGAAACTTCTGGGCTGATTTGCTGTGGTCTGCTGGAGTAACTGGGTCCAGAAGTTTTGTCCACAACTGTGGTGGACATCATCGGTGGTGTGAGTGAGGTCTTCTTGGTGAAGGTTCATTTGTGTCTGAAGCATTAACTGTTGGGAATGCTGTATTTATGCATAGAGCGGTATTCTCTGATTGGCTCTGGGCCGGCTGAGGTGGTACAGCTGGTGGGAGGGGCCTAGCTGCTTCCTGGTCGCTACTAGTTCCTGATTGGATCATGTTTTGCTTTCTGGATTGTCATTTGTCACCAGTGATGGGATACCAAGTTCTGTTGAGCTTAAGGGCTTTTTCCTTCATGTTAAAATTTTTGGGGTGCTTATAAATTTCTATAGCTTTACGTTGTAGTTGAGCGGGTAATGTGAGATGGTCGAATGTTGGTATCTTGAAAGTTGATATGTTCCCCTCCACTTCAATGGCATGTTCAGTGAACACTGACTTCTCAAATTGCAACAGCTGATTTATCAATCTGTTTATACTTCATATTTCTAGAATGTTCTTTTATTTTGGTTTCTAAATGGCAGTTTTATGAATGTAAACTATGTCATAATCCAAACAGCTAAATTGATAAATGCCAGATTTTTTATAATTTGAATGTTTATCCACTTTAGAAAAACTTAGTAAATTTTTTATATTATATTTATTTTGAGGAACAAAAAATATTCCATGTTCGTTAAAAGTATTTGTAAATTTTTTATTAGCCCAAGGATGTTAAGTAATTTTTTTTGGAATTAGTCATCTTTTATTTTCTTTAGGATAGAAGAAATGTATCAATGTAGTTGTTTGGATTAGAGGTCAGCACAGGTCGACATTCTTAGGCCTGGCCTCAAACAAGCCCAAGCCCAAGAATAGGTTAAAGTGTACCACCCAGCCCGGGCCCCATTTTATTGTGTAAATTTATTTGAAACAAAACTATTTTATAGTTATTGACTTATTTGTAGCATTTGAAACAGGTCAGCAGAATAATCATATAGAGTTCCTGGTAAAGAAATGCTGCAATGATTGTGATATTCTCAGCTTTTCAACATTGGTAACCAAAAACTATGATAAATTATTGTTTGGATCAAGGCTTCACGGGTGATCATCCGTGTTAGATTTATAAATGTCGAGCTTTCGGCCATTGTAGACTCCATGGCCATCTTCAGGAAAGATGAAAAAGTCTCCTCAGTTTTCCAAATATATACCATAGTTTGGAGCATGTGGGTTGTGTTGTCCTAGCCAATGAGCAGGTGATGGTATGTGATTGGGCCTGCTGTTGTGAGGTATGTGTATCCTCGACTGAAGTGTTTTCCTGCGGGTACGAACTTTGTCCAGGGTTGCCGGTTGGGGTGTCTTCCCACGGGTACGTATTTTGTTCGGGGTCCATGGTGTTGCTGTTTTTGTAGGTGTTTCTGATGGCTGTTGTCCATGCAGAGCTTAGTTTGAGTCCGCCATCTCTGTTGTAATTGTTGGGGTGTAATTTGATGTGGATGGCCTCCTTGTTGAGTCTGTCCCAGTAATTTTCATGGATTCTACAATGGCTGAAAGCTCGACATTTATAAATCTAACACGGCTGATCACCTGTGTAGCCTTGATCCATAACGTTCGCCGTGAAAGCTTCAAATCTTACATACAAATTATTGTTTATCTCTTAATTTTCAAGCCAGGGCCTGGCCCGTCCTGAGCCTGACAAACATTTTTCAAATTAAGCCCGAGCCTGCGCAGACCTCTAGTTTGGATTGCAACAGGGAATGTGCAGAATGAAAATTTGGCTGAAATGGCTAATGCACAGGTGCTTGCTAGCAGATATATGCCAGCAATGAGATTACAGCAAAATCTAGAGGAAGTATCAAGTATCAAGAAACTACCAAAAACTTAGACGGAGCTGTTAGACTATTAGTATATCTGCCATTTTGAAGTGATATATCCCAGTGTATTCAGAATTTTATTTGGTCAAAATTAAAAACCATATTGTACTTGAGCTTTTATGTTAAGTCCCCAATATGACCATAGAAGTTGCAGACAAATCAATTATAAAATATAGATGAGGAAACTAATAGTATTGAGCAATATAAAATACTGTAAGATTTTAACAGTTACTGGAATATTCACTGTGCCTTCATTTCTGTATCTTATACTTTGTTAGATTTTAGTCAAAATGCATTTAGATCTGAAAATTTCCTTTAGATGTTTTCCTCATAAAGTGAGTTTGTAATTTCAGTGACTTGCATTTGTAAATTAAAGAGAACCTCATGTTCTTTATTGTTTTAGTGATTGAAATTCTAAGCTTAAACTCTAGTGCTTGGTTTCACCAACCGTTTTCAAGACACATAGATTATGTGGTTGCAGTTCATTAGAGGCAGAAGTTCCATTTCACCAAGTGGTATCAACATTTTGACTGTTTAAGTTTGCAGCAGATTTTAACAAGCCAATATTTTCCTCCCTTCAAATCGTTATTGATCCATCAATTGTTGATGCAGATACTTTTTGGAACTGCATTACAGTAATTTTTATTCCATTAAATTAATAACGGATACTTGTGACTTTGAAATAATGTTCAAGCATATAGAAATATGGATCCAAAATGGGCGAATTGAGTTAGAATTCACTGCCGAAGTTTGTGTTGATATACAGGCTATAAAAACTGGCAGTACTCAAATACTAGCAGACACTGAATCAGGACTGACATGTCCTATCAAAAGAAATAAACATTGCACTAACCTTACACGCTGGCTCTCAATAACCAAGAACAAGAATGATAACTTTTTAAAATATGCATAAGTGTTCACAATAAAGACTAGTTCATAACCACCCTGCAACGATAAGCATAACGATTCCGGGAATGGAAACAAGGCAGCACTCAGTATTTTGGTTCACAACACCCCGGGAACAATAATGATAAGATTCAAAAAAATAGAGGGGATGTTGTACATTGGGAATTCATTTGTTTCTACCTGACCCATGATATTTTTTGTAGCTTGCGACTGTAGAGCACATAGGTGTGTTTCATGGCACAGCCGCCTTGATTAATTTGCGCAGCGAAATATTTAATACTGCAATATGAATCTAACGTGTCATGTGTGGTAACAGGAATGAAGAAGTTAAAACTTGGTCAAGTCTTCTTTCCCTTTCCCAGGACCCGTGTAAGCTTCCCATTGGTTATGAACACTCCCATTTGAATACAGTATTTCAACTTTGTCATTCCGGTTCTTACCATAGTCTGTAGTTATGAACAAGTGCACGTAAAGGATTTGTTGCTTGTGCCTTTATTGTGCAAACCAATTGTTCTAAAGGGACCAATGGACAGCTTCAACAATCCTGGGTACTATGTAAAGAGACCAGTATGGTTTCACTTTGGCATTGTTGCTGGCAACTCGCACACATATTTCTAACAATTCAGACAGCTGGGGAAAGGGCCCGGCATGTACTCCACGGGTGCAGCCAGACAGGAACTTGTGCACCTGGTCACAATATACTGATCTTTAACATTAAAGTAGAAATAATAAGCGATTTTCTGTAATAAATAATATATTTATTTCAATATTAAGGACATGTTTTGAAAGAAAAGCAAAATCCATGCAACTACAGTCAAATGTGACCCTGTCATCTTTCATGCATGTTATCTCACCAGTTATTTTGCGTGAGCTTTCCCATTTCACAGGCACATTTCATTACAGTTGATGGAATTTGAACTTGTGACGTTTGACTTTGAATGAATGGTCAGTCCATTTTGTTGCCCTAACAGCTATGGCTATTCAAATTGCTTATATTTGAGTGCATGTGAAAGATGTAAAAAGCACTTTTGTTATTTCAGGAAAAGCAGCATATCTAGCAAAAAATGACTATCAGGCAATGGGTTAAGAATGCAGCATGGGTATTAATGAAACCTTCTCTTTCGTTTTCAAATTGTTCATAGCTAAACTATGAGGTCTGTTCAAAAAGTGTCACAAATTTTTTTATTTTTGTAGGCTACGTATACTAAATTTTTTATTGTTTTGTGGCATTATGTTGGTACTCATGTCCCTCACTTAAGTTGACAAGCTCTGCCATTTTGAATGTTCAGTTAACTGTTGACAGCTATTTTGGTTGGAAGTGTTTTGGATCATCTTAGATTTTTGCCTGTTCCAAAAAATGGAACAAAGAATCTGAATCAAATTCTGTATGAAAAACAAAATTAAGTGCACGGATGCATTCCGAATGTTTACTGTGACATATGGTGAAGTTAACTGGACCAAAGCAATGTTTATCGGTGGTACAAAAGGTTCTCAGAGGGTCGAGAAGATGTGAACGGTGAAAAGTGTCCTGGATGCGTGAGCTCGTCAACAACAGATGAAAACATTGAAGAAGTGAAGAAAATAGCATTGGCCAATCATCGTTAGAGAAGTTGCTGAGTACCTAAACATATCGATTGGCTCGTGCCATTCGATTTTGACCAATGATTTGGGTATGAGACAGGTTGCTGCAAAATTCGTACTAAAGTTGCTCAATTTCGACCAAAAACACCATTGCATTAATGTTGCTAACGAGCTGTTGAACTGGCCAAAAACAACACACTTATGATGCCGCAGCCACAGTACTCCCCAGATCTGGCCCTCTGTGACTTCTTTTTTTGTGTGTTTTTTGGGACACCTGTACATTAAATTTTAAGCATTCAGTAGTCAAAATCCACATGGAAGGTCTCAAAACACACCATGCCCAGTCATTTTCGTTCCCAGCCGATGTACCATTCTCTGCATTTTCTTCTTCCTCTTTACTGCTAGTAACTTATTCTTTATCAGTGCCATCACTAATGGAACTGGGTTCACTAGAATCAAGGTTAAAATCTTCTTGATTTCATTGTCAAACCTTGTGAGACAGCCATTGCTTGGTGTTTGATAGAGAACACGTTTGGATCACAAATGTTATATATTTATCTCTTCTAAATGCCAATATTACCAACACAAAATACACAGAGAATCAATGCAAAAGCATAGCAAATGAGTATCACTTGTCATCTATGTGGTAACAGGAAAAATATTTCATGAAGTCTGAAAATGGAACTGTCTTGTGGTCCAACCCTGTGCCCATTAGCTCAGACCACAGAATCATTCCATGCTCCAGGCCCAATGGGTTAAGGAGATCTATGGTTTTTGTATATCTTTTGTGGCTTACATATATTATTATCCAAATGAAGATGCCTATGCTGTTTATTCCTACAAAATTCAGGATGTACATTTCATATTTTGTTATATAAATGTCTCTAAAATATAGTATTTCAACCAAAATCATTAAGGCAATTTTTAGGAAATATTTTTGAAAACGTTTCCATAAAAAGGGTAGTTTGGGGGAGAGGGGATTTTGTTGCCTCTTTGGAAGATAATGGAGTTAAATGTCTGGCTTTTTGCTGTTATTGCTTATTATTATTATTATTATTATTATTATTATTATTATTATTATTATTATTATTATTATTATTATTATTATTATTATTATTATTATTACTAGTACTATTACTACTATTATTACTATTACTATTATTACTATTATTATTATTATTATTATTATTATTATTATTATTATTATTATTATTATTATTACTTTTATTTTTACTATTATTATTATTATTATTATTATTATTATTATTATTAGTACTATTACTACTATTATTACTATTATTACTATTACTACTATTACTATTATTACTATTATTATTGTTATTATTGTTATTATTACTATTATTCTACTACTATTATTACTATTTTTACTGTTATTATTATTATTATTATTATTATTATTATTATTATTATTATTATTATTATTATTATTATTATTATTATTATTATTATTATTATTATTATTATTTGGGGAGCCTCAAAAGATTTATTTCTGATTAAATCTTGTAACAAAATTTTTGGGTGAAATGTAGTGCTTCCTCTGCCTCTGGGCAACTCAGTTGGCTAGGCACTGGTCTACTGATCCCAGAGTCATGAGTTCAGATCTATCCCAGACCAATGTATTTTAAATGTGCTAATGTCAATAGATTTGCTGGTATGTAAAAGAACTTCTGCAGGACAAATTCTGGTACACCGGCAGCACTGATATGATTCTGGTAATTGACACACTTATCAAATAAAAATATTTATTTTGCCCATCAGGCAAATGGTAGTGAAAGTAAAAATGCAAAAGTTTTACCAGTTTAAAAAGAATTGGCCATTTGATGCATCATCTTGCGAAATAAGGAACTCGTAAAGAATAAAGCAACAGATTTAATAATGGAGAGTAAAAAACGAGTGTGATTGGGGTGCAGAAGCCTTCAGTATTTCCATAGAAATGGGTGAATATAATGTAAAGCAGTTCTAGGAACTTGAAACATGATTGAAAGGAAGAGTAGTAATAAAAAAGGGTAAGTATAGTCTTGGAAGAAAGATGTAATGAATTAAGAAAAATGGCTAATATTACATAATCTGACAAGAATATTTGAAACAATAAAAGTGCATTGTTAAAATATATCTAGTCCTGCCTTAGTTTGTGTCACTTAAATTTTTGCTCCTCACTCCAGATACACATATACATTACTATTCACATGTTTGTTTGTTTGGAATTACTCCTTTTGGATGGTTCATTCACAAATTTACTGTGGCATTCTCTGAAGCAGATCCTTTGAAGGATATGATATTTAGTAGAACTTTCAGGAAACCTCCTCCAAAACACTTTAAAGAGAACCAATCTACAGCAGTGATAAAAATACAGTTTAAGTACTTCATTGCCTTGCCCAAAAAGTCGGTCTGGTGCTTTTGGGCATATATTTTCATCCCCATTCAAAGACATGAAAGCTATCACAATTCTTTTAATTTTTTAAGCTAGAGACCATGAAGTTGTAGGAGGGTGGTTCGGAAAATAACGCACAAATTTTTTTCCTGCCTTGGTATTGTGGTTGGGATTTTGAAATTGCATCAGGATATCATTTGACGTTTTCACTATACCTGCTATTTACCTTTCATGTGCAGCTCTAGTGAGAGAGGCATAAACTATGCAACAAAGATGGCGCACATGTTTGTGTTGTGAACTTGTGAAAAGTAGCAAAGTGTGATGTGATTTCTGTGGGCTGACGCATAACTTGAGTGAAATTCACAGGGACATTCATGGTGTTTGTGGATGGTAGCAATGTCTCCAGGTGGCGTGCATTCTTCGAAGATGGCTGTGATAAGCTTTTGCTTTGCCACACTCCGGATGGCCAATAACAACTGTAATCTCTCAGAATGTCACAGCAGTTGTGGTAATTTTGAAAGTTAATTACAGGCTCAGACACCATACAGTCCAGATCTTGCACCATCTGACTTCCATCTGTTTAGTCCCATGAAGAACTTCTGGCTTGCAAATGCTTTGCAATAGATGTAAAAGTAAAATCAGCAGTCCACAGGTGACTGCATTCCAATCGAACTGACATCTATAAACAGAGTATAATAAAACTGCTGTCACTTCTTCTTTATCTGATTGCGTGCCTGTTGGGGAGCCCAGGAACCTGTGGACCAGAGTGAAGACCTGGAAGCAGGTGGTCAGTCAAGCATCAGGTATGAGAGTGAGGAAGAGAATGATATGAAGTGCAGGCAAAATTGATGATTGCAATGGTGATGATGGAGCAGTTAGTGGGATGAAACTGGAGAACACAGAGAAAACCCGCCCAAGCACCGCTTTGTCCACCACAATACCACATGCAAATCTCTGGAATCAAACCCAAGCCATTCAGGTGGTAGGCAAATGGTCTAACCACTCTGCCATGGCACTGCCTTAAGCTGCTATCACAATAGAAGAAATGTTTTTAGAAACTTGACTACTATGTGGAAAAAATAGCTAAAAATGTCAGTTCTTCTGGGCATTCTTTTGTTTTTTCAACTTTTTAAATGATTGTGCGTTACTTTCTGATCTATCCTCATGAAATTAAATAATAAACTGATGTCATTGACTGACACTACCTCAGCCATTTAATAAACTGTACTGTACATGTTTTAAGGATCCATTGTCCTAATCAGCTGTAAGTCAACTACCAGGAGCACCAGCATCCACATCCTGGGTATCTGGGAGTCATCAAGCATTGTGATGAATTTGCTTAACATGGGGATCTTGAAATTTATTGCTTTTGTGTGGTTTTGTATTGTAACAAATTTTTTTCCAAGTGGAAATTTCTGCTTTATTTTGTAAGGATTTCAACAATTTTGTCTCTTTTTTTATCTCACGTATGTCCAAAAATGTATAGCTGTAGCCTTAATCAATAAAATCATATGAGAGTTGTTTTGAACATAACTAGTTGGCTGCTACTGAAGCAGAGAGTGCTGCAATACGTGGAACATTCTGGGCATGTTCCGAAGTCATGTAGTTCGGTTACTATCTGTTGTTCCCAGTAGTCTGATGTCACCAAGAAGTTAGTTAACAGTTCGTTATAAAGCTTGATGAAACATTACATCAAACTTGCAACATAATACCGGCAAACAAGATAAAGAATATTTTTAACATCGGTTGGTGAAACTGGCCCTAAGTGAAACAGAGTTTTTGTTAATTCCAGTGTTAAAGTAGTCTAATATTGCGTTAACCTGAAATCAGACTAGAGAATAATGCATTGTCTTGTAGACATTCAGCTAAAATTTGTATATATGCCTTTTAAAAGAGGGACACAAGTTAACTACAGGACTAGATATAAAAACAGTGAAGTTAAAGTTAATACACAAACAATGCCTAACATAGTCTCCAAAACTACTTGAATATTAAAACTATAGTTGGATTTTGAACTTCTATAGTTACTATAGTTTATAACAATACTAACAATTAGGGTTTTACATATCTTTCACTTTCGTTTCAGACTGAGCGTGGAGAAGAATCGTACACTCCTAAACCAGATGTGGCAATAAATCAATATGAGCGACATAACAATCTTTCAAACACCAGTGCCGAAGCAAATGAGATAAATCAAAATAATGTTACAGTAGAGGAAATACCGGATGTAGGTGAAAAAGACAATATTGTTGTGCCAGTGTATGAAAGTAGTGATAAATCATGTGATTCTGCAAGAGAAACTGTAAAGAAGAGACATACAACAGGCATAATTAGTGACACATGCGCTAAAAGACAGAAGGCAAAGGCTACAATGAACAAAAATTTGTCTTCTAGGTTGTCTATTATGGATATGGAAATTGCGATTAAAAAGAAGGAACTGGAAATAAAAGAAACTGAGCACAGGAAAAGGTGCAACATTTTGGATATCGAGGAACAGATCAAGTTAAAAGAGCTGGAAAGGCAGGAGTATGAAAGTAAAATTAAAGAACTGGAGTACAAAATCACATTAAAGCAGTTTGAAAAAAGTGTAAATGAATAAATTGCATAACTTCCTTAGCATTGTAAGGAAGGACAAGAAAGCAATACCAAAACAGTGGAATCTAAAATTAAACAGAACGGTTTGCCAACATTTAAAAACATCTTTGCTCACTTTAAAAATCTTCAGGACTAGTTTAAAAGAGGCTCTCCCCATCATTACTTGGTGGACCGACTGATTTCCGCATCAGGTAACTGTCTCCCCGTTTCCCCATTGCTTCGTCTGCTTTCTCATTGGTCAGTCGTAAGATGTCATTTATTGTTGATACTTCAAAATTTGTTACTCGATTCCTATTTATGATGATAATATTCTCCTACACTAAATTCTGAATGATTCTTTACCTGTTTTAAAAGTTCAATTTCTTGGTTAACATTGTGGTTGCATGACCAAAATTGAGCTGTTCCCTATTTATCTGTTTGTGTTATAAGCTCACCGGACAAAAGATTAGTTTAATTTAAAAGGTGAGTTAATTAATAACAATGAACAACACTTACAACATATCTTTCCGGGACGCGTTTCGAAGGTAACTTTCCTCCATTATCAACCGGACAATAACTGAGTTATTGTTCAGTTGATAATGGAGGAAAGTTACCTTCGAAACGCGTCCCGGAAAAATATGTTGTAAGTGTTGTTCAGTGTTATTAATTAACTCACCTTTTAAATTAAATTAATTACAACAACACTGTTTTCAAACTTCTATGAAAGGAAGATATAAAAAGATTAGTTACTATTATTTTAGTTTATTTTTATTTATATTATTTTAGTTTATTATTTAGTTACTAATAGTTACTATTAGTTACCTGGTCAACTCAACATTAATAATGCCTCCAGTTAACTGCCTGGATTTGGTTAGGAAACGAGTCCGCAAGGTTCTGCAAGAATGGCGCATCCAGCTGACACCACTCACGTATGAGTTGCTCGCACAAATCCACCAAACTGTGAGGCTGCTGAGTGTGGGGTTTCACCCACTGTTCCAACATATCCCACAAATTTTTGATTGGGTTCAAGTTGGGCGAGTTTGAGGGCCAATCGAGATTTGATAAGATGTGTGTGTTCCTCAAACCAGTCCAACACTCTTCAAATTTGATGAACCCTGCAGTTGTCATCTTAAAATAAAGGGGAGACAACAGCACAATCATGGAGATATTGAGTGAATGGAAACATTTGCTCATCCAGAATGTTCAAATAAACATGCTGGTTCATCCCACTGGTCACCTCATGGAGCAGGTCCAATCCATATCAAGAAAGACACCCCCAAAAGTCATTGACCTATCTCCAGCTTCAACCTGACCCTGTACACAATTCGGATGGAATGCTTCATGTGGCCAGCAGTGCACCAGATGATGTGTGTTATTCGAATAGAGGCAAAAATGTGATTCATTGGACCACATGACATTCTGCCAGTCAGCTACTGTCCATGGTTGGTGATTTTAGCTGAAGTCACGCAGCTTTATGTGTCTGTGAGCAAGGGCCTCCTTCGAGGTGCCCGACTCCAAATGTTCCTGGAATGCAGTATCTGCCGCAGTGTTCTCTCTCTAACAAGTTGGAATGGACTGGAGCAATTAGCGATTTGCATTTACTAGTCCTGAAACTCGTCTCTGGCCCTTCTCAGTCATGATACTTTTCCGACCACAATTCTGACATGTTTCGTGGCCACATGTATTACACCACTGCTTGTAGACCCATTGGACAGTCCGCTTTGACACACCAACAAATCCAGACACTTCACCTACCAAACATAATTGCCCCTTTTTGTCACTATTACGTCCATACATTTCCCAATGTTGCACTACACTGAATGCTTGACACACCACGTTTCACAGTTTGCTACGATCCTCTGATCATGTAGCGACAGTGGGCTTTCAGTTAACCACATGACTCGACCACAACACCATCAGTTGAGTTGTAAAGATTTATCACTGATTTCTACAGAGGGTGACTAATTTTTTGTCCAGTGAGCTTATATTATGAAGTGCTCCATCAATCTGGTTTGTAAACTCCTCTTTGTCATAAGACATTGATAAAACAATCTTCCCAACTATAGTCTTATTTTTAAAAGAAGATACATGTCAAATGACAGCTTCTCCACGTGAAGAGCTGCAGTGTTGTCAATAAGCAGATAGCGATAACCCTCAATACTCGAGACATATAAACAAACGTTCGGGTTTATCTCACAGCAGCAAAAACACAAACATGTAATCTCTAGTAGCCTACTATCAAAACAAAGTTAATTTGTTCTCAGTACAAATAACGTAATTTGAATTCACTGTGTTTTTTCGTCTTTACAGGTGTAGGCTAACAACACACTATGCAACTGAACATCCAAACAAGCTCCGTTCCCCCACCAGCTTAGCGATAACTGACCTGAGCAGTAAACTATTTATCAGTGCGTCTAATGTGGCAACCTTTGTTTACGTCTCCATAGCAATGACCATCCCCTCTTACACTTAACCCCCTTGCTTGACTGCTGCAATGTATCTTCTTTTAAAAATCAGACTATAATGCAGCAAGTTCCAAATAATTTATTACTTGAAGTAGTATTTTTTTAAAGAATGGTTGAGCAAATTTTTTACACCACGTTGTTTTGAGGTGCCAGTTGTATATTTAATCCTTTAAAATCTTGTTGGCAGTAAATTAAAAACAGGAAATACATAAGAAAAATGCTGCAAATTCACATATCATCGAAAGTGTTTAACAAACTGCATAATTCAGTGCGGCAGAATATTCACATCATCAAGAATAGGAATCGAGTAATGAATAAGAGGTAGAACTGGAATGCCATAACTGGGATTTGAACCACAGACCTTCCACTTGCCGGGCGGACGCTCTAACCACTGAGCTATTGTGACAAACTGCCAGAATGGCATTAAATTCTCAAGCCAGTTCGTATTTCTCCTGGTAAACCACAAAACCAACAGTAAGTTTGTTGGCATAAATAAATAATAATCGAGTAATGAAGTTTAAAAGTGTCAGCAATAGACGTCTTACGGCTGACCAGTGGGAAGGGAGCAGATGAAGGAATGAGAGAAAGGGAAGGCAGACCTGATGATGGAGCCTTTCAAAAACTAATCCTGAATGATTTTTAAAGTAAGGTGAGCAAAATTGTTTTTTAATGTTGACAAACAAGTTTTGTAGATGCTCATTATTATTTATTTATGCCAACAAACTTACTGTTGGTGTTTTTAAACACACAAGACGTGTGTGGGCAATGTTTGAGAGCTAGAACTGGAACTTAAAAATTCAATGCCATAGCTGGGATTTGAACCACAGGCCCTCTGCTTAGAGCACCCGCCTAGTAAGTGGAGGGTCTATGGTTCAAATCCCAGCTGTGGTATTGAATTTTTAAGTTCCGGTTCTGCCTCTCAAGTTTTATAGATTTTAATGACATCCATAATTCTAAACATTTCATTTTCATAAGTTTTGTATTAAAGAGAAAGTGTTTGAAACTTTCCTTCGTGTGAAAACTAACTGGAGTGTGGGTAGTGTAAAAACTACTTCAGCATGTACAAATAGTGATAAAATTCCTCAAAGCAGTTTCTGTTTAAGAAAAAAAAAGTATACATTGTTCTATTTCTATGTCAGTTTTTAAATGGAGAGATTGCAGAAAATATAGTGAAGTATATTCAATTAACATTGTGTTTTAATTATTACGAGGGCAGATCGAAAAGTTAACACACAATTTTTCTACAAAAAAGTTTAATAGTTAAAAAAAAAGATACTACACATGAACTTGCTTCTTTCACCTACTTTTCAACATAGTCACCAAATTTCTCAACATATTTCTTCCATTGTGGTACCAGTTTCAATATGCCCTGTTTATAGAGGCCCGCTTGGTTAGTGTACAGCCGTCTGCAGACTGCTGATTTCACTTCCGCATCTGTCGCAAAGAGTTGGCCGGCCAGGAATTTCTTCTTGGGACCAAACACATGAAAGTCTGATGATGCAAGATCTGGACTATATGGTGGATGCTGGAGCACCTCCCAACCAAATTGTTGATTTTTTCCATGAAGAGAAGCAGCAACATGGGGTGAGCATTGTAATGAAGTTTGACATCATCATTAATGTTGTGATGTTTGTCACGATGCAACTTCACCAAAATCTTCATGTAGGCTGCATCATTCACAGTGGTCTCATGTTCAGCAAAGTCCACCAATAAAACACCATGTGTATTTCAGAACACTGTGACAAGCACTTTCCTAACTGATTGAATCACCTAGAACTTTTTCTTCACTGGGGAATCAGCATGTTTCCACTCCAGAGAGGCCTGCTTTGTTTCAGGCATGTAGTGATACGCCAATGACTCATCACTAGTGGCGATTGCTTGCAGAAAATCACGCCCTTCTGCTGTGTACCATGTTAAGTGGTCCAAGCTTATCATTCGCTGACCTTTATGGTTGTCTGTCAGGTTCTTCGGCACCCAGCAAGCACTAACTTTACGGAATTTCAACGTGTCATGAACAGTATTGTACACCGTACTGTAGAAAATGTCAAACTGTTGCGATAAGGTTTGCAGTTTCACTTGGCAGTCATTCAAAATTTCTGCTTCAATGGCTCTGACATTCTGGTGGGTTCAGCTGTTACCGGCCGCTCGGAGCATAGCATATCACTAAGGTTCACATGGCCCGCTTGGAAGAACGCACACCACCTGGAGACATTGCTACAGTCCATACAATCATTCCCATACACCATGCATGTCCCTGTGAATTTCACTCGTTTATGACCTTTGGCCCGCAAATATCAAACTACACTTCGCTGTTCAAATGGCCTCAGGGGTCTCCGTCTAGGGGATATGTGAATGGCAACCACAAGGTACCCAAGCTGAGCAGAACATTACTTCCACTTATTGGTGTTTTGCTCCTCACTGTAACTTTTCTATCTGACCTTACCTTGTTCATCTCTTGTTCTCTTCCGACCCCGATGCTATAAGGGTTCCCGAGGGCTAGGGAATCTTTATTTTTCCAACCTCTCCATTTCTCTATAAAATCTTAACCCCAACATGCTGACCTGTCATGGCATGTAATACATCCTCTGATTGGTAACCAGAGGATATGGTCGGTGAATTTATTTTGATAATTCTCCCGGTCAGGTCGGTGAGACCCATAAACCGACAGGTGTGGTCCTCCAGATATTCTGGGGGTTGTGAGAGAGCGATGTGACCGCCAAAACATAAAAATATGGTGCTCTCTAAAAAACGGTTACTATTACTGCTATTGCTCTCTTCAATATCATTGTGAAAAATATTGGAGAGCAAGAGGATTAATGACTTCATTGTCAGAAATCCAGCATTAGCTAACAACAACTTCGCTGTTCAAGTGTGGATGACAGTAGCATGTGCACCATCTTTGTTGCACAGTTCACGCTTCTCCCGCTAGAGCTGTACATGAACGAAAATAAACCCTATATAGTGAAAACTTCAAACTATGTGTGAAATTTCAACATTCCAGCTGCAGTACCTCAGTAAAAAAAGAATTGTGCATTACTTTTTGATCTGTCCTCTTATTTATTTGTGCCAACAAACTTACTGCTGGTGTTTTTAAACACAAAAGCTGTGTGTGGGCAATGTTTGAGAGATAGAATCTGAAAAATTCAATGCCACAGATGGAATTTGAACCACAGACCTTCCATTTCACATATGGCTGCTCTAACCTCTGAGCTACTCTGACAACTTGCCAGTATGAATTAATTGGAGAATTCAATGTCATACTGGCAAGTTGTCACAGTAGCTCAGTGGTTGGAGCAGCTGTGCCTAAAACAGAATGTCTCAAACATTGTGTTTTAATTAACTGTTTTTATTGCCAGTGCACTTAGGTCCAGTTTCATCAACACATTGAGAACTTTGAAGGGTAGAATTAGAATTAAAAAAATTCAATACCATGGCTGGGATTTGAAGCAGAGATCTTCCACTCTACGTCCAACCACTCCACTGAACCACAATGGCAACATGCCAGTATAACATTAAATTCCCCAACAGATTTACATTTTCCTGGTAAACCACAAGGAAATCTCAAATTTGAGATCACATACCACAGTGACAATGTGTAAGTGCATAAGTCCCGGGCTTTTAAGGTTTATGATCAGAATAGCTCACATGTTGGGCATGATTACAGTTTCATGCATGTTTCCAATTAGGCCATGTCATAATGGCTGTTAGAATGATGCAGTTGTTATTGGATAATGCATAGCATATATACCTTCGTATTCTGTAATTAATGTTTTTTCACACAATAGCCGTGTGTAGGTCATGATTGGAAAGGGTAGAGTAAGACTGAAAAATTGCATGCCATGACCAGGATTTGAACCACGGATCTACCGGTTACCATCCGGCTGCGCTAACCACTAAGCTGTCATCGCCAACATGCCAATATCATGATAGCTTAGTGGTTAGAGCAGCTAGACTGTAACCAGTAGATCTGAGGTTCAAATCCCGGTCATGGCATTCAATGTTTCAGTCTCACTCAACCCTTTCCAATCATGTCCTACACACGGCTATTGTGTGAAAAAAACATTAATTACATTAATTGACCTTAAACCCTAAGCCCGGGACTTAAGTACTTACACATTGTAAGTCGCCATTAAGGTATGTTATCTCATAGTAAATTGAGATCTCCTTGTGTGGCTCAACAGGAATAATGTGAGTGAGTTGGAGAATTTAATGTCATAGAGCTGAGTGGTTGGAGCAGCTGGACGGTAACCGGTAAATCTGCGGTTCAGATCCCGGTCATGGCATTCAATTTTTCAGTCACACTCTACCCTTTCCAACCTTTCTATTCTGTTCCTGGGTATTTATGCACTAGGACTAAATGTCATTAAATGCAGTTTTAAATTGTTTCTATCTCAATTCACATCTACAAATGGCACTGAAAAGTTGACAAAGAATGCATACATCTTACTTTCTCTAGAGCCAGACCTTCCTTATTTTATAATAGCTAAATTTTATATATGTTTCTTGGGTGAATATTAGAAGATGTTTTCTTAATAACCAAACAGTTTCTGCAGTTCTAACACTGGCCAGACAAATTCAAAGTATAGCTGTAGGTGCAAGCACAAGGCAAAGTGAGTTAGGCCTTTTGTGATTTTTTTACTGTACATTCCTAGTTTACTCAGTATATATTACGTACATTGTATACAGTACGTGTTTTACTATTTGTTTCTGCAGTTTGTAAAATAAATGTCCAGTTTTAATGAACTATCACCATGAGAAACGTTTTAATTTATGTTTGAGTTAAGTTTGTCTGGTTATGTGTTGGAACTGTCGGCTATTAAGGAAAAGCCTTCTAATAGTCACCCAAGGAACGTATACAAAATTCAGCTTTTATACTGTAACATAAGCACAGTTACAATTTATTAAAGTTGAAGGATGTCCAGTAAGGGGCTGCCATGATACTAAGTGTCTCTAATGGACATGATTTCTAATATCATCCCAAAGAAAATATAGGAAAATTAGGCTTTATACTTTTACAATTTTAAGTTATTTTATGCACCTTTGCTATCTGTTACCTGCCAAAGCCACAATGATCCAAAATTCATAGTAGCCCCATAGTAGCCCTACCTGTGTTGGGGGCATGTGCTGAGAAACTTTCAACTTTCATAAAATAAGGAAGGTCTGGCAGTCAAAGGCTCTTGGACCTCACCAGAAATACATATTCTTAAGCATCCTTGAACCCACAAAAGGGACACCAATTTCCAGCGGACCACGGCGGAACAGCCCTGAAGATACTTTATCTTATAAATAACTTGGTAGTTATGTCGGAAAATTTATTATTGCATTACTGTTTTATTTCATTTTTTGCCTTGTAAGTAATTTGAGTATCAAGTTTAACTCCTTAAGGACAGCAAATGTTTTTTATACATTTGGTACTGTCACCACATTTGCTTCCATGCTGAAATATTTTTTAAGGAAATATGGAGGAAAAGTTTATGTAATTCCCATTGTTTACAGTAGTAATTAGGTTTACTTAAGATACTACACAAGAGTTCATTTTCCATCTCTCTAAGTACTAGCATTTTATTTTTTGCCAAGTTCCTAACCATTTACAATAAGTTGTATGTGTTTTTACCATGGTCAGTCTCTTTGTTAAAACTTACTGTGCTTGTGCACTAATACAGTGTATTCCATAAAAAGTGCATCATTGGAAAATAAGGAAACGTTGGAAAATATAAGACAAGGTGCCTTATTGTCTATTTTGTGCTTAACATATAGGTATTGCATACTACTTTTTGACCATAGTGAATAGAGAATAATGCAAAAATAAAATTAATAAGTTATTAACAGTTATTGCACATGGGTTAAGAGCTGCATGAATTAAACTATAAGTAAACATTAAGAACTAACATGGAAGTAAAGACCAGGTGAGATTTAAATGGTAAATTCAACTATCAAATGTAATTATATTCCATACGTGCAATAATAAATATGTATGTATGGGGAGGTCTGGGACTACGGGGTAACTACAAGAGCATAATCTCCACAGTGAACAAGCCTATCAAAAGTTAATATAGTTACATATTATATATTTGGCCTCAGGGGTCTCTGTCTAGGGGATATGTGAATAGCGACCACAAGGTACCCAAACTGAGCAGAACATTACTTCCACTTACTGGTGTTTTGCTCCTCACTGTAACTTTTCTATCTGACCTTACCTTGGTCATCTCTTGTTCTCTTCCGACCCCGATGCTATTAGGGTTCCCGAGGGCTAGGGAGTC
This sequence comes from Tenodera sinensis, assembly GCA_030765045.1. Classification (NCBI taxonomy): domain Eukaryota; kingdom Metazoa; phylum Arthropoda; class Insecta; order Mantodea; family Mantidae; genus Tenodera; species Tenodera sinensis. Next base: position 8,897,345 of record CM060970.1, read on the forward strand.
TTTATTTTTCCAACCTCTCCATTTCTCTAATTTCTCTATAAAATCTTAACCCCAACATGCTGACCTGTCATGACATGTAATACGTCCTCTGATTGGTAATCAGAGGATATGGTCGGTGAATTTATTTTTATAATTCTCCCGGTCAGGTCGGTGAGACCCGTAAACCAACGACAGGTGTGGCCCTCCAGACATTCTGGGGGTTGTGAGAGAGCGATGTGACCGCCAAAACATAAAAATATGGTGCTCTCTAAAAAACTGTTACTATTACTGCTATTGCTCTCTTCAATATCATTGTGAAAAATATTGGAGAGCAAGAGGATTAATGACTTCATTGCCAGAAATCCAGCATTAGCTAACAACAACAACAAAAGGGATTTTTAGAAAACCAGCTCTGTGGGGTTAAGGTTGTCCAATGTGAGATAAATATTAAACTTGGTATTTAACCTCTTGAGCGACAGCCATTTAAAAGCTCTGCAGGCCGAGAACGGATACCCAATATCCAGCGCAGGGCATTTAAATTGTTAAATGCGCTAAAAGTGCTTCCTAAATACACAGCTGTATTTTGCGTAAATTTTAAGTTATTTTAATGAAACAAAAACTGGTATAAAACTCATTATATGCAGTATACATGTACATCATCAGCAATGTTGAGTTGCATTTACAAATCGTTGAAATGGCACTATTTGTTTCACTGTGGTAAAAGGTTAACTTTGCTGTGTCGAACGCATCTCGGAAAGAAACAGTAGTGGACCCATTGTATGTGTGAGCTATGCGTCAGCAAATCACAGCACAATGTGAAATAGAACACTACTGTATGCGTGGTTTATGAGTCATCAGAATAAAGCAGGTTTGCAATTTTTCCTTACACGTGTTTCGTAACTTGGATATAGCTTACAGGCTCCGTTTGTTTCTTTCTTGAAATGCATACGTATACTTTCCTGCTTGTAGCTGAAGTGAGAAGCTATTGAGTGTTACATCTCAGAGCTAAAACATGGCATCAACAAGCAGTGTTGCACAAAGGTTAGCGAGTGGTGGAAGTGTAAGGGCTTCTGAAATTACCCACGATAATGTGGAGGACTTCTTGCTGTGTGACAGCGATTTGGATATCGATGGCGAATTTTCCGAATTTGAGGGGAGTGTGGAGGATATAGGTACAAGTAGCAGTGAGGAAGAACGTGACCAACTTCCTTCAGGTGTTCGTGAAGAGTCAGCATTGTGGAGTGCTGAAAACAATTCCAATACAAACAGGCACATCTTCACGAGCACAGGGTCTGGTGTTCAGTCCCAGGCTCAGCTGACTTCTGACAGCCAACCAATTGACATTTTTACAACATTTTTTACTACCGACTTAGTGTCTCTCATTGTTTCAGAAACAAATGTATATGCGAGTAAGGTGAAGGAAGACCTGCTCTCTAAAGGTAAATTAGGGCCTAAGAGCAGAATTCAAAGGTGGACAGAAGTAACGCTCGATGAGATTTACAGGCTAATTGGTCTAATTATACTTATGGGTGTTATTCGTAAACCTGCATTATACATGTAGTGGTCCACAGATGACATGCTAGCTACTCCTTTTTTTGGAAAATGCATGTCAAATAACAGGTTTACGTCAATTTTGCGGTTCCTTCATTTCACCTGCACAGAGAATGTAAATGACAAACTCCACAAAATTAGGCCTGTTTTCGATTATATTATTTCAAAATTTAAAGAAAATGATGTGCCTGGTGAAAAGGTCACTGTTGATGAAAGCCTAATGCTTTGGAAGGGCCGCTTAGGTTGGAAGCAATACATCAAAACAAAAAGGGCTAGATTTGTCATAAAGAGTTTTGATGTTTGTGAAAGTAAAACGGGATATCTTTACAATAGCTGCATTTACACTGGTCAAGGGACTGACAATACTGGAGACAAAGATTTGGGCTTAGTAATGCACCTAATGGAACCTGTGCTTGATCAGGGTAGGACTGTGTACTTAGATAACTGGTACAGCTCTCCTAAATTATTCATGGCCTTACACAAAAGAAAGACTAATGCAATTGGAACAGTACGTTCAAATCGTATTGGTTTGCCAAAAGATGTGAATACGAAGGCTCTAAGGAGAGGGGAAATGGAGGTGCGTCAGCTCCCACCTTTGACCTACCTTGCCTGGCAGGACAGGAGGGTAGTTACGGCATTATCCAATTGCAGCTCTAAGATTTTGATGATTGACACTGGAAAAACAGATGCCCATACCAAAATGTGCATTTTCAAGCCTGACGTTATCCAGGAATACAATATGCACATGGGCGGTGTCGATCTAGTAGATCAGGTATTGCAAGCATATCCCTCTTTACGAAAAACAGTGAAATGATATAAAAAGGTATTTTTGCACCAGCTGGATATAACCATATACAATTGTTTGGTAATTTGCAGAGCTCTAAACCCACACAAGACAATGACCTACCTGGACTTTCGACTATCAATAGCTCGCAGCCTAATTGAACAATACCAGGTTCAGAGGCCTCTTCATACTGGGGGTAGAAAATCCAAAACCCCTGCACCCCTCAGACTTCAAGGAAAACATTATCCTAAAAGGATACCGTCAACAGCAAAGAAGTCCCGCCCATCTCGAAGGTGTTTCGTGTGCCGCAAGAAGGGAATCCGTAAGGAAACTGGGATGATCTGTGGCGAATGTGGAGATGTGCCCTTGTGTGTTTATCCCTGTTTTGAGGCATATCACTGCAGAAGGAACATATAAAGGTAAGCCAGTAAAGCATATAGAATTTAATTAAATGTTTCATAACGGGGGAAAATTAAAATAAGTTGAGTTAGATAGTGGATAAATAAGGGTTAAATGCACAAATGCACAGGATGTGTATACACGTCCATATCGCTCGTCCGTCATTTTAAATGGACGTGATTTCACGTCCATATCCCTGAAGAGGTTAATTCAGCATCTTGTAAGCATGTGACACAATTTCCATCCCTACCTAACAATTACCTGAAAGCATTTTATTATTTATTATTTATCTCCTGATGTTTAAGATATTTGCTTGTAAAATAAAATGTGTGTCTTGAATTTCCTGGGAATAGTCTGTAAAGTGTCCATTTTGGACGACTTTTAAATTACTTTATCTGAGCTGGTAACGCATAGGAAATAGGGAAAAACTTACTAAAATTGTTGTTGTTAGCTAATGCTGGATTTCTAACAATGAAGTCATTAATCCTCTTGCTCTCCAATATTTTTCACCGATGATATTGAAGAGAGCAATAGCAGTAATAGTAACCGCTTTTTAGAGAGCACCATATTTTTATGTTTTGGCGGTCACATCGCTCTCTCACAACCCCCAGAATGTCTGGAGGACCACACCTGTCGTTGGTTTACGGGTCTCACCGACCTGACCGGGAGAATTATCAAAATAAATTCACCGACCATATCCTCTGATTACCAATCAGAGGATGTATTACATGCCATGACAGGTCAGCATGTTAGGGGTTAATATTTTAGAGAAATGGAGAGGTTGGAAAAATAAAGACTCCCTAGCCCACGGGAACCCTAATAGCATCGGGGTCGGAAGAGAACAAGAGATGACCAAGGTAAGGTCAGATAGAAAAGTTACAGTGAGGAGCAAAACACCAGTAAGTGGAAGTAATGTTCTGCTCAGCTTGGGTACCTTGTGGTCGCTATTCACATATCCCCTAGACGGAGACCCCTGAGTCTACTACTAAAATTGTAGTACTCATCCAGGATGAAATTTTTTTAAGCATTAACCATATCTGAGGTATTTGTTGCTATTATATTCTCCAATATTGAATATAGTTTTGGGAGCACTTAGTCACCAATTTGTTTGTCATGTTGTACAGAATATAGAATTTCAAAGACAGCATAAAGTAACCTACTGTTTGCTTTAGATTCCCTTATCCCTCTTGTACCTACAATGAAATATGTAAAGAAACCATTTGTGCAAGCCTGTATCTCAATTAACATGAAGTAGATAGAAAAATAAGTGTTCATAAGAAAGTTTGTCGGAAAGTTACACAAACTATAGTGGCTGGAGAAAGTCATGCAAATGTAACACATGAGATTTTTCTTTCAACATAATTATCTCACTTGCAATTAAGTATTTTCTGTAACTTATATTTGTAAAATTAAAACAAAATCAAATATAGGAGTGACCTTTGAGAGGTAGAACTGGAACTTAAAAATTGAATGCCACAACTGGGATTTGAACCACAGTCCTTTCGCTTACCGGGCGGCTGCTCTACTACTGACCTATTGTGACAAACTGCCAGAATGGCATTAAATTCTCAAACCAGTTCGTATTTCTCCTGGTAAACCACAAAGGCAGTCTCACATCAGAGAGTAAGTATTTTATATCCCAGGATCAAATAACCTTCAGATGGTAATTATTATTTATTTATGCCAACAAACTTACTGTTGGTGTTTTTAAACACACAAGCCGTGTGTGGGCAAAGTTTGAGAGGTAGAACTGGAACTTAAAAATTCAATGCCACAACTGGGATTTGAACCACAGACCTTCCGCTTACCGGGTGGCTGCTCTAACCATTGAGCTAATGTGACAAACTGCCAGAATGGCATTAAATTCTCAAACCAGTTCGTATTTCTCCTGGTAAACCACAAAGGCAGTCTCACATCAGAGACAAATTACCCCAATGGTGACTTACTATTGTAAGTACTTTATGTCCCAGGATTAAATAACCTTCAGATGGTAATTATTATTTATTTATGCCAACAAACTTACTGTTGGTGTTTTTAAACACACAAGCCGTGTGTGGGCAAAGTTTGAGAGGTAGAACTGGAACTTAAAAATTCAATGCCACAACTGGGATTTGAACCACAGACCTTCCGCTTACTGGGCGGCTGCTCTACCATTGAGCTATTATGACAAACTGCCAGAATGGCATTAAATTCTCAAACCAGTTCGTATTTCTCCTGGTAAACCACAAAGGCAGTCTCACATCAGAGACAAATTACCCCAATGGTGACTTACTATTGTAAGTACTTTATGTCCCAGGATTAAATAACCTTCACATGGTAATTATTATATATTTATGCCAACAAACTTACTGTTGGTGTTTTTAAACACACAAGTTCTACCTCTCAAACTTTGCCCACACAAAAATAACAACAGTAACTATAACTGTATATACTGCTCTAAGTCAATTCAAGACAAAATCACTCAAACACAACCAATAGAGTGGCATCCACAGATTAATTAATTAGGAAGGCATCTAAACAGAACCTTCTTTTAAAATCTATTGGCTGGCTTCTCTGCAACAGGTTCAAAAACAAGGGCTTCTGTGGCAACATAAGGGATTCAATAGCACCAACTTTGGCCATAGCTTTGCCATGGTTATATTTTACAAGCAGTTTGCGATACTAATGCAACCTAACAGAATATCACCAAATATAACCAGACTGCACCCTAATGGGGGGAAAGGTTTATAGTTGGTTTTTGGGGTATCTCAATAAGTTGTTTCCTCTAGAGGTAATACAAGGATCAGTCTGAAAGTTTTGAGAACGAACGCAATTGAATTTTAAAAATTTAGATCTGATCATTGCAGTTTTTCAAAGTATTCTCCATTGATCCTATACAATGTCTCATGCTTAAAACTATTTTTCAAATGCTAAACACCATTCTTCTCTGGAGAGAGTGCAAATACATTCTTCGTAAGCAACTACAAAACTTTCGGAGTGATTCTTATGTTGTACTGTAGCCAAAAAGATCAATATCGAGACCACTGACAATACATATGGAGTACGGATCTAGCAGTGGAACTGAGTGGATGTACGTATAGTGAAGGAAGCTCCGACGGCCAAGGGGAAAAGGAGTTAAGTGACATGGCAACTAAAGAGCAGATAAACGAAACAGTTTCAGTAAGAGACAAAGGACTGGCAAAGAGATTCAGACAAGAGTGGATGAAGTATGATAGGGGATACAAATGGATGCACTAAAACTGGAAATTCAAAACTTAAAAAGAACACTAGAAAGAATGGAAGACAAAAGCAGAAAGTGCAATGTGGTGATTTCAGGAGTTGAAGAGAAATGCGGAGTGGAAGTATACCAGGATTTAAGAGATCTACTGGTGTACAGATTGGAAATACATCTGAGAGGCCACGAGATTTCCGATGCATTCAGAACTGGCAAAATCCCAGGGAAAAGAAACATTCTTGTGAAGTTCACAAACACGCAAACGACTATAGAAGTATTAAAACATGCAAAAAAAAAATTGAGAAGATCAACTATTTACACCAATAAGGACTTAACGTATGCACAAAGGACACAAATGAAAGAGTTAATTAATCAGCGGGGACAAGCAAGAAATGAAGGCATGAGGGTATACATTAAAAATTTCAAGCTGTACTCAGTTGACCAGGCAGCAGAGAGGAAAAATGAACCAAGCAGCAGGCAGTGGCAGGACCAGCAGCCATTGCACCAAGAAAGGCAGAGAAATCCGCATCATCAGCAGGAAATACCACAAAACAGAAGACTATGCAGCATTTTACAACATGTGTGGTTCCAGTATCAAGTGCATCGAACTCGAATGTGAGCAAAAAACGTGGTGGGGATATGGAAAGATGTGGAGCTCGAAAGAAACAGGGGAAAGAGCCAAGGAGGGAGGAAGCGGGAAAAAGTTTGAATGCAGAAAAAATGTCAATTGAAATAGCTAAGGAATCAAGGAGGACGAGGGGGAAAGGGAGAACTAAGCATGAGAGAAAAAAAGGGATATTTCACCAAGAGTAACAAGGTTAAAAAACAGTTGAGTAATCCGTGAATGAGATAGAGGGTGAAAGTGCGGTTATAGTGAAGTAGTGTAATTGGGATAATGAAGATTAGCGAAGTATACAACGTAATCTGATTAATAAAGGTTATAAGAGTGAAGCTGATAAGAAAAGTTGAGAAAGAGGGAAAGTGAATTGGGCTGGGAGATGAAATATAACAGAAATAAAAATGAAAGGGTGGGAGCAGAGTGAGATTAATGAAAAGGTTAACATGTGTAATGTGTATGTAAAAGGAAATTATAAAGAAGGGCTACCCTAATAGCAAAGGGGTCTGGGCCCAACTTTGGGGTAGCCCAAGATGTGTAAGATTTGGTACTCAATCAATCCATTCATTCATTCATTCAAAATACACATTTGTGGCTTTCCTGGATTAAAAAAAAAGTTATAATTTGAAAAGGTCTGTGTGTCTGTGAATAACATTACTTAAAAACAAAATTGGGTTTTAAGTTCATTATTTCCCAGGCATGTGACACAATTTGAAAAATCTGATGTGTTGCACTCACATGACTTTCTCTACTCTTGTACTAACCACTCTTACAAACTGTTATTCCTAGATCATCTTCGTGTTAATTCAGATACAGAATTGCAGAAATTATTTTATTGCTTATTTCCTTGTTGGTGCAAGGGGAATCTGAGAATACAGTTAGATTTTGAGTGATAGTCAAACCTTTTAATGCTTTGAGATTCTGTTCTCTTTGCATGGTTAACATATAAAAATAAATATGAATTAAACTTAAAATGAAACAGTCTGAGGTATTTGTGGAATAGTAACTCCACGAAGTTCAATGCACTGATGGAGAGCTCCAAAATGTTTTACATTCATAATTTCTGTAATCAAATCTTTGTCTTGTGAAAACCGCATTAACCTCTTCAGCGATATGGACGTGAAATCACGTCCATTTAGAATGACAGATGAGCGATATGGGCATGTATACACGTCGTGTGTGTTTGTGCATTTAACCCTTATTTATCCCTTATCTAACTCAACTTATTTTAATTTTCCCTTTATGAAACATTTAAGTAAAGTCTATATATTTTACTGGCTTACCTTTATATGTTCCTTGTGCAGTGATGTGCCTCAAAATAGGAATAAACACACAAGGGTACATCTCCACATTCGCAAATTCCCTTCTTGCGGCACACGGAACACTTTTGAGATGGGTGGGACTTCTCTGCTGTTGGTGGTATCCTTTTAGGATAATGTTTTCCTTGAAGTCTGAGGGGTGCAGGGGTTCTGGATTTTCTACCCCCAACATGGTATTGTTCAATTAGGCTGCGAGCTATTGATAGTCGGAAGTCCAGGTAGGTCATTATTCTGTGTGGGTTTAGAGCTCTCCAAATTACCAAACAATTGTATATGGTTATATTCAGTTGGTGCAAAAATACCTTTTTATACCACTTCTTACTTCAGCTACAAGCAGGAAAGTGTAGTATGTATTTCAAGAAAGAAAGAAACGGAGTCTATTAAGTTACGAAACACGCGCAAGCAAAAGTTGTAAACATGCTCTATTCTTATGACTCAAGAGACCACGCATACAGTAGTGCTTTATGTCACTTTATGCCTTGCTTTGCTGATGCATAAGCCACACGTACAATGGGTGGACTACTGTTTCTTTCAGAGAACTTATATTAGATGCGTTTGACAGAGCAAAGTTAACTTTTCACCACAGTGAAACAAAATAGTGCCATTTCAACGTTTTGTAAATGCAACTCAATTTTGCTGATGACGTACATGTATACTGCATATAACGAGTTTTATACCAGTTTTTGTTTCATTAAAATAACTTAATATTTACACAAAATACAGCTGTGTATATGCGAAACACTTTTGCACATTTAACAATTTAAATGCCCTGCACTGGATGTTGGGTAGCAGTTCTCGGCTCGCGGATGTTTTAAATGGCCATCGTTCAAGAGGTTAAAGTGTATCGTCCATTGTCGTCACAAGCGCTTGCCATGGGAAACAGAAACAGGGAAAAAAGGAATAATGATTCCAGTAGGCCTTAATCGATAGTCAAATCTTTTAAAGCTGGTGCCTATGTGAAGGATTTGAAGTATAAGTGTTGGAAAGCTCACACGAATAAGGAATATCTCGAAATAGTTCACTCCCCAAAAAATTTCATTTGGACATAAATTGTGTGTTTTAATGAGATCTACAGTTTTTGAAGAGTAAGATTTGGTGTATCTCTCACGGTTTACCAGTTACACTAAAGTTATCCAGAGTAAACAGAACTACATGAACTAGCGCGCGCGCACACAAACACACACACACACACCACACACCACACACCACACACCACACACCACACACCACACACCACACACACACACACACACACACACACACACACACACACACACACACACACACACACACACACACACACACACACACACACACACACACACACACACACACACACACACACACACACACACACACACACACACACACACACACACACACACACACACACACACACACACACACACACACACACACACACACACACACACACACACACACACACACACACACACACACACACACACACACACACACACACACACACACACACACACACACACACACACACACACACACACACACACACACACACACACACACACACACACACACACACACACACACACACACACACACACACACACACACACACACACACACACACACACACACACACACACACACACACACACACACACACACACACACACACACACACACACACACACACACACACACACACACACACACACACACACACACACACACACACACACACACACACACACACACACACACACACACACACACACACACACACACACACACACACACACACACACACACACACACACACACACACACACACACACACACACACACACACACACACACACACACACACACACACACACACACACACACACACACACACACACACACACACACACACACACACACACACACACACACACACACACACACACACACACACACACACACACACACACACACACACACACACACACACACACACACACACACACACACACACACACACACACACACACACACACACACACACACACACACACACACACACACACACACACACACACACACACACACACACACACACACACACACACACACACACACACACACACACACACACACACACACACACACACACACACACACACACACACACACACACACACACACACACACACACACACACACACACACACACACACACACACACACACACACACACACACACACACACACACACACACACACACACACACACACACACACACACACACACACACACACACACACACACACACACACACACACACACACACACACACACACACACACACACACACACACACACACACACACACACACACACACACACACACACACACACACACACACACACACACACACACACACACACACACACACACACACACACACACACACACACACACACACACACACACACACACACACACACACACACACACACACACACACACACACACACACACACACACACACACACACACACACACACACACACACACACACACACACACACACACACACACACACACACACACACACACACACACACACACACACACACACACACACACACACACACACACACACACACACACACACACACACACACACACACACACACACACACACACACACACACACACACACACACACACACACACACACACACACACACACACACACACACACACACACACACACACACACACACACACACACACACACACACACACACACACACACACACACACACACACACACACACACACACACACACACACACACACACACACACACACACACACACACACACACACACACACACACACACACACACACACACACACACACACACACACACACACACACACACACACACACACACACACAGACCTTTTTGTAAAAATGCTCTTTTTGGATTCAGGGGGCATCAAAACATATTTTCATTCAAATCTTGACATCGAATTTTTGGGTGGAATACAATTCTTCTTCCTACCCCAAATTATCGTTAACATGGAAAATTTCCACTGTTTTTTTTTTAATGGCTCTAATAATTTAAGATATTTGCATAACATTATCTTGAATAGAATCTAATGACACCTTTAACATACAAGGTCAATTGGCAGCTTTTCATCTTTAGAACAAGTGCACATCAGCAAGATGTCCACTCACATACAATGGCTTTAGACTCTAGGGAGGATGGGGAATAACCCTGGCTGAGAATTGAATCCGGTACCTATGGATTTGAAGCTTAGCATGCTAACCACCAGACTACAGAGGCAGTTCGAATTACTTGTATAATTGGTAAAACCTAAGAAATAGTAGACAAAATTGTAGCACAATAAACATGCAGACCTTGTTAAGGTACATAATTCATATCTTAATGTTTTTTGTGCATTAATCATTTCAGATATTCTTTCAGTTTGAATTTTTAAATATTTAAAAACTTAGAAGCAAATTGCTATTTGTTTTATTTTGTAATGTGAAGAGCATGGCTTTAACGACCTGCCTTTTAAAAATCTGACAATTGGTCTGGGTATCTATTAATACTGGAAATAACTAGAATTTTATTAAATAATATTTTATTTACTGAATACACTGTTTACGTGCTGGAATAACTGGATGAAATATCCATATAAGATTGCTTTATTTCAAATTAAGTTTTCGTGAAAGAAAGAAATATTTTATTGTATATTTGATTGGGAACTATTTGGTCAGAAGTTCCAGGAGCAGTCCAAAATATGCCATTAGAATTAATAATCAGTAATTTCGACCATATAAATAAAAGTCACTGAATATGTTCCACATGTCCTTCCAAAGCAGACGACTAATTAGAACTAAACATTCACACTTACTACTTAGCAAAAATACTGGGAGTTATACATCTTAACTCCCCTCAGAGGAGAGTTAAGATGCATTTCCTTACCAAGCTGCTGATTACATTTAAAGCAAAAGTGTTACATTCACGTTGCTCTATCCTTTCTTCAACTACTCTTACAAAAGCTTGTTGTTCCATCTACGTCACATTAATCTATTGCATATTTATATAGGTGTAGTTAGAATATAGAAAGATAGTAGGTTTAAGTGGTAGTGAAGTCTTTTTAGAGCTATACTTCATCCAGTCTTAGATCCAGACATTGCATCCCTCCATGATAACCTGGTGTTCGTATCAGCTGCAACTAACACAAATGCCACGTGGACCCATGCCTCATGGAAGTTTTTGGAATAGCGCTGCTGTCGTGTTACATTCAAGTAGTCTTTGCCAGGTTTATCATACATCTTGAAAACTCACAGATAATCGCTAATATTTAAGGTAGTATACTTTGTGGTGTGCTTTGGTTTCAGCGTATCGTGGGTTAGTTGTTGACAGCTTGTGTTTACATCAAGTGGGGACATAAGAGTGGAGCAATTATAGACACTATGTAATGGCTTTGAAATTGCATTCTCTTTGCATGATCAAGAGAGAGAAAAACTGAATAACAACTTCAGCATTTGAGAAAAGTATAAGTATTTTAAAAGACAAACAAATAACTAGGAATATCTAGAAAATGGTTAACAAATGAGTACATTTTTTCTGTAGTAAGATTCTAATTCAAGATGTACGTTTAATTTGTCATGAAACTACCTTAAACATGGCATTATGTTCCGTTGAGAGGTAGGTAAAGAAGTCTGTAGTACTTACCTCTCAACAGGTTAGAATTCACCAAAGAAAAAGGGACAATCCACAGAATAGCTGAAAGCAATGGTTTTGATACAAAAACAATGGACAAAAAACTCCAAAATGCAAAAAGAAAACTGGAGTTACATGAAGGTCACATACCCTCCAAGAGCCCACACCCAATTCCAGAAACTATTCAAAGCACCTAAAGCCCACATCCCATCCAAAATCTACTACACTCTAAATTGAAGGACATCAAACCAACAACAGAAAAATTGGAAATATACCAATTGAACTGTAAAGACTGCAACAAACTTTATATTGGAAAAACAAAAAGAAATTGAAAACCAGGTCTAAATAATGTCTTAGGAGTCTAAAGCATAAACAAGTGGAAAAATTGGCAGTAGCAGCGCATTCTTGGCTTGAACACCATGCAATTGATCCTGAACCTACGCTGTTAAAAAGCATCTTAATGCGAAACAACTAACAGCCTGGGAGAATATATTCATTCTGAAAAATAAAGAGCGTCTTCAACTTGAGTTGCTCCAAAGTGACAACCTCAGCAATAAATTCCTGGAAAAGACACTGGAGGACGACAGCATTGCAATCTCCAACATGACACCATATTCCAGCAGTTGGCATCAGGTTGAGAATGAGAGTAAATGAGCACTTGAAACATGTCCCACTTTTAGTAAGTAAGTGATGTAGTATCAGTAAATCTGATTCACTTTACTGTCTAGTAAGAAAGTTATTTTAAAGTCTTGACACATAATTATTACAAAATATTCTGCTGAAATACAAGTGTATTGTTCTCACATGGCTGTTAATCTTTCTCCAATATGAAATTACACACTTAAGTACTGTTAATCTTATATATTTAAATGAGCAATTCTTGTATATAAATATATTCCGTGCAACTTGGAAACGGCTCTAACGATTTTGATCAAATTTTGTATTCAGATAGGGTTTTCCTATTAAGTTTATCTATATAGGTATCATTCCTGAAAAAACGTGATTTTACATGTAACAGTCACAATTACTCTAAACCTTATTTTGACCATAATTTCTCTGGTAATGGGCCAATTTAAACAAACAAGCCAGGATATTAAAGGTCTCGTCAAGAGCATTCAGAAAACCTAAAGAAAGTTGACTTAGCTATATTAGTCTATGCATAAGTCACAATTAGTCAAAACCTTATTGTGGCCATTTTCTCTGTTAATGGGCCAATTTCAACAAACAACCCAGGATATTAAACGTCTCATCAAGAGCTTTCAGAAAACCTAAGCTTAGCTATCTTAGTCTACGCGTAACAGTCACAATTAGTCGAAACCTTATTTTAGCCATAATTTCTCTGTTAGTGGGCCAATTTAACAAAAAGTCAGGATATTAAAAGTCTCTCACAGAAACAGCTCCAACAATTAGGATGAAAATTTATATTTAGTTAACATAACATTTTTCTTTTCAAGTTTATCTAAATAAGTATCTTCTCCCAAAAAAAAGACACTATTAAAAATACAGGAAAAGAAAAGCCGAGCAAAGCTCGGTCGCCCAGGTACTAATGATTAACAAAGCTTAAGTGGATGGGGGTCATACACAGAATTACGTTACAAAAATTGATGCCACTATCTAATAAAAGCTAATCAGCATTTATCTCACACCGATCAAAATATTCTAACAACTTTTCATTACCTACGCCTGCTGCAAAAACCTCATGAGAACCGTTTGCCATTTTTCACAGGAAATGCACCACATACAAACACAGACTGAGGGTAATTATTATTTATTTATGCCAACAAACTGTTGGTGTTCCGATTCTACCTCTCAAACATTGCCCACACACATCTAGTGTATTTAAAACTGCTAACAGTATTATTATTTATTTATGCCAACAAACTTACTGTTGGTGTTTTTAAACACACGAGCCGTGTGTGGGCAAAGTTTGAGAGGTAGAACTGGAACTTAAAAATTCAATGCCACAATTGATTGAATTTTTAAGTTCCAGTTCTACCTCTCATGCTAACAGTATGCTTGTTGGCATAAATAAATAATAATTACCATATAAAAGGTTATTTAATCCTGGGACATAAAGTACTTACAATAGTAAGTTGCCATTGGGGTAATTGTCTCTGATGTGAGACTGCCTTTATGGCTTACCAAGAGAAATACAAGTCGGTTGGAGAACTCAATGTCATTTTGGCAGGTTGTCACAGTAGAGCAACTGCCTGGTAAGCAGAGGGTCTGTGGTTCCGATTCGAGCTGTGGCATTGAATTTTTCAGTTCCGATTCTACCTCACAGATTGAGGGGTTGTTTAGTGTTGTGAAATACTGTTATAAACCTGCCTTTGGAATCACATAGGCTAGAGCTTACCAACGGTTTGCATTCTGTCTCTACAGGATATCACAAAAATATGTTTACAGTATGTTTTGTGAGTCAATATAATTGGCTGCAGCACTGAGTTGGCCATACTTCCGAAGCCTTTCACATCGGTTTTGGCACTTTAATGCCTGGCAGCCACTGCACTGCTTGGCTCTGAGATGGGGTAAACTCACTTAAGTGTCACATACTGTTTACAGCCATTTTTCCTACTTCCTTGATTCTGATTCATCCATTCTGACTGCTCTTTTCTGTCCACTATCAGTGGGAAGTGGCCACAGATGGAACTTAAATTAAGAACACATCCCATGTAAGATTTAAAGCTTTCACGGCGCACGTTATTTATTACAGTTTCACGGGCGATCAGCCGTGTGAGGTTTGAAAATATTGAGCTTTCGGCCATTCTAAACTCCATGGCCTTCGTCAGAATGAAAATGACCGTTAATTTTCCGCTCCCCATATATATACAATGTTAGGTGGGAGGGGGTTGCATTGCCCTGGCCAATGAGCGGGTGACGATTTGTGATTGGGCCTGCTGTTTCAGACTATGTTTGTCACCGGCCACAGTGTTTTCTTGAGGGTCAGTACTTGGTCCAGAATCACTATAGTTGCTGTTGTGAATGTGTTTGATGGCTATTGTCCAGGCAGGGCTTAGCTGAAGTCCGCGGTCCCTGTTGTAATTGTTTGGATGTAGTTTGATTTTAATGACTCTGTCCCAGTATTTGTCCGTATGCTCCAGAACTTTGATGTCTTCAAAGTTTATTTTGTGGACATACTCTATACAATGCTCGGCCACTGCTGACTTCTCTGGTTGTAGGAGCCTGATATTGCGCTGATGTTCTTTACACCTTTCTTCTATTGTGCGTCCTGTTTGGCCTACATACACTTTACCACATTCACAAGGAATCCTGTAAACTCCTGGGACCTTGAGTCGAAGTGGTTCTTTTACCGGCCTAAGGTATTCTTGGATCTTCTTTGGAGGCGTGAAGAAGGTCTTGACGTTATACCTAGCGAGTATGCGGGAGATCTTGTTTGAGACGGAACCGCATACTCACTAGGTATAACGTCAAGACCTTCTTCACGCCTCCAAAGAAGATCCAAGAATACCTTAGGCCGGTAAAAGAACCACTTCGACTCAAGGTCCCAGGAGTTTAAGGATTCCTTGCGAATGTGGTAAAGTGTATGTAGGCCAAACAGGACGCACAATAGAAGAAAGGTGTAAAGAACATCAGCGCAATATCAGGCTCCTACAACCAGGGAAGTCAGCAGTGGCCGAGCATTGTATAGAGTATGTCCACAAAATAAACTTTGAAGACCTCAAAGTTCTGGAGCATACGGACAAATACTGGGACAGAGTCATTAAGGAAGCCATTAAAATCAAACTACATCCAAACAATTACAACAGGGACCGCGGACTTCAGCTAAGCCCTGCCTGGACAATAGCCATGAAACACATTCACAACAGCAACTATAGTGATTCTGGACCAAGTACTGACCCTCAAGAAAACACTGTGGCCGGTGACAAACATAGTCCGAAACAGCAGGCCCAATCACAAATCGTCACCCGCTCATTGGCCAGGGCAACGCAACCCCCTCCCACCTAACATTGTGTATATATGGGGAGCGGAAAATTAATGGTCATTTTCATTCTGACGAAGGCCATGGAGTTTAGAATGGCCGAAAGCTCAATATTTTCAAACCTCACACGGCTGATCGCCCGTGAAACTGTAATAAAAAACACATCCCATATTAATTGGTCATAAAATATGATCAATTACGCTTTGTCCATTCTCATTTATAAATGTAAATACTCTGTTAATATCTTCACCCTATTTGCCATTTAAAATACTTAGTGAATTGTGCTCACTAAATCTGATAAACTAGTCCCTAGCACCACCTGTAATTTATCCTTACTTCCTCTATTCACTTCTCTTTTACCCATTATTTCTGCACTTTCCCAGTATATTTTTGTTTCCACACACATTCCTTCTACTCCCCCATTAATATGAACTCTGTATTCACATACTTCCCCACTTTTCACAATCCTTTTCCACCTGCTTAATACCAGAACCATCAGAGCTAGTTGTACACTTAGAACTGCCAGTGTGATCATTTGACCACTGCTGATATCTGATAGTTAGAAAATGAGTTTATTGCTAGTACTATTTACAATGCAGGTTATTACAAAACTAAGTAACCCACTTGTAAATGCAATACAAGGAATATTTAAAAAAGAAATCTGATATGTTGCACTCACATGACTTTCTCTACTCTTGTACTAACCATTCTTACAAACTCTTATACCTCTATCTTCTTTGTGTTGAGATAAACATTTGTTCAAATCATCCTATTGCTTATTTCCTTTCATGTGCAAGGGGAATATGGGAATACAGTAGGCTTTGAGCGATAGTCAACTCTTTTAAAGCTTTGAGATCCCATTCTCTTTGCACACTTCACATTTTAAAAAATGAACGATGATCCATTTCACGAAAGTTTTAAGTTTTCCGAAACTGACACACATAACAAGCAACATCTCCGAAATGCTTCACTCTACAAAAAATGTATTTAAACATAAATTGTGTATTTTAGGGAGATCTACATTTTTTGTACAGTAAGATTTTGCCTATCTCTTACGGTTTACAAGTTATTCAAAAGTCATCCAGATTAAACAGGACTACATCAGCTGTAGCCAGAAAATTCAGGATATACATTTCATTTGTCATAAAAATATCTTAAACATTTGACATTTTAATCAAAATCGTTGGAGCCATTTTGAAGAAAATCAAAATTTTCGAAAAAATTTTCATGTAAAGAGTAGTTTAGGGTGGTGCTATTTTCTTCAAAATCTTCGTGTCGCATCCTTGAATCAATATTTTTATTGGTATTTTTGTATATTTGCAAGTTGCTATATATCTTTTCATGAGATTGTACTAATCAAGGATTTTCAGTTGTTTGTCAGAGCCCATCTAATTATAAAGTTATGCCTCCTAGATCACTATAAAAATAACATAAACATGTTAGTATCTAAAAACTGGAAAAAATAACATTGTTATTTTTATGGAGGATGTCACACTTTGCTTTCCCCCTACCTTACTCTGTCATTTAGATCTAACTTTGAAAACATTCTATTATAGGGTTACCAGATTATTTTATGAAAATGTAGGACATCAGACAAAATAATGTGAAGTTATAATTTAAATGCTATTTTTATATACCCACAGCAAACAATGTTAAATGTTATCAACAGTCAGTCATACATCTCTGAAGAACTAACCTTGCACAATTAATATATGACTTCAGTCTGGTGAATCATGTTTACTCTGGTTGAATTATGCCACCAAAATTTGTATTAGTATTGTCGGTCGAGATGATACACATTTCTTTACTATTTCTAACCCTGCTAAGTAGTTTGAGCATACGATGATATTGTTTCCATGGATTTGTATGATGGTAGTGAAGAACAATGTGAAATGCAAGTGTTGCCCCTGCAGCGCTAACACGATATGCAGAACTGTGTGGGCTGAGCAAAGAGACCTTTAATATTGAAATACCGGCAGAATTTTGTAAATTGTTTCTTAGAAGACACTTTACTTTCCACTTCCTTATTCTTCGATAACCGAAATGCAAATGGAAGAATAAGAGTAAAGCATCTCTTTGCTTCTACAGAACACCAATCTTTTGCCTCAGGGTGCAAATGCTGCCAATCTCTCGTTCATTGTTACTAATGCACGAGTATGGTTTTTGACTGTAACTGCCTTATCCATGTTGCCTTAGTGACTTGCAGTTGTGGCTAATAACCAGTTATTCATTTCAATTTTTCCAGTTTCCAACAACCACTGCTTGTTTCTGAAAATGTAGAACATTAGAGAAATTTCAAAAATTCCCCTGGATGCCTGACAAATGGTTAAAATGTAGGACCTGTCTGCAAATTTCTGGATGTCTGGTAACCCTGTTTTATTTACAGGGTTTTTTCATTTGTTACAATGTTCATTAGTCTTGCTCCTATGTTTCTTCATTTGGCAGTGTAGTCTCTTTTTATCTTTCTTGGGTACTTTCAGCTCTTGGCTTTCCTCCATTTCTGTATTTCCCTCTTTATTTCTGCTACTTAACTGTTTTGTGTACGTCATATACTCACTGCATCACTTTTCTCCAAGTTTCTATGACTTATCAAACTTCCTGTTACACCCTTGAATAAATCAAGGATATTGTGGAAACCATATATGAACCACGATGAGTGCCTGAATAGACAGACACGATGAATGGATGCCATGGACTCACTGTCTTATCTTTAGTAACATGTCTCTTTGAATACGCTGTAGGCCCATCACTGTCTTTCAGTGTATGTTCTGCTGAACGATTCTACCTCTTAAAGCAACACCAAATGTAACAACTGTCCACCATGTTATTCCATCCTTGCTTAGTAACTTTTAGCCTACATCAGGTAGGGAAGGAAGCCTTTTGTTCTACTGTGAACCTGCATTGGTACATGATCAGGTTCAGGAAGTGCTGCTAACCTCTTCAGGAGGTACAGTTGTTCCTGATAGATTTTAGGATTTCCTTTTGAGTCAGGTTCAACTTCGGTAAGAGATTAGAATATGTAGGTAAATCAGTTACACTGCTGTCTGTGAAAATTGCAGCACCAAGAAGGAAACACGTGATTGACATGAAGATTATACCACAGATTAGGTAGGTGACAATAAACAAATGATTAATTTTACAATCTGTACATGACCTTTGAGCTTGAATATTCAGTATTTGGTGCAGTCTCTGCACGCAGCAGATCTCCCTCCATGCAGTTGGTGTACTGGAGGACCATGACGAACAAGTTGCCAAACAGACATGTTCGATGGGCAAGGCATTTTGCTGCTGAAATGTGGCATGTGGAGATACCTGAAGCAGGGGTGTACCTCAGGCTCTAAAGCCTTCCTCATGTATTGGTTGCTGTTCAAACTGCCCTCAATCCCTAGGAGGCAAGATTGGTTGTTGCACCCAATAGTACCCCAAACCATCACACTTGGTGTTTGTCTGCTATGCCACCCAACAATGCAGACCTCCAGATTGCACTGACCATGGCACCATAGAACATGTGTGGCCATCACTGTAGGACAGGTTGAAGTGGGACTTGTCTGAAAAGGCTACACTTTGCCACTCTGCATGCCAGTGACGGCATTCACATGCCCATTGCAATCGGCATTACTTGTGGTTTCTGTACAATGGAGGTCAACATAAAGGCATTATGCAATCAGTCCAATTCACAGCAGGTGATGAGAATTTGTCAGTGCGGACAGGCTCTGAATTTTGCAGTGCTCCATTGCCAAGCTAACACTTTAGAGGTCTGCTATGGCCATGGATGGCAGGCATCCCATGCTGTGGTCATATTGTGTGGTTCAGTACCTGATCTTCACTGCATACAACCCCCTTCTATCCAATGCTTCTGCACAAGCATCACTTTCATAGCAGAATGGCCTGTAAGATCTAAAATGTTACCCTATGACAAACCCATTTCCTGCTTGTTCAAACTTACTCACATTGTGATATTGCACCTTTTTGATATCAATGAGCCATATAGGCACTTTAACATTTCCATCTTGTTTGACAGTTCTTCACTGATTATACTTGGTGTGACACTGGCCTTGTCGGACCAACACAACAGGCCTCTACTTAGCCTACACGTATCCTATCCCTATAGTCCTATCATTTACTGCTTGCACACTGTTTTGCACATCCACCAAGTTGGATTCATTTGTGGAATTCTATCATGGTATTGCAATTTTCACAAAGAGTAATGTATATTTTAGCTGGAAAGGAGTGCACAGCCACATGTCGGTTGTATGAGTATGCTTATAAATTTCAATCTAAAAGTTTATAATTTATTGAATGATAATTCCCAGAAGTAAATAATAATAATAATAATAATAATAATAATGATAATTAATAGTAATACCTTGAAATAAGGAAATAATGAAGCTATTAACAGTGAAGCTACAGAATCTAAGATAAGTGAAGCTTTTAGTTTCTAATTTGTTCTTATTTTAGTAGTACCTTTACTTTGCAGATTTTCAGACAATACTTATATTTTGTCTTTACTGACAGGACTCTCCAAAGCTGGGTGATATTCATACTGCAAACAATCCTCTGCAACAGAATCATCTTCTAATTTTGATAAGTGAAATAAATCTTCAGGAATATTATTTTAAATTGTCAATATTTCTTCATCTGTGAGAAAACATTCCTGCACAAACACTTGGGCTGAGCAATATTCACTTTTCACAGGACAACACCCAAACTGTGTGATAATCACATACTGTAGCTTTTGAGCATATGGTTGGTGTGTTAAGCTTGGATTTCAAGTATATACACAATGGCCCTTACAAAAGTAGAATCAACAATATAGTGCTAAAAACAGATTGCTTCAACAATATAATGCTATAAATCTGATTATATGGATACTATATATGTTAGCAGTCAAAATGACGCTTGGCAGTTTTTGGTATAAGTGCTGATAAAAATAAAACTACTTCATCAAATTAAATATGATTTTGTATGTATTTTTCCAAAGCATAGGAAAAGTCACAAACTTGCAATAATGTGTGGTAGTAGTTGTAGTAGAAATAGGACATTGAAAACTAGTCTAGTGTTAAATAGGTTAGGATTGTAAAACTACAAGGGTACAGTGGTTTGTTACTTATTCCCAGACAAATTATACAACCACCTAAATATTTGTCACCCGGTCAGATTTTTATACAATTGTCAACATGTGTGGATTTTCTGTATATTTTAAATCTAATATATTTCTTGTGTTTAATGATTTTAGGGTTTAAATATGGTAAACAGAGCCATCTTTTTTGAATTCCATCATAAATTTAATGTATTTGTCTGGCAAGTTTAAGAACTTAAAAGTAACATCTTTCAATTTATTTGGAATATCTGCCACTATCTCACACATGCCAAAGTTTGCACATATAAGGGTAGGCATTCACTACATGCCTCTATATTTGTTATGTAGAAGTCTTCCAAAAACACACATAAAAAGTTGCTCCTTGTGTTTGCTTGTAGGATCAATTGCCAAATGGGAAAAAGTTTTATTGCAGGTATAAAAATATGCTAACTATTTCTGTGGAGCAGACCCTGTTTAATAATTTAGGAATTTTGTGTTTGGGAAGTTGAAATATTGCTCTTTTGCAGATGTTTCCGCAAGTAGCGACAGTAAGCTACCCTACCCCGAGGGCGTTGAACCCAACAGCATTCCAGACTGCTGCTACAGTGGCAGCTGTGCCCCCTGTTCCACCAGCTACTCCAAACCCGTCACCTAAGCAGAGGGTGTTCACTGGCACAGTGACTAAAGTTCATGACAACTTTGGTTTTGTGGACGAGGATGTCTTCTTCCAAACAAGGTAACTGTGCAGGAAATTATCTTTCAGTAATTCACTGTCTCTTGTAAGGGAAACATACTATGTCATGCTAAATACAAAGAAGAAAAATGTTAGAGGAAATAAGGAAAAAAATCATGTGCTGCACTCACATGACTTTCTCTACTCTTTACAAACTATTTGTACAAATTCTTATTCCTATATCTTCTTCGTCTTAGTTGAGATAAACATTTGTACAAATTATCTTATTGCTTATTTCCTTGTAGGTGCAAGGGGAAAGTTAGAATACAGAAGGCTTTGAGCGACAGTCACATTTTTTAAAGCTTTGAGACTCTCTTCTCTTTGCACACTTACCATATAAAAAAATGAACGATGATCCATTTCACGAAAGTTTTAAGTTTTCCGAAACTCACACACATAACAAGGAATATCTCCGAAATGGTTAACCCTATAAGAAAGTTCATTGAGACATAAGTTGTGTATTTTAGCAAGATCTACATTTTTTGTATAGTATGATTTGGTCTATCTCTAACAGTTTACCAGTTATGCAAAATTCGTCCAGAGTAAATACGACTACAGGGGCTATAGCCAGAAAATTCAAGATATACATTTCATTTGCCATAAAAATATCTCAAACATATGACATTTTAATCAAAATCGTTAGAGCCATTTTCAAGAAAATCAAAATTTTCAAAAAATTTTCCATGTAAAGGGTAGTTTAGAGTGGAGCTATTTTCTTCAAAATCTTCGTGTCGCATCCTTGAAAGACATTAAACTTAAATACCAACTTTGGTTTTTAATCGACTTTTCGTTTTTTAGTTATGCTGTCCACAGACTGACTGACTGACTGACAGACAGACAGAGACTGACACACACATGGACCTTTTTCTAAAAATGCTGTTTTTGGATTCAGGGGGTCTCAAAACATATATTTCTGGTGAAATCTGGACATTGAATTTTTGGGTGGAATACAATACTTCCCCTACTTACCAGTAGAGAAAGTAAAAATATCAAATTTGGAAATAATAATAGAATCAAATAGGGTCTAATTAAGAAACAACAGAATGATAAAACAGCAGTAATAAATATGGCTTAGTGTTTTAGGTAAATATATTTTGTTTGCATCCTAATACAAACTTGAAACTGATATTTACACTGGACCAAACATTTTAAGTTTTATTTCACATAAAATGCATATTTTCTGATTTTTTATAAAATATTTTCAGATATTCACATAAATTATACAAAAATGCATAAAGCAAAGCTTTATAAAGTAGTTTTCACCTATTTACATAAAATCACATTAAAGCAGCAGCAGCAGAACTATTTTAAACAGACAAAATGCACTTCTTATATGCTCAATTATACAGGCTAGATATTGCAATTTTTATTGATTATTGGAATAGCTGATAAATCAGCTACAGTATCCCTTCAGTTGGAAGCAAGTATAAACATCCTGCAAGATAAGATCAGGGAATTCCTGCACTGCTTGGTTTGGCACCTGTTATTGCTTCACAGCCCAGCTATACTCTGTACATCTAGAGATTAGAGGAGACGTAAACAGAGCCATGTGCGGTTTGACCACAGCACGCCCTCTTGACGCTTTCACTGTCTAAATAGTCCCTTGAAAAAATACTGAAATTTCACATAATGTTTGCTCAAGCATGAACTAAGTGTACTATGCATAGTTAAAGTGTAAGAATACGTGGTTAAGTGAATCTGTAACCAGCCTAATTCATTCTGTGCGCACATTATTTAGTATGAAAGTAACATGACGGAATAAGTGAATGTTGTGAAACATAAGAGCGGCAAACCGTTGCAAAATGGTGAAAATACAATAATATTGAGCATGTTTTAACAAGTTCTGCGAGAAATATCCCGGACTTGCTATCGAAGACGTGATGAAATTTACATCCAAGTTTAATGGTGATTTCAGTTGCAAGTATTTACAGCGCACGCAAAGAAAAATCCTCAGTTGAAGTCAGAACTCCCGGCAAAAAGTGACCACGTGCCAGGCAAGTGTTGGGTGTAGTTTGCAATGAATTTGAGATCTGCAATCCATAGAGAAGTTCACCAGTTCTTTGTTAACAATGAACCCCCTCCTTAAACAAAGTGTTGTTGGCAATTAACTCTAATCCCGATCTTCCAGATTTAAAATGAACTTCCCTCCATATGCTGCTTCTGGAGATTGGTTTCGAGTTTGTGAGCAGGAAATGAAAAAGTGTTATTCTTGACAGGGACGATATTATTTTATGGCAGAGAGATTTTCTCCGTAAAATAAAAGAACTCTGTAAAATGCGGAAGGTGTACTATTTAGACAAGACAGGTGGGTTCATGAGGGACACACAACAAGCAAAGCATGGACTGACACCACTGTAAAATCAAGAAAGCATGCATTTCAATCGGGTTTAAGTGCAGAGCTTAAAATCCTATGGGGAGGGGAAAGCGCCTGATAGTGCTGCACATAGGTCAAAGATGGTTTTGTGGAGGGTGGCGAGCTTGTGTTCGTATCTAAAACAACCGGAGACTATCATGAGGAAATGAATGACTTTTCAAATCCTGGTTCAAAAAGGTTCTTCCCAAATTACCACCAAATAGCGTCATCATGATGAACAATGCCCCTTACTACAGTATGAGGTTAGAGCATATACCAAACCATTCTTGGAGAAAAGGTGACATCATGGCATGGCTACAGAGTAAACACAATGTTTATGACAATGGTCTTGTTAAGGCAGAATTATTGGCATTGTCAAGTCTCGTGCTAAAGAATATAATAAATATGTGATTGATGAAATGGCCAAACTTGCAAGTCACACTGTACTCCGATTGCCGCCATATCACTGTTACTTGAACCCAATAGAGATGGTGTGGAGTCAGGTGAAAGGATACGTTGCCAGGAATAACACGACCTTCAAAGTGCTGGATGTGCGTGCTATACTTGATGCTGCATTTCATACTGTAACACCGGAGAACTGGAGTGCTTGTGTCCAGCATGTGATATGAGAAGAACAAAAATTTTGGGACTTGGAGGGTATTATTAACGCTGTTGTGGAGGAAAAATGTGTTATACATCTGGGAAATGAATAGAACGACACAGAGACATCCGACCTGAAGGGTATCGAGCCATTTTTCAGCTCAGATTAGAGGAATGCAGATGACGTAAGTAGCAGTTAATTTCCATGTGCTACATGTTATGTAGATCAAGCAAATATATTCTTTTAGTAGTATAAAATGTATATTATACCTACATGTAGCGGTAACTGTGTTGTATCATTGGGAATGCATGTGGCCATGGAGCAATACAAACTGGTGCTTTCTTTACATCTCCTCTAATCTCTTGATGTACAGAGTATAATATATACACTGATATTATTAAACTATATAGTCAGTCATTTATGAATCCACAAAGCTTATATGGCAGTCTATAGCGCATCTCACCCTTAGAAGACAGTACACGTTAAATGGAGCGCAGTGGTGCAACCTGTACTATTGTGAATCATTCTCTGCACGTGACCCCGAGGTGGCCGGAGTCCTGTATGAAGTCATTCAATTGCTGCTTGATGGACACTTAACTTTGATATCCCTCCACGTCTTTGTCACTGTATGGCCTAAATTTACAAATGACTCGTCTGTATACAATTGATTTCCCTCTGGTCCCTAAACCTTTTTATGTCTTTTAGATATTTATGTCGCCATCTGATGATATCGTCTCTTTCTATTAATATGCACTTGTTACCTCTTCTTTCATATTCGGACCCAAAATCGAGTAAGAACCGACTCAGAGTGGCCCTTGAGAAATTTGGTAGGGTCTCATCACTGTTTACCTGTGACAAAATTATATTCATTTTTAGTTAGAATATTTGCAAACAGTAAAGAACGAACAATTCGCCGCATCCACTTTGCACTATTCCATCATATTGCGTTAACCTAGTGTTTTTGTTGTTTTCCCGCCCTTTTTGCTTTCTTTTTCAACTTTCATTACTTCCTTTTTAATCCTATACACTACTGCTTCTGAACACCCGATAGCCTTAGCTCTTTCTTTTGCTGCCTTGCTAACAATCATTTTACTTTAAAAATAATCTAGCACATTCATAATTATTTGGCATTCCTTACATCTTAATTTACCAATATATCGTCTCTTCCTAGCTTCCCCCTCCTTAACTACAAATATTTATGGAAAATATTAAATAAATAACGCACCCTCCTCAACATTTGTTCTCGCTTGGTCCTGATGTAAAGTTAATAACAAAAAAGTTTCACACTGCGTAACTTTTGCAGTGCACAGATATAAAATTTTCCGAAAACATATAAGTTAAAAAATTGTAACATTTAACTGAGTAAACATAGAGAATTCAAAGTAGGCAGGCAGTATCACTATAGTTTACTCTACCTAAGGAAAAAATACAGACATATTATAGCATTTAGTTTGTTAGTGCGTGATGAGTATAGAAACAGCAAACATCGGACTTCTATCGAAGAAAACGTTTTCTGAAGAAATATGGGCCTATAGAAATGTATAATGACTCTAAATAGGATATAACCTAATAGAAAAAAAAATTCTGTGTAGGATAATGTGTTCAAACCTGAAATTTATAACAACTCAATATTTACACCATGCTACTAGGAACCTGGCAACAGCGCGAGAGTGGAAAAGGATGAGGCTAATGGCAACTTCTATGCTCTAGATAGAGACAGATGTATCCCATTTACCTCCATACTGTCATCTAATGTTGAGACAAGGTATAGTTGTGTTGTGTTAATGAATTACAGTTTTGAATTCACAGTGGATTAAACATGCTCAGAGTTAAAATGCAAGTTATTGTGTGCCCCCATACACTGCGAAATTTAACAGTTGTGGTGGTTAGGCTTTGCCAAAAAAAAATATGGTCTCAATGATTCAGTGCCAAGTGCCTCAGTAGGACCTTCCAAATTTTCAGTGCATTGTGAGGATTTGTGCAGAGCATTAGTTTCAACGCACATACCCATTTCAAAGTGAACCAATCTCAGTTTAAAACATTCCCGACAAAATAAACAAATATTTTTGAGAGGTAGAACTGGAACTTAAAAATTCAATGCCACAACTACCTCTCAAACTTTGCCCACACACGGCTTGTGTGTTTAAAAATACCAACAGTAAGTTTGTTGGCATAAATAAATAATAATAAACAAATATGTTGTTGTTGTTAGCTAATGCTGGATTTCTGACAATGAAGCCATTAATCCTCTTGCTCTCCAATATTTTTCACTGATGGATGGGACACTAGAAGTGGCCGGGCATATTTGAAGGTGGTCTCGATCCATTTCCTCTTGCAGATCACATAGAGGACAGAGTGGTGAAGGATATATCCCAATTCTGTTTAAATGTTTTGCCAGACAATCATGTCCTGTAATTAACCTGAAGGTTGCAACTGCTGATTTTCGAGGATACTCAGGAATTACTGTTTGAATGTTTGGTAGTTCCCATCTTTTATTCTTTGATTTTTCATAGTAATATTTTGCAATAATTTTTTTGAATTCAGAGTTGACTAATCTTTTAGCTGCATAAAATGGTAGATTAACTATAGATTTTTGTACACCGCCGGTACCCTTTTTTGCAAGAAAATCAGCTTTCTCGTTACCACTCAGTCCACAGTGAGCTGGTATCCATTGGAAGACTAGGTGTTTTTGAAGTGCTGTTAGATGGGTAAGGATTCTCCAACATTCTATAATTGCAGCCCTGGAATCTGAGAGAATAACTGCTTGCTGAAAATGTGAAACTCTGTACAAAAGATTTTGTAGGGCCATTCGAATTGCTTCAATTTCTCCATCAAAGTTAGTAGTTCCATAACTTAAAGATTTGTAATAGGAAAAGAGGTGACATGTGACTCCAGCACCTGCTCCATCTTGGTTTGATATCAATGATCCATCAGTATAAATATGTTGTTGTTAGCTAATGCTGGATTTCTGACAATGAAGTCATTAATCCTCTTGCTCTCCAATATTTTTCACTGATGGATGGGGCACTAGAAGTGGCTGGGCATATTTGAAGGTGGTCTCGGTCCATTTCCTCTTGCAGATCACATAGAGGACAGAGTGGTGAAGAATATATCCCAATTCTGTTTAAATATGGAGCCATTCATGTTCTGGAAATCTAGTATGGATTGTCTCTAATGCCAATAATTTTAGAACACTAGTTGGAGTATCACTTTTCTTAACTTCTGTCAGGTGTAAATAATGTGATGTCTAATGTTTGTGTGGGATTGACTTTAGATATGAAGTTTTCCTTTGAATTAGGAAGGTGTACACTCTTCCTGATGTCTTGAATTTTGGAAAGAAAGCTCTCCTGAGTCTTTAGTGTATGTGTAAAATTTCTCTTGTGCCATGTATTAAATGGGAGTCTGATCAACTTTTCGTGTTGAATAAGAGCTGCTTTTTCTATTTCATATTCAGTGGGGTATTGGTTGGTTGGTATTTCCATAGCTGCTATTGGTGTGGTTTTGATATCACCTGTAATTAATCTCAGACTTTGGTTTTGAAAGATTTGATCTTTTTTTTTTTTTTTTTTGGTTTGCTGTTACAAGAACTTCGCTGCAGTAAGTAAATAATGGCTTTATATATACATTGTATGTTGTGTTAAGAGTTGCTCTGGAACATCCCCACTTCATTCCTGTAAGACGTTTTAACAGTGAAAGGCGCCTCTCTGCTCTTTGTATTATATTTTCTATTTGTTTGGTCCATGTAAGTTTGGTATCAAATGTAAGTCCTAAATACTTTGCTTCCTTTGTTTCTGGTAATTGTTGACCCTCAAAATTTAGTTTTATTTTTAGTGGTTTTTTTCTTAGTGAAAAGATTTGGTAGTTTGATTTTGTTGTATTAACAGTCATTAAATTTTCTTTGGTCCACCTTTGTAAGTTGGTTAAGGATTGTTGCATGGTTTTTTCTAGTTCTGTACTTTTGCTTTTTGGTTTTGAAGTCCACATTACTAAGTCATCAGCAAATAGTGCACACTTCACGCCTGATTCTTGTATTTGTTGTGGCAGATCGTTAATAAATATATTAAAAAGTGTAGTGCTGAGCACTGCGCCTTGTGGTAAGCCACGGTGTATTTGTTTGTATTTAGATATATTTCTTCCATATCTGGTTGCAATAAAGCGTTGTGTTAGGAAATGACAGCCATGAAAACATTGGACCTTGTATCCCTATTTTTTTTACTTTTAGTAGTTTTGTTCTGCGTATAGAATCATATGCACTTTGGAAATCAATAAAAACTGATAAATTATCTTCTTTTCTATTGAAGGAGTCTTTGATTTCTTGACTGAGAAGTAAGACTTGTTCATTTGTAGAGTGGAACTCTCTGAATCCAGCTTGACATGGGGATATTAAATTTTGTGATTCTAGAAACCAATTTAACCTGTTTGACACCATTCTTTCCATCACTTTTGCTATTATGCTAGTAAGAGCTATTGGTCTATAATTTTTTATTTCTGCTGCTGTTTTGTCTTTCTTCAAGAGTGGGGCCATTCAGCAGGTACAGTGGTTTTCCAGGATAGATTGTAGAGTTTCAGTAGTTGTTGTTTTACTGTTTTTTCCAAGGTTTTTTATGAACTCTGGATGTATGTGATCTGGTCCAGGAGACTTTTTGTTTTTTAGATTATTTATTGCAATGTTCAGTTCTTGCAAATTAAAATTTTGAAAAAAGATATTGCACTGAGTGTTAGGATCACATTCTCTTTCTTGTTTCAAATCTTTCTTAAATTCTTTACATTCCTTTTTATTATTTCTTGTTACTTTATGTTAATTAGCATAATATTTATTGAATGTTTCGGCTATGACTGCATCATTTACTAACATTTTATTGTTGTGTATGATAGGTGTGCTGTTGTTTTCTTTCCTGTCGTTGACATTTTTTATGAACTTATGAGCTTTGTTACCATCTGTCCTATAATCCATTTTTTCTAAGAAATTATTAAAGTGATTCCTTTTAGCAGTATTAATTTCTTTTTTTAGTGAGGCACATTTCTTTCGCCACATTTGTGTATCCAATATGTTTTTTGTTTGTTCAGCTGTATTTCTAGCTATATCCCTTTGCTTTTTCAGTTCTTCTAACTGGGGGTTCCAAAAGGGTTTGAAATTTTTAATTCTTCCACGAGGAATATGTTTTTTTGCGGTTTCTAGGATGACTTTACAGAAATTTTTGTTCATATGATTTGGTTGGTCATGCAGCTGTGAGTTTGTTTGTTCTTTAAATTTATGTTCTAATTCAGTTTTGTATTTGTTCCAATCTGCTTTTTTGAAGTTCCAATACAGATTTGTAAGACCTTGACTGTTATTTGTATTCTCTAGTTTTGTGTCAGCAATTACTGCTCTGTGACCAGAACTTGGATCTTCTATAACTTGTTTTTTAATGTTTGAAACAATATCTGTTGTAGCTAACAAGAGATCTGGGTTACTGCCTGCTCCAGAGTAATGTATGAAGGTTGTGGGATCTTCTTTACTATAAATCAGTTCAAAAGTTGTGTTATTCAAAAATTCTTCCACTATCTTCCCTGTAGAATCCACTTTTTCATAACCCCATCTTTTGGAATGGGCATTGGAATCTCCAATTACGATTGTTTTATTTAATTGGTCAATTAAACAATAACTAAATAAACAAATATTGATGCACCTGATGAACCAATTTTACGAAAACATTTTTCCAATTACTATGAAGAAACTGTGACATATAAATAAAATGCATTATTTGTGCTAATGAAAAATTATCCATGAGCATAGATAAAACTCCAGGCTATTGGCAGGAAAATTGGAAACGTTCTAGGGGTATCGAAAAATGATTCTGAAATTCTGAAGTCATGTTTTCCACTGATCTTCCAAAACCTGGTTGCAAACATGTGATTGTTGCTAGAGTATTTAATGAAACTGCAGTTATTATTGCCAAATGGTGGACAATATGAAAAGGTTCTTTTATATTTTACTGATGCTGCACCATATGTTGAGTACCACTTAAATGTATATTAAGCTCAACCATTCGGATCTTTAAAAAAATATTTTACTTTTTAGCTTATATTTTGGACACTTTTAGCTCATAAAAAATAAATATTTTCCAATTTTTAGCACCTAACAATCCGAGCCCTAGTAATAAATATGTTAGTAGAGCTGGCGCAACAAATGCTTGCCAAACTGCAGGATGTGCAGAAGACTATTTTTTGTAAAACCTACCATCACAACTATTGTAGGGTGATAGTGCCTAGCAACGTTTCGAGGTGTCCATATCTCAGTGAATGTGCAGAAGGGGAATAGACAAGGGAATTGGCAGGTACAATCTGCAGGGTGGAAGTGGCCATGTGCCCTTCAATCGAGCAAGGTAGCTCTAAATTATTATAAAAATTGAACCAATATTGAAACACTTAACATCACTTACATGTAAATATTTATCTGGACCGGTTTCAAGAGCTTAAACTGCTCCCATTATCAGAATTATCCAATTGATTCAATTGGACAATGGAACAATTCTGATAATGGGAGCAATTTAAGCTCTTAAAACCAGTCAGGATAAATATTTACATGTAAGTGATGTTAAGCGTTTCAATACTGCGGCAGGTTTTTGTAAGAGATGTTTGTTTTTGTGTCGATAGGACAAGCTAGCGTCAGTCGGCAGGACTGACTCGGGCGTGGTACACAAATAAGGCAAATTCAATTCTGAATCAGATGCTTTAATCCAGTCATACTTCATACACTTGTATGGAAAGTCACAGCTGTTAATTTTAGTGAGATACTTAAAGTTTTTAACGAGTTCAAGATTGTGTGTCATAAGATTTAGGGAGCTTTCACACCATACACAAACTATCCTCTTTTTCTCACCTCTTTCAATAGTATTATCTTAGTTTAGGTGATGTATTTAACTTGTCGAAGAATCACTAAAAGAATTCTTCACAACAGTCTTGGTGTGGGAGTATTTGAAACACTTAATAATCCTTTTAATATAGCGGTACATAAATTCGGCATCTACATTCGTTAAAGTCATCAGACCAAGAGAAAATTCAACATCTCCATGTTGCCAGGGTGCGGCATTCATATAATTGTACGCTTTGTTGCGCTTACTTGTGACGTCATTTCCTGTCGTCATATTTTAAGAGTCATCACAGTCTCAAACTCGCTCAAGAGAACCATTATAATTTGTCTCTTAACATTTTTGGCCAAATACATATATAATACAACTCTCAATTACATAAATACAATTAAGATATACTGTTTACAATTATCACTAATTGACAATCTTCATGGTGACAAAAGAATGATTCTTCTAGACAAACAGAGTCAAACATACATTAAACTGAATTCAAGTTCACATTTAAATTGTTTACTATAGGGGATGTATATACAAATACTGCCTCAACACTGATTCAATTTTCGTAATAATTTAGATTCACATCACTGTTACTAGCTTATTGAGACATATGCAAAGGTAACTTACGTCGTGCAAGTAGTACAAGAGTTTTGCACAGATTTCATTGCGTTACCTCTATGTGTAAGCATGCAGAGCTAAATATAGTGATGGGTAAACTTTGTACTGAAAGCTGGCTAACAGAGAACTGGAAAAATCCCATCACAGGGAGTAGACTAAAGATCATAGGGATAAAGGTAAATAGCGACGCTTACACAGACAGTTGAGGTCGTTAGGTACATATTTTTTATTTTATATTTTCCTGTTCACTATTTTGGTAGTTGCGATAATTACTTGGGCTTCATTTAGCTACAACTAATAAATCAGGTACACTCTCTGTATTGCAGAATGTTTACATGTCATATTTACTTACTGCAGCGAAGTTCTTGTAATAGCAAACACAAAAAAGATTCAAATCTTTCAAAACCAAAGTCTGAGATTAATTACAGGTGCTATCAAAACCACACCAATAGCAGCTATGGAAATACTAACCAACCAATACCCCATTGAATATGAAATAGAAAAAGCGGCTCTTATTCAACACAAAAAGTTGATCAGACTCCCATTCAATACATGGCACAAGAGAAATTTTACACATACACTAAAGACTCAGGAGAGCTTTCTTTCCAAAATTCAAGACATCAAGAAGAATGTATACCCTCCTAATTCAAAGGAAAACTTCATATCTAAAGTCAATCCGACACAAACATTAGACATCACATATTATTTACACCTGACAGAAGAAGTTAAGAAAAGTGATACTCCAACTAGTGTTCTAAAATTATTGGCATTAGAGACAATCCATACTAGATTTCCAGAACATGTGTGGCTCCATATTTATACTGATGGATCATTGATATCAAACCAAGATGGAGCAGGTGCTGGAGTCACATGTCACCTCTTTTCCTATTACAAATCTTTAAGTTATGGAATTACAAACTTTGATGGAGAAATTGAAGCAGTTCGAATGGCCCTACAAAGTCTTTTGTACAGAATTTCACATTTTCAGCAAGCAGTTATTCTCTCAGATTCCAGGGCAGCAATTATAGCAATTACTTCCAAGTTGTCACCAAAAAACCAAACAATTATAGAATGTTGGAAAATCCTTACCCATCTAACAGCACTTCAAAAACACCTAGTCTTCCAATGGATACCAGCTCACTGTGGACTGAGTGGTAATGAGAAAGCTGATTTTCTTGCAAAAAAGGGTACCAGCAATGTGCAGAAATCAATAGTTAATTTACCATTTTATGCAGCTAAAAGATTAGTCAACTCTGAATTCAAAAAAATTATTGAAAAATATTACTATGAAAAATCAAAGAATAAAAGGTGGGAACTACCAAACATTCAAACAGTAATTCCTGAGTATCCTCGAAAAACAGCAGTTGCAACCTTCAGGTTGATTACAGGACACGATTGTCTGGCAAAACATTTAAACAGAATTGGGATATATTCTTCACTACTCTGTCCTTTATGTGATCTGCAAGAGGAAATGGATCGAGACCACCTTCAAATATGCCCGGCCACTTCTAGTGTCCCATCCATCAGTGAAAAATATTGGAGAGCAAGAGAATTAATGACTTCATTGTCAGAAATCCAGCATTAGCTAACAACAACAACACATGTCATATTTGTTTTCTATGTCAAATTCATGCATGTTGTGTAGAGCAGTGGTGTCAAGGTCACGGGCAGCGCAGGGCTCTAGTGGGCAAATTCTGCAAACATGACATAATACATATCAACACTAGAAGCGTTATCACCTGACTCCTGTTTACTTGCTGCTTGGTCGCATCCACGGATAAAACCTGTCTTAGAGTGCGTATACCTTAAGAATTTTTTCCTTCAGAATTGCCTACAAGGGTACATAGCACGGATACAAATTGGATCTACAAAGGGCAACAGTACATATCACCTTTAAACAGAAAACTACTTGACGTAGTTATTCAAGTTGATTAAAATAGTTGCAACTTTCTGATGATTGGGATGAATTATAGGTACTATTAAACCTACCCTAGCCCTTGGGTTAGCATTCTCAAACTGTGAAATACACCATTTACGCACTTACATACCTCTTAAAGATAGATGTTTTTATTACTTTTCAATCCCAGGTGTAAATATCTCAAGATCAATTTTCAAATGAATAAATAAATAAATAGTGCTTTTAATATGAACTTGCATCAGATATATCTATATTTGTACAAAAGGTAAATGGCAGCTTTCAAACCCTGTTATCCCTTAAATGATATTCTTAGCTATTTTGATTAAACATAAATAACAGAATATTTAAAATCTAAAATAAGAACAAATTAGAAACTAAAAGCTTCACTTATCTTAGTAATATTGCAAGATAAGTTGGAGACAACTTGAAACATCTTGCAATATTACTAAGTTAAGTGAAGCTTTTAGTAGAAGTGAAGCTTCCTGTTCTTATTTTAGATTCTGTTGCTTCACTGTTAATGAATTTCTGTAAATAACTGAAATAACACAAAACATTATTAGTAAGAGGGGTTGGCGAATTCCTCCATAATTAAAGGGAAGAACTATATGTAAGTTGTTTGAAAACAACTTTCCTTAAAGATACATATTTTAGTGTTAAACATTTGCATAATGAATTTAAGACAATCTTACTGGAAACCTATGTAAAATACCACGTGGTACACATTTGTAGGATCAGCCACTTTTTGAACTCGCACACTTTTCAAAATTTGCGTCAATAACATTATAGATTCTTCGATTTGAATAGTAGCTTTCATATTTCTTTTAATTCCTGTAAGAGTACCACTTGCTATTTGACGAGCTTTTGGAAGTGTATGTGTAGTGTACTGATCCATTTCAAAGTATATTTCCTGTTCTTCTGATATATTGGCTTCTTGTACTGTGAAGACATCTATATCTTGGTCTTCTAATATTTTCATTAGCTCTTGTTTTTTAGGCTGGGACATGCCTCCTGCATTCCATTGTAGAATTCTTAAAGTATTGGAATTGTTGTGATGAAATTTGCCTAAAGATGTCCCCACCCGGAGATCCGATTGGGGGACAGTTTAGTTTCTGTTTCCTAGAAAAGGTAACACAGATTAAATCCAAATTGAACATTCCTAACACCAGAGAAAATCTACTTATAAGAGAAAATCCATTGGAATTATTGCAACCTACCTTCAGATTGGAATTAATAGAGGAAATAAGTAAATCAGACACACCAAAAGAAATACAAAAACTTCTATCTCTGGAAACAATCAATACTAGGTATCCCACAGAAGAATGGCTGCACATATATACTGATGGATCCTCCAAGGAAAACCTTACTGGAGCTGGAGTTACGTGTTCACATTTTTCCTTTTATCATTCTGTTGGCAGAGACACAACAAATTATGATGGAGAAATAGAGGCTATATACATTGCTCTCCGACAATTATTAAATCTTCCCTTAAATAAATTTAACAAGGCAGTAATTCTTTCAGATTCTAAAGCTGCAATTCAGGGAATATGTTCAAATACTACAAAGAAGTCAACAAAAATTAGAGAATGCTACAAAATGTTAACACAACTCCAAAAAGTTAATAAGACTGTTCATCTCCAATGGATTCCAGCACACTGTGGAGTCATGGGGAACGAAGCTGCAGACTCACTTGCAAAGAAAGGCACAACAATAAAACCAAAGTCTAAATTCAATTTCTCATATTCCTCAATAAAACGCTTGATCATAAAAAATTTTTGTCATTCATATCTACAAGAAATAGAAACAAATGCCAAAGATAAAAAATGGATTACACTACTTTCCAATCCAGATATAATCCCCCAGAGACCAAGGAAAACAGCTGTTGCAGCCTTCCGACTATTGACAAATCATGACTGCTTGGCAAGTCATCTCTACAGAATAGGTATCTCAGCCTCACCAATATGTGTCCTGTGTAACGATCCAGCAGAAATGAACGAAGACCACTTGAAGACCTGTGAAGCATTAAGATCAGAAGAAACTACAGTTCAAAAGTATTGGAAAGCACGAATGCTAATGGCTTCATTGCCAGATGCAAGGCACTAGAAAACAACAACAACAACATTATAGATTCTAAGACTGTACACCAAATTGCTCTCTGAGAGTCTGTTTCTTTGGCGAGTTTTCAGGAGCTTCATTATAGAGAAATCCTGTTCACAAAGGTGGGTATTACTGTGCATTGTCATAGTTTTTGCTGCATTGGGAAACGCGTATTGTCAAGTTTCCAATAGAATTTGATCAGTGTATCTGAGCACGAATTGTTGAATTTCTCTTGAAGGCAATGATCTCATTGTACTTCTATCAGCTCCAGCTGAACTGCTGCATTATTTACTTTATGTACAATCTATCTTTAAGTACGTGCCCTAGTAGAACACTGTCAGTCACGTTGAGCGTAGTAGACCCTCGCGCTTGCATTTAATTGTATTAGCTTCATTGAGCTTAAGTTTACATGGTTTTTATTAGCATTATCTTACTAGATTGATTGATCAAAGATAGATAAAACGTAGGATGAGTACACTATGCATTATAATTTGTATTATGCTACATGGAAAGATAAATTGTAATATTCAGGTATACAGCTTGTGATTTGAAATGTACTGTCAAAAATAATTTTTTTTCTTTTAAATTCCAGGTATACAATGTCTTTCCCATTAAGACTCATTTAAGAACTTCATATAATTTTTCTCCACACTTATCTGTCTGTGGTTCAAATCCTGGCTATGGCTTTGAATTTTTCAGTTCTGATTCTCTCAAGATTATTTCTAGGGTGATAAAACACACAGAATGGAATAAGTTAGCTAAATGAATGTTAATTGACCTTTTTATTTATGGATGCTCTTTAGCTGCTATGGTTGTCAGCGTCCCATTCTATGTTGGACATGAAAAACTGCTTAATTTTGTTCAGAGGCCTCTTTATCGGACATAAGGTTATTTTATGTGCATAAATCTATTACAGTGCTACTGCCTTTACTCCCCCTTTTAAGGAAGCTGTACTAAAGATGTTTACACCCTCCATTGGTTTGGACCGTGGTCTTGGGGACCAGAGATTAGCATGTTACCTCTAGACCATAGAGGACAACTACGTGCGCTTTCTTTCTTTTCTTTTTCTTCTTCTTTTCCTTCTTCCCTCCATTGTCCGATCAGTTGTGAAACCAAAACTTCAGCGAAAATCAGTTGAAACTTTGTGCAGATGTGTTGTGCATTGTCTCTAGTCTGTCCGTTGATCATATCACATCACATTTGTCAGTTGTGAGTGCTCAGTGAGCACTTAAACTTGCCCAAAACAATAGTCTCCCACCAAATATGAAGTGCATGTTGTAATTAAATTTCTTTATACAGAGAGGTGCAATGCAGCTGGCAGGGTATGAGTTTGTTTTCAAGACACACCGTTATGCTGTTTGTTTATGTACTGAGCTGGAGAAAGTGATCACCCACACAATCTGCAGTGTTGCCAGCTTGTTTTCGACAAAACTAAAATATCTCCATAGGAAATGGTCAGGGACAAAAACATAAGATACAAAATGTGTTCCAAATACCAAGATCTATCACTGGTTTAAATTAATGTAATGACTTCTTTTCCACCTGGTATGTATGTGTAGTGCTAGGATGTTGGCTACAAGTATAACTTATGGAGCACTACACAGTGATCGACGTACCAATGGCAAATAAAGACTTTTGCTATGTTTGACTGCAACAGATTTAGGTGGCTGTGAATATAAAAGAGCATTTATGAAATCAGCACATATTTTTAAATATTTCAGCGATTAATGAAGTCATTTTATGATTTAATTTGGAACATTGTAGAAACAGCCATTTTTACTGGTGTGTTTCTCTTAGTCTGGAATTTTAAGATTAATATTAAATTTACAGCTTACAATTGTATAGTTCCATATTTATCGCTTTTATTTAACATATTTATTTAATTTTTTTCTGATTTAAATGTGTGTCTAATATTTCTCCATCATTTTTCGTCACCACTGGTTATATTAATTTTTAATCAATATAATTCATTTTCTTTACATTAGCTATTAACATTGCTTTCTGTTGCATTTTGTTATTCTTCTTCTTGAACTGAATTTATGTAAATATTTCTTTTTCTTACTTATTTCCATTTACATTAAATTTCTTGGTATATTCTATTTTCGAGCTTTAAATTAAGATTACGATTCATTGACTTTGGAATGGTCAAACCTAGATCGATTCTCATTTCAAGTTTCAAATTAATCATTGTGTGATAAATACACAGTCAACTAAATGTGTGGACATGTTTGATTTCAGCTGCTGTGTTAAAGGTTCTAATCCTGTGGTTGGTGACCGTGTGTTAGTAGAAGCCTCATATAACCCAAACATGCCATTCAAATGGAATGCCACACGAATACAGGTTCTGCCGATGACAGGATCACCAACCGCTCGCACTCCGGCCACTACCAGCAAAAGCTTCGGTACTTCTTCACAGAGCAGCTATAATGCAGTTCCTCCACCAGGTAACTACTATTGAACATTAAACTGCATAATTGAAGTGTACTTCGTGTGAAGTGTAACCTTCGTAATTGAACTGGTAATAATGAGTGAATGTTATGAGTTGAGTTTTGGAACACGCTTGCTTCATTTATGCTGTAAATTAACAGGACATGCGTTAAATGCTCTTGCTTCCATCATCCGCTGTAAATGGACTGTTGGCGTTGGCATCCTCTACCCTCTGGTCCCCAGTAGATGGCATGATAAACTTGTATACATTTCTGGAGGCAGGATTTCAAAGTTAATTGTATGACTATGTTTTAGAATGAAAATCTTCTCCCATATGGCAAGTTGTAGTGGGTGGTTCACTTCTTTTAACAGTTTGGAGTTTGTGTCTGTTTCATGGTGGGTTTCCCAAATGTGTGCTGCAACAGCTGATTTGTGTGTCCGTTTATATTTAATGTTTTCTGAAAGTATAATGGTGGTGCCATGGCTGAGTGGTTAGACCGCTCGCCTACCACCTAGGCAGGACCCGCATATGGTATTCATGGTGGAAGAAGTGGCGTCTGGGTAGGTTTTCTCCGGGTTCTCTGGTTTCCCCTGCCATTCATTCCACCAATTGCTCCGTTATCACCCTTCCAGTCGTCCATTTTGCCTGCATTTCATATCATCCTCTTCCTCACTATCATACCTGGTGCTTGGCTGACTACCTACTTCCAAGTCTTCACTGTGTCTGGTCCAGAGGTACCCTCTGCTCCCCGACAGGCATCTGACTCTAGGCTGGCTTGTAAGTCCCACATAAAGGGAGGGTAATCAGGGAAAGAAAGAAGAAAAAACACTTATTTATTGACAATAACACTGGTAGACAAAATTCAACTTTATAAAATTTTTGAGTAGCAAAATGGGTTGTCCTTATGTATTTCGACCTGCTGAACACAAATTGGCATTGGTTTTTCTACAACTCCCACAGCTTTTGTGTAAATCACATTAGTCACTATATAACTCTATTCGGTTTTTGTGATGCTCAAACAGTGTGATTTGGTCTGTAAATGCTAATATATCAACACAAAGTCCATGAAATGCTAGTGAAATATATTTTCATACATACCTAAATTATTTTTGTATATTTACTGCACTTGCTTTTGTGAAAAAGTACCGTTTTGAAGCTAGTTTTGAAGCCATCAACAAATAATTGCCATTCTGCTGGTAAATGTTTCATTCCCATGGTATTAAATAGACCATTCACGTCATTGCACTAACAGAGTGAATCTTCCTTGACAAAGAATGATACAAAGGCATCTTGACAATGTCAAAAGGAGAAAACCTTAGCATCTTTATGTAGTAAATTCCACTGCCTCAGATGCAAACCCAAAAGTTTAACTTGTTTCTTAGAAGGATTTAGGTCCCTCTCAAGGTCATTCAAATCTTTTTGTGTCAGGAAATGTCGTCATTCCTTCGTAATCAGAGCAGAGCTTGCTTTCTCTGTGTCTGTACTAGCTTCGACCTGGGTTTCATCTTCAAATAAACATGTATCTGGAACAGGTAAGTAGAAACTGTTTGGCACGGGTCAAATAGTTGACTCAATATAGGGATACTTGATCTTCTTTCTACCCTTGTGCTTCTTCCCTGCTATTTTAACCATGCATCATCTACATGATTGTTTGGTTCTCTCTATATCATTGGAAAACCAAAAGGCATTGCAACTTTGACTTTTCTCTTCACCCAATCATTAAGACAAGACAAATAGTTGACACACATATGTGGTGCCCATTTTCGGTCCTAATTACATAACTTTGCACCTGAAATAAAGTTCATACAGTTTCTTCACTATGGGATCAATGTCTTCTGCATGATATAATACTGTACTATTTCACCCTGTATATACATTTAATAAAAGTGCAAGCCTTTTGATATTGTAAATCATACAATTGTGCTGCCACTGACTTTCCTTCCACCTGTGTTATTTATGTATTTATTATTGACAAACTTGTGTACATTAGTCAGAATACATGAATCATTGAAAATTATTATCATCTGCATAAAATTGAAGCAACTTTCTACTTGCTATACAGTTCAGTAAATGGTACTGATCACATGTTTGGTCACTTACAGTACAGAGACACAGATTCGAGGCGATGTGAAACCCTTTCTGATTGTATATCCATGTGCAGCAGTCCTCGTGAACACGTGTCACAAGGGAATTCCTATATACACCTGGTTGCAGTTATTACATTCTATTTGGTAGATTCCAGATATTTTATTTGTTACAATGCTGTCTTTAGTGTTTGAGCCAAGTAAATTTTTAACACTATATCTGTTAATTGGAGCCAATTGTATATTGTATTCTTTAAAAATCTTTTTGAATTTGTCAAATATCTTGGATGGTATGTGAATTTTTTGAATGACATTGAATTTTGAAACGAAAACAAAAGAGCATTTCAGATGTATAAAACACAAACATTTAGAAAAATCAGCAGTTGCTATCCATTTTTGGAAAGAAAATTATATTAATCCAGATCCAAAATTATTAAAACACATCTGGAAATCAGGAATTGTCAACTTGGGAACAGATCTTTATCTGGAAAAACAAAGACCAAGTTTCCAATTTTGATATACCACAAGGCGATTCATTATACAAGTTCCTAAAACCATCACCAAAGCAGTCTACAGAAGACACCAGCCCTGGGAACCAACCTCTACAGTTCAGTCGATGTCTGGTTGATAATGGAGGAAAGCTAACCTTCGAAATATGTACTGGGGAAATTTAAAAGTGAATGTTGTTTAGTCTTATTAATCAACTCAAAATTCATATTTAATGAGATAAGAAGCAGTCAAAACCACCTTCCTGTGGAGAGTACAGAGGATACCTTCCATTCTGCCCACTTCCATCTTTGCATCGGGCTACAAAGTATGACATCACAGTGTATTGAGTTGGTGCTGACTGTCCTAGCTCTTAAAAATAGAGGCATAACTCATAACTCATGTAAAGGATCCCCAAGGCCCAATATGGTTCACGGTTCCATCATAATTTTATCATCAAGCTACCACTGGAGATAATAACTGGGCACCTTCAGATACCATTGGGGAGCATTGGAATCAGCAGTAAACAATAACTGTTTCATGTTGTTGAAAAATATTTTTAAAAGTTTTTAATATATAATTTGAGGGTTTAAAAGGGCAAATAATTTTAATAGATCCACCCACTTACCTTCATTATAATGGTTCAGGTACAAATCCTGATCTTCTGATGGTGTCATCTGACATAATTGATAATACAAAAAGAGAAATAATAGAAGACCCAGGTTTAGGCCACAGAATCACCATAAACTCCATAAGAGGTCTAATAAATAAAAGTAACAAACCAAAAATTAAAACTTCTTGGAATTTTAAAAAAGCAGATTGGTCCAGTTTCCAAAATGAGATAGAAGGGAAGTGTAATATACTGTTAGAATCAGAGTTCAAGTCAACAGATGAAATGAATAAAAAAATTTGTGAAATATTATTGACAGCAGCCAAAACACATATCCCCAAAGGAAAGTTAAAGAAATATAGCTACTTTTGGTCTCCATCTTTATCTAAGTTAAAACACGAAAGAAATATAGCAAGAGTCAAAGCCGAAAGAACCAAGTGTCCAGAACATGTACAAAACTGGAGAAGAAAAGCAGCCATTTTTAAGAAAGAATTAATTACAGCAAAGAGGGCCAGTTTCACAAATTTTGTAGAACATATGGACTATAGGAAAGATGGAAATAAAATATACAAATTCCTTAATAAAACAAAATTATCAAAAAATACAACTGAACCATTAAAACATAATAACAAAAGCTTAACTACAGATACGGAAATAGCAGAATCCCTTAACAAGTTTTATGCTCAGTCACAAAGAATACCCCAAGCATATAAAAAACAAGATAAGGCTATCCAAAAAACTATCAGAGAAACTAATAAGCTAAAAGGTATACGAAATGATATTTTTATTCAGGATTTTAACGAAACAGAACTGGATTTAGCAATAGAACAATTACAGAACAAAAAATCTCCAGGACCTGACAAGATCCACCCAGAGTTTATTAAACACCTTGGCAGGAAAGGAAAAGAAATCCTACTTAAACTATATAACACGTGTTGGAGAATGACTGTACCTTCCGACTGGAAAAAAGCCATTATCATCCCGATTTTAAAGAAAAACAAACCCTCAAACAATATTAATAGTTTCAGGCCAATATCTTTGACCAGTGTTATTGCAAAAGTGATGGAAAGAATGGTGGCATCTAGACTTAACTGGTTCCTAGAATATTACAACTTAATTAATAGTTCACAGACCGGCTTCAGACAGAATCATAGTACAAGTGAAAATGTACTCCTACTAAGCCAAGACATCAAGGAAGCTTTCAATAGAAAGGAGGATACCTTGGCAGTATTCATTGATTTTAAATCAGCATATGACTCAGTCTGGAGAAACAAATTAATTGAGAAGTTGCAATCAATAGGTGTGAAAAGTAACATGCTTAAATGGATAACTCAGTTTATTTCACAAAGATTTTGTGCCACAAAATATAATACATACATTTCCAAATATAAACAAACACACCGAGGACTTCCACAAGGTGCTGTTCTGAGCACAACACTCTTTAACATATATATAAATGACCTTCCATCAATAATAACAACTTTAGAAACCAAAATTGCTTTATTTGCTGACAATGTAGTCATTTGGACTTCAGGCTCCCCAAAAAAAAAAAACGAATTAATTAAAGACAGAATAGAAACAGCCCTAAACAAAGTACATGAATGGAGCTCCAAAAACCTCATGACTATCAATGTGGAAAAAACAAATTATGAATTATTTACACTAAAATACAAACCAGTTAATATTAGCATAAATTATAATGGTAAACCACTCAAAGCAGTTGATGATGCCAAATACTTAGGCATCACTTTCGACAGAAAGCTAAGTTGGAAAAAACATATAACAAACATCTCAGATAAGGTTGAAAAGAAACTGCAAATCCTGAAAAGGTTAGCTGGTGCTAAATGGGGCTGCTCAAGGAGAGTCCTTAACACAACATACAAAATGTATGTTAAACCAAACCTCTTGTACTGTTCTGAAGCTTTAATAACGGCAGCAAATGCTAACATCAATAAACTTGAACAAATACAAAATCAGGCTCTTCGCCTAATCACTGGAGCAGTTAAATCCACACCTATTGATGCCATGCTTGCCTTAACACGGACCCCATCAATAACAACAAAAATAGAAGAACAAGCATTGCTCCAACACGAGAAAATGTTACGACTGCCAAACTCTAAATGGACAGAAGAGAACCTCCCCCCTTCAATCCTTAAAACTCATAATAGTTTCCTAGAAAAGGTAACACAGATTAAATCCAAATTGAACATTCCTAACACCAGAGAAAATCTACTTATAAGAGAAAATCCATTGGAATTATTGCAACCTACCTTCAATTTGGAATTAATAGAGGAAATAAGTAAATCAGACACACCAAAAGAAATACAAAAACTTTAGCTCTGGAAACAATCAATACTAGGTATCCCACAGAAGAATGGCTGCACATATATATTAATGGATCCTCCAAGGAAAACCTTACTGGAGCTGGAGTTACGTGTTCACATTTTTCCTTTTATCATTCTGTTGGCAGAGACACAACAAATTATGATGGAGAAATAGAGGCTATATACATTGCTCTCCGACAATTATTACATCTTCCCTTAAATAAATTTAACAAGGCAGTAATTCTTTCGGATTCTAAAGCTGCAATTCAGGGAATA
Organism: Tenodera sinensis; assembly: GCA_030765045.1. Taxonomy (NCBI): domain Eukaryota; kingdom Metazoa; phylum Arthropoda; class Insecta; order Mantodea; family Mantidae; genus Tenodera; species Tenodera sinensis. Next base: position 8,942,314 of record CM060970.1, read on the forward strand.
TGTTCAAATACTACAAAGAAGTCAACAAAAATTAGAGAATGCTACAAAATGTTAACACAACTCCAAAAAGTTAATAAGACTGTTCAGCTCCAATGGATTCCAGCACACTGTGGAGTCATGGGGAATGAAGCTGCAGACTCACTTGCAAAGAAAGGCACAACAATAAAACAAAAGTCTAAATTCAATTTCTCATATTCCTCAATAAAACGCTTGATCGTTAAAAAATTTTCTCATTCATACCTGCAAGAAATAGAAACAAATGCCAAAGATAAAAAATGGATTACACTACTTTCCAACCCAGATATAATCCCCCAGAGACCACAGAAAACAGCGGTTGCAGCCTTCCGACTATTGACAAATCACGACTGCTTAGCAAGTCATCTCTACAGAATAGGTATCTCAGCTTCACCAATATGTGTCCTGTGTAACGATCCAGCAGAAATGAATGAAGACCACTTGAAGACCTGTGAAGCATTAAGATCAGAAGAAACTACAGTTCAAAAGTATTGGAAAGCACGAATGCTAATGGCTTCATTGCCAGATGCAAGGCGCTAGAAAACAACAACAACAACAACAATAATTTTAATAGCAGTTAAACTTTTAGCACATGTTATCTTCTTTCTTGAAAGTTTGAAAACAGTGTTATAATAATTTAAACCAGCGGCCACCAAGTGGATCAACTTTGTGCTAGAGCAAATGACGCAGCACTGTGCACTGCCACAGGTGCCGTACGATTTCAGTTTGAGGCAAGACGTGGAAGTGGACAGCAGTGTCGTCTCGTCCCTTGTGGTTTGTTTTCGTAAACATCATGTCGGCTGTAGAATGTAATGTGACACGTAGGGCATCTACTCCTACATTTATGCCTTCATGGGAAGAGAGTTTCTTTTTTATAGAAAGTGGGGGAATGGCAAAATGTTTAGTTTGTGGCAAGGTTTTGCATGCAATACGAAAGTTCAATTTGCAAAGACATTACCCAACTCACACGAGTGAATATGACAGTTACCAAGGAGAGGAACGTGCATTATTAGTAGGAAAACTGAAGGAAAAGCTGCTGGAAAATAGTGACGACCATAACATCAGTGAGTCGGCTGTTCTCCTCAGTTTCAAAATCTGCTTCCAAATAGCAAGAAAACTAAAACCCTTTACAGATGGTGAATTTATAAAGGAGTGTATCACCATAGCAGCAGAGTAACTGTGTCCGCAACAAGTCCAGGAATTCGAGGCCATAAGTTTGTCACCTTCGACCATGGCCCGTCGTGTGCAAGATTTAGGAGACGATGTTCAGTTGCAACTTCTGGACTTATGTAAATCATTTATGCATATTTCCTTGGCTATTGATGAGAGTGGTGATATATCTGATACAGCCCAACTTGCAATATTTATAAGGGGTGTAGATTCAGAGCTTCAGATTAAACAAGAACTGTTAGATCTTGTTGCAATGAAGGATACTACAAAAGGATCAGATATTTTTTTGTGTCTTGAAGAGCTTATTGAAAATTTAGGTCTGCCTTGGGATAAATTGGTATCTCTGTCTACTGACATAAATAATGAGGTTATACCTGTACATTGTGTTGTGCATCAAGAGAGTCTCTGTGCCAAAAGCATTAAAATGAGCAGTGTGATGAACGTTGTGACGAAAACAACTAATGCAATTAGGTCAAAAGGGCTCAGTCATCGTCAGTTTCAAAGCTTCTTAGAAGAGTGCAATAGTGAGTATGGTACTTTACCATACTATTGTGAAGTTCGATGGCTAAGTCGTGGAAAGTTACTAGATCGATTCTTCGAACTGCGCAATGAAATATCATGCTTTATGGAGCAAAAAGGAACACCTGTACAGGACTTAAATGACGAGAAATGGGTTTCCGACTTGGCGTTCATGGCAGACGAGGCAGAACATATCAATATACTGAATAAATCGCTGCAAGGAAAGCATCAACTCATCACAGACTTGTGTGATAGTATCAGAGCATTTAAAATGAAACTATTCTTATGGGAAAGGCAGTTAACTTCAAAGAACTTGATACATTTCCCAAAACTCTCAACAGTTCAGAAATTTGTTCAGGTCATGGACTTGCAAGAATATGTTCAAATATTAAGAGAGTTGAACCAAGAATTTCAGAAAAGATTTCAAGACGTGGAGCAATTAGAGCCAATTTTCCAAATATTTGCTGAGCCTTACTCTACAGACGTTGATAATGTTCCATCTGAATTGCAAATTGAACTTATCGATTTGCAATGCAATCGTCAACTGAAAAATAAATTCCAAAATAGAATTAGTTTAAGTGATTTCTATTCACATTTTCCAAGAAATACATTTCCTCGACTACATAGAAATGCCGCTCGTGTTCTGTGTATGTTCGGATCCACATATGTATGCAAACAATTTTTTTCGCTAATGAAATTAAACAAAAACCGCTGCAGAAGTCAATTGTCAGATCAGAACTTAAAATGTCAACTTAGACTAGCTGCTGCACAAACATTGATACCTAATTTTGAAAAACTAGTGCGTCAAAAGAGACAACAAAAATCTAGAAAACTAGGTTCCATTTCTGAGTAATATGTTGTGCTTATTGCTTTTCTTCGAGCTGCTATTTAATACGGCTGTGTTGTAAGTAGATTGTAGATTTTCATTTTGTTTAAACTATTAATTAATTGTTCATTTGTTTTTTCATTAAAAGAAAAGTACATAGTTAAATGATAATGAAAGAAATGTTATATTAAAACAATTTATATAACAATTATATCCCTCAAATTACAATTCCATTATTATTGTTGCACACTCAATTGTGCTTTTAAATTACAAAACCGGCATTCCGTCACTGCGCAGAAGGTTACATAGTGTACGGTAGACTATTCCGGCGTGCAACGGGTAAACTTGCACGACCTGCTGTGCACACTGTGCATTGAGATGGTGGCTGCTGATTTAAACCAAAAAGGTAAGTCGATTAATAACCAATGTTTCGGAGGGTAATTATTATTTATTTATGCCAACAAACTTACTGTTGGTGTTTTTAAACCCACAAGCCGTGTGTGGGCAAAGTTTGAGAGGTAGAACTGGAACTTAAAAATTCAATGCCACAACTGAGATTTGAACCACAGACCTTCCGCTTACTGGGCGGCTGCTCTACCACTGAGCTATTGTGACAAACTGCCAGAATGGCATTAAATTCTCAAACCAGTTCATATTTCTCCTGGTAAACCACAATAGCTCAGTGGTAGAGCAGCCGCCCGGTAAGCGGAAGGTCTGTGGTTCAAATCCCAGTTGTGGCATTGAATTTTTAAGTTCCAGTTCTACCTCTCAAACTTTGCCCACACACGGCTTGAGTGTTTGAAAACACCAATAGTAAGTTTGTTGGCATAAGTAAATAATAATTACCATCTGAAGGTTATTTAATCCTGGGACATAAAGTACTTACAATAGTAAGTCACCATTGGGGTAATTGTCTCTGATGTGAGACTGCCTTTGTGGTTTACCAGGAGAAATATGAACTGGTTTGAGAATTTAATGCCATTCTGGCAGTTTGTCACAATAGCTCAGTGGTAGAGCAGCCGACCGGTAAGCGGAAGGTTTGTGGTTCAAATCCCAGTTGTGGCATTGAATTTTTAAGTTCCAGTTCTACCTCTCAAACATGTTTCGGAGGCTGACTTTCCTCCATTACCAATCAAACATCGTCTGTTTCTCCCTGCTGTGAATGGCGATGTTTCCTCTGAGGTCTCCTCTGGTGGTGGTTCAAGGAACTTGCTGAAAATATCCTTCTTGGGGATGTCGAAAATTCATTTTTCAAAATGAAGATTTGTTCCCACGTGGAGAGCTCTTGTTTTCCCGTTATGTGTTTGGGGAGTTTCATTTTTGGCTTTATTGTGTTCTTTGTCCAAAAGTGAGTGGCAACTGCTGATTTTTCCAACTGTTTGTTTTTTATGTTTCTAAAGTATTCCTTGGATCTTATTTCTAAAGATCTTTTGGTTTTTTCTATAGACACTTCATTGTAGTCACTGCATACAATTTGGTGTATGCCATATTTTTTATTAGGTGGAATGGCATCTTTGATGTTTGAGTTCAGTAGATTTTTATAGCTCCAAACAAAATATCCCCCTCAAACTAATGGTTTAGCAATGGGCAACCCTCTCTTACCATTCCTGGCAGATATTTACATGAGTGCATTTGAAATAAGAATCACCAAAGGTTTGCTGTGAAAAGCCAGAGCCAAAATTCCTCAAACACATAACGAGAAAGCAAGAACTGTCCACATGGGAACAAATCTTCATTTTGAGAAATAGAAACAGGGTATTCAATTTTGACATACCCCAGAGGAAACATCACCATCCACACCATGGAGGACCAGTCGATGTCTGGTTGATAATGGAGGAAAGTCAACCTCCAAAACATGTTGCAGGGATAAATTATAAGTAAGTTTGTGTAGTATTATTAATCGGCTCACCTTTTTCAATTAAATTTTAGTACATGGCCAGGATTTTCTTAACTAAATTCAACTTTAAAAGTTATAGGGGATATCTGTTAAAAGGAGATTTAGTGCAGCCTTCCAACACGAGGTAATACATTTTTAACTGCTTATTTTTATTTGTAGCAGATGAAAATTCCAGCAGTAGCTTTGGACGAAGTAGTCGCAAGATGAATCTAAGCAGCAGCCGCAGAGACAGATCAAAGGAGCGCAGTCGTGATGATGACGATGAAGCTGAGAGGAAGAAGAGACGAGAAGAGAGAGCAAGGTTCGCAAACATGTTTTAGAGAGCCTCAACAGTGTGTTTGTGTTGAAATAGGAAATGCAGTTTTGTTTAGTATTTAAAATTGTGTAAAATGTGAGGTTGTAGCTTAACTGATACCAAACATTTGTTGGTAATATAAAACTGATGAAAATGAAGTGTTTAAAACAGTAGAGCATATTGATAAATTGAAAAATATGTAGATATTTCAAAACACATTCTGCTCCAACTTACTTATAATTATGTTAATCACATGACTAGTTTGGGAGAGGTCCTCTTCATCATTCAAGTCGATCAATAGGTGAATGGTAGGGAGGACCCTCTCCGAAACTAGTCCTGTGATTAACATAATTACAAGTAAGTTGGAGCAGAATGTGTTCAAAAATATCTACATATTTTTTAATTTATTGTAGATATTTTGAGAAAAATGGTTTCTGATTTTAATTAACAAGCATAATTGTTTTATAATCAGTAAACTCTGCACATTAAATAAAAATTTGGCAGTACTAAATTTATATATTAATAATCTTGTAGGTGTACCTGAAAATATGCCTCAAGAGATTTTAAGAAAAAGAACACACTCCCATGCTTCACATATTTTTAATTAAACTGACTGCTGATTTGGATGGTTATATCATTTGGAATGATAATGGTTACAACAATTCAATGTATGTTACAGGGAACGCGAAGAAAAGGAGAAACGAAGTCCATCAGTTCGTCGACGCAGCAAAAGTCCTAGACCAGCACCTCGACGAAGAACCAGAATAGTGCCACGCTACATGGTTCAGATTCCAAAAATAGCACTTGACATGTAAGTATTTTATTACCATTATCATTGACAATATCAATGTTGAAGATATTGTATGAGGTAAATAAGGGGATGTAAACCTTAAGGATGTAGGTTCATTATATGTCCCCATTGTACCATATTTGCTCCATTTTAATGGAGTTATAGCCAAAAAAGAAATTGGGAGCATCGTACAAATAGGTATTACAGAAAATTGAAGTAAGAAGTGTATTACTGAATTATGAATTTAATACCTACGTTTTATTAAACACTTGTTTAAGGGGTACAATTGGAACTGAAAAATTCAATGCCACAGACCTTCCGCTACACGGATGGCTGCTCTAACCACTGAGCTATTCTGACAACCTGCCAGTATGAAATTGAATTCTCCAACCGATTAGTATTTTTCCCACTAGCCTACATCTCACATCAGACATTAATACCCCAAGGGTGACTTACAATCATAAGTACTTCATATCCCAGAATTAAATAACCTTCAGATGGTAATTATTATTTATTTATGCCAACAAACTTACTGCTAGTGTGTTTAAAAACACCAGTAGTAAGTTTGTTGGCATAACCAAGTAATAACTAGCTATTGTTACTTGCTTACTACTTTACTACTTTGCACCCTTTCATTTGTATCATTTCACAAGTCACTACACAGTATTCTCTTCTCTTCCATCCACTCCATCACTGTAACATCTGTCGGCCTTGGTGGCTCAGTTGGTTAGACACTGGCCTGCTGATCCCAAGGTTGCGGGTTCAAGTGTGCTTAAAAACGACAGCTCCATATTAGTAGATTTACTGGCATGTAAATGAACTCCTGCAGGACAAAATTCAGGTACTCCGGCGACGCTAATGTGATCCTGGCAATTGACAGCATCGTTGAACAACAAAATAATAATTAACTGCAACATCCACTGCAGTATGGCGTCACTTCTTAGGACCACGTTCCTTTTTTCGTGGCTTTAGGTTTATCTCTCTGATTTCACCAGTAAGAAACCTTTTTATGAATCGATGTTCAATCTGACACAGACAGGTACAAGAGAAATTCACTTTAAATAAAGTTGCTGCTGTTGTGACCAAAGATCTTTTACTAGTAAGAAGAAAGCAGGTAGAAGGGCTGAAGCTACTAATGAGTAAATGTCAATGTGTAATTCCCAGAATTAGAGCCTGTCTCAAATTAACATGTCTAACATACGACCCCAGTGTCTGTTTGTGTTGTCTACTACACCAGGAGGTTTACCCTTTCTAAAACTCACATTATGTACATAATGAGTACTCCTCAAAATGTTCCTCATCAACACTAGGTTTGGATTTCTTGGGCCAGTTTCACCAACAAGTCTTGAAACTGATATAACACTGAAGCAAATTCTGTTTTGATCTGTTAGCTTTTACAATTGAACTCGGTGTTAACTGAACATTGGTGTAACCCTGAGCTAAGGCATATGTTGATATTGGAAAATGGCTGTACCAAACCAAACTGTTATGCAAGTTTGCTGTATGTGGTATTTAAGAATGCCATTTCTAATGGAAGAATGACTGTGCTTCATATTAAATTTGAAAATCTGAAAAAGGAGGAACTTTTAAAGTAATACAGACTTTCCAAAATGGTTGTGAGAATTATGTTACATCAAATACCGACATTAGGTTAGAATATGAGATTATTACTGGCACTTTTCATTTGATGGAAAATGTTGGAATTTCAAAGCTACCGTCTGAGTGTATTTGGATGGTTTCCAAAGCAATTGCCTCAGGTAGCTAACAGAATTTTTGTTTGTTGATATTTAATCGGTCATAATACATTTTTCCACGCTTTAATTTCAATGTAGTGAGCACCGTTCTGGTTTAAACCATTATAAATGTTTTTCGCACCCAACTATTTTAGTATTGCATTTTATACTGGCATAAAATCATCACAATTGGTTATTGGAACTGAAATCAAGTGTATTTCAATGACAGGTGTATTGTTATTCTTTAATATAAGTCCACCAGTTTTTTGTACATGATACTGCTTTTATACTTGTCAGTAATGAGATCTCCAATTAACAATTTTTGAGTGGTGAACCTTTAATTCCTCTGCATATGGATTTTTTCAATTGACATAATACTAATCTCAATCAATAAAATCACATGGCATGAACCTAAGTAGTTCTTTGTTACTGACACACAGTCAAACCATTATTTTAATAATTTACCTCTGGATGCATTTCATGATTAAATGAGCAAAAATGATCCACCACAGCTGATTATTCATCTGTTTATATTTAACATAAATGCCACCTCACACATTACGCCACCAGTCTCCACCCCACACATTACACCACCAATATCCACCCCATACATTACACCACCAATCTCCACCCCACACATTACGCCACAAGTCTCAACCTCACACATTATGCCACAAGTCTCAACCTCACACATTATGCCACAAGTCTCAACCCCACACATTACGCCACCAATCTCCACCCCACACATTACACCACCAATATCCACCCCATACATTACACCACCAATCTCCACCCCATACATTACGCCACAAGTCTCAGCCTCACACATTACGCCACCAATCTCCACCCCACACATTACACCACCAATATCCACCCCATACATTACACCACCAATCTCCACCCCACACATTACGCCACAAGTCTCAACCTCACACATTATGCCACAAGTCTCAACCCCACACATTACACCACCAGTCTCCACCCCACACATTACACCACCAATCTCCACCCCACACATTATGCCACCAGTCTCCACCTCACACATTACGCCACCAATCTCCACCCCACACATTATGCCACCAGTCTCCACCTCACACATTATGCCACCAATCTCCACCCCACACATTACGCCACAAGTCTCAACCCCACACATTACGCCACCATTCTCCACCTCACACATTATGCCACCAAACCCAACCTCACACATTACGCCACCAATCTCCACCCCACACATTATGCCACCAGTCTCCATCTCACACATTATGCCACCAATCTCCACCCCACACATTATGCCACCAGTCTCCACCCCACACATTACGCCACCAGTCTCCACCACACATGCCACCAGTCTCTACCTCACACATTAGGCCACAACCCACCTCGCACATTACGCCACCTCACACATTAGGCCACAACAACCCACCTCACACATTACGCCATCAGTCTCCACCTCACACATTAGGCCACAACAACCCACCTCACACATTACGCCACCAGTCTCCACCTCACATTACGGCACCACTCCACCTCACACATTACGCCACTACACCCCACTTCACACATTACGCCACCAGTCTCCACCTCACATTACACCACCATTCTCCACCTCACACATGCCACTACACCCCACTTCACACATTACGCCACCAGTCTCCACCTCACATTACCCCACCAGTCTCCACCTCACATTATGCCACCAGTCTCCACCTCACAGATGCCACCAGTCTCCAACTCACACAACCCCACCAAGTCTCCACCTCACACATTATGCCACCACACACCATCTCACACATTATGCCACCAGTCTCCACCTCACATTACGCCACCAGTCTCCACCTCACACATTAAGCCACTACACCCCACCTCACACATTACCCCAGCAGTCTCCACCTCACATTACACCACCAGTCTCCACCTCACACATGCCACTACACCCAACTTCACACATTACGCCACCAGTCTCCACCTCACATTACCCCACCAGTCTCCACCTCACATTATGCCACCAGTCTCCATCTCACAGATGCCACCAGTCTCCAACTTACACAACCCCACCAAGTCTCCACCTCACACATGCCACCACACACCATCTCACACATTATGCCACCAGTCTCCACCTCACATTACGCCACCAGTCTCCACCTCACACATTAAGCCACTACACCCCACCTCACACATTACCCCAGCAGTCTCCACCTCACATTACACCACCAGTCTCCACCTCACACATGCCACTACACCCAACTTCACACATTATGCCACCAGTCTCCACCTCACATTACGCCACCAGTCTCCACCTCACACATTAAGCCACTACACCCCACCTCACACATTACCCCAGCAGTCTCCACCTCACATTATGGCACCAGTCTCCACCTCACATTATGCCAGCAGTCTCCACCTCACACATTACGCCACCACACCACCTCACACATTATTCCACCACAGTCCACCTCACATTACGCCACCACAGTCCACCTCACTTATGCCACCTCACCCATTATGCCACCAGTCTCCACCTCACACATGCCACCAGTCTGCATCTTATCTACACATTATGCCACCAGTCCCCACACTTATGCCACCACACCTCACCTCACACATTATGCCACCAGTCTCCACCTCACATTACGCCACCAGTCTCCACGTCACACATTACTGCACTACACCCCACCTCACACATTACCCAGCAGTCTCCACCTCACACATTATGCCACCAGTCTCCACCTCACATTACGCCACCAGTCTCCACGTCACACATTACTGCACTACACCCCACCTCACACATTACCCCAGCAGTCTCCACCTCACACATTATGCCACCAGTCTCCACCTCACATTACGCCACCTTACCTCACATTACTCCACCACAGTCCACCTCACACATTACGCCACCAGTCTCTACCTCACACATTATGCCACCACATTCCACCTCACACATTATGCCACCAGTATTCACCTCACACATTACGCCACCAGTCTCTACCTCACACATTACGCCACCAGTCTCCACCTCACACATGCCACCAGTTTCCACCTCACACATTATGCCACCAGTCTCCATCTTATCTACACATTATGCCACCAGTCTCCATCTCACACATGCCACCAGTCTCCACCTCACACATTACGCCACCAGTCGCCACCTCACACATCACACCACCAGTCTCCACCTCACACATTATGCCACCAGTCTCCACCTCACACATTATGTCACCACACCCACCTCACATTATGTCACCACACCTTACCACACACATTATGCCACCACACTCTACCTCACACATGCCACCACACTCCACCTCACACATGCCATCACACCCCACCTCACATTATGCCACCAGTCTCCACCTCACACATTACGCCACCATTCTCCACCTCACATTATGCCACCAGTCTCCACCTCACACATTATGCCACCACACCCATATCACACATTACGCCACCACACCTCTCCTTATACATTACGCCACGACACTCCACCTCACACATTACACCATCACACCCAACCTCACACATGCCACCACACATTCCTCCTCACATTACGCCACCACACCTCACCACACACATTACACCACCACACTCCACCTCACACATTACACCCCACCTCACATCATGCTGCCACACCCCACCTCTCACATCATGCCGCTGCACCTCACATGCAACCACACCCCATTTCACACATGCCATCAGACACCCCACCTCACACATGTCATCACACTGCACCTCAGTTATTGCACCTCCACCCACCCTACCTCACATTATGCCGTTACATCACACATACCACCACATACCCCACTTCATCACACAGCACCACACCCCAACACTTACATGCCACTACACTCCATGAATCACTCCACACACCAAGCCACCACACACCCTACCTCACATAACATGCCACCACACATCCCTCCTCGCAGAGCACACCACCATATACCCACATCACGCTACCATACTCATCACCTCACACCATGCAACCACACCCCACCATTAAAACCATGCCACCACATCCAACCACACTCCACACACCATGCCACTGCACACCCCAAATCACACACACCCCCACTGTACACACCTCATCACACAACACAACACCACACACCTCACCTTACGCACGACACCACACACCTCACACACCATACCACTATTCTACCACACTCCACACACACCATGCCACTGCACACCCCACCTCACACACCACCCCACTGCATACCCCACCATACACTGCTGTCACACCCCACTACACACTACCCCACCACCTACATCATGCCACCACATACCTCACCACACCCATAGTGCCACCCACATCATACCACCACATACCTCACCACACCCATCGTGCCACCACACCCCACCACCCACATCACTGCAATTAGACTCTTTGTAGGGGCAATAATATATTTGAATTATACTCAGGGGTCTCCGTCTAGGGTATATGTGAATGGCAACCACAAGGTACCCAAACTGAGCAGAACATTACTTCCACTTAGTGGTGTTTTGCTCCTCACTGTAAATTTTCTATCTGACCTTACCTTGGTCATCTCTTGTTCTCTTCCAACCCCGATGCTATTAGGGTTCCTGAGGGCTAGGGAGTCTTTATTTTTCCAACCTCTCCATTTCTCTAATTTCTCTATAAAACCTTAACCCCTAACATGCTGACCTGTCATGGCATGTAATACGTCCTCTGATTGGTAATCAGAGAATATGGTAGGTGAATTTATTTTGATAATTCTCTTGGTCAGGTCAGTGAGACCCGTAAACCAACGACAGGTGTGGTCCTCCAGACATTCTGAGGGTTGTGAGAGAGCGATGTGAGCGCCAAAACATAAAAATATGGTGCTCTCTAAAATGCAGTTACATTTAGCTAAGTCTCTTCAATATTTATGAAATATGACTCGAGGGGTAAAATGTTCCGGAGTTAAAATAGTCCACCATTCGGATCTCCGGGTGGGGACTACTTCTCGAGAACCAAAACATTATATTAATAGAAGATCTAACATCAGACTTCTACAATGGAATGCAGGTGTCTCACACAAACAAAAAGAGTAGATCTGAATAAAATTGTATTTGACTATAACATGGATATATTTGTAATACAAGAAGCAAATCTAACAAATGAACAACTTAAATACTTCAATTTTACTGGATTTTTACTACACTTACTACCCAAAAATAGACAGATAAGTAGTGAAATATTAGTTGGAGTCAAAAAGGATATTAAATCCTCCTTTGAAATTGTTAAAGAAATGGATAACACAGATAAAAGTGAATTAATAAAGCTAAATTTTTGGGATAACAAAACACATCTACATTTATACAGTATTTACAATCCTCCCAGGAATGAACCAGATCTCTCACTTATTGACCAAATAAATAAAACAATCGTAATTAGGGATTTCAATGCCCATTCCAAAAGATGGGGTTATGAAAAAGTGTATTTTACAGGGAAGATAGTGGAAGAATATGGAAATACTAACCAACCATTACCCCATTGAATATGAAATAGAAAAAGCGGCTCTTATTCAACACAAAAAGTTGATCAGACTCCCATTCAATACATGGCACAAAAGAAATTTTACACATACACTAAAGACTCAGGAGAGCTTTCTTTCCAAAATTCAAGACATCAAGAAAAATGTACACCTTCCTAATTCAAAGGAAAACTTCATATCTAAAGTCAATCCAACACATACATTAGACATCACATATTATTTACACCTGACAGAAGAAGTTAAGAAATATCTAAAGTCAATCCAACACATACATTAGACATCACATATTATTTACACCTGACAGAAGAAGTTAAGAAAAGTGATACTCCAACTAGTGTTCTAAAATTATTGACATTAGAGACAATCCATACTATATTTCCAGAACATGAGTGGCTCCATATTTATACTGATGGATCATTAATATCAAACCAAGGTGCTGGAGTCACATGTCACCTCTTTTCCTATTACAAATCTTTAAGTTATGGAACTACAAACTTTGATGGAGAAATTGAAGCAATTCGAATGGCCCTACAAAATCTTTTGTACAGAATTTCACATTTTCAGCAAGCAGTTATTCTCTCAGATGCCAGGGCAGCAATTATAGCAATTACTTCAAGTTGTCACCAAAAAACCAAACTATTATAGAATGTTGGAAGATGCTTAGCCATCTAACAGCACTTCAAAAACACCTAGTCTTCCAATGGATACCGGCTCACTGTGGACTGAGTGGTAATGAGAAAGCTGATTTTCTTGCAAAAAAGGGTACCAGTGGTGTACAAAAATCTATAGTTAATTTACCATTTTATGCAGCTAAAAGATTAGTCAACTCTGAATTCAAAAAAATTATTGAAAAATATTACTATGAAAAATCAAAGAATAAAAGATGGGAACTACCAAACATTCAAACAGTGATTCCTGAGTATCCTCGAAAAACAGCAGTTGCAACCTTCAGGTTGATTACAGGACATGATTGTCTGGCAAAACATTTAAATAGAATTGGGATATATTCTTCACCACTCTGTCCTCTATGTGATCTGCAAGAGGAAATGGATCGAGACCACCTTCAAATATGCCCAGCCACTTCTAATGCCCCATCCATCAGTGAAAAATATTGGAGAGCAAGAGGATTAATGACTTCATTGTCAGAAATCCAGCATTAGTTAACAACATATCTAAGATTTCTAAAATGTTCTTTTATTTTGCTTTACATATACGTTTAGTTTTAGCAATGTTGTTGTTGGCTAATGCTGGATTTCTGACAATGAAGTCATTAATCCTCTTGCTCTCCAATATTTTTCACTGGTAGATGGGGCGCTAGAAGTGGCCGGGCATATTTGAAGGTTGTCTTGGTCCATTTCCTCTTGCAGATCACATAGAGGACTGAGTAGTGAAGAATATATCCCAATTATGTATCAAATTATATATACTAATATAAAAAATTCATTTTGAAGAATAAGAATTGCATAATGAATTTTGAAATACCACAGATTGATTCTGTCAACAGATTTATTTTGCTTTCAGTAGTTAGTAATACGTAGGGACATCCATAATTTGTGATCTCGATCATGCAATTTTATTTGTGAATTTTAAGATTTTTTCATCAAAAAGGCAAATTTTGACATTTTCCCGTTATATTCACAAATTTTATGTTTTGTTTGTATTAAACCGTCATTTTTAGATGTTGATGCTTCCTGAGTACAATAATTTTAAATGACTTGGTAACTAACAGCACACAGTTTTCCTTTTAGTTGGATAATATAAAGTATGGTGCTGGTGACAATCGCCAATGGTTATGGAAGCACCGATCAGAGAAAATACAAGTGGTGTTTGTTGGAGTTCAATGTTGATAATACATAAACACACCCATTTTCCAGGGCACATCGCCTAGTATGTATGATTCAGTTTGTTGTTTCTTCCGCTTGTTCCTTTTTGTGTTTACAGCATGCATACACAAAGCGGTCAAAGTTGTGATATTTTTACTCAGGGGACACGCGAGCGTAATCTTTGCCACCACTTTCACACATATGAGATCTAAACACACACTGCTGAGACAGTTGCTGTAGTGGGTCTTGCCTGTCTCATATTAAAAAGGAAAAAAGGAAGAAAGTGGTGGGTACACCCAATTAACAGTGAGAGGCATTTGTATGGCAATTTTTACACACTGTAAAATATGAAAATAGTGACAACATTTTGAATTATTTTCGAATGTCAGTTTGATTACTTAATGAATTTCTCTCAAATATAGGGATGCTTGTCCTTGTATACATCTCAAGCAGTATCCCATAACACAGGACCAATTTCAACCTCATTTATCAATCACTCTGTATCCAGATTTGCAATTGCAGAGGCCCTTGGAGAAGCAGAACGCAAACAAAACATGCTGAATGTGAAGTGTTTCACTTGTTCTCTGGTTATGCTAGTCAGTTGAACGCACACACAGCTTGCAGATTGCGTGTGTTCTAACATTTCAATTCTGCTTCCCACTTACCCTGAGGACACATGAGGGTTTATTTTGCATGCACTTTATGCACATAATATGCATTACGCACATAATATGCACACAGCTTAGCTTCACTAGGCATCTAATGGAACAGCACACAGCCCAGCGCGTAATCAAGGTCATGAAATCAAACCACACATAAATGTGCATTGTAGAGGTACATTGGGGTTATTGTGAGTCCCATGTTGTTGGAGCACACTTCTCTAACAGAGTGACAACTTTTTAAATTATATATACACCTTAAGCATTTTTGTTTTTGTATTATCAATACTCTATTTAAATTAGTTATAGACATCCCCCCTCCCCTAAATTATACATACACCTTAAGCATTTTTTTTTTGTATTATCAATACTCTATTTAAATTAGTTATAGACATCCCCCCCCCCCCAGATTTCAATTCCATGTTCAATGAGCAAGTGAATCACTCTGTAGTAAACTGATTTTAGTAACTCGTCGTCTATATGGTTTGTTAACTTTCTGAGTAAATAAAGTTGAGAGTTTAGTTTCTTATAAAGATTGTCAATATGTTCATTGTAGTTTAGGTTTTTATCTACAGTAATCCCTAAAAATATTGTGCTATTTACTTGCTCAATCTGCATATCTTCATACTCTATTTTACATTTATTTTCTTGATCTCTGAGTTGAAATAGAATACATTTTGTTTTATCAACATTGAGTTTGAGCTGTGCAGCTTTCAGGTAGTCAGATATTTTTAAGAGAGATGACGTTGCTTTAATTCCAAGTTGATTTAAGTCTTGGTTTGAGCATACAAACGATGTATCATATGCATAAAAAATGAGCTTATAATCTGGAGACAGAGGCATATCATTTATGTATATGAGGAATAGAAGAGGACCTAAAACTGAACCTTGCAGCACTCCTGTTTTAACTACATGATATTTAGATTTAAATTTACTCAAGCAGTTTCCATTTTTCCAGTATATTTCAGTGCATTGCCTCCGATTTTGCAAGTACAAAGAGAGGAGATCGTGCATCTTACCTCTTATGCCATATCTAGTAAGTTGCACCAATAAGAGTTCATGGGATACACTGTCAAAAGCTTTGGATAAATCTAGGAATACCCCGACAGATTTTTCATTTTGCTCAATATTTCTTAGCACCTCATGTATAAGTTCAGATACAGCTGAATATGAATATGAACTGGTTTTTGAGAATCCAATGTCATTCTGGCAGGTTGTCACAGTAGCTTAATGGTTAGAGCATCCTTCTAGTAAGCGGAGGGTCTCTGGTTCAAATCTTAGCTGTGGCATTGAATTTTTAAGTTCCAGTTCTACCTCTTAAATAATTTATTGTATTTGTTGACAAATGTAAGCATGTTTCCATTTCAGGCCAGAGGCAGATGTGTTGGAACTGCGACGCAGATACTCCAACATGTACATCCCATCAGACTTCTTCTCCACCAACTTCCGTTGGGTTGATGCTTTCCCTCCACATAGCCCATTCACCTTGGAACAGCCATGCTCCTTCCATGTAATGAACAAGGAGGTAGATGCTGTTATAGAGAATAAGGCTGTCTTGGAGCCATCGGATGCAGATTATCTCTTTTCTGCTAAAGTAAGTTTGTTGCATCATGGAAATAATGAACACATGCATGTGCTGTATTTGCTCATATATGTTGTTGTTAGCTAATGCTGGATTTCTGACAATGAAGTCATTAATTCTCTTGCTCTCCAATACTTTTCACTGATGAATGGGGCACTAGAAGTGGCTGGGCATATTTGAAGTTGGTCTCGGCCATTTCCTCTTGCAGATCACATAGAGGACAGAGTGGTGAAGAATATATCCCAATATTTGCTCAAATATAAGACAGTGTCTCCTACATAAAAATTTACATTTAAAAACCTTTATTACCTTATATAGGTAACCTCTGATTTAAGTAAGACTCAGATTAATGAAGGAATATATGGTTTGAGCAGTGGGAGTCAGTATTTACATTGGAGCTGAACTCAAGTTTACAAGTAAACAGAAACTTCTCAAACTGTGATTATTACTTTTAGTGCGGTCTAGTTGTATGGCATGGCACTGTTGTGTCAATACATTCAGCTTTGGTGACTTCCAGTCAGGCAGATAATGTAGGAAGGAGAGGACCTCCATCACACTGGTGAACTTCAAATTCCAGATGTTGCACATTCTAATAAGGTACAAAAGACAATGAAGTTCAGTGTTTTTGAGTGTAACATAAGGTATTGATGGGAAGAATAAAAAGATTGTGAATTCTAGCACATCACCGAAAGCGTTCAGAGGATTAAGGACAGGAAAACTTCAGCAAATTGATATCCAAGGTTACAGGTTCAACGCAGCCCAGACCAAAGGTTTTTAAGTGTGCTTAAAAGCAAAGTCTCATATCAGTAGATTTATTGGTATGTAAAAGAATTACTGTGGGACGAAATTCTGGCACACTGGCGACACTGATGTGATCCTGGCAGTTGAGAGTGTCATTAACAAACAAAATATGTTTTTAGTCAGTTTGTGCAGGAGAAACAAAACCATGGGTTTCTAATTTGTAATGAATATTTTCTAATTGCATTCATTATTTAGATAATTTTTCTTGTGAAAATCGTCCAAAAATTCTGGGTTGCCTTATAGGTGAGACCATCTTATATTTGGAGCAATGCTGTACTTAGTTTAGAATCAGGATTGAAAAATTCAATGCCATAGCTGGTATTGGAACCATGTATCTTCCGGTCCATGCACGGCTACTCTAGCCACTGAGCTACCATGGCAACTTGCCCAAACAATTGTATTTTCCTGGTACACCATTAGGGAATCTCACATCTGAGATAAGTACCCCTAGGGTGACTTACAATTGCAAGTACAGTATGTCCCAGGTTTTAAACCTTTAGATGGTAATCGTTATACCAGCCACCTTACTGACAATAAGCAAGATCTGTGTTCTCATTTGAAGTTGTTCACTCTTAACTGCTTCTGCACTACTACATATAATTAGGGAATGTTCATGTTCAGTTTGAGGAATAGCTTTCACTACTTTATTATTAACACAGCAGCTTTTAATGACTGATCCCAAGGGGGTAAATGCGAAAGATTCAGATGTTCTAAAATTGGCTTATTGCAGGTGGGAGTTGCTTATTGTGTTGATATCACCAAATTAACCTCTGATTATGCTGAACCTTGTTGTCAGGGAGTAGTTTTGGTAATGTTCCTAATGAAGCTTGGCTCACTCGCATTTTAGAATCTGACAAAAGTGAAGCTGGCCTACAAACTTTCAAAAACTTGCATTACCCTTATTCAAGATGTTCTCTGGCTTCGGGCCAGGTGTATTGATGAAGAGCCATCAATGTTTCGGGAGTGTGCATCGCTGGGTCTCCATCACTACACCTGGCTCAAAGTCCGAGAACATCTTGAATATTTGAAGGGTTGAACTGGAACTTAAAAATTCAATGTCACAGCTGGGATTTGAACCACAGACCCTCCGCTTACTTTGAATTTTTAAGTTCCAGTTCTACCTTTCAAACATTGCCCACACACGGCTTGTGTGTTTAAAAACACCAACAGTAAGTTTGTTGGCATAAATAAATAATAATTACCATCTTGAATATGTTCATCGCCAGGAAAGCTTCAAATTATACTTTGCATTACCCTTGTTTGTAATTCCCTAACATATAAAGGAACATTCTTTGACTTCTCTAAAAAACAGTGCTTTTCAAACTGCCACCAAAAGAGGTATAATTTTCCTGCAACCCCCGCCCATTCTCATAGTTACTTTTACAATTACAATGGTAATAACCACATACTTCACAACAGATGTAAATGCTGTTCTTTTCCATCCACACATTTCTTCTCAGCAAATTTGCATTCACACTCAAGAGCTTCATATGCAAAATTGAGTGAATATCTCATGTTATTGTTGTTTTCTTCCAGTGTATGGGGTTTTGTTGCATACACCTTATTTTTCAAGTTCCCCAAAAATAGCATTCAGTGAAATCAGGTTTGCAAGGGCCATAATCCTTTATTAATAATAATCTTTATTAGCTTATAGACTTTTTTACAAGTTTCAAGCCTTGTCAGAGAAAAACAAACAAGAATTACATATCTTTTTATAAGCTAGTAACAGTGATGTCAATTTAAATTAAAGAATTATGTACATAACTACAATCTATATACAGGCATTTTTATACAATCTAGTCTTACAATTAGAATCTATTTGCAATTCATCTATTCTATATAAACATTTTTTAATTATGTTTTAAGCTCTTTTTGAAATACATTACAACTTTGAACTTTAAATTCATTGTTCTTTATTGTATAAGATTATTGCCCATTATTAAGGGATCTTTCTCTGTGGCTTTTTTGTTTACATTTCCTCTGTAATAATAGTATTGTATTCTAGTACCATACTTATAATTGTCTTTTATTTACTGAGGATTGTTATTAAGTACAAACATTATTACCTTATAAAAATACGGTGACACTACAGTTTATATACTGACATTTACAAAACTATCTTTACATGATTCTCTACTCTGTAGATTGAATATACATCTTACACAGCTCTTCTGCAACATCAATAATCTATGTACATTTGTGATACTTGAGTTACCCCATACCTTGATTCCATATTGTAAATGTGGGTAAATTAGACCGTAGTAAACTGATTTTAAGTAGTCTGGATTTAGATATTTGGATAAATTTCTTTGTAAATATAAATAGGAAGTAATTTTATTGCAAATATAATCAATATACATTTTAAATGTGATATTTTCATCCAAAATTATTCCCTAAAATTTGGTACTTTCTAGTTGTTGAATGCTTTCATTGTTTATCCTTACACTGAGAACATTATTGGACCTAAATAAGGGTATAATGAAGCTATTAACAGTGAATCAACAAGAATCTAAAGTAAGAACAAATTAGAAACTAAAAGCTTCACTTATCCTAGTAATATTCCAAGTTGTTTGGTGCTAACACGTTTCAAGTTGACTCCAACTCATTCTCAAAGCTATCAAAGCTATCTCAAAGCTTTGAGAATGAGTTGGAGTCAACATGAAACGTGTTAGCACCAAATAACTTGGAATATTACTAAAATAAATGAAGCTTTTAGTTTCTAATTTGTTCTTACTTTAGATTATTGGACCTATTATTTTGGTGTTTCAACATGATTATAGTGAATTAAGGAAAATTGAAGTTATTAACAGTGAAGCAACAAGAATCTAAAGTAAGAACAAAATTAGAAACTAAAAACTTCACTAAACGTCATTGAGAAACCAGAATAAAAGAGCATTTTAGAAATATTAAATATAAACAAACCGATAAATCAGCTGTGGCAGATCATTTTTGGTCATTTAATCATGAAATTAATCCAGAAGTTAAATTATTAAAACAATTAAGTGGACCTATACATTTAATGGTTTGGGGAAAAATATTTATTTTAAAAAACAGGAACCGTGTTATGAATTTTGAAACACCTTCTAAAGATTGTATTTATAGATTTTTGTTTTCAGAGATTGGTAATTAAAATGAGCATCAGTATCTGTGGTAACGAATTTGTTTGTATAGCTTTGAGAATGAGTTGGAGTCAACTCGAAACATTGTCAGCGTTGCACCAAAGAACTTGCAATATTACTAAGATAAGTGAAGTTTTTAGTTTCTAATTTTGTTTTTACTTTAGATGATTATAGTGGCTAAATAAGGAAAATTGAAGCTATTAACAGTGAAGCAACAAGATTCTAAAGTAAGTTTTTAATTTGTTCTTACTTTAGATCATAGTGGTTTTTTAAGGATTTACTTTCACATTGTTGCATTTTAGGTAATTACAAATATTTTTTGTTTCAACATTTATTACTCCAAATAAGGAAATAATGAAGCTATTAACAGTGAAGCAATAAGAATCTAAAGTAAGAACAAATTAGAAGCTAAAAGCTTCACTTACCTTAGTAGTATTCCAAGTTGTTTGGTGCTAACACGTTTCAAGTTGACTCCAACTCATTCTCAAAGCTATCAATATACATCTTGGAATATTACTAAGATAAGTGAAGCTTTTAGTTTCTAATTTGTTCTTACTTTAGATTTATTACTCTGTTTAAATTATCTTTGTCTTTATTGGCAAATATAACTGAGGCATCATCTGCATATGCTATTATTTTGTAATTTGTAGATTTTGGGAGGTCATTTACATATAGTATAAATAAGAGAGGCCCGAGTATAGATTCTTGAGGGATGCCAACTTTCAGTTTTATTAATTAACCTGCCTCTCAAGATTTTGCTGAATTGAATTTGACTCATCAGCATTATGTATACAGGGTTCTTCATTTCAAACCTAACGGAGCACACAGCGTTTTACCTCACCTGCAACCTCAGTGGATTCCTACCGTGCTACCATACCTCTAGAGCAACGCATTCTCATGTGTAATTGGGAATCACCAAGCCATGTTTGCACATTCCCTGGTGAAGTGTCTCCTTCCAGATTTACAATTCACTAGATTGTGAAGAAATTCATAACCACTGGTAAACTGTAAACGTTCACTTTTAACAGAGGAAGAGTTAGATGAGATAGGCACATGTTTTGAACGTTCGCCACCCAAAGCCATTGTAACATTAGCACCATATGTGGGAATTTCAGTGTTCCGCACTTAGAGCAACTAAATTCTTGAAACTAAAACTGTATAAGTGTACAAGTGTCCATGCTTTAAAAGAAGGTGATCCAGTATCACGAGTACATTTCTTTCATTAGCGAATGACGGTTTAATTGACCCACAGCTTCTGTTCTTTTCCGATGAGGTGTGGTTCCACGTAAATGGTCAAGTTGACACTCATAACAGTCAGTACTGGGCCTCTGAAAATCCACATCTAATCCCTCATTATGATTGGAGAGTTAGAGTTTGGTGTGCTGTTAGCACTAGATGCATAATTGGTCCAGTATTCTACAAGCAGACTGTAAATGCAGAGAGTTACCAAAATGACATTTTGACCCCATTTTATCATGAACTGACAGAAAAAGAGAAATCATATGGGTGGTTTCAACAAGATTCTGCTACTGCTGATACAGCATAGGAGTTCATGAATAAAATTAGGGAAGTGTTTGAAGATAGGGTGATTACTGCTGGTGTATGGTCCTCTCACTCCCCCAATCTAACAGTGTGGTTACTTGTGGGGTAACCTGAAAGACAAAGTTTACGAGACAAATCCACATACATTGGAAGAACTAAAACAAAATATTAGAAATGAAATCTGAAACATTACAGTGGCCCAACCTAATCAGAATGTGTTCACCCGATCTAATGCTTGTTTAGCCGAGGGTGGACAACATTTCCAACATCTTCTATTATATATTCTTATAAGGTAAGAGGGAGCAAAGCCGGCTGTGGCACACCCAATCACACACAGGCAAAATTCTGTGCACCCATTAGGTTTTAAATGAAGAACCCTGTGGTAGCAGAGTGTTGTAAAAATTCAGAGTGACATTCAACATCAGTCAGCTGTTCAAAAAAATGATGCATGATATTCTTGTATCTCTCTGCATTTATTACTTGTTTAAAAAATATGGGTTCTGTTATTCTGTATACATTTACTGCACACCACACACCAATTCTCACAACGTGCAGGGAGACATTGTGTATAAAATCAGGTATTTCTATGTTCCAATACTGTTATTTTGGAATGAGACACAACTATGTAAATGAAACCATGCTGCATCAGAAAAGTGCTAATCAAGGGTCAATTATTCCATCATGAGAGATGGAATCATAACTGAAAAATTCAATGCCATAGCTGGGATTTGATCATCGATCTTTTGCTTCACGTGTGACTGCTGTAACCACTGAGCTACCATGGTAACGTGAATTTTTTCAGCTCTGTTTCTACCTCTCAAACGCTGCCCACTACAGTTTGTATGTTTCAAACCATCATTAAGTTGGCTGCCATAAAATAACTATCATCCAAATGCCATTGTATTTGTTCCAAAAATGTGCTGCTATGGCTGATTTTTCAGTCTTATTTTATGTATTGGATCTGCTCTGTTAATTTAGTTTTCAAATTTCTTTTAGCCTGAGATTTGAGAGGTAGAACTGGAACTTAAAAATTCAATGCCACAACTGGGATTTGAACCACAGACCTTCCGCTTACCGGACGGCTGCTCTACCACTGAGCTATTGTGACAAACTGCCAGTTCTACCTCTCAAACTTTGCCCACACACGGCTTGTGTGTTTAAAAACACCAACAGTAAGTTTGTTGGCATTAATAAATAAATTCTTTTAGCCTTATTCAATCACAGTCTGCACAATTAATCTAATAAATACCTGAACTTTCATTATGGGAGATTCAGTCTTTTAAGGATGTGCAGAATAAATTTTGTATGCTGTATCTGTTTTATGATGTTAGAATGATGTTATGTTTTCCAAATATTTTCTTAAGTCATAGGTCTTCCAGAGAATGGAATGTGAATTTCTTGTATTAGAGATTTTTTCAGGGTGGAGGGGAGGGTTAATGTGGAAAAATGTGAGACTGTTAGGAGACTGTTAAAAATTGCACAAGTACGAAATTGTGGTGAGAGAAATACAATATGTTAGTGAGGGAAGTTTGGTTCACATTTGTGTTACAGGTGACCTGGCAGCTTTTCAAGACAACTCTGGTCATACATGCAATGTGAGATACGACAGCTAGTAAATGATAATGAAGCTTTCCATTATTTTTTCCACTAGGTAATGCTGATGAGTATGCCGACAATGGAGGAGATATTCCGCAAGTGCTGTGCCTTGGCAGAGGATAAAGAAAACAAAGATTGTTCTGACGATGCTCGTGACTTTGTACATCCAACACGTTTAGTCAATTTCCTTGTTGGACTTCGTGGGAAGAATGAAACAATGGCCATTGGAGGTCCTTGGAGTCCTTCACTTGATGGGGCTAATCCAGATAAGGATCCTGCAGTACTCATAAGGACAGCAATCAGGACGTGCCAAGCTCTAACAGGAATTGATCTCTCTAATTGCACACAGTGGTAGGCTATAGATCTCTCTTTATTATTTATCTCTATTCATTTAAATTAAAAGAAGATACTTGTTTTTTATTTTCTTAAGGTAGAATACAGTACACCATGGTATTAGTGTAACTTTATTAAATAATGTACATGAAGATCTGTAAATGTTTATTCTCACTATCACTGTATAGTATGTAGAGGAAGTATCGTATTCAACTCAAATTCACTGTAAATAAATGTTCCTGATGCAAATAAGAGCATTTCTGTAAAAAGTTTTAAGTATGTCAATGAACAACATAAATCTAAAACAAAAATGTCTCATAAACAGCACACCAAACTGGGTACTAAGTTCAGCATCTTTCAAGATGCTTCACTCCTCTATCTCAAGCTCTCCACTAAATGGAAAATATTCCATTATCGTTTATGTTCTCAAAAATGACTTTATTTTAATTAAAATACCATATATTTAAAATATTTGCATGATTAATAAAATATATAATTTGAATTTTCTAGGAAAAGACTGTAAAGCTCTCTTCATATTGAATAACATTTTTATATTATTTTTAATGATGGGTAGAGCATTAGAGATATACAGAAACTTATTACACAAGAATGTGGGTGTAGCTAAAACAAGGTAATTTATGTCAAATGAAACTGTTTGAATCATTATTTCCTAGATATTTGTAGTTATTGCTTTGATCTGTTGACAAGGATTCTAAGTGTACCTGTATTTGTCTCTAAATTGCCTTCACACTTGTTGGC
Organism: Tenodera sinensis; assembly: GCA_030765045.1. NCBI lineage: Eukaryota > Metazoa > Arthropoda > Insecta > Mantodea > Mantidae > Tenodera > Tenodera sinensis. The sequence goes on from CM060970.1 coordinate 8,967,265, forward strand.
ATGATCATGTTCTCACATAAGTATCATATGTAAATACAATGTGTTCTTGTAAAGTGCATTTTTCAGCCAGCATTTCAATTATCTAAATAGTTTCATGCACACACAGCACGTGCAATTTAAACTTTCTAAGCATTGACCAGAAATGTATGGTACATAAAGCATTGAAGAAAAATTACAGTAAATATATAGAACATTGCTGTTTACCTGGTGTTCTGCCATTTATTTCCAGCCACTTTCGTGGTTCAAGTGTGGCTCAGACTCTCCATAAATACAGAGTGATCATTTTATGGTCCAGTTCAGATTGTGCTACACTGAGAGTTTTTTTTCATTTTAAAACTCCTGCATCTTAGAAGCTTCTTTGGAGACTTTTCAAATGATGCACAAATTACCTACATCAACTTTTTTCTGCATTAGAACATGTCTTTTTCAGTTGTTAGCTTTACTGGTCCCATTGTCCTAAAGTTATTAACCATACATGTGACACTATCTCTCTTTGGAACCAGAATAGCAGGAAGTGTCTCCTGAGATTGTCTATGCGCTTGTCTACATGATTTAGCTTTTACATGTGTGTCTTAGATAAAAATTCTTTGTTGATGTGCAAATTTTTTGGTAGGCATTTCAGTGGGCTGGACAAGACAAGAACAGCAACAATAATAATACTCCCAAAGTAATTCACACAACGCAGATGTTGGAATAAACTTCCACATATGAGATGCACAAATGTGTTTTGGGGCCTGCTAAATCCAAAACAAAAGCAGTTTTAGAAAAAGGTCCATATGTCTCTGTGAACAGTATAACTCAAAAATGAGTTGGTTAAAAACCAAGGTTGGTATTTAAATTTAATATCTTTGAAGGATGTGACAAAGATTTTGAAGAAAATTCCACTAGCCTCAACTACCCTGTATATGGAACATTTTTCAAAATGTTTGATTTTCTCAAAAATAGCTCTTTTATTAAAATGCCATATGTTTATGATATTTTTATGGCAAAGAAAATGTATACTTTTAATTTTCTGGCTATAGCCTATCTAGTCCTGTTTACTCTTGATAACTTTTGTATAGCTGGTAAACATAGAGATAGATCAAATCTTACTGTACAAAAATGGACATCTTGCTATATGCCTCTTTTTTGGTGGAGTGAACCATTTCAGAGGTATTCCTTGTTATTTGTGTGAATTTTGTAATACTTTAACTTTTCTCAAATGGAAGGTTGTTCACTTGTTTATCCCTTGGCCTTGCAAAGAGAGCAGAATTTCAAAGTCGTCATATCTGTATTCCCATGTTCCTCTTGTACCTATAGGAAAATTAGTAGTAAGATAATTTCTGCAAATGTTCATCTCGACTAACACAAAGAAGATAGAGTTTGTAATGAGGTTGAAATACCAGCCATGCAAAATTAGATTATAAAGAATTGTGTAACAAAATTTATCTAGACTGAAAACATGCCTTATGGCAAGTGTAACATTGTTTAGTGTCATTTTAAGGAACAAGTGAGTAGCAGTTTCATTGCAAAGGATAAAATACTTTGTTTGCTAAGAAAATTTAGCGATTTAGCTCTTATCTAGAAAATTGGCTATTGGTATTTGAATTAAAAGCCAAGCCGTAGAGAAGTTTGATTACAAGAATAAAGAAAACATGTGACAGAATAATAAAGAAGTAGAAAAAGGAGAAGTAAAAGAATAACTAGCCACTTTTAAAAACTGGTAAGAAGGGCAAATACGAAACCATATGTAAGGCCGAGACTTGTGTTCAACAGCGAAAGCAAGACATTGTTTAATAAATTTTACTTTTTAAAGTCTGATTTTGACTATGGGATAAAGGAAATATTGTGACAGGAGTGAGGAATGGAAATTTTGTGGATCTTGAAAATAAAGAGGGCGGTAAGAGAAAAATTAAATTCTCCTCATTTTCTCTTTAATCCTCACATCCTGAGAATATTAATTACCTATATAACGTACTTATACCAATGCTAGCTGAAGGTAGTGATCCCTTATCATCACCTCACCAAGACTGAAATCTTGTTGTTGTTAGCTAATGTTGGATTTCTGACAATGAAGTCATTAATCCTCTTGCTCTCCAATATTTTTCACTGATGGATGGGGTGCTAGAAGTGGCCGGGCATATTTGAAGATGGTCTCGATCCATTTCCTCTTGCAGATCACATAGAGGACAGAGTGGTGAAGAATATATCCCAATTCTGTTTAAATGTTTTGTCAGACAATCATGTCCTGTAATCAACCTGAAGGTTGCAACTGCCGTTTTTCAAGGATACTCAGGAATCACTGTTTGAATGTTTGGTAGTTCCCATCTTTTATTTTTTGATTTTTCATAGTAATATTTTTCAATAATTTTTTTGAATTCAGAGTTGACTAATCTTTTAGCTGCATAAAATGGTAGATTAACTATAGATTTCTGTACACTACTGGTACCCTTTTTGCAAGAAAATCAGCTTTCTCGTTACCACTCAGTCCACAGTGAGCTGGTATCCATTGGAAGACTAGGTGTTTTTGAAGTGCTGTTAGATGGCTAAGCATTTTCCAACATTCTATAATTGTTTGGTTTTTTGGTGACAACTTGGAAGCAATTGCTATAATTGCTGCCCTGGAATCTGAGAGAATATCTGCTTGCTGAAAATGTGAAATTCTGTACAAAAGATTTTGTAGGGCCATTCGAATTGCTTCAATTTCTCCATCAAAGTTAGTAGTTCCATAACTTAAAGATTTGTAATAGGAAAAGAGGTGACATGTGACTCCAGCACCTGCTCCATCTTGGTTTGATATTAATGATCCATCAGCCATTCGTGTTCTGGAAATCTAGTATGGATTGTCTCTAATGCCAATAATTTTAGAACACTAGTTGGAGTATCACTTTTCTTAACTTCTTCTGTCAGGTGTAAATAATATGTGATGTCTAATGTTTGTGTCGGATTGACTTTAGATATGAAGTTTTCCTTTGAATTAGGAAGGTATACATTCTTCTTGATGTCGTTAATTTTGGAAAGAAAGCTCTCCTGAGTCTTTAGTGTATGTGTAAAATTTCTCTTGTGCCATGTATTGAATGGGAGTCTGATCAACTTTTCATGTTGAATAAGACCCGCTTTTTCTATTTCATATTCAATGGGACATTGGTTGGTTAGTATTTCCATAGCTGCTATTGGTGTGGTTTTGATAGCACCTGTAATTAATCTCAGACTTTGGTTTTGAAAGATTTGAATTTTTTTTGTGTTTGCTGTTACAAGAACTTCGCTGCAGTAAGTAAATAATGGCTTTATATATACATTGTATGTTGTGTTAAGAGTTGCTCTGGAACATCCCCACTTCATTCCTGTTAGACGTTTTAACAGTGAAAGGCGCCTCTCTGCTCTTTGTATTACATTTTATATTTGTTTGGTCCATGTAAGTTTAGTATCAAATGTTGTTTTCTAGTGCCTTGCATCTGGCAATGAAGCCATTAGCATTCGTGCTTTCCAATACTTTTGAACTGTAGTTTCTTCTGATCTTAATGCTTCACAGGTCTTCAAGTGGTCTTCTTAGAAGACAACTTACAACAGTGTTGTTCAATGTAATTAACTTCCTTTTAAATTAAACCAAACTGGTAGTTAAATGTATGCCAAAATGTGACATGAGTTTCAATAAATCCCCTACCTCAAATTACCCTTAGGAAAAAATGTAATTTTATTTTCTCAGGAATAAATGTTGAGATTTTGATTAAAATACCACATGTCAAAGATATTTGCATGATATATTGAAATATATATGTTGAACTTTCTGGGAATAGTCTCCGAAGTCCTTAGTTTGAAGGAATTTGGTATGGTTGGTAAACAGTAAGAGGTAGACAAAAAGACAATTGTACAAAATATTTTGCTATTGCCTACTAACCCTGAACAGTTGGCAATGCATCCATTAGCTCTTTTCTCTGGTATTTCCCGAATAAATACAATGAAGATCTTTGAGAGGTAGAACTGGAACTTAAAAATTCAATGCCACAAGTTCCAGTTCTACCTCTCAAACTTTGCCCACACACGGCTTGTGTGTTTAAAAACACCAACAGTAAGTTGGCATAAATAAATAATAATTACAATGAAGATCTCTTTAAAGCACACACTTTATTTGAAGGAGTTCTTGTTTCTTACGCATTTCCAAGAAATGTGTTGCTATTGGTTTAAATTATAACACTTCCATGCATTATTTTGAAATGCTAAGTCATGGGGGTTTTTGGTTCTTTTGACGTCTTGTGAAGAGTATGGAATTTCAAAGCTAGCATGTAGTAAAGATATTACTGCAAATATTTATCTGGATTGACATGGTATAAGAAGAGATATAACAGTAGGATGGAAAAAGTCATATACAGGGTGCTCTAAAATTTGCCTTACGAACTTCTAGGACTTGTAGATGGGACTGAGTAGATAATATTTTGACTTGGAACACATGTTCGTAAATATACCAGTTGCTTGCTATGGCCATTTGAAAATGATTTTGCTTGCTAGATATGAATCAGAGCAGTCATGGTGGGGGGGCACTTATCTCAGATCAGCTGATGTCATGTGATGTCTATCCTAGCACTCTGACCTGCTTTACGTCTTTGAGTGTTAGAGCAACGTCATGTTTGGGAACATCTGGATCAACAATTTGGAGAAAGGTGGATAGGCCGAGGTGGTCCAATTGCATGGCCTCTACAATCACCGGATTTGACTCTATTGGACTTTTACCTCTGGGGTCAAATGAAGAGTTTGGTTTCTTAAGACACCTGTAGAGACAGAAGATGATCTGGAGACACAAGGTGTGATAGAGAGAGTTTAGCACAATGTCATTTGTAGGTACAATGTGTGCAACAAAGTTGATTGTTGCCACATTGAACCTTACTTGCAGTGGATCAGAATGCTAACCATCCTTTGAAAAGGAGAAAGACCGTTTAATTTTAATTCCAGTGCAAAATTGTTTCCTTTTTGTTTCTCTGGTTATTAATGAGTGAATTGTAAACCAAGTGATATACTGGGTCACACCTAATAATTTACTTGAAAAGGGGTTGTGTTAAAAATTTTTTCAAATGGTTGTGGTATGGAAACAATATGTTTCCAAACATGAGCTCCAAGTCAAAATACTATCTACTCAGTCTCCTCCATAAGTCTTAGAAGTTTGCAAGGGGAATTTTGAAGCATGCTGTAAATATAACATGATTTGATTTTCTCTCTCTCCACCCAATTTAATTTTTATACTGTTATTATGCCACAGTTTAGCTTATATATAATGGGAACAAATGCATTTTCAAAAGAACAAGTTTTATTTCCAAAAAGAACTTCATAGTTGAAGTAATGTTATAAGTACATAAAAAGAAGTGGAAAATAACAATTTTGCCCATAGTCCCCTGCCCTCCCATAAGTTATATCCAACAGTGAGAAATGGGGTATTATCTTCCTTCCCCAGTATAAACTGCTGGTCACAGTTATGACTTGAAATTAAATGTTTTTATTCAAAACATAAATTTTGAAATTTCTCAGATATAACGATAAAAGCTACTTTGTTAGAAATGTATACTAATTATTATGGTGCTCCTAAAGCATTACTTATATGTTTCACAAGAAGTACTCAGAAAAACACAAAAATATGACAAACCTTACAAGTGGGTAGAGCGATTAAGAAAATTTAAAACATGAATGTTCCATAAATACTGGGTGTTCATTTTTATCCGTGATTTCCCGCACTCCGATTCAGCAATAATGACATCATAGTTGACTGGTAGTCTATTTTAAAATCATAGTACCTTCTACAGAGAAGCTGTACTATTTGTGCTACAGTAAGCATCTCACAGTGCCATAACTGTAGTTACACTGCAAACTAATACAATCTACAAAATAATCGTGCTGTCTACTGAGAACAAGCGTTACTATTTGTGCAACAATACAAAAAGCTGGGTGCACTGTGCACTGCTAATATCACCCGACCTTCCTTTTCATTTTTCAACCCTTTTCACTGCATAATCGCAATTATGCATAACATTCTAAGGTTACACTGTCCTCCAACATGAATGCAGAGGACTACGAACACAGAGCACCTTGTCTGCATGGTTGAATGCTATTTTTGTACTGGCATCAAGATTGGTGTGACGTATAACTACGATTTAAGTCGCTGCATCCAGGGCTTTATTAAACGCTATATGGCATTCAGACACATCCCTAGGAGGATAAGACTCCCAAAGGTGTTCAGGCATCATCACATTGTTTTACTTAGTTTAGTTTGCAATTTGTTTGAGATTACCATAATTACACCTGCGATTCTGCAAACATGAGCATATGGTGAAAAGGATATGAACGTGCCTTGCTCTGAATGGTGGCCATACCGAACCATTTGTTTAACAAAGGAGTGATACTTAATGTACCACAGCGGCTCAACTTTATTTGTTTGTGTTCAGCTGTTTCTAGCTATTTAAATTCTTTAAAACCTTTAACCGATGTTCAGGTTTAAAAACTTTACTGAAACATTTTAAAACAAAATAAATACAGTAAACTCTCGGTTTAGTGGACCTAAAGGGGCCAGCAGTTGTCCGGAAAATTGAAAGTCCGTTAAATCGCAAAATAAATGAAAATGTAGTGAATACATTTAAACTGTTTTATTGATACATTCCATTTACTGTACATGATTTACTCTTGGTTAGAAGCCGTTCCCTGTGAAGTTGTGTGTTTGAAAAAAGTATCAATACCCATTTACTTCCCTCTTGAATATTGCTTTCTTATGATTAAGGAGCGAAGCTGTCTGAAATGTTCATAATAGGCTAGCACGTGTGGGTCTGAAGATCTTTCCACGTAAGGAATCACATTATCCATGTGGTCTCTTATTACAGATAATTTAGGTACACACTTTAAAGATTCATCTTCACCGTCGTTGTCATCTTCATCCTCTTGTAGAACACTTGCAGCGATCTCTTCATGGTAACCTGAGTCAACCTCATCCATGTCCAGCCACTCTTCTGAAGTCGTGTTCACTTAAATCATTCCCTGCTTTCATCAGTGTATTACAAAAATTGGATGTTTCCAAGCCACTGAAATCATATTCAGCTTCAATTCCTTTTAATAGTGGTGTCCACCCTTTAGCTAATGTTGTTTTTGTCTCTTTTTAAGCTGCAACGAAGTTAAAGATGCTGGAACTAGTCTTCTCGATCAGACAAGTAGCGGAATGCCATAATTTAATCATTGCAGATCTCCTAAATTTCATAAGTTTATTTTATAACCAATGCAAAATTTAGTCCGTTAAATAAAGATTTTACTGTAATATTAATTTGGCAAAGTTATGTTTCAATTATTGTTTGTATTTATCTGTCATTTATAATCTCTACATCATTGAAACAAGCTATAACCGTTATTCTATGCAACAAGTGGAAATAGGCATGCTTTGTATTGCATGGCCAAGACCCAACCATCAAATAGCATGTGTATCTGCCGCTAGGGGGACAGTATTCACAAGCCTTCACGCCGATTATCACACAAAAAGTGGTATTGCGTGGGCAAGACTTACTCATCAAATAGTATGTTTATCTGCTGTTAGGGCAGTAATCTACACATCCTAACAATGTCTCTACATCAAATATGATCTCTGGGTGCTAGGGGAACCGAACATAAACTCACTTCATCAGCATTGCTATTGATGATGTCTATTTCTGCGCAGGAAATCACGGATAAGAATTAACAGCATGTATTCCTTGAACTTCAAAGTTATTTATTCATTCACTCTAAGCATACACTGATTAACTAAGGGAAGCATTCTTAAAGCAAGATACAGTAGACTTGCAGTTATCTGAGCTATAGTCACAGAGATTACCTTACATTTGAATAAATTCAGAAGTAATGTGCTAATAGGTTGTAAATTTCATAAATGGATATAGCTAATATTAATTGTTTACTAAAGTGTAACTCTTTAAAATTACATTGAATACATTATACAGCTTAAATAAATAGCTTTTGAGTAATACATTTCTCTTGGACGCTGCGATATAATGCCCATGTTATAAGGACGATAGATCAAGTTGTCTAGACTCTACATTGTAATAGGGTCATCCAGAAAGTAAGGCTACAGGGTCTCCTGATGCCGGAGGAAATGTTTGTTTTGAAGTTGGTACACCTCGTGTGTAGCATGGATGCCAGCAGTCAGTCAGTTTGGTCCTGCATCTTTGTGAGCCATTTTGTTCGGTCACAGTAAATTCTTCCAATGAAGAGGTCGTGTGGTCCTGCAACCTCACATCTAAGATCTGCAGTTATGCATTTTTTTATTTTGCAGAACAATACCGCTACTAATATCCATTGGAAGTTTAGGGAAGCTTATGGTAGTGTATCACTATACCCCAGAATCCAAAAGACAATCTTCCCCAGCCACCAAAAAGTTCAAGATGACCCCTTCAGCGTAAAAAGTCATGGCATCTGTTGTTTTGGGACCATAAGGGGATCCTTTTGGTTGATATTATCCCTAAAGTGACTACCATGAATGCAGAGGCTTACTGCAATGCCCTAAAAAAAAAAGAAGACTGTGAAGAGCCATTCAGAACCCAGGGGGTCAGCCTCCTACGTGATAGCACATCACACAAGTTCCACAACAGCTGTTGACATTTGGATGGGATATTCTCATCCACCGACATATTCATCCAACTTGATGCCTTCAGACCATTGCTTTTCACTAAACCAAGGGCTTTTTCCAAAAATCAGGTCAAGGAAGCTGAAAAATGGCAGAAAGAACTGGCGGTGGTGGTGTGTAACACTTAGCATACAAAAGTTGGTGACTAAAGAAATGTATCAATTTCAATGGCTAGTACATTAAAAATAGTTTAATGTACTTGTGAGTGAAGCATCCTGAGAGTTGCAGTTCAATACGAGTATTTTTCGATCCTACATAAATGTTGTAACCTTTCTTTATGGTCTTTGTGTAGTAGCATCGATGACCTTCAGTCCCTGAGAATGCTATGTTTTCCGGATGCTCTCATCAGTGTAGTGCTCCTCTTCAGGATTGAAGATTATAACAATAATAGGTCATTAATGAGCTTCATTTATTGATCTTGGTTACACCATCAGAGGTGATCTTCACTTTCTATTGTGTTTCCACTGGCAGCTCATCAGTAGAGCTTGGCATTTGCCCATTATGTTAAGTTTGTTTACAAACTTAGGCTTTGCATATACAGGACTTTCCAAGAATGTATGATGGGCTTCTGCGAATTCTTTGTGAACTAAATATTATTTGTAATTGATTGAAAGTACTTTTAATTAACGCAGTAACTCAGTTTACATTCACATGTTATTTTTAATCTTCTTTCTGTTGTCATAATAAACTAATTGTTAGTTACGAAATTTAAAAATGTTGCATTGCATATTATTACAAAATGCATTCTGCATGCAAATGATCTGTGTATATCTTCTCCAAATTGTTCTCTTTGTGTTAAAATGATGTTAGAAATGTTCATACAAGTGTTTCTTGCTTTCTTCAAACTGCTTTCTTTGTAAAATATAAAACAGACGAAAATGAAGTATTTAAAACAGTGGAACATAGTAGTAAATTGAAAAACATGTTAATATTTCTGAACAGCTGAATGATGGAGAGGACCCTTTCCGAAACTAGCCTTTTGATTAACATTATTACAAGTAAGTTGGAGCAGAATGTGTTCAAAAATATCAACATACTTTTCAATTTATAATTGTTTTCTTTGTGTTTTTGTGAAATATGTACTGTACAAGAAAAGGCTGCATGTGTCTTATAGTTGGTGGAACACAAATCTGTGTGGCATAGCAGCAATTCAGACATGAGTACATCACATGAGAATAATATCAGAGGATGGCATGCATAGTTTAAGCAGACCAACAGTGTAAAAAGAAAATCAACAGGAAGGCCAAAACATCGGAAGATGTCAAAAGAATCTGAGAGTCCTGTGTTCACATAAATGTATTCCATGCCATAGTCTACAGTCTAGATCTTACTCCATTAGACTTCTACGTTAGGGGTTATGTGAAGAATGAGGTCTACTGTGAAAGAATTGAGAATGTCGACCATCTAAAACAAAGAATCAGAAGAGCAACTGCAAGCATTGCATCAGGTGTTCTTGTCAGAGTGTGGGCTGAAGTGAAATTTCACTTAGACCTTTGTGTTGCAGTGAATGATGTTCATATTGAAACTAATGTTATTTGTAAACTGTTTGAGTAACTGGATTAATTAAAAGTACTTTCAATTAATTACAGATAATACTTAGTTCACAGTAAACTTGTAAAACACCACCTTACATTCTCAGAAACTCTGTATAAGTGTTTCATACTTACTATACTAATCTTATATTAATTTTATTGTTATTTACCAAGCCAATAGCGTAATCATGTTAATTACATTCCTGGCTGCTCATCATTATGTTGCTTGTCATTGACAAGTCCAGTTAGTTTTTATCACTTTATTTCCTTTAAAACTCAATCACAAATTGTGATCTTGCAACCCTCAGCTGTTCTGTTCAATTGTAACCTTGACACAAAACCCTGTTCAACTGTGCACAGCTCACGCTGACAATTCTGCTCCCTCACTAAAACCTGACTGATTTCTCAGCTCATGCTGGCTCTCTCGCAATCAACATTTTATAAAGCTTCTTGTAACCAGCTCCTGCACTCTAAGGTTCTCAAACTGTCTGAAAATGGTATTTGCTCTTAGCTGCCATTGTTACTTATTGCATAGAAGCATAGTGGTGTGAGGTAGCTATCCTTGAGCCTCCTGTGATGTGCGACTGCCACCATACTGTGAATGCAGAAAAGGAGTGAACAAATTGAACCAAAGCTCCTTCTTTGACTTTACTATTCATGTTATTTACTATTTTGTATTAATCAAAAGTTTGAACTATGTTTGAATAACAGATAATTATTTGTTGTAATGTCCTTTGGTTTCCCACTTATTGCAGCCTAGTTAGTGACATCAAGTGTTCACATCGAGTTTGATTCTAACAGTGGAACATTAATAGCATGTACTGATACAAAAACATGAATGTTTATTTTCCAACAACTCCCTTGGTTAATTGCAAGTCTACTGTCTGAGTATGCAGAATCATAATGAAGTGAATGTGATGTGAAACCTATGCATTTTACTACTTATTGCTTCAACAAAGCAAATTTATTTTTGTTTGCCTGTTTTGAGTGAAGTGCTAACAATTATTTGTCCTCACTCTAGGGAATGTCGGTTTGAGTGACGTGTGTTATGTTTGGCAAGTTAAGGTCGTATGTTACTTTTGGCCCTGACAGGTATCGATTCCTGGAGATATACTACCGGCGAGGGGAGACAACACACAAAGGTCGTGTGGTGCCAGCACGAGTTGAAACAGTGGTACTATTTCTCCCAGATGTTTGGAGCTGTGTCCCCACGCGGCTAGAGTGGGACGGTCTGCATCTCAACTATAAGAAGCAGCTGGAGCGCAAACTGAAAGCTGACCAGGATGGCACGGATGGAGCTGGCGCAGAGGAAAAGGCACAGCCAACAACATACCTTTCTTTTCTTTCTCTCCCTGTGTAAATGGTGTGTGTGGTGGCGTGTATGTGAAACCTACCTTACCATTTTTCTTATTCAGGCATCCTGTTGGGTGAGGAAATGGCAGAACCAGATTTAGTGGAAACTTTAATTCTAGGCAAAAACTGTTTGGAAAGAAGACCTCATGCTGCAACAGAAGAAATCAATCTAAAAAATAAAATGAAAGATGTTTGTTTTTCTTCCACCAAGGCTGGTAATGCCAAGCCCGGAGGCATATCAACACCGTTGCAGCTGGCTGTAGGATTGGGGAGGCTTACATTAAAGCATGCTTAGTTCGTCGTCAAGATGGAGCTACTAGGAAGTGTGCCCCACCCTTGTTTTGAGTGAGAATTTGCATGAGAATTGAGTGATAGAAACATCGCTCACTTCTCAACATCCACCTTAGTATGGATTTTGTTCCTTGCTTTTTTTTTCTTTCTTCATGCATTTATGTTTCCATTAAGTTCATTTAACTGGAATTAGGCTTGTACTGGAAAACACTAATTCTTAAACCAAGCTTAACATCATGAGACGTGGAAGGGAAGATGTCTGACGCTTCTGTTATGGTTTTAAGCTTGGTCAACCTATCATTTGTCAGTCATAAAATGATTGTATTATCCTTGGTATCATTACATTGCCACATGAGAACCATAATGATGTAAATGTTGGTTTCAGGACGGTGAAGAAACTTTGTCAGAAACGAAGAAGGAGCCCACTCATTTTTCAGAATTAGATCCTAAACTTATGAAGGTCAGTAATGAAGGAATTGCGAAGGCTGTCTCATTACCTTTGCTGTTAATTTTAATAACATTACATTGTGTATTTTACAGGTGAACGAGCTGAGACAGGAACTCGAAGCTCGCACATTGAGTCCAAAGGGACTTAAGTCTCAGTTAATAGCAAGGCTAACAAAGGCCATTAAAACAGAAGCAGAAAAAGCAGAAGAAGAAGTTAAAAAAGCAGATGATCCAGAACCTGCACCAAAGCAGGAATCTGAGGATAAAGATGATGAAAAGAAGAAGAAAGAGGTGAGATTTATACTCGTATCTGTACACTAGCTGTTTTCTTAAAGTCTCTAATAATGGGTTAATCAATAAGATTTACTCTTTCCCCTTATATAAGGATGTAAGGATGTTGCCAAAGAGAGGTTTAGAGGGCACATAACATAGGCCAGCGATGTATGAGAAATAAAAGCAGTTAGCAGTAGTAGCGTATCATTTACATGATGCTGAAAGTGTGTAGTTGGCAATGCATATAAAATGATGAATGGAAGTAACTTCCGGTAATGCATACACATAGACGACGCAGATATGGAGGAAAACTGTATTCTTGTTCGACATGGCAAATTTGGGTAACTTGCACATCTTGCCAATGGACGAAGTGATGGATGTGGCCGAGATACTGGCACAGAATTTTACTGTTGAGCATCTTATTGAGAAATTATCTTCTCCAGAACAAGGAAGTTTTACAAAAATTATTATTATTATTATTATTATTATTATTATTATTATTATTATTATTATTATTATTATTATTATTATTATTATTATTATTATTATTATTATTATTATTATTATTATCATCATATCATCATCATCATCATCATCATCACCATCATCATCATCACCATCATTATCATCAATCATCTACTGTCACGGTTTTTGCTATTGATGTGCATTAGCTGTAAGATACACACTGAGTGACAGTTTTCATTTGATAGTGGCAGTTTACTAACACATATATTCCTCACTTCAACCCAAAAGATCCCCAAATGTAACACTGAGCATCACAATTGCAGAATAAATGAGGATCCCTTCATATAGTAATGAAACAAATTAATTCATAGAATCACTTAATCTGAAATAACTATGAAATCATAAGCGCATGCAATGGTGCAGTAGGTGGATAATCTTAAATGGAAATATTTCATAATATACATTTATGAAACAAACCCAAATTTTTATGAGTTCATTGTGGCACATGATTGGCAAGCAGGATGCTTTAAACATCAGATTTTGCTGGAAATAATTGTCCCAGATTTTTTGTGATTACAATGTTATTTTCAATATGGATTTGCCTTAATAATTAACAGTTCAAGAGAATGAGGAAAAAGGAAATCTTAACTTTGTAACCGTTTCTGCAAATGTTGAACCCCCTTTTCTCACCTGTTTACATTCTCTCCATAATTGTTTCAGTTTCACGTCCATTCCTCAGTATTAGATCGCCCTTCCATTCAATTACCCGTGTTCCTTTCTGATTCATAATTGTCAATCTCTTTGTGTACCATGGAGCATGTAGTACATTTCTTCAGGTCAAGTTGGCAGCATCCCTGAGCTTGTCTATGGCAAAATTACCGAATCTTTCATGGTGAATGTTCCCCTTTAATAAGTCCCCACGTTATCATAATAAGAGACAGTAAATCCATTAATATTCAGGGAAATGGATATGAAATATTGGCTAATGGTTAATCATCATGGTCCCCCCCCCCCCTCCCTCCGCCCCGAAATGCTCTTCAGAATTCTGGAGCAGTGGAACAATTATGTAAATGACTGAGTGAATAGAATGAAATATTTGAATCCTTGTACTTTCTGTTTGGTCATGTAGTTATTTAATTACAAAGGTTACACAATGTTAGCGTCTTGAAATCAATATGTAACAAAACTGGTGAAAATCAAGATTCCTCTCCACACATCATAAAATGGCACACATTGTATAACCATCAGATGTTAATTATAAATGGGAACTATAATTTAAACTTTGAAGCCCGGGACTTAAGTATTTACGAATTGTAAATTACCATTGGAAGAGAGCAAGCAATATTTGCTATCAGTTAAATAGCAGTATAATTGGAAATACAGAAATATCAACTAAAGCTAAAATGCAAATATACAGAACAGTTTATACACATACACTATTATATGGATCAGAGACATGGAATGTGTTGGATAAACATACAGGTAGAATAACAGCTTTGGAAATGAAGTATTTAAGAAAAGTAATGGGAAAGACAAGTAGAGACAATGAGAAATATGGTGATAAGGGAGAATCTAAATATAAGGCCATTAGAAGAAGTAATAGAGAACAAAAAGCTAAAATGGTATGGACATTTGGTAACAGTGGGCAAAAAGAGGAAAACAAGACAGGTATCTGAAGCAAGAACTATGGGGAAAAGAAGGGGAAGACCAAGGTTGGAATGGAAGAATCATGTTAGACATGTGGCAGAAAGAAGAGGAAAAGGAATGGTTGAATTAAGGAGAATGGCACAGAATTGACAGGAGTATAAGGAATGGATAGAAAGCTGGACGCCGTGAGGCACAAGGAAAAGCTGAAGAAGAAGAAATTACCATTGGAGTATGTGGTCTGAAATTTGAGGTTCCCTTACGGGAGAACATGAGTCAATTGGGGAAGTAAATGCCATACTGGCATGTTGCCACAGTGGCTCATTTCCAATTCTACCTTTCATAGTTGAATAGCTTATGTTACTCTGGACAACTGATATCATTATTTAGATATAGTAGTAACAAACTTGGTTACAATTGATTGAGGAAATACTGTAACTATCGGAATACAAGACAATGCATATTTCCAATATTTTAGTTTCGAAAAGCACAGGTTGTCTTGCATTCATTATATATATTTTTCAGTTAGTGTGCAGGATATAAGTACATGTACGAGTATTGGATAAATATCTGTAGTGTAGGACATGCGAAATGCAGAAGGTTACAGTATCAGTCAGATTTTGTGTTTCTTTTGTCTTCTGAAGTTGGTGATTAACCAACATGCCTAGAGGAAGTCATTATTATTTATTTATGCCAACAAACTTACTGCTGGTGTTTTTAAACATAGAAACCATATGTGGGCAATATTTGAGAGGTAGAATCGGAACTGAAAAATCCCTTCTGTGGCACTTAATTTTTCTCGTGCCTAAAGGGTTTATAGGTTTTCCTAGAGGATTTCCTTGCTGCGTCCGTGGCTGTATCATTGTATACACATGATGGTTGTGGATTTAAATGCTTCCTATCCCTTCCTGCCTTCTTCACCCATCATATGTTTATGCACGAATCTGTATGACAACTCTTATAGCAGTGTCTAGATAGAAAATCATGACCATCACTAGCTACATAGACTATGATACTGATGACCAGAAAACTTTTGAAAAGCATGAATGATTCATAATTGCAAAATTTCCATATCATGTTGTAGAAAAGGAGGATCAGCCTGCATTTAAGGTCATAATAAATTGCAACAAAAGTTTCTTATAGAAAAGTTAAAAAGATTTTGTCATAAGCATTGTATATGTATCAAACTGTAATAAGCACATTTTTCTGTACCTTCTGTTTTCTCATTTGCTAAATCATGGCCATCTATGTATGTTACTTGAAATTGAAAACCGTGGCTTTTATTTCTATTCCCAATTTCTGTGGTGTTGTTTTCTGCTTAACAATGTTAGTATATATAATATTCCTGAATTGATATTCCAAATGAATAATTTAGACATTTACACGAGCATTAGGACTTTATCTTGCTAGCTACATGATCATGTAAGAGCCAGATGCCCCTGTGTAACCCAGTGATCTTTATCTGTTTATGAAACAGGAAGAAGAGAAGAAGAAACAAGATGAGAGAGAGCGTGTTGCCAGAGAGAAACGTTACGCCCTTCCTGAAGCGCCACACATAGTTGTGCATCCATCGCGTACAGCCAAGTCTGGCAAGTTTGACTGCACAGTCATGTCACTTTCTCTGCTGCTTGATTATCGGCCGGAAGACACAAAGGTTAGAACATTGTGTGCATCCCTTAAAACAAATTGTATCAAGTAAAGTGCTTCAAATTTTGTATCTGATTTATGCAAGTGTTTAAAATAGTGAAACTTTGTCAAATTGGTTAAACTGTATGAGTAAGATGAATACAAGGTTATGTTGGACAACTGTCACCATCATGGCTGTGTATCTACTGATGTGAAGGCTGCAATCCTTTGTACTGCTGAGGGTGTTGGCCTCTCTTTGAATTGTAAACTTGATGGTACTGTAACAAAATGACAATTTGATGAATCCCACTTCTGACACTAGTGTGACAACAAATCCCAGTCCAGTTATTTTTCTATCTCTTTATTGTTTTCTAAAATTTTACTACAAATACACAGTTTTCTTATCGTCGTTAACACAGTCTATAGTCTTTCATACTATCACAACTCAACTTTTACTTGACTCAGTCCTTTCAGTGTCTTTCTTCACTTTCTGTGTCTCTCATACACTACAAGGATGCAATCGCTCAATGCCCATTAGAATCTTCTTTGTGGCAACCAGCATATATTTTATGACGATACATACACACACAGCTGTCTCGTACACACTGACACACATATCCATGGCCATAAACTCTGACTGCTGTTTTTTTGCCTCCTGGTATACAGGGGATGATGTCACAAAGACAATTAGCAAACCCTTTCAAACATGCCGTAATGATGTACCTGATCTTTCTCAAAGGCTCCGGAAATAGCCACTTTGTTGTTAGTCACGTACACATAAGTCACACTTGAGTGTTGTGGGGAAGCTTAACTCTGAGCATTTTGATCTGTGCCACACCTGATATGTACTCAGGGGTCTCCATCTAGGGGATATGTGAATGGCAACCACAAGGTACCCAAGCTGAGCAGAACATTACTTACACTTACTGGTGTTTTGCTCCTCATTGTAACTTTCCTATCTGACCTTACCTTGGTCATCTCTTGTTCTCTTCCGACCCCAATGCTATTAGGGTTCCTGAGGGCCTGGGAGTCTTTATTTTTCCAACCTCTCCATTTCTCTAATTTTTCTATAAAACCTTAACCCCTAACATGCTGACCTGTCATGGCATGTAATACGTCTTCTGATTGGTAATCAGAGGATATGGTCGGTGAATTTATTTTGATAATTCTCCCGGTCAGGTCGGTGAGACCCGTAAACCAACGACAGGTGTAGTCCCCCAGACATTCTGGGGGTTGTGAGAGAGCGATGTGACCGCCAAAACATAAAAATATGGTGCTCTCTAAAAAAACGGTTACTATTACTGCTATTGCTCTCTTTTTTTATGAAATATGACTCGAGGGGTAAAATGTTCCGGAGTTAAAATAGTCCCCCATTCGGATCTCCGGGCGGGGACTACTTCTCGAGAACCAAAACATTATATTAATAGAAGATCTAACATCAGACTTCTACAATGGAATGCGGGTGGTCTCACACAATTTACAACAATAAAATGTTAGTAAATGATGCAGTCATAGCCGAAACATTCAATAAATATTATGCTAATTCACACAAAGTAACAAGAAATAATAAAAAGGAACATAAAGAATTTAAGAAAGATTTGAAACAAGAAAGAGAATGTAATCCTAACACTCAGTGCAATATCTTTTTTCAAAATTTTAATATGCAAGAATTGAACATTGCAATAAATAATCTAAAAAACAAAAAGTCTCCTGGACCAGATCACATACATCCAGAGTTCATAAAAAACCTTGGAAAAACAGCAAAACAACAACTACTGAAACTCTACAATCTATCCTGGAAAACCACTGTACCTGCTGAATGGCGAAAAGCAGTAATTGTCCCACTCTTGAAGAAAGACAAAACAGCATCAGAAATAAAAAATTATAGACCAATAGCTCTTACCAGCATAATAGCAAAAGTGATGGAAAGAATGGTGTCAAACAGGTTAAATTGGTTCCTAGAATCACAAAATTTAATATCCCCATGTCAAGCTGGATTCAGAGAGTTCCACTCTACAAATGAACAAGTCTTACTTCTCAGTCAAGAAATCAAAGACTCCTTCAATAGAAAAGAAGATAATTTATCAGTTTTTATTGATTTTCAAAGTGCATATGATTCTATATGCAGAACAAAACTACTAAAGAAAGTAAAAAAAATAGGGATACAAGGTCCAATGTTTTCATGGCTATGTCATTTCCTAACACAACGCTTTATTGCAACCAGATATGGAAGAAATATATCTAAATATAAACAAGTACACCGTGGCTTACCACAAGGTGCAGTGCTCAGCACTACACTTTTTAATATATTTATTAATGATCTACCACAACAAATACAAGAATCAGGCGTGAAGTGTGCACTATTTACATACATACATTTATTTGCATTCCATAGATGATGATTTAGTAATGTGGACTTCAAAACCAAAAAGCAAAAGTACAGAACTAGAAAAAACCATGCAACAATCCTTAACCAACTTACAGAGGTGGACCAAAGAAAATTTAATGACTGTTAATACAACAAAATCAAACTACCAAATCTTTTCACTAAGAAAAAAACCACTAAAAATAAAACTAAATTTTGAGGGTCAACAATTACCAGAAACAAAGGAAGCAAAGTATTTAGGAGTTACATTTGATACCAAACTTACATGGACCAAACAAATAGAAAATGTAATACAAGAGCAGAGAGGTGCCTTTCACTGTTAAAACGTCTAACAGGAATGAAGTGGGGATGTTCCAGAACAACGCTTAACACAACATACAATATATATATCAAACCATTATTTACTTACTGCAGCGAAGTTCTTGTAACAGCACACACAAAAAAAATTCAAAGCTTTCAAAACCAAAGTCTGAGATTAATTACAGGTGCTATCAAAACCACACCAATAGCAGCTATGGAAGTACTAACCAACCAACACCCCATTGAATATGAAATAGAAAAAGCGGCTCTTATTCAACACGAAAAGTTGATCAGTCTCCCATTCAATACATGGCACAAGAGAAATTTTACACATACACTAAAGACTCAGGAGAGCTTTCTTTCCAAAATTCAAGACATCAAGAAGAATGTATACCTTCCTAATTCAAAGGAAAACTTCATATCTAAAGTCAATCCGACACAAACATTAGACATCACATATTATTTACGCCTGACAGAAGAAGTTAAGAAAAGTGATACTCCAACTAGTGTTCTAAAATTATTGGCATTAGAGACAATCCATACTAGATTTCCAGAACACGAATGGCTCCATATTTATACTGATGGATCATTGATATCAAACCAAGATGGAGCAGGTGCTGGAGTCACATGTCACCTCTTTTCCTATTACAAATCTTTAAGTTATGGAACTACAAACTTTGATGGAGAAATTGAAGCAATTCGAATGGCCCTACAAAATCTTTTGTACAGAATTTCACATTTTCAGCAAGCAGTTATTCTCTCAGATTCCAGGGCAGCAATTATAGCAATTACTTCCAAGTTGTCACCAAAAAACCAAACTATTATAGAATGTTGGAAGATGCTTAGCCATCTAACAGCACTTCAAAAACACCTAGTCTTCCAATGGATACCGGCTCACTGTGGACTGAGTGGTAATGAGAAAGCTGATTTTCTTGCAAAAAAGGGTACCAGCGGTGTACAAAAATCTATAGTTAATCTACCATTTTATGCAGCTAAAAGATTAGTCAACTCTTAATTCAAAAAAATTATTGCAAAATATTACTATGAAAAATCAAAGAATAAAAGATGGGAACTACCAAACATTCAAACAGTGATTCCTGAGTATCCTCGGAAAACAGCAGTTGCAACCTTCAGGTTGATTACAGGACATGATTGTCTGGCAAAACATTTAAACAGAATTGGGATATATTTTTCACCACTCTGCCCTCTATGTGATCTGCAAGAGGAAATGGGTCGAGACCACCTTCAAATATGCCCGGCCACTTCTAGTGCCCCATCCATCAGTGAAAAATATTGGAGAGCAAGAGGATTAATGATTTCATTGTCAGAAATCCAGCATTAGCTAACAACAACAACACCTGATATGTGAAGTAGCTTGGTTCCATCTGTCCTTTGTTGTGTACCGAGCCTGGTGTCACACTATTATAAGCTGGTAATATTTCAGAATTCATCACTTTGAGTGGAATTTTAGTTATAAATATTTTTTCCCATACATTAAGTTAAGGTAAAAACCAATGCAAACTATTTTAGCCTCTCTTTTGTCAAATGTTTGCTTGGTTAGAACTGTTGACTGTATTAAAACTAGAGATATCTTCTGGGCTTAAAAGCCGTGGTCTGCTGGAGTTTAGAGGTCCAGACGTTTCAGCCACACCAGCGGTGGACATCAGTGGCATGGTCTGAGTTTTCTCTGTGACAGTTCAGTTACAACAGAATCGCTGGCTGTAGGTGCCGTATTTGTATCTGGGCCACTCACAGGGGATTGGCTGGGCTTGAGCGGGAGGTGTGGACTAGAAGGGTGCTTTGATTGCTGGAATTGTTTACAGCCAGCAATTCTGTTGTAACTGAGCCTTTGCCGAGAAGACTCAGACCACACCACTGATGATGTACACCGCAGGTGTGGATGAAACGTCTGGACCTCTAAACTCCAGCAGACCACGGCTTTTAAGCCCGGAAGATATCTCAAGCCTTAATTCTGACTCCGGCCGTGAAAGCTTCTGACTACTCATGTTAGCCGTATGTTTCAGCTCAAGTTTAGATTAGGTTACTTGCCGGCCAGATTCTAACTCCGAAGTTACTTACTGCACATGCACCGACAGTAGTTTCAGAATCGCCACTAGGTTTCGCTGCATGAGCTAGCTTAGCTGTCACTAGCAGACGATTTTCACATCTGCCAACATTGCTTTTTACACTACACTAATTTTCGTTGCCAACACATTAAACACAAATGCACTCGTGTCCTTGCAGCCACAGACATACCGCTAGTACTACTCCGTGTACATTATTATTTTGCTGAATAGGTGACTTAGCACTTGCCGGCCAGATATTGTGTACATTATTTTGCTCACACAGATATATCGCTAGTGCGACTCCATACTATTGTTGTGGAAATTATTGTGTACATTATCGTTATTGCCTTGTTACTGGGTCCACGAAATGCTGGGTCGTTCTTTTTTATTTTATATTATTTTATTATATTATTATATTATTATTACATTTATATTATATATATTATTTATATATAATATTATATATTATATTTATATTATGATATCCTCCTTACGGGGTGTAACACGGCATCACATTCCCAGCATAGCATTCGAGTTCTCAGCAGGCCCTCGTCATAAAGAAATTGCATGCATTCCTCCTCATTATAGCACAGAGGCGCTAAATCTACTATGCTAATGAAGCGATCCATTGCACTCTCAAAACTTGCTTCTAAGAAGGTCACCAGCATACTGCCGGGACCCGCTAAAACATTCAAACTTACTATTGGCAACAAACTCCTGGGGAAATTGTGCTGTTGGCAGTGCTGAATTAACACAGCAACTTCGGCAACTTTCGTGACCATTCGTACACACTGCCGAGTTGGACTTAGCCGGAATTCTGACCAAGTGCTCGCGTCACCTAAACTAAACAATATCCAACCTCTAAACTCCAGCAGACCACGGCTTTTAAGCCCGAAAGATATCTCTAGTCTTAATTCTGACTCCGGCCGTGAAAGCTTCTGACTACTCATGTTAGCTGTATGTTTCTTTTGATTTCTGTATTATTCATAGGGAATAGTGACATGAGGGAATTTTGGGTATAAATTGAAGCTGACAGTTAACATATAACTTTGTTTGAGCTAAACCTAACATGATAGCTATACATAATGTTGTTACTGCCAGGTGCATCATTCAAGTTAATTAAGTTCCTTAGATTCACTAAGACAAGCTTGGCAATTGGGTTAATCTAAATAAAATATTGCATACTATGAAAAATTACAAAGCCATTGTCACAACACTAGAATTTTGTTTGAAAAAATAATGCTATGATTACTTTCTGGAATTCATACTCTCCTTGTATTTTCCAGGAACATTCATTTGAAGTTTCACTTTTTGCTGAGCTCTTCAATGAAATGTTAATGAGAGACTTTGGCTTCAGAATCTACAGGGCTCTTAATGATGCCCCAGAGCGTGTGAAAGAAGAAGAGAAGGTAAGATTGCTGTGTATAGCAATATCTTGTGGCTGGATGAGAAAAGAGCATCCATTACAAAAGCTCGCCATTTTTTTTTAATTGTTTCAAAACATGTCATACTGGCAAGTTGGCCATGGTAGCTCAGCGGTTAGAGGAGCCATGTGTGAAGCGGAAGACCCATGTTTTAAATTCCAGCTATGCATTTAATTTTTCAATCCTATTCTACCTCTGAAACATAGCTCACACACGGCTTGTGTGTTTAAAAACACCAGCAATAATCAGAAATGCAAAGTTGGGCATAGTGTATCATATTTATCTGCATGCATGACAACCTCAAATGTAAGACCCCCTTTCTTCAGAACTTAAATTTTTGCAATTCAGCATATTACCTGTATAAAAAACAGCTGAATTTTTAAAACAAAATTTATAGTGTTGCACTTAAATTTTGAACAAACTAAGAGACACTTAAGTTGATTAAGTATAGTACCTTGTAAAAAATTGGACCTATAACTCTTTCTCCTCATATGTCGCACAATACACTTTTTTTTTCATGAAGGGGTATTTGATCAACAATATTGGGCTTCTCCCCTCTCACTTTACAATAGTTTTTGTTGTGCATTGCTGATTGTATACTTTCCTTATTTTAGGATCGTAAAAAGGACAGAGACAAGAAAGATGACAAAGATAAGAAAGACAAAAAGGATGACAAGAGAGATGATAAAAAGAATGGTAAAAAAGATGATAAAGAGGACAGAAAAGATGATAAAGATAGGGAAAAAAAGGATGACTCTAAAAGCAAAAGTGAAGATAAGGAAAAGAATGAAGAAAAAGAAGATGATGAAGATGAAGAAGAGGATGATGAGGTAACAGTATTAGTGAGTGCAGCTTTTTTATTGGGTTTGTATAGACAGTATAGTGCAGAAAATATGTTTATATTGCTCTATTTTAGTTAACAAAATGATACATATTTTTGTCTGTTTCAGGAGGATGAAGATTCTAAAGACAGCAAAAAAGAAAAGGAAAAAGATAGAAAGAGGGATAAAGAAAAGGATAAGAAGAAAAAGGAAAGAGTTAAGCTTTACACTGAGGATCCACATCTGTTGCTTGCATTTGTATATTTTGACCAATCACATTGCGGCTACATATTTGATAAGGATATAGAAGAACTCCTGTACACCCTTGGTCTGAATCTTTCAAGAGCGCAGGTACATTACCAGACTAACATACAAGTATGGCCAAGTCAGTTTCACCAAAAGCATTACTCATATTTAATTCAGATCAAAGGTTTATAGAATTGTATTTGGTAAAGCAGTTGTAATGGTACTAAGATCTACAAATATGGTTAAAACACTCTAAGCGAATCTCCATCTATTACTGATACAAAATGTACAGAATGTAGTGATGATAATACAGAAAAACGTTTTATACATTTCACACTTACACATTTTTGACAGTTATGCAGTTATGCATTCGGGGACTGCAATGTTTCATCAAACCCTGTAAAACTTCATGCAGTTTAACCTCACTTATATGTTATTCATATTTACATTTTCCACATATATATATATATATATTACATTAACTTATTTGCTCATTTATAGGTTATGTTAAAATTATACCCTTCTCTTCTCATTACCTGCAAATTCTATTTTTCTTGAAGACAAAGTGGATGTTTTCTTGGTTTGTCGTGACTATTAGCTTCATTAGAGGCCTGCTGAGACTTAATACATCTTTAGTAAGAGATGGCGTTTCAACAACATTCTCTTACTATGAGGGGTAGTAACAAAGTTTTAATTATCACCTCAAAAAAATAAAATTAGGTAATTAATTTTTTGTCAGTTCGTGGGTACATGTCTGAAGTCCTGGTGCACATTTAAATTCCCGTGCTACATCGCCATAGCACGCTGCTAAAGGACACAAAACAAAATGGCGCAGCCCATTGATAAAGTGGATTATTGTGCGGTAACACGTTTCCTGTGTTTGAAGGGGAACAACACTGTAGCAATCCCTCTCAAGGGTCCCCTTCTAGGGGATGTGTGAATGGCAACCACAAGGTACCCAAGCTAAGCAGAACATTGCTTCCACTTACTGGTGTTTTGTTCCTCACTGTAGCCTTTCTATCTGACCTTATGACCTTACCTTGGTCATCTCTTGTTCTCCTCCCACCCCGATACTACTAGGGTTCCCGAGGGCTAGGGAGTCTTTATTTTTCCAACCTTTCCGTTTCTCTAAAACCTCTTAACCCCTAATATGCTGACCTGTCATGGCATGTAATACGTCCTCTGGTAATCAGGGATATGGTCAGTGCATTTATTTTGATAATTGTCCCAGTCAGGTTGGTGAGACCCGTAAACCAACGACAGGTGTGGTCCTCCAGACATTTTGGGGGTTGTGAGGGAGCAATATAACCACCAAAACATAAAAATATGGTGCTCTCTAAAAGGCTGTTACTATTACTGCTGTTGTTCTCTTCAATATCTTAATATTGGAGAGCAAGAGGATTAATGACTTCATAGTCAGAAATCCAGCATTAGCTAACAACAACATTTTTACTTTCTCCATTGGTAAGTAGAAGGAAGTATTGTATTCCACCCAAAAATTTGATGTCGAGATTTCACCGGAAATATATGTTTTGAGACCCCCTGAATCAAAAAAAAAAGCTTCTTTAGATAAACATCCATTTGTGTCTGTCCATCAGTCTGTGGACAGTGTAACTCAAAAATGAAAAGTCGGTTAAAAACCAAAGTTGGTATTTAAGTGTAATGTCTTTCAAGGATGCAACACAAAGATTTTGAAGAAAATAGCCCTACCCTAAACTACCCTTAATATGGAAAATTTTTATTTTCTTGAAAATAGCTCTAACGATGTTGATTAAAATGTCATATGTTTAAACTATTTGTTTGACAAATGAAATGTATATTTTGAATTTTCTGGCTATAGCTTATGTAGTCCTGTTTACTCTGGATTAGTTGAATAACTTGTAAACTGTAAGAGATAGACAACATCTTAATATACAAAAAAATGTAGTTCTCACTAAAACCACAATTTATGTCTGAATACATTTTGTTGTAGAGTGAACTATCTCGGAGATATTCCTTATTATTTGTGTCAGTTTCGGAAAACTTAAAACTTTCGGGAAATGGAACATCGTTGTTCACTATTTAATATGTTAATCGTGCAAAGAGAACGGGATCTCAAAGCTTCAAAAAATTTGACTATCGCTCAAAGCCTACTGTATTCTAATATTCCCCTTGCACCTACAAGGAAATAAGCAATAAGATAATTTGTACAAATGTTTATCTCAACTAACACAAAGACAGTATAGGTATAAGAGTTTGTAAGAATGGTTAGTAAAGGAGTAGAGAAAGTCATGTGAGTGCAACACATCAGATTTTTTTTTCAGTAATCCTGGCAAAATTCCATAGCATATTATGGCAAATTGTTTCATTTATACGATTCTTACGCTTATATGATCATAGCTTAACATCCCTGAGAGCAAAATGCACCATTTATTCATTTATAATGTTTCCTATTTAAAATCTCAAAAATATTTGAATCAGAAACTTATAATCATACTGTACTACCTGGTAAAGTGTCCAGGCGTGTTTACCTTGGTTGTCCAAGCGCTCCGATCACGTGTTATTTGTTTACTAGAGTGGCGAATGCTTGTGACTTGACCTTGACGTAGTCAGTAATGCAACACAAAAGGATCTCTCGTGCCTGCCAATATGAGGTGTTGCTTTCCTGAAGACAGATTGCTTCTGAACAGAGTGTACATACACTGTGTTGCTATGTTTGTGCGTTAAGCTTGTGGAAACAGCTGGGCAGTTTCACATTCTTTCCTTTGCGCCTTATTGGCTTGTCAGGTAGTACATATCTTGGTAAACATCCCTCAACTTGGAAGTGAGAGCGACCTTAAAGCTATTTTCCAGCAAAATTGTGTAACACCAAACCATACTCCCTTAGGTCATTTGTGCTTAATGCTTCAGTTGTGTTAGTGAACATGGGTGGAAAGAAATGGAAGTGTATTGCAATGGCTGAAAAACTACTCATTTTGAATGTAGTGAAGAAAAGTGGCAGCATAAAACGCACAGAAATTGCTAAGAAAATAGGGATTCCTCCGTCTACCGCAGCCAACAGAAAAACAATCCAAGATAACGGACTACTAAAGTGACTCAACTTTCTATGTTATTTATTTTTATTTGGTGCATTTCTGTTGTGTTTGTATTGTTTCATATTGCCGATTATAGTTAAACAATCCTGTTATTATATCTTGTTGTTCACTTCTTAACTGTAGCCCATATGCTGTATAAATTTTCCAATTTTTATTCACAGACTTTCATTTATGGTTTTTCACTCTCATTTTTTTTCCTTTGGTCCCTTGCAAAATGTATAAATGAAGTTTACTGTATATACAGTATAAGAGAAATAGAAGCTGACCAAAATGGATCAGAGAGTGTGGCAATTATTTCCATGTGTATGATAACGCAGTTTTGGTCTCACAAAACAGTCCATTCTCCATTTTGGAAGTTCATGAAATTAAAGAACTTGCCTCAAATACCAAGATAAGTGAAGCATATTAGTCTCTAGATATTTGTTATACTTAAGAATTGTGTTACTTCACTATTAACAGCTTCAGTTTTTCATTGAATTTACTGTAAAACACTTTGACTCAAACCAGTTTGTATTTTCAATATGCACAAGAAAAGATAGCAACAAGGAACAGCAGACATTTCTTGCTTGTTATTATGAGAATTTGCTGACTCATGTAACAAGATGATTTCGTTACCTGGGTTTGTAACCTAATCGTCAAAAGAGCTTATATGCTCCAGCACTTGGGTTTATACAAATAAAAGATCGCTGTTGGTGAAACTGGCTTAAATATGTCAAATATTGTGCTGTTTAAACAGCAAAAGATGAAATATGGTTTTTTACAATTTTACTTTACATTAGCAGGTGTTATAATTAAGGAAAAGGTGCACAATAATTATGTTAAATCTTTTGTTTTTCACTAGGTACGCAAATTGGTTCAGAAAGTAGTGACCCGAGATTCACTACACTATCGCAAGCTGACCGATAAACCACGCCCCAAGGAAGATGATAGCAAAGAATCAGATAAAACAAAGGATACAAATAAAGACAAGGCAAAAGAGAAGGACTCAGAGCAGTTGGTAGCTTTGGCATTTGGTAAATTAATATTCTTAGAATATGGTGGTTCTTATGTTAATGATGTGCTTCAACCAATACTGTATTGGCTTGGATATAAGATTACCTGAATTTTTGCAACTTGTTCACTAGAAAAGTCACCGAAATAATGAATGGAATTAGAAAATATAACATATTAGAAACCATCGTTTTTGTTTCTCTCCATCTCCTCTCTTCTCTCTGCTGATCTCTCCTCCACCTCAAATGATCTCTTCTCCTCTCCCTGCTGATTACCCCTATACCTCGATCCATCTCCTCTCCTCTCCTCTCCCTGCTAATCTCTCCTCCATCTCGATCCATCTCCTCTCCCTGCTGGTTACTTCTCCATATCGATCCATCTCCTCTCCCTGCTGGTTACTTCTCCATATCGATCCATCTCCTCTGCCCTCCCTGCTGATCTCTCCTCCATCTCGATCCATCTCCTCTCCGCTCCCTGCTGGTTTCTCCTCCATCTCAATCCATCTCCTCTCCTCTTTCCGCTGATCTCTCCTCCACCTGGAATGATCTCCTCTCCTCTCCCTGCTGATTACTCCTATACCTCAATCCATCTCCTCTCCCTGCTGATTTCTCCTCCATCTCTACTCCTCTCCCCTCCTATCCCTGCTGATCTCTCCTCTATCTCGATCCGTATCCTCTCTCTCCCTGTGGTCTCTCCTTCATTTCTATGATCATTAACCTGCTCATCTTGCGCTACTACTCTTTCCTCTTGCACCTGATGAGATCTTAATCTCCTTGGTTCTATAACTACATTAACATTATGTGGTTGTTGCCTAGCTGGTAATCGCTCCTCCTCCCACACAATTTTATTTATTTTATTTGCCAGCTTGTGAAGATGTTCATATAAATCCTTATTCCTAATAATGTTATAAATATAATTGCCGCTCAGTGCTTGTCTCTCTTCTCTTATTTGCTCCCTGTACCTAACACATTCAAATAGCGCATGCTCAGGTGTGTCCTGTACATTACATCTGTCACATCATTTTCAGTCCTTTGTATTTTTAGCCAATTAGTCTTATATGGTCCATGCCCAGTTAAATAATGTAATAAACTTCTAGTGGGCTGCACATGCTTCAATTTTAATCTTTCTTTAATATTGTTAAAAAGGTGATAAGTTCTCCTTCTGGCGATCGTACTATCCCATTCCTCTTGAAAACTTGGAAGTAAATTAAATTTTATTTCTCTTATATTTGCACAATTTCTTCCCACTATGTCAGCGTCCTGGACACCCGAGCTCGTCAACAACAGGTGAAAACACTGAAGAAGTAAAGAAAATAGTATTGCCCAGTCGTCAAATCACAGTTAGAGAAGTTGCTGAGGACCTAAACATATCGATTGGCTCACGCCATTCGATTTTGACCAATGATTTGGGCACGAGATGGATCACTGCAAAATTCATACCAAGGTTGCTCATTTTCGACCAAAATGCCCCTGCTCACACATCGTTGCTTGTGCGCAAATTTTTGGCCCAAAACAACACACTTATGATGCCGCAGCCACCGCACTCCCCAGACTTGGCCCTCTGTGACTTGTTTTGTTCCCAAAACTGAATAGGCCCATGAAAGGATGACAAGGTACAATTGAGGAGATAAAGACGGCATCAAAGGAGGAGCTGAACAAGATGACAAAGAAAAAATTTTTTAAAGTGCTTCGAGGAATGGAAAAAATGTTGGTATAAGTATATACTATCTGGTGGGGATTACTTTGAAGAGTACAAAATAAATATTCATGAATAAATAAGTACTTTTTGGAAAAGCACAAAATTTACAATACTTTTTGTGTTTGTAAACAACATAATTGAAAAACAAAAATTTGCTTGTACCAAGCTTGGTATTTTAAGTTCATCTTGCAGGAATACAACTGTTTTAAAAAAAAATCTCTAAATTACCCTTTACATGAAACCTTTTTCAAAAATTTTGATCGCCTCAAAAATAGTTCTTGATGATTCTAAAGTAAGAACAAATTAGAAACTAAAAACTTCACTTATCTTAGTAATGAAGTTTTAAACTGTAAGAGATAAACAAAATCTTATTACACAAGAAAATGTGGATCATATTAAGGCACATAAATTACATCAAACACATTTTTTGTGATGAGTTAACCATTTCTGAGACATTCCTTGTTATTGCTTTGAATATTCAAATACTTATACTTCTTCAAATGGGAAGATTTTTTCCCCCTTGCTGTTGCATACATGGGCTTTTTAATTGTTTCTGCTTCAATTTGCTGTGCATACAGTTCAATAACGTTGCATAATGTAATAGTGAGAATATTAGATTGATTATAATGACAAGCAGTTGTAGATAGCAGAAGAATGTGTGTCCAAGAGCACACTTATTACCAGAGTTTCAGATTTGAATTCCATTTTTGATGGAGATATGTTGTTTTCAGGTAATAAGAGACTTCTTCCAGTATTTGCTGCAGGTGAGGGTGGTTCACCGCCTTCTAAAAGAGTGAGGAAGGACACAGAAGCTACAAAGGATAAGACCACTGCACCTGAAGGTAATCATCATAACACTTAGTTTCTTCAACAGTTCAGATTCACTAGAAATAAACAAGAGTTGCAGTTATTATTTATTTATACCAACAAACATACTGTTGGTGTTTTTAAACACACAAGCCGTGTGTGGGCAATGTTTGAGAGGTAGAAAGGTAGAACTGGAACTTAAAACTTCTGTGGTTCAGCTGGGATTTGAACCACAGACCTTCTGCTTACTAGGTGGGTGCTCTGACCATTAAGCTACTGTGACAACCTGCCAGAGTGACATTGCAATTTTTACTTCTCTGAAGATAAAGTTTTGTATTCCACTCATAAATGCAATACTGAAATTTCACCAGACAAACATGTTTTGAGATCCCCTGACCCTAAAAGTATAATTATTACACCTTCCTCAATCTTACTTTAGTCTGAAATGTAAACAGAGCGCAAAATTGTATTCCTGTGCAGGCCCCTATGATTGGCAAAAATGTGATGCAATTGTGTATTGTATGAAATGTCGCCATGTAAGTAGCTTCTGGCTTTGAAGTCTGAGTTGCCACTGCCATCTAGCAGCTTTTGCTTGCAGCCATATAAGACATAAAGGAGTAGATATATTTTACATGTTTACATAAAATTAAGAATAAAGAACACAATTATAATGTTAGGTATTTCTCATAACACTGTAAATACATTTAAAACAATTCTCCTTTCACCACTTCATAATGGTTTCCCTTGGCAATACTTTACGTAGTCCATGGCAGATGCCATTTTGAACAAACTGTTCCATTCAGGGTTGCCAACTTTTAAAAGTAAAACTATCATACCGGCCACTCAAAATTATAGATTTGGAATCAAAATTATCATACATCATAAACCAAATGCTACAACAGTGAAAATATCAGCACAACACTTATGAAAATGTAATAGTATTAATGTTTATGGTATCCACTTACAATATTGATGACCTCAATCAGTATTACAACTTTAGCACTTATATTCAAGATGCTCTCGGGCTTCGAGCCAGGTGTAGTGATGAAAAGACATCAACGTTTCGGGAGTGTACATCTCTCCCATCTTCAGGATGATGTGATGTACACTCCCGAAACGTTGATGTCTTTTCATCACTACACCTGGCTCGAAGCCCGAGAGCATCTTGAATATGTTCGTCGCCAGGAAAGCTACAAATCTTATTTTAGCACTTATGTTTCTCGCATTATTCATCAGAAAGTTCATCATCTTCCTCAACTGTTGCAGCATTATACAAATTTGTTGCAGAGATAAACTTTAACATCTTCTCAGTAACTTGCAGTTTTCTGGACCCACCACATTCTTTCATAAGCTGAGACGACCGAGTAAGTCCATTTACCATATCTAACGCCAATCTGTTTCTAATTTTGGCTTTCATTAGCCTAGTTTAGAAAAAAGTTTTCCACAAGAAGTGTTTTTGTGGGCCAATGAAATCACTGACAATGCAAACTCCGCCAGTTCTTTGAAATTAGTATTTCCACCAAGGTGATACATGTGTTTAACAGCACTCCAGAAACTCTCACGTTCAGGCATGTTCTTTATTTTGCACGGAATGAAACTTATTCCTAGTTTGCTCCATTGATTATCAATTTTCTGAACCGTGCCTTCTTCATTGAGATTACCAGATCTGGAAACACTGGCAACAGGAGGATGAAGGGTAGGAGGATTAGTAGGATATGAAATGGTTGCCTTAGAGACATGGAGACAGGCCATGAGGGCAAAATTGGTGTGGCTATTTGTAATTAATTTTATTTCGTTGGTGTGACAAACCAGTGAAAATGATGTTTTGCCTGGATTGAACTATCAACATTCAAATTATTGTACACTTCCACAATTATATCATATGGTCTGGTTACCATGAGTACAAACATTCAAATTATCATACACTCCCATAATTATTGTATGAGTTGGCAACCCTGGTTCCATTCCTTCACTTCTGTCTATGATTGTGTGCACATATATTTCACATCACAGTTAAGTATGCTAATAATAATGATATATTGCACATTAATGTATTTCATTTATTCCTACTAGAAACTTTTAAAACTGTTTTTGTAAATAATTCTCGTAGTTATTTTAAATTTAACGCTATTTTGCATGTTATTTAATGGACTATATTTTCATTTGTGCCTGCTGACATGGAGATAGTACTGTTTGATCAACCAATGAAGCATTGCCCAAACACATGCGGTTATTCACATTGTAACCTAAAGTAAGGCCGAGGAAGATATAGAAACAAAGATTTGTGAGTATGAACAGCATAACTGAAAAACAAACTCTGGAGTAAATACCATATTTGTTTAATGTAATGGGACTGTGGGGAGAATGGGCAAGACTTTCCCACACAAATGTTCTGATCACTTCCACGGTAACACAAGCAGTATGAGAATGCACATTACCCTGTTGCAGGGTGTTGATCATACAGAATTTCAGAAGTGTCTGCATATGGCACATGGCATTTATGGTTTATTCAGATTCTAGAGAATCAACCAGAATGCAACCCTGTCCACAGAAGACAATGTCCATAACTTGCCCTAAGTCATGAAACAGTTATATATCCCAAGAAATATTTAAATCGACCATCAGTTTGACTGTTTATTTGGTATCCTCCCCTTTTTTGTTTGGTATATTATCAATTTATTGAGATGATTATTGTCAATTTCAACATTTCAATTATACTTACATAATTATTTTGTGTCATATCATGTTAAAGGTTTTAAAATATAAATTGACATTATATATTTAGAGATAATTATAAAATCAATTATTATACACAACATCATAAGAAGGTATTGCTAAGAAAGACAATAGCCAAACAGTATTGTCATAGTAACGTATAAGATAATTTTCCAAATACGCTTGGATTGAAGTGTCCCGTACAAGATACATGCTATTGTATAAACTAAAGCTTTCACGGCCGGTGTCCTGACTATTAGAGGGTTTACCTCTTTCGGGCTTGTAGGCCATGGTCTAGAAGGTATTGAATATACCAACGTTTCGTCAAGTACTGCACTTCACATCTTCAGGGTAAGATGACCTGTTGTCTGTGTTGGTCAGAGTTTGAATTCAGTACTTGGCAAAACGTCGGTATATTCAATACCTCCTAGACCACGGACTACGAGCCCAAAAGAGGTAAACCCTCTAATAGTCATACATGCTATTTCTCTGCAACACTCGAGAAATTGTAAATAAATAATTTTGGACATGCCAAACAGTAAAGAAAGTATTGTAACAATACAACGATTTAATAATTGTGATTATTTACAAAGATGCAAATAAATAACTTAAATTTAAATGGAGTTCAGTGAATGCTTTATTCCTTAACTACCCTACAAGATAAGAAAAGAGCTTTCGTTGCTCTACCAACTGTTCATTGAGGCATGCATAAAGATTTGGCAGTGAGGCGAGATAAGACGTCTCAATAATTTAAATAAGAATCTACTTGAAAAAACATACCAGTCATTAAGACATGGACTCATGGACAAGTAGTGTATGGTACAAATCCTGCCAGGGAATTACTCTAAACCAGTGTTGTTAGGTTTTTGGTACAGAAAATCCTCCTATAGGCCTTCAAAATCCCTCAAAAGCAAAATAATTCCCTTTCTGCTCATAAAACCTAACTTTTGTTGACATGCTCTCATAAGACTAACTCATCTAGA
Source organism: Tenodera sinensis (assembly GCA_030765045.1). NCBI lineage: Eukaryota > Metazoa > Arthropoda > Insecta > Mantodea > Mantidae > Tenodera > Tenodera sinensis. The sequence goes on from CM060970.1 coordinate 9,001,023, forward strand.
ATATTTTGTCGTTTTGAACTTATTAGAAAGTATGAAAAAATTAATGTGACAGTGACTCAACATTTTTGGTGACATTTTGATGCAGCTCTAGTAGCCAAATTAAGGGAATGGCAAATATAACCAATAACAATTTCATCATTTTCCTTTAGAAAACGAGATACAAAAGAATTATGCTCACCCATCATGACATTGGTATTAATACCACAGTAACCAACAATGTTTTCAGTACACAAACCATGCTTTGCTAGACATTGTTTGAACACACCAAAAAGATTCTGTTGTAGCATGTTCAATTTGAACATAGTGTAAGAGAAGACTCCTATATGGAAGGCCATTGTCGCTAGTAGACTTCGCAACAATGCATATTTTTAGCACTTCCTAAATCTATACTTTTATGTGTCAAAATTGAATATACTTTTCTTTTCAAGGATCCCACATTCTTTTCCTCTACAGCCCTGTCAATCACATTTGTATTTACACACTTAATTTTTGTGTGTTTAAGATTCATACCATGCACAATGGTGGAATCTCTGATGTAATTTACCAAAGTAATTCATGGAATTGAAGCAATGAGTGAGTGGGTGGGTGAGTGGGTGGGTGGGTGGGGTTTAGGGGTCTGTCAACAATAGTAGCATTTTCTTTCCTATAATTGCTGCATCAGTGGTGTTTCATTATGTTTACTGCAGAAACTGTTACTGAAGTAATACTTTCATTTAATGCTGAAACTTCTAATTAGAGAAAATTGTTAGTTAAAAGCTGAAGTGCATGGGTAAATAAATTTGAATTCTTCAATTTCAAAATTTTACTTGAAAAATGCCTTAATTTCAAAAGAATCCCCTCATTCCCTTTTGAGTTGAAAAGTACCTATGCTGAGGGAAAAATCCTTCAACCTGGCAACACTGCCCTAAACATAGGCCTGGAAGATTTCCTTCCCCAGATATAATTGCATGTATCACCATCATCATCGCTTGTGGTACCATATGCACTAAGAACAGTCATTAAACACTACTTAAAAAAACAGATGTGTTGCACTCACATGACTTTCTCTACTCTTGTACTAACCATTCTTACAAACTCTTATTCCTGTATCTTCTTCATGTTAGTTGAGATAAACATTTGCAGAAATTATCTTATTGCTTATTTCCTTGTAGGTACAATGGGAATATGAGAATACAGTAGGCTTTGAGCAATAGTTAAATCTTTTAAAGCTTTGAGATTCTGTTCTCTTTGCACTGCTAAGATATAAAAAAAGTAATAACAATCTTCCATTTGATGAAAGTATTCCAAAACTCACACAAATAATAAAGAATATCTCCAAAATGGTCCACTCCAGAAAAAATTAATTTGGGCATTGTGTGTTTTAATGAGATCCACATTTTTTGCATAATAAAATCTGTTCTAACTTTTACAGTTTACCATTTATGCAAAAGTCATCCAGAGTAAACAGACTACATGGGCTATAGCCAAAAAATTCAAAATATACATTTCATTTGCCATAAAAATATCTTAAACATGTGGCATCTTAATCAAAATTGTTTAAGCCTGTGTCAGAAATTGTATGTTGAAATGCATCGGGGAAAAGTTTAATGCCAATATTGAATATGCCAAATTGTTTAGATATAACACATATAAATATTGTATACGCAATGTGATGATCAAAATTGTATTTCTCAGTCCATGTCCTGAATGGCTGAACCCATTGTGAAATGAAAGGAAATATTAATTACGGAAAAATTGAAGCTATAAACAGTGAAGCAACAGAATCTAAAATAAGAAAGAATTAGAAACTAAAAGCTTCACTTATCTTAGTAAATTGCAAAATCTTACCCAGCTGATATGTTTCAAGTTGTATCCAACTTATTTTCAAAGCTATACACAAAGTTAACATAGTTACCAATGCTCAATTTAAAAAATCTGTTGTCACCAACCTTGAAAACAAAACGTATAAGTACAATCTATTGGTGGTATTTCAAAATTCATAATGTCGTTGTTGTTGTTAGCTAATGCTGGATTTCTGACAGTGAAGTCATTAATCCTCTTGCTCTCCAATATTTTTCACTGATGAATGGGGCACTAGAAGTGGCCGGGCATATTTGAAGGTGGTCTCTGTCCATTTCCTCTTGCAGATCACATCGAGGACAGAGTGGTGAAGAATATATCCCAATTCTGTTTAAATGTTTTGCCAGACAATCATGTCCTGTAATCAACCTGAAGGTTGCAACTGCTGTTTTTCGAGGATGTTCAGGAATTACTGTTTGAATGTTTGGTAGTTCCCATCTTTTATTCTTTAATTTTTCATAGTAATGTTTTGCTATAATTTTTTTGAATTCAGAGTTGACTAATCTTTTAGCTGCATAAAATGGTAGATTAACTAATGTGGTCCTTGTTTTTTAAAATAAATATCTTTTCCCAAACCATTAAATCTATAGGTCCTTTTAATTGTTTTAATAATTTAACCTCTGGATTAATTTTATGATTAAATGACCAAAAATGTTCGGATATTCTTTAGAAAAGGTCCCGTGAGCCCTTGGGCAGAATTTCGGCTTAGTCCCACTCGGCAGTGTGGACGAGTTCTTACGAAAGTTGCCGAAGTTACCGTGTTAATTCAGCGCTGCCAACAGCACTATTTCTCCATTAATTTGTTGCCAATCTGAAATTTGAATGCTTTAGTTGGACCCGGCAGTATGCTAGTGAACGTATTAGAAGCAAGTTGTGAGGGTGCATACAATTCCTCTACGACGAGGGCCTGCTGAGAACCTGAATGCTATGCAGGGAATGTGATGCCATGCTACACCCCATAGCAAAAATGAATTAGTGTTAATTCGGCGCTTGCGGTGGAGATTTTTTATTGGGTAGTGCCCATGGGTGAAGCCTACAGTCCCCCCTCTGTGCCATCCCAGCGCATAGGGCTCTGTAAAGGGATTTTTCTCCACTCGAAAATAAAACGAACCAGCATTTCGTGGACCCAGTAACAAGGCAATAAGAGTAATGTACACAATAATGCACACAGATAAATATATATTGGCGGTAGTGTAGTTGAAAAAGCAATGTTGGCAGATTTGAAAATCGTCTGCTAGTGACAGAGCGCAACCTAGTGGCAATTTTGGTAACCACTGTCGGTGCATGCGCAGTAAGTAGCTTCGGACTTAGAATTTGGCCGGCAAGTGCTACGGGATCTTTTCTAAAGAAGAGCCATATATCTGCCACAGCTGATTTATCAATTTCTTTATGTTTAATATTTCTAACAGGTTCTTTTATTCTGGTTTCTAAATGATGTTTACTTTTACCAATATAAACCCTATCACAATCCAAACAGTTAAATTGATAAATGCCAGATTTTTTTATTTTTGGAATTTTATCCTTTTTATAGAAATTTAGTAAATTTTGGATGAATCTGATTGTATTAGAGTAGAACTTCTACTTCAAAGTGAGGATTACTTAAGAATTAATAATGATCCATTAAAATCATGAATTTCAACTTTTAATAAAATTCTTAACGAAGTGAAATCGATACCTAGTAAAGAAAAACGTATTTTAAAAGTCAATAATCCAGTTTTATCCAGATTGTATGTACTTCCCAAAATTCACAAACCAAGAAATAAAATGAGACCAATTAAATTCATCTACGTATAAATGAGGGAAATGGTTAAATAAAAATTCAGTACCTTTGATTAATTTGAAAGTTTAAGTATTAAAAATTCTTTTAAATTAGTAGAAACAATTAGGAATATAGTATTGTCTGACAATGATAAACTCATTTCTTTTGATATAACCGCTTTATTTTGTAGTATTCCTAGAAAAAAGCTTTGATTTTTTAAAAAAAATGATTAAATTCTTTAGAATTACATGAATTAATAGATGATTTTGTAAAACTTAAAAATCTTTGTCTGGGTCAAAATTTCTTTAGTTTTAATGGTTATTTTTTTCACAAACTTCTGATGTGGCAATGGTTAGTCCTCTGTTGCCATTTCTTGCTAATCTTTTCATGAGTTTTTTTTAATTCAAATTACAAAAGCATTCCCCCTAATTTTTAAAATATGGATGACATTTTTGCTGTTGTCCCTGAGAAACAGATAAAATGCTTTAAAACTTTTAAATTTACAGGATAAAGCCATACAATTCACTTTGCAAAGAGAAAATAATGGATGCCTTCTGTTCCTAGACTTAAAAATTAAAAAACATAATACATTTAATTTTGGTATTTATAGAAAATCTACTCACTGATAATTACATAAAAAGAAAAGTTTTAATCCTTTTGCACACAAATTTGCTGTTTTCAATAGTTTTGATTTATAGGTTAATAAATATACCCCTTAATAAGGGAGAATTTAATACAGAATATAAACACATTAACACTGCAGTAATTAATGGTTTTGATACAGATTTTATACATAAAAAGATAGAAAAAGTTAAATTTTAAAAGGCTGTGAAAGAGTTTTCTACCCTCAAAAACTTAAAGATAATTGTATTTTTAAAAAGTTTACTTACCATCCGTGGGCCAATAAAACATTTACAAAACTTTTTAAAGAATATGGAATAAATTTGGTCCCTCAACATAAATTTAATATACAAAATTTACTAAATATTTCTAAAAAGGATAAAATTCCAAAGTATAAAAAACCTGGCATTTATTTGTTTGGATTGTGATAGGGCTTACATTGGTAAAACTAAATGTCATTTAGAAACCAAAATAAAAGAGCATTTTAGAAATGTTAAAGGGTAGTTTAGGGTGAAGAAATTTCCTTCAAAATCTTTGTGTCGCATAAATACCAACTTTGGTTTTTAACTGACTTCGGTGTTTTTTTTTTTTGTTCACGTGCACATTCACACACTTTTCTGAAAACACTTTTTTGGGGGGGGATTCAGGGTGCTTCGAAATGTATATTTCCAGTGAAATCTGGAAATCTAATTTTTGGTGGAATATAATACTTCCTCTACTCGCTATACTAGTAAAGAAAAATTAGCTAATTCCTGTTTATAAAGTTGTCTGCCACTGAATGAAGATATTAGTTCATGGCTTCTTTATGACAGTAGATGGCAGCAATTGTGTTTAGGCAAATACAGGAAATTTCAATACATGGCAGGCCGCAACATAGCCGAGTGGTTTGACCATTCACTTCTCACCAAAGCGGCCCAGGTTCAATCCCAGGCAACCATATGTAGGATTCATGGTGGACAAAGCAGCGCTGGGCCAGGTTTTGTCCAGTTTCCCCAGTTTTCCCCGCCATCTCATTTCACTGGTGCTCCATCTTCATTCCATGTATCATCAGTGTCATCGCCTGCAGTGCCGTAGTAGTAAAAGCAGTCATTAAACACTACAAAAAGAACAGAAATAAAACAATACATGGCTACTCAAATGACAGAAGTAATTGTTAAAGCTTGTTACAATGTAGGTATGAGAATAGTCATTAAGTTGGAAAAGGGTTGCAATGTTATTTCTTTAATTGGATTCCTTACAGCATACGAAATGAAATACTATACGTCTTACTGTGGAAAATTATTGCAGATATTAAAGTTGCAAAATATTTCTCTACAATAGCGGGTGAAACTACGCGTGTATCAACACAAGAATAATTCAGTATTTGTGTGCTCTGATGTTAACTGAAGTAACAGTTGAAGTCTGCATATGGAATAAAGACAATCCTTTGCAACACCATTTGGTCTATTAAAACAATTTCTTTGTTTAACGAGAGGTATAGCTTGGAATTTCAGTGGGATGCAGGTGCCCTACAGTAAAGTTGTTGAAAGGACAATACCCTCTGTTTCTGAAAATTAGAAGGGGCAGAAAGTGCCTTGGCCTCCTAAGTGAGCACCTGTACAATTGTATAATATTAGATGAAACTATGAAGGTCCCGATTGATGCTTTTCAGGTTTTGTGGTATACAAAGGAGGTTTACTGGACGTGGACAAACTAATGCAGCAACTGAAAAGAAGTGAAAAGGCACGAACGGACACAGAAACAAAAATGCTTCACATGAAGGATGAATTGAAGCATTTAAAGGACAGTGCAAATGACTCAGCGAACCTGGCACAGAGTCTGTCCAAGGAGCTGCGGGAATACAAGGAAAAGTTACAGATCACAGATCAGGAGCTGGCCAAAATTAAGGTTAGTAAAAGATGATGGATGCTCCCAATTAATATTTAACATGTCCATACAAATTTGTGATGTACCAGTAAGTAAAAATAAGGTCTGGCAACAGCTTAACATACCGGGTGAAAGGGAACTTACTACATTACTTCCAATATGTGCTTCATAGAAGCATTACAAACAAAAAAATGGAATTGTGTTCTTTGATCTGCCAATTTTGAAAAAATAAATGGTTTTTGTTCCAAATTGGATGCATAGAGTAATGTATTTCTGGCATAGTTTTGGTAGTTATTATGGCACATCACACAGGTTTTCGTCAGTTTGGGTGATTCATTTGGTTAGACGCTGGCCTACTGATCCCAAGGTCGCGGGTTCAAATCCAGCCCAGACCGTTGGTTTTTAAGTGTGCTAAAAAACGACAGCTTCATGTCACTAGATTTACTGTGACATAAAAAGAACTCCTGCAGGACAAAATTCCAGCACACCGGCGATTCTGATGTGATCCTAGCAATTGGCAACATCGTTAAACAACAAAATAAAATGTATAATACACAGGTTTTCGAAATAATTAATCATTTAAAAGAATTAAAGGAATATTACAACAGCTTTTTCAGGCATGAAGTAACTTGACAATGTTGCATTTAAGTTGGTCATGGATCTGAACTGGTTTCTGGATGTGAACTTGTCAGTCGCTTGCAGGGTGGTGTAATGTTTTGGGAGATAACGATTCTAATTGGCCTATTTTTGCACAGTAAACGTGGAAGGACACAGTATGACATTTGTTTGCGCTGACTACGCACGTTGCTGCAGTGTTTGTTTGTTTACTGATCTAGTGAAAGTGACATCCACACAATCTGCAGTGTTGCCAGCTTTTTTTTCGACAAAACTAAAATATCTCCTTCAGAAATGGTCAGAGACTAAAGCGTAAGATACAAAAGTGTTCCAAATACCGAGATCTAATACAGGTTTAAATGTAGTGATTTCCCTTCCATCCAGTATACATAAATTATATGTTTACTGTACAATCAAAACCTGAAGCTATTAACAGTGAAGCAGATTAAATCCACCAATATAACAAATAATATAGAGACCATAGGCTTCTCTTATAACGTGTAAGTTGTTGAAACACTGACCAGTTTCGTCAGACCTCACTGATATTCTCAAGGTGACTGACCTCAGTCGACCTTGTTATGACTGCTATGTGATGCATCACTATTGCCAATCTCTGAATGTAAAACAAATTTAACAGAATCAATCAGAAGTATTTTAAAATTCATATCCCGGTCCCTATTTTTCTGGTGATGCATCATATAGCAGTTGTATACAAGGTCAACCAAGGTCAGTCACCTTGAGAATGTCAGTAAGGTCTGACAAAACTGGTCAGTGTTTCCACAACTTACACCATAAATATATGATGCGGCAAAGTCTATGGTCTCTATAATATCTGTTATATTGGTGTATGTGTTTCCTATTTTTTAAAATTGAAATTCAGAACATGTTTCACAATCATTCGATTCTTTCATCAGCTTCCATTTCCTGATGTAATGAAAAAACTGAAGCTATTAACAGTGAAGCAACATGTAAATCTGTAAATATAACAATAACTTTAAGACCATAAGCTGCACTTATCTTAGTATTTGCTACAAGATACTATGTTAAGTGAAGCTTAGTCTCTAAGTTGTTATTATACTTATAGACTCCTTTTCCTTATTCACTTGTTTAGGTGCATTATTAAGGTTACTGCCGATAGGGGATCGATTGTTCACTATGGTATTGTCATCTACTGGGAGTAAAATAAATTTATTAGCAAAATAAAGTGGCCCTTTTGTAAAATGGATTATAAGATATCTGTTGTTTAACCTCTTGAGGGATATCAACGTGAAATCACGTCCATTTAAAATGGCGGATGAGCGATATAGGCGTCCTGTGCATTTAAGCATTTAACCCTTATTTATCCCTTATCCAACTCAACTTATTATAATTTTCCCTTTATGAAACATTTTAGTAAAGTCTATATACTTTATTGGCTTACCTTAATATGTTCGTTCTGCAGTGATTTACCACAAAACAGGGATAAACACACAAGGGTACGTACATCTCCACATTCGCAAATTCCCTTCTTGCGGCACACGAAACACTTTCGAGATGGGCAGGACTTCTTTGCTGTTGGTGGTATCCTTTTAGGATGTTTTCCTTGAAGTCTGAGGGGTGCAGGGGTTTTGGATTTTCAACCCCCCAACGTGGTATTGTTCAATTAGGCTGCGAGCTATTTATAGTCGGAAGTCAAGGTCGGTCATTGTCCTGTGTGGGTTTAGAGAGCTGTCCAAATCCCCAAACAGTTGTATATGGTTATATCCAGTTGGTGCAAAAACACCTTTTTATACCACTTCTCCCTTCAGCTACAAGCAGGAAAGAATATGTATGTATTTCAACAAAGAAGACACGGACTCTACTCAGTTACGAAACTCGCGTAAGCAAAAGTTGTAATGTTGATCTATTCTGATGACTCAAGAGACCACACATACAGTAGTGCATTATTACACAGTATGCTGACACATAAGCCACACATACAATGGATGTTTCTTTACTGTATCTTTCCGAGAACTTATATTAGATGCGTTCGACAGAGCAAAGTTGACTTTTCACCACAGTGAAACAAAATTGTGCCATTTCAACGTTTTGTAAATACAACTCAACTTTGCTGATGACGTACATTTATACTGCAAATGACGAGTTTTATACCAGTTTTTGTTTCATTAAAATAACTTAATATTTACACAAAATACAGCTGTGTATATACGAAGCGCATTTAACAATTTAAATGCTAGCAGTTCTCGGCTTGCGGACGTTTAAATGGCCATCGCTCAAGAGGTTAAAATGTTTTCTCCAAAATCATTTAGTTTTGCAATATATATACACACAGTCAACTGGTAAATAAGAAATTTGATGATAGTTGGATTGGATGTGGTGCACCTATCAGAGGGCTTCCTCATTCACCCAACATTACTTTTTGTGGGGATACATGTGTACAGCATCACTGCCAAAGAGAATACGAAATTTCAAGTATGTGAAGCATGTCACACTATTAGCATGTATATGTTAACAGCTAGAGAATCATAACCATATATTATTATAGTTGTTGATTTAGATTGCTTCACTATCAAAAGCTTCAGTTTTTTCATTGGTTTAAGTGTGTAGGTGTTAATGCGTGCTACATTGAGCATTTAATGAAATAATTTGAAGTAATTACCTGGGTATTTACTGCCTTACTTCTTCATTTAGTAGTATTTTCTGTTATAATATAAGTTGACCACAGTATTATTGTACCTGGTCTTCAGGAAGTTGGGGGGGGGGGGGGGGGGGCAGTACAATAATACCTGTTTGCTGTGACTGCTGCATCTTCCCGATAATTGGCTTGGGAGGCCAAGTGCAATAATATCATACTTTAGTCATATACTTCCGCAAAAACATACAATAAGAGTTTAAAAAGTGCATTTACCTCTTTGGATCCTTGTAAGGGTGACAGTTATGGTATGGTCTTCAAGCAAAAATAGACCTTATTAGTCCTGAGTGCAGTACTGTTTAAGGTCAAAGTCTACATATATGCCTCTTGCGTATAGAGAAGCTTAAGGCATGTGTCGTATACGACACAAGGGGTCCAAAGAGGTTAATAAAAATTGTTTAGTGTAAGGGGAACCATAATAATAATAATTATAATAATAATAATATCTTAATTATAATTTTGTTGTAGCTTCATTTAAAATTTTGAGACTGGTCCACTGTGCCCCACAAGGAGCCCCACGTAAATATTTTGTGTGTACAGCTTGGAAGGCCCCTTGGCTTTTTTATTCATTTAAAAGACACCTGTAACACTTTATGTGGGTCACCACATATAAGGAATGTCTTCATATACTGCAAGTCAATGAAATTTTTTAAGTTAAAACTAAGTCAATTCATGACACAAAACAATACAGATCAAATTTAAAAAGTGAGTGTTGTTTTGTGTCATTAATAAACTCAGTTTTAACTTTCACAAGTGAAGTGCCATTTTTGTTTTAGTTAAAATCTAGTGGTCATTTACTTTTACAGATGAATTCAGAGAAGTATTTTGTTGCTCTGCGAGAAATCCATGAAAAAATTAATCCAATGGTTAGCCCTGCCAATTTGCAAGTTATACCAATGGATGTTTCACCAATCAAGGAGGAGAGTTCAGAAACATCAAAGCATGATACACATGAGAGCAGGTGGGGTGCCAAAGTTGAAGTGGAGGAGGGGAAAACGAAAACAGATTCTTCTTCAGGAAAAGTAAAGAGCGAGTCAGATACAACAAGCAAAGCAAAACCTGAACCTGAGCAGCCAGCAAAGACTAAAACTGAGGACAACAAACAAAAGACGACAGAAGCAACAAGCAAAAGTAATGGAGAGAAAAAGGAGGAACCAGCTGAAAGTAAATCGTAGTTCCTTATAAACAGGGTCAGATATGTCTAGTCTTTCCTATTGTCTTGCACAGTAACATTGTCTTTCTCAAGCAACCAGTGAAGTTAATTACATTTGTCTTTATTTTGTCATTGTTTGACAGCAGGAAAGTACAAAGAAGAGCATACCTGTGTTCTTGCATCTCATTTCAGTGGTTGTACTCTTCCATATCATTTCATTCTTAGGAAAGAAAAGGCTAATCTGGATTATTTCTGCATATGTTTAATTTTACCATGAAACAAGTCCTTTTATATTTAGAATATAACATTTTTTTAAAATACTTTTATGTATTGAAATAAATGCTAAGAATTATTAACTACACAATATTTGATTTGCAGCTAAAGGTGGAATTATATCAAGGTAGGAACAACTGCTGTATTGAAAAAATAAAAAGGAAAAGGCTGATTTTTCTCTCTAGTTCATGTTAATCAAGATAAACCTTTACAGAAATAATTACATTACACATTTTGTTGAAGATACAAGAGTGTTAGAGAGAACCAAGTCCATAGTGAGATCCGTAAAACCAAGTGGCTACACTGGCCTGGAAATTCCCTACTCTTTCTATGGTATTGTGAGAAACAACTAAATAGCAACAGTACTTTAAAAATCTGATGTGTTGTGCTCACATGACTTTCTCTACCCTTATGCTAACCATTCTTACAAACTCTTATTCTTATTTAATTTAAAAGGTGAGTCAATTAATAAAACTAAACAACACTTACATTTACAATTTTCTGGAACACATTTCGGAGGTTAACTTTCCTCCATTATTCCTATATCTTTTTTGTGGGTTAAGATAAACATTTGTACAAATTATCTTATTGCTTATTTCCTTGTAGGTACAAGGGGAATGTTAGAATACAGTAGGCTTTGTGCGATAGTCAAATCTTTTAAAACTTTGAGATTCCGTTCTCTTTGCATACTTAACATATAAAAAAGCGAACGTTCATTGTTCCATTTCACGAAAGTTTTAAGCTTTCCAAAACTCACACACATAACAAGGAATATCTCTGAGATGGTTCACCCTACAAGAAAATTTATTGAGACATAAATTGTGTATTTTAGCAAGATCTACATTTTTTGTATATTATGATTTGGTCTATCTTTAACGGTTTACCAGTTATGCAAATGTCGTCCAGAGTAAATGCGACTACAGGGGCTATAGCCAGAAAATTCAAGATATACATTTCATTTGTCATAAAAATATCTCAAACATATCAGATTTTAATCAAAATCGTTAGAGCCATTTTCAAGAAAATCAAAATTTTTGGAAAATTTTCCATGTAATGGGTAGTTTAGGGTGGGGTTATTTTCTTCAAAATCTTCTTGTCGCATCCTTGAAAGACATTAAACTTACATGCCAACTTTGGTTTTTAACCGTCTTTTCGTTTTTGAGTTATGCTGTCCACGGACCGACACGCACGCGCGCGCACACACACACACACACACACACACACGCACACACAGAGACCTTTTTCTAAAAATGCTTTTTTTGGATTCAGGGGGTCTCAAAACATATATTTCCGGTGAAATTTTGACATCGAATTTTTGTGTGGAATACAATACTTCCCCTACTTACCAGACGAGAAAGTAAAAAAGTGACAAAGTAGTAAACATTTCAAACCAATAACAAGAAATCTTGGAAATGGCTGCTACTGCAAAAAAAAAGTCATTTGAAATAATTGATGTACCTAAAAGAGCTAAATAGTTTGTGCAGTACATTTTCATCTATTTTGTAATGTTTACCTAGTAATGCAAACTTCTACAAAATTCCTTCCAAATGTAGGCAAACTTGGAGGTCACTCCCAGAAAATTCAAAATATACATTTTTTCATGTAGATGTTGTAAAATGTATTTTAATCAGTCTTTATAGCCATTTATTGAAAAAATTAAAAAGTATTTCAAAAGATTATCTATGTAAAGGATCCTTTGGGATGGGGGAATTTTCTTAAAAATCGTTGCATTGCATCTTTGCAGGATACTGAACTTAAATACCAAGTTCAGTATTTATCCACAGTTTCATTTTTGAGTTATGCTGTTTACAGACATATGCATGGACTTTTTTTCTAAAAGTGCTTCTTTTGGATTTAGGGGGTCTCAAAACAGGTGTTTCCCATGGAGTTTGCATATTCAAATTTTTCTAGTGAAGTGCAATACCTTCTTTACCTACTAGGACAGATCCTTCACATCCCAAAAAATAGTTCCCATCATTTTTCTGACCTATGGTGCCATCTTTGGGGCAGATTCACTGGAAGTAATGCGTTGTTTTAATTGTTGCTTAGTTTCCAGAATACAATAGTGATAACTCAATACAAAAAGTCTTTCAGACTTCACTTAAACAGCTTTGAAACTGAAAGCCACACCCGCTTGTTATTCAATGAGAACAATGCTACACCCATCATGCCAACAACTTTTTTGTTTCCAACTTATCATGCAAAATATGAATTGCCATTCCCATCGACACATCTACGGTCTCTGCCACTCCTTTGGCAGTGAGCAAGAATGATTTCATAGTTTTTCAATGACTTGCTCAGTAACCTGATGTAGCTGGGCTTCCTGGGTGCTTCTCATCAAATACAGATGTTCAGCTACATTTAAAGTTGTTGAACTAATATCTAACTGTTGGGAAAGATCCCATAAACAGCATCCAATTATCCTTGCAAGTTTTCCTGTCCAAAAGCTTAATTACTGAACAATATTGCACTTTTCCATTTTAGCAAAAACACATTTAACCATTGACTGAGATGTGTGCCAAATCCAAATTAACCTATGAATCAGTACCAAATTTGTTTCAGCGACATCATTTATACTTTCCCTACTGGTAAGTAGAGGAAGTATTGTATTCCACCCAAAAATTCAATGTCGAGATTTCACCGTAAATATATGTTTTGAGACCCCCTGAATCCACAAAAAAAGCATTTTTAGAAAAAGGTTTATGTATGTGTGTATATGTGTCTCTGTCCGCCCATCTGTCTCTCAGTCTGTGGACAGCATAACTCAAAAACGAAAAGTTGGTAAAAACCACATTTGGTATTTAGTGAAAAATATTGGAGAGCAAGAGGATTAATGACTTCATTGTCAGAAATCCAGCATTAGCTAACAAACAACAACAACATTTGGTATTTAAGTTTAATGTATTTCAAGGGTGTGACACGAAGATTTTGAAGAAAATTGCTCCACCCTAAACTGCCCATTACATGGAAAATTTTTCGAGAATTTTGATTTTCTTGAAAATGGCTCTAACCATTTTGATTAAAATGCCATATGTTTGAGATACTTTTATGAAAAATGAAATGTATACCTGGAATGTTCTGGCTATAACTCCAGTAGTCGTATTTACTCTGGACTACTTTTGCATAACTCATAAACCGTTAGAGATAGACCAAATCTTACTATATAAAAAATGTAGATCTTGCTAAACACACAATTTATGTCCAAATGATTTTGTGCAGTGAAACATTTCAGAGATATTTTCGTTGTTATTTGTTTAACTTTTGGAATACTTAAACTTTCGTGAAATGGAACATAGGTATTAATTTTTTTATATCTTAGCCGTGTAAAGAGAACGGAATCTCAAAGCTTTAAAAAATCTGACTCGCTCAAAAACTACTGTATACCCATATTCCCCTTGCACCTACAAGTAAATAAGCAACAGGATAAGTTGTACAAATGTTTATCTTAACTAACACGAAGAAGATATAGGAATAAGAGTTTGTAAGAATGGTTAGTACAAGAGTAGAGAAAGTCATGTGAGTGCAACACATCAGATTTTTTAAGTATGAGTACTATTGTACCACCATTGTGGGGTGAAATGTGTAATGAAACTGTTTCTATAATCATTTATCTTGATTAACATGAAGTAAACAGGCTTTATGTAAATGTAAAACAAGACATTTTAATTCTTATTGAAGTCTCCATCTTTAGACAACAAATTTGTAGTGAGAAAGAAAACTTCGTACACCTGTATGCTCATATACAAAGGAATTGCAAGCCAAAGTGAAGTGGTAAGGTTGTGAACAACTATGTCACATGGTACAGTCAGGATGTATTGTTGCACATTACTTCCTTCATATAATTCCACGTTTATGTACCTTACCTCATCCATGCTGAGTGACCGATCCTGGGATGTAATTCCATTTATTTTTAGCAGATTGTCCAAACACATTAAGTCTTTGCCTTTCTTTACCATTAAGGCCACAAAAAGCAATGGGTTTTGTCAATAAACACATATTTACAAATGAATAAACAAGTACAGTAAGTTTACACATTTTTGTACATTGTATAATTTAGACCAGGGGTTCTCAATCTTTTTCACTGTGCCCCATTCAAAAAACAAAAACGTTGTGTATCCCTTCTAGTAATAAACTTGATTATTAAAAAAATAGTTAAAGGTTTTTCAGTTGATGTGGCTTAATCTCAGTACCTTTATTAGGAAAGATATTCTAGCAAACCAAAGAGATGTTAATTATATCATTCTTAATAACCTTTTTACAACACAAACACAATATTTAAAAATAGGATCATTTTACAAAAAATGAGTAAGGATGAGCTTGTTTGTTTTTACATGTTGATCAATGTTTGGCTCTAGCTTTGTTAAATACAACCTTAAATCATCCTCAACATTAAGCTTGTTTCCGTAGTTACCTTTTAGATAAGTTAAACTCAAAAACCCCTTTTCACGTAAGTATGTAGATCACCAATCCAAAAATTTAACAATGTAGCCTCAAATATTACTTTTTAGTGTTGGATCACATGACTTCCTTTTCATAGTGTTTCATATTTCCTATTTTTTATATTTACAGCTTGTGCCAGTGTTTTCTTTTGTACATTCGGTTTGCACTTTATAATCAGGACATTTAGGGGTAGGCTACTTGTATTTTATGACGCCAAAGTCCAAGTGACTCATAGAGGGATGGTTTCAAATCCGTTTTAATTTTTTATTGGCCTGCTGCATACCCCTAGAAATGTTTGCATACACTTAAGATTGAGAACTGTTACTCTAGAGAAGTTGTGTAGAAACCACATAGCTTCTGGTGTATTTAATTACAATAGGTTAACCATTATATTGTCACCGCGCCCGCCGCATCTAATTGCCGACAACCGTAGTGTCACGCATCGCATTATTGTTGGCACTACCGCAAAGGAGCCGAAGGAAAGAGACAGAGCATGGCCGCATTGTTGGGGCGCTTGCCGAAAGAGAGAAAAGGATAGAGGCTACTGGAAGCTTCTACTTTGTACCCCAGCGCAATAAGTGAACGTTCTTGAAGCTTCCAGAAGAGTGCCTGGGAGATATAAATAGCGGTAAAATGTGAGTCCAGACAGTCAGACGTACGTGAAGCGTTGAGGTTGAGTAGTCGAGCCGACGGAGACGGACAGACGATGTGGAGAGTTGTGCCGACGGAGAAGAGTTAGTTCTTTGTGTTACGAATTCGGAGTCGTGCTGTTGGAGAATCGGTAAAGACTTTCTTGCTGTTGCAACGAGTGTACAAGTTACTGTTTACGGAAATAAAAGTGTTTCTTTATCTAGACTACATCTGTCTACTTTACTACACACCCACACCAACAAAAGTCACACTGGTGTCAGAAGTGGGATTCGTCGAATTGCTTCTAGTATCATTACATCGTCGTTAGAAGTTGCAACGTTAGAACCAAGATGGAGGGAGATTCGGAAACCAGGATGATGGCAATGATGAAAGAATTATTTGCCGAGCTGAAAGAGATGAAGACGGCAAACCACAACCTCGCTGCCAAAATGGAAACGAGAAACGACAACCTCGTTGCCGAGCTGAAAGAAGAAATGAAGACGGCAAGCGACAACCTCGCTGCTGAACTGAAAGACATGAAGACGACAAACGTCAACCTCGTCGCCGAAATGAAGAGGAGAAACAACCTCGCTGCCGAGCTGAAAGAGATGAAGACGGAGCTATCGGCGAAAATTGATGGCGAACTGATTGGCGTGACGGAAGACGTGGAAGAACTCGGCGAAAAGGTGGTAGACCTCTGCCAGCACGTGGACGTCGTGGAGGACGACGGGGGACGTCTTGGCGCCCTGGTAGTAAGAGTTGACGAGAGCGTCAAAGTACTGGATGCCAGGGGCAGACGGAATAGCGCGGAGCCGGGGAGGGAGCACCTAGTGGCCGAGGCGACAGTTGCGCCCGTTTCAGATGATGTGAGGGAAGACGTGAAACAACTCGGCGAACTGGTTGGCGTGACGGAAGACGTGGAACAACTCGGCAAACTGATTGGCGTGACGGAAGACGTGGAACAACTCGGCGAACTGATTGGCGTGACGGAAGACGTGGAACAACTCGGCGAACTGATTGGCGTGACGGAAGACGTGGAACAACTCGGCGAACTGATTGGCATGACGGAAGACGTGGAACAACTCGGCGAACTGATTGGCGTGACGGAAGGCGTGGAAGAACTCGGCGAAAAGGTGGAAGACCTCTGCCAGCATGTGGACGTCGTGGAGGACGACGGGGAACGTCTTGGCGCCCTGGTAGTAAGAGTTGACGAGAGCGTCAAAGTACTGGATGCCAGGGGCAGACGGAATAGTACAGACCCGGGGAGGGAGCACCTAGTGGCCGAGGCGACAGTTGTGCCCGTTTCAGATAACGAAAGTGTCCGTCTCGGGGAAGACAAAGGGGCAGTTCAGGGACGTCGTCGAGGATCCCCTGGAGGAGTGTGTCGGGTACGTAACCAACCAGGATATGACGTGGAGGACGATCAGCAGGGAAGCGCACAAGCAGGCGAGCAACACGCGAGAACCGACTTGGCGTGTGACATGGGAGGACCGTCGGAGCCATCCAAGCACCTGACGCATAGTGCCGTGAACGAAAGAATGGTGGACATCATCTTGGACGGCAGGATACAAGAGAGGCCGTGCCGAGCACGAGTGAACACGAGTGCAGTGGTGGACGCGACTCGCGCGGATGTGGCGGGGCTTGTTGCCGGACCCATCGGAAGCAAGGTGGCTGCGAAGGTGCGCCAGAGAGGTCGGCGGACATGGTACCCAGTGAGCCGTTTCCAAGTGCGCAGGATGGCCCGTCAACACACCAGGAAGAAGGGCAACTGGACGAGGGACCGTCAAGACCGGCGGTACTGTTGCAGAATTTCGAAGCAGGATGGCATACATCGTCCTACCCAGACCAAGGGACACTATCCAACAGCGATACCTAGGATCGTGCCTCCTGGAGAAGAGGTTCGATGGGTTAGTCCACCAGGACGCAAGGGAGATGCCGCAGTGATAGTGCTGGTCGGGACGACCAGCTCTGAGGAGGGAGCAGTGTCACCGCGCCCGCCGCATCTAATTGCCGACAACCGTAGTGTCACGCATCGCATTATTGTCGGCACTACCGCAAAGGAGCCGAAGGAAAGAGACAGAGCATGGCCGCATTGTTGGGGCGCTTGCCGAAAGAGAGAAAAGGATAGAGGCTACTGGAAGCTTCTACTTTGTACCCCAGCGCAATAAGTGAACGTTCTTGAAGCTTCCAGAAGAGTGCCTGGGAGATATAAATAGCGGTAAAATGTGAGTCCAGACAGTCAGACGTACGTGAAGCGTTGAGGTTGAGTAGTCGAGCCGACGGAGACGGACAGACGATGTGGAGAGTTGTGCCGACGGAGAAGAGTTAGTTCTTTGTGTTACGAATTCGGAGTCGTGCTGTTGGAGAATCGGTAAAGACTTTCTTGCTGTTGCAACGAGTGTACAAGTTACTGTTTACGGAAATAAAAGTGTTTCTTTATCTAGACTACATCTGTCTACTTTACTACACACCCACACCAACAAAAGTCACAATATATTGAATAACCTTGAAAGTAATATATACAAACAAAGGGATAGGTTTAACATTTAGTAATATGCTACTCCCAATAAAATTATCGGGCTAATCACTGTAAATAGGTGCCTGGACAATACAATAGTTCTTTTTGCATGTACGATGTAGGTATGTAGGGCTACTGTTAAATGTGTTTTAAATTTTGTATTTGTTTAATATGATACCTGTTAGATACAGTATTGTTTCATATGCAAGTCAAAAATTGTCTTACTATCAATTTAGGCACTTCTAGTGCCCCATCCATCAGTGAAAAATATTGGAGAGCAAGAGGATTAATGACTTCATTGTCAGAAATCCACCATTAGCTAACAACAACATATATTTGTAGTATATAATACCGGAGAGGGCTCTAAGTTAGCGCTACCCCAAAAATGTTGTAACCAGCAGTCTATTTAATAAATAAGAATGCTTTTTAAATCTTTCTTTCATCTTCAGTAAAGTTATTTTGACGTTTATATGTAAAATATGAGTTTTTTATTACTATAACTTCACTTTGTACACCAGAAGTTACTGGAACATGTTTGAGAGATTGTTGTCTTCATTATCAGCCTAGATTCACTGCCACACTTCCTCCTGTGACTTGTAGATGGTGTTTTGGCTGGACATACTGCACAACGAGATGTACTGTAACCTTGACACAACTCATTCTGACTCACTCACAGACTAACTCATTAAAAACGGACTGATGATAAACTTGTTGAATATTAAATAAAAAAAAAATTGAAGCTATTAACAAGCTTCAAATTTTTCTTATTTAGTATTCAACAAGTTGGAGACAACTTGAAACCCAGGGTCAGCAAAAAGAACCTGCAACATTACTAAGATAAGTGAAGATTTTAGTTTCTAATTTGTTCTTACTTTAGAATTGTTGAATACTAACTTCTTTGTCCATGCTGTTGATCTGGGTGGCTTAGCTCAGTGGGTTAGACACTAGCCTACTGATCCCAAAGTTGTGGGTTCAAACCTGGCCCAGGCCGATGATTTTTAAGTGTGCTTAAAAATAGCAGCTCCATGTCAGTAGATTTATTTGCATGCAAAAAAATTCCAGCACACCGGCGATGCTGATATGATCCTGGCAATTGATAGCATCATTAAAACAAAATAATTATAATTTTCTGTAGGTGCTGACTCACTCATATAGCCAATAACTAGGTACTGGCAATTTCTCTGGAAATCCACGTTTAACAAAGCTTCTCGTAAAAACCTTGGCATTGGAAGCTTCTCAAAATGCCTGGAATTGGCCTTTGTTCTCAGCCAGTATGGTTGCACGTTACCTAGCAAGAAATTGGTGTTAGATGGCTGACGTCAAGCCCCCTCTGATGTGTGGCCAGCACCACAATGTGTATATTTTTTGACTTAACTTCACAAGTTTCCAACATACGACCCCACAACTTATTTTGGATGGATTTTGAAATCCCATTAAAAACCTGGTCACCTCCTATGTGTTCTTTCACTCCACTATCTATATCAGAAGTTAAATCTATCAAAAATAAATACACCTGGATTATTTTTTAATATTTCTGTCTTATGCTCTCTGAAAGCCAACTCAAAAGCACCACAAAATTTGATACAATCAATAATTCTAGAGAAGAAATATTTTTCCCCATATTTGCTGATTGTTCCACTATCTTGTCATGATAGGCAGGACTTAATATTGTTGCAAGATTAACATTACCTAATGCACTAAGAGCAAGTGGGCTGTTCATGTACTTATTATTTACACTATGTATTAATATACCTAAAATCTGTTACTATCCCATGTGCAGCTGTTTTCATGCACTTTCATATTTAAATTCCTTGTATATTTGCTTTTTTGGCTGTTACCTATAGCCTTTCGACTATATTACAATTTAGAGTAGGTCTGTCGAGCTGTTCAGTTTTCATTTTCTCTTCCAAAAATCTACTTGAAAAGAGTCTCTTTAATACCTGATCTACAAAATTCACCATTTTGCTTGCACAACACAGTATACAGGCTTTCAAAAAAATATATCTACCACATATCAGAGCAGCCTAAAACCAAATGCTCCATTCAAAGGCTACATATAGACTTAGGCATAATAGCACATTCAGCTGATAAAGAGAGAAGACCAACAGGAATGCACATTAACTTGCCTTCTCTTGGACAATGAGAGATCATAGTTGAAATCTATTCAGCACTTGACAGACTACCATACTTTCTGCAATAGTTCTGTTATTCTGGAGAGGGTGCTACAATGGTTGTGAGATGTTAACTATGGCTTAAAAAATGTAATGGTGGGGGGCTCAACACACAATCCAGTCATAGGCTTGCCATGCCGTGCAGTGTTGTGCAGTTAAAAATGCTGGGAAATCATGCTGTAAAGCCAGTGATGTAATTATCATTTGCATCCACAAAATTTAGTTGCACAACAGGAAAAAGAAAAGTGATAATAATTTATTAGCCGCCATTAAATTTTATGTGTACCAATCTGATTGATTGTGACATGACTATATGTTTAGTGTGTGAGCAAGGGCGAACGTGCTTGTTTTTACAAGTATCACTATGAAAAGATTATACACGTGTTACATGTTTTATGCAATTTTAGCCTTAAAATGTGTAAAAATAATAAATTTGCTAAATGAAAAATTATAATGTATCAGAGATCTTAGATGTATAGTATAATATGGTTGCTAAGCAGATGTCTCATTTCTTTCATCACTTGAGGAAAATGGAAGGTAATGATAAAACTATTGAAAATATGGATTTTATCCAGCTTGATATATTGAATGGACCACCTCCGTAGCGCAGTTGGTAGCGCGCTTGCCTCTGGCGCGGAGGACCCGGGTTCGATTCCTGGTACCAGCATGGGGATTTTATCCCCTCTGGGAGGTCTGGCATGGGGTGCACTCAGTCTCGTTAGGTCCTGGGGGTACCTATTGAGGGGCTACTTGATGGAGAAGTAGCGGCCCCAAGTCGAGAAGACCACATAACTGGCCAGGAGGGATCGGGACACTGACCACATCCCACCTTCCAGTACCGCACCTCACCAATGACACCTGTATTGGGCAGAGGTGGGGGATGCAGTGGCTGGGCGGTAGGCCTTGGCCCTTCGTGTGCTTTCGCGCCGGGGTTTAGTTTAGTTATATTGAATGAAGCAAAAAGTGCTGAAAGTTTATCAATTCCAGAAAAATCAAAAGATATTTATGAAAAAAATATATATATGAAAAGTTTTGTGGATGGAGAAATGAAAAGTGTGCTAGTTTGACTAACTTGCAAGAGTGATAATGCCAGGTTTTCTCACTGGCAACTTGGAGAAAATTGTGGCAATGAACTCATTGCTGTCTTGTTGCCATGATAATTACATCTTTATTCTCTGACACTGGTGTCAAAAATAGGGTAATTTGCACAGTTTATGCATTTTTTAAAAATTTTATTTTAATTAATGTCATATCGGACGGTGAATGAATGAAATGGGTGAAATGATGCTCAAATGAGCCCGAGGTCCATAGAGCTTTAAGTTACCCGATATTCGTCTTCTCAGTATAAGGGAAAACCTCAGAAAAAACCTTATCCGGACAACACACCCTAAGCGAGTTTCGAACTCGCAAACTCTTGAACCTCACCCCAGTGGCGTAGCTAAGGTTTTGGGGCCCTACTTACTAACAAAACTTAAAAATGGAGAGATTAAAATATTACACATTTTACTAAACTCGCCTAATGATGAACTCTTTTTGGAATAAACAACCTAGCGAATTGTTAAAAAACATTTTTCCTAAAGGAACAATAATATACGCTCGCTAAATGCATAATGCACATTGGTGAAAAACAAAATCGTTGCCTGTTAATATTGTGGTTAACTTAGGTATTAACCCAGACAAACTTCTATTTGAGTACCTCAGATATCATTCAGAAGCAAGAACACTGAACAACTATTTTTGGAACAAACAACCTAGCAAATTGTTAATTATAGTTAAAACACATATTGATTTATGTTTATACCTGATGACCAAATTCGAAAGTAATCCAATTTATTGACCAATGGGCTACATTTTCGCATAGACACCAGTCGTATTTACTATGTATTATGTTCGGCTTTTGTAACAACCATATTGAATAAAATACATTACTTTAATGAACTTGTCTAAATGATTGTGGGTGGATATGCACTTGGAGGTAAGTTTGTTTCACACTTTTAAACAAGAAAGGATAGGAAATGCTAATGTGGTACACTGCTCTTGTCAGAATGTTATCAGAGAACTGCAACTGTTTCAGCACTTCTTCCTAGCAGTTTTCCACGTTTGAATTGAACATAAAATGTTCTTTTTAAGAAAACTATTAAAGGCCCTTGCCACGGGGTCTGCGGGGCCTTTATTTACGCCACTGCTCACCACGCTACGCTACAGAGGTGGGCCACAGTTTATGTCATCATAATAAGCCGTTTTAATGCTAGGATTGTATAAAATACATTTTCATCCATTGTGTTTGCATAACGGCATGCACTCTAAGAGAATAGGGGTAATATTTGTGCTATAGCACAGCACCTACCTTCGGAAGGTACCGGTTGTGATCCCCGGCAACTGTGCACTCCGTGTTTCCCCTTGTCACTTACCTTTCCATCATTTCCCTTTATTCCATTTCCTTATATCTTTCAGGGCCGTGAAGTACGGCAGTGTCACACAGATAGCGCGGATGCTTGCGCAACAGCCGTTCTTGCTGTTCTCGGCGCTAGGTGACGTGAGGTCGTGAGGTAAGACATGAACAAATCTTGCGCATAGGGAAGTTGCTCTCTTTAACGGCTGGGAGGGGGGAATAGACGTGTCAGTTCACGTGAAAGTTATTGGTATATGGCATATAGTTATAACTCAACGATATCGCTTTGTTCATTATAAAGCTAATTATTATTTTTTATTTGATCATCTGACCCTATTTAGGATTTGCCTAGCGACACAGAATACTACAAATAATAATCTCATACAGAAATAATGGATAGCAAGTATAACAGACAATATATGTCATTAGCAATATGCACTAAAGCTATGGTAGCGAACTTCACTCCTTCGTTGACAGAAACCTTATTGCAACAACAATAATAATAATGATGATAATAATAGTCGTAGTAGTCGTCGTCGTAGTATAGTAGAACCCCGTTTCTCCGAAATAAAGGGGGCGAAGTCATTGCGAATAACGCAAACAATAGATATATCGTTTGGTTGTTTAATAAGTGCAGAGTGAATGAGTGTGACTTACGGACGAATTACCGCCAAAACTAAAATTAATGAAGAAATTGAAAAATTGTCTGACTGTAACATTGTGTTAAATAGCTAAAACACTCCTCTTTTCATTGCCAGTGCGCCGCGAAAGCGGACTTTGTAATAGTTCACTAATTAAGTCGGTCATACTGGTATTACAACACATTGGTATTACACAGAGTGATAGCAAAACGATTCGGGTCTCTGAGATCTTCGCTCGTGGAGTATGGCTGTTCGGAAAAAGTCGCATAAATTCGGATTTGGGCAGGCAAGTGTTCCGAGTGCTGGCAGACGCGTCTACGCATGCTCGGAGTGTGTATACAGACGGAATGTTTCCTTATCCCTGTTCAAGGGCCTCGTACTGAGGAAAGGGGGCCGGGCAGGCAGAGGTTAAGCTAGCCTGCTCTCCACTACCCAGGTTCCATGCGTATCATTTCTGCCGCGCGTTTCAAACACGCAGCGCAGTTTTGATGAATCGGAATTGAGATTCAAGGATTTGACCATGCTTTTCTGAACTGCAATTTAGGGAAAATGACGGTTCAAATGATAAAATGCAAAATCATAGTTAAACATTATTTGTTGATGTATTACGGTAGGGAGGCAATGCCTACTCTGCCTACCCTGAGGAGCCGCGCCTGAGAGTGGCACTGTGCATCTAAGGAAGTTGCTCATGTCTCACCTCACGACCTATACACCGGATCAGGAGTGATGATGCCTGCTCGGCATTTTAGGGACTTCCGCGCGTCTCTGTGGGCCGCCTGGCTGCGACCCTGTGGCTTTTAGCGGTTCCATCATTTCATCCCTTCCTCCTGAGGGCTTTTAGCCGCAATAGAGGTCGCAGTGAGCGAGGTGTTTCCCTGCGTTACCTTTTGCATTAACATATGATTATCGACAATTTCTTATTTACTGCAATGATTTATCTCCCCTATCATTTCTTCATAAAATCATTAATCTTAGGCGTTAATAATGCCTGTATCAGTTGAGCGAAACAAACGGAACAATGAAAATTGGTTGTGAAAACGCATTAGAAATGCGGTGAATGTTACACAAACGTACGGCTCACTCGTCATAGCCTGATAAAACAAGCTCGCGTCCCAGCCTGTCTGACTGGAGAGAACATTGCAATTGTGCGTGAGCAGTGAGCCAAATCCCGGGGGGGGGGGGGGGGCGGTTTATATAACGAGACAAGTATAACAATCTTTACCCCCAACCACTTTTAACGATTTCGCACCCTGGCCGTGAGTCCACAAAAATCATCATTCACAACAGCGGCATAAATAACGGCCCAGCAGACCCCGCGACGCTGGAGGGACCCCAGACTGCCTTTAATGCTTTTCTTTAAAAGGACATGAAGAAGCGCTGCAACAGATGCAGTTCACTGATGACATACTGACAAGGGAAGTGTACCTACCGTGTAAACATTTCCTATCCTTTCTTGCTTAAAAGTGTGAAACAAGCTTGCTTCCTAGTGCGTATGCTCTCAAAAGCATTCACAATCATATAGAGAAATTCATTAAAGCATGGTATTTTATTCAATACGGTTATTATAAAAGCCGAACAGTTATGCCAACATATAGTCCACTGGCCAATAAATTGGATTATTTTAGAATTTCATCATAAGGTATAAACATAAATGACTATCTGCTCTTCTAACCAGTTATGAATGATATATCAGGTACTACAAATAGAAGTACCTATGCTTGAGTTGCTCACAATATCGACAGGTAACGATTTTGTTCCACCAATGGGCATTATGCGTTTAGCGAGCGTATGTTGTTTATTTAGGAAAAATGTTACATTTTAACAACTCGCCAGGTTGTTCGTTCCAAAAAGAGTTCATCTTTACGTGACTTTACCTCACTTTAATGCTATTATATCTGAGTAAATATCTAATATTTTAACATCTCCACTTTTAAGCTTTATTACTAGGTAGGACCCCCCCCCCCAACGTTTAATTGCAATATCTCAACTTTCAAGGACCCCCAACGTTTATTTGCAGGGGACCCTAAGACCTTAACTATTGACAGCGTCGTTAAACAACAAAATATTAAAAAATTACGCCACTGATTCACAACAATCAGGCATTGCGAAAAGCTCCCTCCCGGGAATTCTCACAAAGGATCTTCATATTCATGCCTACAAAATTCAGTTAACATTTGAAACCAATGGAAACAGTTTGTTGAATGGATTTCTGGGAGGCAACATACAATGACAATTTTGCAAGGAAAATAATCTCTGACCAAGCACATTTTCATTTAAAGTTCAAGTAATGGCAACATTATACTATGTATTGATATTCAACAGTCAAAATCCGGCGTTCTTAATGGTCCACACTTATATAAGAGGCTGAAGCGATATCTAAAAAGGGGGTCACATGGTAACTGAAATTCCATACTCTGCACCGTATCAAGAGAAACAAATGAATGATGACTCAGCACTTCAAAAAGTATGATAAAATATTAGAAAAGGTGGACCAAATTGCGACTAAAACAAATGTCATATAAATTGTATGTGTTTAACAAGAACTAGTATTTCCGTGTGGTACAGTTTCTTTTTTCTACCTCTTATAAACATGTGGTACTTTAATCGAAACTGTTGAAGAGCCACATTTTCCGTTGAAAGTTATTAGATGTGAGGAGAGGTATTTTTTGAAAGTGCCGCATACATACATGCAATATGCTAGAATTACTACCAAGCTTGATATCAAATCAACAGTCCATTTCCGACTTTCTGCAGGCACGCCCTTGTGGAATAGGCATTTTTTGGGCGGAATACATTACTTTACCCAATATAAATAGATGATAGAAAACGTATTTCATTCTCTCTTCATTAGTGAATGTCCAAAATACTTGCGCTTATATTCCTCTCATTGAGATTTCCAACTACCTAGATGCTAACGTAATACAAAGTGACTGAAGCCTCATACAAACGTCACCAGTCAATTGGAAGCTTTCCTGACTCATCCCGTCAAGGACTTCCCACGTTTGGGGATCGTTCAAGCTGATAAGTCTGGGGTAATCGACCTCACGATCAGCTGTTTAGGAGGTTGCTTCCTATTAGATGCCTAAAATTTATTGAAATCTAACTGCATCATCCATATACAGTAATTTATTTCCTGCACCTTACATGTGAAAAAATAAATAAATAAATAAATAAAAATAGAAAGCGGGAGGGGAAGAAACTGAAGGTTAATTGCTATTCTTCTTACACTGTGACCTATACGAGCAAACTTAAGGGAAGGCTCAAGTGCAAGATATATTGGGTCATTATTTTAAGCACATTTAACGAATATATGGGCCATAGACGCCCATAAATGTATTAAACCTGCGATTTCCGGATTTTATAATATACACCGCCAGATTTCCCATTCATTAAAGCAGCATCCCAAAGGACCGCTGTATTGATCTGGTGTGGTACATGGTGTAATTTAGCGGTGTTCTGTTGGTATGAGTGATTGCGGCTGACCCCCAGTAAACGTCATATAGGGTAGTGGTTTAAATGTCACACTAATCGATGTGTTTTCAGGGTTGTTAAAGCCAAAACAAAGATTTGAAACAGTGCGTGTGAGTTAAATGTTATTTTGAAGTTGAGCTATGTATTTCCTGTCACGTCAAATTCCTTTATTCGGCCAAGAATTAAAAAATTGTCAAGGTGGGTGTAATGACGTGCGAGGATCTTAGGAATTTGTCTTTAATAATTGACTTTATGTGACTGATTGTTTGAATGAAATGTGATTTCACTTTCAGTTATATTGTTATGCCCTACATTAGAAACAATAAATTTTGGGTTGTGGGTGGGAACAGACAGTACTGCTGTGTACATTTTTATGTTCCGTTGGGACAGTTGCGCTTTAAGGAGGTTATCTCAAGGCTGCCTTAATGAACAGTTCATGCATCTCAAACAAATTGTGTTATATTTTGGTAAGCTTTTGAGGAGGTTAGGTGTGCAGGTCAAATGCAGTTGATTCTCAATGCTTAAAGTTGACATTTTAATTGACGGTTAGTTCTACATTTTGCAAATAAGTTTTTAAATTACATTTTCTGACATTTATAAATTTTATATTTAGACTCTTAAAAGCCGTAGTTAAATCACTGAGGTAGGAGTAGAAAGGGGTGACCAAAGACCGAATGCCACATGACATTTTGTACAGAAATTTTGGTTTCATTAAATGTTTACAAGGGGGAATAAATAGGATTGACAGAGTAGGGAGACTAGTACATACATTACATAGTAATAATGGTGGACTTTATGAAATATTACAGTTAGGTAACTGTTTGTTAACATTGTAGATACTGAAGTAGAAAATAAAAGAAGAGACTTTAAAGCACCAAAGAGGTGGTAGGTAGGAAGGAAGCAAGCTGTTAATACAGATTAAAATTGAAGATACTCATCAGTTCAATAAACAATACGTAGGAAAGAGTGGGGCAGAGAGTAAAAGATATACAGAATCAAGAAATATGGCTGTTTTCAGAGGAAAAGTGTTCCTTTTTATTTGATGTGATTTTTGCTTATTTAATGCCACTTTAAGGCAATGAATTCACAATACTTTTCTTCTGCAAAATATTTAGACAAAAACAGTTTTAGATTATGTGCTGGTCTATGCCTTGTACATTGTCATGCACAGCAAGGTTTGTTGTGAAGTTATAATTATCTGTAAGATAGCTCAACAGAGAATATATGTATTCACCAGCAAGAGTAAGACATTTTAAGTTTTGCAAAATGACCTATAGGAATGACGACATACTTTCCAATCATCCATTTTGCCTGCATTTCATATCAGCCTCAATGGCCTTTGTTTTACCTTTTGTACTACATATGGGTGGTGCCGTGGCCAAGCAGTTAGACATTCGCCTACCATCTAGGCGACCTGGGTTCGATTTTTATTATATACTTAGACAAATCTTCTGTGGTACCTGTATTGAAATTGGTATTTCTTAGCTTTTCATCCAGGCTTCTTTTATACAATTATGATGTATTTTCACCTATGTTGGTTTGTTGAGACTTGATACTTCAGTTTTGGCTTCATCATTTTGTTTATTCCAGCTTCTAATTGGGAGTAGGATCTTGGCCTTAGCCAGATAGTGATCACTAGCACACAGTATTTCTCTATATGCTCGTATGTCCTGGATTTTCAAGATTAGTTTTGTCTTATGATAATGAAATCAAATACTGATTTTAAAGTATCCTGGTGGCATTTAAATGAATGAATGTCTTTTTTTTTTTTTTTTTCCATTTATATCCTGCCTTTAACTGCAGAGGTCATATCGGGGGCCTTGCCTATTGGCAAATGGTGTTATTCGTTTAATAGTGGGTTTTTCGATCTTTGGAGTTTTTATACATTGAATTCACACTTTCATTCATACTTCCATCCATACTTTGCATAGCTGTTGTCTTCTGTTGTAACTTCTCGGCTTTTCCTTAATGAGTTATTAAGCAAATTACAATTTTTCTGCTAAACAGGGAGCTGGCCCATTGTATTAACCCCCAACCTGGAGGACCAGGTAATTTTTGCGTCAAGATTTTTCTTCCTTTAGCCTTTGACAAGCCAGCACCTTACTGCAAAGCAGCAGTGTGTGTAACCCTAGACAAGGGGTCACTACAAGGTAGTGACAGCCGGACTAGCTGAGCCTCATTTTTTTAACGAGATTGTTACTCCTCCCCCTCACCCTTTTTCAACCTGGCTTGGGACAGGCTTTGGCAGGTTTACGGTTAAAAAAAATAATAATAATATTAATAATAAATTAATCAAATTAAAGTATATGTTAAAATTAATTAAATTTCTCTCTACTTTGTTGTTTTACTTTTTTTGCCACATATCTATGATAGGTAATGGAAGTAATGTATTTCACCAAAAATTCAATGTTGAAATTTCAGTAGAAGTGCTCATGTTCAGTTGTGTATGTGAACATCACATTTCAGAAACTAAATGTTGGATGCATACCACACAAAATGTGATTGATTTAAACAAAGACAAACAGGAAGTCAACTCTCGAGTGTATATGCTTGAAGAAGCCAACAAATAGAAACAAAGTTTTTCTACATTCCCTATTCATTGGATTGAAGACTAATTTCTTGTGCTACTGGCAGTGCTGCAGTTACTGTATTACCTACACCTGCCAATCACAGTGGCTGAGTGACAAATCAGAAACTAACCTTCATGGAAAAAAACCCACAAAATGTGTAAAATAAGAGGGGGGCATTTTTTACAACAGGCAGCAATTCCACCACTTGCCATGCCCCTTCAGAGAGCAGCCCTTTAAATATGATGTAATTAGAGTAACTTACAGATGCTGTAGTGCTTTAAAATGTTGCATATAAGCACTTCAAAACACTTAGTATTTTGTGGTACAAAAAAAATATGAAATTGTCATTTTCGGCCAAATTTGCACCCCATTCCTCCCTTAAAAGTGCAGAACCAGAAATTTGGCATGTATTCCCTTATTTTAGCATATGACACCTCCCACATTTTTTGTTTTATTTCTTAAAAATATTTTTATGACTTTTAAAAATCTACAATTACAGATTTTCACTACAATCTACAAGAGGTTAGGAATCTTTATGGGGCTATAAATATGTATGTGGCTAGGAGAAATTATTTTATACTTAGTCTGTTTTAAAAACGTGGTTTATTAAACATTTTATATATAAATAATTATTGTAGTTGCAGTGCTAGTTATTAGATCTTTAGGAAGAGTAAGTGACAAGTAGATAAGGAATTTGACAAGAGCTTCTGTTTAAGGACAGTGGTATGTGTGCCAGGCTCAATATGGTGTTAAACTGTATGCATTTCAAGGGGGGTTAACTCTGTGAGAGGGTAATGAAAATTACAGCATCTATCAAATATTTTTGACATGCTGATAATACACAGTCTGTAATATCGCTTCATAATTTTTGTCAGTACACTTTCTAATTTTAAAAACCCATGTTACTAGTTATGGACACGTGCCTGCCACAAATTTGTGTACAGATTTTCCAATTTTTTGATATTAAGCACTTAATGATGAACAATTTGAGTGGATTAGTTTTTCTACCTAGTGAAATATAAGCTATAACAAATTGTGTATAGAAAATTAATATTCCATTTAAAACGCAAAATTTTTAATTTTCAGAAATCTGATGTGTTGCACTCACATGACTTTCTCTACTCTTGTACTAACCATTCTTACAAACTCTTATTCCTATATCTTTTTCGTGTTAAGATAAATTGTCTTATTGCTTATTTCCTTGTAGGTGCAAGAGGAATATTAGAATATTGCTTAGTGCAATAGTCAAATCTTTTAAAGCTTTGAGATTCCGTTCTCTTTGCACACTTAACATATAAAAACAATGAACAACGATGTTCCATTTCATGAAAGTTTTAAGTTTTCTGAAACTCACACATATAACAAGGAATATCTCCGAAATGGCTCACTATACAAGAAAATTTATTGAGACATAAATTGTGTATTTTAACAAGATCTACAATTTTTGTACAGTATGATTTTGTCTATCTCTAACTGTTTACCAGTTATGCAAAAGTCGTCCAGAGTAAATACAACTACAGGGGCTATAGCCAGAAAATTCAAGATATACATTTCATTTGTCATCAAAATATCTTAAACATATGACAGTTTAATCAAAATTATTAGAGCCATTTTCCAGAAAATCAAAATTTTCGAAAAATGTTCTATGTAAAGGGTAGTTTAGGGTGAAAGATATTAAACTTAAATACCAACTTTTGTTTTTAACTTACTTTTCATTTTTGAGTTATGCTGTCCACGGACACACACACACACACGGACCTTTTTCTAAAAATGCTTTTTTTGGATTCAGGGGGTCTCAAAACATATATTTCCAGTGAATTCTCAACGTCAAATTTTTGGGGGTGGAATACAAATCTTCCCTTAGTTACCACTAGAGAGAGTAAACTCTCTTATCCTTCCACTCACTTTGTTAAACTAGATAGTTTCTAACATCACAAAAAATTTCAGCCCTATAAGTTAGGCAGTTTCTGCGAAAGTGTACCCAAAACTGTAAAATTTACACTTGCAGAAAAAGCAGAAAACTGAATTATGTTTTTTGACTAACTCAACAAAATTTAAAACTCCTTGTTCCAATGATTCTAGATCCTCACTCTTCCTCTTCAAGCTCCTTTTCTGGATTCTAGCTTCTCTGGTCAATTCTTGAGCAAATGCTTGTGCAGTTATAGCAAATTTAATATCAATGGTGATACTGGTATTTAAAGGGGGCGTGATAGAGCAAATGCCTAATTTTAATCTCCATTTAAAGGGCTTAAATATTAAGAATACTCATATTGTAATACATCATTGGATTTGTAAAATCTCATAGATTTTTATAAGACACAAAACAAAAAATTGATTTTTTGAGCCATTGACATATTACTGTCCTTAAGAGGTTGTACATGCCTACAATTTGAGCATCATGACACAGCAAAGCCTGAGATTTATCTGCACTAATTTCTTAAGTGTATTGTTTGTTTTTATGTATTTTATATTCAGTTAAATACAGAGTCTGTCTTTGAAACATGTTTATTTACTTTTTGTTGACCATTCTTTTGCAGCATCCTATTTTACACCAGCGGCATTGTGGCCAGTGATATCTTGGTTTTATAATTTGTGAGTATTTCAGGTGTTGGTACTCTGCATGTTTTGGGGAAGTATCTCACGGCTTTCGTGGAAGTATCTTCGTAATGTATCTTTATTCTTTTCTTACCCTACAGCTCTTCTTCTCTTCTTCTGAATCTGCAGGTGCAAGTTCTGATTGCAACTTGATAACACTAATGGAATTCTTTCCTAGGTATTTTGATATTTTCTTACTGTACAACTAAGAGATTGTTAGTATTAGTTCTTATAAAACTGTTATTTTATTGATTTTGAAGTTGATATAAACAGACAAAGTGAAATTATATACCTAAATTGAACATAGTACACAAAAGTACAGAGAGGTTATTTTATGGTTGGCTGGATTATATGTATGCTCTGTGTGCTTCTACTATGCCATTTTCCCCCTAAAACTACCACATTACATACTCATGAGTAAAGATGAAAATTTCATACACTATAAAATCCTAAAATATGCATGCATTTAGCCCACCTTTGTGGTCTGGTGTTGGCGTGTCTGCCTCACATCCAAGAGGTTGCAAGTTATCCAGATAAGGTCTTTTTCTGAGGTTTTTCTTTATCCTGAAGAGACAAATGTCAATAACTTTAAGCTCTGTGGACCTTGGGCTCATTTTAGCTTTATTTCATTCATTCATCTGATGTGGCATTGTTGGAGGATGTTAATTTAAAATTATATATGTAGGCATTCATGCACTATCAAGTGAAAAATACATCAACATATTGCAACAAAATGACAAAAATCAATCCGGTTAGTTTTCTATCATTTTATGGTCTTATAAAATATTATCACAAAAATACAGTTCTTTTACTAATGTTAACAATGTTTAGTCTTTCAGATATTACAACTCACAATGGTTTTGTTCTCATAATGCTGACTCAGTCCTTTCAGTGTCTTCATTTATTTTCTCTATCTCTCATACACTAACTCTGATGATACTATCACTAGACGCTCGTTAAATCGCCTTTACTTTGGTGCAACACACCACACACAGCTGTCTCACACTCATTGACACACTGACCTACTCATGTCTGTAACTCTCTAATCGCTCTGCTGTTCCCTTGCCTGCTTATACAAAGGGGATGACATCACACAGAACTTTTACGATCTCCACAAATGCGCCACAGTTGGACCTTTCTCGAAGGCTCTAGAGAAAATTCCTTTTGAGTAGCCACTTCAATTGTTGTTATTCATGTACACACAACAGTTGCACAGGGCAGCCTGACCTTGAACACATTTGCCTGCTCGACAGCTCAACATGTGGTGTGAGGTAACTTAGCCCCTACAGTGCCACAATATGTACTATTACCTTTGTTACCAATTTATTAATTCATTTCACTTTTTTGTACAGTTAATAACTAACATTTCTAAAAAAAATTCTGTACATTTTAGTACATTTTCCAGGTGTATGGATGTGATTTTTACAAAGCTGTCATCCTTATTTAATTGCTTAAAATAAATGTTGTAATGTTTTGCAAGAACAAGGGGCAAAGAAAAGTTTTGGAAAAAGAATAGCTTACCTTTTTATAACCTTGTATTACAGAATACAACTTCCCCATCTGATCTAATAAAATCCTTTTGTTTTATCCACTGTGCAAGGAATACACTTCTAAAATCGTTAATTGGAGGCATATTAGAACCCCATTAACACACAGAAACAGAATAACACAGGCATTTACCACTTATACACAGTGCAAAGACTTCAGTGAATGATATCAATTTTAGAAGAATCAAAATTGCTATCAAAGTTTGTTCAAATTCCACAAAAGCACTCTATAGCTGTGTCTAGTCATCAGGGTTGCCAATCTTTAAAAGTAAAATGATCGTACCATCCACTCAAAATTATAGATTTGGATTTAAAATTATTGTACATCATAAAACAAATGCTACAACAACATAAGTTTAAGTCTTACAACAAAAATATCACTGTATCCTTATGAAAATGCAATAGTATTGATGTTTATGATATCTACTTACAAGATTGATGACATACTTATTTTTTTTTTTTTTTTTTTAATGTGATTCTCGGCTATATTAGCAGGCCAGTATAAGCAGTTTTTAAGTCAATTTTAGATAGTGAATTTGTCAGAGCAACTTCTGGACTCTGCGCTCTCGTTGCCATCTGCTGTCATAGAACAGTGCGGATAAAACCATACAGCATTTTTAAAATTACTTTTAAAGGCTTTACTTACCAATATAATTATAGCAGATGCTGAAACTGGCCACCATCATTGTCTATGCATTTTTGGCATCTCTTTAGGAAATTATCCATCACTCACCATAGTTCACGTTGAGAAATGCTGGCAATTTCCTGGCAGATATTTTGTTTTAATTGTTCCAGGGTGTGTGGGTTTGTCTTGTACACTTTATGCTTTAGGTTACCCCACAGATAGAAATTATAGGGGGTTGGGTCGGGGAACTAGGGGGGTCACGAATCTCTACTAATAATTCTGTCCTGAAACACACTTTCAATTGTTCTCATTGAAAGATTGGCTGTGTGAGCTGTTGCAGTCTCATTAAGAAAAGGCAAAATTACACTCCCTGTCGGTTAATTCTCTAAAAAAGGGTGCAAAATTGTATTCATGTATGTACAGGTGACAACTGTTGACTTAATATCACGTCAACTCAATACTGATTGTGAGCAGAGAAAAACAAGTGATGCTCATGACCTTGTGTATATCAGCTGCTGTTATTGTATTTCCACGTTCACAGTGGAAAAACACCACATAGCAGTTCACATGTATTTGGATCTCTCTGTATTTTAGCAATTTATGAAATGAGATTAGGAGGTGTTTAATAACCCCATGGCATCAGAATGAATTAGGCCTTTGAAGATTGAAAGAATTATCAAAATCGATAGCATAATTTTTGAGATCACCCTACATATACAAATCCACAAAATTTCTCTCTTTATAATATATTGTAGACATGGTCAAAATTTGCCTTATTTGTCATATTTTAACTTTGATAAATATATATTTGTCATATTTTCCTAACATGCTGACCTGTCATGGCATGTAATACGTCTTCTGATTGGTAATCAGAGGATATGGTCGGTGAATTTATTTTGATAATTCTCCCGGTCAGGTCGGTGAGACCCGTAAACCAACGACAGGTGTGGTCCCCCAGACATTCTGGGGGTTGTGAGAGAGCGATGTGACCGCCAAAACATAAAAATATGGCGCTCTCTAAAAAACGGTTACTATTACTGCTATTGCTCTCTTTTTTTATGAAATATGACTCGAGGGGTAAAATGTTCCGGAGTTAAAATAGTCCCCCATTCGGATCTCCGGGCGGGGACTACTTCTCGAGATTATATTTTATATAATATAATTCCGTGGCTTGCCACAAGGTGCAGTGCTCAGCACTACACTTTTTAATATATTTATTAATGATCTACCACAACAAATACAAGAATCAGGCGTGAAGTGTGCACTATTTGCTGATGACTTGGTAATGTGGACTTCAAAACCAAAAAGCAAAAGTACAGAACTGGAAAAAACCATGCAACAATCCTTAACGAACTTACAGAGGTGGACCAAAGAAAATTTAATGACTGTTAATACAACAAAATCAAACTACCAAATCTTTTCACTAAGAAAAAAACCACTAAAAATAAAACTAAATTTTGAGGGTCAACAATTACCAGAAACAAAGCAAGCAAAGTATTTAGGAGTTACATTTGATACCAAACTTACATGGACCAAACAAATAGAAAATGTAATACAAAGAGCAGAGAGGTGCCTTTCACTATTAAAACGTCTATCAGGAATGAAGTGGGGATGTTCCAGAGCAACTCCTAACACAACATACAATGTATATATAAAGCCATTATTTACTTACTGCAGCGAAGTTCTTGTAACAGCAAACACAAAAAAAATTCAAATCTTTCAATACCAAAGTCTGAGATTAATTACAGGTGCTATCAAAACCACACCAATAGCAGCTATGGAAATACTAACCACCCAATATCCCATTGAATATGAAATAGAAAAAGCGGCTCTTATTCAACACGAAAAGTTGATCAGACTCCCATTCAATACATGGCACAAGAGAAATTTTACACATACACTAAAGACTCAGGAGAGCTTTCTTTCCAAAATTCAAGACATCAAGAAGGATGTACACCTTCCTAATTCAAAGGAAAACTTCATATCTAAAGTCAATCCAACACATACATTAGACATCACATATTATTTACACCTGACAGAAGAAGTTAAAAAAAGTGATACTCCAACTAGTGTTCTAAAATTATTGGCATTAGAGACAATCCATACTAGATTTCCAGAACATGAGTGGCTCCATATTTATACTGATGGATCATTTATATCAAACAAAGATGGAGCAGGTGCTGGAGTCACATGTCACCTCTTTTCCTATTACAAATCTTTAAGTTATGGAACTACTAACTTTGATGGAGAAATTGAAGCAATTCGAATGGCCCTACAAAATCTTTTGTACAGAATTTCACATTTTCAGCAAGCAGATATTCTCTCAGATTCCAGGGCAGCAATTATAGCAATTACTTCCAAGTTGTCACCAAAAAACCAAACAATTATAGAATGTTGGAAGATGCTTAGCCATCTAAGAGCACTTCAAAAACACCTAGTCTTCCAATGGATACCGGCTCACTGTGGACTGAGTGGTAATGAGAAAGCTGATTTTCTTGCAAAAAAGGGTACCAGCGGTGTACAAACATCTATAGTTAATTTACCATTTTATGCAGCTAAAAGATTAGTCAACTCTGAATTCAAAAAAATTATTGCAAAATATTACTATGAAAAATCAAAGAATAAAAGATGGGAACTACCAAACATTCAAACAGTGATTCCTGAGTATCCTCGAAAAACAGCAGTTGCAACCTTCAGGTTGATTACAGGGCGTGATTGTCTGGCAAAACATTTAAACAGAATTGGGATATATTCTTCACCACTCTGTCCTCTATGTGATCTGCAAGAGGAAATGGACCGAGACCACCTTCAAATATGCCCGGCTACTTCTAGCACCCCATCCATCAGTGAAAAATATTGGAGAGCAAGAGGATTAATGACTTCATTGTCAGAAATCCAGCATTAGCTAACAACAACAACAACTTTGATATTACAGAAAGTGTGAAAACTAGATTTTTATGTGCTGAAATAAGTGTTGAAGATTGCAGGTATGAGCTGTAAGCCTATATCTGATACCTGTCAATTGCAGATGGTGATTGGCTGAGGTGATGGGAATGTAAAGGACCATTAATTTCTTCTCTGCTTGTGCTAAAGTGTATTTTTGTAGCTTTTTCTTAAACTGGTGTATCTGTTTTCAGCATTATTTATCTTAAACTAACAGGAGTGAAACTTGTATGTTTGTGTGCTTTTTGTGGCTGTTATAGTTCTGAGATACGGTAATGTTATAAAAATTAGGTTCTCCTCCTGTATAAGAACATGATACAGTCACTATACTGCACATACACCTGATCATAAGTTCTGTCACTACCATAAACAGTAACACAATAAAGAATGGCAAAATATTTATGAACCATAATATAGTGAACCTAAAGAACAGAGTTACTTGACACAATCATGTATAGCTGCATGTGTGTTCAAACTCTACTGTTCACTTCAAATATCATTTTAGTACCTCCTCGTGTCGAGCAAGATTTACTCTCAACAACGTCATAGTTGGTAATGTAGCAGATTCAGATCTGTACTTCGTGATGTGTGTTGTAAACTTGGGAACATTGTCCTTAAATCACAGTGGCACGTGTTTAGTACCTCCTTATGCTGAGCAAGCTTTCCTCTCAATGATGTCACATACAGGGTTCTTCATTTAAAACCTAATACCTAGAGCACATGGCATTTTGCCTCTCCTGTGACCTTGCTGGATTCCCCCACTACTGGCTGCCATTGTGCACTAGAGGGCTGTACGGGCCGACATTCTTAGGTTCGGCCCGGTCCAGACTCAACCAAGCCCAAGTCTGGTCCGAGCCCGAGAAGAGGTTATAGTGACTGGGCTCAAGCCCGGCCCAGCTTGATTATTTAATTTTATTATGATTATGATTATGATGACATCATTCTCATTAGTATTGTTGTTGTTGTTATATTATTATTATTATTATTATTATTATTATTATTATTATTATTATTATTATTATTATTATTATTATTATCATTATCATTATCATTATTATTAGTATTATTAGAAGCCATTCAGCAGAATAGTTAATACATTATTTTGTATCTCTTAATTTTCAAACCTGGGCCTGGCCCAAGCCCATGCAGACCTCTAGATTCATATCTGTACTTTGCGATATGCATTATAAACTCAGGAACATTGTCCTTAAGTCACAGTTGCACGTGCTTAGTACCTCCTCGTGTCGAGCAGCTTTATTCTCGATGATGTCCCATAGTTGATAATAAAAGAGATTCATATCTGTACTTCGCGATATGCATTATAAACTCAGGAACATTGTCCTTAAATTATAGTTGCATGTGTTTAGTACCTCCTTGTGTCAAGAAAGCTTTACTTTCAATGATGTCCCATAATTGATAATACAAGAGATTCAGATCTGTACTTCCCAATGTGCGCTATAAACTCAGGAACAAGCCACTGTTGCACATGTGCAGAGTCTTAAGATATTATATAGCATTGGATTTTCAACAAGATTCTGCAGAGAGTAGAGATTCTAGTTAAGGAAATACCCAGCCCTATGGTTTGAGAAACTTTTGGTGTTGACCACTCAACATCAGAGGAAGGTCAAGTAATGAAGTTTGTAGAATTTTATGTAACTGCTAGACCATAAGAGATAAAACTAAAACTTACTACAGGCTGGCCCCTTAGATCGGTTAGTAGGGCACCTGACTGCTGTGCAAGGCTTCCCAGGTTCAATTCCTGGCTGATGAGTGGGAATTGTTCTTTAACTAGGATTATTCCCCATCCTCCCTAGAGTCTAGAAGTATGAAGGGGAGTGTGA
Source organism: Tenodera sinensis (assembly GCA_030765045.1). Lineage (NCBI taxonomy): Eukaryota > Metazoa > Arthropoda > Insecta > Mantodea > Mantidae > Tenodera > Tenodera sinensis. The sequence goes on from CM060970.1 coordinate 9,040,204, forward strand.
ATTTAATGTAATAAATCCAAAGTAAATGAAACTCAAAGTTCAAAACCAGTGTTAAGCGAGTGAACACCATTGCTGTTGAGCAGTTGTTCCAAGAGGTTAAAACCTATCAATATGACCTTCAATCTTAGAGGCAGCATATAAATGGGGAAAAAATACTTACTACACAAAAGATATACATCTCTATAAAAGCTTGATTTATTCAAAACAACCTTTGCTTTAGCATCAGCCATTTCAGAGATATACATTGTTATTAGTTTGAATTTTCAGTAATTTTTATCATCTTTTGAAGTGCTGTCACTATCTAGTTATTTCTTTCATTGTTACAACAGAGTAGAATTTCAAAGTCACATTTTTTAAACATATAAGTTTCTAGTATCCCTGCTGCACTTACAACAAAATGTGTAATGAAACTATTTGAACAAAATAATGTCAATCTTGATTAACGTGAATTAGATAGAAAAATATACTTCTTGAAGAATGGGTAGAGAAAATGTTTTTCCTAGAAAATGGATATCTGGTGTGTCGACCGGTGAATGAATTGCAAATGTTTTTAGTAGTTGAAACAATGGCATGTCTCAGAGTTTATTAGTGACATACTAACAGTTTGCAATAACGTGTGTGTTTCAGCCCGGAGTGTTGCTCATGGGCTCATGTATGTCTTGTAAAGCTGGGAAGGAACCATATGGCTATACCACCGCTCCAGCCCTCTACCATATGCCACAAACTCACTACTTCAGAGATATGGACAATACACTGACACCCACAACTCAGGTATACTTAATTACTTTAGTTTCTCCAATGTGCAGATGTTGAATATGCATCACCTTTTGACACATCTCCAGTATATGAGGTGTGTTCAAAAAGTGTCAAACCTTTGGTCAGCAAAAATAAATTTATTGATTTAGAGATTTGAAACATTACTTTGGTAATGTACACACTTTTCCCAGCGCTTCTGCCACCTCTGGAACACAATGTCTGCAGTGGTGAGAAGCTGGGACATCACATTCCACATGATGTGTTCTTTTCAATCAAATCAAGTCCCTTTGGGCAGCACTTTCAGCTTGGGAAACAGCCAAAAAGCATAGAGAGCCATTTCTGATGAGTATTAATGTTGTATTTAGTGATGAAAGCCTGAATTGAATGTATATATTGGGTGGGTGCTTCTGCACCATTACTGGCAGCGTTGGTACAAATTTCACAGATCCTCTCCTCACTCAAAATTGAATGTAGTGATCCAGTGCTTACTGCCTTCTTGTCTGCAGTTCCTGCCCGCCTCTGTAGTGTGATGGTTAGCGTGTCTGCCTCACGTTCAAGAGGTCGTGAGTTCGAATCTCACTTAGGGTAAGTTATCCAGGTAAGGTTTTTTTTTTTTTTTTTGAGGTTTTACCTACCCTGAGAAGACGAATGTCAGGTATCTTAAAGCTCCATGGACCTCTGGCTCATTTGAGCATCATTTCATTCATTCGTCCGATATGACACAATGTTGGAGGACGTTAATTAAAAAAAAAAAAAAAAAAAAAAAAAAAAGAAAGAATTATCTGCAGTTCCTTGTATTGTGATATGACAGTCCTGCAAGACAACAGTCTGCACTTGCTCAATGATTCTCATTTCAACCTATTGAAGACCTACCTGTCCTCCACTAATGTGCATCCATCTTTGTACCACTTCTTTATCTGTGAGGTGCTCATAGCATCATCCCCCGAAAGCATGTGGAATCATGCGAATAGTTTTCACTGGGGTATTGGCAAGCTTTCGGCAAAATTTGATGCAATATTGCTTATGAAGTTGTTCTGTCATTTTACAAAACATAAAATATGACAACCACTTACTACATGCATTCACTCGCAGGGTGACCAGCAGTGATTAAAAATTAAAATTATTTTGTTGTTTAATGGCACTGTCAATTGCCAGGATTGCATCAGCATTGCTGGTATGCCGGAATTTCATCCCGGCACAGTTAAAAACCATCGGCCTGGGTCGGATTTGAACTCACGACCTTGGGATCAATAAGCCAGCATCTAACCAACTGAGCCACCCAGACCAATAACTGGCAGTGAATGATATTTTCTATGGGCAGAGAAAAACTCATGACAACACCACCGAAAGAAGTCTCCTGTGCTTTATTAGATTCTGCAGCAAAGAATAAGGTTCAATACTTTTTGAACAGACCTCGTCTGCTGGCAGCTGCTCCACTGATGTAACTATGAGATGTTTTTCTCAGGGTATGCGTGGGTGTGAGGATAAACAACATGAGTTAAGTTGACTGATCAAATTAATGGAGGTTACTAATGATCTGTTTGAAGCAAATTGCTGACTTTTGACTTAAAGAGTTAAACTGTTCCTGAATCTTATCACTCAGAATTGTAACTGTCGAATTATATCTGCTAGCTTCTGGTGTATCCAGAGTTTACAATTTAGAAGTTAGTGTTTCCTTAATAGAAAGTGTATGTTGCCAGGAGTGACAGAAAACACTCAGCTGAAAGTTCTCACTAGATTGACATAATTGAGAGTGGCCTTTAAGCACTTGGAGGAAGTGAATAACTGATCACTAGACACTTCTCTAAAACAGTAGCAACATGAAAGAAGACACAGATTTTGGAATACACACTTCTTTATTAATTTATGTGCCACCTACATGGCCACCTCGGCTAAAAGTCTCCTTTGTGAAGATTAGCTGGGAATTATCCCTTTAATTACGGATTCTTATGGTATATTTGAGGTGATAGAATATTTTCAGTAGCACGTTTGTCCTTTATTGGTACACTTGAGGAATTTGGTCACTTCCACCGATATTGTTGTGGGAAATATTGCCCACTGTGATGGTCACCTGTACAAATGGTGATCATGCCAAAAACTGCTTAAATGCTTGAGTTACTATTCATAAGAGCAGATTTTCACCTCAGCAGCCACCCGTTCAGCCTTGCCCATGCTTAGCTCTGTAGTGTGAAGTGTGGACACAGGAAGTGGAAAAATCCTTTTCTTCTGGTCATTTCAGGTCGCCCCCTCCCCCTCCCACACAAACACACACATACACATATGAATAAACAATTTGCTTGGTGTAAGCAATGCATTGATGTCTAATTTTGTAGCCTTTCTGCTTCAAAATCTCGTTGGAATTCATGCTGATCTCAAAGTTAAGGTGTCCAGCTGTCGCAGGTTATCAACCATGTAATATTAATGAAGTTCCTCAAGGTTTCAGCCATATTAAACTCATGGTCATTATTATTTATTTATGCCAACAAGCTACAGCTGGTGTTTTTAAACACACAAGCCTTGTGTAGGCAATGTTTAAGAGGTAGAATCAGGACTAAAAAATACAATGCCATAGCTGGGATTTGAACCATCAATCTTCCGCTTATCGAGCGGGTGCTTTAACCACTAAGCTACCATGGCCAACTTGCCAATATGACATTAAGAATCAGCTGGGGAATTTAATGTTGTATTGGCAAGTTGGCCATGGTAGCTTAGTGGTTCAAGCACCTGCTCGATAAACGGAAGATCCTTGGTTCAAATCCTGGTTGTGGCATTGAATTTTTCAGTCCTGATTCCACCTCTTATCCATAGCCATTATTAAGAAATGAATAATCCATATCTCAAAATCATGACCTTCTTCAGGAACTGTATAACAAAGAAATGGCCATTGCAAAATCATGACCTTCTTCAGGAACTGTGTAAGAAATAAATGGCCATCGCAAAATTATGGCCTTCTTCAGGAACATTGATTATATGAGATTTGAAACTTTCACAGAAATTATTATAATTATAATTCTAATCACCCAAGAAGCTCTAATTCAGTGGCAGTTCCTGGGTGATCGCATACTCGCAACTGCACACTCACTAACTCTTTCCGTATGTGAATGTGTATTTACCTCTATAGACATGCACATGAGAAAGTCAAGTGTCCAACTTTCTTGTATATGAATTTGCTTATTTAATTTGCCCATGCCCTCTTTAACAAATGCCAGTGCATTCAGTCAACAAGCTGTAGAAATGCATAAACCCAATTTTACAACTGGCGAAGGTAGAAGGGTGGTCTGAAAAGTTTCCGACCTCAACATGAAGATGGCAACACTCACAAATAAAAGCTAGTGAATTTCGTTGTTCATCTGTTGACAGTTACTCACCAAAGTTTCAGCCATTTTGGACACTCAGTTGTTATGTAACAGTCGTTTGAGTGAGTTGATGTGAGTGTTTTTATGAAAATAGACAAAATCGAGTATCGAGCTGTCATTAAATATTTGCTTCTGAAAGACAATACACCTACACAAATCAAAGATGAGTTGAATTCTGTGTATGGGGACTCTGCACCATCATTTACCACAGTATAATTTTGGGCAGCTGAATTTAAACGTGGCTGTAAGAGCTTGGGAACTTTCGAGACATCCAAAAACTGTAACTACCGACGAAAACATCACCAAAGTTCACCAAATGGTGCTAGACGGCCACCGAATTAAAGTGAGAGAAATAGCAGAGGCTATGAACATATCAAAAGAATGTGTTTGTCACATATTAAATCAACATTTAGACATGAGAAAGCTGTCCGTGCATTGGGTGCCACGTTTGCTCACGTTAGACCAAAAACGTGTTTGAATGAACATTTCCAATGCTCTGTTGGTGCAGTTTTGGCACCAATTAATTATTGTAGATGAAACTTGAATATACCATTATACGCCCAAAACAAAAATACAGTGCAAAACAGTGGAGTGCAAAGGGGGAACCGGTTCCAAAAAAAGCAAAAACTTTTTTCGGCTGGGAAAGTGATGGCGACTGTTTTTTGGGATAGTCATGGAGTTATTTTAATTATCTTCAAAAAGGAAAAACCATTACAGGAGCATACTATGCATCATTATTTGACAAGCTGAAGGCAGAACCTGCAAAAAGATGGCCACATTTGCAGAAGAAGAAAATCCTGTTCACCAAGACAACACACCATCTCACACCTCAGCGGTTGCAATGACGAAAATCCACGAATTATGGTTTGAACTGCTTGACCATCCGCCTTACTCACCAGATCTAGCCCCAAGCAACTTCTTTTTGTTCCCTCATCTGAAAATTGCGCTCAGAGGACAGAGATTTTTGTGAAATGAAGAGTTAATCACCTTCGTGTACCATTATTTTGCAGAGAAAAACGCAGAGTACTATTTGGACAGGTTACAGAGATGGGAGCATCGCTGGGAGAAGTGTGTAGAGTTACAAGGAGACTATGTTGAAAAATAAAAAAAAAAGAATCTGAAAAAAGTCTTGTATCTTGATTAGGTAGGAAAATTTTCAGACCACCCTCATAGCTTTTAGGTGAGGAGTAGCGGGGAGTAGTGCAAAGCTTGCATGACTATGGCGAGTTAAGGCAGCATAGCTGTCAAAGCTAACACATGCGATTCTTACCGTGCAAGCGCACTATGTTCTCGTACAAGTCCCTCTGTTTTCCTTGCTACGAGCATTTCCCTCCCTCTTGTTTAGCAGAACCTACTAGGCACTTTGCCAACGACTGTTGTAAATATAGTGTAGTCATTTTCTATATTAAAATGACAGTTATATTAATGTTATAAACACAATTACATCTAGTGTTATTAAACGATTATAAATGTATATAATTACTCTTCATGTCATAATTTACTAAGGCCAATACTTCAGTTTGGAATAGTTTTTTTGTTACAGTATTTATTACTGTTTGTTATGTTTGTGTTTCTGGCTGCAAATTGTATGTAGTTGTGTCTGCACATAGTGGGAAATTTGAATTTATGAAAGTGTGGAAATGAATAACATGGTGAAACTGAAGGTGATAAATCTTTTGGGTTTATTCTTAGAAGAGAAGCTGTTTTCTGTGCTTATTGTTTGCGAGTGAGAGAAATGGCATCTGGACAAATAATAGTTCTTGTGATATTGGTCGTTTAAAACAAAAAAATAGCAAAACATAAGAGCTCAATTGCCCATATGAATTTAGAATTAGAATTGTGTAGTGTGTGTCAGAGAAAGAAAGGGAGTAAAGGTGGAGAGGATATACTGCACACCCACTGCGACAAGTCACGAGCTGCCACTGATTGCAAATGGAAAGTCTTAGCTCTGATTGGTTCATCTTTTTGTTGTTATGACTACAATAATGCATTCATCCTCTCCTGTTCATTTAGACCTTTCTACCATGTGGTTAGCAATTGTCAATCACCTTCTTGATTGGTGCCAAGTATAGTAGTGGCAATACATTTCCCTTCCTGTCTAAAGCCATTACAACTCCACTCTTAACCCTTGTAAATTTTGATAATTATTCTGATTATTATTCTTTTTTAAATTATATTTTAAATGATTGCTTTTCTGAATGTATAATTTTGCTATCACCTTGTTTATGAAAGTGTGTAGCCTGCAGATGGCGGTCTGAGTCAAGGCCATACAACATCAGGGGTGGTATCATTGCAGACACAAGTATGGCAGAGGGGAAGATGGGATACAGCGTGGCCTTGATATGCACAGTGGAAGTTAGCAGTACTCCAAAGTATCTGATAGGACTCTTCTATGTAGCCTCAGAGGTCACTCCAGCTATCATGTTGTTGTAGTGTTTAACGCCCGCTTTTACTACTACGGCACCGCAGACGGTGATACTGATGACACATGGAATAAAGATGGAGCACCGGTGGAATGAGATGGCGGAGGAAACCGGAGCACCCGGAGAAAATCCGCCCTGATTCCGCTTCGTCCACCACGAATACCACATGCGGGTCCCTGGGATCGAACCCGGGCCGCCTAGGTGGTAGGCGAGCGCGCTAACCGCTTGGCCACAGCGCCGCCTCCAGCTATCAGTAATGGACCTTAGCAAGAAAAAGGACTGAGGTCTTCTCTTGGCTAATGGCCATTCACTCCATTGGCCATTGGTTTGGAGTTGGCAATGAAATGGAGAGAAGCAGTAGAGGTCAATATGAGGAAGTTATTGGCATATGACAGTTTCTTGAAAGAAGTCAGAGATGTAGGAGTGAAGAGGAGTAGCGTCAGTACACTGATTTCCAGTTCTCAGGCTACTGTGGATCTAACCGGAGATTGCAATGTGTAGTCCCAAAGAAAGAACTGACATTAGGGTAAAGAACAAATCTGTGCTTGAATTGCACCCAGTGGGATTTTAACCTTTGAGAGACCCTGGTCTGGAGGTGACATGACAGCCTTCAATATCCTAGGTCGCAGGTTAAAACCTGCCGGAGTGCAATGGAGTTTTTCGAGCGTAAAAATCTGACGCATTTACGTCACATAAAAGAATGTGTTTCGGCCCATTATGGAACGGGACAATGAGAAAAGCAGCACTTTATAGAGCTTCCGTAAACAAAACAGAGGTTAACCTTCCAAATAACTGATTTCATTAATTTGATTTGTCCCCCTACCTTACCTCGCACTCTTTATTAAATTGTTCTGCAAAATTACATTGCATGGTTAGCTTTTAAAACTGGAATATCAAATTAATTTCAATTTTCCTTTCCCTGTGTTTCATACACATACACAAACAATAACTTTCTAATATTAGTTTGGATTAATTCATCAACAGACTTAGCTACTTAAGGATACTCATGTCAAATTTCTAAAATCCCAATTTCCGTTCGATTCATTTGAAATGTCGATATAGAAATAATGGTTTATTGTGTCTAACTTCATGTATACTATTAAATTAATTCGAGGCCATTTTTATTATTGTTTTGAAACATTGCAGGACGCAATTATTTTTGAAAAAATTGAAAAGTTTCAATTAAACTCTTTAATGGTATATTATTTGTGAAGATGTTTTTAATTATTGTACCTAGTTTGGGAACAAAATAATATGAATGTTAAAGTCTTTACTTAAAAATTACCCAGTATGTGTATTATTGTGTTATATCATCACAACGAAGCAAGTCAAGAAAAATCTGATTTGTTAAACGTATAAATAGTGATTGTTTCAAACAAATGACTGGTATAAAGTACCAACCTTATAAAGCTAAGTTTGAAGTTTGGCGATGCTACGTTGTTCAGTATTTGTCAGGTATCTAACGGTGAATACTCTCGGTGTGAACATGGATAAAACTGGTCATCTTTATGTGATACAATACTTTCATTTGAAAGGTGTTAGTACAACTAATATTAAAGCTGAGCTAGATTCTACTCTGGGGGAGTCTGCCCCTTTGTTTACAACAGTAAAATATTGTGTGACAGAGTTTAGGTGACAGTTCCATCTGGTCATGGGATGCACGTGTCATTGATTATCTCCAAAAAGGAAAAGTAATCAATGGCGAACTTGTTGCAGCGTTTGAGTTGTGAAATCAAACAAAAACGGCTGTATTTAGTGAAAAAGAAAGTTTTGTTTCATCAAGACAATGCACACATCCATTGTCATCATGACCAAAATCAATGAGTTAAAGTTGGAATTGCACCTTATTCACCAGATTTGGTCCCTTCTGATTATTTTCTGTTTCCAAACTTGAAGAAATGTCTTGGTGATAAAAGATTTGCCAACAATGAAGAGGTGTAGTCTGCAGTTGATGGCTATTTGCAAATCTATTTGAACAAAATCTTTAGCCATATTTGAGAAAATCAAAAATAAGAAAATAATTAACCATGTAAGGGACAGTTTGTAGTGCACAGGATTTCCTTGAAAATCTCTATATCACATACCTACTTGAAAGATGCTGGAATTAAATGCAAGTGCTCATCACTTATCTTATGTACAAGGAAGTATATAACATTATGTGTAACAATTTAAACACAACAATTTACTGACAAATGAGATTGAATGGTGCACAGTCTTAGAGTAAAGTAGACATTTGGAAGTTTTGGGAGAGCAGACTAAGTTGGTTATGCTACAAGCCGCAGAGGCGCCACTTTATTTTAGAGAATGCTTGAGATGCACTTCAAGAGACGCCTGCGGTAGAGGGGTGTATTGTTGACTTCTCTTGTGTTGTACAAACAAAAACATGACTAGCGCTTAACCGATACATCGGCAAATAACCATCGTTTAAAATAGTCTACTTCGGTTGATTATTCTTTGGTTGGTGACGTCATAGTCTCGCAGAAGTTGGACCACTTGTAACATCTACATTTCTCCGCTGTTAATTAAAACAAAGTCATTAGCACTAGTCAACAATGGAAATATATGAATGCGTACTTAACTGAGTTGCCCCACGATATAACTAATGTCCAGTACTTCCCCATACTGTTGTCATAGATCGTAAGTTACCATTCCTACACATAATTTCGTTGCTGTGAAAACAAAAGAAATCTAAATAGTGAAAAAGGGGCATGTAACACTAGTGCTATAGGTAAAATCATAATATAAACATTTATTTTCAAATATGTATATGCCGTAACATTATAGTGCTACAACTGTTGAATGTAATTCATCCATCTCCATTTACGTATGTCCTTGTGCAATGCAACAGTGGGCGATAAAAGCTATACAAACAGTGTTATAGATTCTATAGTACTCTAGTAAATTCCAAATGAAGTGGTCTGTATTGTAACCTTCACGAAGTCAAAATAGTGACACATAAGAGTACTTATTCACAGGCATGGTGCCATAAATTACAGGCATTCGCGATTACCGTTTAACCTCCGTTGATAACAGAACTAAAGATTTTATACGATGTTTTAACCTTACAGTATTGTAATTCAAATATCAGTTATTATAATCCAGTTTAAGTAACTATACTATAAAAAGTAGTATACAATATTGACGTAAGGTATTACAATAATTTCGAAATTAAAAAGACGAAACGCTTTTCAAACTTTTCCTGTTCTCACTTACGCCGCTAATATCGGAATATACTATTACTTTCTCTACTACATATAGTAAAGTAGAGGAAGTATTGTATTCCACCCAAACATTTGATACAGAGATGTCACCAAAAGTGCACATTTGAGGTCCCCTAATCTAAAAGAAAGTATTTTTAGAAAAAAGATTCGTGTACGGGAGAACGGCACTACTCAAAAGCGGGTATGTAAGTAGATGTGACATGGTGGGGGAAAAAAAAAGAAACACCTGCCGTTTACAAGGAAAATTTTGATTTTCTCAAAAAATGGCTGTAACTATTTTGATTAAAATAGCGTATGTTCAAAATATGTTTATAACAAATGAAATGTATATATTAAATTTTCTTTGAATAATCTCTGAAGTGCTGTTCATTCTGAATGACTTGTCTAACTGGTAAACTGTAAGAGATGGGCAGAATATTAGTGCACAAAAATGTACATCTCGTTAAAGTTTGTAATGGGGCGAGTGTGTAGGTACTTGGGATGTTTTCTCTTAATGACGCTTTACGAAGTAAACCGTGTTCGTTTGTATGAGAACCCTTGGTGGCACTGCAAGCCGCTCTGCAGGGTCAAGGACACGTTCCCTGCCCTACATATACCTCAGGCAGGGAGGAGCGGGGGGTTAAACCACCTGCAACAAACACGTACACATCGCATTGTCCGGACTCTGGACTCTTTAAAAGGGTTTCTACTGTTTAACTTTCTCTATCGCATACCTACTTTTAGTACTTTCGCAGAGATTTTTTTTTATGTTTAACGTCCCTTAACCGGTTAGGTCGTATCAGAGAACAAATTAAATGAGTGAAATGATGCTCAAATGAGCCCGTGGCCCATAGAGCTGAGCTACCCGACTTTCATCTTTCTTTTCACTATGTATATTTTGAGTAGAAGTGGTTATTTGTAATGCAGAAGTTTAAAGTGAGCTTTTTATCCTGCAAACCGAATAAAATAACGACTGTTTCAACGGTTTGGGCGGTAGCAGGTACTTTGTGCCTGTACTCTTTTTTCGGAAGAGAAAGAAACAAAAGACACAGCGAGAGAGTGAGCGAGATATTTTAATTTACACAGAAAGCACTATTTGAGTGCCCTAAGCCGCAAAGCGTAGCGTTGAATTTGTGAGGCCAAACTTCAAGAATCCAAAATCCCTGGGAAAATAAAAGCTAACGAGTAATAAAGCATTTTAACTAAAATGGACGGTTGTGTAAGGTAAAGTGTCCAAACAAGAGATAGGTTTTCAAATTTGGCTATCAGGTCTACCAGTAGGTAAAATATTTTGCATGTCTGGATGGTACTTTGCATTCCTAAAGGTATTATTTTCAGATTTTATACCTGAACGATTGATAACTGTGTGTTATTTACACAAACTTCTTTCAAATGAAAGGTAAGAAAAACGAAGATTTTCAAAATGTGGTCCAAATAAGAGATACCATCAACAGCTTTGTTACTGATAAACGAAAAAACTGCCGTAATGGATGCGTATGAAGAGAACACAGACATTGTTGAACATTATTATTTTATTAGGATAAATCATTTTCGCCCCCAAACAATAATGGCTTAGCAACCATTTTAGAACAAAAAGAAATATGGCAGACTCTTTTTCATGTGTCCTTCGACGGCATGTCACACATCGTGCTCTCACGTGTCCTCAGAATATACTCCAGTGCAAAATAAACATTAATCAGTTACTGTCTCGTGTTTGTGACCACGTTCCAGGATGCACTGACATTTCGTGGCTGCGTATGTTCAAAGACGTTATTGCAGACATTGCTAAACCCGCTTATAACATCTATGGGCCCCATATTAGCTACAAGTAATGTAATTGTACTTAGAGTTCATTCTCGTAGAGCTTCAAAGAACATGCCAGTAACATTTTCATCTCGTGCCACAAAGTTTTCTGCAACTACAGTGCGTTCGTAGATCGGCCGGACCGGGCGAGGATCGGCGCGCCATCCGCCAGAGTTACACGTAAACGACCGGCAAGTCGCACTAACTTACCTGCATCACAACAAACGTTGAAATTGATGACCTTTAACTGGTGCCTTTTTCCCCTCTATTTTGCATTTTGTATGAAATGCATTCCTTACATTTCGGTTTTGTTCTGATTTATATGTATATTTGCATACATAATCACAAACGTATTATCTAAAGTTTCTGATTGCTTTGTAGATTAGATCACAAAAAATAATTTATGCTGAGAAGAAAATTATTTTAACATAACTCCATAAAAACAAAAATGTGTTTCTCTGCATGTAATATCAACTTCAATCAAATACTTTATTTTGTTTACTTAAGTATCAGAAAATGCCACTAGCATACGTCTCTGAAAAACGTGAAGGCAGTTTCTAAAAATGCATTTTTTCGCTGTTTAAAAGTATTTAATTTTATTATCCAAGGAAGTGTTTCAGCTAGAACATAGTCATTTCTTTATTTAATTATATTAAGTGTGCCAATTTGCAAGGAAACATGTAAAATAGAAAAAGTTAGAAAATTCAGGTACTTAACTGTAACTGACGTGATATATATATATATCCACGGAGGTGGAAGAATTGTGTGTATGTGAGAAGTCAATTTATCATTTAAAAACATTGTTCTTCCTTATATATTCATAATTTGAATAACCTAGAACAGGGATGTCCAACCTTGTCTCTTTGGAGAACCTTGTGTAATGAGCGACTGTACCCCACTCCACTCCTTCAGTCGGAGGGACATAGTCATTATCCATTATTATTATTATTATTATTATTATTATTATTATTATTATTATTATTATTATTATTATTATTATTATTATTATTATTATTATTATTATTATTATTATTATTATTATTGTTATTATTATTATATTTTGCATATAATAAGATGTCTTAAAAAGGGAGAAGACATTCTAATTGAGTGTTTTTCTCTCTGACTGTGAACAGCAAACAGCATAACTTAAGAACAAGAGGTCGGTTAAACACCAAATCTGATGTTTAAGTTTATCGTTTTTCCAAGGATATGACACCAAGATAGGTTGAGTACCGAGCGGGAGCAAATAGGTGAGGTTTCCTGGATATTCCAGTCGAAATCGCACAACAATTGGTGTTAAAGGATTTATTTATATACAGTACAGAACAAGCTTAAAGGAATATAGGTAGAGATACACCATCCGATGTGGACTCGTTGGCAAAATACAACCACTCATTATTTGCTAAAGGTGTCCATAGTGATTCGCGTAATTCAATAAGTCTCTTTTCACATGTAGAAGGTAATCTACGAAGTTTTTGTAGCATTTTCACAACACACTCATCATGATAGTGGAAGGGTTAGTTTACATACATATTTTGAATCTCCCAATGATTTACAGCTTTCCAACAAAGACAAAGGACTCATAAAATAATATTGCCTGGTCTTATCAATAAACAGATCTTCATCAACGTCCACAAACACATATTTCCCTTGTTCAATGAGAACAGGCACTGGTATAAGTCGATACGTGACACTAAGGGTAAAAATAGTACGAATATGAGTTTTTCATCCTTTACAAATACAGCTACATCACACATAGCAATTAACAAATGAAGCGAATCCTTGCTTACTGCAAAGGGCAGGGATGTACCTAAGGGAACATTTGCAACACCTTTCTCTAAAACATACATTAATTCCGAAGGAGCTACTACCTGTGGATGAATAAGTCCCTTTTGAGCATTTAATATACCATCTATTAGCATATCACAATTATAAAATAGGTTTCCATGGCATTATTTAAACTAAGTAAGTGATTACTAACCGTCATTTTCATTTGTAGGTCATCAAGCATCTTAACTTTTTTCTACTGGCTTTTGTTTAGGAAGTCTTGAATTCTAACTAAATTCTCTTCCAATACCTTCTCATTGAAAGCCAAACTCATAAGTGAGTCATTGAACGAACCTAGAGAAACCTTTACTACAGATACTTGTTCCTTCAACAAATTTGTAATACCTTTTTCATTTTCCTCCACATGCTGTATTTGCTGATTATAATGTTCCGCGTCATCATTATCTAATGTACCAAACAATATTTTCAAAAGCTGCCCTCCTACATTGATTACACCTCTACTTGTACACGTCTCCTGACGACCTGTAATTTCCCTCAATAACCCTTCGGTTCTCCTTAACTTACCTACTTTATCCTGTATTTTATTCTTAAAGTTTGTACACCCTGATCATTTCTGCAAGGAAACGTGCTCGCATGCACTCAAAGTATGCTTTATATAACTTCCTGTAGTATCTACTTGGTACTCTAAATTAGCTAAATCTACATACACAATTATCTTCCATACACTATTGATCAGCTGGGCGGTACCCTTACTCTCATAGTAAAGACCAGGCGGAGTTTCGAACTTCACCACTTCTGGATGGGCTTCTCCCAGTCCTAGGCACCAGGTCATCGCAGCCAAAAGTAAGGTTAACATCTGAAAATAAACAGGTCTCGCTAACTATCCAAGGCTAACCTTACCTTAATAAAAAGGTTTAATCCGGTTCATATGTACCTTTTGCAACCTTTTCCTTCATTTCAGTGTTACTTTACCCCATTAACTGCCACTATTACATATGGGCCTATCCATTGGCTAGAAATTTTACCTGATCTGCCCCTACGGACCGTCTCATCTTCTAGTAACACCTTTTGCCCTACCTCGTATTTAACTTCCTCACTTTGATGATCATAGTGTTCCTTGCTCTTATTTTTCCTTGTAATTAGATTCTCTCTAACCACCTCGTGAGCACTTTGTAGCCTACTTTTCAATTCGCTCACATAATCATCATAGGAATAATTAATGTCTGGTTCCGTTTTTGGTGTTAGGTGTGTCCTACACTCATACCCGAACAAAAGCTCAAAAGGCGTATAACCAGTGGATGAATGCACAGTAGTATTGTATACAAACACAGCAAACTGCACCCATTCATCCCAGTCTGTTTGATCCTTCCCCACATAATGCCGCAAATATTCAGCCAGAACACGGTGACTTGTCTCCAATCCACCGTTTGCCTGTGGGTGAAAAGCTGTAGTCTGCAACTTGGTTACCCTCATTAGCTTGCAGACATTCTTGAACAAATCACTTAAGAATTCCGAATCGTGATCTGTTAACACCTTTAATGGAATTCCTTAACGTAAAATGTTTTCCACGAACTCCTCAGCAACCGTCACCGCATCGTGTTTTTCTAGAGGCACGGCTACCATATATTTGGTAAGTTCATCTTGGCAGGTCAAGATATACTCGTTCCCCTTATTCGTCACCGTTAATGGCCCCACTATATTGAGAGATAATTTTTCAAAAGGAGATTTTGCTGTGGTACTTATTTCCATGGGTGCTCGTTTCCTCGGCCGCAAAAGCTTATTCTTTTGACAACTCTCGCATTTCTTTATATAATACTCTATGTCCTTTTTCATATCTGGCCATTGATAATTCTTCCTGATCGCGCAGTAGGTTTTTGTGACACCCCTGTGACCACCCGTAGGACTGTCGTGTGCCTCCTGTAGTATCCCCTTTTTTTGTTCCTCCGTTATCTCCCCTTCTTCTGCAACTCCCATAACTCTAATGCGAGAAAGTGCATTGGCATTTCTGTTCAACGACCCCTTTTTGTAAACAATCTGGTAATCGTATTCTTCCAATTTGATTGGCCATCTGAGTAGTCTCGAACCCGGTACCTTGACACTCATCCATTTAAGTGGCCTATAATCAGTTACAATAATACATCTTTTCCCTAGTAGATAAGGCCTAAAGTGCTTACAAGCCCATACTATTGCCAACAGTTCCTTTTCTATTGTACTGTAATGTTTTTCTGCCTTATTCAGAGTTCTACTTGCAAACGCTACTGGCAAATCCCTACCTATCGGGCCTTGCGACAATAATGCCCCTAGTCCATCCTGACTGGCGTCTGTTGTCAAAATAAATTCCCTTGAGAAATCTGGATATTGCAATATAGGTTTTGACAACAACTTTTGCTTCAAAGTATTAAAGGCTATCTGTTGATCATCCCCCCCAGGTGAACTTCGCGTTATTTTTTAGCAACAAATGCAAAGGTGCGGCTATTTTGCTAAAATTAGGAATGAATCGGCGATAATAGCCAGCTAAACCCAGAAATGCTCTTAATTCAGTCAGTCCTTTAGGTATGGGATAATTTGCTACTGCTTCCACTTTCTTTGTGTCGCGTTTTACCCCATTCTCCGAAATTACATGACCAAGGTAGCTAACCTCTTTTCTCAAAAATTCACATTTTTCCGGCTGCAGTTTTAGGTTGTATCTTCTAAACATTTGAAATACCTCCCTCAATTTTTGATCATGCTCCTTAAGCGATCCTGCATAGGTAACTACGTCGTCCAGGAAAACAAAGCACCTGGATGGCGATAAACCCGCCAGCACCGTATTCATCATTTTTTGAAACGTGGCTGGTGCGGTCTTTAACCCAAATGGCATTCTCAGGTACTGCCAATGACCATATTTTGTCGAAAATGCTGTTTTCTCTTTAATTTCTGCCTTCATGGGTATCTGGTGATATCCCATTGCCAAATCTATGCAAGAGAAATATCTGGAATTCCCTAACTGATCTAGGATTTCCGTAATATCTGGAAGTTGGTAAGCACTTCCTAATGTCTTTTCGTTTATTTTCCTGAAATCGACTACAAGCCGAAATTTCTGGATGCCACTTGCATCCATTTTCTTTTTCACTACTAGTAAGGGACTATTCCAAGGCGAATTGCTCTCTTCAATTATCCCCTCCTGCAATAATTTTTGCACCTGCTTTTCTACTTCCTGTTTGTGTGCCTCGGGTAGTCTATAAGGTTTTACATGAATTGGTTCTACATTTGATTCCATTATAATAGCATGCTCTACTGCACTAGTGGAACTCAAACTATCCTCCGGCAAATAAAATATATCCTGATACAACCTGCATGTTTCCCTTATCACCCCTCTTCCTTCCTCGTTGAGGTGCTCAAGCCTCAATTGAGCCATTATCTCCGTTTCTCTATTAGTTGCCTGTGGGGTGTTAGTAATAGTGCACAGCTTTTCGCAATTATTTTAATTAATAACTGCCTCCAATTTAACCAGAATCACCCTAAGTTCAACTTCTTCATCATTGGTATTTAGCATGCTAGTTACAGCACTTCCATTCCTAACAGTTACAACCGAATCTGCCAAATAAACACCTGATTGTACTTCGCATTTTTCTATCAACCCCTCCTTCAGCTCAGCATTCTCTATAGGGATTTCAACCATGACTTCTGACCTCCCCGGAAGCTTAATTTTCCTGGCTCCATAGCACCCTTTGTTAATAGTTTAAGTCGTTCCCCGTCAACACTCAGCTCTAAATCTTTGTAATTTAGCGTAGCTTTCGTGGCCTCCAAGAAATCTCTTCCAAGAATTCCATCACAGGGAATATCTGCTTGATCTTTGACTAACTGAAAGTCGTACTTCAAGACATCATTGCCTATATAAACCTCGGTATTTAGCGCCCCATACGTTTCTATCAACGATCCGCTAGCACTTTTTGCAACCAGTTTCTTTTCCGGATCAAAAATAAGTTTTATTACAACTGAAGGGGTTTTAAGCAACGACATATCTGACCCTGAATCCACTAACATCACAAATTCACCTTTCTTGCTAGCAGAACTAATTCTTATGAACATGCTTTGTTTTAGAAATTACTTCAATATCAGCGACAGATTCTACTGTTTTACCGTCTTCTTACTTCTTAGTCCTTTCTTCCTTTTCATTCTGCTTATTTTTCCTGGGACTCCTACAATTTCTAGCAAAGTGTCCGACCTTACCACAATTAAAGCAAGTTACTAAGCTCGACTTCCCCTTATTTTCAGTGGAAACACTTAATTGCCTTATTGTGCTCTTTCTTAACATTTACATAACATTTGCTAGTGATATGGCCAACCCTGCCACATTTATGGTATTTCACCTGTTCTGCTCTAGAATACCTTTCTCGTTTGGAAATAATGGCACTTTCTTCGTCCAACGAGGTTTTACATACCTCTTCGAATTCCTGTTCCAGGCTCCGGCTGCGAACAATGGTCTGAATTCTATCATCAGCCAAACCTTGTATAAAACAGATATTTCTCAACTTATTTCCTTCCCTCTCAGTTTCCTTACACTTTTCTAAGGCTCATTCTCTAAACTCTGCTGTTAACCTTTGTATCCGGTTAATCCACCCGCTTATTGACTCGTATTTTTCCTGTTTAGCAGCAAAAAGTTGAGTGCTATAATAATCAAGAGTTCTCTTCTCAACATAGGAATGCCTTAGATATTCCTTAACCTCCTCCCACGATTCTAGTTTTCTATGGATAATTGCCTCCCTGGGTTCCCCTTTTATTCTAGTAAGCAGCAACTTAAAGAATACATTTAATCTCTCAGGACTTATCATTTTACATGCGGTATCCACATCTACGATAAACTGCGTAACTTCATTCTTTCTCCCATTAAAAGAAGATACTAGTTTAAGAGCTGGGGTAACATGTAATAGCTACTTCTACTATCCACTTCCATTTTACATATAGTAGTAGCAAGGACTCACCTCTACGCCTCCAGTGGACGAGCTGTATCGTCTGTTGCGGTCCGCAACCCTGTCTGTCCCTTTCACCAGGTCCAGACGCGTCGCCAACTATCCTCGATCCCTGGTCCTCCAGCTATTGCGCCATTTCAGCGCTCGACGTTCCTCGTCTCGTTGGACATCTCGATCCTCGAACCTCGAACTGCTCGCCGTAAGTCGTAGCTGTCGCCTCGAACCTCGGACCTTCAAACCGTGCAGTCTGCACACGGCCTTCCACCAGTAACAGCAAGGATAGTGTCACCGCAGTACCGGGTAGGTTGCCGTCTTCCTCGCGGATCTGGGACTGCACGCAGTGGGCTGCTGCTACCACCTCGAACCTCGAATCTCCGGAATTGTGCAGAAGTTGCACACGGCTGCTGCCACCGCTTCCTTGGATTCTCGGGCGTTGAGCGTGTTGCCTTAGCTGCTGCCTTCTTCTTGGTCCTTGGCGATGGTGATTTTTACTCGTAGCTGGATTTGATCACAGGAAACCCAAACACCGGACACCAGAATTTATGTTGTATCCTTCTCGCACCTGGCACCTGCCTGTAGGTGAGGTGAGATGGGATTGTCTGGTTGAGTGCCGAGCGGGAGCAAATAGGTGAGGTTTCCTGGATATTCCAGTCGAAATCACACAACAATTGGTGTTACAGGATTTATTTATATACAGTACGGAACAAGCTTAAAGGAATATGGGTAGAGGATACACCATCCGATGTGGACTCGTTGGCAATGACGGGTCAAAAGACATCACAAAGTGCAACTGTTTTCTTTCCAAGTTCTGTAGAATACTTCTGTTTAAACCTATTTCTCACATATTATTATATTTCCATTACCAATATCTCATTATTCCATAATTACTGTCAATTGCACAATGTTATGGATATTACCCTGGGATAACCTTCCCGTATTCTGCTAATTGTGATTCAGGCTACTATTCCAATTATTGATACTACTATCTAATCATAATTCATACTATTATCCTACCCTACTATAACATCTCAAAAATATGTCAAACAATTTTTATTGAACTACCACATATTTAAAACATTTTCATGGCAAATGAAACGTAAATCTTGAACTTTCTGGGAATAGTATCTGAACTTCTCTTCATTCTGAATTATTTTTGTATAACTGTAAGACAGACAAATTGTTACTGCACAAAAAAATTAGAGCTGTTCAAAGTGGTCAGTTTGTCATTTTTGTGTCGTTTACCATTTCCGAGGTATTCCTTCTAATATGTTTGAATTGTCAAACATTATACTGTTTCAACTGTAAAGTCGCTTTTTTTGGCCAAAGAGCAAGGAGTTTGAATCAATGTTTTAGGTAGAAACATACTTTTGAAGATGGTTTTAAGTATTGAGTTGAGAAAGTCGTGTGAATGCAGCATGTAAACGTGATGACTAAGATTTTATGTGAAAATTGGCAACAGTGTCTCGTAATTGTAGAAGTTTACTTGTATATAAAGGAAGCGCTGGCGGGCGCATACTGCACCAGTCGGGGCTCGAAGTGGCGCCATGCTTTACGTAATTGGGATGTTGCTATTGACCAGGCGTCGCGACGCCTCCTCTCTCCGCTGTACCCCCACTCTCGAGGTATTGATCCGCTTCTGAGGCGAACATTTGCTGCAACCCCATCACGTGATACACAGACACCCACATTTGCCTTTCATGTGACCCAGTGAACAGCTGGCAACTCCGGGGTTTGAAGCTCGGCCCCAGCATCCGAGGGAAAGTGTCAACATTGTCACACCGAGATGTCCACACCTGCCACGAATTTGTTTCATGCGTTACCCATCCACCGCGTACTAGGGGTCCCGCGTGCCGTGAACGACACTTAGGTATCTTAAGCTTCTCTATGGGCTAGGCCTGAAGACCATACCTGAACTGTCACCCTTAAAAGCACCTGAATTCGGATCCGAAAGGTTCCACCCAAAAATTTGATGTCGAGATTTCACCGGAAATAAATGTTTTGAGGCCCCTGAATAAGAAAAAAGATCATTTTAGAGAAAAGACTGTGTGTCTGTCTCTGTGCCTCTCTGTCTGTCTGTGGACAGCATTACTCAAAATCCAAAAGTTGGTATTTAAGTTTGTCTTTCAAGGATGCGACATAAAGATTTTGAAGAAAATTCCTCCACCATAAACTACCCTGTACATGGAAAATTTTTCGAGAATTTTGATTTTCTTGAAAATGGTTCTAACCATTTTGATTAAAATGCCATGTTTGAGATATTTTTATGGGATATTTTATGTATATCTTGAATTTTCTGGATATAGCCCACAAAGTCCCGTTTACTCTGGATTACTTTTGAATAACTCGTAAACCGTAAGAGATAGACAAATATTGCTATACAAAAAATGTACATCTTGCTAAACACACAAATTATGTCCAAATGATTTTGTGGAGTGAAACATTTCGGAGATATTTCTTGTTATTTAACTTTTGCAGTACTTAAAACTTTCGTGAAATGGATGTTCGTTATTCATTTTTATATGTTAGCCGTGCAAAGAGGACGGAATCTCAAAGCTTTAAAATATTTGACTATCGCACAAAGTCTACTGTATTCCAATATTCCCCTTGTACCTACAAGGAAATAAGCAATAAGATAATTTGTACAAATGTTTATATTAACTAACACGAAGAAGATATAGGAATAAGAGTTTGTAAGAATGGTTAGTACAAGAGTAGAGAAAGTGATGTGAGTGCAACACATGAGAGTATTACGACGACAGCAGTTAAGACGCATGTTTTATTAAGGAGCGGTAGCGAGGGTCAGACGCCTGTCGGAGAGCACACGAACCTATGGACCGGAAAGAGTATGTTAGAATGTGTGGTGGGGAAACCGGAGAAAAACCCCCAGACACCGATTCGTCCTCCACGGTAACCTGGAGTCGTGAGATATAATTCAATAGTTACAAGTTCGAGTGATAAGATTCAGAAACCGTTTAATTCTTTAACCTCAACTCACTTCAAGTGCTTCATTATTAGTCTCCATTAAATTTATCTATCAACTTAAGTGGAGTAGTTTATTCTCAGACCTGCTCACGCATACCCGGAGATAAATATCATATAGTTCGCCACTACAGCAGCTGACAGCAGATTCATTGGAGAACGACATTGAAATGGGCGTCAAAAGGACAATGCATCTAACCTTCCTCTCCTGCACATGAACTGACCCTCAAATAGTTGATTTATCAGAAACTTCTAAGTAACTTTGTCTTTGAATACGAACGCATTGGAGTTACAGAACAACATGCTTGTGGACTTCCACTCGAGAATGTCATAGAGTAGAAAATTATTGGTGTTACTCCACAGAATATAAATAGTTGCTGTGCTTCTCAGAGTATAAAAACAAAAGGTGGTTACATTTTACTGCAAGCAATATACATTGATGTAACAGTAGACAGTTTAAAAAGTGACAATCGAACCCGTTTGTATTTGTTTCTTTAATTGTTATATTTTATCATATACTACAGATGCGTATGTAATAACAATACATCTGAATAACCTTTATTATAATTGTGTAAGAAAGCTTTGCTTTATTTGCTCTGATTTATGTTGTAATCAAGCTCGTTTAACAGGGCATTCTAAGATCAAAGTATAGTCTCTGCTCTTATCAGTTAATGCTTGATACGCCCCGCATTGGGGGCCAGAATATTTAAGTATGAAGAGCGAAAATTGCTTACATTAGAAATCAGAGAGCTAATATTTTGTAACTGGTCCTTAAGAAAATATAGATATATGGACAAAAAGGCAGACGAGCAAAGGGGAGACCAAGGAAACAACGAGTCTCTGTGAAACCGGAACTACTAAAAATCCAAACTTTGAACAGGGAAATAAAAGATTGAGAAATTATTTTTCTGGATGGTCGGAGAATATATGTATTTTCGAAAGAGGTTAACTTTGGTGACCTGCGAGTGCGGAATATTTTTCGTTGTATATGTTAAGGATTTGTGAATTGTGTGAAAATCATGTAGTTTTTATCAAACAACTGTGGGACCAAAACGAAGGTACACATTTTATAGTGTAAAGTAACAATTGCGAATTACTCGTGCATTCTCACTGAGTATTTTTCATCGCTGAAGGATACTTATACGCTAGGCCTACAGTGTTTCCAGAACTTGGAAGAACTGTCAAGGAGCAGTGTTGCCAATAGTGGATCAAGAAAAATAACCAGACAAAAGTAAGAAATTTGCTAAATGTCTTTGTTGTCGATGTTAAAAATACTTCTCTCCAACTAAATGCAGTTTATCAAACAACTAAATCCCTATACTAGCAATGTTAAATTTATAAATTTTGCCAACTAAACATCTTCCCAAAAAAACCAGTTTTAGTTTAAAAACAACTAAATTGGCAACACTATCAAGGAGAGGTTAGACGTTCCGCTCATGTTTCATGTGCCTTTACGTGAATGGTTTCTTTCCTTTCTGCCCCCCTCTCTTTCTTTTTTATCCGTGATTTCTAATAGGAATATACGAAATAACAGTTTTAAGAGATAACGAGGAAAGTTTTCTATAAAAACGCTCTAGATCATTATACAATTATCTTTAAAAAAGGAAAAAGTGAAAGGTACTCTAAATGAATTCATCATCAGGGTTTGAAAAGCCCAAGCGTGCAACGTGGCATAAGCCAGGTAGTTTATTCATAAATCTGTTTTGCGTTTCGAAATCTCAGGTTCATAAATACTGCGACAAATGACAGAATTTAGTCCGGTTACTTTTCTATCACTTTATTTTACCACAATTACACAGTTTTCTTCGCGTCGTTAACACAGTCTCTCGTGATATTACAACTCCCAACTTTTACTTCCTTTTAGTGCCTTTCTTCACTTCCTCTGTCTCTCATGCACCAACTATGATGATTAGAACAGTTGTGAGTTGTGCTTCAGTTTTAAGGGAAATAAAGTGACCCGACTTGTCCTTTGCCACAGGATAATGAATTAAACAATAGCTGCATACATATACGTGCAGTTTATTTGAAAACAATATCCACGCTTGCGACTTGATGAAAACGGACTACTTTGTGAAAATTAGTTCCATGTCCTCGTTCATTCACTTGAAGACTACGCAGTTGATCCAGAGAGCTATCTATCACGCTTGTCAGCATGTCACGTGGAATGTCTGACATTTCTTGACGAATGGAAGCCTTTAATCCCACAAATGTCTCCTTGCTAGTGGAAGAGACCTTCTCCTTGAGTTATCCCCAACCAGTAGGTCAGGGAATCAAGATGGCTAGTGCATGTTACGAAAGTGAGAAGTTGAGTGCTACTTCTGAACTAGAGAAGTGCTACTTTTCGTTGTGTGAATCATTTTCTGGTTCTAGTCCAGAATATTATTCAAATTCCCCAGACAAAACATGATAAAAGTTATTAAAGATTAAACCTAAGATTACTAATCCTATGTTGTTGGATTTTCGTGTATTCCTATGTGTATTGCTCCAATTGCTTTGTCGTTTTCATTATAATACGTTATTTTACTTGTGTGTTATTTTCTTAATTTATTCCATATACGTCAGTATTCATTTACTGCTATAAAGCCTATGGACAAGCTTTTCTATCGTGTCATTAAAGTCGAGATGTTCTACCCTGCACAATTATCAGTTTACATGATGAGATGGCGAGTTTACTGGAAAGGTATGACACAAGTTCCATTTCACTAAGCTGACTTCGAAACTTTCGCATCCACCCCTTACACTCTTTCGCTAGTCCTGCGCTAGAAGTACTGGTGATAAACTCACTTCAAACTCCTGACGTCATGACCACACGATTTACTGGCGGGAGAGGCTGAATAAATATTAAGATCCTGCATAGGATATTGGATTAATTAAAAAAAAAAAAAAAAAAGAACACTACTGGAATGGGTGGACGACGCCGTGGTCGAGCGGTTAGACCGTTCGCCTATCTTCAAGACGACCCCTGTTCGGTCCTAGGGACCTGCATGTGCTATTCGTAGTGGACGAAGCGGCGTCTGCGCGGTTTTTTTCTGGGTTCTCAGGTTTCCTACACCCACACAGTCCACCAACTCCTCCATCGCTACCTTTTTATTCATCGATTTCGCCTGCATTTCATATTGTTCTATTCCTCACTCTGATACTGACGACTTCACTCTGCTACATAGGTTCCTGTGCTCCCCGACAGACGTCTGACCCTAGACACTGGCTTGTAAGTCCTACATAAGGGGAGGGTAATCACTTCCTCACTCTCATACTGACCACTTCACTCTGTCTGGTACATAGGTTCCTGTGTTCCCTGACAGACGTCTGACTCTAGACACTGGCTTGTAAGTCCTACATAAGGGGAGGGTAATCACTTCCTCACTCTCATACTGACCACTTCACTGTGTCTGGTACATAGGTTCCTGTGTTCCCTGACAGACGTCTGTCCCTAGGCAGTGGCCTGTAAGTCCTACATAAGGGGAGGGTAATCACTTCCTCACTCTCATACTGACCACTTCACTCTGTCTGGTACATAGGTTCCTGTGCTCCCCGACAGGCGTCTGTCCCTAGACACTGGCTTGTAAGTCCTACATAAGGGGAGGGTAATCACTTCCTCACTCTTATACTGACCACTTCACTCTGTCTGGTACATAGGTTCCTGTGTTCCCCGACAGACGTCTGACCCTAGACACTGGCTTGTAAGTCCTACATAAGGGGAGGGTAATCACTTCCTCACTCTCATACTGACCACTTCACCCTGTCTGGTACATAGGTTCCTGTGTTCCCTGACAGACGTCTGACCCTAGACACTGGCTTGTAAGTCCTACATAAGGGGAGGGTAATCACTTCCTCACTCTCATACTGACCACTTCACTCTGTCTGGTACATAGGTTCCTGTGTTCCCTGACAGACGTCTGACTCTAGACACTGGCTTGTAAGTCCTACATAACGGGAGGGTAATCACTTCCTCACTCTCATACTGACCACTTCACCCTGTCTGGTACATAGGTTCCTGTGTTCCCTGACAGACGTCTGTCCCTAGACACTGGCTTGTAAGTCTTACATAAGGGGAGGGTAATCACTTCCTCACTCTCATACTGACCACTTCACCCTGTCTGGTACATAGGTTCCTGTGTTCCCTGACAGACGTCTGTCCCTAGACACTGGCTTGTAAGTCCTACATAAGGGGAGGGTAATCACTTCCTCACTCTCATACTGACCACTTCACTCTGTCTGGTACATAGGTTCCTGTGCTCCCCGACATGCGTCTGTCCCTAGACACTGGCTTGTAAGTCCTACATAAGGGGAGGGTAATCACTTCCTCACTCTCATACTGACCACTTCACTCTGTCTGGTACATAGGTTCCTGAGTTCCCTGACAGCCGTCTGACCCTAGACACTGACTTGTAAGTCCTACATAAGGGGAGGGTAATCACTTCCTCACTCTCATACTGACCACTTCACTCTGTCTGGTACATAGGTTCCTGTGTTCCCTGACAGACGTCTGACTCTAGACACTGGCTTGTAAGTCCTACATAAGGGGAGGGTAATCACTTCCTCACTCTCATACTTGCAGGTGTTCACTCTGTCTGGTACATAGGATCCTGTGTTCCCTGACAGGCGTCTGACACTAGACACTGGCTTGTAAGTCCTACATAAGGGGAGGGCAAGCACTTCCTCACTCTCATACGGACCACTTCACTCAGTCTGGTACATAGGTTCCTGTGTTCCCTGACAGACGTCTGACCCTAGACACTGACTTGTAAGTCCTACATAAGGGGAGGGTAATCACTTCCTCACTCTCATACTGACCACTTCACTCTGTCTGGTACATAGGTTCCTGTGTTCCCTGACAGATGTCTGACACTAGACACTGGCTTGTAAGTCCTACATAAGGGGAGGGTAATCACTTCCTCACTCTCATACTGACCACTTCACTCTGTCTGGTACATAGGTTCCTGTGTTCCCTGACAGATGTCTGACACTAGACACTGGCTTGTAAGTCCTACATAAGGGGAGGGTAATCACTTCCTCACTCTCATACTGACCACTTCACTCTGTCTGGTACATAGGTTCCTGTGTTCCCTGACAGATGTCTGACACTAGACACTGGCTTGTAAGTCCTACATAAGGGGAGGGTAATCACTTCCTCACTCTCATACTGACCACTTCACTCTGTCTGGTACATAGGTTCCTGTGTTCCCCGACAGACGTCTGACTCTAGACACTGGCTTGTAAGTGCTACATAAGGGGAGGGTAATCACTTCCTCACTCTCATACTGACCACTTCACTCTGTCTGGTACATAGGTTCCTGTGTTCCCTGACAGGCGTCTGACCCTAGACACTGGCTTGTAAGTCCTACATAAGGGGAGGGTAATCACTTCCTCACTCTCATACTGACCACTTCACTCTGTCTGGTACATAGGTTCCTGTGTTCCCTGACAGACGTCTGACCCTAGACACTGGCTTGTAAGTCCTACATAAGGGGAGGGTAATCACTTCCTCACTCTCATACTGACCACTTCACTCTGTCCGGTACATAGGTTCCTGTGTTCCCTGACAGACGTCTGACCCTAGACACTGGCTTGTAAGTCCTACATAAGGGGAGGGTAATCACTTCCTCACTCTCATACTGACCACTTCACTCTGTCTGGTACATAGGTTCCTGTGTTCCCTGGCAGACGTCTGACTCTAGACACTGGCTTGTAAGTTCTACATAAGGGGAGGGTAATCACTTCCTCACTCTCATACTGACCACTTCACTCTGTCTGGTACATAGGTTCCTGTGTTCCCCGACAGGCGTCTGACTCTAGACACTGGCTTGTAAGTCCTACATAAGGGGAGCGTAATCACTTCCTCACTCTCATACTGACCACTTCACTCTGTCTGGTACATAGGTTCCTGTGTTCCCCGACAGACGTCTGACACTAGACACTGGCTTGTAAGTCCTACATAAGGGGAGGGTAATCACTTCCTCACTCTCATACTGACCACTTCACTCTGTCTGGTACATAGGTTCCTGTGTTCCCTGACAGACGTCTGACTCTAGACACTATCTTGTAAGTCCTACATAAGGGGAGGGTAATCACTTCCTCACTCTCATACTGTCTGGTACATAGGTTCCTGTGTTCCCTGACAGACGTCTGACCCTAGACACTGGCTTGTAAGTCCTACATAAGGGGAGGGTAATCACTTCCTCACTCTCATACTGACCACTTCACTCTGTCTGGTACATAGGTTCCTGTGTTCCCTGACAGACGTCTGACCCTAGACACTGGCTTGTAAGTCCTACATAAGGGGAGGGTAATCACTTCCTCACTCTCATACCGACCACTTCACTCTGTCCGGTACATAGGTTCCTGTGTTCCCTGACAGACGTCTGACCCTAGACACTGGCTTGTAAGTCCTACATAAGGGGAGGGTAATCACTTCCTCACTCTCATACTGACCACTTCACTCTGTCTGGTACATAGGTTCCTGTGTTCCCTGGCAGACGTCAGACTCTAGACACTGGCTTGTAAGTTCTACATAAGGGGAGGGTAATCACTTCCTCACTCTCATACTGACCACTTCACTCTGTCTGGTACATAGGTTCCTGTGTTCCCCGACAGGCGTCTGACTCTAGACACTGGCTTGTAAGTCCTACATAAGGGGAGCGTAATCACT
Organism: Tenodera sinensis; assembly: GCA_030765045.1. NCBI lineage: Eukaryota > Metazoa > Arthropoda > Insecta > Mantodea > Mantidae > Tenodera > Tenodera sinensis. The sequence goes on from CM060970.1 coordinate 9,068,110, forward strand.
TCCTCACTCTCATACTGACCACTTCACTCTGTCTGGTACATAGGTTCCTGTGTTCCCCGACAGACGTCTGACACTAGACACTGGCTTGTAAGTCCTACATAAGGGGAGGGTAATCACTTCCTCACTCTCATACTGACCACTTCACTCTGTCTGGTACATAGGTTCCTGTGTTCCCTGACAGACGTCTGACTCTAGACACTATCTTGTAAGTCCTACATAAGGGGAGGGTAATCACTTCCTCACTCTCATACTGTCTGGTACATAGGTTCCTGTGTTCCCTGACAGACGTCTGACCCTAGACACTGGCTTGTAAGTCCTACATAAGGGGAGGGTAATCACTTCCTCACTCTCATACTGACCACTTCACTCTGTCTGGTACATAGGTTCCTGTGTTCCCTGACAGACGTCTGACCCTAGACACTGGCTTGTAAGTCCTACATAAGGGGAGGGTAATCACTTCCTCACTCTCATACTGACCACTTGACTCTGTCTGGTACATAGGTTCCTGTGTTCCCTGACAGACGTCTGACTCTAGACACTGGCTTGTAAGTCCTACATAAGGGGAGCGTAATCAGATAAAGAAAAAAGAACAATAGAAGGGTAGTACCAAACCAAGCGTTTTGAGGTTAGGTGCATAGGGTGAGGATAGCATTGCATGAACATAACTGTTGAATCTTCTTTGCACCATATTACGAATATGTACCCATGTACTGTCTGAACCATTCCTGTACCATCCAGTAATTTCACCTCAAGAGTTTTTGTTTACAAACGGACACACTAACAACCTATTTGGAGCTTGGGCCACTAAACTCATAGAACTTTTGAAGGGTTTTCTAAATAAAATTTACATTAATAACTATTTTGATTCTAAAGTAAAAGTATTCGATAACTATTAGTAAAGAATTCAGGTGCTAGTAACTATAAGCCCATATTTAAAACAAGCTGTTTTAGAAGTAATTCCTTTTTACTTTCTCTAGTCGTAAGTAGAGGAAGTATTGTATTCTACCCAAAAATTCGATGTTGAGATTTCACCGGAAATATGTTTTGAGACCCCCTGAATCCAAAAAAAGCATTTCTAGAAAATGATCCCTGTGTGTGTGTCAGTCTTTGGGCAGTATAACTCAAAAACGAAAAGTCTTTTAAAACCCAAAGTTGGTATTTAAGTTTAATGTCTTTCAAGGATGGGACACAAAGATTTTGAAGAAAATAGCCCCTCCCTAAACTACCCTTTACATGGAAAACTTTGATTTTCTTGAAAATGGCTCTAACAATTTTGATTAAAATGTCATATGTTTAAGATATTTTTATGAAAAATGAAATGTATATCTTTAATTTTCTGGCTATATCCTATGTAGGCCTGTTTACTCTGGATGACTTTTGAATAACTCGTAAACCGTAAGAGATAGACAAAATCTTAGTATACAAAAAACGTAGATCTTGCTAAAGCACAGAATTTGTGTCCAAATAATTCTTTTTTGTAAAGTGAAGCATTTCGGAGACATCCCTTGTTATTTTTGTAAGTTTTGGAGAACTTATACTTGTCAAATGGAACATCGCTATTGATTTTTGTGTGTTAGGTGTGGAAAGAGAACGCAATCTCAAAGCTTTAAAACATTTGACTATCACTCAAAGCCTACTGTATTCTAATATTCCCCTTGCACCTACAAGAAAAAAAGAAATAAGATAATGTGTACAAATGTTTATCTCAACTAACACGAAGAAGATATAGGAATAAGAGTTTGTAGGAATGGTTAGTACAAGAGTAGAGAAAGTCTTGTGAGTGCAACACATAATTTTTTTTTTTTGGGGGGGGGGTACCCTGGGTTCTATTTACGCCGTACGTACAAAGTGTTATTTTACCAGCCTTCTTAGCCAGCGCGTACATAGCAAGGAGCGTTCTATTTTTTTCGACCAAGTAGTGGTGTATGTTGAAAACTTAAAGACTAAATTTTTAGCTGAGTTTCTGAATAATAATAATAATAATAATAATAATAATAATAATAATAATAATAATAATAATAATAATAATAATAATAATAATAATTTTCTATAGATATTGTGAATTATTTTGGCTGAATATTTTTCCCGACCTGCCATTTGTAAAAGTCCGGGGACATGCTTGTCACCCGTGCGCTTTATTTTAACCACATTGGTGGTTTTCCTTCTCAGTTTTGCATTTTGTATGAGTGACTACTGTATTCCCCTTGCACCTGCAGAAAATTAGCTATTTTGTTAGAATAGTTAGTAAAAGAGGAGAGAAAATCTTATGAGTGTAACGCATCATAATCTTTTCCTTCCTTCGTTCTTTCTTTCTTTCTTTCTTTCTTTCTTTCTTTCTTTCTTTCTTTCTTTCTTTCTTTCTTTCTTTCTTTCTTTCTTTCTTTCTTTCTTTCTTTCTTTCTTTCTTTCTTTCTTTCTTTCTTTCTTTCTTTCTTTCTTTCTTTCTTTCTTTCTTTCTTTCTTTCTTTCTTTCTTTCTTTATTTTCTTTCTTTCTTTCTTTCTTTCTGTCAATTTCTTTCCTTTGTCAATTTCTTTCCTTTGTTTCCAAAATGTGTGAAATGTTATTTACTCACAATACTTTAATCCAAACAGTAGAAGCAGTTTCTAGGTAGGTAGGTGTTGTGTCCTCGCGTGTTTGTAATCCAGGTTAGATATGCATACTGCATGATGGCCTTCCTTGTAGTTCACAATGAAGAAGCCAGATTAAACTACACGCACGCACGCACTCACTCTACCTGATAGAAGGAAGCGCGTTCATTTTTCTGCATAGCCAGTCATCTCAATGCAGTTTCATCAACTATTGATTTCACAAAGGAGGGCAAAAAATAGAATCTTACTGCAGCTTTTGTTGGAAATAACCTCCTCGCTGGCTGAGTAATTGCCATCAGGCTATACCCAACTCTGCAAACACTTTCCACCAAATTGAAATGGAAGTTATAGGCTCTGAGTGCCTCTCTAAGGCCATCTGTTCAGTTCATTAAGTTACAGTTGATATAGGGGTTCACAGAGCACTGTAATTGTGAACATTGTGAAAATAATACAACATTTCTCCTTCACCTGGCCCTCATCTTTATATCGGCTCTTCACATTTATTCGGCCTATACCGCCAGTCGTTTAAATCAATCACATTATTAGTATACGGAGCCCCTGATCTTAAAGGGGAGCTGCGGAACTGAACCTGGATTGCATACTGATACAATGTCACAAGTCGACTTCGTATAGAAGTTAATGTATTGTGGCGGTGTGCAACTGTTTTTCTGTAGGAGTTTTTGTGGGAAATGGAAGTGACCACCGATCACAGATATGGTTGAATGTTTACTCCGAACTGGGAGTCTTACTTTACGACGTTGGCCGTTGTGTAAATTATTTTCTCCGTTTTTGCCCGAGATTATACATGCCTAAGGTTAGTAACCTGATGTTAAATTTTGTTTGCTTCTCTGTGTTTTCCTAATTCATTCTGTGTAGGTTGTTTTCGTTTACTCTTGTAAAGAGCATGAACAAGGGAAAAGTTGTGACATTAAAGCCGACGCACTCGACGCAACAAAAATCTTCCAATTAGTTGATTTACTTATCAGTATACCTACATGCTGAGATTGCAAGTTTACGAGTGTAGAGTTTGCCAGCGTATATATACGTAAGTAATTGAGAATGAACAGGACTTGAGAGATTACCTACACCCAGAAAACTTAAGGTGCACGTTTATTGTGGCATGCAAATATCTTAAATATATGGTAATTTCATCAAACTTAAGAGGCATACTTCAGAAAATAAAAAATAACGAGGCTTTTCCAGGTGAAAGTTTGTGGCTGGGGTGTTTTCTTGAATATGTTCGTGTAGACGCTGATCATGAATACCAAGTTTAGTACTTGACGGAATTTTCGTTTTTGAGCTATGAAAATACATGTTTTGAGGTCCTCTGATTCCAAAAAGGTATTTCTAGAAAGAGGTCCGTGCGCGCCTCTGTCTGTGGACAGCATAACTCAAAAATGAAAAGTCGGTTAAAAACCAAAGTTGGTATTTAAGTTTAATATCTTTCAAGGATGAAACATAAAGATTTTGAAGAATATTCCTCCACCTTAAACTATCCTTTACATGATTTTTTTTTATTTTCTCAAGTGATTTTGATTAAAATACTGTGTGTTTAAGACATTTTATGGCAAATGAAATGTATATTTTGAATTTTCTGGATATAGTCCATGTAGTCCTGTTTACTCTGGATCACTTTTGCATAACTGGTAAACATGAGAGACCAAATCGTACTATACAAAAAATACAGACCTCGTTAAAACAAAATTTGTTAAATTACATTTTCTGTGAAGTGAAGCATTTCGGAGATATTTCTTGTTATTTTTCAGAATTTTACAATTCTTATTGACTTCTCAAATTGGAGATGTTATTCTTTTTTTTTAATCTCTTGGTCATGCTAAGACAATGGAATTTCAGTCTTCTTATACCGACCACTCTTAGAATATTTGACTATTGCTCAAAGTCTACTGAGCTCCCATATTCCCCTTGTACCATCAAGAAAATTAGTAATAAGTTAATTTGTACAAATGTCTATCTCTATTAACTTGAAATAGAAGAATAAGTGTAAGATTAGTTTGTAGAAGAGTGAGAAGGGATAATCATGTGAGTGCAACGCATCAGATTTTTAGAAATGGCATGCCTACAGTATTTTAATCCCGTTAAGATTATAATGAACGATGAAAATGCTAGCTGTAAATAAAATATAAACTGAGTCAGTAAGCCTGTACTGTTGATATTTATGTTAGGTTTAGATTTTGAAATTAACCTTAGGAAATAAATGTAAAGGAGTATAGTCTCACCGCTGCATCAACACGTCACTGTTGCCCCCCCCCCCTCCCCTTATTCCTCCTACCGACGGTGCTCCCCCGGTCGCTCGGCCCTACAGCGTCGGTCCAAGATGGCGGCACAGTCGCCCTGACCTCCCTTATGGAGAAGAAACGTGTTTGTTTTATTGGCCTGTTGTTAGTGAAGTTTTCGTTTCCTTGGTGTCAAATGTGTAATTAATGTTGGTGTGTTAAGTGCAGAAGACATGCAAGTTGCCATAGAAAACCCAGTAGCTTCGGTAAGAAGTGTGCGATTGTTAATGACGCATTTGTTTATTATCGCTGCTGCATTATTAGTGTCACAGAGGATAAAACACACGACATGTCTCCGAGCTGCAAGCTTAGCTTACATCATGTATTGTTAATTAGGTGTAGCATTAATCGGTCCCAGGACCAATTCCTTGTTTTTCCATACCATTATTTCCTAACCTTGCTTGTAGATTCTTTGCTCTTTATTCTCTATTCGCGAAACATTTGTTACGTATTTATTCATCTCTGTGTAATATTGATCGTCGTCAAACATTAAACCACCACAATATACTACATAATTCTGACAACAATGCATTTTATTGCCGAAAATATAAAATGGGGTTAATATTGCATGGCTATAGAGGGTTGCAGTCATACGATTGTTCTGAGATGGTATTTGCAGGTGTGACGCTTTATTCGATTTATTATGCTTAATTTAGCTTGAATTGGTAACCTTTATTGCGTATTATATTGTTGTTCAACAGTTGTTTTTACAAAAATCATGCAGTTGTTTTTATTTTGTGTGTTAGCTGGTTTACGCAAACTGTGAAGAAATGTCCTGATCGGTGTAGAGGTAAGGTAACTAGTGCATCTGAAAGTGCATTCATTGGTAGTAGTAAACAGCAGTCAAAGCGACCTTGATACGCTGTATCACATATCTCGATATCGCCAGCAAACTGGGCTTGAAGATCGCCGAGGAGGGGAAACCATACAACTGTGAAAACAGTGGAACAGCGGTTCACAGTCGCTGTTACAGTGTGTCATGGATCATATGAAAACTGCCTATCAGCTATAAACATAGGTTAAACACCCCTGCGTTTTTATTGATAAAGATACAAATCTGATGCATTACCTTCACAGCACCTGGAATTCCCCCCCCCCCCCCCCCCCCCTCGTCGTGTATCCGACGCAAAAATTCTCTGTCGAGATTTCACTAGAAATATATTTTGAGGCCCCCTCAATTAAAAAAGGCACTCTTAGAAAGAGGTCCGCGCGTGTGTGTGTCTGTGAACAGCATAACTCAAAACGAAAAGTCATATAAAAACCGAAGTTGATATTTAAGTTCAATTAGCTTTCAAGGATCTGACACGAAGATTTTCAAGAAAATTCCTCCACACTAAACTACCCTTTACGTGGAAAATTTTGATATCTGCAAAAATGGCTTAACAATTTTGATTACGTTGCCATATATTCAAGATATTTTATGGCAAACGAAATGTAGGCTAGAGCCCGTGTATTTCTGTTTACTCTTAATAAAGTTTTCATAATAGCTAAACCCTAATAGATAGACCAAATCTTACTGCACAAAAATGTAGATCTCGTTAAAACACCCAATTTATATTAAATGATATTTTTCTGAAGTGAATTATTTCGGAGATATTCCTTGTTATTTGTCAGAATTTTGCAATATTTATGGACGTTCTCAAATGGAAGGTCGTTATTCATTTTTTTTTATTTGTTGGTCATGCAAAGAGATCGGAATTTCAGTCATCAGCTTAATATTACTAATTTGTTACAATATTACAAAAGGAACACGTTTATTACGACATATAAAGAAAGATTACATGTAGATAAAACTTTCTCGTTCCAACTACTTCAGGATATGGTGAAAGGTACATATTAATGCCAGATAAAAACTGCTTTGTAGAACTCCGCGTCGACAATGGATTGGATATCTGCACCTTTTTTATATTGACAATTTGTTCCTTAGAGATGAAGGTTTTGCTTTTGGTAGTCGGATGTTCTTTGTTTCTGAAACGTGTACTTTTTAAAATAGTGATTTTATTCCATCCCTGATGACCATGACTCCTCTTAAAGTCACTTGTGACGGTATTGAAAAGGTTTGCTCTGACTGTAATAGTCATAGAAATCAATTTCAATAACCTCATAAGGAGACCTGTTGCAAGCCAGAAGCATTCTTTTTAAAGAAAACAAGAGACCAAACTTCGGAAGGTTTCAGAGATTTCTCTATGTTTGTATGTTGTCAACTTCTTGAATGCAGGAATGCCCTGATGTTGAGAATTTCATTGTAATGTTTCTAATTTGACTATTCTCTTGAAGAATGGAAGTTACGGCAAAAGAAATGGGGTAATTCCTATTTTGAGGAATGCAGCTTTTACTCCAAACAATATATTCAACTTCAGGTTGGGTACATGGAAGCAATTGTAAATAGAGCACTGGCAATGTCATTTTCAGATTTACGACACAGTGCTTCGTGCCGAATTACACAGAAGCCCTTTTCACCCTTTGAAACACGAGCAGTAAGATTATAAACCTTTAGTTTTCTTTTATAAAAAATCTGATTTGTTGCACTCACATGACTTTCTCTACTCTTGTACTAACCATTCTTACAAACTCTTATTCCTATATCCTCTTTGTGTTAGTTAAGATAAACATTTGTACAAATTATCTTACTGTTTATTTCCTTGTAGGTACAAGGGGAATATTAGAATACAGTAGACTTTGAAGAAGTCAAAATAAAAAAATGAACAACGATGTTCCATTTCACGAAAGTTTTAAGTTTTGCCAATCTGACACAAATAACACGGAATATCTCCGAAATGGTTCACTCTACAAAAAAAATTATTTAGACATAAATTGTTTGTTTTGGCGAAATATACATTTTTTTATATTAATATTTTGTCTATCTCTTCGGTTTACGACTTATTCAAAAGCTATCCAGAGTAAACAGGACTACATAGGCTATCGCCAGCTAATTACAAATATACATTTCATTTGTGATACAAATATCTTAAACATATGACATTTTAATCAAAATCCTTAGCCATTTTCAAGAAAATCAAAATTTTCGAAAAATTTTCCATGTAAAGGGTAGTTTAGGGTGGGGCTATTTTCTTCAAAATCTTCGTGTCACATCCTTGAAAGACATTAAACTTAAATACCAACTTTGGTTTTTAGCTGATTTTTCGTTTTTTAGTTATGCTGTCCACAGACACACACACACACACACACACACACACACACACACACACACACACACACACACACGTGCGCGCGCACCTTTTTCTAAATGTTTGTTTGCATCCAGGGGGTCTCAAAACATGTATTTCCGGTAAAATCTCGACATCGACTTTTTGGGTGAAATACAATACTTCCTTCTACTTACCAGTAGAGAAAGTAAAATAAGGAACTAACGGCGGCGCCGTGGCCGAGCGGTTAGCGCACTCGCCTACCACCTAGGCGGCCCGGGTTCGATCCCAGGGACCCGCATGTGGTATTCGTGGTGGACGAAGCGGCGTCAGGGCGGGTTTTCTCCGGGTACTCCGGTTTCCCCCGCCATCTCATTCCACAGGTGCTCCATCTTCATGTATCATCAGTGTCACCGCCTGCGGTGCCGTAGTAGTAAAAGCGGGCGTTAAACACTACAACAACAAGGAACTAACATTTGCTTGGAGTAAGGGACACACATTCTGGAGATCAAAACAAACTACTATTATATTATTTTCTCTATCAATACTCCTTTTATTAGTGTATAAAAGATGTCTTTTAAACGTGTGTCATACTTTGCTGACAGTTCTTCAGTGTTGCGGTTTTCCTTTTGTGCCACGTTAAAGTCTTCACAAAGATCACAATCTGACCTTGGGACCAAGAATTCAACATTATATTCCTAATTAAAAATCGATGCACACATTCACACTTTAACGGGTGCAAAATTATTCCTTTTGTGACTACTTAATGGAATGTATTTTGCAATACTACTGCCACATTATTGCTAAGATGTATATAATGCAAAAGCAACAATATCCACATCAAGAAATCAGAAGGAAATAGAAACAAATGATGGAGATGCAGATAGAACTAAATTTACCTGTTCATCACACACAAATGGTACATGATATGAATAAACCAGCGATCTAAAATGAAAGAGAAAAGTTCATATTCGTTTTAAAATGAAAAAAAAAAAAAAATCATATTTCGCAATATATAATATAATCCTCTGGTTGTCACCTGAAGATTTATCGACCGCTTTTAAAACATTTGACTATCGCACAAAGTCTACTGTATTCTAATATTCCCCTTGTACCTACAAGGAAATAACCAGTAAGATAATTTGTACAAATGTTTATCTTAACTAACACGAAGAAGATATAGGAATAAGAGTTTGTAAGAATGGTTAGTACAAGAGTAGAGAAAGTCATGTGAGTGTAACACATCAGATTTTTTTAATCACAGTAAAGCCTAAGAAGAATATATATAATATTCTTGTGTGTGTATTTTAAAATCCAATTAAATATACGTGTCGGAACAGAATGTGCCAGCCTATGGAAGCTTTATGTTCTGCTCTTAACATTGATCTCTAAATATCTAACAACTCTACATCCAAAACGTATATACACAAAATAGACTACATAGACGAATTTGGCGTTCCAGACTGACGGTGTACGTGGTGAAAACGACTCGTCCGTCATGAAACAAACTGTATTAAAACTCGTATTTTTATATTATTATAATGTGATATTTGTTTGTAAGTTGCAGTTTTGTAATATTAGTTGTGTCCTGGTATATACAGTTTTCATTTTGTAAATACGATGGGAAATATTTTATTTGTGCGTAATTTACAGTTTGGTTGAATATGGGAATTAAGGGAAGCAGAAATCAATAGTATGAGTGTTTGTTAAGTACAGTGAGGATATTTGAATTAGCTCTTGAGGAGTGAAGTTGAATGGAAACTAGCGTGCATGTATACACATACAGAATGAGACAAGGGGTTTCCCCGCCAGACCTGCTGGAGACACATGATGTACCTGCACAGTTGGCATACCGTTCTGCAAAGGGAGAGGAAACGTCTGGGGGACTCATTCATGTATGTTGGCTAATATTATAAAGAACAAATGTGTTTGTGTGTGTATGTGTGTGTGCGTGCGTGCGTGCCATTTGTATGGAGATAAGCATTATGTTGTGACGTTGCTATTTGTAAAGCTATTGCTGTTAGGTGCAACCTTGTTAAACTGTTCAAAAATTGAATCAAAAGGGGCTGCATCAGCATTTTAAACTATAGACCTTGGTGTATTTTCTGGCCTAGGATTTCAGTACCTACAGACATAAAAGTAGACAATAGTACATAGTACCAACACATAACAAGAATGAATGACGGCCGACTATCCCAAAAAATGTTAATTACAAACCAGAAGGACATAGAGATGTCGGCAGACCAAGATGATTGGACGATATCGCCTTTGAAGACGGAACAGGTCAGTAGGCCTAATCCTTGTAGATGATGATGAATAAATAGTACGACCATCAGCCGACAGAGTGTTAAGGGGGGGAAGCTGTAAAACCTATAGGAGAATATTCACTTATCACCATTTAGCAACTAAGAAAAGCAGAACAAAAGAAAATCGAATATCCTTTTACAATACGATAAGCATGTGCGACATTAATGCCAAAGTAATTTTTAACCCTCATGTAAGAAAGTTTTGCTTTATTTCCTTTGTGTGTTGTAATCAACTTCATTATCATGCCATGCCGAATAATTGTATTTTAGAGACAAAATTGTTAACATAAGAAAAGACATGGCTGTGTCTTTGCCAAAGAGATTAAATTGGTGCCCAAAGATATTTACCAGCTTCACTTCTATTCTATTTTCTGCTACATTGTGACGTCGGCCGGCCAACAAAGGAGGCTCAAGGTCAGCCAGCTCACACCACATTGTCGCGCGTTGCCTCTATCTTCGCCGGTCATACTTTAGGTAGCAATTGTAAACAAAGTATAAAATTGTATTCCTCTGCAGTCTCCTGTGATTGGCGCGACTTAACATGTGCGTTACATTGCCACGTTCCAACTTTTGCACTTTGTATTGCATAGGAGCGCCACTGCCACCTAGCGGTTTTTGCTTAAGCCGTAGAAGCAATATATATACACACCGTTGCGTAAAATAAAGAATAACACAATTATGGCGTTGCGTATTTCCTACAATATTTTGCATGTTAATTATGGACTGTATTTTCATTTTCTCTTGCTGACATGGAAGTCAGCTATATAAGCAAGTCGGCACGGACAGAAAGTTACTTTTGAGTCACTTTGTGAGTTAATCGTCAGTCAGTTTCTAGTGAGTTAGTAGAATTGTCAGATTGAGCTGTGTACAGTTGAACAGTATTTGCGTCTATAGGTTATGAGTAGAGCGAGGATAAATATCCCATCGCTTACAATGTTCGCGCGCTCGTACTATACACGCTCCGTGGTGACTGGCAGACGGCGTAGCACAGGAGTTCAGAACATGTAAACAAAAGGGCAGGGCTGTGTAAGAAGCTCTAGTCCATTTACATCACTTCATATCGTCATCTATTCGTTCCTCAAAAACATTGTAGTGCACAATAATACATTTTTAAATTGTTCAAAAGTAAAACTTGTCATCTAAACAATGTTTATACAGCGAGAAACTTCTCTCAACGTCACATGATGTAACGGGAGCAAACGTAAGATATTTTGCATTGTGTTCGTCATACGTAGATGACATTTTGTCTAGCTGTTGTAAACCAATTTTTATATGAACCATTGTAGCGTAGCCAGGATCATTATATGATTTTACATGATCTATTTTGCGCATGTCTTAAAAAAACTCCGATTGAAGTGACAAATGGTCGTGTTCTTTATTCTTTGATGCTGCAACAAGTGCTTTATGTTTTTGGTATTACAGTGTTGCTTCACCAATTTCCGTTTCTCCTTGGAATCTCTAATTTGTGAATAACATAACTTACAGTGTATCGTATCGCCATTCAATACGAAATTGTTTCTTCCAATAACTTATTTAATTTACCATCACCTAAAGCTGAAGACATTCACCTCGTATGTAAACACGGATCGCACAGAAAATAACACTCCCTATCTGTACGGTACAGTTGTCATGCTGAACCACAGCACGCTGTTCACCCCTCAGTCCGAGGTAGCAGCGATGACGTCAAGCAAGCAATTCGCCGTGCAGTCAACCTGATTTCTTCTTCAGTGGATATATGTCCTCGCTCTAGTTATGATAGAACAGAACAGCTGTGAGTTGCAAGATCACGAGTTGTGAATTGTGATTTAATTTTAAGGGAAATAAAGTGACATAAAAGGTAACCGAACTTCTCATTTTTCACAATATTTATGTATTATGTGAAAACTGTGTACCTGTTGTGTTATGAAATAACTACAAGACCGAAGAGAACGTATAGATGTTAAACATTTCAGCTACCTACATAATTACTTAAGTTATTCGTTACTGGTTCCACCAGCAAGAGGAACTTGTACGCTATGAAGGACTTGGACGGCTGTCGGGAGAGGTTAAGGAAGTGAGACGTTCATGTTTCACATTATTTTGTGTATCAGTTCTATATAGTCGGGGTGCTACAAAATTACAATTATTGATTCGATATCAAAATGTTGTACTGTATTGCACAATAATTTCACAGACAATGGCGAGAGATAAATGAATTAAATCTTCATTGGAATAATATAAAAAGGTAGCCATGCTACTCGGCCACTCAGCTATCAGAGTAATTATATAGATGAAGATATACACTGTAATAAGCGAGGTCACGAGTGGTAATGGCTAGGGAGGGTAATGTGAAGTTTTCACTGCTGCTAAAACGAATGTCACTTGCATGACGTGTCCCCGCCGCTGCTAAATTAGTGCAAATCCAGATTACTTATGTTCAAGTTCATTCACCATTATATAACAAAGTATACATGTTTCAGTCAGATTACATTAATACAAAATTGCCCTTATATCAATTTTACTAGGTACAATATTTATACATTTAAATACATCAATAAATGTAACTGGGTATTAAATTTTTTTTTATTATTATTATTATTATTTTTTTTTTTTTTTTTTTTTTTTTTTTTTTTTTGGGGTAGCGTTTAACGCCCGCTTTTACTACTACGGTCCCGCAAGCGATGACACTGATGATAGAGCACCGGTGGAATGAGATGTCGGCGGAAACCGGAAAACCCGGAGGAAACCCGCCGCAGCGCCGCTTCGCCAACCATGAACCCCACATGAAATTTAGCCTAGAATCTCATCTATGCTATAATAACCTCTCTAAAAATCTCTTTTGAAACAACGCATGGACTGTTCTTTTAAATTCACTGACAATTTATTAAATTGCATAGTCCCACAATACTTTAAACAGGGCTCTAATGACCTAGCTGTCGACGGGCCCTTAAACCCTAATCACTCACTACTTTAAACAGGGATGTTTCATGTTCAATAACTCTTAAATTTGTTTTGTTTCCAGTATTGTGGAAATGGAAATCTTCGTTTGTCATAAAATGTTTAATATTTTGCTTCATCTGACATAAAACGATGTATAAATACAAAACATAAAGTATGTTTAATTCTTTAAAAATGGCCTACATGAGTCAATTTTACCAATATTTGAAATGTTCTAATTATTTTTTCTGAATCTTAAAAACTAAATGACTGTCTTTACTGCTTTCCCCAAACATAATTCCATATCTCAATAGACTTTCCATGTATGCAAAATATAAAATGTTTATATGTAGTATTCATATCTAACACTTTTAATTGGCATTAAAAACAACAGCTTTTTAGAGTGTAGAATCTGTTTAATTTTACTATTAATTTAGCCAAAAGAGGGGAATGACACCATTTAGAAACCTGAGATGAATAGCATCATCTTTAATGCACTACAAAAAAGATGGTCTCTCGCAGGCAGACTCCAAGGAATGACCAAGAAAGGGGAATGTCGTGTTATATGATTGCTGCACTGCATTAGCAACAACATTCTTCTGTTTTACTGCCAGCATATCACATTAATGTTGGTGTCATTGCGTTATAATTGCCCATTAGCGATGGGCAGAATGGAATCTTTTCGAGAATCGAGTATACCGTATTCAAATCTTTTAAGAATAGAAACTCATTCGAACCCAAGTTGTGAAATACTATAATCACTCATTAATGCCGTTGCAGTATTCGCTAATCGAAATCACTTCTGTTCCAATGCAACACGTCGATATAACTCTTCACTCGAGTAATGTTCCTCAGTTTTCACCAGGGAGAGTTAATGAGCAACAACACTGTTTCTGTCTTTGAAATTTATTATCAATTTCATAGGAAAGATTCGATGATTGTCAACATTTCAAGCAGTTGTGTGGTTCAGTTCCAAGAGAATATTATAGCACATACCTCATAAGAAGTGTGGAAAGTTTTTGTATAAATAGTTTACAGAAGAGTGAACAAAGACATGAATGCAACACGTAACATCCTTGTGCTCTTGGTCGTTGTATAATCACTTTGTTTATATCACGTCCTCCAACCTAAACATGTTGTTACGTTTCTGAACATCTGAAGTATCCATGCGCAGTAACACAATCAGTGGAAGACAAAACATTTGGCGAATATTCTAGTGGGGATATTGATATTATAATTGAAGAGGCGAAGTCAAGAAATCTGATGTGTTGCACTCACATGACTTTCTCTACTCTTGTACTAACCATTCTTACAAACTCTTATTCCTATATCTTCTTCGTGTTAGTTGAGATAAACATTTGTACAAATTATCTTATTGCTTATTTCCTTGTAGGTACAAGGGGAATATTAGAATACGGTAGACTTTGTGCGATAGTCAAATGTTTTAAGAGATTCTGTTGTCTTTGCACACTTAACATATAAAAAAATGAACAACGGTGATCCATTTCACGAAAGTTCTAAGTTTTCCGAAACTCTTACACATAACAAGGAATATCTCCGAAATGGTTCACCCTACAAGAAAACTTATTTAGACATAAATTGTGTATTTTAGCAAGATCTACATTTTTTGTATATATCTCACCAATATGTGTGTAACGATCCAGCAGAAATGAACGAAGACCACTTGAAGACCTGTGAAGCATTAAGATCAGAAGAAACTACAGTTCAAAAGTATTGGAAAGCACGAATGCTAATGGCTTCATTGCCAGATGCAAGGCACTAGAAAACAACAACATTTTTTGTATGCCTGACTCAGGGGTCTCCGTCTAGGGGATATGTGAATAGCGACCACAAGGTACCCAAGCTGAGCAGAACATTACTTCCACTTACTGGTGTTTTGCTTCTCACTGTAACTTTTCTATCTGACCTTACCTTGGTCATCTCTTGTTCTCTTCCGACCCCGATGCTATTAGGGTTCCCAAGGGCTAGGGAGTCTTTATTTTTCCAACCTCTCCATTTCTCTATAAAATCTTAACCCCAACATGCTGACCTGTCATGGCATGTAATACGTCCTCTGATTGGTAATCAGAGGATATGGTTGGTGAATTTACTTTGATAACTATCCCGGTCAGGTCGGTGAGACCCGTAAACCAACGACAGGTGTGGTCCTCCAGACATTCTGGGGGTTGTGAGAGAGCGATGTGACCCCCAAAACATAAAAATATGGTGCTCTCTAAAAAGCGGTTACTATTACTGCTATTGCTCTCTTCAATATCATCAGTAAAAAATATTGGAGAGCAAGAGGATTAATGACTTCATTGTCAGAAATCCAGCATTACCTAACAACAACAACATTTTTTGTACAGTATAATTTGGTCTATCTCTAACGGTTTACCAGTTATGCAAAAGTCGTCCAGAGTAAATAAGACTGCAGGGGCTATAGCCAGAAACTTCAACATATACATTTCATTTGTCATCAAAATATCTCAAACATATGACATTTTAACCAAAATCGTTAGAACCATTTTCAAGAAAATAAAAATTTTCGAAAAATTTTCCATGTAAAGGGTAGTTTAGGGTGGGGCTATTTTCTTCAAAATCTTCGTGTCGAATCCTTGAAAGACATTAAACTTAAATACCAACTTTGGTTTTTAACCGACTTTTCGTTTTTGAGTTATGCTGTCCACAGACTGACACACAGACACACACACGGACCTTTTTCTAAAAATGCTTTTTTTTTTTTTTTTTATTCAGGGGGCCTCAAAACATATATTTCCGGTGAAATCTCTCGACATCGAATTTTTGGGTGGAATACAATACTTCCTCTACTTACCAGTAGAGAAAGTAAAAATACAGTCTACTGAAATAGTTGTAATGCTAACTGTGAAAATAAATCCAATTAAAATGTATGAATGTTACTGTAAATTGTTTACTATTAAATCACTATTAATATTAAATACCTACTATTAAATAAATGAATTATTAATTATTTCACGGAATTGCCTACTCTAAACATATACCACTCGGGGTTTACATTTTTGGGATAATGTTTCTCACATTTCGTGCTCGCAAAAGTATCGTCATATGAAACTCTGTCGTGGTATTACTATAGAAAATGTGCTTACAACAAACTTCGCTTTACAGAACGTTTTGAGACTTGGACATTTGCGAGATATCGGTCGTTATTGGTGAAGTGAAACAATTGCATGTTATAGTACAAGGAGTGTTATTGTTTACGTGAGAAATTGCTTTCACGAGGAAATAATGATGTGGGAACATTGAATGTGTTTCAGAGTGAAGCCAAGGGCAGTGCGAAGAGGGGCACGCCGTACAGCAGAGGCCAGGCGACCCTGTTCGGCTTCAAGAGGCGACCTACTTCAGGCATACCAACCCCAGTATCTTGCAGAACCTCATCCCCTGTCCAGGACAATGTGACGGCCTCGCAGGAGTCGCTGAACGTCAGCCCCATAACGTCGGGCCGGTCGACTCCAAGACCCAACCGCCAGAGGAAGGATGTGAATCGGTTCGGGTTCCGGAGCCAGGTCGTGACCAACAAGGTGGCTGACTCCAGCAGTAACGTCGTGGAGCCGGAGAAACCCCGGTCCAAGGGTGGTGGCAAGCTGGCGACTCCCGTAGGCTCGATGACGTCACTGTCTGGCAGCAGTGAGGGGACGAGGCCCAAACCGCAGCGGTCCTCGCTCCCCGAGCCTGGCAAAGCTTCACGCTTCACTCTGCAGACGTCGCTACTCCCCAGACCACAGTACCCCATACGTCTGTCCTCAGTGGAGGCGGACACCAAGACCGCCAAGACAGTGGCCAACAACACCACCAGGAAAGTGACTCACCACCAGTCATCCCCAGTTGACGAGTCGTCCTCCAAGGAAGGATCTCTGAATGGCGACTCAGGCATCAGCAGCCACCAGAGCACGGCAGCCTGTTACGGCGAGACAGACACACTGCAGGGCATAGAACAGCTGGACAGCAGTCCGACATTCGGGGCTCGCAGAAACCGCAACATGCACAAACCACGCACCTTGGAAATGGTTGTGAATGGCAAGTATTTCGACGTGCGGGACCTCAAGGACGAGGATTCCTCGGCAGCTGATGATCCCAACGTGATCACTGAAATCTCCCTCATATCGTTACCTAAGACTAGCTCCAGTGCTGGACCCTCACGGTCGAGACTGCAGTACCGGCCACAGTACCTGCAGCAGGACAATAAGTCTAACGACGAGGGGCTAGGTGGTGAAGAAGAAGAGGAGAAGGTGTTCAGGGATTGCACACACAGTGAAAAGACTGAAAGTATTAAGGACATGATGATCACGCCGGGGAGCATGGAGGAAGACTGGGGTCCTGGTGACGCCATGGCAGAGGAATACAGCAGTTCCGAAGATGTGACCGGCATGCTTCGCAGGAGCTCCTCACCTGATAGTCTGAACACTAATATATTTGTCCCTGAAACCATTCTTCCTCCAGTTACTATAACGCAGAACCCTAGACCTGTAGAACTGACAATAGAGGACCCCCTGTTTGCTGCCATAGCTGCAGCAGCTTCACCGACAATGATCGAGGATGAAACTTCGCCCGTTGACAGTCTCCTAAGTAGTAGCACAAAGTAAGTATCAAATATCTTAACTCCTAACTTGCAGTTGATAACTTGTCTGCTTACTACCCATGTGATGTCAACCCATTGGTATCTTATTTAAATACGTTCATGGTGACCTCAAAAATCTGATTTAAATACCTGTACAGCTGTACAAGTGCATTATAAAGTTTAAAACTTCTGCTACGTTCCAGGGATTCGGCTAATAGCCTGTTCCTTCCTCTTTCAATTGTTCCCATTTCTTCCTTGAGTGTCCATCATCTCTTTTCCTGCAAGTTTATAACTATGAAGGTCAGTCAAATGAAAATGAGACAGAAAAATCAGAAAGTAAACTATTTATTATTTCAAAAGTAACCACCATAACTATTAATAAATTTATGCTACTGTGAGACAAGGCAGCCAACGCCTTCATACAAAAATGTTTGCAGTTGGCATGGAATCATGGTTGTACTCAGGCATGCGAAGCATATTAATGGTCATGAAAGCCTTTCTTGAGGACTCCAAAAATATGAAAATTGCACGGGGGAGACCTGGACTGTATGAAGGATGTATAAGAGCTTCCTAGAGGAACTTCTACAGCATATTTGAGAGGTAGAACTGGAACTTAAAAATTCAATGCCACAACTGGGATTTGAACCAGTGGTAGAGCAGCCGCCCGGTAAGCGGAAGGTCTGTGGTTCAAATCCCAGTTGTGGCATTGAATTTTTAAGTTCCAGTTCTGCCTCCCAAACTTTGCCCACACACGGCTTGTGTGTTTAAAAACAGCAACAGTAAGTTTGTTGGCATAAATAAATAATAATTCTACAGCGTAGTTGAAACAACCTTGGCAGCATGTGGGCAGGCATTATCGTGCAACAGCATGATGCTGTCTGTCAATATTCCTGGGCATCTGGACTTGATGGCATGCTTCAATTTTTGCACAGTTTCCACTACACCTCATTCCCAGTATTCATAGTGATGTTAGATGTGCACAGACTCAAGCATGTCTAGCTGACAAATGGCACAGCACTGTTCTGTCCTGATTCCAAATAGAGGGCACTTATGTACACACACCTACCAGCATTACCAACCTCTGTGCCATTCTCATCTTGTCTGTCCCATTTTCATTTGACTGACCATCATATACACAATGTCCCCATTAATTCTTTTCACATGCTTCTTTCAGTTATTCTCATTTTCTTCAATCTTATCATTTAAATCAAATGTTAATTCTTCATGTATATCTACATTTTTTATTCTCTTCTTGTACAGCTCTGCAGAAATCTAATTTCATGCCTTTATTTGTTACTTAGTTAAATCATTGCTGCTCAAAATAATTTTATTCTGCACAAGATTATCTGAATGACTACTGAAAGCTACTTAAATGTGCATATATTCAACAACTCACAATAGATGCTATGCATTGCTAATCCAATAACAAACTGATGCGACATTCTGACTGTAAAAGTCTAGTGAAAGTTTAAAACAAAGTTAGATTGTATTTTTATATGCACATTATGTTAGTCTTATAACTGCAGGGAAGTATTTCATTTTGTTTCTGAATTATCTCAGCTTTGGTTTTCATATTGTGTGTACATAATATATCTTTCTTGTTCATTATTCAAATCTAATGTTTATGCTCATAAACTGTGCATTTCTTTGACATGTTCAACGTTCACAGGCCTTTATGACTACCAGTGAACTTGCTGAAAGCAATGCAATCCAGTGTGCTTTAAAATCCATTACTCATTTCCATATAACAAAACTAGTACTCCATTGTCCTGTAGAATTTCAGCTTTGTCTCCTTTCATGTCTTATCCTTCAGGATATGGTTTATTGTTTCACAAATGTATTGATTTTATGTTGTACTGACATCATTATCTGTGGCTACACAGCCCAAGTACCTTAAATGGCAAACCTGTTCTGGAGATCTTTCCTTCTGCACTATCTTTGAACAAACAGGATATTTCCTGTGGTGTGCCATTATTTTAGTTTCCCGTCTCATAAAAATCTGATATGTTGCACTCACATGACTTTCTCTACTCTTTTACTATTATTACAAACTCTTGCTCTTCTATCTTCTTTGTGTTGGTTGAGATAAACATTTGCAGAAATTATCTTATTGCTCATTTTCTTGCATGCACAACGGGAATATGGGAACACAGTAGGCTTTGAGTGATAGTCAAATCTTTTAAAGCTTTCAAATTCCATTCTCTTTGCATGCCTAACATATCAAAAAATTCCTTGTTATTTGTGTAAATTTTAGAGAACTTATACTTCTGTGAAATGGAACATCGCTATTCATTTTTTATATGTTAACCGTGCAAAGGGAATGGAATTTGAAAGCTTTAAAATATTTGACTGTCGCTCAAAGCCTACTGTATTCTAATATTCCCCTTGTACCTACAAGGAAATAAGCAATAAGATAATTTCTGCAAATGTTCATCTCAATTAATACGAAGAAGATAGAGAAATAAGAGATTGTAAGAATGGTTAGAGCAACAGTAGGGAAAGTCGTGAGTGCAACACATATTTTTCATCATAATTTTTTTTTAATATTTTCGTGTTTTTTGCTGTATATGGTTTGTATTATCACATTTATTTTTTGGTAATTATATATTTTTTATTAAAGGTATTTAATATACATTTTAACGTATTGCAGTTTAGAATGGAAGATGTATACTATGGAACTACAAGAACTATAAAACTGTAATGTTACTTCAATTTTATTTCTTATTGGTACTATAGTATTCTTAAGTCATATTTAAAGGAAACAGTGAAAAGCCTAAGTGCAAAGCGTTTGGTTTTCCGAGAATTCCCTGCTATTTTCCACTTCCCAACTGAGGGCCATTCAGTATGGTCAGGTAAAAAGGGTCAATTGCCAAGAATGCTAGTCTATCCAGACCATCACTTCACTAATGACAGAATGGTCAACTTCCAAGAATGTTAAACCATCCTTAATCATCGCCATTTCTTCACTACTTTTGTAATTGAGAGTATTACTTTTTCCTTTTTGTAATTTAGCAATTTGCAGGAATGAACTTAAAAAATGTGAGAACTAATTTTTGTGTTAAAAATGTCTGGAATTTTGCATTTTTTCACACAATAAGTAAATTTCACTTCAATCTGCACTCATCGCGAAAATTTGCTAATATAATAATATTGATAACTCGGAAAGATAAGAAGTTGTTTTAATATAATGTTTGTCACTTTTATCGTTAATGTGAAAAAAGTGCCCCTAGAGATGGCTCTGTCAAAACCTACATCTTCTGTTTCCAGTGTTAAATATTTTGATTCAGCTTGGGAAGAGCAGAATTCATTTGACACTTGTTATATTGATATCAATAATTAGAAAAACAGTTTTATATTTTTGACATGTCCCTTTCAGCAAAAGTTAATGAGATTTAAGATGCAGCAGTTCAAATGGAGCTAATGGAGTTGAGATATGACCATCGACAATGAAAAATGCAACACTCAGTGCCGTAGAATTCTACATAGTCCTTCTTGGTTCACACTTTCCAGATCTTATTGACAATGCTGCAAAAATAATAACTATGTTCAGCAGCACTTACATGTATGAGCAGGCATTTTCCATAATGAAGTTGCTACATAGGTTTTGGATCAGCAATGATAATCTGTGTAAAGTTTACATATATGCCTTGCCAATAACCTACATCCCAATTTTAAAGAATTAGCAGATTCACATGGAAAGAAGAAAATGAAGTAAAGTTTTCAGTGACAATACTGCAACCGCAGTGCAGGAAACCCTCTCTGTCGCTCCCGGTGCATTCAAGCCAACTTCGTAGCATCAACACTGACTTGACTGCATTATAGGGATCTTACAAATTGATCCCTCCCATTTGCTTCTGGTGCTCAAGGGTACACTTTGGTTTCTTTACCTCTCCTAAGGGAATCTGACCTTTCCTTACTCTCAGTTTGCCTTAATGTCAGCTCCTTTGTACAACATCTTTATTACCCTTTCATTTCAAGCATATTCTGTGCAGACCATGATTCATACTTTCCATGTTTCTGTTAATAATGAGATATATCAAATGACATATTCTTTATATTCGTTCTCTCAGTACCAACAGCATTAGTTTTTACTTTCTTTATTACATATAGAAAGTAGAGGAAGTATTGTATTCCACCCAAAAATTCAGTATCAAGATTTCATAGAAAATACATGTTTTGAATGCTCTTAAAGTAAAAAAGAAGCATTTTTAGAAAAAAGTCAGTCTGTTAAATAAAATACTAAGTATTTATTATTTATTTATGCCAACAAACTTACTGTTGGCAGTTTGTCACAATAGCTCAGTGGTAGAGCAGCTGCCCAGTAAGCGGAAGGTCTGTGGTTCAAATCCCAGTTGTGGCATTGAATTTTTAAGTTCCAGTTCTACCTCTCAAACTTAGTATCTGATTTCAGTATCTTCCAAGGATGCAACACAGAGATTATCGAGAAAATCCTCCCACCTCAAACTACTCTTTACATTGAAACCATTTTTTCATAAATGGCTCTAACAATCTTGATTAACATATCATATGTTTAAGATATTTTAATGACAAATGAAATTATATCTTGAATTTTCTGGGTCCTCTTTATTCTGAATGAGTTTTGTTGTATAACTGGTAAATTGTAAGAGATATACAACATATTTCTGCATAAAAAGTGTAGATGTTGTTAAAACAATATCTCCCCCTCCCTCTCCCCCTCCCACTCCCCTCTCTCTCCCCCTCTCTCTCCCTCTCCCCCTCCCTCTATTGCTCTCTGGAGATAATTTTCAAGATATTCTTTGTTTTTGGTTTAAATTTTCCAATATTTATAATTTTCTCTAATAGGAAGTCATTATTCATTTTTTTATCTCTTGGTCATGCTAAGAGAATGGAATTTCAAAGGCATCACGTAACGATGAGCTTTAAAACATTTGAATACCACTTAAAACGTATTATATTCCCATGTTCTCCTTGTATCTACAAGGAGATATGTAATAAAACCATTTCTATAAATGTGTATCTCAATCAACTTGGACTAGATAATAAAGGAATAAGCATTTTTAAGAACAGTTGTTATAAAAGTAGAGAAAGTCATGTAAATGCAACATTAGATTTTTAAAGTTATGATTCACTTCATGTTGTATACTAATTTCCTGCCTTGATTTCTAATTTAATGTGGTGGTTTTTGAATGCTGTGCCTTCTGAAGTGAGAGTACTATACAGCCCTACATATATTTCCAGCAGTACATCTACAAGCGCTGCTTCAGAAGACATGGAGAAGGTGCTACAGGAAAAGAAAGAGGAAGTAGAAGTGCAAGAAAAAGAAGAGGAAGAGGAAGGTGAAATTCAAGAGAAGGAAGAAGAACCCCAAGAGAAGGAAGAAATTGTACAGAAATACTCATCCAGCACCATGCTGAGTCCAGTTAGTCCTGGAACACCAACAAATGCGTCCACCTCACTCTCACTGTCTGTATCTGAGGGCAGAGACTTCCTTATTGATGATGAGATAGCAGATCAACCAGCGCTCATGTTTGGTGATGTTGATACTGGTGCAACTACTACCGCTCCCAGCGAGATGCAAACATCTTCTGGTGGCTGCACAAGTCAGCTGCTCTCCATGACGGAGAACACTCCTTCTGCAACACTGGTCGAACCAGTCTCAAAACAAGGTGAGTGCACGTTCAGCAGGGTGATGATTCAACGTCCCCAATATATATCACTCTTTAAATATCTCGGCTATTGGCTTTTGTCACGTCAAGTTAGATAAAACCAACATTTTGACCATCCTGTCGTGGTCATCTTCAAAGAGCAAACCGTGCCACATCCTGCAGCTTATCAGCCTTTTATACAGGCTGCCAGGTGGAGGTGAGCTCTGATTAGCCAGGGATTGTCTACACTGTGACAGGTCGACGTGAACTCTGATTAGCCAGGGATTGTCTACACTGTGACAGGTCGACGTGAACTCTGATTGGCCAGATGTCCTTTTTAGTGCTGCATCACTGTAATGCAGAATCACCGCAATGCAGCACACGTATTGTGGTGTTCATTTGTTTTCTCTCTGGCTGTCAACCAGTGTATTAATATACACCCACTATTATTGTAGAAGTTTTGTGGACAACAGGCAATTTCTAAGGTCTCTTTGATCTTCCTAGATTGCCATCTATTTTTCATGGTCACTACCTTAGTTTGATCAAACAATATTGTATGTTTTGTTTCCTAAGCATGTAGGGCTACAGCCTATTTCTCTGTGTTGTTCCGTGTTCATTGACTTCAGGTTCTGTAGTCTTTCCTTCACAGTAGAACCTGTCTCACCTACATCTGTTTTGCCACAGCTGCAAGGTATTTTATAAACACCCAGTTTATTAAGTGGTGATACTTTATCTTTTACATTAAGTAGTAAATCTGAGTGTTTAGTGGGTGCATTGTATGTCAGCTTGATAGCTACTTGTTTTAAGAGTTTTCCTATTCTGTCTGTAAATTCTACATTTGGAAGTGCTGCCAATTTGTATCTGTTTTATCTTGCTCTACCTATGTATACTTCATCCAGCTTTAAATCCACACCTTGTATCTCTCTACGTAACCCGATGTTCGTATCAGCTGCGACTAACACAAATTCCATGGGGAGTCATGCTTCATGTTGATTATGCAACAGAATGATATTTACTCAGGAGTTTTAGGAATAGCGCTGCTATAACGTTACATTCAAGTGGTCTTTACCAGGATTATCATACATCTTGAAAACTCAAGAGATAATCACCAATATTTAAGGTACTATACGTTGTGGTGTGCTTTGGTTTTGGCGTATCCGGGTTAGTTGTTGACGACTTGTGTTTACATCAAGCCGGGACCTAAGAGTGGAGCGATTATAGATTGTCTCTCTAGATTGTGATGAAAACTGGATAGCCAAGATATTTATAAAGCTGGTTGTGGAATCTTGAAAGTATATACCACTCTTTTTGTCTACACAAATGGCCAGAAGTGTCAAGCCATGGCATTCCTCCCATTCCCAGGATATGTGAACATGTCCAAGTGTTGGTGTTATAATGAACCAATGGTGAGCAGGCTATCAGTGGAGAATGGATGTCAGTTGACTGAGCCACAAACTACACATAGCATTAACTGTAATGACATGTTTTGCGAGCTCTGATTGAAGGTTAAGTTTTGAGGTGATATTTTTTTGAAAAAGCCTCCTGAAGTATTTGAATGTGTGGTTATAGTGGTGGCACAAAAAGCCCCCTAAAATTGTGAATCATTATTATAGTGGGCAATTATGTGTGTATTCAATTGTCTTGTTCTTCTTGTTCAACTAAAGTCTGGATTGGCGTCGTGTGTGACACGCGAAGTTCGGGTAAAATCAGAATTTAGCGGCATATAACATCCTGATACACAAATAGTCTTGTATAAAAGTAATTCTAAATTACTCTCCGCAAAAGAGACGTATAATTTATGACGCGGATCATAAACTAAAAAAATTAGAGAAAATACAAAAGTGCGTGGTCCCTGATCTCGACATGTGAACCCCGTACGTATAAAAAAGGACGCCAATCCATGGTATTGAAGCGTATATTTTTTAGTGATAGTGAAAATAAATTAGTTCCACAAAGTAAATCTGTATTTTAATTACTCCTACTGTATGTTGACCCGTACTACGCCCTGGATGCAAGCATTTTACTGGACTACTGATAAAAAAAAGAGTCATTCAAGCTCGCTGCTGTGCTAGCCCAGCAAAGAAGAACTGACGCCCCCCCCCCCCCCCCCCACACACCAAACAGCAAATGGTATCCTTGGATCCCAGTGAGGTAATCTTCCAATCAAAAGAAACGTTGCAGTTTGTAAACAAACATAGGCCTGTGTTCCACAGTCACGTGAATGATAAAAATGAATAGTTAAAAAATCATAATGAGGAAACGACTATTATTTGTGTCAAATCTGCTGCATAGCCAATAGGAACGCACTGCAATACAGGCATCTGGTGTGTTTGTGCGTAGTAACTTGTAGTGGAGAATAAGAATAGCATTTCCCTGTGCATGTTACTGAGAGCTATTAAGTGAAACTGTAGATTAAAACCTAAGTAAACTGTAGCTATTCAGTAAAATTAAATAAATGGCAACAGAAATAAGCATACTTGATTATTCTAGAGGGATGGCCTGTGTCTGATCATCACTCCAGCGAGCATCCTCGCCACTGTTGTCATCAGCGTCACTTGTTGCACTGATTTCATCTTCTGTATCACTCTTCTTTTAAATTCATCACAGTTGGATCTAAAGTTCCTTCTTTATGTATTTCTGTAATAAAATCTCTTTTCTGTAGTTTGTCTGCATATTTAATACAGGCATCCTGTTCTCTTGTTACCTTGTCAAGTCAATCGTTCTTCACAATTTTAAATGCATTGTTTCTGAGAGCAAATTGATACCTTACTTGAGTACATGCAAACTCAATCAGATTGTGCTAGCAATGTTCAGGAAGTAATTGTATTATTTGATACCCCCTTCTGAGCTCATACACATAAAATATATGTAAAATTAATTGTGTATAAATACTGAGTGGCGGAAGCTAAAATGACAGTTTTCGTACATGCTTGCATGACCATTCTCTTTCTATCTAACATAAGTTTTAAGTTTGTAATAAACTATTAATATGTGAGTGTAATCTAGTAATTACTAAGTAAGGCAAATATAGTTCTGACTAGACAGTGCTGTGCGTCTGTGATTCACTACAGCCATAGAGCCTCTGAAGGTGATATACAGGAGGTTTGATGTGAATA
The DNA here is from genome assembly GCA_030765045.1 of Tenodera sinensis. NCBI lineage: Eukaryota > Metazoa > Arthropoda > Insecta > Mantodea > Mantidae > Tenodera > Tenodera sinensis. The sequence continues at coordinate 9,094,699 of CM060970.1, forward strand.
ATACTTATCAGTGTATGAAATAGGTAAACATATTCTATTAATTTCTTGTAATATAAACAAAAGCTAGCAAGACCATCTATGTCTTTGTCAACTATATTAGTAACTCAAACACTGCCAACATAATAATAATTACTCATGTTTTCATGGCCTCACATAACAAATGAACACCGAGTTCATATAATGTTTGTTTATCTCCTCTTTAACATTGATCATGGAGTAGTAACACAACCAAACTTGGTGTTTCTTTTGTTTTGAGCTTTTGTGTTTTCTTAGTAGTTTGGTTTGTTGATTACTGAGAATAACCGAGATTATTGCTATTACTTCTTCCCAATAGTATTTTTGCTATAAATAGTGATAAGGTAGTCCAAATGTGACAAAAGTTAATCAGCTATAATAATGAAAAATCATCATTACAAACTTGACAATACAAAGTTATTAGCCAAGTGCAACTGAAGACCAAGTGTGGTAGGGATAAACCATCAAAGCATGAGAATACCAGGTATTTCAACTACTTGGAAAAATAAATGCAAATACACTGTAGGTATCAGTTTGCCTTAATATAAGATTTTGTTATAAGTTTTGCATTTTCCAGCTATTAAACGCCCAACTGCAGCCACGACGACGACAACAACATCAGTTGATGGCAGCCCAGCTAGGACGACACATTTAAGTAGGACAGGCTCTATAGACACTCTGTCACCTTGTGAAAGTATTGCATCAGATGACCTTATGCTAGATTACGAGCGAAGTGAAGGAAGTGCTTTTGACTGTAGTGCTGATGGAGGGTATGTATCAGCTGAATAAACAATATTTAAATATTCTTGGCTGTTTGATAAGTCTGCAAAATTATCTGGCTTTTTCTACTTAGTCTTATGAGAGATTGTTTTTCAGCTACTTCTATAGCAAATATGTACAGAAATGGTTTTATTATATTGTGACTGACCAGTTTCTGAAACGTCACTTAGTTTTCACTGTCACTTAATAACCTCTCTGTCCACCAGCTAATGGTCTTAGGGCAATGAGGGGAAGAGGAGGAGAGGAACATTCCATATAGTGTAAGCCGAGTTTTGTAAACATCTTTGCAAATGTTCTGCTGCAGGTGTTTTTATGCTGTCAACTTATTTCCAATATTATTCATACTGTAATAAAACGACAAATGTCCAGTTCAATTACATTTTCTATCACTTTATTTTCTTCCAAAACTTTTGCATGATACAGTTCTCTTTTACTGATGTCAACAGAGAGTACGGTCCTTCATGATATTACAACTCGCAACAGTTTTCTTCTCATTATCTTGATTCACTTTCTCTGTTTCTTAAACGCTGACTTTGATGACACGATCACTCAACACTCATTAACTGCTTCGCTATCTTCGTTTCAACACAATGTTCTCTCACAACAATCATACCTATGTGGCTGATGCACACAGACATGTGTGCAAGCATATACACACACTAACACTAAAGATTGACTGCTGTGGCGACTTATGTCTGTAATTACCATTACTCCCCTCTCTTGACTCCTTGTACAGCGAGGTTGACGTAACACAGACCTTTCTTGAACTTCACCTTTTCTGGAACTTCTACAACTATATCGGCCACATGAGACTTCGTGAGTAATGTTGAAAACCCGTTGATGTGCTGCGCTCATTGTCACATGTTCACAAACAGTAGTGGGAGGCAGCCTGACCTTTGATATGTGCCACGCCTGGTATGTGGTGTGAGGTACCTTGACCCTAACCTTCCTTTGTTGTGAGCTGCAGCCGGCCTCACTGTATTATGTTTACTCACTGCTAATTTCTCTTAATTTCAGTTGTTAATAATACTAGTCACTAGTGTTACGTCAGAATAAAGGAGAAATGAGTGATAGATCCTGAGGGTGGGGAAATAATTAGGAAAGTAATTGGAGGACATGATGAGGAACAAATGTACAAAACTTCCACTGAGTCAAGCAACTGTAAGAACATATATTTAAACAGGATTTTCTGAAAGAGCTATTGAAAGAATTCACAAACAGGTGAATGATTCAATGTAAGTGATGAAAAGAGTGTTCTAACAATCTCAGGGATACACCTTGTCTGTAGATGGAACGTGCATGATGTTTGTCTGTACAGCCTCACACTCTGTCACACAATATTCTACTGTTGTAAACGAGGGAGCAGACTTTCCCAGAGTAGAATCTAGCTCAGCTTTAATATTAGTTACACTAAGACCTTTCAAATGAAAGTATGGCATCACATAACGATGACCAGTTTTATCCATGTTTACAAATTTACTGAGAGCATTCACTGTTGATAGCTGCCAAACGAATACTACACAAAGTAGCATCGTCAAACAACTTAACCTATATAAGATTGGTACTTTCTACCATAGTCATTTGTTTGAAATAATAATCACTATTTACACGTCAGGTTGGGTACTTCTGGGAAGCCCTCATAGTTTCAGTATCACTCCACTTTATTTTCACATGCATTTCACTTTCCTGTGCAATGTACTGGCATAACAAAAGATGCTGACATGACCTCTTGCTCTGGATGTTTCACTCACTGGGAAGTCAAACACAAAACATCTGTAATTCTTTGCAGTAACAGCATTCACTATATAATACCCTTTATAAGAGCCCTGCACATAGGTCTTTTTATTAGACCGTTTATTCCCCTTATCTAGAGTGCTCTACATTAGCCCTGTAGCTTTCACAAAAGCACTGAGGGACCAGATGTTAGCTCTCTTAATATCTTCTGGGATCAAAAAGAAAGATCCCAAGAGTTGATGTCTAAGCTATACAAATGCAGGACAGTTGCATAGAATATGTGCACAGGCTTCTTCAACCTCTCTGCACTTCCTACACTTTGGGTCATTTTTAATGCCCGTTATGTGCAGATGTCTTTGTAGGATGTTGTGGCCAGTAAGAATGCTCACAATCCTCACGGTCAAGTTTGACCAAGACCTTTTTATATCTGCGGCTAGGAAGCCCACATAATTCACATGCCTGTCTAACCCCAGTGTCTCTCTTCCATACATGGAGTGCAGCTTGTCTATCCATATGGAAAGATCTAGCTTTACACTACATGGCGAGGTTCAGGGCCAATAAAATCACTGGCAGATCCTTGTCTTGCCAGTGCATCAGCTTTTTCATTGCCTTCAATTCCCGAGTGTCCAGGCACCCAAACTAAGTTTACTGTCACTCGGTCACAGAGTTCATCCAGAGCCCTCTGACACTGCCAGACCAACTTGGAAGTGGTCCTGACTGCGAAGAGAGCCCTTATAGCAGACTGGCTATCGGAACAGATAGAAATCCTTCCTCTATAGCCGGTTGAATCTTTGATATATATAGCACAGGCCAATATGGCAAATACCTCAGCCTGGAAAACAGTAGCATATGAAGAAGAAGCATCAGAAGAAGCATTGCCATCCCGCCATGAAATACCATGGAAACCCAGTTATTGTCCGGTTGATAATGGAGGAAAGTTAACCTCCGAAACGCGTTCTGGAAAATTATAATGTAAGTGTTGTTTAGTGTTAGTAATTGACTCACCTTTTAAATTAAATTAAGTAGCATATGTGCCTAGGGAAAATGATTCCTGTATACCAGGTCCCCAAATTCCCGCACCTGTCCTCGTCTCCATCCGTGAGCCATCCGTATACCAGACAGACCTACCACATGAGATGCAAGGACTGCCACTGATCCACTCCTCCCTGGTTGGGACAACCATGGAGTATTTAAAGTCTAGATTAAACTTAGGCTTCATCAGGTCCCCAATCATACTAGTGATGGGCCTTAATGCATGAAGGATGGTGGAGTGGCCACCCAAAGGATGTTTAAGTGTCCACTCCCCCAAAGTACAGAGGTGATGTGCACCCGCCCTTGCAACCTCCTTGACAAACAAAGTCAAAGGAGGGAGATCCAAAAGTGCCTCTAATGCACTGAGCGGTGAAGTGCACATAGCCTCCGTTATCCCAAGGCATGCTTGTCTTTGTATACTATTTAGTCTGTCAGCCTATGCCCTATGTTCAGAGCCCGGCCACCAGACTATTGACGCAATATGTCACCATAGTCATCACAAACATGCTCAAAAACAGCACTTTATATCTTGCCAGAAACACACTTGCTAGCTCGCTAACTTACTGACGTCACACTTTGCAAAACTCAGTTACTCCACCAGATTCACCCAACTTCCAAGAGTGCTCGCATATACCTAGTGGAATGGAAGTCATTACATTAATTTAAACCAGTGGTAGATCTCGGTATTTGGAACATATTTTGTATCTTACATTTTTGTCTCTGACCATTTCCTATGGAGATATTCTAATTTTGTCGAAAACAACCTGGCGACAGTGCAGATTGTGTAAGTGGTTACTTTCCCTAGCTGAGTACATAAACAGCATAACGGTGCATCTTGCAAACACTCATACCCTGCCTTGTCCTGTGTTCGCTGTACCAGTGTAGGCCAATTACAGGCATTAGTTCATAAAACATAAAACGAAAGCGAAACTGCCCAACCTGTTTACATTTACAAAGTAGGTCAATTCCCTGACCAACCTCAACACAACGTTATTGACTTACCTCGCATCTGAGAGAGCAGCTCGGAGTATTCCTTCACGCCTTTTAAGTGATAAATCATTTCAAAACCCTGTGTGATGTCCCATAACTACTACTGAAGCTATGTCAGAATTAAGTTACTCTATGTATCTTACAAGTAACAAACTTATCTTCGTACATTCTTGTAGAATTGCGCATCCAATTTGGATAAAAAAATTTGTAGTTTTTCGAAATCGGTTGGTCAAAGAACAAAATACCATTTGACTTTTCTGTTCGTAATGCTTCTGTGAAGCACATATTAGAAGGAATGTAATGACTTCCCTTCCATTCTCTATAGATGTTGGAAGTTTCCAAAATACTCAAGATTTACAAGGTTGTAGATATATGGTGACAGTGTTTATCATGTTTACACTGGACAAGCATGCAACTTATCCTGTTTATGCTTTTCACTACCTGACGCTAACTCTCCGATGTCCTTGCACCATAGCTACTGCATCATAATACCTTCTTTCGTAGGTACAAAAGGTATACAGGAGGATGAAGTGACAGTCAGATATTTAAAAAGTAGATCCCTATGTGCTGGCTTTGAAATTTCATACTACAGTAAAACCCTGGTTACCATAGTGAATGCCACGAGTGACGTCAAATTATCAATAAATTCTTGAGTCACAAAGTAATGAGAGAGTTTAACTGTAGAATTGGACTATTATGAGTTTCATTTATTAAGACTATTTCATGAATTAAAGGATGATATAGTCTGTGAAAAGTTATGTAAATGCTGTGTTGTAATTACTACTGTGCTTTTCAAATGGGAACGAGTTTGTCCTTGAGGTCTCCAGGACGGTAACCATTCAGAGTCCTGCTGTGTTGTCATATTGCTTTCCACTTAAGTGGGGCTCGACATGCACTGAGAAATATGAAGAGTGGGGGTAATGAGCTTGCAACACTGTGCATGTAAACATATCTCATTGGCTGCAGATCAGAACTCTTCCCATTTGAAAAGCACAGTAACCTCTTAAAAGACATACATGAGTGTCCATTGGCATGGCCTACAAGATTAAATATCCCTGACCTAGTTTCCTGCTTGCAGTTTATATTAAACATATTTCCTGTTGTATTCTTTGTTCTTAAGTTTTCCTCTTCCAAGTATTTCATATATTTCAGCATTAGATGCTTCACCAAAGTGAGAGTCAGACATTTAACCTAGCAACTCTATTATGTCAAATTATGTAAGCTGTTGTAGGACAGTGCAGCTAGATTCCCTAACCTGATCACAACATTAGAAAAGTAGAGGAGCCGATAATTAAAATACACAGGTGATAACGAAATTTGATAAATTTTTTGCAAATGAAGGCTGTCATTGGTTGCAATTTGGAATTGTTATGAACAGGATTGGTTGATTTTAACCAAGTCACATATAAGTGGAATAGTCTAAGGTAACGTCATCTCAGTCAAGTGATAACTCAGATAATATGGATGACTGCAAGGGCATAAAATTTAAGCTATTTTATTACTAAACATCACTTCCAATGATACCACAAACCGTTTTCCTTAAACACTCATAAATTGAACATGTATTGAGCTATATAAACACAATAGCAATATGTTGGTTTGTTGACGATTGTTCTGATTTGCAACAAATATACATAAACACAACCATCAGTGTTTGTATATGAAAAGTTTTGATCCTTTTAAGAATGAGATGCCTTCCATTCTCCCCTGCTTATCTCTTAAGTTCCCAGCTTGCTTACTTACTCCTCGGCACTATAGCCCTAGTAGGGTCTTGGCTTGTTGCATAATCTTTGCCCACTCTTCCCTACTCTCAATTTTCCTTCTCCATCTAATTATATACATCTTCTTAAGATCCTCCTGGATATAATCTAAGCGTCTCTTCCTTTCTATCTTCTCCCTCCTGGTTTTCTCCATAGGCATCCTTTTCACATGTCCCAACCATCTTAGTCTACACCTTTTAATATCAACCATTACGTCTGGCTTATATTAGTGCCATTCCTTCATCTTCTCCATTCCTCATTATCATTTACTGGGCCATATATTTTCCTCAATTTTTCTTTCCTATCTTTTTCATCTGCAGCAGTGAGTGTCCAGGTATGGTTCCATCACCAGTTTTACCACTGAACAGTACACCTTTATTTTCAGGTTTCTGCTAAAGCTACATGACTTAACACCTTTAATGGACCAAAGTAACTTTTATTACTAGCTCATAGTTTTGCTTTAATTTCTTTGCCTATATCATTGTCTGCAGTGAGTAAAGTCACAAGATACTTGAAACTTTCACACTATTCATAACTAACTTACACAGAGAAGTGCTCAGATTTATTTTGATGAGCAAAAACACTTCAGACATCACCTGCATTAGTCTACTTCAAGATTGACTTATACTGTTTACCCTCCTTGTATGAAGGTCTTACATCTCTTGTATGAGATTAGATGTCTGTCAAGGAGCAGACAAACTCTGGGTCAGGAAGAGTAGCCAGCATGTGTCATCAGCCCAAAGTGCTACTGATCCCAAGGTCATGGGTTAAAACCTGGCTCAGAGATTTTGAGTGTGCTTGAAAGCAACAACCCCATATCATTAGATTTACTGGCATATAAAAGAACTGCACGACGAAATTCTGACACACCAACAGTACTGATATGATCTAGCAATGGACTGTGTCAGTAACAAACCTATTACAACCAGTACAAAATGAGGAAGGAGATGATATTGTGATGTGGGCCATGGCACACAACAGTTGGCACTAAACTACTTCACACCACATTCTAGGCTTGCAACTAAACAAAGATGTACAAGAAGAGACTGCCTTGCACAACTGTTTGTGCATACATGACTAACAACAAAGGGCATGGTGCATATCAAAGATGCTCACAGTCAAGGTTCCCCACCCACTCATGCAAGCGAACACATTACAACAAATCAGAGCAGCAGAACCAAAAGGGGTTTTCCCCAGATGATCTGAGAAGTGTCCGACGGCTGGCTGGTTTAAAGTTCATGAAAGGTCCATGTGATTTTTTTTTCTTTTTCTTTTCTTTTTTTTGAATTAACGTCCTCCAACATTGCGTCATATCGGATGAATGAATGAATGAATGAAATGGGTTAAATGATGCTCAAATGATGCTCCATGGAGCTTTAAGTTACCCGACATTCGTCTTCTCAGGGTAGGGAAAACCTCGGGGGAAAAACCTTACCCGGATAACTTACCCTAAGCGAGATTCAAACTCGCGACCTCTTGAACGTGAGGCAGACATGCTAACCATCACGCTATCGAGGCGGGCAGGTCCATGTGATGTCATCCCCATATATATATATGAAGGTGAGCAAACAGGAGAGAGGGTGGGGGAGAGAGAGATGGACCGGTCAGTGTGTCAGTGAGTGTGAGACAGATTGTGTGTGGGCGTGGGCATGCGTGTGTACTATGGTCATCATGAAAGGTACGCCACGTAGAAGTGAAGAAGATTTAATGAGCATCAAGTGATTGTATCATCAGAGTTGATGTATGAGAGAAACAGAAAGTAAAGAAAGACAATGAAAGGACTGGGTCAAGGTTACGAGAAGTAAACAGTTGAGAGTTGTAATATCACAAAAAATTGTAGACTGTGTTAACATCAATAGAAGAGAACTGTTTTTCTGTGAAAGCTTAGCGGGAAAATAAAGTGATAGAAAAGTAACTGCACTGCACTGATTTTGTCATCTTTTGTCACAATATAAAATAGACAAAAGGGGAGGTAATGATGGAGCATTTGGTGGAATGAATGGTGGGGAAACAGAGAACATGGAGAAAACCCACCCAGGAGCTACATTTTCTACTACCAACCCGCATATGGTCCCCTAATTGTCGAAGTATTACATTACTGAAGGTTGTTACATTTAACTTTATGCTAATAAGGAGTAAAGGAGTCAAGACTTCACGTGTGACTGAAGGGTTCCTGGGTTACAATTCTTGTCTGTGAGTGAATGAATGCAATATTCCAGACTCCTGTGTCTAATTGAAAGCATGGAAAACAGAGATAACATGTAGCGCCAACTGAATTTGAAGCAGATTTACTTGTTGCACAGAGTCACATGTCTGCAATAACTTGGTTAGTTCAATCTTCCTGAGCCATTACATTTACCTACTTCAGTGACGAAAATCTGTGAATCCTGCAGGAATAAATCAGAACTTAAGACATGAGATAATACAGTGCATGGAAATATTTGTTCTTTCCCTCCATCTGTTTATGTTTTGTAAGTCATGACCAAACCTTACAATATTTTATTTTACCAATGTACAATAATTATGTGTGTATCTGCATCCATGAACAGCATAACTCAAAACCAAAGAGCCAGTTACATACCAAACTTAGTATTTAAGTTCAGCATATTGCAAGGATGTAACACAAAGATTTTCAAGAAAATCCCCCAGATTACCTTTTACCTGGAAACATGTTTAGAAAATTATGATTTTCTCAAAAATAGCTCTAATGATTTTGATTGTATTAACATATGTTTAAGGTGCTTTCATCACAAATGAAATGTATGTGTAGAATTTTCTGGAAATAATCTCTGAAGTCCTCTTTATTCTGAATGACTTTTGTATAACTGATAAACTGAAAGACAAAATATTACTATACAAAAAAATCTGATGTGTTGCACTCACGTGACTTTCTCTACTCTTGCACTAACCATTCTTACAAACTCTTATTCCTATATCTTCTTCATGTTAGTTGAGATAATATAAATTATTTTATTGCTCATTTCCTTGTAGGTGCAAGGGGAATATGGGAATACAGTAGGTTTTGAGCAATAGTCAAGTCTTTTAAAGCTTTGAGATCCCGTTCTCTTTGCACACTTAACATATAAAAAATGAACAGCGATGTTCCATTTCACAAATGTTTTAAGTTTTCCAAAACTGATCAAATAACAAGGAATATCTCTGAAATGGTTCACTCTGCGAAAAAATTTATTTAGACATAAATTGTGTTTTAGCGAAATCTACATTTTTTGTATAGTAAGATTTTGTCTATCTTTTACGGTTTACGAGTTATTTGAGCCATTTTCAAGATAATCAAAATGTTCAAAAAATTTTCCATGTAAAGGGTAGTTTAGGGTGGGGCTATTTTCTTCAAAATCTTCATGTCGCATCCTTAAAAGACATTAAATTTAAATACCAACTTTGGTTTTTAACTGACTTTTCGTTTTTGAGTTATGCTGTCCACAGACTGACAGACTGACACACACACATTTTTTTTGGGTGGAATACAGTACTTCCTTACTTTACCAGTAGAGAAAGTAAAAATGTATATTTCATTAAAACACGCAATTTATGTTAAATACATTTTTTCTTAAATTAACCATTTCCAATATATTTGTTGTTGTTGGTTTGCATTTTAAAATAGTTATCTATACTTTTCTCATGTAGGAAGTTATTTGTTTTTTATCTCCTGGCAATACAGATTATAGAATTTCAAAGCCATCACATAGTGACCAACTCTTAAAACATTTGACTATCACTTAAGCCCACCATGTTCTATTCCTGTTGTAGCTATGTGAAAATATGCAATAAAACCATTTGTACAAATGTCTCTCTCAATTAACGTGTGGTGGATAGAAGAACATGCATTTGTAAGAATAGTTTGCACAAGAATGAGTAGATAAAGTAATGTTAGTGCAATATGTCAGATGTTCTTTTTTCATTTGATATTACAATTCCAACCTGAAACAACTAGGAAAATCACGTAGCAATTGTTTATGAGTTATAATTGAAACACAAGTGTGCTGCAATACAGCGTAGACAAAAAAGCTTCAAAGTGTACTGAAAACCCATTTAATTTTGTCACCTCTCCTACAAAAGATGTTGTTCACAGTTTTCTTTGAATTTGAAAACATATTAGCCAACTGTTTGGTGTAAAAGTTGGATGAAATGCAAGAGTTGTGACATAATGTTGAAAAGCAAAATGTTAAGATTATTTTTAACGCTAGTTGATGAAACTGGCCCTTAATATTACTTAGTGAGTGTTGTAAGTGTATGTTATACAAGTATTTTAAATCCAGTGTTCATACAAGGGTGAATCAAATGCATATCAGAATTATGTTTTATAATTTTACTGAATCCACCAAAATAACCAGCTAATTTTTATGCACAAACTCCTGAATTGAGTACACATTTTTTCCATCAAATTAGCAACTTTTTGATGCCTTGCTGGAAGAAAGAAGGGAGATTGCTTTCCTCCCAGTTCTTTCAGTGACCGAAACAAATGGTAATCACAGGATGACAAATCTGGACTGTAAGGAGGATGTTCTAAAGGTGCACAATGCATTTCCTACATTGTCATGCAGAACATCTTGGATTGTTTGCCAATTTGTTTGTTGCAAAATGCAACTTTTGTTTCAAGCAAAGGATGGCAGTAATAGACTGCATTCACAGTCGTTTGTTGATGCAGAAAACCCACCAGAAAAATGCCTGCAGTGTCCAAAACAACAGTTGCAAGCAGCTTTCCAGCTGAAAGGTGTGTTTTAGCCTTAACTGACTCAACTGTTTCTTGTTCCTGTCACTCCACACTTCTTGTTGTTACTCTAGGATGTAATAATGAACCCAAGTTTCTATAGCAGTCACATGTGAGCAAAAAAAAAAAATCATCTCCTTCCTCCATTTAGCAATTTAGTTGCCTCCACAAACTTCCCGACACAAGTGACTCCGCTGATTGGTCCAGAAGCCAGATGGCTAGCAGGAGGGGATGGTGGGTCTTCTTCTATGTGTTGGTTTGTTTTGATTGGCCTGCTTTGTTTCCCCCTGATATATGATGTTTCTTGCCTTTGATGACTAGATGCCATTGTGTGGACATAAGGATGTTTGTGTTTTGGAACTGAATGATGTGTTTGCCTTCCACTTCAACTGCATGTTGGGTGACCATGGACTCCATAACATGTCCATAGTACACTGCCATGCCTGACTACAGCATGAAGCCATCAAAATGTACAAACATTCTAACAATTTCAATAAGAAAGAAAGACTCTAAAACTTGACAGCAAGTGACACCCACTCATCAAGGCAAGAAATGTCCTATAACAGAAGAAAACAAAGCGAGTCAATCAAAACAGAGTAATATCATAGAAGAGGCCATGCCTTCCTTCCTGCCAACCTTCTGGCAACTGGACCAATCAGTGGAGAGCACTCTCAATATAAATATAGCAGCACAGAAAGCATCAGATCAGCTGCAGCAAAACCTTCTCTGAGGAGACTGCAACTTTGTCACAGAAGGTATCCACCACAGTAGTGGACAAAACATATGGAACATCTGTCTCCAGTAAATCACAGCATAACGGTCTGGAAATAACGTCCAGTTACACAAATTTATTTGTTCCTGAGTGAGGAGACAAGGAATCCACATGACAGGCAATTCAAAGTTGAGTTCATCATTGATAGTGGCTTTAATACTTCCAAAATTAATCATGGAATCAGTTTCAGAAATTTTAATGTGCCAATTTTCTTCAGTAAGGTCATGTACAACACGAATGTTGTCTGCAGTGATGCTTGTCCATGGCCTTCTTTGGCAGGGATCGTTTTGCAGTGTTTCCTGACCTGCCAAAAAATATTTGTGCCACTCACACATTGAGCTTTTCAAGGGATGCTTCCCCAAACTGTGCATGGACCATTCTCAAAATTTCCGAAGCTTTGTTGTCAGAAAGAAACAAAGTTGTTGAATTTCTGTGGAAGGGATGTGTGTGCCTCTTGCTCACTCATGGCACACTGAAGTGAACAACTGCTTTGCATTGTGTGACATATCAAGACCGTGACTCTAGACATCCCCACCCAGTTCCATTCACTACCAGAGGAGCTAATTTAAAATTTTGGTTTTTATTTGATTCGCCCTTGTCTGTCTAACCACCAGAAGAAGCCCATAGGGGTGTGAGGTATGAGAGGGGGCTTGAACTAGTTGATTTGTTTAGTACGAAATGTGTGTATGTGAATCATCCTGTGCTGCCAGATGTTATATTGTATGCAACTGCTGTGATAACACAATCGCTGAACTTGTAGGCATGGGTGAGTTACCCAACAACACTGTGTATTGTATATGACACTACCATGCATAAACATGATGGGAAACAGTTGCTTCCCGAGTGCCTTCTTCTGGTGGTCAGACAGTACTAGTGTTAGCTACTCCAACTGCATTAACAATTGATGCAATTGTGTGCAATTGGCATTGAAATTGAAATATAATGGTCAGCTGAGGTTTCCTTAAAAATTATTTTATTTACAGACGACTAGACAATTCAAGTGGGGCATTACACCAACTAAATGAAGAAGCATTAATGTCAGAGTTAGAAGCACAATCACATGACGTTATGAAGGAATGGTCTTCTCTACTTGGCAACCAGGGGTAAGTCATTTTCAGAGTTATACTGGTAGCTCAGTGGTTTCATTCAGGGTTTTGTGATTAGGGTCCATGTTTTGATTCCTAGCTCCGGGTTGGCAAGTTTCAGTCAACCCTATCCAAGCCTTCACCTCCAGCTAGCTCTGGCGAAGTCTACCCAAGGTGGTTTGGAGCCCACAGTAAAAGCTGTAGGTCCTCTCATTCCATCACCATCCTATCACCCTATTACCTTCAGGTAACAAATTCTGTGCTCTGAGTACCTAAGAAGTATATCATAGAACAGCAGCTGATATTCATTTGTTTCCATAAACCCTCATTTTGCTGCAACTTGGCATTTTAGTTATGGTAAAGTTAAGACATTGCAACACCGAGTGAATACCCACACCTCGGAGCTGGTTATTACCACTAGAATTCATTGACATAGCGTTGTACATAGTTATTATTTCCTATTATTGGATATTTAAATGAAAATAATTTATTTGAATGTGCTATTTCCTCAAATTTTTAAATAAAAACACCCATTAACATAAGTAAGAGGTTTAGGTTAAAATGTGTATTTTCATTGTTTCATTCAAAGTAAATAAGATATTCTGCACATATTATATTTCAAGTCTCTTCACAGCATTTTGTCTCATGTTTTGGTGTGCATTGAACAATTTAGGAAACAATCCCAAAAGCTGTACATTTTCAGCAAATTCAAACTAATTTCATCCACAAATATTCACCTAGAATTTGTTAACATTATTAAACACCTTCACTAATTCTTTTGTTGTTTAAATAATACTGTGGCAGTGATTGTGCATCAAAGTAGATGCAACGTCAGCCACCTCACAGCACTATGTTGCTTTGCAACATATGACAATGTTGGCTAACAACGAGGGCTGTTTCCAGACAGTTTGAGAAGCTTTGAGTGCTAGCTTGTTACAAGAAACTTTGCGAAATGTTTAATATCGATAGACATCGTCAGTGCCTAATTCTTGGCTATATAAGCAAGTCGACACAGAGAAGGCAGTTTTTAGTGAGTGAGTAGAATTATTAGAGTGAGTTGTGGGCAGTTGAGCAGGGTTTTGTGTTGAGGTTATGACAGAACAGAACAGCTATGAGTAGTAAGGAAATGAGTTGTGAATTATGATTCAGTTGTAAGGGAAATAAAGTGACAAAAGGTAATTGGATTTGTCATTTGTCACACTGGTGTCAGAGGTGGGACTGGAGCTTATGCCTCATAACAAGCTGGTACTTGAAGTGTCTCAAACTGTCTGTAAACAGCCTTTGTTCTCAGCTGACATTGTAGCATGTTGTCTAACAATATAGTAGTGTGAGGTAGTTGGCGTTGCATCTGCTCTAATGTGCGACCAGTGCCATAATACCAACATAAATGGAAACAATTTATTACACTCCTGGCTAACCTGTTTATGAACCACAGACCCTCCGTGGGTTCAAATCCCAGCTGTGCCATTGAATTTTTAGGTTCCAGTTCTACCTCTCAAACTTTGCCCGCACACTGCTTGTGTGTTTAAAAAATACCAACAGCAAGTTTGTTGGCATAAATAAATAATAATTAATATCTGGAAGTATTTATAACAATTATTATTTATTTATGCCAACAGACAGGAGAAATATGAATTGATTGGAGCATCTGCACATAAAACAGAAGGTCTGTGGTTCAAATCCTGTCTGTGGCATTGAATTTTTCAGTTCTGATTCTACCTCTCAAATATTTATAACAAATTTGTACGGAGATGGTTAATAATGTGCCTGAATGGTAACAAGACAGAAACTATACATGGTAGAGGTGAAATAATTTTACATGCTTTAAGAGCAAATTTGTCTTATTGTGAAAGTCTAATACCAAAAAGCTGTAAAGCTTATGGTTTTCTAGAAAAAAATACAGTAATGTTGACGTATACAGGATTAGGGAGCATGTAATGCAGGGCGACAGCACATGAGAAATAAAAGTAGCAGCAGTAGCAGCACATAATTAGAATGACATTGGAATTGTTTAGTTGGCAATGTGTGTAAGATTAGAATGGAGGTAACTTCCAGCAATACAGATGATGTAGGTACAAAGGTGGGAAACTGTTCTCGTTACTTTTACTGTTAGTGTGTATTAACTGTAAGATATACACTACATGACAGTTTTCATTCGATAGTGGCACATACATTTCTGAATTCAACCCAAAAGATCTCCTAAATCTACCACTGGGCACCGAATTACAGAATAAATGAGAATCTATTTGTATTGTGGTAAAACAACGTAATTCTTAAACCATATGACCTGAAATAACTATGAAATCATAAATTTAATCTAAAAGGTGAGTCAATAACACTAAACAACACTTACATTTATAATTTTCCAGAATGCATTTAATTGACTCACCTTTTAGATTAAATTGATTATAACAACACTGTTTTCAAACTTCTAAGAAAGGAAGATAGATGAAATCATAAGCTCATGCAGTTGTGCAAGAGGTAGATAACCTTAAAATGGTAATCTGTTTTGCAATCTATGAGGGCCGTTTGATAAGTCTGTGACTTTTGAAAGTTTCCCAAAAAATCAACTTTATTAGTCTTGCTTTAACTCTATACACCTTGCTCAAGTTTCTCTAATTTCTTTAACCCTTCCATAATATACAATTTTTGAAAGTCTGCAAAAAACAGTTTGTTTATGACACAATGTCTTCATTGGATGTGAATTTCTTCCCACCAACCCAATTCTTGAGGTCCACAATGAAGAAGTAACTTGCAGCCAAATCTGCAGAATATTGTGGATGAAGTTGCAGTTTGTGGCCCAGTTCCACAAATTTTGCAAGGGCAACATCAGATGTGTGTGTGGGTGCATTATCCCTCTGAAAGAGAAGCTTTTTCTTCACCAGATGGGGCCTCTCCCTTAACAATTCCTTGAGAAATTGTGCCAGTACTGGAAATAATTGTCTCAAATTACTGGTGATTACAATGTTGTTATAAATGTGGGTTTTCATTATTAGTTAACTGCTAAAGGGGATGACTAAAAAGGAAATCTTCGCTCTGTAACACTTTCTGCAAATGTTACATGTCCCCTTTTCTCATTTATTTACATTCTCTCTTCCTTTTCTCTTTGTTAACATTGCTCCACTATTTAGATTGTGCTTCCTTTGCATTACCCGTTTCTTCTCTTATTCATTGTTGCAAACCTCTTAGTCCGCTATGGGTGAGGTAGTGTATTTCTTCATGTCAGCTTGGCATGGCTTAGCAAGATTGTGCATCAATAAGCAACATTACCAAAAATACTTTTATCCAAAAAATATATAATCACCTTCCTGGATTACTGTTGATTAAAGGTTCTTAATTTATTACTATATTCATAGAAATTTGAATAAATTACTTTTTCCTTGACATACTTCAATAGAGTAAATGATTTTTGTGTAAATTAAATTTTAGAATTCCCATAATTTGTTGCTTCCTCAATTGTGTTAGATCTGGCTCTTGCCATGTTAGACCACCTCTGTAACAGTGTAATATGATATGCAAGTGTAATATGTGCACTTTAAAGTGTAATAAATATGCCATTAAAAGCTGCTCCATGTCGTATTTTAGCTTTTCAAGGGAGTACAACACGTAAGTAAATTAAGCTAAGTAATACCATGTTTGTCGTATTTTCCCCATATAGTAACCTTCCTTGCAGTGAGGCATGTGGTGGAAGAGATGCATGATGGAACATATGTCATCCCCTTGCATGAAAGTAATTAGTATTAGGCGAACATTAGATTATCATAACTTATACCACAAGTACTGATACTTTTTTGGAAATTTAATTTAGGTTAACAAATGCACAACATGTTAGGTTCATATTGTGTGTATTGGACATTTTGCTGTAGAAATTATTCAAGGCAGCTGTGCCATGAACCAGCCGCTAGAGCTCTCTCTAGTGGCAAGATAGAAAAGATATAGATTGATCAGTTAGAAACAAATGAATTCCCAATGTGCAATATTGACCTCTACTTTCCATCAATAAGTTGACGTGCCCACTTCCGTCCTGGCACGACATAGGTAGGTGGTTTATAAAATAGGCACCACCCCTAATGGAAAACTACAGAGTAGAGCCCTCCCTGGGACTTGGGAGGCGGAGTTGGGTTGCCGCCCTTGCCTTCATGAATATGTGCCCTCCGCCAGAGGGAAGCCCTTTCTGAACAGCCCACCTATGCCTCCTTCACCTCATCTGCTTCTCCTGGGGTCAGTAAACACAATAGATGCATGTGTCCCCTTAGTGTCGTATTAACTTTTACTGAAATAATACAGAAATTCCCTGATATTACCATTCTTAATAAACACAATTTAAGTTGCTAGACACGACCCGTGTCGGAAACACAAACATTTCTGACATAGCAAAAATAGACAATATAGAAACTGTCGTAGAAACAAGTCCAAGAAAGTTGCTATCTGAAGGTATTTTTTTGCTGGCTCTCCAGATCTAAATCCATATTATTTGTGGCAAACGTTTTAGATAAAGGTGATGTAAAAATCCCCAAACTTTCAACCAGTTAGAATACTGTAGGAGTGTTCAACAGGTGCCAAGCTTGTGGGGCATCATTTCGAACATCTCTTGTACAGTGCCGTATACTGAAAATGTTGTACAGTCATGCAACATGAAGAAATTATATACATTTTACACGAATAACCCCAATTTTACTGTTCCAAGTAGATTTATCTTTACCGAACAACAAACACAGTCAACAGAAGAGCTTACAAAGTTTCATAACCAATCTATCTTTATTTAAAATTAAGAGTTAAAGCTGGTTCACAACCAAAGACAATGGGAACCATAACGAGTCATAACCAGAGACTTGAAATTCATGTATTCAAATAGGAGTGTTCACAACCAACGGCAAACCTTCCCGGGCTCCTGGAATGACAAGCAAGAGTTGGCCAAGATTCAACTTTGGTGTTGCCGTTAACAGGCACAGCACATTAGACCACTATGTGCATATTAAAGACTAATTATTATTATTATTATTATTATTATTATTATTATTATTATTATTGTTGTTGTTGTTGTTGTTGTTGTTTAAAGTACTGTCACATATGGAGCTGAAACATGGAAATGTAGGTAACAAAAATTTAGCATAAAAGCTTATGTCGATGGAAATGGATTTTCTAAGAAGACCAGTGAGATGTTCAAGATTGGAAAAAATAAGAAATAATGTTATAAGAGAAAAAATTAAGATCAGCTGAGTTGGAACGGGCATATTAGAAGAATGAATGAAGACAGATTACCTAGAAAGATTTTTGGAATAGTGTGTACCTAGAAGAAGAGGAAGAAGAAGAAAAGGAAAACGGACACGGGAGATAAGTGGAATGAGAGCAAGAGGACTGGTAGAAATGGAATGTATGAGTGGAAGAAGATCTTTTAGCCACAGATGTGCCAAGATGTGTAAACATTGAAACTCTGTATGTAAATAAATAGTTGCTATTGTTACCGGGTGAGTGTGAAGCAACCTTAATGGTGCGCTCCAAGTTCTTCACTTTGTTCTCCGTGTTTTTCAAATTGGGAGTAGGTCGCCCGTTTTTAACCAACTCCAACTTGTCACAGAAGGAACGTGATTGTTAACATCACTTCCAGAATTACCGATAATGCACTCAACAAACACTGTTGCACTGACACGTAGTGCATGCATTTGTCCGTATCTCACGGGTTGCTGTTAGGGACACGCTCAGTACCTCGCCTAGGATGCTACAAGAACTGGTGGATTGCGTATGCTGGTTAAACAGTGTTGAGCGAATAATACCTTCATTAGGCGTAAAGTGATCTTAGTTAATAAGTAATGGTTTAGGAACATGGCGTTGCCTTGTTACAGTGGTTGGGGTGACCCACCTACCATTTTAAGCGACTTCACTTACAGGTATTGGGAGGGAAGGGAGTGAGGGGTCGCAATGCATTACTACAACCATATCGTGGGCGTGACTCTCAGTGACGTGTTTTACTACAAGTTTCACAATAAAGGAATCCAATAGAATGATAAAAGCCGTGTTGAGTGTTGCCATACGCAAACTTAACAGAACTAAACTCGCGCAAGCACGCCACTGGTAAACGCTTCTTTCGGACAGAGTTCTTAGTTCTGGTTGTGGATTCCTCTGTTATTAAAATGGTGATATTTTAATTACAAATCAATGTTACTCATTTCATTATTCTACAAAGCATTGCAGTGCTTTCATAGAGAATACGCCACTGCTTTTGTAATACAAGAATGACATTTTTACATAGTTTTCTGCATCACCTTGACCCGTGGAGTTGAATTCTGTATAAAAGTTTGTGCTTTTAACAACAGCACTGACCTCGCACTAGACTTGGATGTAAGGAATGTGTGAGATATCAGATAAAATGAGCACGAAGTAAGCTGTGTTCCCTTCTTTGTTTCCTCTGTTGCGGAAATGTCAGTGACCTCTACCGGCCAGAGTTGAACTGCAGGGCAGCTCGCGATCACTGCTGTAACCCGCCGAAATGACAGTCAACCGTGTCGTCTAACTCCACTTTTCTAAAATGTTCTCGAGAACGATTTTAAAGTTTACCTTATAACTTTTTGCCTTATTGATCTAGTCTTAATAGTGCTTTATAGAATCCCTTCTACGAGTGTTGTTAATCTTTTTCTATCTCTGCACATTAATATGCCCATAATAACTAGTAAGCAGAGTATGATGAATTCTTAGAACATAACCTCAAATTTTACAGCGGAAAATGACGGCATGTATAAGAAAGAAGTAGGTATACAAATCTGGCGTGATTGCACACATTACGTCTTTTACAGGCTCACCAATATGTGTCCTGTGTAACGATCCAGCAGAAATGAACGAAGACCACTTGAAGACCCGTGAAGCATTAAGATCAGAAGAAACTACAGTTCAAAAGTATTGGAAAGCACGAATGCTAATGGCTTCATTGCCAGATGCAAGGCACTAGAAAACAATATCTTTTACAGGCTGTTGGTACAAATACTTTTAGTATAGTGTATTTAAGTTGGGCATGTTCCAAGTATGCGATATGAAGATTCCCTGCCCACCTCTGTAGCGTGGTGGTTGCGTGTCTGCTTCACGTCCAAGAGGTCGCGAGTTCGAATCTCGCTTAGGGTTATTCGGATAAGGTTTTTACTGAGGTTTTCCCTTATTCTGAGAAGATAAATGTTGGGTAACTTAAAGCTCTATGGACCTCCGGCACATTTGAGTATAATTTCAGCCGTTTCATTCATTTACGTCCGATATGGCACTACGTTAGAGGACGTTAATAAAAATAATAAATAAAATAAAATGGTATCTCACTCCGAACTATTCTTTACATGGAAAAGTTTCGAAAATGTTTATTTACTTGAAAACTTCTCTAATGATTTTCATTAAAATCCCATATGTTTAGGATATTTTCATGAGAAATCAGATATATATTTTGAGTTTAGTGGAAATGTCCTCTGAAATTCTTTTCATTCTGAATGATTTTTGTATTACTCGCAAACCACAGATGGACACGGTGGCGGCTATTCAAATGAAGCAGGTGAAGAGGTTTTCATCAGAATATAGCAGTATTCCATTTTTGTTAATGTTGGCATTATTACTGCCGTTCTAACAGTTTAGTTACAAATTTCAACTGTGACCAACCCTTCTTTTGTTTGGAACTTACAGCCAGGCACTCGGCCGGGGAAATTGGTGGGAGCGCGCCCTCAGAGCAGTTGTAAGGCCAAGTGAAGCAGTCAGATGTATGGCTGGAAGAAACTGCTGCACTAAACGTCACGAAACGATGTAGCATGGGAAATGCACATGTTTCAGGCAGACAAGAAATATTTTCACTTGGGTAGAGGGGATGGTTCCTGTTTTCGCGCGCTTAGAAGATAGTGGTCGTTTACCTCGAGGAAGAGCTGGTGGTAAACTTAAACGTGGTGTTTTACATAACTTTGAACGGTATAATTTACGAGTTTACTAGACTCCAGTGTTTGTAATTTATTTAAATTACGGAATATAAGTGTTTTCTTATGAATCCATGAACGATATAGTTTGCAACTTGTTAGAAACCCCTTTTTCGAAGTGAAAAGGTGAACACAAGAAAGATGTTTTAAACTTTGGGCGACCCATTCAAAGAGAAAATAAGAAAATAGGGAAGTCTTACATCATTAAATTCCGTAGCTCTTGGTTCGATAACTATTCTTGGTTCTGCAGTAGCTGTAGTTTACAATCGCTATTCTGTTGGCCTTGTTTATTTTTTAGCAACAAAAATAACGTGGAGGGATTCATAGATTTCATTAGTATAACCCGTTCCCCTCACAAGCACAATGATTCGGCGGAACATTTAAAATGTAAATTACAATTAAAACACTTTTGAAAAAAACCGAAATACAATAGCTGACCTCTTCAAGAAACAGCAGACTTTTGCATGTGCGTTTCAATGAGAACGTGAGATTAAATAGGCTTTTCCTGCAGTTGATCATTAAAGCAAGATTGTATTTAGGTAAACAAGAGCTTGCATTCAGAGGTCATGATGAGAGTGCGTGTTCTCTTCTTTTTAACTATGAACGTGTCCACCAACATCTTTTACTTCTAATACATCTTTTCTTCCTAAAGAGACTGGTAGGATATATCCCAAATCTATACTTAATATACCAATCGCTAAATTAATATTTTCGTCCATCATGTTTATTTCTCACGCTTCCTACGTGAACTGTCATTTGTATAGGACTAAAATGAATCACAGTGTGACAGACACTGTTTCTTTTGTGTGCAGTTCTCATTAGATACAAAACGTTTGGTGAAAAATGCTGGACCGTGGGACACCGGCTTTGCATTGTATTTTCAACATGTTTAAATGAACTTGTTCACCTAGTTTGTAAGGCACGAGCCGCCACTGGATAGACAAAATCTTACTGCGCACAAAATGTCCAGTAAATCTCTTGGGGTTTTCTGGTGGTCACGCAAAAAACACGGAATTCAAAGCGATGACATAGAGACACTTCTTTTTTTTCCTATTCCCCTCCCCTTATGTAGGACTTACACCCCTAGGACTTACAAGCCAGTGCCTAGGGACAGACGCCTGTCAGGGAACACATGAACCTATGTACCAGACAGAGTGAAGTGGTCAGTATGAGAGTAAGGAAGTGATTACCCTCCCCTTATGTAGGACTTACAAGCCAGTGCCTAGGGACAGACGCCTGTCGGGGAGCACAGGAACCTATGTACCAGACAGAGTGAAGTGGTCAGTATGAGAGTGAGGAAGTGATTATCCTCCCCTTATGTAGGACTTACAAGCCAGTGTCTAGGGTCAGACGTCTGTCAGGGAACACAGGAACCTATGTACCAGACAGAGTGAAGTGGTCAGTATGAGAGTAAGGAAGTGATTACCCTCCCCTTATGTAGGACTTACAAGCCAGTGCCTAGGGACAGACGCCTGTCGGGGAGCACAGGAACCTATGTACCAGACAGAGTGAAGTGGTCAGTATGAGAGTGAGGAAGTGATTATCCTCCCCTTATGTAGGACTTACAAGCCAGTGTCTAGGGTCAGACGTCTGTCAGGGAACACAGGAACCTATGTACCAGACAGAGTGAAGTGGTCAGTATGAGAGTAAGGAAGTGATTACCCTCCCCTTATGTAGGACTTACAAGCCAGTGCCTAGGGACAGACGCCTGTCGGGGAGCACAGGAACCTATGTACCAGACAGAGTGAAGTGGTCAGTATGAGAGTGAGGAAGTGATTATCCTCCCCTTATGTAGGACTTACAAGCCAGTGTCTAGGGTCAGACGTCTGTCAGGGAACACAGGAACCTATGTACCAGACAGAGTGAAGTGGTCAGTATGAGAGTGAGGAAGTGATTACCCTCCCCTTATGTAGGACTTACAAGTCAGTGTCTAGAGTCAGACGTCTGTCAGGGAACACAGGAACCTATGTACCAGACAGAGTGAAGTGGTCAGTATGAGAGTGAGGAAGTGATTACCCTCCCCTTATGTAGGATTTACAAGTCAGTGTCTAGGGTCAGACGTCTGTCGGGGAACACAGGAACCTATGTACCAGACAGAGTGAAGTGGTCAGTATGAGAGTGAGGAAGTGATTACCCTCCCCTTATGTAGGACTTACAAGCCAGTGTCTAGAGTCAGACGTCTGTCAGGGAACACAGGAACCTATGTACCAGACAGAGTGAAGTGGTCAGTATGAGAGTGAGGAAGTGATTACCCTCCCCTTATGTAGGACTTACAAGTCAGTGTCTAGATTCAGACGTCTGTCAGGGAACACAGGAACCTATGTACCAGACAGAGTGAAGTGGTCAGTATGAGAGTGAGGAAGTGATTATCCTCCCCTTATGTAGGACTTACAAGCCAGTGTCTAGGGTCAGACGTCTGTCAGGGAACACAGGAACCTATGTACCAGACAGAGTGAAGTGGTCAGTATGAGATTGAGGAAGTGATTATCCTCCCCTTATGTAGGACTTACAAGCCAGTGTCTAGGGTCAGATGCCTGTCAGGGAACACAGGAACCTATGTACCAGACAGAGTGAAGTGGTCAGTATGAGAGTGAGGAAGTGATTACCTTCCCCTTATGTAGGACTTACAAGTCAGTGTCTAGAGTCAGACGTCTGTCAGGGAACACAGGAACCTATGTACCAGACAGAGTGAAGTGGTCAGTATGAGAGTGAGGAAGTGATTACCCTCCCCTTATTTAGGACTTGCAAGTCAGTGTCTAGGGACAGACGCCTGTCAGGGAACACAGGAACCTATGTACCAGACAGAGTGAAGTGGTCAGTATGAGAGTGAGGAAGTGATTACCCTCCCCTTATGTAGGACTTACAAGCCAGTGTTTAGAGTCAGACGTCTGTCAGGGAACACAGGAACCTATGTACCGGACAGAGTGAACTGGTCAGTATGAGAGTGAGGAAGTGATTACGCTCCCCTTATGTAGGACTTACAAGCCAGTGTCTAGAGTCAGACGTCTGTCGGGTAACACAGGAACCTATGTACCGGACAGAGTGAACTGGTCAGTATGAGAGTGAGGAAGTGATTACGCTCCCCTTATGTAGGACTTACAAGTCAGTGTCTAGAGTCAGACGTCTGTCAGGGAACACAGGAACCTATGTACCAGACAGAGTGAAGTGGTCAGTATGAGAGTGAGGAAGTGATTACCCTTCCCTTATGTAGGACTTACAAGCCAGTGTCTAGGGTCAGACGTCTGTCAGGGAACACAGGAACCTATGTACCAGACAGAGTGAAGTGGTCAGTATGAGAGTAAGGGATTACCCTCCCCTTATGTAGGACTTACAAGCCAGTGTCTAGGGTCAGACGTCTGTCAGGGAACACAGGAACCTATGTACCAGACAGAGTGAAGTGGTCAGTATGAGAGTGAGGAAGTGATTACCCTCCCCTTATGTAGGACTTACAAGTCAGTGTCTAGAGTCAGACGTCTGTCAGGGAACACAGGAACCTATGTACCAGACAGAGGGAAGACCTGGAAGTGGGTGGTTAGCCAAGCGCCAGGTATGAGAGTGAGGGTGAGGATGTCATGAAATGCAGGCGAAATGGGTTAATGCAAAGGTGATGGAGCAATTGGTGGCGGGGGAAACCGGAGAACCAGCCCTGACGCCTCTCCGTCCAACACGAATACTACATGCGGTTCCTGGGATCCCTGGTGGTTGGCGAACGGTCAGACCGCTCGGCTACGGCGCCGCCTGCATACCGACACGCGTTTTAAAAGTCTAGCACTTCAATTTATTGCATTCTCCTTATGCTTACCAGCAAAGAAGTAACCAAAGTTTATATCTATTGAACTAGAAAGTATACATCACATTTTATGTTTTTGTTTTGTTTTATTTATTTTTTTTTTTATTTATTTTTTTTTTTCTTCTTCAAGTGAGGGCAATATTTCTGGAATAAATACTGGGCTTTCAAAATACAGCTTAAGACTGAGCAATTGTATTAGCATTGGTGAAGGAATGAATATGAAGTGACGTACGTAAAAGGGTAGATGACAGATGACGGTCGAATGAGACGTTTGCCTGTGAAGCAGCTGAGCTGAGACACCTATGTTCTTGTGGTCGACCTCTGGTATAGAATTTCGTTGGCTGGCAGACAGCAGTCAAAGAGCTTATGTTGCCTGAGCTGCCAACAATGACTTCATAGATGGTCTTATGTTAGTTTACAAAAAGCCAATTTATAGAAATTAGAATTAATTTAATTGAAATGCTTATGAAAGATTTGTTGATATTTTTGGCAGCAAATGGATCATGGTGGTTTCTGTACTAAAAATAGCATCAGACTGTCGCTTTAGGCTTGTGTGTTCTTATACCTGCAAGGAAATGTGTGATTAATGAAGGTTTATCTCTATTATCACGAAGCAGATAAAAGAATGCGCTTTCGTAAGAATAGATAGTAAAGGAAGTATTGCATTCGACCTAAAACTTCTATATCAATTTTTCAATGTAAATACACGTTTTGAGCTCCCTGAAACAAAAAAAGGAAGGAAAAAAACAAAAAAACGTAGTTTAGAAAAATGTGTATGCGTCCATGAGTCTGTAAACAGCAAGTATAACTAAAAAAGAAAGGTCGGTCAAATACCAAACTTGGTCCTGTTTAAGTTGAGCGTCTCTACAAGATGTTAAAGAAAATCTACATACCCAAAAGCAGCCTTTGCATAGAAAAGTGTTGGTTACTTGTGATTTTGTCAGCACCCTAGAGGTGGGGTAGGCCTTGGCCCGGAATTTTCTGGGAACGGCTTGTGAAGTCTTCATTCTGGATGACTTTTGTACAGCTGGTAAACCGTAAGAGGCACACAAAATCTTACTGCATAAAAGATGTAATGCTGGTTAAATCAAATCATGGTGCTATTCACCATTTCAGAGATATTCTTTACTGCAGGATTAAATTGTCAAATAATTTGTGTTTCAACTGCAAAATCGCTGTTTATTTTTTCTAGTGACCATACACAGAAAATGGTATGTCAAAGCCATTACAAAGCAACCAACAGTTAAAAGATTTGACTATCACTTTAAAGCGTACTGTATTCTTCTATTCTCCTTGCACCTGTAAGAAAATTGTAATAAAGCTTTATCTACAAACTTTATCTCGACTAACAGGAAGTAGAGGAATAAGCGTCTGTAAGACTAGTTTGTACAAGAATGGGTAGAGAAAGTGATTTGAGTACAAGGAATCAGACTTTTTTCTCACCAATTACCTACTCGACGAGTTGATTCCAAGATTAATAGCATATATCACAAGTACTTGGTAAACAAGTCACACTAGCCCAGTCGGTAGAGCAGCTGCCTGCTGTGCAAGGTGTCCCGGGTTCGATTCTGGGCTGGGAGGGTAGGAATTATTCTTTCATTAGGACTATTCCCCATTCACCATAGAGTCTGGAGGTATGAACGTGTGCGTGAATCCAAAGTTAATAAACACCATTGCTGTTCCAAGAGGTTAAAAGCCGCCTATATGACCTTCGATGTTAAAGGCGGCATATAAATGGAACATTTAGGAAATCACACTATAAGAGGTGGAATTAGGACTGAAAAATGCAATACCTTAGCCAGGATTTGAACCACGGATCTTCCGCTAATTTTTGAGTCCTGATTCCAGCTCTTAAACTTTGTCCACATACGGCTTGTGTGTTTAAAAACACCTGCAGTAAGCCTGTTGGCATAAATAAATAATAATCGCACTATTTCTATTTGTTTAACTATTACATCCCTCTCGAGGAGACTGCCTCAAGGACAAAGTATACAAAAACATTATGTTGGATGAACATGTACAAAGGTGGTGTACATTTTACACTGTAAAAGATAAGTAATAAATAAAAGAAAATAATAACTTTACTAACAATAATAATTCTAAGAAAGTCAAAATGAATATATGTACATATAAGGTAATTAGATTAAAATATATAAAAATACAACAGGAAAGTGGGGAAACCCCCTAAAGCTTATATAAATGATTTGTTAAAATGGCTACGGAGCCCCGTATTGTACTGTCGAGTAGCCGTGTCCTGTTCAGTCCTATAGGGAAGGGAAGTCCACAGCTGGACTTGTGTGCCTCGAGCCCCAACACAAAGCGAACGCACCTAACACACAGTAACCATATCCGAGAGTGTATGCAGAAATACACAGATCACATCTCTGAGTTGCAACAAACGACATTTGTTTTTGTTTGTGGTACAAAGGTTAGTTTTATTTGTGTAGGCAGGCAGGCAGGCATGTTACGAGCGACACTTTGACCGCAATGTTGGTGATGTTCTCGAGTTGCAAGCGGTACCAAGGTGGTATCCAGTGGCGCTGAACACCCTCTCTGGGCCTCCTTGTACAAGTCACTTTCCTCCGTACAGCGTCTATACACTGAAAATCAAAAAGGATTACTTTTAAAAAATGTAAATATTCACCTTTAACATCAGTACAATATTGTAACCAGTCCAAGCAACGATGTCACTCTTCCTGAGTCACTCCAGAAACCACTACTTCATCTGATCACGAATAAGTGATCCCACTGAATCTTTAATTTTTGGAAACAAAACAAACAACAAAGTACCAGGTCAGAGTTGTATGACCTTCAGGTCATCCAGATACACCATTGTTAGTTCTGCTGCATGCGACGATGCCTTGTCATAACGTACAATTATTTTTCAAAAGAAAATGTGTGGGAGTAGTACTCCAGGTTCCGAATGAATTTGCATTAAGTGCGAACACACACACGCGCGCACACACACGTACGAACACAAACACACGCGCGCGAACGAACACACGCACACACGCACGAACACACACACACGCACGAACACACACACACGTACGAACACACACGCACGAACACACACGCGCACACACACGTACGAACACACACACGCGCGCGAACGAACATACACGAACACACACACGTACGAACACACGCACGAACACACACGCACGAACACACACACGTACGAACACACACGCACGAACACACACGCACGAACACACACACGTACACGCACGAACACACACGTACGAACACACACACACGCATGAACACACACACGTACGAACACACACACGCACGAAAACACACACGCACGAACACACACACACACGCACGAACACACACACGCACGAACACACACGTACGAACACACACACATGCACGAACACACACACACGTACGAACACACGCACACGCACGCACACTACAATTTAGCAAAGGCCAACTGTAACACATTTACCCCATTATAGCGCTTTCTATAGTTACTTTTAGTGACATTCCGTCTGTTCAGTTGGCATCAATACCAGCAACTGACAGGGTGCAGAGAAATAAATTATGGAAAATTTTGGAAGAAAATAAACCACCATCTAATTTGATTAATTGTATTACACCACTATATACTAGAACAGTAAAAATCAATATGGAAAGGGTGTATGTCAATAAAGGTCTAAGACAATGGTGCGGATTGTAACCAATATTGTTTGATCTATGTTTAGATAAAATAATTGAATATGCTGTTAAATAAAGTTGTTAAAAAAGACTGGAGAACAAACTATAAACTAAGACACCATAGCGTTTGCAGATAATCCAATACTGCTTGCTGAAAATAAAATAGAATTACAGAAAGCAAACATTTAAATGAAATAGAACAAAAATATAATATGAAAGTTTCTGGGGGGGAAAAACGAAAGCATTGGCAACGGTAGGAAGATAAAAAAGAAATAAAATAGCTATGGACGACGATATTATAGAGCAAGTATCAGCTTTTAAATGCTTAGGCTCAAAAATATCAATTTGGAATACAAAAGCAGATATTGAGGAAACATAGAAATCTATAACAAACTAAACTTCGGCAAACGAATGAGAAGAGAAATGAAACAAAGACTACATAATATCGTGTCAAAACCAGCACTAAAGTATGCTTGCGAAACTTGGGTTCTGGAAACCAGAGAAAAGGCTAGAGTAGAAGCAGCTCTAATGAGATTTCTATGACTATGGTTGGGAGTAAGGCGGAATGAGGAATACCGATATAAGAGCACAACTCAAGTAACATGGTATACCTGAGGTGATTCAACATTATCAGGAGTGGAAAGACCATGTTTTAAGCATACCCCTAAGGCAAGCCTTTTTTTATCAACATTCTGCAATTGAGAAGATGGGACTACGCCGTGGCCGTGCGGTTAGAGCGTTCGCCTACAACCTAGGCGGCCCTGGTTCGATCCCAGGGGCCCGCATGTGGTATAGGTGGTGGACGAACCGGAGGCTGGGCGTGTTTATTCCGGGTTCTCCGCCACTCAATCCACCAATTACTCCATCATCACCTTTCCAATCGTTGATTTCGCCTGCATTTCATATCATCCTCACCATCATACCTGGTGCTGGGCTAACCACCCGCTTCCAGGTTTTCATTCTGTGCGGTACATAGGTTCCTGTGCTCCCCGACAGACGTCTGACCCTAGACACTGACTTGTAAGTCCTACATAAGGGGAGGGTAATCACTTCCTCACTCTCATACTGACCACTTCACTCTGTCTGGTACATAGGTTCCTGTGTTCCCCGACAGACGTCTGACCCTAGACACTGACTTGTAAGTCCTACATAAGGGGAGGGTAATCACTTCCTCACTCTCATACTGACCACTTCACTCTGTCTGGTACATAGGTTCCTGTGTTCCCCGACAGACGTCTGACCCTAGACACTGACTTGTAAGTCCTACATAAGGGGAGGGTAATCACTTCCTCACTCTCATACTGACCACTTCACTCTGTCTGGTACATAGGTTCCTGTGTTCCCCGACAGACGTCTGACCCTAGACACTGACTTGTAAGTCCTACATAAGGGGAGGGTAATCACTTCCTCACTCTCATACTGACCACTTCACTCTGTCTGGTACATAGGTTCCTGTGTTCCCCGACAGACGTCTGACCCTAGACACTGGCTTGTAAGTCCTACATAAGGGGAGGGTAATCACTTCCTCACTCTCATACTGACCACTTCACTCTGTCCGGTACATAGGTTCCTGTGTTCCCTGACAGAAGTCTGACCCTAGACACTGGCTTGTAAGTCCTACATAAGGGGAGGGTAATCACTTCCTCACTCTCATACTGACCACTTCACTCTGTCTGGTACATAGGTTCCTGTGTTCCCTGACAGACGTCTGACTCTAGACACTGGCTTGTAAGTCCTACATAAGGGGAGGGTAATCACTTCCTCACTCTCATACTGACCACTTCACTCTGTCTGGTACATAGGTTCCTGTGTTCCCTGACAGGCGTCTGACCCTAGACACTGACTTGTAAGTTCTACATAAGGGGAGGGTAATCACTTACTCACTCTCATACTGACCACTTCACTCTGTCTGGTACATAGGTTCCTGTGCTCCCCGACAGACGTCTGACCCTAGACACTGACTTGTAAGTCCTACATAAGGGGAGGGTAATCACTTCCTCACTCTCATACTGACCACTTCACTCTGTCTGGTACATAGGTTCCTGTGCTCCCCGACAGACGTCTGACCCTAGACACTGACTTGTAAGTCCTACATAAGGGGAGGGTAATCACTTCCTCACTCTCATACTGACCACTTCACTCTGTCTGGTACATAGGTTCCTGTGTTCCCTGACAGACGTCTGACTCTAGACACTGGCTTGTAAGTCCTACATAAGGGGAGGGTAATCACTTCCTCACTCTCATACTGACCACTTCACTCTGTCTGGTACATAGGTTCCTGTGTTCCCTGACAGACGTCTGACCCTAGACACTGACTTGTAAGTTCTACATAAGGGGAGGGTAATCACTTCCTCACTCTCATACTGACCACTTCACTCTGTCTGGTACATAGGTTCCTGTGCTCCCCGACAGACGTCTGACCCTAGACACTGACTTGTAAGTCCTACATAAGGGGAGGGTAATCACTTCCTCACTCTCATACTGACCACTTCACTCTGTCTGGTACATAGGTTCCTGTGCTCCCCGACAGACGTCTGACTCTAGACACTGACTTGTAAGTCCTACATAAGGGGAGGGTAATCACTTCCTCACTCTCATACTGACCACTTCACTCTGTCTGGTACATAGGTTCCTGTGTTCCCTGACAGACGTCTGACTCTAGACACTGGCTTGTAAGTTCTACATAAGGGGAGGGTAATCACTTCCTCACTCTCATACTGACCACTTCACTCTGTCTGGTACATAGGTTCCTGTGTTCCCAGACAGACGTCTGACTCTAGACACTGGCTTGTAAGTCCTACATAAGGGGAGGGTAATCACTTCCTCACTCTCATACTGACCACTTCACTCTGTCTGGTACATAGGTTCCTGTGTTCCCTGACAGACGTCTGACTCTAGGCTTGTAAGTCCTACATAAGGGGAGGGTAATCACTTCCTCACTCTCATACTGACCACTTCACTCTGTCTGGTACATAGGTTCCTGTGTTCCCTGACAGACGTCTGACTCTAGGCTTGTAAGTCCTACATAAGGGGAGGGTAATCACTTCCTCACTCTCATACTGACCACTTCACTCTGTCTGGTACATAGGTTCCTGTGTTCCCTGACAGACGTCTGACCCTAGACACTGGCTTGTAAGTCCTACATAAGGGGAGGGTAATCACTTCCTCACTCTCATACTGACCACTTCACTGTGTCTGGTACATAGGTTCCTGTGTTCCCTGACAGACGTCTGACTCTAGACACTGGCTTGTAAGTTCTACATAAGGGGAGCGTAATCACTTCCATGTTTTAAGGATACCCCTAAGGCAAGCCTTTTTTTATCAACATTCTGCAATTGAGAAGATGGGACTACGCCGCGGCCGTGCGGTTAGAGCGTTCGCCTACAACCTAGGCGGCCCTGGTTCGATCCCAGGGGCCCGCATGTGGTATAGGTGGTGGACGAACCGGCGGCTGGGCGGGTTTATTCCGGGTTCTCCGCCACTCAATCCACCAATTACTCCATCATCGCCTTTCCAATCGTTGATTTCGCCTGCATTTCATATCATCCTCACCATCATACCTGGTGCTGGGCTAACCACCCGCTGGCGTCTGACCCTAGACACTGACTTGTAAGTTCATAAGGGGAGCGTAATCACTTCCTCACTCTCATACTGACCACTTCACTCTGTCTGGTACATAGGTTCCTGTGCTCCCCGACAGACGTCTGACCCTAGACACTGGCTTGTAAGTCCTACATAAGGGGAGCGTAATCACTTCCTCACTCTCATACTGACCACTTCACTCTGTCTGGTACATAGGTTCCTGTGCTCCCCGACAGGCGTCTGACCCTAGACACTGGCTTGTAAGTCCTACATAAGGGGAGAGTAATCACTTCCTCACTCTCATACTGACCACTTCACTCTCTCTGGTACATAGGTTCCTGTGTTCCCCGACAGGCGTCTGACACTAGACACTGACTTGTAAGTTCTACATAAGGGGAGGGTAATCACTTCCTCACTCTCATACTGACCACTTCACTCTGTCTGGTACATAGGTTCCTGTGTTCCCTGACAGAGGTCTGACCCTAGACACTGACTTGTAAGTTCTACATAAGGGGAGGGTAATCACTTCCTCACTCTCATACTGACCACTTCACTCTGTCTGGTACATAGGTTCCTGTGTTCCCTGACAGAGGTCTGACCCTAGACACTGACTTGTAAGTTCTACATAAGGGGAGGGTAATCACTTCCTCACTCTCATACTGACCACTTCACTCTGTCTGGTACATAGGTTCCTGTGTTCCCTGACAGAGGTCTGACCCTAGACACTGACTTGTAAGTTCTACATAAGGGGAGGGTAATCACTTCCTCACTCTCATACTGACCACTTCACTCTGTCTGGTACATAGGTTCCTGTGTTCCCTGACAGGCGTCTGACTCTAGACACTGTCTTGTAAGTCCTACATAAGGGGAGGGTAATCACTTCCTCACTCTCATACTGACCACTTCACTCTGTCTGGTACATAGGTTCCTGTGTTCCCTGACAGGCGTCTGACTCTAGACACTGTCTTGTAAGTCCTACATAAGGGGAGGGTAATCACTTCCTCACTCTCATACTGACCACTTCACTCTGTCTGGTACATAGGTTCCTGTGTTCCCTGACAGACGTCTGACTCTAGACACTGTCTTGTAAGTCCTACATAAGGGGAGGACAATCAAGGAGAGAAAGAAAGAAGGAATTGAGAAGTTGAGGTGACCAATTTCCTTAGACTAGGAACAGGTCTTTGGTCTGAACCTTGTTGAGTGAGTGACGGAGTGTGTTGGGTTTAAGGGTCCGTCTGAACCTTGTTGAGAAGAAGAAGAAGAAGAAGAAGAAGAAGAAGAAGAAGAAGAAGAAGAAGAAGAAGAAGAAGAAGAAGAAGAAAAGAAGAAGAAGACGAAGAAAATAGCAACTGTTCCTAGGAGATACCGCAGGTGATTGGTGTTAACTGTATTTGTTAAGTTGGCTATACAGATATTATCTTGGAGGTAGGTAGATAAACTGTTGGGTGTAAATTGTGCTGATTCGGTTGTTATATACTCACGTAACGTGCATGTGAGTATAAAGTATTGTATCTGTACCTGAAATAAGTGTTTGATGCTTCATTATTGTCAGTTTTACAACACAGTTGGTATTAGTAAATACAGTACGATATTGTTTATTTATGCCAACAAACTTACCATCTGAAGGTTGTTTAATCCTGGGACATAAAGTACTTACAATAGTAAGTCACCATTGGGGTAATTTGTCTCTGATGTGAGACTGTCTTTGTGGTTTACCAGGAGAAATACGAACTGGTTGAGAATTTAATGCCATTCTGGCAGTTTGTCACAATAGCTCAGTGGTAGAGCAGCCGCCCGGTCTGTGGTTCAAACCCCAGTTGTGGCATTGAATTTTTAAGTTCCAGTTCTACTTTTCAAACAGTACGATATATTTAACCTGGAAAGATTTGTTTATAAATGAGTTTTGTAAAGTAGGTTTTATGGAATAGTTTAATACTAGTATATCCTACGTATGTATATATTTTGGCTGCGACGCCTATAAGTGTGCATGAACGGGGTAACAGGATGTTGTGTAATATTGTATGTATTTTCCTTCTGCAAATCATGTTTCTTCTGAATTTGCTTTATAAGGTGGTTATCAAACTTTTACCGCCAAAATATTAGTGTAATGACCCAGGAAACTAGCGGATTTCGTTTAGGTTGGCACTATCATTCCCGCATGCGCAGTATGCACGTTTTCTACATACATACATATCTTCACGCACTATTTTTGCTATAAGAGAAAGGCTTCTAAAAGAGTGATGCTTGGTGAGCCAGATGACATCGCTGTGGTTTATCTATTCCTTAAACGTTTGTTACCCTGTTACTCTACCCGATTTTCTTTTTACCATTACTAAATTGGGCCAAAATAGTAAAGAATGACCTATTTGTTTCTTCTAATGTCAGTGCCGAATTTGAAAGTCAGTAGGTGTGTAGAACAGTTTGTGGTAGAGTTATGCATGGCGAAACTTTTTGTTTTATACGGTACATAAAGTTAAAGACAAGAGCTGTGTATTTTGGATGCATATCGGTAATTAGAAACCGAAATTTGAGGGTTTTACTGCACGCCAGATGTTTGAAGCCAAACAAGTTGCATCTCGAGATATGAGTCATTCAACTGTTTCCTTCCCGTCATGCAACTCTCGCTAGCTAGCAAGTAAACCGAACCAAGAAGGCAGTGCATGACCAGCTGTCGTACGCTGTGGGTGTTACAATGAAGGAACCGCTTAGTGTACATAACAGTCAAAATGGGTAAGATCTCTTTGTCACATTTAACAATAACATGCACAAGTGTCAAGGTTTTATTTTTACTTTCTCTGCTATGTATAGTAAATAGGGGAACTATTGTATTCCACAATAAAGTTTGAAGTCGAAATTTTACCGTAAATATGTTTTGTGGTTTCCGAGAAAGAAAAAATGAAAGAACGTTTTTAGAAAAATTTCCGCGCGCGTATGAGTTAACAGCATAACTCAACAATGAAGACTTATCTAAGTACCACACTTGGTATTTAAATCCAGTCTTCCAAAGATACTACACGATTTTCAAAAAAATCCCCCGCCCCAAATATTGTTTACATGGAAAATTTTTCGAGAGTACCTATTGATTTTTTCAAAAATTGCTCTAACGATTTTAATTAAAATAACATGTTTAAACTATTTTCATAACAAAGGAAATGTATTTATTGAGTTTTCTGGGAATAGTCTTTGAAGTCCTCTTCATTTGTATAACTGGTAAACTGTAAGGGATAGACGAAATCTGAACATTAAACATTTGTATATCTCATCAATGCACAAAGTTATTTATGTAGTGTTATTTATATAATTTTTGTGTTAGCGATTTTCAAGATATTCCTTGCTATTTTGTTTTGAATTTTCCAGCACTTGGGCTTTTCTCATCTAGGAAGTTGCTATTCTTTTTTTCCCTCGTGGTTATGCAAAGAGAATGGAATTCTAGTCATCACATCACAGCTCTTAAAAGTCTACTGTGTTTTCCTGGTCCCCTTGTACCTACAAGAAAATTAGCAATAAGATAATTTGTACAATTGTTCATCTCTATTAACATGAAGTAGATATGGAAGAAGAGTTTGTAAGAATAGTTACTACAAGAGTAGAAGAAAGCTATCTGCACATAACACATTAATTTTTTTTTTATTTGCTAAGGAAGTTAAAACGAGATTAGAGAAGAGAAAGGTTTTATTACTTTTCCTGTTTATTTCGTTCTCTTTTCTTTATTTATTTATAGGTGGTTTATTTAAGAAACCAAGCACATTGTAACTATAACAACGCCATATTTAGAAATGTCAAAGTATGGATTAGCAAAAAAAATTCTACAGAATAAAAAAGATTTGACAGCAAAGTGCGCCTCGTTGAAATTCGATTCAAAAGGAGCTATAATAGTTTGAAGTTGTTTCAAAATCATTCTGTATGTTTACATCTATTTATATAAAGATTAGAGTACTTGTGACTGATGAACATGAATCTCAGAATATGATATACTTTTATGGAGGTTTTTATTGTTGGCAGTCAAGTCTTGACGTTAGAACACCTGTAGCTATGTTCCATCCAACTTTCCCCGTATCTTGTCACGTGACTCTGGCCGCTGCGATACAACATTTCCTTATTCAACATGATCGGTGATGGTAATACGTATATTCAAGGATAATAGTCAGATATACATTTTCATAACGTTATGAATTAAGTAGGTGTATTATATATTGGAATTAATATATCTGTAGTGTATGTATGTATGTAGTGTGTTATCAACAAATACATGAGAGAATCGCTGGGTTTAAACCTGCCTCTGTCATGAGCATGCATCTATCATGGCAGATTGCCTTTATCGCCTGACTGCATTGCACCCCCTACATATTGTAGGCATATGTTTAAATGTAGAGTAGAAATCTCATATATAACATGTTTATTGCACTCATATAACTATAGAATTTGAATTTCTTTCCTTTTTTTTTTTTCCGTTATCCCAACAAAAGATTAAGGTTTTATAAAGGTGTTGCAAGTGGAAACCACACATAACCTACTCTCCTGTGTTCTGGAACTGAAACCTTAAAATACATATTATAAACTGTTTTTTAAAATGTATTTGTACGGTTCTTCACATTGGCAATAAAGAGTCTTAACACGTAAGAACACGAGTATTAACAATTAGCACAACATATACATACAGTGAAGTGGTGACTCTCAGTAGATGTTTAACTATTTCTTTGTTTAATAAATTCCCACATGAAGCCCTAAATTAAAGCTAAAATTAGGCACGTGTTAATGTTTAATTCTTTGTATGACATGAGAGAGTATTTTGCATCCTCCGTAAATGTGTTGCTTGTTGTCTAACTCCTCCCTGCGTGTATTACAAATCTTGCAGTGCGGCAGGTAGTAAACAGATACCCATCCATGCGTTGCGACGGCATTAACGTGGCAGACTGTACATTAGCCAATTAGAGTAAAGGGGAAAGAAAAGCAGTGCTGAGGAAGACACGGCACCGAGTAAACTTATAATGAAGAGAATGTAGCTACATAAATAAAACTGTAAAACATGCCCAAATAACACTTTTAATTTAATTTAATTAAATAAATAGTAATTTGGGGATTCTCCCGAAAAATTGATATTCACTGGCCTCCTCAAATAAAACTTTTAAACCATATCATGTGTGTGCGTTCAAATTACTTTCCTTACCCACTCTTCTACAAAAAACTTACAAAAACATTTCTTATATCCATTTGATGTTACTCGACATAAATGTTTACGCAAGTAATTACCCACTTTAATAACGCATTTCATTGTAAGGTACAAGAGGGATAGAGGAATCTCTAGTGATCGTCAAATGTTTACACAGCAGGCTTTGGCAGTCCACTCTCTTTGGGTGACATCATCAGAAACAAAAGACTATGACTTAGCTTTCCAAAATAACCATGTGAATATATTAAAAATGATTAATGCAACGATTAATAAATATGAGCTAGTTTAACTCATAGTTTTGTTTAGTAAGTTTTTGTTATTCCTTTCGGTTTAGTACGAATTATACAAAAGTAATTAAAATGATCGGGACTTAAGAGACTGTTCATCAAATTTCTAAGTATAAATTTGATTTGTAAGCAGATGTCACTGTATGTACTTTGGTACAAATCATTTTTCGTTTTTGGGAAATTCAACAATGATAATTGTTTCATTCAAAGTATAGTTTGCGGTTTGGAAATGTTCTTGAAGATATTCATGTCGTATCGTTGGGACGCTTAACTTTAAATAGCAGGTTCGATACCCTACTTTTCGTTTTGTTGTGCGGTTAACAGATGCACAAATATTTTTTTAAACCCGTCTCTGTGGCGTGGTGATAGCGTGTGTGCTTCATATTCAGGAGGTCCCGAGTTCGAATCTAGGTTAGGATGACTTACGTGGATGAGCTTTTTTTTTTTTTCTCTGTGAAGTTTTCTCTTGTTCTGAGAAGACGGATACTCGCTAACTCTATGATCTATGGACCCGGTGATCATTTAAATAAAATGAAACATTTGTCGTTGATTTTATCCACGATATAAAATGACTAGAAAAAGTTATCATTTTATCTTGTTATTTATTGTTCCATTTAAAGATATCTATAACTGGAAAATTTGAAATTGTGAATTAATAATGCTGGATTTCTCAAAATGTCTACCAAATATGTAATGTAACGCAGACATGCTACAATTTAATCTATTTTACTCTAAAAGGTTAAAATGTTAATTAAATATCTTAAATGTTTGTTACGTCACTGAAAAGGTCCCTCGCGACAAAAAACGTTACATTTTGGTCTAATATTTTACCTCTAGGTTCAAAATAGATCTACTTTTTAAAACTACCCAAAGTTTTTCTACATCTTCAGTTTGGATTACAACAATTTTTAATCGTGTTTGGAGTAAAATTTGTGAATATGAGAAAAAGGGAGTCGAATAACCATGTGGATAGAGCAAATGCATTGATGAATTAAAATAAAGATGCGTCTGAAGGGAGAAGAGATATAGGACGTCCAGAAACAAGATGAAAAGATAGCCTTGCGTCTCCATCGGAATCTGCATGAAGAAAAAGAGGCATTAGCCTATGTGAAAGAAGAACAAGAAGAAAAGAAGAACATTAAAATATATGCTTAGATACATCTTACAGTAAAGGCTAGGCCAATTTTTGTTATGTGCCAGTACAGTAACTTTCATAAGTTCAATACAAAAACTGCTCCACAGGGAACATTTTACAAAAGAAAAAATGTTGAAAATAACTTAAGCGAGAAAACATTTGAATGTATAACTTACATTAAAATCCACGCGACATTTAAACATGCAGTAGGGCATTATCGTCTAGAGGTAAATTATGCATGTTTGTATTCACGGTTGTCTGAATTATTTTATGGAACCCCACCAGCCGGGAATCGAACCTGGGACCCCTAGCACAGCAGTGAGGTGCTAGCTTTATCATATGTGAAAGTGTAAGAAAGAGATGCATGAATATTCACTTAGCATTTGTTAATATTCATTATTTAACGCCTTCACTTGTTCTCTCGTCATTTAAATAATACCTGCTAGAACATATTGGATATAAGTTTCATTACAAAGGTACATAAAGTCAAGCTACACGAGAGCGCTTTTTGTTGCTGCGTTGTGCCATAGGATGTTTAACATTTTATATACGTACGTACGTCAGTGGAATTTCCGCAGATTACCCATGAAGACTTCTTTGCTAAGAAAAAGTGCATAGTTATTAGCCACAGTCGAGTTGCAGATAATTGAAAAGTGCATTTAACTCATTTACAATCATTTGAATATGTACCACAGTGTGGAATAAACTCCTTTCTTCTCTGGGATGGTTAAAATGTTGCGTTTCTTTTAATGTAGACAAATCCTGTGTGACAGAATTAGATTTACTCTTTTGTGGTCTAGTTGCCTAGGCATAACTCCAATGGCGATGAACTGCGAAACAATACTCTCAGCTGATGACTATTCCACTCATAGCGCATTATCATATATTGTGTTGTGATATTTCCCTCTTCGAATTATTTTATCTATTCCCCCATTAGATAAGCGAGAGTCGGGCATATTTGGCATTTGAATGGTAGCTCCGGCGTCAAACTACAAATGTTATTGTAAATTGTTTACTTCTAAGTTACTATTAATATTAAATGAATTATTATTTCGTGGCCTCCTTGTATAGTGGGGGTGACGTCACACGGACCTTTCTCAACTTACACATACCGCACACCGGAAATGACGCACCTAGAAGTCTCGTCCAAGTCATCGACACTCCTTTCTTTCTGCCGCTTCGGTTGTTGACAGTCACGTGCACACAGCAGACGCGCGAGGCAGCCGCACGCCGGCACGGCATATGGTATGAAGTACCTTGGCCCCGTCCTTCCATTGTTGTGCCCGAGCCCGACGTCACTATTGAGTGTAAGTCTACGCTACAACTGTTTGAAGTGCGAGTACGTATAGAAATATGCGAAGAGCGTATCAAGCTCTGCCCTGAATTCTACATTACTGATCCAATTGAAGCAAAAATTAAATAAAAAGTAAAAACGCGTCGTAATTGTTACTTCCCGCTGGAAATATGTCAATGCTACATTTCTTTCAGCTAACCTTGGATTTGGAAATATTTCTAACTGGCTTGTAGTTCTACCGATTTTAACCAAATTTGAAATGTCCACAGTTTGTTCAAATTCTGGTGTATAAAATCTCAACTCGAACAGACGGACGAAACGATGCTTACTGAGAGAATTCTGTGTTGAGCTAAATCGCTATTGCACATATTTCGGTATTTAAGATTTAGTACCTGGATGAGCGAGCTCGGCGCCCCCCCCCCTCCTCCCCCTTTTGTGAAATCTTGTTTTTTGGGAGAAGATACTTATTGAGATAAACCTGAAAAGCAAAACATTAACTAAATAAAAATGTTTGTCGCAATTGTTAAGTCATTTCCGATATAGAGATACATATAAATATTTCAGCCGTAAAATGTAATACGTTGTCAAACATATAGACGGGACGAGTTGTAGCTAGGTCAACTTTCTTACTGTATTCTTATAGCCCTGGAAGAGGACTTCAAAACGCTGGTCCATAAGAAGAGAAGGTTCACTTGCTCTGTAGAAGCGCGAATAATAAATGTAATTTTTTATGTAAAATCGCGTTTTTTCAGGAATGACATCACATTGCGACCAGCTTTAAAACATTTGACTATTACTTAGCGATGTGTATGACTGAAATTTTGAAATTCTGTAGTAATAATGCTGGCTTTTTACTTTCTCTACTACGTATAGTAACTAGAGGAAGTGTTGTCTTCCACTCAAATTCGATGTCGAGATTTCACCAGAAATATATTTTGAGGCCCCCCCCCCGAATCAAAAAAAAAAAAAAATAAATAAAAAAAATTTTTACAAAAACGTCCGTGTGTGTGTGTGTGTGTGTGTGTGTGTGTGTGTGTGTGTGTGTGTGTGTGTGTGTGTCTGTGGACAGCATAACTCAAAAACGAAAAGTCGGTTAAAAACCAAAGTTGGTATTTTAGTTTAATATCTTTCAAGGATGCCACACGAAGATTTTGAAGAAAATTTCTCCACACTAAACTACCATTTACATGGGACATTTTTCGAAAATTTTGATTTTCTGGAAAATGGCTAACGATTTTGATTAAAATGCCGTATTTTAAATATATTTTTTACGATAGATGAAATGTATATTTTGAATTTTCTGGCTATAGTCTATGTAGTACTGTCTACTCTGTATGACTTTTGCATAAGCGATAAACCGTAACAGATAGACAAAATTTTACTATACAAAAATGTAGATCTTGCGAAAACACAAGTTTTTTGTAGAGTGAACTATTTCGGAGATATTCGTTGTTATTTGTGTGAGTGTGGAATACTTTCGTCAAATGGACCATCGTTACTCATTTTTTATATGTTAGCCGTGTAAAGAGAACGGAATTTCAAAGCTTTAAAATATTTGACTATCGCACAAAGTCTACTGTATTCTAATAGTTCCCTTGTACCTACAAGGAAATAACCAATAAGATAATTTGTACAACTGTTTATCTCAACTAACATAAGATACAGTAATAAGAGTTTGTAAGAAAGGTTAGTACAAGAGTAGAGAAAGTCATGTGAGTGTAACATCAGATTTTTTAAATTTATGTTATAAATGTAATGCAAACATGTTACATCTAAATCCTATTTTGCTGTAATATTTTAGAAATTATGATCAAATTTGTTTATTTTTGTTACGTCATGAAAGTCCCTTGCAACAAAACATTTTAAATTTTGCTATGATATTTTAAGCTTAGGCTCAAAATACACATTCTCTTTAAAATGTCCCTAAGTTTCTCTGGCTTCTTTTGGTTAGGGCTCCAACATTTTTAAACTTGCATTCTTTTGTGTAAAAAGTGTAATTTTTGTATTTGAAAATTAAAAATGTATGCTTAGATTTATGAGAAAAGCTACTCTACAAGGAACATTTTACAGGAATAAACATGCAGCAGAGCATTTGAAAATGACATTCGGAGGCAAATTATTCATTTTTTTATAATCACAAATGTCTCACATTTTTATAGAGCCAAAATGAAAGTTTTTTTCCTCGGTTTTTATAAATTTTTAGTCACACATATCCTTAAGTCTACTGTGTTCTTCTAGTCCCCTTGTACCTACCAGGCAATGTGTAATAAAACCATTTCTATAAATATTTATTTCGATTAACATGAAGTAAGAAGAATAAGTTTTTCTAACAAG
The DNA here is from genome assembly GCA_030765045.1 of Tenodera sinensis. Lineage (NCBI taxonomy): Eukaryota > Metazoa > Arthropoda > Insecta > Mantodea > Mantidae > Tenodera > Tenodera sinensis. The sequence goes on from CM060970.1 coordinate 9,136,788, forward strand.
TTGTAGAGGAGTGAATAGAGAAAGGCATGTGAATGCCACGTATCCTGTTTTTATTGATTGACGTGAAAGGTGAAACATTTGACAAAATTGAACAAGAACTGACGTCGCAGACATACGCGGAAGAGTAGATAGAGTATAATTTGAAGTAGTATACAGCTGAACTGGTAGTCATCCGGGGTGCACTAAATCGATTAACGAGAAAGTGAGCGAGTGGGCCTTGAATCGACAAAGTTAATACAACAGGAGTGCATTGAAAGTTGCAAGCAGCGGGTATAACAACATATGCACTTGTGAAATAAAAACAAGTTGTTGCAGATCTGCCTTTCCCTGCTGCTGCCGCCGCCTACGCACGCACGCACGTACACTTTCTGACCGAAGCACCACATTCTTGTTTACCTACAACTTCCCTTCCCTATATCGTATTTTAGTATTTTCAAATCGAAATTTAGCATTTTTATAGCACTTTGAACAAAACAGGTGATGTATTCCGACAATGTGAAATTAAAATCACATCCTAAAGCACTGGTAGTGACAGCTTCATACAAGAGGCGTTAAATTATCATGCTCAAATTATCACCTAGTCATTCTTTTGTTTAGTCAGCGTCGCCAACTATATGCCATAAATCGCTGAAAAACAATTTATCACACATTACCATGCATTAACAATCAAAACATTAGGTACTGCATTTCAATTAGGCAACTATTTTTAACAAATGTTCTTTTAATAATTTATTTATTTTTACAGAAGAAAGGTTATTCGTTAATGTTAAAAATGAGCGAGTTTTATTTGAGATTATAAACTGATTTTCTGTTATAACAACAGAACATCGAAATATATGTAATTCTTGGGTTTCGTTTTCCTCAATTGGCAGTGCTGAGTAAGTTGAACTACACTAACCGAAATTAATATATTCATATTTTATTTATGAAATAGTCCATATAAATATAATCCGACGGTCTGACTGTCGCTCCGTTCGATTAGGTCACACGTTTAATGATGGATATTATGGTACTTGTGATAAATGTATAAAGTAAAATGCGCATTGTTCCGTGTCGTATGTTTGTATGTGTGGATTTGTTGCGAATTTGTGAAAACACGATTGAAGTGTAAGTGCGTGTTGACCTGAAACTCTGGTTCTTGACAAAATACGGCCTTTACAGACATTAACAATTCATTAAGACGGATGGATGGAGCCATATAAGGCTCTATATCTAAGTACGGAAAGATTGCTGAAGGACCTTTACGATTGAACTCGGGGAAGTCAGAATTCCTAGACCTGCTTCTACTTTGATCCATACAGCTAACATCTGGTCAAAAGTGAACGGAAACCTTCTCAGCCCGTCAACATTCCTCCTGCTTGTGTAAGATCAGCAGTAACAACAGAAGAGCTCAGTGACTTCGAACATGGACAAGTCATTGTAACAAATACCTCAGGGACATTTCAACCCTTGTAAAGTTGTGATAGATTGTGAAGTGGAAACGTGAAGGAACAACCACAGCTAAACCTTATTTAAAGATGGACAGGGGTCGCCGAGTATTGTGGAGGCTGGTTATAAACAATCGCTAGAATCACTCTGTGTCAGGGTTGCCAACATTTGGAAGAAAAATTATCGTACCGACCACTCAAAATTATAGATTTGGAGTCAAAATTATCGTACATCTTAAACCAAATGCTACAACAATAAAAATATCAATATAACACTTATAAGAATGTAATAGTATTGATGTTTATAGTTTATATTATTTATAGTTTATATATAGTTTTACAAGATTGATGACCTCAACCAGTATTACAACTTTAGTACTTATGTTTCTAGCACGATTCATCTGAAAGTTCATCTTCCTCAATCGTTGCAGCATTATACAAATTTGTTGTTGAGATAAACTTTAACATCTTCTCGTGGGGCAACGAGATCAATGCAAACTCCGCCAGTTCTTTGAAATCAGTATTTCCACCAAGGTGACACACGTGTTTAACAGCACTACAGAAACTGCCAGTTCAGGCATGCTCTTTATTTCACACGGAGTATTCATTTATTCAGAGTTCTTCATTGATCATCACTTTTCTGAACAGTGCCTTGCCTTCTTCATTGATCTGTGCACACTGGCAACAAGGGTATAAAGAGTAGAAGGATTTGTAGGATATGAAATGGTTGCCTTAGAGGCATGGAGACAGACCATGACGGCAAAAGTGGTTGTAATTAATTTCATTTCGCTGGTGTGATAAACCAGTGAAAATGATATTTCGCCGGTATCGAAATTATCATACACCCCCATAATTATCGTACGGGTTGACAACCATGTGTACAAACATTAAAATTATCGTATGCCCCCATAATTATCGTACGAGTTGGCAACCCTGCTCTGTGTCCTGTGGCAGGCTGTTGGAAGGGTCTGGGTTTGGTGAATGCCTGGAGAACGCTACCTGCCATCATGTTGAGTGCCAACACTGAAGTACAGAGGAGCTGGTGTTATGGCATGGGCCGTTTTTTGTGCTTAGCATGTGGTCCTATTATTGTACTTCAGAAAAATGTAAATGCGGAAGGATGTGAACACATTTTAGACCATTGTGTACTGTGAATGATAGAGGACCCCTTCCCAGATGATTGTACGTGTCAGCATGGCAATGCACCTTGTCATAAAACAGCATGTCCTTCTGCGATGAATTTGCTGCCTGCTGCTCCAGTGATGAACTAGGAGATATTTATCCAAGGGTATACGTGGGCATGAGTAAGTATTAACATCACATACATTTAACGAAGCCTAATGTTCTATTGGCGACTGTTAAGGTTGAGGAATTAAACTGTTTCTGAATCTTATCAGTTGAACATCATCCCCGCCCCCACCACAAACTATCCTTTGTGTACATTTTTCCGAACATTTGGATTTTCTGAAAAATGGCTCAAACGATTTTGATTAAAATACCACCCATTTAAGATATTTACGTGAAAAATGATATGTCTATGTTGAATTTTCTGTGAGTAGTCTCGTAAGTCCCCTCCATTCTGAATGACTTTTGTAAACTGTAAGAAATAGGCAAAGTCTTGCTGCACAAAAAATGTACCTTCTTTTAGCTTTTCTATTTTATATTCGTTATGTTTTGTTAACTATTTTGTTACTTTCGTATTACTATTCTTTGTCTTTTTGGCAGCCTGTAACTGTGATAGGAAGATGTTAAAATAATATATATATATAATTGCTGAGATTTCATTTGGTACGAATTTTCCAATATTTATACTTTTCTCAAACAGAAAATCATTAAAGTTTTTATGTCCCGGCCGTGCAAAGAGAAAGAATTTCAAAGTTATCACATAGTTACCAGCTTTAAATACCTATCACTCAAAATCTACTGTACTCCCATATACCCCTCGTACCTACAAGACAATTAGCAATAAAATAACGTGTACAAATGTGTATCTGTATTAAGATGAAGTAGATATGAATGTGTAGAGAAAGTGATATGAATGTGTAAGAGAGTGAGGGAAGGTCAGGGGATGAGGATGTGTTACGGATACACAATGCTCACATCTGCTGCTCCAGTTTGCCATCTGCGTGTCAAAGAGAAGGTCGACACACATGTGGGCACCTTGAGCAATCGCATTACGTCCTTAATCAGTCGCGGCATTGCTCGAGTAATTCCGGCGTAAGGAAGCCACCTAACATCAACACCGCTGTTCGCGCAGCACTTGGGGAAACGCCGAGTTTCATGTGTTCAGAGTGGTGGTTCGTTTAAAAAAAGGATGTACTTTAGAGATAATTGCACACTTCATAAAATCGTCTACTTTTTCTAACGCTGTTTTTAGGCTTCTTTCTAACATCAGGTTTTTCCTCTTCGTACACGGAGCTTTAACACAACCATTTTTTTGAACTTGCAAACATGCACAACACTGGTTTCTGATGAACCGGTATATTTTAAACAGCATTAACATTAAAAAGTGGTGCATCTATTTTGTTTTCTTCCTCAGACTGCTTCGGTCAGGCTACGAGCGTTTGCTTATTTCGGCAGCACTTTAGTAACTTTTTTTTTTTCCTTTCTTTCTTTTTGTGAAGGGGTTTTTCGTTATCCTGAAAGATGCATGTCGAGCTCATTTGAGCATCATTTCATGCATTTTGTTTATTGTGCGAAATGACCTACCAAATTAAAGGAAGTTAACCTTAAAGTAATTAATAATATAATAATAATAATCATCTCAGATCTGGTGGTTAGCATTCTGGCTTCCTAACCCAAAGGTCCTAGGTTGGATTCCCGGCTGCAGGGTGGGAATTTTCTTTAGCGAGGCCTATTCCTCGGACTTTAGAGAATCTGGAAGTATGAATGAGAGTGTATGAATATAACGTTTATATAGGAAAGACATGTAAAGTTACACAAATAGCAAACGAGTGAACAACATTGCCCATTAGTAGGAAGCGGATTTTTATGTGCTAAAAAACTGTAAAATATTTTATTTTATATGTAGGAAAAATATGTAAATATGTATAAAAATGCAAAAATATTTTGTTTCAATACTACACAATACAAATATTTATGCTAAAAACTCAGTCACCAATCATGCTGAGGCAGTGCTGGGTTGAAACAGCTCGCTGTTGCAGTGAACCACGAACACTTTCTCCAAGTTTCCCATCACAAACCGATGTCGGTTGTCTCGAAACAATGCACGATACCGCGAGAAAGACCTTCCAACATCACAAGATGATAGCCTTGCATATTTCATCAAAGGAATGTCACTTGCACACACATTTTCAATTTCACCGTCTACTTCCCCTTCCAAAACCTTGGCAATTTTACACATAGTATGAAATCCAACATTATTTTTCGATCACACTTTTAAATTTCTGTTTAATAGCTTCCACTTTTGGACCTTCGAGTGAATTAATTTTTTCCTCAATGTTATGCACTTCATTAACTGTTTCAGTTAACAAGCTGGTTGATGTTTTTAATTTTTTTTTATAGAAAAAAACAAGAAACTCAAATAATTCATTTTTCAATGTAATGTCGTTGAGTAAGTTCTGAAGAATTTCAATTGAAGAAGTGTCACCCTTATTTAGTTCATCAATCACTGATTTAAAATTTTCAAAATTGTTTGCATAATACACAGCTGCTTCCAACCATGTCCCCCAACGAGTAACTATGGGTCTAGGTGGAAGTGCAACATCTGGATTAAAATCAATTCTTGTTGACGCTTTCACAAACACCTTTTTGCCATTTGAGATCAAGTTGTCCACTTTAGGATACAATGTACGTATCTGCTCACATACTCTGTACTGTACAAGTTATGTGTATCATGTGTGGGAAGCTTACAGAAAGACCTTCGGCTGCTTTCTTCATATATGGAGCAGCATCTGTGAGTAAGAGTAAAACACTATCAAATTTCACCCCATTTGGCCATAACAACTGCAGAGATTCATTGAATAAGTTAGTCATTGTTACATGATTTGATGCTGATATTTCTTTGCGTGCTAACAGAAAACACAGCTTGGAAGCTATTTCATTATTTTCTAGCACACCTACCACAACATTTCCCACTTTCCTACCGCTAGAGTCGGGTGATTCATCAATGCTTACCATATCTTTTTATTTTCACATTCTGCTCTGATTTTTCTTAGAATGTCTTCATAACAGGCAGGCACATACAGTTTTCTTTGTGTTGATTCTTCTGGTGTTTGAAACTTTGTGTATTTCGTAAGAACATTTCTGAGCTCTGGACTTTTCAATTTGTATAAAGGAATATCACACGAAAGAAAAGTTTTGCATAAATCTGCATAATATTCAGAACATTTTGAAACTAGAGTATGTGAAGTCTCTGAAGAGGAAGTTGCTTCGCCTAAAAGAACCTGTCTAGAACTTGTATGTGAAGCGGCAGTTCTATGTTTATTACCTGCTAAATGCTGCAAGACTTGCGATCGCTGGTCTGCATTTACTGCTTTCCCGCATTTTTGGCTGAATAGAATTCTTCCATCACTCGTAAAGATGCCACTGAATTCAGCAACATATTGTTGCAAACGAGAGCGAACACTCGACTTTACTTACGGTATTATATCACAAATCACTTCACTTCAGAACCCGTACTGTATAAACGCCCTGTTTTGCAAGACTCAGGCAGTGTACCTTGCGTCAGCCGTCCACTAGAAAACAATACCAAATCTGCCGAAGATTTTCTTTGGCTCTCTTTGTACAAATTACCACTAGGTCATTCTTTTGTTTTGTAAGAGTCGTCAACTACATCACACAAATCGCTGGTAAATAATTTTATACACTTTACAATCAAAATATCACCATTTCAATTTCACAACCGTGTTTTTAACAATTGTTCTTATAATAATTAATCTATTTTTCCAAAAGAAAGGTTATTTGTTAATGTTAAAAATAAAGTAAAATTTATTTGAGGTTATAAACTGATTTTCTTTTATAACAATAGAAGATCGAAATACATATAATTCTTGGGTTTCATTTTCTTCAGTTGGCAGTGCTGAATAAGTCGAATAACACTAATCGAAATGAATATATTTTGTTATCTTTTTATAGAATTTAAGGTTTCCTTGAAATCTTTGTGATATAGTATTTAAATTTATGTTTTACTTAAAGAAATAGACCAGATGAGAGGTCTGACGCCCTCGGTTAGGTGAGACATCTTGTGATTTGGTGTCATATTGTTGGAAGACACAGAACTGAATCATGAAGATTGGTATGCATTTAACCGACTTTTGCTTTTTACCTTGTTCAAGTGCGCGCAGACTATTCTAAAAATATGTTTGGATTCAATTAGCCTTAGAAGTGTATTTCTGTATCGCAATTGTAGGTGGGTTGGAGTACCTCCTCTAAGAAATACCAGAAAGAGTAGAAAAGACTAGATTTGGCGATAAAAGGGTGAAGTTGGCAGCACTGAACTTAACGCTCCGTGTAATACCGACTTCTCAACCGCAACATATGTATACTAAATGACCAGTCTGACATATTTTATAAATTGTTTCCGGAACGTGCGCTGAAACCCTTCTAGTCACGCGTGGGTCACGTGCTGATAAGTTGATATCAGCATATCGTGGATATTAGAACCGCATGCAAGCTAAAAGTTCTCTAGCGACGAGAAATCATTAGAAGTGTAAACAGAATACCTACCGATATAGTTAACATGTTTGGTTGGAAACAACCCTAGTTACACCTACGTCATATGGTTGGAGATTTGCGCTGTTTCCTTCCTTCATTACACACAATTTGGTAGGTACATCCACTATTTGAAACAGCATACTCCAACTGAGTCATTCCTCTCTCTTCATTGCCTAACATTGCATTCCATTACGAGGCACATTAAGGCACGTTTAAAGTCACTTATAACCAGAATATTTGTTGCACCTTTCTGAAAATGCCACAACATAATACGCATGATCCATTCTCAGGTGGAGTGAGAGTCAGACCGTCGAATTATATTTATTTGGACTGTTTCATAAATAAAGTATAAATTTAAATACTATAACTTACCAGAAAATATTAAATTATATAAAAAATAACCTAAAATATATTAATTACGGTTAGTGTAGTTCGACTTATTCAGCACTGCCAACTGAGGAAAACGAAACCCAAGAATTACATATATTTGTATCTTCTCTTGTTGTTATAACAGAAAACCAGTTTATAATCTCAAATAAAGCTCACTTTATTTTTAAAATTAACAGATAATCTTCTTCTGCAAAAGTATATTAATTATCACAATTGTTAAAAACAGTTACCAAATTGAAGTGGAGTGTCATTTTGATTGTTAATTGATAGTATGTGTAATAAATTGGTTTGCAGTGATTTATATGATACAGTAGGCAACATTGACTGAACAAAAGATTGCCCAGGTAAGAACTGGTATATAATTTAATGCCTCTAGTCTGTGTATAAAATAGTAAACACCACGAACGGTTCGATATTGTCAATAGTTGTCCGAGCATTAATAGCGCATTCACGAATTGTATTTGTCAAGACTTTGTACTCATTGAAACATTTAATAACTACTGTTGATAAAATGAAAATAACTGGCATGAGTTTATTGTATAACAATAGCCTAACATGCTATGTTGTTTAAGTAAGAATTGTGGGTCAGATGAGACTGTCTCATTTCCACAAGAGTTGAATGGTAGTCCACAGTGATTGGTTCAAACGGACAATGTCTGGCTCGTAGGTAATATCTACAGGCAAACTGACACGGATGCGACTCCAAGACTAAACAAATCTCCCATCCCAAATTATCCTTTACATGTAAAAGTTTTCGGAAATTTGATTTTCTCAGAAATGACTATTTTTAATAACATATCCTAGACTGAAGATATTTTATGACAAATGAAATGTATATTTTGAATATTCTGACTATAGCCCATGTAGCCCTGTTTACTCTGAATGACTTTTGAATAACTGGTAAACCGTAAGAGATCGACAAATATTACTACACAAAAATGTAAATGTCATTAAAACATGCAGTTATTTTTTGAGTTAACAATCTGTTTCTCTTCCTTTCTCCCTCTCTCCAGCCCTCTCCCTCCCTCTCTCTCCCCTCTGCCCTCTCTTCCTCTCTCTCTCTCTCTACCGTCTGCCCTCTCTCCCTCTCTCTCTACCGTCTGCCCACTTTCCCTCTCTCGCTCATCCAAAGCGTGTAATTTAAAAGCCACCACATATCGAGCAGTTCGTAAAATATTTGAATATCACTTTAAGCTACTGTATTCTCCTTTTCCCATTGTTATTAAAAGAAAATATGTAATAAAACTGTTTTTAGGGATGTTAAGAAAAATACCTTTTGTAAGGACGATTTATGTGGTTGAGTAGAGAAAGTCATGAAAATGTAACACCAGAAACGTTTTTCTCTCCTATTGTAGTTCTAGGAATATTGTATTTGATACCGGGATTTCACAGAAAATACAAGTTTCGAGGTCTCCTGAATCTAGTATAGAGCAGAGAGAAGAGCATATCAAAAAACGACATTTCTGGAAAACTCCAAATTTGGATTTAAGTTCAGCATCATCTTCCAAGAATGAAACATGATTTCCTGCAACACAAACTACTTATACTCTCGATGGTAAACGTTTTGTTATAGTAGTGTCTTTTCTCAAAGTTGATCTCTATTGATATCAATAAAACGTGCATATCGATATCGATATCAAAGTTCTGAATGAAGTGCAATACTTACCATAGATAAGCAATGAGAAAGAAGACCCGTGTAAATTAATGAGGCGCTTGTAACCGACGGAAAAGAGTGCAAATTGCAGGCAATGTTTCTTGCAGATACTAGAGTGAATTTATTGAGGCTTAAAGAAAAAGTTGAATACCGTGACTCGTGAAGCCACACACAGGTGCAGCAAGTATATCGGAAACACGAATCAAGTGACGTAACGACTTTCACTCGCACAAATTGCGATAGACAGAAGATGGTTCAGTCATTAACAACTAGATTATGTATACAACACAACGTAAACTACAAAACTCGGTTGTAAACCACTGGCTCCAAAACTCGTATTTACGTGCTTTTAGAACAGCAACATTGGAGAACTGTCCCAGAAGTAACAAGAAAACACAAAGCTTTTCAAGGGGGGAAAATATGTTTATTTCTTTACATAATCTCCCTTCAGCTCGATACACTTTTCCCTCAATATCTTCGATGTCCTGTTTATAGTGAGAACCGCCGAGCTCTGTAAAATAGCAGACTACACCTCTTCATTGTTGGCAAATGTTTTATTACCAAGACATTTCTTCAAGTTTGCAAACAGAAAATAGTCAGAGTGACTAAATCTGGTGAATAGAGTGCAATTCCAACTTTAACTCATTGATTTTGGTCATGGTGATAATGGATGTGTGCATTGTCTTGATGAAACAAAACTTTCTTTTTCACTAAAAGCGGCCGTTTTTGTTTGACTTCATCACTCAAACGCTGCAACAAGTTCGCCATTGATTACTTTTCCTTTTTGGAGATAACCATGACACGTACATCCCATGACCAGATGGAACTGTCACCTAAACTCTGTCACACAATATTTTACTGTTGTAAATGAAGGAGCAGACTCCCCCAGAGTAGAATCTAGCTCAGCTTTAATATTAGTTGTACTAACACCTTATTGTAGGTTGCACACAACAATCAGTTTTATCCATATTTACAAATTCACTGAGAGCATTCACTATTGATGTCTGTCAAACAAATACTAAACATATGTAGTATCGTCAAACTTGAAATTTAAGCTTTATAAGGTTGGTACTTTGTACCATAGTCATATGTTTGAAACAATCATCTATACGTCAAGTCGGGTACTTCCTGGTATAACCCTGGTACAGTTTGTTCACCAGCTCATGGTCCTTGGCAGAAAAGCAAGCAAGCAGTCAGCACATCAATAAATAATTCCAGGTACACGGTGATATCTGAAGCTGGACTCATATTTCTTCTAGGGCTTACATTATGTGCAACCAGAAGCACAAGTCCATTCATTCGTACTATAAATAGTAACACAGACATCGTTTTAAAACCGTGATAGGACAGTAATTACTGCAAAATAACTGCCTTATTTAGAAGCAGCATTGAAGATAAATAAGTGACGTGTGAAATCAAATACATTTGTTCTTTTGATCCTACAATCTAAGAGATAAAATACAAAAGTAAATAGAAATTATACACCAGTAGAATTTGATAGAGGTAGCACGTATTTTGAAGTGAACTTCGCACTTAATCGCAAACTCAGAAATAATTAAAAGACAGCTGAAAGAAGGATTTCACATTTCTCGTTTAGAAGGCCAGTGGACGGAAGGGAAAGAGCTCGGTGTAAAAGCGTAACAGACACCAAAAAGCAAAGAGACCATGACGGAATTTCATGGTTGAGAAGTTGCCTTAAAATCCTCCTCCTTGAAGATGTAAACTCAGGTTAACGAGATATGCCTTAATTAACGAAGTGTACTCCTCGCCAGAAGCCTTCTTCTCGAGCTCCTTTTAGAAGGTGCTTGTTCACGGGCTCAAGCAGTATGCTAAATAGAATGCTTTAACCCCACAAATATCAGCCGCAGAAGTTGACATGGTCACATCGGTTAGCTTATCAGACAGCGAAACTTGTGTCTAACTATAGCAAGGTAGAAACTCAGTCTATGATGTAGTGTATCGCACAACTACAGATCGAGCGGCTTTGGTACGCGGTGCAGCACAGTGAGTAGGTGACGGCGTGTGAATTTATTGTACGACTAGCAAGCAGTGTTGCCATGCCTGCCGAAGCAAAAGAAGGAGAAAACAGTAGTCTTTTTTAGCCGGCAATTTTCCTTACTATATACATATTTATGACAATATTAATATTATTAATATTTTATTATTATTATTATTATTATTATTATTATTATTATTATTATTATTATTATTATTATTATTATTATTATTATTATTATTATTATTATTATTGAAATAATCATTATTTGCATTACATTTATAAACTACTAACGTATGAATTCTATGTGATCTTTATGAGGTTTTATAATGACGTTTTACATTGTCCTTGAAGATCCCTAGTAAAACTCTTAAAGAAAGAAGCATATGATGTTTTCCTAGGAGGCGTAACAAAATATTGTATTTTCCATTCTTGCTTGTGGACATGTGTAGGTTTTGTTGGGTTATTTACTGGTTTAGAGACTACCATTATATGCACAGTCCGCAGCTGATTGTTGTGTTTAGTCGCTTGACTGGTAGATATGTACGTGCTCATGTCGATGTTCCTCCCCTGAACTTGCAGGGGCTGGCAGTCGCGGGTGCCACTTTGCGGATCACTGCCATCGTTGTTCGGGTGGGAGCGAGTTGTAAGTCAAAACAAACTGATATGAAGCACTTGACGTACTACCTCACTTTTGAAATATTTCAAGAATAAAGTTGGTAATTTTCATGGCGTACTTGGTTGAATACTTCATTTGTCGAGATAATAATTACATCAAATTAGTTGATGAATAATAAATAAATACATTTTTACGCTTAAAATTATATATTATCACCGAGCCCGCGGCTAATTTCTTGAAAATCTTCAAGGCTTATCTTTGAAAGATACTGAACTTAAATGCCAAGTCTGTTTAACTTTACGTTTTTAAGTTATGCTGCACACACACACACACGCACACACACACACACACACACACACACACACACACACACACACACACACACACACACACACACACACGCACGCACGCACACACACCTTTTTTCTAAAAAGTATTTTTTATTCAGAAGGTATCAAAACGTGGATTTCCGGTGGAGTCTCGGTATAGAATTTTAACTTAGATTACAATACTTCCTCTACGTACTGGGTACGTGGCAAAGAAAATAAAAAATAACTCTGTAAAGGATAGTTAGCAAGCTGGATACATTTTCTCCAAAGTGTACTTATCGCTGGTCGGAGGCTGGTATTCATCCGAGTTTTGGTTTCTTGTGATGTTCACACTCGCGCGCAGTTTTTATTGCTATTCTCGGGTCCTTAAGACGCCTCTTTCCAGTAAAATGTTGCATGGAATGTGGGCAGCTTTTAGTGTTGTTTGTACAACAAACGCAGTTAACAGCTTCCGTACGTTCTTCCTTATGAACGGGTCGTTTCTCAGGTGGAGTAATATATGAAGCTTTTATTGCATTCATTGCCGTGCATTCCTATCGTTTATTGTGTCTGGCATGAGCGGTTGTCCATTAGCCATGCATTCCTGTCGTTCCACCAGTCTTCCACCTATTTGAATATTATCGTCTCCTCTCAGTAAGAACTTAACACATTCACATCACTTTCTCAGCCGTTCTACACAATTTTCTCACTATATCTTATTCTTGTTAACAGAAATAAATGTTGAACACACATTTACGGAGTTCTTTATAGGCACATGTAAAAAATATAGAGAAAGACGTTCGCTTTGTGTGTTCTGTCAAGACAGTTGCTACATACTTCCATGGAAGGTGAAAAAGTCAAGTTTCTAGATCGGCTAATGACGAGCTGTATGTGGACACTACAGGTCTGCGTCATGACCTTGGTATCCTGTTCTGCGAAACTAGTTCCATATTATGTATGTGTCTCGTAAGGGCGAACCTCACAAATTCTGGGTTACGGCATACCTACGAGTAGGTACTAATTACAGAATTGCAAGCGGCAGAGAAACCATCACTGTCAATTGTCCATCATTCCTTTGGTGACGTTGACCAATCGTCATGATTAGAAATGTTAACAGCGTAACAGAGAAATGCGAAAGAATTAAAATTTTGTTTGACATGCTAATCTCAAAGCTTAAAATTGCACCAAGTGCAATCCAACGTGCATCGTGGTGAATTGGGTAAGCTCGACCTATGCTTTTTACGAGTAGTGAATCGCTATTCGTTTTTTTCTCGTAGTTATAGCATGACGTGGGCTTCCAAACCCATCGCATAGCGATAACCTGTTTAAAAATGTGTCGGTCTGTGTGGCTCATTTGGTTAAGCCCTGGCTTACTGACCCAAGGTCGCGGGTTCGAACCTGGCTGAGACGTGCTGAAAAGTTAAGAGATTTACTGCCATGTAAAAGTACTCCTACGGGACGAGTCTGGCAATTGTCAGTTACCAGCGTCGTTAATAAATTTGTTCTTAAAGATGTGACTATCGTTTTAGCCTGTCATACTCTTCTTATACCTACAAAGAAAGGTGTAATGAAAATGTATCTCGATTAGTAAGTAATAAACAGAGGAATGTTGTTTGAGTGAGTAGAGAAAGCCATGTGAATGTGTCACTGAGAAATGCACAAGCTGGTTAACCTCGTTTAATATACATAGTTTTGAGGGTGTAGGCTGTAGACGACAGATGGCAATCGTATCAGTATATTCCCATGATCCCACGTGAAGGAAAGGGTTGGTATCGAGCTGTTGAAGGTTGCGCGCGCATCGTTCCCCTCGGTTCGTGATCATGTGCCCCGATGAGGGGCCGTTGTGCTGTGAAGGATCGTTTTGAAGTATTGTTGTACGAGAATGATGGATTGTTGTGGAGTGTGGAAGTGATGCCGCACCAGCAGGCGCCAGCGACGTCGTCACAGAATGGAACAGGAGGCGCTAGAAGGAAAACTGCAGAGGATTCACATCCTTCCTCCCCTGGACCGAGTTCTCCTCTGGTATCTAGGGCCTGCTGCAGGGGCCGCGGCGATAGATCCAGGTTAGATATTTGTACACCTGTTATCATCCTCCTATTGATTTTCCTTGGCGAGAAAATATCACGGCCGACCGACCGGCCGTCTGGCTATCGTAAAGGTTACGTGACGGCGCTGCGCTGCGATTTAGACATGGCGAATCTTCCTTCCTCACTGACGTGACCATCAAATAAACATGCTATCATTGAAATGAGGTATGTTTTAAATACCCTGTTCAGCAACCCAAGAACTGTTAATGAAATAGAATTAGCACGTATGTATGTGACATCAAGAAATTGCATTGATTTTCGCTTATATTAACCATAAAACAACGTACTGGAAACTTATAGAAATAAAGCAATGAAAAACTGAATTCTTAGAATCAACATAATGCATTTACTAATACAACTTTATGCAGCCAAAATATGTAGGTGCAACAAATGTATTTTTACGTACATGATTTACCTCCTTTCTAAACTTAAACATTTCTAAACTATGAGTGTTATACTGTTTAAAGAAACACCGGTCCGTAGTACTGAATTGTCTGACAAAACATTACCAATATGTCTATTTAAAGTTTTACAACAATCAGGTCACATGGTGTTGTTTAGGTAACTGATTGGATGTTTGTCACCGGAGAACATGGTTGCCAACAGTATTCATTTTATATTTTTTTTACTTTCTCTACTACGTATAGTAAGTAGAGGAAGTATTGTACCTATTCCACCCAAAACTTAGATGTCGAACTTCAGATTCAGGCTTACTTCACCGGAAATATGTTTTGAGGCCCTCTGAATAAAAAAAAAAAAGAGCATTTTTAGAAAAAGGTGTTTGTGTGTGTGTGTGTGTGTGTGTGTGTGTGTGTGTGTGTGTGTGTGTGTGTGTGTGCATACAGCATAACTCAAAAAGGTCGATTAAACTCCAAAAGTTAGTATTTAAGTTTAATATCTTTGAAGGATGCTACACGAAGACTTTGAAGAAAATTTCTCCACCCTAAAATACTCTTTAATGGAAAAATTTTTATTTTCTCGAAAAGAGCTCTAGCGATGTTGATTAAAATGCCATGTTTGAAGTATTTTTATAGCAAACGAAATGTAGGTAAATATATTTTGATTTTTTGCTATAACGCATGTAGACCTGATTACTCTGGGTAACTTTTACCTAACTGATAAACCGTAAGAGATAGACCAAATCTTATTATACAAAAAATGTAGATCTTGCTAAAACACAATTTATATTTGTCTAAATAAATATTTTGTAGAGTGAACCATTTCGGAGGAATTCCTTGTTATCTGTGTCAGTTTCGGAAAACTTTAAACGGTCGTCCAATGAAAGATCGTTATTAATTGTTTATATCGTAGCCGTGCAAAGAGAACGGAATCTCAAACCATTAAAACATTTGACTATCGCTCAAAGTCTACTGTATTCTAATGTTCCCCTTGCGCCTACGAGGAAATAAGCAATAGGATATTTTCCGGAACTGTTTATCTCAAATAACATGAAGAAAATCCAGGAATAAGAGTTTGTAAGAATGGTTAGTACAAAAGTGAGTAGCGAAACTTAGGCGAGTGCAGTGTATCTGTTCAAAGCGTATAATAAGTTGGTGAGCCTTAAAAGTAGTTTTAAAAATGCACGGTTTCATCCGCGCCTTTCTATGATAGCAGTCGACGAAGAGAGCCAGAGATGCGGACAGGCAAAACACCGCGCAGCCGGGTAGTACTACTAGCGCTAACAACATGATCTCGGCACGTGATGAGTACCAAATCTTGCATAGTGGTTTTCGCATGTTAGAATACCTACCTACTTGTGGATATCTCGTTATGATAGTCCTCTACTTCTCCTCCTTTCAGGTATTAGGCCTTTCGGCCTGTTACGACGGTGTTATAATAGTCATCTTTTTGTATGCTATAAACACCTCAAATCTAGCACTGTTCCCATCATTATATTTAAATTTGTAGTTTAAAAACTGATGTGCTGCATTCACATGACTTTCTCTACTCTTGTACTAACCTTTCTTACAAACTGTTATTCCTTAACCGACCCCACACACACACACTTTTTCTAAAATGCTTTTTTTTGGATTCAGGGGACCTCAAAACATATTTCCGGTGAAATCTCGACATCAAATTTTTTAGTGCAATACAATAGTTGCAGTACTTAGTGTACGTAGTAGAGAAAGTGAAAATGTGTGTAGGATCGTAACATTAGTACCGTTATACAAAAGGTGGCAAATAGCTAGTCATTTGAGGTTCGTCAGTTTGGAACATAAAGTAGATTGGGGCGTTCCTTGAAACCGCAGAGTTAAAGCGCAATTCCCTACCAGTGAGTGACAAGTATTCCCCGCACTGGACATTAACAGAGATGTCAGCACTCATGTTCTCATCTAGAAAAGAAACTATTTATAAACAATTTCCTTTTATCATTTTCACAACTTTCTGGGCGTTCAGTATGAAGAAGTGACGTTGTTCCCAATATATAATGGTTAAAAACAGTAACTAGCAAACATTTACATACCTTTTCGATATCACAGAAAAACTGTAACATGGCAACAAGGTTTAAATTATGTTGAAGTACCATATCAACAGGTCCTTTAGCTAAATGTTGTATACTTGGGTTTAGAAAAATTGAAATTGATTTTTATTTATGGATGCCCTTTAGATACTGTGTTTCTCACGAGAAAGACCGCTTAATTTTGCTCAGAAGCCTGTATACCAGGCTTGTTTTTCTACGTGCCGCAAATTTACAGCACATGACCACAAGATTTATGCACTTGTTTGCTATAATCTTCCCAAAACATTCTAAAATTGCTTCTTTGTAAATAACTATAATCAGAAATACCTACATAGCAAACACTAAAGCGGAAAAGTAAGTGTTGCATTTCATGCATGATTGAGATAGGGCGCGGTATGCAAGTTTAGAATGAAAATATTAGTAGACGCAGATGAATATGCGAACTGCGCACACCAGATCCCTGACTTTTTCTTCCCTTTATGTCTCTTTACTCAGTATAACTGGATATAACATCTCTTTACCAAATATATCCTAGAAAATCTTCACAGGATTTTGAATATAACATTTATGCATTCCTGTTGGAGCATTCAGAAAAGTAAATTCTTGCTTTGTTGAAAGTAAGGTCAGCACTACGTGCTTTTTGAATGTTTTCTCGATTATGAGCTTCTTGAGAGAGTAATCGATAAGGCAGGCATTTATATAGACGCACTTTGCTGAAATGGCTTCGCTTGCTGTAGGTGCAGAAGTCTCAAAATCCGGCCTTGTATAGTTTAACTCAGGGCTTTTAAAACCCCCTTGTTTACACTCTTCTACAGTTAAAGATAAGCTTTTCTTCTTTTGCTTATTTGCAGAGTAGGTATTTATCTTCTATATTGGCCACAAAATATCGAATGTCTAACTTCTCACCATTTAAGGTATTAAACCTGAATTGGAAGTGAGGAACTTAAATGGAATGTGGCATTGACGTCATCCGTAGCCGAATATTTCCGAGTCGAAGCCTTAACATTTCGATAGCTAAAATAAACAGGAATAGATTTAGATTTCAGTTTGCTTGTGGCATCTGATAAGTCTACTCGCGGTTTTAAAATGTGCCAATACTGCAACGAAATTTTACAAATATATCGAAAAAGTCTGATTTACTAACTTTTACACGAGTTTCTGTACCCACTGTTTTTTTATTGTTCCTGCTCTACAAACTATTCTTACAAAAGCTCATTTTTCTATCTACTTCATATTAATCACATAAATCTTTAAAGAAATAATTTCATTTCATTTCAATAATTTCAAATTTCATTGTGGGTGCAAGAGGAATACTGAGACTGAAGTGATAGCCAAATGTTTAAAAAAGTGCGTCCTTGAAACGTTATATTATTTTCTTGACATAATAAGAAACAAAACAATGGTAACGGGGAACCAAAAGTACCTACTGTGAAATTCACACCAAGATAATAAATATCTTAGAAATAATTAATGCCGAAAAAAGAAACATATTTGACGTAAATGAGTTGTATATGTAGCAGATGTACATTTTTCATATAGGTACGAGATACCGCCGCAATTTTACCCTGGCTGGACCCTTCACTTTAGGCATGTTGAATGAAAGCGCAGTGACTCATCATATCACCAAGTGCTTTGAAGGGAGAAAGATGAGGTGAACAAAGACAGCCAACCTGCTTTTGTTCGTGTTTTTTCACGGCGAACTGATGTATGAAACTACACATTCTCTTGTTATCTGCATAAAAAGGAAATAGAAGTAATTTTAAAACATCCTGAAAATTCATTAAAGTACATTTTCACAAGAATTTTCGAGAAAATGTAGCCAAAAATATTCTGAGTATTTCAATCTAAACGCAGCTTAATCTGATAATTATAAAATATGCATTTATATGCGCAATGAAAATAACTTAATTTTTATTAGACTGTTAGAAAATGTGTTTATATCGCCTAAAAATATTAAAGAGTAGTGAACCATCACAGTCAATTGATATCCGTCCTCTAGTAATAACGCACTGAATTTCAAAAAGAGATCTGCATTTCACAGATTCGTTACCTTAAACCAGTTTGTGTATGTTTGAAACTGAATGTGAATCACCATGCATGGCGAGTTTATCTGTTAAAGACCTGGAGTTTTACTGCCATTGATCACCGTATTAGTGACGTTACCCTCAGTTTTATTAACAGATGAAAGGTTTATTGTGCAATAAAAACGGCCATCATAAAGGAAAAAGCCTGATTCACCATGCTTGCTTCCTAAATGACGAGTCGTTAGCTAATAGAGAACGTACAAGTGCTGAGTCGGGTTCTTATCCACATTATGTTAGCAATGAATACGTGATACTAACAATGCTTCATATTGGACAGGAACTTGCCAAATTAAGCACTGTGCCGCATTACGTATGGTGGTAGAGGGGCTTTATTTACGGTTTTACAGACTTTCACCAAGGTTATGACAAAACGTTTAATTTTGTAGCACTATACTGTACCTTACGATTACAGATTGGATGGTATACATTGTTATGATAGACCAGAGGTTACCTTGTATTCATCGTGATCATGGTGCCCTTACATTGGGCTGTAACAAAATGTATAGCACCACTAGTGACCTCTAGTAAATGGTATACAGTGTTATGATAGACCAGAGCTTATCTGTGTGTCTATCCTTCATCATGATCATGGTCCCTCTTCACTGGGCTGTAACAAAATGTATAGCACCACTAGTGACCTCTAGTAAATGGTATACAGTGTTATGATAGACCAGAGCTTATCTGTGTGTCTATCCATCATCATGATCATGGTCCTCCTTCACTGGACTGTAACAAAATGTATAGCACCACTAGTGACCTCTAGTAAATGGTATACAGTGTTATGATAGACCAGAGCTTATCTGTGTGTCTATCCTTCATCATGATCATGGTCCCTCTTCACTGGACTGTAACAAAATGTATAGCACCACTAGTGACCTCTAGTAAATGGTATACAGTGTTATGATAGACCAGAGCTTATCTGTGTGTCTATCCTTCATCATGATCATGGTCCCTCTTCACTGGGCTGTAACAAAATGTATAGCACCACTAGTGACCTCTAGTAAATGGTATACAGTGTTATGATAGACCAGAGCTTATCTGTGTGTCTATCCTTCATCATGATCATGGTCCCTCTTCACTGGGCTGTAACAAAATGTATAGCACCACTAGTGACCTCTAGTAAATGGTATACAGTGTTATGATAGACCAGAGCTTATCTGTGTGTCTATCCTTCATCATGATCATGGTCTCTCTTCACTGGACTGTAACAAAATGTATAGCACCACTAGTGACTGGTATACAGTGTTATGATAGACCAGAGCTTATCTGTGTGTCTATCCTTCATCATGATCATGGTCCCTCTTCACTGGGCTGTAACAAAATGTATAGCACCACTAGTGACCTCTAGTAAATGGCATACAGCGTTATGATAGACCAGAGCTTATCTGTGTGTCTATCCTTCATCATGATCATGGTCCCCCTTCACTGGACTGTAACAAAATGTATAGCACCACTAGTGACCTCTAGTAAATGGCATACAGCGTTATGATAGACCAGAGCTTATCTGTGTGTCTATCCTTCATCATGATCATGGTCCCTCTTCACTGGACTGTAACAAAATGTATAGCACCACTAGTGACCTCTAGTAAATGGCATACAGCGTTATGATAGACCAGAGCTTATCTGTGTGTCTATCCTTCATCATGATCATGGTCCCCCTTCACTGGACTGTAACAAAATGTATAGCACCACTAGTGACCTCTAGTAAATGGCATACAGCGTTATGATAGACCAGAGCTTATCTGTGTGTCTATCCTTCATCATGATCATGGTGCCTCTTCACTGGACTGTAACAAAATGTATAGCACCACTAGTGACCTCTAGTAAATGGTATACAGTGTTATGATAGACCAGAGCTTATCTGTGTGTCTATCCTTCATCATGATCATGGTCCCTCTTCACTGGACTGTAACAAAATGTATAGCACCACTAGTGACCTCTAGTAAATGGTATACAGTGTTATGATAGACCAGAGCTTATCTGTGTGTCTATCCTTCATCATGATCATGGTTCCCCTTCACTGGACTGTAACAAAATGTATAGCACCACTAGTGACCTCTAGTAAATGGTATACAGTGTTATGATAGACCAGAGCTTATCTGTGTGTCTATCCTTCATCATGATCATGGTCCCCCTTCACTGGACTGTAACAAAATGTATAGCACCACTAGTGACCTCTAGTAAATGGTATACAGTGTTATGATAGACCAGAGCTTATCTGTGTGTCTATCCTTCATCATGATCATGGTCCCCCTTCACTGGACTGTAACAAAATGTATAGCACCACTAGTGACCTCTAGTAAATGGTATACAGTGTTATGATAGACCAGAGCTTATCTGTGTGTCTATCCTTCATCATGATCATGGTCCCTCTTCACTGGACTGTAACAAAATGTATAGCACCACTAGTGACCTCTAGTAAATGGCATACAGTGTTATGATAGACCAGAGCTTATCTGTGTGTCTATCCTTCATCATGATCATGGTCCCTCTTCACTGGACTGTAACAAAATGTATAGCACCACTAGTGACCTCTAGTAAATGGTATACAGTGTTATGATAGACCAGAGCTTATCTGTGTGTCTATCCTTCATCATGATCATGGTTCCCTCTTCACTGGACTGTAACAAAATGTATAGCACCACTAGTGACCTCTAGTAAATGGTATACAGTGTTATGATAGACCAGAGCTTATCTGTGTGTCTATCCTTCATCATGATCATGGTGCCTCTTCACTGGACTGTAACAAAATGTATAGCACCACTAGTGACCTCTAGTAAATGGTATACAGTGTTATGATAGACCAGAGCTTATCTGTGTGTCTATCCTTCATCATGATCATGGTCCCTCTTCACTGGACTGTAACAAAATGTATAGCACCACTAGTGACCTCTAGTAAATGGTATACAGTGTTATGATAGACCAGAGCTTATCTGTGTGTCTATCCTTCATCATGATCATGGTCCCTCTTCACTGGACTGTAACAAAATGTATAGCACCACTAGTGACCTCTAGTAAATGGTATACAGTGTTATGATAGACCAGAGCTTATCTGTGTGTCTATCCTTCATCATGATCATGGTCCCTCTTCACTGGACTGTAACAAAATGTATAGCACCACTAGTGACCTCTAGTAAATGGTATACAGTGTTATGATAGACCAGAGCTTATCTGTGTGTCTATCCTTCATCATGATCATGGTCCCTCTTCACTGGACTGTAACAAAATGTATAGCACCACTAGTGACCTCTAGTAAATGGTATACAGTGTTATGATAGACCAGAGCTTATCTGTGTGTCTATCCTTCATCATGATCATGGTCCCTCTTCACTGGACTGTAACAAAATGTATAGCACCACTAGTGACCTCTAGTAAATGGTATACAGTGTTATGATAGACCAGAGCTTATCTGTGTGTCTATCCTTCATCATGATCATGGTCCCTCTTCACTGGACTGTAACAAAATGTATAGCACCACTAGTGACCTCTAGTAAATGGTATACAGTGTTATGATAGACCAGAGCTTATCTGTGTGTCTATCCTTCATCATGATCATGGTTCCCTCTTCACTGGACTGTAACAAAATGTATAGCACCACTAGTGACCTCTAGTAAATGGTATACAGTGTTATGATAGACCAGAGCTTATCTGTGTGTCTATCCTTCATCATGATCATGGTCCCTCTTCACTGGACTGTAACAAAATGTATAGCACCACTAGTGACCTCTAGTAAATGGTATACAGTGTTATGATAGACCAGAGCTTATCTGTGTGTCTATCCTTCATCATGATCATGGTGCCTTTTCACTGGACTGTAACAAAATGTATAGCACCACTAGTGACCTCTAGTAAATGGTATACAGTGTTATGATAGACCAGAGCTTATCTGTCTGTAATTGTACGGGTAGTAAGGAATAACCATAATGGGGATAAATGAGGTAAATATGTATCTACGTAATTATTTACTGTAATATGTTTCATAGAATGAAAATAAGTCTAAACATTGTGTGTCTTCTGCAGTTTTCATAATGGAAAGACGCAGATAAAATAAATTAGTGGTTATACTTTTCTTATTAAATCATTTCATTGTTATTAGGATCTTCGTGGCTATATAACTACCATCAAACTGTACACCTAAAATAATTTCTAAAAAGGTCATTTACTCCATTGGCAAAGATGTAATGTCAAACATTTTTATCAGCAATCTCCTGTCACTGAAAGATGTATGATCTACGTTTGCACGAGGAATTGAAATCGATTTGAGTTCAACCAGGTTCTCAGTATGATCCGCGTTTCCATGTTAAAGTCAATCCGGAATGAGATCAATTTGGATACGCAAGGCTCAAGCATAAATTATTCAAGCTTTTCTTTTGGTCACTTGGTTTATTTTGGCGAACCTGTAAAAATATATGTTTTCTATGTATTTTAACTAGATTTTGAAGTTGGTGGATGTTTTTGAGAATATGTTGCGAGATTCTAGATTGTTGTGTTTTGTTATACCAATTTTGCGAAGAAAACAAAATAACGATCGTGCAGCGTGTTACGAGTGCACTAGAAGTTGGCATCTTTGGTGGATTGAAGTCGATTTGAATACTGTAGGTGTTTCCATGTAACAAAATTTCGATCCGACCGCACTTCAAAGAGGATTGGATCTTAGGATTCAGTTCTACCTGAGCCCACGTTTCCATGCAGTATTCAATCGATTTCAACTCCCCATGGAATCGTCAATCCTTTTTTCCCCACATAAATAATCATCTGAACTTCTTGTTCCAATAATCCATCTTTTTCCTAATCATTATTAGCAGTTTATTTAGTCTATTGAGTGACAAACTCTGATATATATTATCTGTCTAATAAAACTGTTCACTGTGACCTGATTGCAACTATTGCATTCTCCTCAACGTGAGAACGTAAACATAATTGTGTTATTGAAATAACAATGGTGCTAAGAGCCACTTGTGACAAAATATGAATGTTTGTTTATATCAAGGGTGTCAACTGCCAGGAGTTGAGGAAGCAGTTCAAAGATGGCAGAAGTTTTATATCCAGGACATTGTACCTTCAAGCAGGTTGTACCAATATAACAGTTCAGATGCGATGGAAGTTAATATTCGTAGATATTAATAAGAAGAGCAAGAGGTTCTGGTTCATTTGGATCAGAGCAAGCAAAACTGAAGAGAAAAAGAAACGTTTACTTGCTATTGTAGACTACCTTCCTTATGAAAAAGACAAACTCTTTTATCAGGTTATTTATTCATCAGAACAATTAACTGTTTATCTTATGGTTTGTTCTATCACATTTCAACAATGTATTGCTTATTATGATCTTTGCCAACTGTTTAGTGTGCTAATATTGTGACAATATTGCTTATGGCACATAGCACTTCCTATGATGCATGTGTTTTTCTCTAACCAAAACTTGTATTTATGTTAAATTACCTAGCTCTATGAGGAGTGTTGTATTAGTACGTTCATCAGAATGTATTAAATCCGCCACGGTAACCATAGAAAGGACTTCCCAGGTGGCGGTGGCGGTGGCGGCGGCGGCGGTGGTGGTGGCGGCGGCGGTGGTGGTGGTGGTGGCGGTGGTGTTGGTGGTGGTGGCGGTGGTGGCGGTGGTGGCGGTGTTGGTGGTGGTGGCGGCGGTGGTGGTGGCGGTGGTGGTGGCGGTGTTGGTGGTGGTGGCGGTGGTGGCGGTGGTGATGGCGGCGGCGGTGGTGGCGGTGGCAGTGGTGGTTTCCTTGTTCACCTGAACTCCTTGGAAAAGGAAGTTTTCCGTGACCCACATGATCGTGTTACCTACGGCCTTTGATGTTTTGATACTGCTTGCATTGTCAGCAATGTTGTGGCCATGTGCAGGGAAAGTGTTAGAAAGCGGAAGCCACGAGCTTTATCCGTGAAGTGAAGGATTTAGTTCTGCAGCAAAGCACTACAGCTAAAGTGGTTACTTAAATGAAGAATTTCGTAGCCCATAACTTGTGTATTCCAGTAAACCTTATCTGTAGGTACGACTTTCTCTACACTGATCATATTAAAGTTTGTTGCTTTCTCTGTTACGCATTGAAAGGGGAGAAAGTATCGTATTCCATCAAAAAGTTCGATACCGACATTTCATCGGATGTGAGAGAGACTCTGCATTTATTCAGAGAGACCCAAAAACATGAGAACCGATATGCGATGTTTTTCCACTGCGCAAACGGAAACACAATAACAGCAGCTGATGTACACAAGATCGCGCACATAACTTGTTTTTCTCTGCTCTAGAAGTGTATTATGTCTCAGCATTTGTTTTCTATTGCACAGCGTGTATTTATTTATGATTCGTATATGTTAACTCAGTCAGCTGGCCAAGTGGAAGTGCGATTTGCAGAAAAATTTTCACGTGATCTGCCATTTATATCTCCGGGATAATTTAAAGCAACGTCTACAAAACAAACCGACACATCCTGGAAGAATTAAAACAAAATATCCGCCAGCATTTCTCAACGTGAACTACGACGAGTGATGGATAGTTTTCTAAAGAGGTGTCAAAAATGTACGGACAACGACGGTGGCCAGTTTCAGCACCTCCTTTAATAACATTCGTAGGTAAAGCATTTAAAAGTAGTTTTAAAAACGTTGTATGGTTTCATCTGGGCTGTTCTATGACGGCGACAGTCGGCGACGAGCGCCGAGGACGCATACACATAGAACACAGCGCAGCCGGTTCGGAGTCTTTTGTTTCACCCGCACGAAGTTTACTAGTGTAGACGGTTCATACGCATATATAGTGGCAAAGTAATTAAACATAAAATAATTTGTAAATATGATAGATGAGTTCTGTAGCTTTCCAGTATGTTGATAGTTGAGAAGACCCAAATATAGCAGGGCATCGTAGCATGTAGGTGATCCCTGTTCAGATGACAGAGCATATAGGTAGTGCTCTGTCTGCTATTGTTTGTAATGAATTGGTGACGATTCTAGAATCTAGATCTGCATTAAATTGTTGGTTTAAGAGCCGTTTCGTAAACATTTTGCATTTAAATAAAAAAAAAACTATTTTTTAAGAAAAAATCTGTCTGTGAACAGCATATCCCAAACAAAAAATATAAGCCTGGTATTCAAGTTCAGCTTCGTCCAAGGATGCCTCAGGAAGAGTTTAAAGAAAATCTCCACATTCCAGACTGTCCTTCATATGAAACCTTTATTATTATTATTATTATTATTATTATTATTATTATTATTATTATTATTATTATTATTATTATTATTATTATTATTATTATTGTTGTTGTTGTTGTTGTTGTTATTTTCTGAAGAATAGCACCAACAATTTTGATTAAAATATTATATGCTTAAGATATTTATATGACAAAGGAAATGTATATGTTGATTTTTCTGGGAATAGTCTCTGTGTATTAACTGGTAAACTGTAAGTCCAATGCTACGCCCGTGATGTATTTTTCTGGCGCCCTTCATAAGCAAATTTTTACTCAGATGATTTCTAATATTAGTTAAAATTTGAAGACAAAACTATTTTCATCCGAATATCTTGCCAGTACACACCATGAAGCATATTATTGTACCCCTAAAGCTGTACCCGTTACTTCCCTAGTCAGTGATTTCCCTTTTTCCCCTCAAAAGAAGGGTACTTGCCTCATTAAGCATGAGTTAAATGTGCCCAGCACATAAGAAAGTTGGACAGCACTGCTGATACACAAAATCTTGCTTAAAAAAAAAAAAAAAAAAAAAAAAAAAAAAAAAAAAAAAAAAAAAAAAAAGTAGATTCATTGAAAAAAATTTTGTCAGTGTTCTTTTTACCTCCCTCTTTTTTGTGTAGGTAACTTTTCCGAGATCTTCATTGTTATTTTTTGCATTTTAAATACTATGTTTTTATAAAAGGGGAAGTCATTCGGTTTTCATTTCTTTCCTCGGCTATGTAAAGAGAATGGAATTTCAAAGTGACAACATGGCGACCACCTCTTAAAAGGTTTGACTATCGCTAAGGTCTGCTGTGTTCTCCGATGTCTATTTCTGACGATCTACAATCGACGAACAGGTCCAGTTGCATTTAGGTCACTTTATTTCCCTTAAAACTGAATCACAGTTCACAACTCGTGACCTTGTAGCTCACAACTGTTCTGTTTTATCGTAACCTTGACGCAAACTTCATAATAGTGCTCAGCTGTGCACAATTCCTACAATTAACTAACTACTGGTCGTACCGGCTCGGTTATATAATCGGCGAGTTTTCTGGAAATCGACGTTTCGCGAAGCTTCTCATAACAAGCCCTGCACTCGAAGCTTCTAAGACTGTGGAAACGCCTCTGTTATTAACCGTCATTGCCGCGTGTTGTCTAGCAACGTAGTGGTGTGAGGTTGCTGACCTCGAACTTCCTTTGATGTGCGGCTGCTACAGTACCTTTAATGAAACTTGTAATAAAACCACTTCTGCAAATATTTATACCTATCTTGATTAACATGAGATAGATAGAAGAATAAACATTTGTAAGAATTGTTTGTACAAGAGTAGAAATAAATAATGTGAGTACAACGCATCTGACTTTTTTATCTGCTTCCCGTTATTAATTTTAAATATTCGGGAGAAATGGTTTTAGTCAATATATACTATAGTCTGCTGTTTTATGCTGACCATGACTTGTTCATAAAGAAAAAAACAAGCCAAAGCTTACTGCTTAAAACCGAGCGGGATGGCTCAGGCGGTAACGTCTGTGGCCCGCATTCGGGAGGTCGCGGCTTCGATGCCCGTGGCCGCGCACTCTGATATGGTGTTTTCCGTGGTTTCCCCATGTCACTTAGGCGAATGCTGGGTTGCATTATTTTATACCACGGTTTCCTTTCCATCATTTCCGTTCATTCCATTTCCTTATCATCTTTCAGGTGGTGCAGTTCCAGGCATGTAGTGTGGGCAGGGTCGGTTAGATGGCGTGGATGATTGCGCATGCTAACTGCTGTTCTCGGTGCTGGGTGGCGTCTGGTGGCCCTTGTGCTCCGTCGAGGGAGAGACGGGACGCTCCGTGCGATACCGCCCCAGACTCGCGGTGTGATGCTTGGCGGGGCCTAGCACCGGGATGAAGAGATCTCAGCACTGGTGAGGGACTTCCGCGCGTCTCTGGTGGCCCTTGTCAGCCCCGGACGGGACGTTCCGTGCGATACCGCCCCAGACTCGCGGTGTGATGCTTGGCGGGGCCTAGCACCGGGATGAAGAGATCTCAGCACTGGTGAGGGACTTCCACGCGTCTCTGGTGGCCCTTGTCAGCCCCGGACGGGACGTTCCGTGCGATACCGCCCCGGACTCGCGGTGTGATGCTGGCTGGCTGCTTGGCGGGGCCTAGCGCCGGGATGAAGACATCTCAGCACTGGTTAGGGACTTCCGCGCGTCTCTGGTGGCCCTTGTCAGCCCCGGACGGGACGTTCCGTGCGATACCGCCCCGGACTCGCGGTGTGATGCTGGCTGGCTGCTTGGAGGGGCCTAGCGCCGGGATGAAGACATCTCAGCACTGGTTAGGGACTTCCACGCGTCTCTGGTGGCCCTTGTCAGCCCCGGACGGGACGTTCCGTGCGATACCGCCCCGGACTCGCGGTGTGATGCTGGCTGGCTGCTTGGCGGGGCCTAGCGCCGGGATGAAGACATCTCAGCACTGGTTAGGGACTTCCACGCGTCTCTGGTGGCCCTTGTCAGCCCCGGACGGGACGTTCCGTGCGATACCGCCTCGGACTCGCGGTGTGATGCTGGCTGGCTGCTTGGCGGGGCCTAGCGCCGGGATGAAGACATAGCACTGGTGAGGGACTTCCGCGCGTCTCTGATGGGCCTGTCTAGCTGCGAGTCTAATAGCACCCTTTCGGTTCCCTCATTCATCCCTGACTCCTGGGGGGTGGTAGGCACAATAGACCTGTGTGTCGCAGTGAGCGAGGTGTCCCCCTTCGTACTGTGCCCTTTACCCTTTACATTTTAGTGCTTAAAACGTGGAACATATAATGGAACAAGACATATTTCGGAAATGGTTAAGTCCACATACACTAGTTGATAGGGTAAATTGTGTCTGAAGCAGATACAGTACATTTTACTAACTGTAGGTATTTGTCTTTTGATGTTTTGTATATTTACCTAATTTCAGGAAGAATGAAGGAATCTTCCCAGGTGATCTAAGAAATAAAAAATCTGTGTTGCACTCACATGACTTTTTCTACTCTTGTACTAACCATTCTTACAAACTCTTATTCCTATATCTTCTTAGTGTTACTTGAGATAAACTTTTGCAGAAAGTCGTATTGCTTATTTCCTTGTAGGTGCAAGGGGAATATGGGAATACAGTAGCCTTGAGCGATAGTCATATCTTTTAAAACTTTGAAATTCCGTTCTCTTTGTACGGCTAAGATATAAAAACTGAATAACGATCTTTCATTTGACGAAAGTTTAAATATTTCAAAACTTGCACAAATAACAAGGAATTGTGTTTTAGCAAGATTTTGTCTATCTCATACTGTTTACCAGTTATCCAGTCATGCAGAGTAAACACGATTTCATAGGCTATAGCCAGAAGATTCAAATGCCATACAAATATTTCAAAGATATGGTATTTTAATCAAAATCGTTAGCCATCTTCGAGAAAATAATTTTCGAAAAATGTTCCATGTAAAGGGTGGTTTAGGGCGGGGGAATTTTCTTCAAAATCTTCCTTTTGCAGCTTTGAAAGATATTAAACTTAAATGCCAAATTTGGTTTTTAACCGACTTTTCGTTTTTGAGTTATGTTGCTCACAGATTGACACACACGCGCGCGCGCGCGCGCGCGGACCTTTTATTAAAAATGTTTTTGTTATGCAGGGGTCTCAAAACGTATATTTCCGGTGAAATCTTAACATAGAATTTTTGGGTGTAATGCAATACTTCCTCTACTTACTATACGTAGTAGAAAAGGTCAACAAAAAGAAAACAGAAGTGTACCTAGATAGGTACACATTTATTTGGCCTCTCAAACATATTTTAATGAAAGTAATTTGAAATTTTTAGAGAACAGCAAAACTAACCAAACATATTGTCTTAGTTTCGTAGAAGGTACCTTATAAGAATGGTTTCTCACTCATTTAACATGTTGGGTCATATTGGCGGCCTTGCCTTTGGAACAATAATTGCTCATGCCAATGATGTGCACTAGTTTACTATTTGTGTTAATCTTTGGATTCTCTTTAAATTTACAGACATATTTGCATTCTCACTCATACTTCCAGACTCCTCCACGAGGAAGAATTTTGGCTTAAAAATGCCATTAAAATTGTATCCACAATGGTGACAATTAAGACGAATAACTGGATATACTTCTACATGTGAAAATGACAAGTCCAGATCTCTATTCCCCTTAAAACTGAATCACAATTCACAACTTGTGACCTTGCAACTCACAACTGTTCTGTTCTATCGTAATCTACTGTATGCAGCCCGCTATAACAATTCTAGTCACTCGCTAAGTCACTAGAAGTGACTTTGACGATAAACTCACTAAAACTCAACATAAACTTCTGTGCCGACTCGTTTATATAGCCGTGAATTAGATAAAGACGATTTTTCTGGAAAACCAGGTTTCGCGAAGCTTTTCATAAAAGTCCAGCACTCGAAGCTTCTCGAATGTCTGCAAAAGACTTTATTTTCATCCGACATTGCCGCTCGTTGCCTAGCAACTAGTGGTGTGAGGTAGCCGACACCGAGCTTCCTTTGTTGTGCGGCCGCCGCCATATACACAATGCAGGTATAAGAAATGCAGCATTGTAGAATTGACTTTCATAAATACAAAATTTCACTGAGTGCCACTGGTCCGATGCTAGCATCTAAATCCCAAGGTCCCGGGTTCAATTCCCGGTTCAAGGTGGCAATCTTTCTTCGTCCACTCCAAGGATAAATAGTAAAATCTGTTTCTTGATTTGAATCTTCAATATCATTACTTTCTCTACTATGTTCAGTAAAGTAGAAGTATCGTATTCCACCAAAAAATTCGATGTCGGGATTTCACCGGAAATATATGTTTTGAGGCCCCCTGAATCCAATATAAAGCGTTTTTAGAAAAAGGCGCGCGCGCGCGCGCGTGTGTGTGGACAGCATAACTCAAAAACGAAAAGTCGGTTAAAAACCAAAGTTGGTATTTAAGTTTACCTAATGTCCTTGAAGGATGCGACACAAAAATTTTGAAGAAAAATTTTCCACCTTAAGCTGTGTGTGTGAACCGTGCAAAGGGAATGGAATTTCAAAGCTTTAAACTTATCTTTATATCTTTATTGACATAAATAGACTCTTCACAAGAGCATCTGACATTTTCCAAACACATACAATAAGTCTTAGTTACAGATATATACAATCATAATTCAGCAACACTGTACAAACACTTACTAAGTAGATATGATTTTAAAGCAATTTTGAAGTTCCTATTTACATTATTTTTAACCTGTATGGGTAATCTATTATAAAATAATGCTCCAGTTCTGTAAGGGTCTTTATTAGTTTGGGTTTTATTTGAGCTCACCGTATGATAATCATTTAGCCCCTAGTTTCATATTTATAGAAGTCTTGATTGTGCACATTAAATTCTTTATTATTTTTAACAAGTGAAATACTTTTATACACATACAGAGAAACTATCGTTAATATTATTATTTATTTATGCCAACAAACTTGCTGTTGGTGTTTTTAAACACACAAGCAGTATGTGGGCAAAGTTTGAATGTTCTGTACAGGATTGTCTATAGGGGAGATTGTACATACATCTAATACTTTTTTTGTAATTGTAATATCCTGTCAATATTAGATTTACTGGTGCCCCCCCCCCCGTCAGATTTCTATTCCATAGGTTAGATTTGCGAAGATTATACCATAGTAAGCTACAATTAAAATAGACGTTTTCTTGTATCTTGCCAGTTGTCTTAGGAGAAATAGTCCCAAATTAAGATTTTTCCAAACAGCATCTACATGTATATTATATGTTAAACCTTCATCAATATTTAAACCAGGAGTTTGAAGTTATTCACCTGCTCCAAAGAACCATTGTTAACTTTTATATTTATATTATCTGTACGGTTGTTAGCCTTTTGAAATACCATAGTTTTAGTTTTATCAACGTTTAGTTTCAATCCGCTATGTAAAAGATATTGTGAGATTTCCCCAATTGCATTTATCATTTTTTGTTCTAGTGTATCACTCCAACATATTAAAGATGTGTCATCAGTATAGAAGATTACTATACTCTTATCCGGTGTAGGTAAATTGTTAATATAGATCAGAAAGAGTGTAGGCCCAAGTACTGATCCCTGAGGTACTCCCAACTTTACTAAATTGTATTTAGATTTGACAGTGTCTATAATATTTCCTTTTTTCCAATTTATTTTGGTGCACTGCATACGATTTGTGAGATATGGTGTTAATTTGTTAACATGCCCTCTGAAACCATAATCTAGTTTTGTAATTAGTTACTCATGTGAGACTGTGTCAAATGCTTTTGAAAGGCCTAAAAAGATTCCTGCAGTCTTTTTATTGCTCTTTCAGTTTCAGCAGTTCATGTATATATGCCACTATGGCTGTTATAGTTGACAGGTTGCTTCTGAAACCATGTTGGAACGTGTTCAGGTTGATTAAAAAAGTCCATTTATTCTGTTCTAAATCACCTTTTCATATAATTTACTAAATACAGAAATTAGGGTAATTGGTCGGTAATTACCAACATTTGTATTTGAGCCCTTTTTATAAATTGGTTGTACAATACTTATTTTTAAAACATCTTCGAATATGCCCTCATTCATTAAATACTTTATTAAGTACACCAATATATTGAATAGCTCATATATACAATGTTTTAATATCTTGGGTGACACCTCATCCCACCCTGATGAATTTTTATTTTTAAAGTTACTCACTATTTTAACAATCTCGTCTACAGTTGTGTCATAGAGATGCATACTATTTATTATAGTGTTGTCCTTAGGTATGCTAAGAGATTTGACTATCACTCAAAGCCTACTGTATTGCCATATTCCCCTTGCACCTACAAGGAAATAAGCAATAAGATAGTTTGTACAAATGTTTATCTCAACTAACACGAAGAAGATATAGGAATAAGAGTTTGTAAGAATGGTTAGTACAAGAGTAGAGAAAGTTATGTGAGTGCAACGCATGAGATTTCTTTTGCTTTGAGTTTTTAAGTTTTAACTGTGTAAGCCCCATCAAACCATCAATGCATCAATGATTGAAGTCCTGCCCAAATGTGCCCAGAATCCCTAGAGCTTAGCTATCTGACATTTGTCTTACTGGGATAAGGGACAAGGGAGAACCCTGAAAAATGCATTATCCAGGTAACTTGCCAAGCTTCATTAGAATCTGGAACCTCGTGAATGGGAGACAGGCACAATGATACCCGCACACCACAGTAGTGGGCTAGTTTTGCATTGTTTGCTAGTAAACTCTGCATTCTTTTGTTTCTTGTGATGCCATAAGAAATGCTGAACCTCAAGGCTATGTTTACAACACCAGTATTGTAGTATGATCCTTTTTCAGCATTTTGGGCCTTATCTATAGGTGTGCATGATTTAGTGTGTGCATAGAGGTTTCTTTAGTCAGTCACCTTCCTGCCTCATCTGCTTGAGGGAATTGTTGCTAGATAGTCTCATTTGCCTAGTCTTTCAGAGCCAACTATTTGCTGTTAAATGATTCTAAAAGTAGATGTTTAGTAATTATTGTTCTGTGATGCTGGACCGGTAGCCTCAGTTTTATAGTCGCCTGTGTGCATAAAATATTGCAAACATATGCGGAAGCTAAATAAGACTGTTTTCCTCTTACAGGCTGGTGAGCAACATTTCATCACCAAGAATACTAAGATCACGAACAGGAAACAGCACCCCAGATTCTCCACGTTCATTGGACTCCAAAACTCGCATAGCTACAAGCAGCCCTCTGAGACCTCCACGACAGGTATGACATTGACATTATAGCCAGATTAGAGAATGTGCAAAACTTCATGGCACATGAACACTAGCCAATGCTCGCTGCTGAACGTAGTAAGCATGTAGGTACAATTAGTAACTGTGTACAGCAGAGTGTTTTTCATGCAAACTATGGTGCGGCTCAATGTTTCCATGATTAAACAACACATTAAATACCCTTAAAACATTAAAATCTTACCTTACTGTTGTTAACCCAAACAACGTTTTTCAGAATCATCCATATCAGTGACTGAGTTTCCATCTTTGTGGGGATTTTTCCTGCAGATTGAAATACAAGTACACTTTGTTTGTATGAAGTTACTTTCAGTGCAAATTTGTGACATTGTGTGTGTGTTTCCATAGTCAATTCCAGGGTATTTTAAAAATCTACCATTGCTGTATATTCTGGATTGGAGAGTTGTTTGAAACGCATACATTAAATACAATTTTTCTGCCCTATAAATGAATCACTTCATGTTTGTTAATAGAAATATAATTTGTCCCGACTTGGCATGTTCACAAACTTGTATCACGAACACCAGCAAAACTAAAAGTATAATAATTTAATTTATGTATTAGCAATATTTCAGATCAAATTTAAAACATGACTTAACACATGCCTGTTCACTTTAATATTAGAGTAACACACCACTACTCTGAAAACAAACTGAACATTAACTCATTCCTTTTCAACTGCATGATTTGTATATTTATAGTACAGTCTGTTTTATATTTGAGACCAAGTGATGGTATACTTTTCAGGCTTATTTGTGCTGAATAAACGTTGA
This sequence comes from Tenodera sinensis, assembly GCA_030765045.1. NCBI lineage: Eukaryota > Metazoa > Arthropoda > Insecta > Mantodea > Mantidae > Tenodera > Tenodera sinensis. The sequence continues at coordinate 9,171,238 of CM060970.1, forward strand.
GTAATGATAACCATCTGAAGTGCATAGTAGTTTTTTATTTTTATCTATGTTGAATCAGTGTTAAGTGATATAACTGTGAAAATCATAAAATGCAGAGCTCAGGATCTAAATAACATAGAGAGAAAATGTTTGTATAGTCATGATTAGATAATGTTCATAAGTAATGCCACGAGTGATTGTCAATTTATTCAGAGAAGTTGACTATCATGAGTTGTATTTATTAAGACTACTTGATGAATTAAAGCATGATATAACTAATGAAATGTTATTTAAATGTTGTGTTGTAATTACTAACCTTTTAAAAGAAACATGAAGCATGAATACATACATCGGCGTCCATTGGCACGGCCTACTAGATTCTCATATTGATGCTCCAATTTGTTAAGATGCTGGTAATGTCAGAAGTTGGAGTATCTGCTGTTAATTTATAATTCCGTTCAATACAAAAATTGTCAAACTGATTCCAAACATATTTCTTGTTGTATTGTGTTCTGAGGTTTCTCTCCTCAAATTATTTAAAGTATTTCAGCATAAAATGGTTTACCGAAGCTAGTCAGCCTTTTTGACATTTGAATAACAGCTCTGTTGCATCAACTTACATCAGCTGATTCTCTAACCTGATCAAAACATAAGAAAATAGAAGAAGTGATAATGAAATGTGATGAATTTTTCACGAATGAAGGCTGTCATTGGTTGAGATTTGAAATAGTTATACGCATGCTTGGTTGATTTCAGCCAAGTCATGTATGAGTGGAATAGTTCTTGTAATTATAAAATTGACATATTACCATTTTCAAGTATTTGAGCATAATTAATGAAGATAATGTTGTCAGTTCAGTTGTGTAAGATGGGTGTCTCATGTTTGCCAGCATGGATAGAAGGGGCAAGTCAATAAAGACTGAGAATCTTTGTTTTTGCACATAAAATACACTAGTCTTGGTCCAGATTGGTGTGGTCTTTTTCAAAGTATTGTCAGTTGAGTTGAATGCACTTTGCCCAATGCTTCTGCCAATCCTGGAACACATGCTGGAAGAAATCTTTTGACGTCATCTTTATAACCGCCTCACCTTTCTTCACAACCGCCTTCGAAGTAGCAAAACACTTTCCCTTTAGTTCCTTTTTCAGAGAGGGAAAGAGATAAAAGACACAGGGAGCCAAGTCTGGAGAATATGGAGGATGAAAACACATTCAATGTTTCTGCGGGCCAAGTACTGTGTAAAAATGTTGGACACATGAGGGTGGGCATTGTCATGGTGCAGGTAGCAACCAGAGGGATGCAGTTCTGGTCGTTTTCGTTGGATGTGTTTAGCAAGGACATCCAAAACAAACTTTTAATACTCGCCATTAACCGTCGCATGAGAAGGGACCTGATGTTGATACACCATTCCACGGCAGTCGAAGAACAAAATGACCATTACTTTTCCTGCTGACAGAACAACCTTTGCTTTCTTTGACATCGGAGAATCAGGCGATTTCCATACTGAGGAGGCCTGTTTGCCTTCTGGGTCATAATGGTGAAGCAAGCTTTCATCACCTGTAATGACTGAATTCAGGTATGCATCCCCATGCAGCTCAACTAGATGTTGCAGCTCCACCCGCATCAACTTCTGTTCAGGTGTCAATAATCTTGGCACCCACCTCGCACAAACACATCTCATGTGTAAGTGATTATGCAGAATTGAAAAAACACTACCAATGGAAATCTGTAATATACAGCAAGTCTGTTAATTGTTTTTTGTTGGTCTTCATGAACAATGATGTCAGCTGTGTTAATCATGGTTTCGTTTACTTCTGTTGCTGGAGCACCTGGCCCACCTTGCTTTGTTATTGAAACACGGCCTTCTTTTAATTCCTTGAACCATCAAAGTGCTGTGGACTGTGGCAGAACATTTTCACCATATGCCTCCTGCAATAATCTGTAAGTTTCAACACCGGATTTCTGCAAATGAATGCAAAACTTCAAAGCAGTGTATTGTTCTTTGCGTAACACCTCCATTTTCTCTGTAGGCGGCTGGCGAACTGAACTACTTTGTTCGTTCTCTGTGTACAGATGCATGTGCAAGGGAGCATGTGCTTTGTCCATCAGTGAGAGGCAATCCATTAGCATCATACAACATTGTTTCCATGATGTTCCTATGTTGTGCGTGATAAAAAAAAACTCTATTTTTATTGACTCACCCTCGTATATGATTTGCTGGAGTTTTTGGTATGGCTTGCCTTCATATGCCTTTAACTTTTGCACTTTCTTTAATTGTAGCTCTTGCTGTATTCACAAAAACTGTTGATGCTTGTTGCAGTCAACGCCAGGCTCGGAGACAGATGATGGCAGTTTGAAGTTGGATCGAGGTACATACCAGCACATGTATCAGGACATTGTCAACATCAAGACCATGCTCCTCAAGCTGAAACGTGTACTGCAGGAGGTAAGTTTGCCCTCAACACTTGTAGTTTTATGGTCTGGCCTGGATTGCATGTATGTGAGCTGCTTGTGCTGTCTACTACTCATCCATCCTATAACTCGCACATTACATACCCATGGGTAATAAGAATTGTGCGACAAATGACACATCCAGTTACTTTTAACCTCTTCAGGGATATGGGCGTGAAATCATGTCCATTTAAAATGACAGATGAGTGATATGGGCGTGTATACACGTCCTGTGCGTTTAAGCATTTAACCCTTATTTATCCCTTATCTAACTCAACTTATTTTAATTTTCCCTTTATGAAACATTTTAGTAAAGTCTATATACTTTACTGGCTTACCTTAAAATGTTCATTCTGCAGTGATTTACCTCAAAACAGGGATAAACACACAAGGGTACCTACATCTCCACATTCGCAAATTCCTTTCTTGTGGCACACGAAACACTTTTGAGATGGGCGAGACTTCTTTGCTGTTGGTGGTATCCTTTTAGGATAATGTTTTCCTTGAAGTCTGAGGGGTGCAGGGGTTTTGGATTTTCAACCCCCAACGTGGTATTGTTCAATTTGGCTGCGAGCTATTTATAGTCGGAAGTCAAGGTAGGTCATTGTCCTGTGTGGGTTTAGAGCTCTCCAAATTACCAAACAATTGTATATGGTTATATCCAGTTGGTGCAAAAACACCTTTTTATACCACTTCTCCCTTCAGCTACAAGCAGGAAAGTATACGTATGTATTTCAACAAAGAAAGACACGGACTCTACTCAGTTACGAAACTCGCGTAAGCAAAAGTTGCAATGTTGATCTATTCTGATGACTCAAGAGACCACGCGTACAGTAGTGCTTTATTACACAGTATGCTGATGCATAAGCCACACATACAATGGGTCGACTACCGTTTCTTTCCGAGAACTTATATTAGATGCGTTCGACAGAGCAAAGTTGACTTTTCACCACAGTGAAACAAAATAGTGCCATTTCAACGTTTTGTAAATACAGCTCAACTTTTCTGATGACGTACATTTATACTGCATATAACGAGTTTTATACCAGTTTTTGTTTCATTAAAATAACTTAATATTTACACAAAATACAGCTGTGTATATACGAAGCACTTTAAATGCCCTGCGTCGGATATTGGGTAGCAGTTCTCGGCTCACGGACGTTTTAAATGGCCATCGCTCAAGAGGTTAATGTCACTGTATTAGTCTTCTAAACAGAATCATAAACCACCGTTCTGTTTTATTATTAACAAATTCACAACTTATGACCTTGCAATGTGGTGCTATTCTGTTCTACTCTAACCTTTAGAAACATACTGTAAATTCACAAAACAAACAACTCCTATGCAACGATTAACTGTCTAATGATACTCAAACTGCTTCATTACTCACTGGCCCAATACACTAAAAAACTTAACAAATAAGATGCTCAGATGTTCTTACAAATCGCTTATGTAGCTAAGCATTAGGTCTTGTGGAGTTCTTTGGAAATACATATGTTTCTCAAAATTTCTCCTAACAAGCCGGCAGTCAAAACTTTCTCAAACCATGTAGAATCGGTCTTTGTTCTGACTTGACTGTTGTTGTCCATGCTTACGGGCTGTGCATTGCCTAGCAACACAGTGGTGTGTGATAGCTAACTTCGAGCTGACAATATTATGAGTACTAACCTTGTTGTAAGTGGTGTCCATCTGCACTGAGACATTCCGTCACAAGGTTTTAATACATGAACTATGTTCCTGTGTAGGCTTTCAATTTTAAAAGTTTAGCTTCTGCATATCTTAGCTACTTCTTTCAAGAGTGTTCAAATTATGTGCCAATCTCATCAATTTTTTCCTCTATTAGAACATGTCTTTCAAACAACTGAGCTATCATGGCAACATGCCAGCATGACATTAGATTCTCCAGCTGATTCACGCTTTCCCTGGTAAACCACAAGGAGATCTCATTCATATGAGAACATTTTCTAATGTTGCAATTACTTTAAGTCCCAGGTTTCATACGAGGGTTGTCTGTAAAATAAGGTTCCCAAGGATCTGCAGTCACGAGGAACGCTGTTACGGGAGATCCGGCAACATGGCATGTAGCTTAGTTCTTCCTCTACCAGTCCCCCGCCCTGCTAGCTTGTCAGTCTTGGCTTGGCAGCTGTTAGAACTGGAGGTTCCACTTGCTTCCTCGCCAGGTATGAATTATGGTTTGCAATGCGTTTTTTGTGCGCATAAAGACTGCACCAGTGGACATTCACTGCCAACTGTGTGAAGTGTATGGACAGCAGTGTATGAGCGTATAACAAGTGTGCAAATGGTGCAGAGAATTCAAAGATGGATGTATAGACGTCCAGGACAACCAGCATCATGGACGGCCATTGGTTTTGGTCAAAACAATTGTGAAAGTGGAAGAAGCAATGCTGAAAGATCGAAAGGAGACGATCCAGAAGACCTGAGAGACAATCCCTGATGTCAGCAAGACCTACATTCACAAAATTTTAACCGATAATTTAGGATATACCAAGATGGGTGGAGGCATTCTCACAAAGGGAGTGCAATCTCATCAACAAATTTGGTTGGGGTACTGTCACACACCCTCCTTACAGCCCAGACCTAGCCCCAGGTGACTACCATATCTTCCCTGACTTGAAGAAACACCTGTGTGGGATGCATTTCAGAACCGGAGGGGAACTTAAACTGTTTCAAGCTATCTTCGCCGTGCAGTGGGAGAGTTCTATGATGCAGGCACACAAAAGATGGTACACCACATGCAAAAATGCATTTATGAGAACGGCAAAAATAGGAAAAAGTCTAAGCTTTCCAAAAATGTATTACTCAATGTCAATACATATGTTTTTCATTGTGAAAAAAAAAATTGGGAACCTTATTTTACGGATAACCCTCATAGTTTAACCTATTATTAGATCAAAATGAATGGTAATTAATGGTTCATTCGTGGTATTGAGTTTTTGAGCCTGTATGTACCTTTCCAACCTAGTCCTACACATGACGACAGTTGCACTTAAACAAGCTGAGACTCCTGACAGCAGAGATGTGTTACCATGTTGCATTAGAGCACATGTCAGCGCACTGAACAGCAAACATTTTAAATAAATTTAGCATTTAATATGACCAATATGGTTAGTACTAGTATCATACACTCAGTAAGTTAGAACATAAAGGAAATACACTTGAACACTAAACCACATGCTGCAGTGCAGAAATATAGCACCACGTTACACCTCAAAGTTTAGCTTGTAGGCAAAGGGAAAGGAGGGTGCTAGCACCTTACTAGCAATAGTGGAGGGGATGTTGCTGTTGAAACATACCCCTCTGAGATTGTCACAAGTCTTAGGTTGTTTAAATCGAAGCGTCATGTGCAAGAACAATTAATTACCAAGCGTTTTTCATTTCTTAGGTTTGATGATACTGTTGTCCTAAACTTATTAACCCGACATCTGACAGTATCTTTTATTTGAAACTGGATAGCAGGGAATGTCTCTTGAAATTGTCTATGCACTTATCTATGTAGTTTTGTTTTTATGTACTATGCATAAAAATTCTTTGTTCGAGCATGCATTTTTTGGTAGCCATTTCAGTAAACAAGACAAGAAAGCTTTTACTTTTGAGATGTACAGTTAAGTACAGTTAATGAACTGTAGTCTCTACAGCACAAGCAGAAGGCAGCAACTGACAGTAAAGCATAGCCTTTGTGGTATGATGGTAGTGTGTCTGCCTCACATACAAGAGCTCCGGAGTTTGAATCTTGGTTAGGGGACTTATCTGAATAAGGTTTTTTTTTTTCAAGGTTTTCCCTCACTATTTCATTTACTCAGTGTCTGATGTGACACATTATGCTGGAGGACATTAATATTAAGAAAGCTGCTGGTGAGCTAGTGCAATGGTGTCAAGGTTATAGACAGTTGAGGGCTCTCTTGGGCACATTCTGCAGCCAGCGGGCAAAACATGACGTAATACATATCAACACTAGAAGTGTTATCACCTGACTCCTTTTTACTTGCAGCTTGGTCGCATCCACGGATAAAACCTGTCTTAGAGTGCGTATACCTTATGAATGTTTTGCTTCAGAATTGCCTACAAGGGTACATAGCACAGATACAAGTTGAATTTACGCAGGGGACAGTACTTCTCATGCGTAAATAGAAAACTACTTGACGTAGTAATTCAAGTTGATTAAAATAGTTGTAACTTTCTGATGATTAGACTGAATTATTAAACCTACCCTAGCCCTTGGGTTAGCATTCTCAACACCATTTACGCACTTATATGCCTCTTAAAAATAGATGTTTTTATTACTTTTCAATCCCAGATGTCAAAATGTCAAAATCAATTTTCAAATAAATAAATAAATAAGACTAATTACACAGTATTAATAACAGTGCTTTTATTATGAACTTTTATCAGATATATCTATATTTATACAAATAGTAAATGGCCACTTTCAAATCCTGTTATTCCTTAAATAGATATTGATTGATTTTGATTATACATAAATAACAGTATATTTACTTACATTATCTTCAAATAAGTGAAATCACACAAAACATTATTAGCAACAGGGATTGGCGATTTCCTCCAAAATTAAAGGGAAGAACTGCATGTAACGAAAAGTCGGTTAAAAACCAAAGTTGGTATTTAAGTTTAATGTCTTTCAAGGATGCGACACAAAGATTTTGAAGAAAATAGCCCCACCCTAACTACCCTTTACATGGAAAATTTTTTAAAAATTTTGATTTTCTTGAAAATGGCTCTAACAATTTTGATTAAAATGTCATATGTTTGAGATATTTTTATGACAAATGAAATGTATATCTTGAATTTTCTGGCTATAGCCCCTGTAGTCGTATTTACTCTGGACGACTTTTGCATAACTGGTAAACCATTAAAGATAGACCAAATTATACTATATAACCCGACCAAGGCGAGTGCAGTCCTGCATGGGAAGCAGCAAGCAGGCGAACTACCGCGGTGACGACACGAATACGTCACGAAATGCTATACAGTCTGATTTACTAACGTGCAGCATAGTGTTCAGTGCACAAATGTACTGTATTTTAAAGTATTTGTGAATATATTTGATTTTTTATGGTATGAGTATACATACAATACACATAATACAGTGATACACACAGAAAATGTCAACATGAGATCTGTTATTGTTCACCTTTTTCCAACCGGACTGTACAGGAGCAGGGCAAGCCGTAACGCGTACAAGTGGCGCCCTCCGAAGCAGGACTGCACTGGCCTTGGTCGGGTTATACAAAAAATGTAGATCTTGCTAAAATACACAATTTATGTCTCAATAAATTTTCTTGTAGGGTGAACCATTTCGGAGATATTCCTTGTTATGTGTGTGAGTTTTGGAAAACTTAGAACTTTCATGAAATGGATCATCGTTGTTCATTTTTTTATATGTTAAGTGTGCAAAGACAACAGAATCTCAAACATTTGACTATTGCACAAAGCCTACTGTGTTCTAACATTCCCCTTGCAGCTACAAGGAAATAAGCAATAAGATAATTTGTACAAATGTTTATCTCAACTAACACGAAGAAGATATAGGAATAAGAGTTTGTGAGAATGGTTAGTACAAGAGTAGAGAAAGTCATGTGAGTGCAACACATCAGATTTTTAAAATATGGTATAGATATGTGGATGACATTTTTGCTGTTGTCCCTAAAAAACAGATAAATGATGCTTTAAAACTTTTAAATTTACAAGATAAAGCTATACAATTCAGATGGTAATTATTATTTATTTATGCCAACAAACTTACTGTTGGTGTTTTTAAACACACAAGCCGTGTGTGGGCAAAGTTTGAGAGGTAGAACTGGAACTTAAAAATTCAATGCCACAACTGGGAAGGAAGGTCTGTGGTTCAAATCCCAGTTGTAGCATTGAATTTTTAAGTTCCAGTTCTACCTCTCAAACTATACAATTCACATTGGAAACTGAAAATAATGGATGCATTTCATTCCTGGACTTAAAAATTAAAAGACATAACAATAAATTGAATTTTGTATTTACAGAAAATCTACTCACACTGATAATTACATAAAAAATAAAAGTTTTAATCCTTTTGCACATAAATTTGCTGTTTTCAATAGTTTAATTTATAGGTTAATAAATATACCCCTTAATAAAGAAGAATTTGACACAGAACATAAACACATAACACTGCAGTGATTAATGGTTTTAATACAGATTTCATACATAAAAAGATAGAAAAAATTAAGTATCAAAAAGCTGTTAAAGAAGTTTCTACCCTCAAAAAAATAAAAGATAATTATATTTTTAAAAAATTTACTCACCATCCATGGGCCAATAAAAAATTTACAAAGATTTTTAAAGAATATGGAATAAATTTGGTCCCTCAAAATAAATTTAATATACAAAATTTACTTAATTTTTCTAAAAAAGATAAAATACCAAATTATAAAAAATCTGGCATTTATCAATTTAGCTATTTAGATTGTGATAGAGTTTATATTGGTAAAACTAAACATAATTTAGAAACCAGAATAAAAGAGCATTTTGGAAATATTAAATATAAACAAACTGATAAATCAGCTGTGACAGATCATTTTTGGTCATTTAATCATGAAATTAATCCAGAAGTTAAATTATTAAAACAATTAAGTGGACCTGTAGATTTAATGGTTTGGGAAAAAATTTTTATCTTAAAAAACAGGAACCGTGTTATGAACTTTGAATTACCTTCTATAGATTGTATTTATAAATTTTTGTTTTCAGAGATTGGTAATTAAAATGAATATCAGTATTTATGTTTTTTGTTTTCAGAAAAAAATGAATGATTGTAGCTTTGGTAACAAATTTGTTTGTATAGCTTTGAGAATGAGTTGGAGTCAACTCAAAACTTGAGTCAGCAATTTGCACAAAATTACTAAGATAAGTGAAGCTTTTAGTTTCTAATTTGTTCTTACTTTACAAGATGTTATATATTTAATATAATTATGATGTTAAAACTATAAATATACCATTGTAATTGGTTCCTTGCTAGATTGGAAAAGTAGTTGTTGTTGTTTTCTAGTGCCTTGCATCTGGCAATGAAGCCATTAGCATTCGTGCTTTCCAATACTTTTGAACTGCAGTTTCTTCTGATCTTAATGCTTCACAGGTCTTCAAGTGGTCTTCATTCATTTCTGCTGGATCGTTACACAGGACACATATTGGTGAAGTAAAAAAAGAAATTTGACTCGTGCTATGATTATTTTTTTTCTAGAACATGGCTTTGGCCAAGGAGTCCTGTGTGTGTGTGTGTGTGTGTGTGGGGGGGGGGGGGGGGGGGGTTTGTGCGTGTTAATGTAATAAGTTAATTCAAGTAATATAAACCCTAAGTTCAAAAGCACCATTAAGTTCAGCAATTGTTCCAAGAGGTTAAAAGCCATATGACACCGTGGCCAAGCGGTTAGTGTGATCGTCTACCACCAAGGCGACTCAGGTTAGATCCCAGGGACCTGCATGTGGTATTCATGGTGGGTGAAGCAGCATCTGGATGGGCTTTCTCCTGGTTCTCCAGTTTCTCTTGCCACTCATTCCACCACTTGCTCCATCATCACCTTTCAAATCATCCATTTTGCCTGCATTTCATATCATCTTCTTGCTCACTATCATGAGCTGGCTGAGCTTCCGCTTCCAGATGTTCATTCTGTCTGGTCCATAGGTTCCTGTGCTCCCCAACAGACGTCTGACCCTACGCACTGGCTTGTAAGTCTTACATAAGGGGAGGGTAATCACTTTCTCACTCTCATACTGACCACTTCACTCTGTCTGGTACATAGGTTCCTGTGTTCCCCAACAGACGTCTGACCCTACGCACTGGCTTGTAAGTCCTATATAAGGGGAGGGTATCACTTCCTCACTCTCATACTGACCACTTCACTCTGTCTGGTACATAGGTTCCTGTGTTCCCTGACAGACGTCTGACTCTAGACACTGGCTTGTAAGTCCTACATAAGGGGAGGGTAATCACTTCCTCACTCTCATACTGACCACTTCACTCTGTCTGGTACATAGGTTCCTGTGTTCCCTGACAGACGTCTGACTCTAGACACTGGCTTGTAAGTCCTACATAAGGGGAGGGTAATCACTTGCTCACTCTCATACTGACCACTTCACTCTGTCCGGTACATAGGTTCCTGTGTTCCCCGACAGGCGTCTGACCCTACGCACTGGCTTGTAAGTCTTACATAAGGGGAGGGTAATCACTTCCTCACTCTCATACTGACCACTTCACTCTGTCTGGTACATAGGTTCCTGTGCTCCCCAACAGAGACGTCTGACCCTACGCACTGGCTTGTAAGTCTTACATAAGGGGAGGGTAAACAGATAAAGAAGAAGAAGAAGGTTAAAAGCCACCGATATCACCTTCAATGTTAAATGTGGCATATACATGCAACATTAAGAAAAGGAAGGAAGATTATTGACAATGAAAACTGAGTGAAATGACAGTAGTGATTGTTACCCCAACACTTATTAGTGACTCATATTTTGTGGTCCAGTCAGGTATTTGTTCCTCCTGCTGATGGCAAAGCAAAAGAGACAAGAAGGCCACCCCTCTCCCCCCAGTTTTGGTGAAACTGGTTCCCCCTCCATTTATTTCTGGCTGTGTCAAATTGCTATGAAGGCACAAGTACAAGGAATACATGCTGAAACTAAACCAAACAAAATATATTTTATCATACGACAGTCTCTTTATTTATGAAGCAGCTTATTTTGTATTAGCCTTTATTTATTAATTTATTGTTAATTTATAATCCTTTTTTTTTATTTAATTTCTTGACTGATTTGCATTTATTTTCTGTTTGTATGTTATGTTGAATATCTTGCTGGTTCCCGACTAAATGAATGTTTTGATGTCATCTGGCAGAATGAAGAGAACGGTTTGATGAGGGTAAGATATATGTCTGTTCACTATAATCTGAGTAGTAGAACATTTTAAAAGCTATAGGATATTTTATCAGTTCCATCAGGTTCTAAAACCTGAGCTTCTAAATTTTTGTCTGAATGACTTTCTCCATTTAAACGTAGAGCTGAAATACATGCCATAGCTGACTTAGCATAGATAGCATAGAAATAAACAGATCCTCTGATATATTCACAGAATTTTTGTCTCTTTGTAATATTTATTATGTAATAAATACAGATTTGCCAGAAAATTGTTAAATTAAAAATCCACAATTAAAAGGTTTATCAAGAAAGAATTTCCGTCGCAGAAATTATTTTTACTTTTTAATTTTGTGGGTATTTTTTATTTAAACACTAAAAGGTTTGTGTATTAAAATCAGCGTTCACAACTTAACATCTGTTTGCATTTGTCATAACAAATATTAATTTGGTCATCATTCCATAAAGTTATATATAGGTATGGTGAACAAAAGTATGGCTTGTTGGCTATAACTTTTAAATGAACCAATAAAGCTGGGTGCTGACATTTTTTATTGTCATGTGAGGTAGAGGCCCTCCACTTAGCATAAGGGACAGCACCTCAGTGGGCCCCAACTGAGTTAAGGGGGGCTCAAGTTCCAAATTTTAAATGTAACAATTATATAATTTAGATATTCTGTTAGGTATTGGTTCAAAACTTTTTTTTTTGTAAAACGAAAACTTGAGAACTTTGAAATGAACCACGTTCAAATGTTTATTTATTAAAGACTATCACAATATCTAAAACATACCATTGGTTCCATTTAAAATTGTGAAGTTGACCCCCTCACCCTACTTGGGTGCTACTGAGGTGCTCCCCCTTAAACTGTGTGGAGGGTCACTACCAGCCAGGAGAAAGTTGTTGTTAGCTAATGCTGGATTTTGGAGTCATTAATCCTCTTGCTCTCCAATATTTTTCACTGATGGATGGGGCACTAGAAGTGGCCGGGCATATTTGAAGGTGGTCTCGATCCATTTCCTCATGCAGATCACATAAAGGACATAGTGGTGAAGAATATATCCCAATTCTGTTTAAATGTTTTGCCAGACAATCATGTCCTGTAATCAACCTGAAGGTTGCAACTGCCGTTTTTTGAGGATACTCAGGAATTACTGTTTGAATGTTTGGTAGTTCCCATCCCATTTTTTTATTTTTCATAGTAATATTTTGCAATAATTTTTTTAAATTCAGAGTTGACTAATCTTTTAGCTGTATAAAATGGTAGATTAACTATAGATTTTTGTACACCATTGGTACCCTTTTTTGTGAGAAAATCAGCTTTCTCATTACCACTCAGTCCACAGTGAACTGGTATCCATTGGAAGACTAGGTGTTTTTGAAGTGCGGTTAGATGGGTAATAATTTTCCAACATTCTCTAATTGTGTGGTTATAATTGTTGCCCTGGAATCTGAGAGAATAACTGCTTAGTGAAAATATGAAATTCTATACAAAAGATTTTGTTGGGCCATTCAAATTGCTTCAATTTCTCCATCAAAGTTTATAGTTCCATAACTTAAAGATTTGTAATAGGAAAAGAGGTGACATGTGGCTCCAGCACCTGCTCCATCTTGGTTTGATATAAATGATCCATCAGTATAAATATGGAGCCATTCGTGTTCTGGAAATCTAGTATGGGTTGTCTCTCATGCCAATAATTTTAAGAGCACTATTTGGAGTATCACTTTTCTTAACTTCTTCTGTCAGGTGTAAATAATGTGATGTCTAATGTTTGTGTAGGATTGACCTTATATATGAAGTTTTCCTTTGAATTAGGAAGGTATACATTCTTCTTGATGTCTTGAATTTTGGAAAGATATATGTAAAATTTCTCTTGTGCCATGTATTGAATGGGAGTCTGATCAACTTTTCGTGTTGAATCAGAGCTCCTAGCCAGGAGAAAGTAAAAAACTTCCTCATACTTAACTTTAGCGATCTATTTAAAAGTCATGGCCAATAGTCCATACTCTTTCTTCACCCTGTGCATATAATGCTACAGTACATTAATTTGTGAGCAACCATCTCCTGAGCATCACATTTTTCTGGGTGGTGGGGTGGTTCTAGAAATTAGATATTGTTTGTATTTATTTTTAGTGTTTTATTTATTTATTTTTATTTATATATTTATTTTTTCATTACTTCCACTTACTGGTGTTTTGCTCCTCACTGTAACTTTTCTATCTGACCTTACCTTGGTCATCTCTTGTTCTCTTCCGACCCCGATGCTATTAGGGTTCCCAAGGGCTAGGGAGTCTTTATTTTTCCAACCTCTCCATTTCTCTATAAAACCTTAACCCCTAACATGCTGACCTGTCATGGCATATAATATGTCCTCTGATTGGTAATCAGATGATATGGTCAGTGAATTTACTTTGATAACTCTCCCAGTCAGGTCGGTGAGACCCATAAACCAATGACAGGTGTGGTCCTCCAGACATTCTGGGGGTTGTGTGAGAGCGATTTAACCGCCAAAATATAAAAATATGGTGCTCTCTAAAGAGCAGTTACTATTACTGCCACCCCATCCATCAGTGAAAAATATTGGAGAGCAAGAGGATTAATGACTTCATTGTCAGAAATCCAGCATTAGCTAACATTTTTTTTTTTTTTTTTTTTTTTTTTTTTGCATAAAAATAATTGCCATCTGAAGGTTATTTAATCGCAGGTCATAAAGTGCTTATGATTGTATGTCACCCTTGGAGTATTTATCTCTGATAGGAGATTCTCTTGTGGTCTAGTGGGAAAAGTACAAATTGGTTGAAGAATTTAATGTCACACTAGCAAGTTGGCCATGGTAGCTCAGTGGTTAGAGTAGCCACACATGAAGCAGAAGACCTGTTGTTTACAATTTATTTTGCATTTGTGTTACAAATGACTTGCTGCAGCATGTTTCATCTACAGTTCTGCACATCAGCCGCACTGCCTCCTGTGGCTTCTACTTGGATGTACTATGTAATGAGATCATTTTCAAATGTAACATCAAGATTTAATAAATTTTGTTTGTTTTTATATACAGATGCTTTTCAGCAAAACACAAAGTTCAACTCATTTTTGTTAAACTGATGATCTGTCACTAAAAACAAACAAAATGAGCATATCCAAGCTCAAATTTGGTTAGGACAGGTTAACAGTTAAGGTTTTTACACAGGGATGATTCTGAGAAGATGAATGGCAGGTAACTTTAAGCTCTATGGATACTGCGCTCATTTGAGCATTATTTCACCCATGTCATTGATTCCCTACCAGGTGGAAGGATGTTAAAAGATAAAAGAAACAAGAAATTTCACCTTTAACATTTGTAACTTTATCAAATGGGCAAGGAGATATACCTTACACCACTGTTGGTTAGCATGGCCTGAGGAGCCAGAACAAAGGCTGATTAATTCCAAACTTTTTTCAGTCTGATTCTGCCTCTCAAAACAAACCTTAACCTCTAAGGCTTGTGTGAAAGAACAGTTGTTATTATTGATTGACCTTACAGTTGGTTAATTATGTAAGGACTTAGGGCCAGTTTCACCAACCAATGTTCATTTTTAACTCAGTGTTAACGTAACCATGACATATCCCTGAGTTAAAGCATTGTAACACATGTTAGTAGTCGGAAAATGGCTGCAACAAACCAAACTGTATGTGCAAGTTTGCTGTATTTCATATTTAAGAATGTAATTTCTAATGGAGGAATGGATGCGCATTATAATAAATTTGAAAACCTGGAAAAAGAGGTACTTTTAGAGTAATACAGACTTCTCAAAGTGGCTGTGAGAATAATTTTTTCAAAGACCTAGATTAAATTAGAGAATGAGATAATGTTACTGGTATTTTTCATTTAATGATAAAGTTGGAATTTCCAAAGCTATTGTTTATGGATTTACTCATAAAGGATTCCAAAGGAATTGCATCAAGCAGTAAACAGTATTTTTGTTGTGGTTTGCTTGATCAGTGATAACACATTTTTGCTCACTTTAATTTCAATGTAGTGTGTACTATTCAGGTTTAAGCTTTGTAATGTTTTTCACACTTGCCTATTTTGATACTGTTTATGTTGGCATAGAAATGCTAGAGTTGCTTATTGGGACTGGGATCAAGTGTATTTCAGTTATATTATCTGCAGATTTTCCTCCATATTGCATTATTCTTTATTTTAAATCTGTCAGCTTTATTGCACAGGATAATACCTCCATACTTAATAATGAGTTCTACAATTGATGATTTTTGAGTGGTGAAGCATTATTTTCTTTACATATAGATTTTTTTCAATTGACTCACGATTCTAAGCTTAAACTCTTATGGCATGGACCTAACTAGTTATTTGTTATAGATACAGAGCGCACTGCAATGTGTAAACAAAAGTGCATCAGGGCACATACAGAAGCCATATATATCTGTCACTGTCTTCTCAAAAGCTGTTGTTCTCAGCTGTCTTTGATATTAACAAAAGTTAACTAACATCTCGCTGTAAGAGCTTTATGAAATGCAAAAGTTTAAACATTCAGTTAATTATTTAATCAGAAGTTAGTAAACTCTGAGCTAGAGTGTTTTTAATGTTAGTTGATGAAACTAGCTGTTAAAGAATTTAAAAATTTAGAAGTCAGCATAGGAGTATGTTATCTCATTGACATGCTTGATCATTTTACCAAGAATAATCTGTCAGTTGGGAAATTTAATGTCATACCGGCATGTTGCTGTGGTAGGGCAATTGCATGGAAAGTGGAAGATCCATGGTTCATATCTCGGCTTTGACACTGCATTTTATCAGTCTGATTGTACTTCTTAAGAGGATGTTACAAAACATATTTCTTAACACTACTTGTGTTGGTTTGATTGCAGGCGGAAACTCTCAACCCATTCGATGGATCTTTAAAGGTAAGTGCAATATATCTAATAATTATGATTGCTATTAGAGATATGCAAGATGTTTGTGACAGTGCAAGGAATGTTGACAGAAGATATTTTCAACAGAATGGTCTCTTCTACACTCTGGCAAGCAGCGAGGCTGTCGCTAGTTCTGGCGATGGAGACCAAGATAGTGAAACAAGCATGGGACAATCCCTCCAGGAAGAAGCTGCAGACCTCAGGAGACAGGTAAGTTTGTTTCATAAACATTCCCTACACTCAGCTCAGAGGACTGCATCATCTCGGCAAGTTCTCTTTGTGCTCTTGGATCTCCCGCAGCATTCGTTCTATCAGCTGCTCCATAATCCCCTTTCCTTTTATTCATTTCACATTCATCCACTTCTTTGCCCTTATATCAGGTATCCAGCAGATCCACATCCTCGATATTCCTTGGATCTGACCCCAGGTGCTCACTTGCAAGTTTCTTATGAGCCAAGTAAAATGCCACTAAATCAAGAAGAAATTAAAAACTAAAAGCTCCATTTAGCCTATTACTTATTAATATTGGAAGGTTGTATACTGCTGAACTATAGTTTCAAGTTGCATCCTACTTATTCTCAAAGCTATCCAAACAAGTTACCATAGTTACAGATGCTCAATTTAAAATATCTATTTGTCACCAGCCTCTGAAAACAAAAATTTATAAATACAATCTATTGGTGGTATTTCAAAATTCATAATGTGGTTCTTGTTTTTTAAAATGAATATCTTTTCCAAAACCATTGTTGTTTTAATAATTTAACTTCTGGATTTATTTCATGATTAAATGGCCCAAAAAAAAAAAAAAAAATTTAAATATCAAAAGACTGTAAAGAGGTTTCTACTCTCAAGAAAATTTACTCATACTGATAATTATATAAAAAATAAAAGTTTTAATCCTTTTTCACACAAATTTGCAGTTTTTAATAGTTTAATTTATAGGTTAATAAGGAAGAATTTAACACAAAAATATAAACACATTAACACTGCAGTAATTAAGGTTTTAATACAGATTTTATACATAAAAAGGTAGAAAAATTTAAATATCAAAAGGCTGTAAAAGAGGTTTTATACCCTCAAGAAAATAAGATAATTGTATTTTTAAAAAGTTTACTTACCATCCCTGGACCAATAAAAAATTTACAAAATTTTTTAAAGAATATGGAATAACTTTAGTCCCTCCAAATAAATTTAATATACAAAATTTACTAAATGTTTTCTAAAAAGGATAAAATTCTAAATTATAAAAAATCTGGCATTTATCAGTTTAGCTTTTGGATTGTGATAGGGTTTATATTGGTAAAACTAAACGTCATTTAGAAACCAGAATAAAAGAGAATTTTAGAAATATTAAATATAAACAATTTGATTAATCAGCTGTGGCAGATAATTTTTGGTCATTTAATCATGAAATAAATCCAGAAGTTAAATTATTAAAGCAATTAAATGGACCTATAGATTTAACGGTTTGGGGAAACTTATTTATTTTAAAAAACAAGAAGCGCATTACGAATTTTGAAATACCACCAATAGACTGTATTTATAAGTTTTTGTTTTCAGAGGTTGGTGACATAGGTCTTTTAAGTTGAGCATCAGTAACTATGGTTACTTGTTTGGATAGCTTTGAGAATAAGTTGGATGCATCTTGAAACTATAGTCAGCAGTATACTACCTTGCAATATTAATAAGATAAGAGGAACTTTTAGTTTCTAATCTGTTCTTGATTTAGATTCTGTTGCTTCACTGTTATTAGCTTCAATTTTTCCTTATTTACTTCCAGCCAGTTTAATTATAGGTTCTACATTTTTATTTACACAATTTAATAATGATCTAAAGGTCTCCTCCATTCTACCTGACTTTACACCTGATGCATAATTCCCTGATGTGAAAAGCAAGGAGCAATCCTAACCTTGATTTGAGAATTAAAAGTTTGTTGGTTTCTAAGGATATTCCACATGGCAGTGTAAACCAGAAAAAGCAAGAGACTTGAGCCTGTGGACTTTAATAATTCAGTATTAACTGAGTATGCAATAAGGGAAATATGTTGATAGTTAATTAATACTATGCAAACTCAATTTTGTACATTCTATATCATGTATGTATAAGCTGAGGCTTTCACAGCTGGCATCTTGGTGATTGTATATACTTGTAGGCTGTGGTCTAGTGGGTTTGTAGGTTCCCAACGTTTTTCCAAGGACTACGTTTGACATCTTCATAGTTGATTCGGTGGCTGCTCAGTGCTCAAATAAGTTTTCTGTTGAGGATAAATCTCTTTTTATATGACTGGTGGACAGGGCCTCTCTGGTATCGTGTTCTGGTTGGTCAGCATCAATTGGCAAGTTGTCCAAAGGAGTACTTTTGTTCTTGCTAAGAAGGCAGCCTGTGGGGCAACTTGACCCTGAACCTTCCTTTGATATACGTTGCTTGTCGGCATCACAATGTTATGTTGTTTTGAAATGACCAAGTTGTCATTTGTTTGTTACTCTTGGTCATGTAGAGTTAATTTTCAAAAGCTTCACATAGCAACCCAGTTTTTAAAGATATCACTTCAGCTTGCTCTATCTCTCTTGTACTTACAAGGAAATGTATAATGAAAGCTATTTCTTTTAAACATGTATCAGCATTAAAATGAAGGAGATAGAAGAATAAGCATTTGAAAGAAATGTAGAAGAGTGGGCAGAGAAACTCTTGCAGATGTAGGATATAATTTCAATGCATAAAATTGCTTTTGTTGTTTGCAGGTGGTGTTCTTACAGCAGCAGCTAGAGGACAAGGAACGTACAATACAACTGCTACAGTTACAAATGACAAAATACACAGAGAGTGCAACAAACGGCGCCAGTGGCAATTCCACTGCAGCCTCAAAAGAGTTGTGCAATGCTGCTACACAAACTGAAAGAGTAAGTTGAAATATTCATTCATCTGTGAAAGGTAGAACTGGAACTGAAAAATTCAATGCCACAGCTGACATCAGTTCGAGTTCTATAACTCAAACATTGCCCACACACTGCTTGTGTGTTTAAAAACACCAACAGTAAGTTTGTTGGCATAAATAAATAATAATTCATTCATCTTTCCCATACAGGGTGACAGTGGTGGCTCGTGACTTGTCGCAGTGGCTGTGCATTATGTTACATCTCCACTTTCACACTCTCTCTCTCTCTTGCTCCCTCTCTCCCTCCCTCTCTCTCTCTCTCTCTCTCTCTCTCTCTCTCTCTCTCTCTCTCTCTCTCTCTCTCTCTCCCCCTCTCTCCCTCTCTCTGACACAATCTTCCCAGAACATTTAGTCTTAATTTGCAGTTATTATAATCAAGCTGTCATGTTTACCATTTTTTGTTTTAAATTACCAATATCAGCACAACCATTGTTTGTCCAGGTGCTGTTTCTCTCGCTCGCTAATAATAAGCATGGAAAACAGAAGAGCTGGTTAGTTACTTCACAAGCACATATCCACGAACAACTTTTTACACACTTTTTTATACTTTTTTGTAGCGATCTGCCCTTTACAATTAGTCATTTGAAGTAAATCAATTAGTAGCGATCTGCCCTTTACAATTAATCATTTGAAGTAAATCAATTAGTAGCAGCAGTGTGTCCTTCTGTTTAGTTTGCAGCTTCTCTTCTAGGAATAAACATAAAAGATTTACCTAATTTAGTTTCACAATTTCCACGCTCGCATATATTCAAACTTCCCACTATGAGCAGATACAACTGCACACAATTTGCTACTATAATAAATAATGTAGACCCAGTAAGAAAATAACTATTCCAAACTGAAGTATTGGCCTTACTAAATAATAATATGAAGATAATGATTTAATAAAAATAGACACAATTGTGTTTGCAACATCACCATAACTCTCATTTTAATATAGAAAGTGGCTACATTATATTTAGAAATGTCAAGTTAGCTAACCAAATAATGGCTTGATTGCAACTCCTGCTTATCAAGAGGGAGTAAAATGTTTGTAACTAGGAAAAAAGAGAAGGAAATGACATTGGACATGTACAAGAATGCAATGCACTTGCACAGTAACAATTGTATCTTTTGATTTGTTGATCATGCTGCATTAACTTGCCATACTCTCAAATACAAGTTTTGTCCACTCCCTGTGACCTCTCTGACCTCTCGCCTAAAAGCGTCCTTCGCCAATCGCAAAATGTCATTTATGCATCTCTACACCTTATTGACTGAATGCGCTGGCATTTGACAAAGAAGTGGCGGGAAGATTAAAAGAGCAAGTTCATAGAGAAGAAAGTTCAACCTTCTAGTTTGCATGCCTATAGACTTAATATGGAGTCATAGCTTCAGAAGTGTAGGTGTTGGGTACTAGGACAGGCAGATCATCAGCCAAGAGGACGAGGGCAAGTAACAGTTTCACCAGTTTCTACGAAAACTCCTTGCTACTATGGCACTTTAATAATTATTTTAAGATGCAGGCCCCTAGGTGCAAGAGCTTAGTTATCTAACTGGCCTGTTGTTAGTTCTAGCTGAATTTGAGCCACTAAGAAAGAATACTTGGTCAGAGTAGCATCATAATGACATGTATTGTCGCTAATGAGGAAGAGCACTATGGCCTAAACATGCTGTCAAATGCTCCTGCTACTGCTTGGTCAGCAAGGTACAGTCCCTTGATGTGCTCCAATTTTTACTTTTTATGAAACCTGATTAATTTTCCAGTTGTTGCATCAATTCCCATGAAGGGTCATTACAATATATCATATTAATGTCAATAGTGTGCCATTTTGTGCAAGACATGAGAACTTTCTCTCTCTTTCTTTTTTTTTTGGGAGGGGGCAGCGAGGACATTTTATCTTATAAATTACCTCTCTTTTTGCATAAGTCTTGAAAGAAAACCACAGAAGCAACTGTTCGTTTCTACAATCGATTAATGTCCAATGTTTTGTTGTGATTGCAGATGAGGCCAGTATCTGCAGGACCCTCACTTCTCCAGTCCTTACCTTCGGAAAGCAGTATGGGCCCCTTAGTGAGGTAGGTAGCGTGGACCACTTGCTGAAAATCGCCATGTGTTAGTTCAGCTTTTATAAGTTTACATACTTGCCAGCTTTTAAGGTGTGCCCATAAAGTGTATGGCAGCAGAGCCTTTCTATACTTTATGGCAAAGGAAGTATTTTTACAGCTGTCTGGGCAGATTCAAAGTGTTATAGATTTTTACTATGGACACGACAAAGCTCTAAATTATATTGTATTACGTTGCAACTTAAGATTACAGACTAAATGATATACAGTGTTATGATAGGCCAGAGCTTATCTGGAACATGTCAAGATCTTGTAAGATCATTGTTAAGATCTTGTTAGATCATGTCTGGAACATTGTCAAGACTTAGATCATGCCTGGAACATTATCAAGACTTTGTTAGATCAAGTCTGGAACATTGTCAAGATCTTGTTTGATCAACTCTGGAACATTGTTAAGATCTGATTACATTGTCTCTGGAACATTGTACATGAGAATATTCACAACGTGATGTGTGTAATGTTTGTTAACCGTTGATCAGGAGCACATGTGAATAAACACATTCAAGACAAAAGTCGACTGACTTTTTGTGACATATCACTGTTGATAGAACACGGATTCACCAACACACGAAGTAGCAGTATCAATAATATGTGTGAGAGGGTGAAGGTGTTTCAAAGAAGACCCAGTGTGTTCCTTCAGTAGGAAGAGTGGTGTCCACTGTTTTGTGGGATGTAGTGCTGGAAAAGAGCGAGACCATTGACTGAGAGTTCCATGCAGCTATGCTGCAGCAATTGAAGCATGCTATAAAGGCCAAATGTTTGTTAAAGAAGGTTGTTTTCTACTGAAACAGTGCTTTGGTGCACACTTCTTTGCAATCTCAAAATTGCATGACTTATAATTTGAACTGGTGTCATGCACATGATATTCACCAGTTTTAGCTCCCAATGAATTTTCTTCTGATATTTGAAGAGATTTAACTCAGAAGTGGGCATAAGTCATAAAATCTCTATTTTTCAGAATTAGACATATGTAAGATATAAAAAAGTCATTTAATTTACTTATATACATTTGAAATATAATGCACTGGCATGCAAAAAATTCCAAACACTTGCATTTTTAAAAAACTGATTGTAATGCTTTGCTAAATCATGTTATTAAACTTCAGTTTACTTTATCTGGAAAATACCATTATATTCATTTGTTTCATTTCTATAAAACATCAATTATCATTTTATTGTTTGTTTGAACTTACATTATTTCATCCTTCATTTTTTATCTATTGTTACATAATTTCTGCTGCTATGTCATGAATTGATGAAACTGTTCCACCAAGATTTGAGAATTCTCAAGGTTATCATGTCACTATCATACCATTAATTATGATACTGAGGGACGTTGCAAAGGCTGTAGCTCTAAATGAAGATGGCGGCAGCATTTCTGGTGTGTTGGCACTATTCGTAGCCCTATTAGCAATGCCACAGAAGATACCATGACACTGGGGAATACAAAAAGCAGCAAGGATGTGGCCATTGACAGTCTACAAATGAATGAGACGACAGATACGTTGTTCTCACCACTTTACGAAATTGGCAGTTGCCTGCAACAATTATTGCTCTTCGACTAGCAGAAGTTTAAGATGTAGTAGTCTCTGCTAATAAATACAGTAAGAAGAAGGCTCAGGGAACATAAGTTGATAATACCAATACACAACACTTGTGGTGAAAAGAGTTCATTTAGTGCCACTGTCATAAATTCTTAGTAAGCCCAGTGTGTTTTTTTCTTTTTCTTTTTTTTTTTTTTTCTGTTAATATGTTTCACTCCTAACTCACTCGGTTGGAAAGCTTTTCCAGTCATTTATGACAGTCTTAAAATGTAAAATATAAGTGTCCAGATTTTTTTGCATGCCAGTGTATGTTATAGTTTTTCAGCCTGAGAATTTTACAAGTAACCCTGGTATAGTAATACTTTGGAGTTGTATTTGGAGTAGAAATACAGGCAAATAAGTTTAGAAAGAATAATATTTACAGGAGGTAAGTAAGATTATTTTAGGAAATTGCTTGCCCTGCACACTGCACTGTTTCTAATGAGTTCCACTCCCTCTCCAGGTGAAAGCTAATCAGATGGCACAAATCTGTTGATATGCTGAGACATGTGCTTCATTGTTATAGTGTGTTAGAGCTTGCCAGAATCTTCATGTATGATTCCAATGTGACAACAAACTCTTGTATAGATGTGAGACAGATTCTCTGCCGTTCACATCCTCGTCTAGTGAATAGATCTAAGGGAACAGGATCTGCTTCTGATAAGAAACCGCAGTGTTCTTACAGAGGAAAAACTTGATGACATCATCAGAGAATGGAAACTAAAGAAATCTCTGACAAAACTTGCACCAAAATCAGGATTTTTGCAATCTGCTTGTGATGCAACTAAGTGTTAAAAGTTTTAAAATTAAAACCCTAAAAGATAACTAGTTGAGGTCATGGATTTTGGATAATGTTAATGAACAGTGCATGATTTTATTTTACATGGTCATGTTAATACAAATGTTAAAAGATGTGAGAGACCAACATTTTCCATGAGGTTATTGTAGTTGAATATTCTGTGCATCCCATTTGATAGATTGGCCACAAGTACAAACAAAGGCTCTGTATATCCAACATTCTGCTGAAATGATCTACTGTCCATTCCAAACCAGAGTGCCTATTACTGTAAACAAAGTGTTTGTAAAATTTGCTCAAAAGTAGCTTGCAATCTCCACTCTGCTGCTCCTCACAAGTTTGCAAAAATGAATATTTTGCTTATGTTAATCTCATTTCCTGGGCAAAGGTGCAATATCCAGATCAAAATCCATTATAGATGACTCAGCTGCCATAGGAATCAGTCTGTTTATATTCCCTGCATATTTTGGTTATACTTTTCATTGAAATATCTGTAAACTCGGATGTTACTTTCATCATATGCACTACTGCAAGCGATGTGTATTTTTCTAATAGTGAGTTGAACATATTAAGCATTATTTGTTTTTTGCCACTTTTTAATGGTTCCCTGCATTTGTATTTGAACAGTTGATCACACTACACACATCTTTCGGTGCCATTAGAACTAGAGCTCTAGTTAACTAAATTAGATTTGACCTAACTTAGCATACTTATGCTAGCTTTTATGAATGACTGCTTATATTTCCTGCATTAGACAAAGTGTTTATTCGGTGCTCAGATAGCACCTCGGGGAATTCATTGCTGCATTTCTCATATATGTAAGAGAAATGCATAGAGTTGGCAACTCACAAGCAAGATACTCTCAGCATTAGTGCAATAGCACACAGCATTAATAAAGTTATATTTTTTAATATCTTAACGCTAGTATATATCAATAATTGCAATATCAAGTGTAAGCAGAAAGCAAGGTGGGGAATGGTGGGCAATAGAGCATGAAAGAAAGAGGGAAAAGAGTCAAGGTGGCAGATACAACAGTGGATAGTCTGGAGGAAGCGAACTCAATTATAGCTATAGAAAAAATTATGGAAATAACTAATGGATCAAAGAGGGTGAGGGGGAAAGTTTAAAAAAACTATTTTGTTAACAATGCTGTCAATTGCCAGGATCATATCAGTGTCGCCATTGTGCCAGAATTTCAACCTCTAGGAATTCTTGTACATGCCAGTAAATCTACTAATATGGAGCTGTCATTTTTAAGAACACTTAAAAAAACAATCGCTCTGGGGCCAAATTTGAACCCACGACCTTGGGATCAGTAGACCAGTGTCTAACTAACTGAGCCACCCAGACCGACATGAGGGGGAATGGGAGAACTAAGTAGGAGAGAAACAAAGAAATAAATAAAGGGATATTTCACTGAGAGTAACAAAGTTAAGTAAATGGTTGGGTAATCTATAAACGAGGGAGCAGAGTGGTTTTTAGATGCAGTGAAAGTGAGGTTATGGCGAAGCAGAGAAATTGGGATAATGAAGATTGGTGAAGTATATAACATAATAATTAAGAAGAGTTGAGGGAAAGAGGTAAAGTGAATAAAGATGGGAGATGAAATGAAGTAGAAATAAAAATTAAAGTGTGGGAGCAGGATAAGATCAATAAAAAGGTAGAAAGCAAACATTCACAAATTAAACATATTGTCACCGCGCCCGCCGCATCTGATTGCTGCACTGGGGAGGGGGGACCCAGCCAGTCGCCTACCTGGCCTAACGACCAGCCTTGAGGAGGGAGCAGTGTCGCCCATCGTATTATTGTAGGCACTACCGCAAAAGAGAGCAAGGGATAGAGACTTCTGGAATTCTCTGCTTTGTATTTCACCACAATAATAGCTGAACTTCCCTGAAGATTCCAGAATAGTGCCTGGGAGATATAAATAGCGGTAAAGTGTGAGAAGGAGGAGTTCTTGTGTTACGAATTCGGTGAATCGGTTGGTGAATCGGTAAAGACTTTCTTGCTGTTGCAACAAGTGTAAAAAGTTACTGTTTACGGAAATAAAAGTGTTTCTTTATCCCGACTACATCAGTCTTCTTTACTTACACCCACCAAAGTCACAATATGTAATGTATTCTAAAGTAAGAACAAATTAGAAACTAAAAACTTCACTTATTTTAGTATGATTTGCTGCTGAGCCTGGGTTTCAAGCTGTGTCCAGCTCATTCTCAAAGCCATATAAACAAACTCGTTGCCAAGCTACAATCTTTTATTTTTTCTGAAAAACAATTACTCTTATTCTTATTTTTTTCAGAAAAAATAAAAGATTGTAGCTTGGCAACGAGTTTGTTTATATGGCTTTGAGAATGAGCTGGACACAGCTTGAAACCCAGGGTCAGCAGCAAATCATACTAAGATAAGTGAAGTTTTTAGTTTCTAATTTGTTCTTAATTTAGAATCTTGTTGCTTCACTGTTAATAGCTTCAATTTTTTCTTATATGTAATGTATATTTAAAAGATAACTATACGGAAGGGCTGCCGTAATAGCAAAGGGCAGCTCGGGGTAGCCTTAGGTATGTAGAATTTGGTACTCAATAAATCATTCATTCATGCAAATATAAGCATATACAAACTCTTTATTGCTTAAAACGAGATGCATTAGTGTTGTTCTAACATGTTTACTAGATGAAAAATGTGTGTTTCTAGAAAAATGTCTAGTTGCAATAACTGTAAACAACAAATTTAATAATAAATACTGAAAGTTGATGACAGTGTTGTTGGAATCATATTAAAATGGGATTTGGGTCGATTAATAACAATAAACAACACTTACTTTTTAAAACTTACGTAACATGTTTCAGAGGCTAGGAAAACTAGGAAATTTAAAAAGTGAGTGTTCAGTGTTATTAATCGACTCAAATCCTATTTTAATTTTAACAACAGATTTACATAGTGAATAAACAAAGAGCTAACATTTTAAAAATATTTAGAAGAAATCAACAACAAAGATGATAATAACAACAACAATAATAGTATATATCCATTACCTTTAGCAGTCAATTGCTGTGATAGCCATAATAAAATGTGCAATTCCATACCTTCCCTACCCCAGTATTTTATGATGCAATACATTTATTATGAAATTGTTACCGGTGGCATAGGAGTATATACCTAGGTTCATGACAAGCAGAAGCATGTGACTTTGTTTACATCAGCAGGAACTCTGGTTTGGACAGCACAGTGTTTCAGTGCTGCAGACTTGTGTTGAAGGAGTAAAGAACTATAAATGAAATATTTTACTTTCCAGCCACACCATGTGACTTATTGCTGTTATGTACTGATGATAACAAGAATTTTCTCTGTGTTGTATGTCTGTACAGCTTCAGGATAGGGAAGGTAGAGTTTGTGGATGTTGGTTGTGGTGTGCTCATTTTGTTAGCTGTCAACTTGCTCTGTTGCTTGCATTTGCTACACTGGTGCACCCTCTGTGTACCTCAACAGTAGTGTTATGTATGCTGTAAGATTCTGCATAGTATCTCTTGTCTGTCCAGCATCTTGACTCTTGCTTCATTTGCCTGCCTTTTTAGTTACATAAACTGTGGGTTAATTCAAAACGAATGTTCACAAACAGAACATTTCTATGGCTGCAAATATTCCTATTAACTGAATAATACAACTATTTCACTTATCTATACTAATGTTATAGAGAGAAAATTTATGTGTATATATTTATGTAAGACTATTCCAGTCATGCTGGATTATCAACTTTTGGTCATGGTATTATCACTTTGGTTATGTCACCTTGTAACGGTATTAAGAGTAATACCATTGGATAGAAGAAATTATTATAGGCTTGGGAACAGCCAGAAGGGGTATGTCCTGAGGGTGGAACGGTTGGTTTTGACGTAAACAGTGGAGTTGAACTGAAGAGGACGTGGAAAATGGAACCATCTGAAGTTGTTAATTACCATTATGCATTTCCAGTAGGATTTGTATTAATATGTGCCGTTCTTGTTCAAATCTGCAGAACAGTCTGCATTTGCCCAGCTCACGTTTACAGGCGATGACCGGAAACCAACTGGAAGAAACGAAAAATTAAGGATAAGCAAAAGTCACATGTTGGGCAAGGAAATACATCAAGTGATGAACAAGCAGATATAAAAGGGACCGCTAAAAAGATGCTGAAAAAGAGCAATCCATAAAAACTGTTCCTAAACAAAAAGGCAAGAAGCTTAACCTGTAAAGGAGCAGAAAAATACAAACAAGGATGTTACCAAAGTAATTACTGGTAAACAGCAAAAGACAGTAACAAACTAGGAACTAAACAGACAAAAGGAAAGTCTAATGAAAGTAAAGGAGAAGAAAATAAGAACAGCAAGCTGAAAGGAACCAGGGACATACTCCTGATGGAATTCTACCAAGAGAATGTAATTCCATTTTCTGTCATGATATAGGAGCATTCAGGGTTTTGTGTTATTTAGTGTAGTTCAAGTTTAAATGTTTATTTAGTGTAGGTAAAGTTTATTGTAAAAACAATAGATGTCTTGTGTTATTTAAAGTTTGTGTAGTTAGGATAAGTTTAAAACTTAAAACTTTGCCCACACACGGCTTGTGTGTTTAAAAACACCAACAGTAAGTTTGTTGGCATAAATAAATAATAATTACCATCTGAAGGTTAATTAATCCTGGGATATAAAGTACTTACAATAGTAAGTCACCATTGGGGTAATTTGTCTCTGATGTGAGACTGCCTTTGTGGTTTACCAGGAGAAATACAAACTGGTTTGAGAATTTAATGCCATTCTGGCAGTTTTGTCACAATAGCTCAGTGGTTAGAGCAGCCACCCGGTAAGCGGAAGGTCTGTGGTTCAAATCCCAGTTGTGGCATTGAATTTTAAGTTCCAGTTCTACCTCTCAAAGGATTTAAAATGTTTGAATTGTGTATATGATTTGTGGTTTTCTCATATTGTTAATTTCACGAGATCTAATGTAATGTTAGAAAGGTTTTACTTAGCATATAGATATTGTTTAAACCTTTTAAGTTATTTCAATAAATAGTTATGCACGTGTTGTTTGATGTGAACTTGCTCTATCCTGAAGATCCGGCAGATACGAATTAATCAAAGGAGAGTGATATTTAGAAGGGTAATTTAATAGCTAATGCCAAAAGTAGCGCAACCTCCTCCCTTTCTTATGTTTCTGAACATCTGAAGTTTCCATGTGCAGTGAAAACAATTAGCTGGGTATTCAAAAAGGCATACAAAGATTTGGCAAATATCTAGTGAGAATATGATAATAAAATGACAAAAACCCATCCAGTTACTTTTCTATCACTTTATTGTCTTCTAACATTTTACCACAAACACAGTTTTCTTCTCGTTAACACAGCCTACAGTCTTTTGTGATATCACAACTCACAATTTTTATTTCTCGTAACCTTGCTCAGTCTTTTCAGAGTCTTTCTTCACTTTCTCTGTCTGCTATACTCTAGCTACGATGTTACAATCACATGATGAGCTGCATCTTCTACATGATGACTGATGTATCCATCATGACAACACACACACACTCGCACAGCTGTCTGACACACTTACCGACTCATGTCAGTAATTCAACTCTAAAACTCGCTAATTTTGCTGCAGTCTCTTTTTCTTTTTCTTTTTTACTTTACCTGATTACCCTCCCCTTATGTAGGACTAGAAGCCAGTGTCTAGGGTCAGATGCCTGTCGGGGAGCACAGGAACCTATGGACTGAACGGAGTGAAGACCTGGAAATGGGTGGTCAGCCAAGCACCAGATATGAGAGTGAGGAAGAGGATGATATGAAATGCAAACGAAATCGATGATTGGAAAGGTGATAATGGTGGAATGACTGGCAGGGGAAAACGGAGAACAGAGAAAACCTGCCCTGATGCCACTTCATCCACCACAAATACCACATTTGGGTCCCTGGGATCGAACCCAGGCCACCTAGGTGGTAGGCAAACGCGCTGCTGTCTCTCATCCTTTGATACTGGGAATGACATCACATGGATTGTTTTCGATTCCACACTCACACCAGAAATGACTCTGCTAGAAGTCTCGAAGGCACCAGGAAAGTCACTTTGTTTCTCCTACTTCCATTGTTGCAGTCACCATACACAAAGAGTTACGTGAGGCAGCATGACCTTGAATGCCTTGCCGCTTGCTGGTGTGAAGTAGCTCGGCCCCCGTCTCTCCATTGTTGTTTGCCAAGTCCAGCATCACAATATTGATATTTAAATTAAAGAGGCATAGTTAAAAAAGATACTGAAAAGAGCAGATCATGTGTATGGAATCAGTTTGAGATGCTTTGTAATGAGAGAGGTTACAAACTCACAGTGGAGTAGTTGTTCTCAGTCTCCTGGATTAGTTGTAGTGTCAACTGTGGAAAATAAATCTTGATTCAAATGTATGAATGTTATTGTAAGTTATTTACTTATAAATCACCATTAATATTAAATAGTATTAAATAAATGAATTATTAATTATTTCACAGAATGCTCTCACTTGAGGTTTTAATATTTGGAATAATTTTTCTCACACTTTGCACTTGTGGTATTACTGCAGATAATATAAAAAACTGTTGAACAGATTTTGGTAATTCTTTCACCACTGGAAAGTACCAACACTGATAGTCAAGGTCATTAACCATGCAGTGTGAATGGGAGACATGTGGTTCAAATTGTGCCAGGAGCATCCTCCCTGCAGACAGGTTCTTCACCAGTCTTCATAACTGGCAAATGTCAGGGAGGAATCCTGAACGTTTCCTGTTGCAGTAATTTATTTTATGTATAATCAAGGTCCACCGCCTATGGTATCATCTGCAATAAGAACAGGTATTAAACACTATGAGAGGGGTGAGGGGCGTGGGGGGGGGGGGGGGGGGGGCAAGGTGGCACTGGCACTGGCACTGGAAAGTCCTATTCTTCCCAACAGAATGTAGGAACTAAAACCAATTATACAAGGGTATCTCAGTGGGAGGTGTCACATTTTAAGTGATAATATCTCCATGACCATTGATGGCATGTAAAATGTATGTACTATATTCCATCGCAGAGTCATCACACTTTTGTATGCTTTTTCCATAAAGTAAAAAACAGTGGGGCCATTATGCAAAATTATTGTAACAAAATAACAAAATCAGTCCAGTTACTTTTTTATCGCTTTATTTTTATTCTAAACATTTGCACAACAACACAGTTCTCATTAGTTTAACACAGTCTACACTGACTGGCACCTAACTTGGCGGTTCTTCGCGCAGAAGACAGAGACAGAGCTAGTATAGCCGTGTTGCGATATTGTGGCACTTGCAGCAAGTTTCTCATGCCAAAGCAAACTTCTTTTCAACAATTAAGGGAAAGGGGCAAAACACATTATTATATCCGTAATTTCGTGTATTCCAATGAAAAGCATAATGTGCCTGTATATAAAGGACATTCATTTATTACTCACATCTTAAGCCTCAATTGTTTTTAATTTCTCACAGTAAACATACATTTCATTCACACAGATATGAATGTGAAAATCATGTAACAAATTAAACCTAAGAGACAAGGAATTAAAAAGACAGCATTTAAGGTTCATTCCTATAAAATAGTAAAAGATAGCAATGGATTCATTCATACAGAAAATAGCACAGAGAGTTACATAATGCACTTTAGCATACATTATTTAAGAATAGTTGCATATCCGTCTTCTATAAATTGCTTAATGCGCCCTTGTGCAGTTATATTGTGTTTTTCTGTTTATTACTCTGTCAATATTGGCTTTCTTTAAATATTACTGCACTGTTAATTTAAACATTTTATATTCAATAACAAAACATTACTTCTGATGAAAATAGGCAATATCACAAAATTACGTTTATGGCACTATCTAACAATACTTTTCCAGGGGAATTAAATATGGGATTACCAGAAGCTTGTTCTGGTAACCTATCCTTACGAAGAATTCTTTGCACTGTTCTGAGACCTATGGCACAAGCCTCAGCTGTGTGTTCCCCACATTTGGCAATGCTGCATAATGGCCAGTTGGCAGATGCCTTTCTCTTAAAGAAGGA
Organism: Tenodera sinensis; assembly: GCA_030765045.1. Lineage (NCBI taxonomy): Eukaryota > Metazoa > Arthropoda > Insecta > Mantodea > Mantidae > Tenodera > Tenodera sinensis. The sequence continues at coordinate 9,202,974 of CM060970.1, forward strand.
ATGCACTTTATATATTAATATCCCTCGCTTGTTGGTGTAAAACCGATCGCTTCTTTTTGTTTCTTTCCATCACGTACACTAAGTACTATTTATTAAGTATTAATTGTAACATATACACTATCACTATCTATTAAAAAGCACTTTAATGTTGAATAGGGGAACACAGCTTTCTCTATATGAGAGTCAACAACGCACTGAATCCCATTGATGGACATGATTGACTTCATCAGTAAATGCCACTGCGCATCCTATCTCACCCACCAACTTGTGTGTCGGATAGTATACAGTCTTTCATTATATTACATCTCCCAACTGTTTTCTTCTCATAGCCTTGACTCAGTCCTTTTACTGTCTTTCTTCAGTTTCTGTCTCTCATACACTATGATATAATCACTCCACACTCAATAAGACTTCTTCACTCTGATGTGACTATCTTTCATGATGATAGTATGACACACACACACACACACACACACACACACACACACACACACACACACACACACATGCACATGCACAGCAGTCTGACACTGACTGACTCGTGTGTAATTCTCTCCTCTGCTGTTCCTTCGCCTGGTTATATACCAAGAGTGACATAACATGGACCTTTCTCAACTTCCACAAACATACTGACTCCTGGATGCCGCTCGAAGGTTTCAACAATCCTTTGTTAAGTACCGTCCTCATTGTTGTTAGTCATGAATACAGGAAGTCATGTGAGGCAGACTTTGAGTGCCTTTGTTTGCTTGCTGGCCTAGTATATGGTGTGAAGTAGCTTAGCCCCAATCGTGTGTGTGTGTGCGCGTGCGCGCATACACGTGTGTCATAATTTAAGACTGACTGTTAAGTTTCAGTGGCTAGTGTGGTAATGGGAGTAGAGCGACCTGTATATTTCCTTAGTTGGCATATCACCAAGTGACTAAAGTAAAACTGCCTTATTATTATTAGATCAGTCACCAAATGATCATGAATTAGACATAGTCAATAAAATCTGAAACTGAAATTATTTTCGTAGCAATTTCCATTCAAAATGTAATTTGCTCCTGTGAATCTATTTTAATTATTTCACATCTTGAGAACCCTGTCATGGAGACACATCCATGCTGTCTGTCTGCACTCAGATCTGTGACATATCTAGCAAGTAAACACTGCACATTTTTACGTATGCTGTTGTGAGAAGACACTTAAAAGTGGAAAGGTAAGGTATCAGTTCCACCTTTCATGTTGTTTCTATACATGTGGAATAATTCCATTGTAGCAGTCGCAGAAATGTTTTGTTTTAGTACCATTCGTTGAATTAACCTGTATTGTATGTTTTGGCCTTAACTGTGAAGGTTATAATAGTGGGTTCTTGAATTGAAGAAGCCATTATAATCTGCACATTGCATAAATACCAGGCAATTCTGCTCGTCCTGCAGATTGAGACGCCAGGAACCATTCACAGTGAAAGTTAAGTCATAAGCATAAAGCTTGTTTCATGTTTTCTTAATGCACAGGTTCTCATGTTGGCTAACATTGACATAAACACAGTTGTAAACACTGAAGTTATAAAGCTTCAAGCTTTCATGTTTACTTCTATGGCAATCACAGGCTATCTATAAAAATATGATGTATTACTATTTATTTATGCCAACAAACTTACTGTGGTTCAAATCCCAGTTGTGGCATTGAATTTTTAAGTTCCGGTTCTACCTCTTAAATGATGTATTACATTCACATGACTTTCCCTACTTCTACAAATTATTCTTACAAAAGCTTATTTTTGTATCTGCTTCATGATAATCAAAGTAAACGTTAGTTGTAGTCTTTCTCTTATGCTTTGCCAGATAAAATCGATCAAAATTCTTTTTGAATGAAGAGAACTTCATAGGCTATTCCCAGAAAATTCAAGATATACATTACATTTTTCATATAAATGCTTTACATTATATGCTAGCCTCCAGATTTCCTGTGTTTGATTCCTAGCTGGAGATGTGGATTTTTCTTTAGCCAGTATTATTCCCAATACTACCTAGAGTTTGAAAGTATAAAAAAGGTATGAATATGTATGTGAATTTAAAGACAGCCCAAAGTACACAAATCGAATAATATGCACTGTTTGGGAGTATCTTTCAGTTTCTTATCATCTTGCAGGGTCTCGTAAGGGATAAAGAATAAGCACTGACCAATGAATGCTGACAGCTTTGCAATATGGGGGAAGAGGCATGGCTCTATAATGAGGACAAAGCTGGGGGAGGAGAAGGGTAGATACACCTGATGTAGAAAAACCACATTTTCATTTTCTTTAGATTTATCTCCAAATTCTTAATACATATTATAGAAAGGATTACAAACGTTATTTGTAATAAGCAGCATTTATTGAGTTAAACGATTCTGTGTTATAAGAAAACCTTTAACTTTGTCCTTAGAATCCTAAAAATGCGTAAAGCTTTACAGTAAACATAATGCAATATTACCTTGACAAATAAAAGCGTTTAATCCTTCTACAAATTATCCCTATGTTTATACTGTAATTAAAATTTGTATTGAAATAGCTCTAAACATTGAAATAGCACTATTGAGTTATAATATAGTTCCTGATTTGAAGTGAAAGATTTTCTTTAATATCTATACAATAAACCACCTTTCTTGGGTGACATTAAAATTTAATTACATTTCTGTGAATTTGCACAGTTTCTGAAATTTGTTGAACAGTATTACCAGCTTGTTATAGACCAATAATCTGGCCACGAGTAGTTTCTGATCTGTATGAAAGAAGCAACAGTTCATTTAGCAAGCCATCAGAAATATTTGATACTGTCCTCTCACGTCATTGGTTTTAGCTCTGTCCAGCCAGTAACATGAATACTGGAGACATTGCAGAGGGGTAAAGACAAGGAAAGAAGGCCTCATTAAATCATGGTACCCTTGCATTTTACTAAATTCGTTTTCTGTACAACCCAATATAATTAACACAGGTAAAATGAGTAAACATTATTACAAGGAGCAATTGTTCCAAAAGCAAATGCACCGGTATGACCTATGATAAATATATAAATCCCATATAGGATATAAATTGAGGGGAAAAAAGATTTATTGGACCCATTTTGAGAAAATTCAAAATTGTGAAACATTTTCCATGTAAACAGCAGTTTGGAGTAGAGGGATTTTCTTGAAAATGTTCATGTTGCATCTTTACAAGACAGTGAACCTAAATACTAAGTTAAATATTTATCAAGGGTTTTACTTTCTCTACTCGTAAATAGAGGAAGTATTGTATTCCAAAAAAAAAAAATTCAATGTCGAGATTTCACCGGAAATATGTTTCGAGACCCCCTGAATCCAAAAAAAGCATTTTTAGAAAAAAGGTCTGTATGTGTGTACGTCTGTCTTGTCAGTCTGTGGACAGCATAACTCAAAAAACGAAAAGTTAGTTAAAAACCAAAGTTGGTGTCTAAGTTTAATGTCTTTCAAGGATGCAACATGAATATTTTGAACAAAATAGCACCACCTTAAACTACCTTTTACATGGAAAATTGTTAGAAAATTTTGATTTTCTTGAAAATGGCTCTAACGATGTTTAAGATCTTTGTATGACAAATGAAATATATATCTTGAATTTTCTGGCTATAGCCTATGTAGTTCTGTTTACTTTGGATGACTTTTGAATAACTCGTAAACAGTAAAAGATAGACAAAATCTTACTATAGAAAAAATGTAGATCTTGCTAAAACATACAATTTATGTCTGAATAAATTTTTTTGTAGAGTGAAGCATTTCAGAGATAATGCTTCTTATTTGTGTAAGTTTTGGAAAACTTCAAAATTTCCATAAAATGGAACATCGTTCATTTTTACTTTCTCTACTGGTAAGTAAAGGAAGTAATGCATTCCACCCAAACATTCGATGTCAAGATTTCACCGGAAATATGTTTTGAGACACTCTGAACCCTAAGAAAGCATTTTTAGAAAAAGGTGTGCATGCGTGCACCTGTCCCTGCCTGTCTGTGTGTTGAACATAGCCCTACCCTAAACTACTCTTTACATGGAAAATTTTTTCAAAAAGTTGGTTTTCTTGAAAATGGCTTTAATGATTTTGATTAAAATGCCATATGTTTAAGATATTTGTATGAAAAATGAAATGTAATTTTGAATTTTCTGGCTATAGCCTATGTAGTCCTGTTTAATCTGGATGGCTTTCGAATAACTCATAAACCGTAAGAGATAGACAAAATCTTACTGCACAAAAAATGTAGATCTTGCTAAAATACACAATTTATGTCTAAATAAATTTTTTTTGTAGAGTGAACCATTTTAGAGCTATTCCTTGTTATTTGTGTCATTTTCAGAAAACTGAATACTTTCGTGAAGTGGAACATCATTGTTTATTTTTTATATGTTAAGCATGCAAAGAGGACAGGATCTCAAAGCTTTAAAAGATTTGACTATCGCTCAAAGCCTACTGTATTCTAATGTTCCCCTTGCACCTACAAGGAAATAAGCAATAAGGTAATGTGTACAAACGTTTATCTCAACTAACATGAAGATGTAGGAATAATAGTTTCTAAGAATGGTTGGTACAAGAGTAGAGAAAGTCATGTGAGTGCAACACATCAGATTTTTATTTTTGCATTAGGTTGTTCACAGCTACATGAAGATTTTTGTAAAAATATTTTTCTTTGATTCAGGGGCTTCAAAACATGCAGTTCCAGTGAAACCCTGGTATCTGAGTTTTGGTGGAATGCAATACCTTCTCTACCTACTATTATGTAGTAGAGAAAGTGAAAATTGTGGCAAAACAATAGACAAGCTGCCATATTAACTCAGGTGTTTCACATATACATATTCATACTCGCATACATGATTGACTGCTGTTTGTGTCAACATATTGCATTAACTTTATGCTTAAGGTTATGTTAACACTTAATTTTCATTGTAAATGGCCATCAGTATAATATTGGTGCTTTACAGACAATGTCATAAGCAGCCCTATGCCTTATATTCATACATAATTTGACTCGCATTGTTTTGTTTCCTGAAGTGCATGGGTTATTTTTAAAAGTGTATTCTTTACTTGGAGACTGCAGCTAACCATCATGAAACAACTTGTGAACTTCTCCATATTATGTAGTTAAAATATTATATGCAACAGCTGGAAAAAGACTGACACATTTATAATATGGTTGAAATCAGTACAAAATTAAGGATAATTCAGCAGTAGAGACTCACAAATTTAACAAACTGAGTGCAAATTTTAAATAATTCATGATTTTGAAGAAGCTTGGTTTAAAGTTTACAAATATATATCAAATTAAGCTTAACTTATATGTAGAATCTTCTAAAAATTTGAGATATGAAGGCAGTTGTTTTTTCAACCTCCAGTACAAAATGAAATAAGTAAATGTTAATAACAAAATGGTTTTATTTATAGAAGTTCACCGCATCCATGAGCTACTTTTGAACATAATCATGATAAAAATTGAAACCTTTGTGTGCCTATTCACCAGCACTCCAATCACAGAATAGACAGTATACAGAAAGGAAAGCTTGAGTCGGCTCCTTTGACCCATGTACCCATGTACCCATTGGGTTGTGCGCTTTGCCATATTGATACCAAGTAAACGAAGTGATTGCTGCTTCCTACCAGGGCTCGAAACAAGCAGCTTTACGAAATGGAACTCTTAATCTAGCCGGCTAAATGAAAACGTTTGAAAAGAAATGCTAATGAAACAGAATATATGATTAACTCAGACTAACACAATTTATTTCCCTTCCAATGAAGAAGTTTACTCACTAAAATGAGTTGGAATGACACATAATAATGCATATTGGGAACTGAAGGCATTCATGCGTTTACAAAAGGTGCCCTGTTCTTACACCAAATTTCAAGGAAATTAAAATTTGTAAAACAATAACGCACGAAAGCAGAATGAAACCAACAAAATTTTGTTTTCTGCTTATATGTATTAACAAAGGAGGTCCTAGTAATATGAAATAAGTGGAAAATAGGTAGCAGTAATTAATAAGCAAGTGACTCATTAGCTGCTTTTATTTACCACAAGAATAAAATGCACAAAATCTTGAATCAGATTTTGCATACAATGAATCATAAAGTCTTGTCATACATAGCAAACAAGTAAATAAGACAACAAATGTAGAGCATGATGCAATAACATAGATCACAGCAGTAATTTTACAGTATGGCAAACGTTCAGATTATTTTATATTAAGGGCTAAGGAGATCTAGAAATGGTCTTTTTATATCATGTCTATTTGCACAACATAAAATAGTTACAATAAAACATACAATTGCATTTATTTTATTTCACCTTTTCACAATAAAACAACAAAGTCTGTGCACATTTACATGACTTACTTTGCCAAAGTTACACTCTATTGCAGCATTAAAGAAAAATAGTGTTCAGGCATGTCATTGTACTTTTGTCTTGCTTGTTTAATCTGCATTTATGAAGCAACTACACAGCAAATCATATTATTCATAGATGTGTCATTTTTATTAATTTGTAACTTTTTTCAGCTTTCTTTTTCTTTTTTAAATCTCTATTCACAAAACAAAAAAAAAAAAAAAAAAAAAAAAAAAAAGGGTAGGAGTATCCTCCCTGTGTACCTTGTGTTCCTGGGAAAAATACATTAACAATTATGCACAAATTGCTGTGATTCTGAAATAACATTTAACTAATGGCAAGTTATAAATATATAAGGCTGTTCATTTACCGTTGTTCATCTTTTGGAAAGCTGAAAAAGTTTATGTCCCTGTTTGCATGTGAATTATTTCTGCAGTTTTGTGTCGAGCACCATCGGCCGCATTTTCTCTTACTGCTGTTCATTATAACCACGGCGAAGCTTAAAATACATTAACACATATTATACCTTTTACAGTAGGCATATAAAACAATTTTTCAGTTGTAGATGTGCCCAGCAGCTAATATGTTCAAGGTAAAATAAACGCAATGTATCCATTTGCTTTGGCTCCAACAACAAGCTGTTTACTGAGTTTACTCGGTTTACTTTGCGCATGCGCACTAAATTTTGGCGCATGGATTTCAGCTGAGTTTCTTTTCTGTATACTCTCTATTCTGTGCTCCAATACTCTCTACAATGTAATCTGTTACATGGAAATAATAATGTTAATAAATCCCATTCAAGGTTAAGAGTTTAGTTAGATAAAATTTAACCTGTTGTGGGATTGCCAATGATGAAATGTAAAAATCTTACAGCATATATAATCTGAATGGTAATGTAGTTTTTCTAAAGTTTTATACATTCTTAAATTTTGCATCATGCATGTTGGTAACTTGTGTAAGTTATATGCCATTGTAAATGTAACTTGTAGAAGAAAATTATTATACTTAAGAGTTGAACTGATCACATGTTGGTAATGTTTTGGAAATAGGTAAATCTCTCTGTGATACTAGCTGCAATAAATTATTTTAATCACCATTTTTTAGGTGTTCAGGCTACTGCAGAACACCTGTTACCATCTGTGTGCATGCTCCAATATGCAAGTGTGGGCTTAGGTTTATATACATAGAAGTTTTAAGAAAACCTGTCACCACATTTCAAATTTGCTTGAAATCACTACAAAATTAGCCGTAATTTAGATAAGGCTTTCAAACTTTGCTAGGTAAAAGAAATATTGCAACTAAATGTATAAACATGTAAATGACTAAATAGACAGGATAAAGTAAATAAGAGGGTAATCCCAAAAGTAAGGTGTCTTATTTCCTTTTAAAAACATAAAGAAGCTTGAGAGGTAGAACTGGAACTTAAAAATTCAATGCCACAACTGGGATTTGAACCACAGACCTTCCGCTTATCGGGCGGCTGCTCTACCACTGAGCTATTGTGACAAACTGCCAGAATGGCATTAAATTCTCAAACCAGTTCGTATTTCTCCTGGTAAACCACCAACAGTAAGTTTGTTGGCATAAATAAATAACAAAGAAGCGTTTATTTTCATTACATGGTACATAGTTTTGAAGCTGGAGCATTCTTCTGCTTTTCCACATAATTGCCAATTCAATTGATGCATTTTGTAAGTGTTGTGGCAGTTTTTATATGCCCATGTCATACCAGCTCATTGCCATGCTGTTGAAGTGTTGGACCTCAACTTTTACCTTCAACATTGTCGCCAAGGGAAGCAAATGGTAGTCACTGGGTGCTAAGTCCAGACTATAGGGTGGTAGGGTGGATGGTGGTGTCATATCGGTTGGTGAATGAATGAAATGGGTGAAATTATGCTCAAATGAGCCTGAGGTCCTTAGAGCCGTAAGTTTCTCAACATTGGTCTTCTAGGATAAGGGAAAACCTTGGAAAAAACCTTATCCGGATAACTCGCCCTAAGCAAGATTCAAACTTGCGATCTCTTGGACATGAGGCAGACACGCTACCACCACACTGCAGAGGCAGGCTGGATGGGTGATGATGGTCCATCTAAACTGTTGCAGAAGATCTACAGTTTGATGGGCAGTGTTCATTGTCATGGAGAAGGTTTAAATTCTTGCTCAGTATTCCACTTTGGTTGTGAATTGCCTGTGTGAGCTTTCCTAGTGTCTCACAATAGTTGTCAGCATTTATTGTTGTCCCAAGAGCCACAAAGTCAACCAACAATATCCCCCTGTGATCCCAAAACACAATTGTGATTTCACTGACAGACCACATTCTTTTGAATTTTTGCAGCTTGGGTGAATTGGAATGTTACCACTCACATATTGTTGTTTGATCTCTCCACCACTTGCAGATGTTTCTGATATTCGTATATGACTCTTGATATATTTCTGTAGACTGACAGTGAATTTTGATTGGTTTTACACTTTTTATAAAAATATGGTGCTCTCTAAAAAGCGGTTACTGTTACTGCTATTGCTCTCTTCAATATAAATATTGGAGAGCAAGAGGATTAATGACTTCATTGTCAGAAATCCAGCATTAGCTAACAACAACACTTTTTATATTAAAAAGCCAATATCTGTGCGAACTTCGCACCTGCCAGTAGGTGCAAAGGGGAGCTCAATTACAACTGGTTGCCAAGCCAAGACTGAACACCACAGCAACTGTGTGATGGTTTCTGTATAGAGTGGGGAAAACAAGAAAAAGAATAATGTGCTCAACAGTCGTGCATGCGGTTTCCCTATGACCCCAGCACTTTAGAGACCTTACTTTTGGAATTACCCCAGTGCAGTGCTTTTATTTTTATTACCATTAGAAGTACAATATGATAATGAAATCCAGGGAATTGGACAAAATGTTTGTTAATGTGAGATTAATAGAGTCCTATTCCAAATAATAGTTGTGTGGTGTGAAAGATAGTGATCTTGCTCATGCTAGGGAGTAGGATTATTTCCATGGGGAATATTAATATTCTAATCTACCTTATTAAGCCTTATATCGTGGATCCATTCCATGGTCCCAAAAATGCCAAGTTTATGTAGGCAAAAAATACAAAAGATGTGGGAGATGAGGATGCTGTCGTTCTACAAGAAAGAAGGTTATGAATAGCTGCAGTCACACAATTTCCAATGAAAACAAATCAAGCCACACGCCCCTGTATTGTATATCCTACTCAAAACACCTAATAAGACTATAGGTCATAATTTTAGAAAGTTTGGTAATAGGAATTAGTAACCAAATTTCAAAATTAACAGATTTTCTCTTAATTTTGTTATATCTTTAGCCAAAATCAATTTATTAAACGCTTAATTCTGGTTCAAAATTGAAAATCTTCATTTATTTGCATTACTAGCATGTGATTTTAAGTCTGGTATTGTTCTCTGCATGGGTTTAGATAGGTAGGGCACATCAAAGATCTTTATTTGCATCTGTAAATAGATTTCCTATTCATTTTTTATGCTGCTTCATTAGAGGTTTGGTGTAAGTATGCATATTTACTCATAACTCCTGATTTGCTTTATGTATTAATGCATGACATTAATGACCATTTTATAGTTTTCAATTCTTTAATTAATGATGTTTCAAAATGTTATAGCTTTGTTAGATAACATTTTGTGATATTTAACTGGTGAATGTGCCTACTGAAATGGAAAGGTAGAATGAGACTGAACAATTTAATATCATAGCCAGAATTTGAACACTTACCATCTCATTGCTCTAACCAACTGTGCTAGCATTATATGTCCCTGAGTCACATACAAGTTATCCTCACTCAAACCAAAAGAATGCACAACAGAGGCAGGTAAAACTGGTCCTAGTGCTATCTACAAATGTCAAAAGACTGTACAAGGGATAGGAGCTGTAGAGCGTGGAACCACGGACAGTCATGTGCAGTATGGGTTAGTTGGACATGGAAAATGAATGACATAACAAGTACCACCCAGTCATTGTATATGCATGTACATCAGCAGACGCCTGCAGCTGTGTGTGTGCATGTGCAAATAGAACCCATGTGCACTAAACTTGTGGCTTAAGGCTGGTTAACAACCACCCAGTAATGACAACAATTGGGAATAACATTGAACATTTTGGTTCACAACAGCCCACTAACAGCAACGGGAATAGATACTGAATATTGAGTATTGGGATATCATTTATTTCTTTTGACCAATTAGAAAGTTTAAACTTGTTCTCCAATTCATCCAACATAAAAACAGGTTAACCAACACCATATTTTGATAAAGTGAAGATCTAAACATGAAGCTATTGCATATTTCCAATTCTGGGAAATTGGCAAGCTTTAGTCCTTTAGCATCCTAGCATTCATTAAAATTATTTGTAGTTCTTTATTGTTATATACAATTCTTTGAGGTTTGATTTTCCCAGAATTGCAACTAGTGAAAGCTCCAGCAGTCGTTTACGTCACAGTCACCTTGAAGATTTTCTACTGTGAAGGAAGAAGAAGTCGTCGTTAATATGCACTTAATGGATCTAATATTGTATGCCCAGTAACAGCAACACCAAAATTGAATGTCGGCCAAGTATTGCTTGTCATTCCCTGAGCCCGGCGGGGCTTGGCATTGGTTGTAAATACTCCCATTCAAATACATGTATTTTAAGCCTCTAATTCTGGTTATTGTTACCATTGTCAGTGGTTGTGAACCATCTGTTGTTATAAAATGTTTTGACCTCTCTGTCTAAACTTGAGTGATAGTTCAACCTGATTTTGTTCTCTCCATCCTAGCTTTAATACTCTGATTTCATCCAATTTTCTTTGTCACTTCCTCAGTTTTCTGTCACTTAATTATCTTGCTTAAATTTTTGCTTAGAGTTTGCTTAGCTCATTCTGTTTATTCCCTAACATGAACTATAGTTCAATTTTCACTGTCACTTCAGTTTGTCCTGCAATATTCTGACATAATGAAATATGTCTATCAGAGCCTCTGCTTCCAACTGCCTCACTCACTGGTGGGTCAAACACAAGACATCTCGAATCTCTTGCCAGAAGCACCATTTGCTGCACGTCATCACAGCCATTACAATCACCTGAAAGAACAGCACTTTTCATCGCATTTGCTAACTTGCTTGCTGACTCACTCAATTACCAAGTGACTTACGTGTTCTCAAACACCACAAAGCTAACATGCTTATATAGCCATGAGAACTTCCCAGTATTTTTCGGATGTTGAAACTTAGAGAAGGTTCCAGTTCTTTGTGATAGTGTTTACACTGGGAGAGTGCACAGTTTATCTTGCTTATAGTTCCAAACTCCCAATAATATCTTGCTATTGCCACTGCATTACAATACTTACAAATTCTTATGCCTGGAGATAACGTACAATAGCGTAAGTACTCAAAGTCCTGGACTTCATCGTTAGCAGCTATGAACTGTGTTGCCATGATAGCTAAGTTGGTTAGAGCAGTGCATGATAAGCTGAAGATCATGCCTGTGGCATTAAATTTTACATCCTCTATTATATACTTAAGAAAAATAGAGGAAGTATTGCATTGCAGTCATAAATTTAATGCCAAGAAATACACATTTTTAAGCCACCTGAGTCCAAAAAAGGACAATTTTAGAAAAGTGTGCCTGAGAGAGAGAGAGCTGCATAACTCAAAAATGAAAATAATGATAATTACCAAACTATTTGTTTTAAGTTCAGTGTCTTTTAAAGATGTGACATAATTTTCAAAAACAATATATTAATTTTTATGTTTTTAACAGTTCTGATCAGCTCACCTCTGTGGTGTGGGGGCAGTCTATCTGCCTCACATTCAAGAGTTCCTGAGTTCGATTCTCAGTTAGGGTGATTTGCAGGATGATATTTTTTCCAGGGTTTTCCCTTATTCTGTAAGGTGAATGTTGGGTACTCTAACCTCTATAAACTGAAGGCTCATTTGAGGATATTTTTAACCATTTTATTCATTGTCAAATATGATGTAACTGGTTAAACAACATTTAAATCTTTAAAAAAAATTGATTAAAATGTCTTATATTTAGGATATATACATGGCTAGTGAAATGTATAACTTGAATTTTCTGTGAATATGCTCGGAAGTCCTCTTCATTCTGAATGACTTGTATAACTAATAAACTGCAATAGATAGATAAAATCTTACTATACAAAAAAAAATATATAGATCTCGTTAAAACACACAATTTATGTCAAAATGATTTGTATCATTAACCATTTCCTAGATATTCTTTGTTATTGCTTTGAGTTTTGGAATACTTAAACTGTTTTATGAGTGGTAAGTCACTTCCATTTTTTGAACTATTCACGTAAAGAATTTCAAGCAATCTACTTTTTAAAAATCTGACAATTGCTTTAGCTTACTGTATTGTTATACCTAGAACAAAATGTTTAACAAAAGTTTTATCTGAATTATTAAGAAGTAGATAGAGGAATAACTTTTGTAAGAATAGTTTGTACAAGAGTGAATAGAGAAAGTATTGTGAATGAACGTGTCTGGTACTATCTTAACAACTTCATAGCTCTTCCGTTTATATGCACTCTTATAACCTTGCATTTACACAAGTTTACATGAAGTACCATTTATCTTTCCACTCAATTATAGCCAATGACCCTGTAGCAGTAAATAAGGCACTATGATTCGTCACCACTATTGGGTTTGCTAAGCAGATTGAACTTTACTTTATTTTTCTGGACGTGATTATGAATAGCATTATGACCTATTTATCATTGGAATGTTTTACTTTTTTATCTTTTAGCTATTGTTTTACCTTTCACTTTTTAAATGTTTTAACTTGTACTTTTTAAGTTTATGGCCTATAATTGACATGTTTTACTTTTTGCAGTTCGACTGACACATGGAGTCAGCGCAAACGACTAACTCTGGGAGAACGACAGCAGCCAGCACTAACAGGCTCGAAACTCCCAATGACGAGGGTGTGGAAACAGCCACGCAGTAGTACAGCCTCACCAGATCTTGTAACCATGTCCTCGGGCATCCCCACCAGAAAGTACACTGCTGCAACTTCGGCTTCCACCTTACCTCGGCGCAACAAGACGTGACGACAACATTCCATGTTTTACGTTATCCGTACCTTTTGTTTTAAACATGTTTTATTGATATTATATGATTTCTGTGATGATTTGTTTTAGAATTGCAATTCTGTACAGCTAAGAAACTATTTAAAAAAACTGCTTTAATGAGATATATATTACAATAAGTTTAATATTTTTAAATACTAATAGATTATTTGGTTTGGTCTTGTTATTTAATGTTTACCACAGCGCTGATTCGAAAGAGTTCTGCAGTATTGATCTCTCTATATATGTATGTACGTATATCTTTATGCTTTAGTATAAATGGTGAGTTAAATTAAGAAACAAAATGCTTGAATATTTTTGAGAGAAAAGAATACTAGCATTGTCTTGAGCCTTACTATTAAAAATAACTGCAACTTAATTTTAACAGCATGATTCAAGACAAAGCCAACAAAGTATGAAAAAATAAAATGTATATTTAAAGCTCCTGTAAAAAAAGTTCACATTGGATCACACTTGAAAACTATAGGATGTTAACGCTACCTTTGGAAATGAAACGCTAATAAGGTAATATATATATATAGTCTTTTTTAAATAAGATGCAATTAAATAGTGTAGAGAATTAAAAGAAAGCACTTTTGTTCCAGAAGTTTAATTCTACCTTCACATATATTTTATTTTTGCTACCATCACGAATGTTATTAAATATGGGTCTAGATATAAACAATGCACTGCTAGCCATTTCCAGGTTGAATGAAAATAGTCCGTTACTTTAAATTATTCTGTATTGCATTCTGTTTACACAAGAACCTTTATCTGGCTCTCATTAATCCAGATTTATGGATTTCCAGGTTGATCTTTTTCCCCTTATCACAAACATATATGCATCTTTGATAAATACTCATGAATGTATACAATTGAATACATACCATTGGCACAACAGGTAGCATAGATCGTCCTTAATCACATGTTTCAAGCTAACAAGTTCCATTACAATGATCAGTGTCACAGATAAGAATAAGATTGTTTCATCATTTTTCATGGCAGTGCTAATAGCAGTCATACAGGGCTTTCAGTTGTTTTGTCTTCTGATTTTTCAGTAATTGATGTTTCATATTGTGCATCAAAATTTGTATTTCCCTAGTAGTTGTTTCCGGGTTATCCAGATTACTCCTGGTCATACTTAGTCCGGATAGAGAAGGTTCTTATGTCATTTTCTTTTAAAAGAAATAGGAATGGAAATATATGCTTTATGCATCTAGGATGTTGGTATGTGTACGTCCATGATCACTGCAGAATTGAATGTGGTGCTAACAGCTTTTAGATTATTGGAAATATCGGTACTACCAAGCCTTTCCCTTAACAGTGAATTATCTTGACTGCATGGTGTTAAAGCTTTCTTGCTTGTTTCCATCAATGATCAGTCATTGGAATGGCAAAAACAGTGCAAGTTTTCACTCAAGTTAAGATTATTTGCCACTAGAAGAAAAGAAGATATTCAAAGTGTTAAACTTGATCAACCTGAAAAATCTGCACTAACAGAACATGCTCTCAGCACCAGAATAAAAGATTTAGCTATTTGTGACAAACATTCTCACAGAATAATATGTGAGTATAGAAATTTTAAAACCTATAAACCATTTGAACTGTGATAATGGTAGAGCATTGAGTTCTATCTGGCTACTAGCCCTCTCACTGCCATAGAAATGTTGGTGAGTGCAGCAATGAAACTATAAATTAGGATGGTTTTCTTTTAACATGGCCCAAAAAGTAGTAGTCCACATGACCTGCAAAACATTGACAGCCAACACTTGTATGATGCGACCTACACCAGAAGACCTAGCATTATAATAGACTCTGGCCATGGAAGCCTTCCTAAGCATCTTTAGGGTGGCAGGGAAGCAAAGCCTCTGGTCCTGTGTTGTAGATTTATGGCACACAGAAGAACCTCAAACCTGATAAATGTAGGCCGCACTATGGCCAAGTAGTTGGATCATTTGCCTCTCACCAAAGCGGCCTGGATCCCAGGCAACCACATGAGGAATTTGTGGTGGTCAAGGTGGCAAAGGGCTAGGTTTGCTCGGGTTACCCGGTTTCCCCCACCATCTCATTCCACTGGTGCTCCATCCTCATTCCATGTATCATTAGTGTATAGTAAAAGCTGACATTAAATTCTACCAAAAAAAAAAAAAAAAAAAAAACGGGAACAAAAACCTGGTAAAGAGGCCTCTGAGTAAAATTAAGTGGTCTATCATGCCCTATACAGAATGGGATGCTGAAAATCACTACAGTCTAAGAGCATCCATAAATTAAGTTCAGTTTCAGTTTATTGAATACACAAATAAAACAAACACTAGGATGTGTTTTATGCTACAGTGAACAAAATCTGGGTCATGTAACATGGAGTTAATGTATCGAAAAGATGAGCTACATCCCTTAGGCAGAAGGAAGACGGAATTGAATTGTCCATGTCTCCTTGGGACAGCATACCTGTGGTTTGGAAGGCTCTTCGTGCATACGAAACAATGATGTGAGCAGTACCAAACTCCTCGGCAACACTCTTCACACTTCGCCTTCCAGTTTCCCAATGATTCTTCCCCATGTGAAGTCATCCATATGTTGTCTACAGGCCATGTTACAATCAAGAATACCACTACAGAGCACCGTAACAGCTCACTGATTGCCACACGCTCACTTGTCCTGTGTCGTCAACTGCCCCATGTTGCAGGACCAGACCCATTTGGCACTATAGACTCTCAGCATTTATGCCATGTGACATCCAGCTTTCTGTGTATGTGTGAGAGACCTCTGGTAACATGTTACCACACTTTTATTTACTTCCACCAAGTAGTTCACTTGTTATGTTGATTTATCCGTCTCGTCCTTAGGTTTTGCTCACCAGTGTATAAAGTTTAGAGTTTAATGTATGCACAAAATTCTTCACTTGGTTCTCCATCTTTATGTTTTTCAAACCAGGAGTAGATCTCCCTTTTTAATTAACTCTAACAAACGTATCACAGAATGAACATGAATGAAAAGATTTATTAAATATGCTTAATTTCAAATCACTTTCAGAATCGAGCTGCAAAATTTAACGCTGTTCGCAACTTGAATGCATTGACACATAGTGCATGTGTTTCAGGTTGCTGTTATGACATCATGATAGGCTGTATAGTGAGAATACCTCAACTAGGATGATAAAAAGAACTAAACCTGCACTAGCACATCATCTGGTATACAGCCTAGTAAACTCTTCTTTGGGACAGAATTTATGGTTTTCTCTCTTAGTTCATAGGTTATTGTTGCTTCCTCTGTCATTTAGTGGTGCTATTTTAATTATAGTTGAAGGTTAAGTGATTTTATTGTTCTACAACACGTGCACTGCATTCATTGAGAATATGCCTCTGTATCTAAAGACATAACATGAAAATGTTTGAGCTGCAGCTCAACTTCTCAACTTTTGCTAACCGTGAGTCCACCTACCGCAGGCATAAGGCAGATAAGTGCTAACCTCTGGCCACTAGTAATTATTAAATATATACAGAATGAACCATATCACTTGTAATAGTTATTTATTTTAGAAAATAAGGTATTAAAATTTTACAGACAAAAATATTGTAACTAAATTACATGTGAGCTTTCACTAATGTCATCAATGAGCCATAACCAGAATTAGCATCAGTTGCGTACTACTCTAAAATTCCAAATTCAAACAGGCTACCATTAAATGGGGCTTTTAAAGCAAGTTTTTTGATTAATTTGTACTGCTTCAAGGAGGAAAGCATACAAAATGACAGAAAGGCAAAGTGACCAGGCATATTGACCTTGGTGGTCGAGCGCTGTAATCGCTTCTTATCTAATAATGAAAACTGAGTCGGATTGAAACACAAAACATCACTTACATATAATTAAACTTCACCAGTTTCAAGAGCCCAACTTGCTCCCATCATCAGAATTAAACAACTTGTTCTTGTTGATATTGTTTGATGTATGGTTGGTTGAGGTGACATCTAGCGGTGAGCTGATAAACTTCCATAAAGGCAAATCAAAGTTCAACACGTGGAGCGTGTTTTTTATTATATGAATTTTTCCCAAGTGTCCACTAACTTTATGGAAGTTTATCGGCGCACCGCTAGATGTCATCTCAACCAACCATACATCAAACAATATCAACAAGAACCAGTTGTTTAATTCTGATGATGGGAGAAAGTTGGGCTCTTGAAACTGGTCAAGTTTAATTGTATGTAAGTGATGTTTTGTGTTTCAATCCGACTCAGTTTTCATTATAATTTAAATTCACATCACTGTTACTAGCTTATAAAAAGTTTACTAAAACAGCAAAATACTAATAGCATACAGTCAGTAATGCAACACAAATGGATTATCTCTTGCCAATGTAGCAATACATCTTGTTTTAGTCTGTTACTTTGTCTCTTTACATACTGTTGTAAAAAATTATGCTATTTGTAACACACAACTAGTGACTATAACTGAAGCTGGTGACAAGACATTTTATTATGCAACAGTGCAAACTTTTACCAGTATTTTATGGCATTAATATTGTGCCAGTGTACCAATATTGTTTCATTAGCTTACAATTCAATTTTAATTGTACCTCATTGCTATCACTAACAGTATAACTTCATCAATCTCATTTCCTTCATGGATACTGGTAAGAAAACCTGATTTATGTCAATGTGAATGATCATTTAGCGTGAAAAGCATCTCAACAAGGACTTTGGCGCTATTGCAATGCAACTTAAAGTTGCACGTTACGTCAAAATATAGTACTGGTTTGTTAGGTGCAATGTGCATATGTAAGAACAAACGTTTACGGTACATACATCTTGCATATAAGTATAATAAACTCCTTGTAATTTTTCTGCTCTCAACTGAAGTGTGGCTTCTGCAAAATAATTTGGTTCTTTTTTTATTACTAAAATTTAAGGGTGTGGCTTATATCTGATGGTCAATTATCAGACCAATGTGATAATGGTACCCTATTTGACACCCAATTCCGGTTATGGCTGATTGATTAAATCCAACTCAGGTGAAAGTTTGTCTATGTTTTAGCTGTAAATATTTTTATCTGGAAACTATTAATGCCGTGTCTGTTAAAGCTGATTTGGTTTCCCTGTATACCTTGCAAAATGTACATCCATATCCTGAATTAGTAGGTCTGGTTGGCATAGTTGGTTAGGCACTGACCTACTGATCCCAAGGTTACAAGCTCAAACCTGCAAGTGTGCTTAAAAGCAACAGCCCCATTTCATATTCTAGACGTTCTTAGGCTTCAAGCCAGGTGTAGTTGTGACCTTTCGAGAGTGTATATTTTTCCCATCATCAGGATGATGAATGACTGACACAAGTGAAAAGACCAGTGTGTGTGTATGTATATATACATATAAATGTTGATGGCTCTTCACTACTACACCTGGCTTGAAGCCTGATAGCCTCTAGAATATCTTCATTACCAGGAAAGTTTCAGAACTTATTTCAGCCCCATTTCAGTAGGCTTACTGGCATGTAAAAGAAATCCCGTGGGATGATATTCTGGCACATTTGCAGCACTAATATCCTGGCAATTGATAATCCACAGTAACACTGTTTGATCCACTTGAAATGATCCTGTATGTCAGCTATGTATGTCAAATCATTTACTACAAAAAATAATAGACCACCTCTAGCACAGTGTTAGCATGTCTGCCTCTGGCGCAGAGGACCCAGGTTCAATCTCAGGTACTGGCATGGGGATTTTCCTCCGGCTGGGAGGTTTGGCATAGGGTGTGCTCAGCCTTGTTAGGTCTCTGAGGAGCTACTTGATAAAGTAGTAGTGACCCCAGGTCGCAAAGGCCACATAACCGGCCAGAACGGCTTGGGGTGCTGGCCAGGTGGTAAGCCATGGCCTACGAAGGGCTGTTGCTTTGGAGGGAGTTTATAATAAATGATACTAATAGTGCATAAAATGTTAATATTTTTCTTATAACATTAGATCTATGAGTATTTAAATACTTCAGTAATTTGTAATTTAATTTGAATTTTATTGCATCCAATTCTGGATAATCTTAAGATTGCATGGATTACAATCATACCCAGCATGAGTTGCCAACCTTGGAGTAATATAAAGTGCATTGTTTAAATCAACACTCATTCTAAGATCAGAAAGATTATGGAAGGTAATTTTTCACAGAAGAACTTAATATTTTTTGTTGCTGCACAACCTTCATGGACGATATTATCCTATAGATTTCAGTTGACTTCATTGAGTGAACATTTGCTGTACATCTGATGTTCCAGATAATAATATCCTTGCCATTTTGTAGATTATTGAACATTATTGTTTTACATCACCACTTGTTTTAGACTTTAGGGTGAACTTCATAGATCTTTTTTTTAACAAGGAAGGGGTAATGTTTTGTTTATGAAATTAATTCCATTTGAATTGTCTGTAAGAAAGAAATGCAAGCACTTGCTAAAAATGTGCACAGAATTTTAATAGCTTTACAGTTAAGTACAGTTTATAATACAGAAAAAAGTGATTATTTTTAATACAAGTATTTTTTTATGCATCAGAGCTGTAAATAGGAAAGTTTGCTTTTAAATGCAGTCAGTTCTGCTTGTGGTTATTGATGTAATAGTGTTAAAAAATGTTGGTGACATGTGATTTTTAGATAAGCTGTGTGTTCTAGAAGTCCCACATACATCCAGAGAAACATTTTATCGTTGCATGGGCGGCTTCTTAAAACTCAAATGAGTTTAGGTAATATTGTTTACCCCCATAACATTAGAACTACAGTGATCTAGAAGAATGTTCTGGTTAATCCTCCCCTTTACACGTTATACAAGTTCATAAAGTCCTGTCATATACCTAATAAGAGATTAAAGGATTCCCTGATATGCACGGAGGAGGATATAAAATTGGATGTTGTATTTTTAATTTCCTTAACTTCCGCCTAAGAGTCTAAAGGTGGGTCACAATAACTGAGAATGTAAACGCACGAGAACAAATTAAAATACACATAATGTGGTGCTTGCCTCTCACCAAGGAGGCTCTGGGTTTTATCCCAGAGCACCACATGTGGGATATGGATAGGATTTCTCTGGTTCCCCCACTATTTCATATGATCCCCTTCCTCACTCTTATACCAGGCTTCAGGCCATCACCCATTCTGGCTACTCTCTCTCACCCAGAGTTTATCTGCTCCTTACCAGACATCTGACCCCTGAGGCGAACTTGTAAGTCCTGCAAGGAGAGTAATTATATAAAGAAGTATTACAGCATTCTTGTTCTCAATGAAAAGGTTTCCTGGGTTGGAAGAATGGGAAAAAGATACTTGATAAATTATGTTCTTGAGGATGGCGCATGGGATCCACATTATGCATATTAGATGCTTGCTTCACTATAGAAATTATAAGGTGGCTGTGACATGAAACAGCCGCTAGGTCTCTCTCTAGTCACAAACTAGGAGCAGTGTCTCCAGATTGGGCAAATACAGTATGTGTCAAAACATACAGTATTCATTTTCACACAGTGCGCATGCACATGCCTGAGCGTCTGCATGTTGTTACATCACAATTGATGTATTGTTAGTTGTGTAAAGAATGTTGTGCTCTGTGATTGGAAGCGACAATGGGTCTCACAACAGAGGAAAAAAGTGTTCATAGTGGAGTATTATTTTCGCTTGTACAGAAATGGCTATCAAGGTGGACCGAGTTTAAAGTTAGTGGCGGAACAATATCATGAACACTTCAATAACCCAGCACCTAGTAACACAGTTATGCTATCTATTGTTAAAAAGTTTCATTTACGGGTAGTGTATTGTGTCAGCGCAAGGGAAGGTCTGGTAGGCCAGTAACTGTGTCCACAAATGAAAACCATGGATGTGTCCGCAATCAGGTGTTGCAGTCTCCAAAGTGAAGTTTTCAGCAAACATCCCTAAAATTAAACATAGATTGTTTAAAGATATAGGTGGATTTCCGTACTGAATACAGGTTGGGCAACCACTGGCGAAGCACGATAGGCATGTCAGGGTAGAATATTGTGCATGATTTTTGGCCATGGTGTACGAGAGTCCACATTTCTTGCTCAACGTGTGGTTCTCCAACGAAAGTCACATTCACTTGGATGGTTTTATCAATCGCCAAATAACTCGCTTTCTTGGTTTCAAGAGGCCAGACACTGTAGTCTAGAAACCGCTACATAGTGCGCGTGTGACGATTTGGTGTGCAGTGTCAGGAAATGGTATACTATAGTGCTTTTCAAACAAATGGGAAGGGTTCTGATGAGATAAGTTTACATGCACAGCGTCGCAAGCTCATTACCCCTACTCTTCATATTTCTTGGCACGCGTCAAGCCCCACTTAAGGGGAAAGCAATATGACAACACAGCACGACTCCGATTGGTTACCGGCCTGGAGACGCTCAAGAACAAACTCCTTCCCATTTAAAAAGCACAGTAGGTCCGTATTTCATAGAGAATGATGATGTTGCACCTCTTACTGTTAAACAGGAACACTATAGGAACATGGTGATTGGGCCATTTATTCAGGATCTAAGAAGGTTTTGTCGTGCCAGGCACATGCAGATGATTAGACAGTGGTTCCAACAAGACGGGGCAGCCTGCCACACTGCTCGACAGTCTATGGCTATGCTGCAAGAAACTTTTCCAGGACGAGTAATTTCCCGCAGGGCTGAGTTCCCCTACCCACCACATTCCCCCAATCTCACACCACCTGATGCTTGCATGTGGGGAATGTTAAAGGAGAAAGTTTTCAACTGTCCAGATCCACCGAAAACTGTGCCTGCATTACGTCAGAAGATCATCTCATTCTTCAGGACTCTGCAGCAACCTGCATTCTGGAATATGTTGAAAAATTTGAGTGATCGTTATGAACACTGCCTGCAGTGCAATGGAGCACATTTTGATCATTTACACTATCATCTCGATACGTAAGGTAATGACAATAAGAGTGACATCATTTCCAGTACTGTATATTTTGGCACATACTGTAGTTGTAGATTGGGTTATTGAAAACCCCTTTCTGTGGCAAATTTTTATCATGGTGATTTGCAGATTTTAGGCTACTAAAATATTTAAGACTTTTACGGTAATGTTTTATAACTTTGTGACATTTGGTAGGGAAGAAAACACCTCATGTGAGACAAATACTAAATTTTCTTATCACTTCTTACTACATCATAGTAAGAAAACATAAGTGATATCTCTATCTCATTGTAGCAGTGCTAGATCTACCTTCAGTCATCAGGTGTTCAGATAACATCCTTCTATTGCAAGTTTCAAACCAGCTCAGAAGTGATATTCTAATCTCAGTGCTTATAAATGTTGTAAAATGCAACTAAGTACCCAACGCACTGAGCTTGAGAAACATGCTGAGTCAAAGAAACATAAACAAAATTAAGCAGCAATTGTGTCTCCACCAAAACTTAAAAAAAGGAAAAAATTCCAAATTATAAAAAGTGTGGCATTTATCAAGTTGGATGTTTGGATTGTGACAAGGTTTACATTGGCAAAGCAAAATGTCATTTAGAAACCAGGATAAAGGACCATTTTACAAGTATCGAGTATAAACAGATAGATCAGCTTTGGTCATTTAATCATGAAATAAATCCAGAGGTTAAATTACTAAAGCAGCTAAATGGATCCATTGATTTAATGGTTTGGAAAAATATTTATTTTGAAAAATAGGGACTGTGTCATGAATTTCGATTTACCATCTATTGATTGTGTTAATAAATATGCCCGGCCACTTCTAGCGCCCCATCCATCAGTGAAAAATATTGGAGAGCAAGAGTACTAATGTCTTCATTGTCAGAAATCCAGCATTAGCCAACAATAAAAAATTTGTTGTGCATTCAGATGTTGATAGTGACGTCATCACTCATACATAACGGTTTCAAAGCAAGGTCGATCATGTTCAATTTATCTTTGAGAATGACAGAGTAAGGTTCCTGTTGAAACGTGTTGGAAGGCTTATACCACATTTTCACATAAGTGGAGCTGTAGTGTATGTTGTGATATTCGTGGATTGTATTGCTTCACTGAGAATAGCTTCAGGTGTATATACTAGTAATAAAAGCGGTCCTAGTACTTTATCTTCAAAGCTAGATATTCATTTACACAGGACTGCACTGCAGCACCACTAGTGACCTCTAGCAAATGCTGTACAGTGCTGTGATAGACCAGAGCTTATCTGTGTGTCTATCCTTTATCATGATCATGGTTCTCCTTCACTGGACTGTAACAAAATTTATAGCACAGCTAGCAACCACAGTTAACCAGAGCATGGGCATTTAGTAATGGATGACATGAATTATAACATTGAATTCCCAATTATTTTAATGTAATTTCTGTACATTCACTGCACTTTTACACATTCTAAAATTAATGTTATCACAAAATTATTATACTTTGTTGGGCAAGGAAAAGTTTTAAAGGTTTGAGTTTCTGGAAGTTGGCAACTATTATAAAAATTGTGCAACAAGTATGGATTGTTGAGTCTGAATGCAAATAGTTTTAACATGGTGAGCACAGTATATAGTCAATAAAAAAAACACAAAATTAACTACTTGTGAGGAATATTAAAATAATATTTTACAAATACTCTGCATGTTGCCTTCTCTCCTTTGTGAGGATTTATCCAGCAGTAGACTCCATTGACCTTAGCATCTTCTTTGCATACAAAACATCATAGTAAAGACATTCCAGTTGCTTCTATTGCAGTGTACCAAGATATTAAAGTGAATAAAAAGAGCATACAGAAATGTAGTTAAGTATTCATTTATTGATCATCGGTCAGAACACGTACATGTTATAGGATTCATCTAGCAGAAAATTGCAATTTAAAGCTTGCAATATCCTCAGAATGTTGCCTTGGGGGCTGTTTCCCAGGAATTTAGTAACCACACTTCTGAATATAGTCCAGCTGCCCCTTTTAGCCATAATTTAGAGGAAAGCATCTTAATCTTATCTCTGGGCCGATAAAAATTTTGTCCATATTTGTGTCAAGCTAGTTCATTCCTGATCAAAACAAAGAAGGGAAGGAGCACTTGCATGATTTCCAATAAACATACATTGCTAACAGCTGCTCACATTGCTCATTGTCTCAGTCTTCTGTTTGTTTTGATCAGGAACAAAGCTTTATATAGTACAGTATGATCATGCTCCGAGTCTTTGGGGTTATGTTTTAAGTGCTGGTCTGAGATGGAAAGCAGAGAAATGGCTTACAGATGGTGCAAAATCACTGGCATATTAATACAATAAGAAATAGCTCAGTTTTATGAAGCAAAAAAAGTCCATACATAATTTTGAACATCAGCAAATCTACAGGTACATCAAAAAGTATTTGACTCCACTTTACGAAGTTATAGCAGGCACACTAACAAAAAAAATCCTTTTGTAATATGTACAAAGAAAAAATATTTCAGGGTTTTTCAAGATTTTTATATGTACGAATCAGGAAATTGTAATCATGCATCTCGTAGCATCGGATCACCCCTTTTTGCTTTATATACATATTCAGCACAATTTTTTTAATGTAATGCCTAAAAACATTGCTCAACATTTATGATTTTAACTGACAGAGGGAATTGTAAAATTATACAGAGAACGTTTTTATGGCCTGGCCTGGATCACATGTATGCATTTTCCAAAGCTGTGTACTACACTGGGGGGAAGGTGTGCTTCCATTTTAAAACTCACATGCTACTAATGGAGTAATATGAACTATAATATTAATAATTAATTAATATGAACTATAATAATGAACCTTGTTATAAACGTATCAAGACATTCCTTTTCATCATGAGGTTGTAACTCGTGAATAAAGTCACCCTGTTGGGCAGGGCCTCTCAAAGCTTAAAAAGGTGCAATGCAGCATTCAGAGGTTCCTTGCACCCTGTATCAGGTGAGTCAGTTAAGCTCAGCTCAACTGGTGCATTGCAAAGCAAAGAAGCGAAGAATTGAGGAAGCATTGTTATGCTTTAATTAATGTAACTTGTGTATTCTGACAGTTCCCTCGGCATGTGCTACACACGTGGTAGAGGAGGGGCAGAGTGGTCTGCTGTCATGACAACCAGGTTTAACCTTGAAGTAGCAAATAGATTTCTTGGCGGGATTGCGTTGCCACAAAGTCTATTGGCTACTTCAAGCTTAAACCTGGTTGTCATGACAGCAGACCACTCTGCCCCTCCTCTACCACGTGTGTAGCACTTGCCGAGGGAACTGTCTGAATACACAAGTTACGTTAATTCAAGTATAATAGATGGTTTCCTTATCAAATAGATAGCTGCAATAACTATCTAATAACGGAGTAATGTGCTCCTAGAAAAACAAAGAATGCTCAAAGTCCATTTAAATCAGTGCAGAAACTTTATTTTAAAAAAAGGTTGTCACGATAAAGCTAAATGACTTATCTGTGGTACAATAATCACATTTGTGAGAAAATGGTCTGTTGAAAGACACTATAACTAAAGAGATCTTGCAGAAGAGCATTATTATCCAAAAATGAGGTTTGTACGAGTGCTCTCTACATCGCAAAAAAGATCAGATTTGGTCATAAAATTTAATTAACCAGTTTAACATGTATCACGCGTAAACATTATGCAATGGGACAAACAGTGAGGAAGGGGGAGACAGTAAAGCAAGTGAAACAAGTGTAAAGACTGAGCAAGTGGAGGTTTACACTTAGGTCAACTTTTCATAGTTGCATTTTGCACTGTGCATGCACCCTTAGAGGTCCTGCTGTAGGGTTTCAATTTTAAAAGTAGTAACTGCAATAAACAGAGCTTTTTGAAACACCCATTTGCTGTGCAACATGTCTTAGACACTTCTTTGAGGAGTGTTCAAATGATGCATGAATTTTTCAATTTTTTCCTCTGTTAGAACATCTATTTCTTATTTCTTCAATTTAGTATTTAGCAGTTCCATTATCCTAAACCTACTTTATTAACCAGATATTTGAGTGTATCTCTTTCTCCTGAAATTATGATTCGTTTTTTACGTACATATGTATTGTACATAAAAATTCATTGTTCAAGCACAAATTTTTTGGTAAGCATTTCATTGGACTAATATCAAGATAAGAACAGGAACAATAATAAGGCAACAGATTTATTAAAGTTTCACGGGTGATCAGCCGTTTGAAAATATTGAGCTTTCGGCCATTCTAAACTCCATGGCCTTCGTCAGAATGAAATGACCGTTATTTTCCCGCCATGGGAAAAGGCCATGGAGTTTAGAATGGCCGAAAGCTCAATATTTTCAAACCTCACACGGCTGATCACCCGTGAAACTTTAATAAATAACGTGCGCCGTGAAAGCTTTAAATCTTACAAGGCAACAGATGTTTGATTAAGGTTTCATTTTGGAGATACACAATGAACAAGTTGTAGCCTTTACAGCAGGAACAGGAGGCAGTAACTGGTAGGTGATATTCACAACTGATAAAGCAGTGTTGAGCAGGTCAGTGCAGTGGAAGCGAATCATGCATACATACAATCATGGCCAGACCACAAAATGAACACACTGTAAAACCTTGAACATGAATAAGAAGTTCTAACTTTCATCTTCCTCCCTCAGTCAGATCAAAACCCATTTTCATTGCAATTTAAGATATAATGGGTGCAGAAAAACTACAGAAAATTGGAGTGTGGAGAGGCATTTTGAGGTTAGGAGCAAGTTTTTTTTTTTAATTAACGTCCTCCAATATGTCATCAAATGGTGGTTGAATGAAATGGGTGAAATGATGCTCAAATGGGCCCAAGGTCCATAGAACTTTGTTACCTGACATTCATCTTCTCAGGATAAGGGAAAACCTCGGCTCAGTGGGTTAGATGCTAACCTACTGATCCCAAGGTTGTAGGTTCAAATCTGGTCCAGACCAATGGTTTTTAAGTGTGCTTAAAAACAGCAGCTCCATGTCAGTAGATTTACTGACATGTAAAAGAACTCCTGCTGGACGACATTCCAGCACATTGGTGATACTGATATAATACTGGCAATTGACAATATCATTAAACAAAATAATTTTTTTAAAATTTTAGTTAAATTACCTTATACAGGTAACACCCTAAGCGAGATTCGAACTCGCGACCTCTTGGCTGCGAGGCAGACATGCTGCCACCATGCTATGGAGGCAGTTGTCAGGAACAATGGGTCAAAGAAGCATCATTAAACAATCTCCTTAATTTTTAAGACATGGTGAACAGTAAGTACATGTTTGTATTGGTTATTTAAGACACTAAGTACACATTTGTCATATGACTGACAAATGAATATGTTTGAATTATATTTGTGCAGTGCTCCTGTTATGTTACATTTACAACTGCAAGATTCTAACCATAAAAATGCTTAATTCTGTTAAATAAGGAAAAATTGATAAGTGAAGTTTTTAGTTTCTAATTTGTTCTTACTTTAGAATGCTTAATTCTGTGTTGACTTGCTATTCAACAATTTTGTACACATTGTTTTCCCTCTCGCAGTATAAAAATAATTTGCTGTATTAAATGCAGGTGATGATGTACATATATTTAAGGGCACTCAACTGCATGGTTATCAGCGCCTTATAAAACAAATCATGACAAAAGTCAGAGATAAAGGTCAATACAAAATAAAAATCTTACAAAAATCACAAATGTAGGTAAATATACACATCTTATTGCAAAAGCCAGAATTAAAACAAATTTACAAATAGGTCCTAAAGGTATGAAAACTAAATGCATTTAAAATAATTTTGTATACACATAAAGTAGAAAAATCACATAATGTTTAAAAAATGATAAAACTAACCAAGAGGAAAATCTTAATATTGTTTGTTGTTTCTGTATATTAACAATTTTTTTGTTGCAGACGAGGTATCAGAATAGTTTATGAGCTACAACATTTTTAATATTTATAAACTGTTGCATAATTTTAAGCTTCCTAAAATTTTAATCAAAATAGTAGTATCCTATTTACAGCTCTGTATAAAATTACAAAATGAAGTACTTAATTAAATTTTTATTTTAAAACTTTTACTATTGTAAAAAAGGTTAATGCCATTGGTTTAAGGTAGACGTTCCTTTTCTATTTCCAGATTGTTGTGTGTTTTTTTGGACAGGCAATGTGAAATATGAAGACAGGACATAGAAAAGTTAATTTGAAGGAGTATTACTGAATGTTTGTAGGCAGACGACAGCCTGGTGCTGAGTGTAAGGTATGTTTGAATAAAACCAAAGAAGTTGCTTTGCTTGGCTGTGTAAGTTCAAGAAAGATTGTGTGAGAAAAGTATTGTGTATCCTTTAATTACATAGTGAATGTTGATTTTTTGATTCCTTACCAGAAACAAAAGAGAAATATAGACAAATGTGAGTCTCTTTAACAGTTGTGCGTGAAATCTTTTATCTCATTCCTAAGAATCTGTCCTCTTACAAATCCCATTCCATCACTTCACACATCAGTACTGTCCTCTGAAATATACAGAGAGAACTATATTTACGACGTGGACCCACATACTTGTAGGTAGAAGTATTGAACACCACCCAGAAATTTGATGTCAAGATTTCACCAAAAAGACATGTTTTGAGGCCTCTTAATATATAAATATATAAATGTTATGTTGGTTTGTATATGCTTTACAAACTCAAAGTTCTATATCGATTTAGCTCAAATTTTGACATGATACACAACCCGCTTCAAAGATTGTTTTTATGTATTTCTTGCATCATTCAGCTCTGAAGTTGCCATTGAACATACAAATCATTGCGACTCCCATGTACAATATTTCCAAAACATCTGGTATGGGAAAAGTATTACAAAAATGTAAAGTCATTGTTTGGGACCTGTCTTCCGACCATTCTCTTATAGTAATGATGTTGAGCACCACTGTAGCTTTGAAACAACGACCATTCACTCTGAGTAACCGATACACTGACTGGGATCACTTCAAACAAATCATAGAGGATAACATAAACCTAAATGTTAGCCTTAAAACGTCTGAAGAAATAGAAGAACACGTAGCCAACTTTACCACGCTAACTCATTCTGCTGTGTTGAAGGCTACTCCAGAATTGAACCATAATAATTCCTTAACTGTTAATAAATATCCACAGATTATTCGTGAAAAAATAAAGGAAAGTCGACAACTAAGAAGAAACTGGCAAAATAGAAGGTATCCTAGCGATAAAAATTTATTTAACAGATCTTCACAAGAGCTAAAACGACTGATACAGGATTTTAAAAATCAGAATATCCAAGAATACTTGAGAAATTTAACTCCTACAGAAGCTACAGATTATTCGCTCTGGAAGGCCACAAAAAAGTTGAAACAACCAACGGAGCCGATACCCCCACTTCAAAAAAATGATGGCACTTGGGCAAGAAGTAGTCAAGAAAAGGCGGACCTATTTGCCGAACATCTTTCTTCAGTATTTCAACCCTTTCCTTCGTGCATCCAGAAAAAAGACGAAGATGAGATTAAGGAATATCTCTATACTCCATTTCAAATGGCACTTCCAATTCCGCCTATATTATATAGAGAGACAAGAACAGTCATTAGCCAGTTAAATGTAAAAAAGACACCAGGATATGATCTCATCACTGGACGAATGCTTCAGGAGCTACCATTTAAAGCAGTCATATTCATAAATTGTATGTTTAATGCTATATTAAGGACTGGTTACTTCCCTGGAGCTTGGAAAATAGCACAGATTATAGTCATTCTAAAGCCAGGAAAACCTCCACATGAAGTAAAATCTTACCGACCAATTAGTTTGCTCCCAGTGCTTTCTAAATTATTTGAGAAGTTACTTCTCATTAAACTGAAACCTCACTTGTCTTCACTGATTCCCAGCTTCCAGTTTGGATTCCAACCCCAACACTCCACAATTGAATAAATACATCGAATAACTGAAGTGATTAACCACGCATTTGAACGACGACAGTACTGCTCAGGAGTATTTCTTGATGTTAGTCAGGCATTTGATAAAGTTTGGCATACTGGACTAAAGTTTAAGCTGAAGAAATCTTTGCCACATCCTTTTTATGTGTTATTAAAATCTTACATAGCAAACAGATATTTTCAAGTAAAATTCCAAGATAGCCTTACAGAGCTTCATCCCTATTAAGTCAGGCATACCACAAGGTAGTGTACTAGGACCAATTCTATACATATTGTATACTGCTGACCTACCAACAAAAGAAAACACAACTATAGCAACTTTTGCAGATGATACAGCCATTCTGTCAGCTCATGAAGATCCTACTACTGCTTCCCAAATTGTACAAGACCATCTTTCTGACTTAGAAATGTGGCTTAAGAAGTGGAGAGTTAAAGTTAATGAATCTAAAAGTCACCACGTAACATTTACACTGCGTAAACGCTCATGTCCACCTGTTACTCTTTAACAGTCAGATTATTCCAGAAGCACAAGACGTGAAATATCTAGGGATGTATATTGACAGACGACTCACCTGGAAAAAACACATATGCACCAAACGCAAACAGTTAAATTTAAAATATTCCAAAATGTACTGGCTTCTTGGACCTAAATCACAACTCTCAGTGACAAGCAAACTAATCATCTACAAAACTATACTGAAACCAATTTGGACATATGGAATTCAACTATGGGGTACAGCAAGCAACTCAAACATCGAAATACTAGAACGTTTTCAAACCAAAACTCTTCGAACAATTGGTAAGATCCCCTGGTACATCAGTAATAAGTACATCTACAATGATTTTAAACTCCCAACAATCAAACAGGAAATCGCAGCATACAGCCTGTCCTACCAAAAGCGTCTCTACAGTCATCCCAATACACTGGCAATAAATCTACTTGACAACAGCAGCAGTACAACAAGCCGACTACAGAGAAACCAAGTCTTGGAATTGCAGTACAGATTTGCACCCAAATTATAAGCAAATTTATGGCCAATGGGCCATAGTTTGAAAAATTAATGTTATCATTGTTACTTATTGTTCAACTATTGAACAGATTGTAATTTTGCAAGTGTATAAAAAAAAAAAATTGTTTGGGATGAATGCATGATGGTACATAAAAAAATCGCTTGAAGCTATGGATAGATTGTTACAAGATTTGTGCAAACGTTCAACCATGTGGGAATGCACTGATATTCCTCGCAGGAGATTTTAGACAAACATTGCCTGTAATTTCTCGATCGACACCAGCAGACGAAATAAATGCTTGCATAAAATATTCAACATTGTGGTGACATGTACATACATACATACAAATATGCGTGTCCAGCTTCAAAATGATAAATCAACCAAGGTATTCTTATGGCAGTTAGTAGACATTGGAAATGGACAGCTGCCAATAGATGAGACAAAACAAATATCATTTTCTAATAATTTTTGTAATTTAGTAACATCGAAAGAAGAACTTATCGAAAAGGTATTTCCTAATATTCAAATTAATTATAGGAATCACGACTGGATCAGTGAACTAGCTGTCCTTGCTGCAAAGAATAAAGATGTCTTATCAACTTAGTAATTTTATACAATCCAGCATTAAAAGTGAGGAAATTTATATATACAACGTAGTGGAAGCAACGATATTAACTGGGCCTTTCAAAGGCGAAGATGTCCTCATTCCTCGAATTCGCATGATCCTGACCGATACACCGCTGAAATGTAAAAGATTACAATTCCCAATTTGTTGGTGCGTGCAATCACAATCAAAGCTCAAGGTCAATCTTTAGAATTGTGTGGTTTAGATTCAGATTGCTTCTCACATGGACAATTGTATGTTGCATGTTCCCATGTCTGCAAACCAGATAGCCTTTATATCTATGTAAACAATGGAAAAACAAAAAATATTGTCATTTGAGATAGGAGACATGGTCTTTTCCTTCAAATTTTGAGGTTACAGCTGTAAGTTTCTAAAGTGCCAGTTTGCCAGTAGCATTCGAGTTTGGATCTCATTCACCACTTCTTTTCCTTTAAGTAGAGCAGTTTTGATCCAGATTTTAAATATAAATTTATACATTTTTATTTCTTCATATGCTGTGCTTCAAAATGGGAAGTGCTTGAAACAACTTGAAACTAGTCAATAGTTCAACATCTTGCAATATTAATAAGATAAGTGGAGCTTTTAGTTTCTAATTTGTTCTTTTTTTAATACAATCTGGCATTCATCACTTTAGCTGTTTGGATTGTGATAAGGTTTATACTGGTGAAACTAAATGTCATTTAGAAACCAGAATAAAAGAGAATTTTAGAAATATTAAATATAAACAATTTGATAAATCAGCTGTGGCAGATCATTTTTGGTCATTTAATCATGAAATTAATCCAGCGGTTAAATTATTAAAATAATTAAATGGACCTATAGATTTAATGGTTTGGGAAAAGATATTCATTTTAAAAAACAAGAACCACATTATGAATTTTGAAATACCACCAATAGAAGGTATTTATAAGCTTTTGTTTTCAGAGGTTGGCAACAAATAGATCTTTTAAATTGAGCATCGGTAACTATGGTAACTTATTTGGATAGCTTTGAGAATAAGTTGGATACAACTTGAAACTAGTCAGCAGCTTAACATCTTGCAATATTAATAAGATAAATGGAGCGTTTAGTTTCTAAGGTCATTTTGAGTCACTTTTTTACACTCACCTTCACTTAAATTGTTTTAAAAACAGGAAATGTTTTCAGGACCGTTGGGTCTCATCATCAGCCGCTGGAAGACTGGCACTATCTTCTTGTTCCCCCTCTCTGCTACTATCATCCTGCTGCCATCTGGTGTTAGGGGCACAGGGATTTAATACTTTGTTTAAAGTGGGATTTCAATGTTAATCACTTTATTGTTGGTTTTGATTATGTAAATTTTTTCCCAAATGGTTTTATTGGTGAATTTAGAGATTTTAACAATTTTATATTGAAGACCTGTGAAGCATTAAGATCAGAAGAAACTACAGTTCAAAAGTATTGGAAAGCACGAATGCTAATGGCTTCATTGCCAGATGCAAGGCACTAGAAAACAACAACATATTGAGACCAATGTTGTGGTAATGAGTGGTGGGGGAAACTGGAGAAAACCTGCCCAGATGCCACTTCATCCATGAGTACCACATGCAGGTCCCTGGGATCGAATTCAGGCTGCCTAGATGGTAGGCGAACGGTGTTACCACTCGGCCATGGCGTGTCTAAGTAAATTATGTGAGATAATTTTTTAGGTATTTCTTGTAATTGGTTTGAATCTTCAAATTTCTCAAATAGAACATTCATTTTTTATGAATGAAAATATTCACTGTGCAAAGAGAATGTAATGTTAAAGCCATCACATGGTGACCGGCTCTTAAAAGATTTGAGGATCACTTAAGCCTACTGTATTTCCTTATTCCCCTGGAGCCTACAAGGAAATATGGAATAGGATAATTTCTGTATTTATTTCTATTAACATGGAGGTACAAGAGCTATTTTTTTCAACCTAGAAGCAGTAAGGCGTAAGGGATCGCAGGGTCTGTTTGGCTATCCTGTTCACCACTTACAAGATGAAATGGTTAGTTAAAGCTTAGCTACAGAACATAAAGATGTGCATTACCATAGGATCAACTACCAAATGCAAGTAATGCAATATTGTTTCTACAGGAAGAGGGGCATAATGTTGTGGAAATCCATCACAGCATGAACTGTGTGTATGGTGAGAAATTTATGAGTGATGTGCTGCAGGAAATTTAGAGATGGGCAAACAGTACCTCATGATGAAGCTCATCAGGGAAGGAAGTATGGCACCCTCCCTACAGCCCACACCTAGCAACAAATGACATCTTTTCTCGCATAAAAAACTGTATTTCCACTTCAATAATCTTAAGAACACTGCATACCTGGTTCAAGAGACAGGAGGCAAGTGTTTTTTGCAGAGGGTATTGGAAAGCTGGCGGATAGGTATCAATAAGGTTTCAATCTTCATGATTATGTTGAAGCGTAGCCCATAATTGTAGTGAATTTTTGTCAATAACACTGTTTTGCTATTTATACTGGTTATAATTTTATGTCCTAACTGAGGTTGAAAAATAGCTCTCGTAGATAAAAGAATAACCACTCATACAAATAATATGTACAAGAGTAGAGAAAGTCATGTGAGTTTACACATCATATTTTTTATTTAGCCTTTATAACAGAATAAGGGATACACCTGGGTTGGTAATGAATAGAGAAAATGGTATTACTGTAGTACTTAAAATTTATTTTTTCCTTCCATTCCGATGCAGTGATCCAACTGAATGACAAATGTGCTAGCTCTTACTGGCAAAGCATTTGTAGTTTAGCTATGTGGTTTATTGAAAGTATTTATTCTGTTATTTATAAATGTGGGATTCAAACAATCATTAGAAACAACAAAATATAAAACATTCAGGAAAACATATATTTGAAGATATTTACATACAAAAATGTAACAATTTGGTTTTGTGTTTACAAACTTTGCCAATTGCAATGGGTGTACATGACCCACTTAATCCTACTAGTTATAAAAAAGGAATACATATGTGCAATGTATTGAATTCTCAATGACATTTAAAAAGTTGTTCCTTTTTCTGGCAGTAAAGCATCTAACTTTTGAGATCAACTTGACTACAATTAGAATACTATAAATCAGGCAAGTCAGACACAGCACCCTGCAGGAGGTTACGTGCACCATGTGTATGGCTTTACTTCAGTTGTCACTTTTCAAGCCAATGAGTGATGAAACCCGGGGTTGTGTTTGCACAGTATCTCCTTTTCCTTAGCTGAGAACTTGGGCAAAACAGTTGCACAGAGTTAAAACATGTTCCATTAGGATGGTTATTTTTCTGTGTTATAAGAGAGACAAGTTCAGTTTTGACAGCACTGGAAAGAATATTTTAATTAGTAGACATTAGAATCTTGCTATGTGTTGGCTATTATAAGCTGTTCCCTACTACTTATGTATACTAAGTAAGGAAGTACTGTATTACAACTAAAAATTCAATGTTGGGAAGTCACAATAAATACATGTTCTGAGCTCCCTGAATAAATACATATACAAGGTGTGTTCAAAAAGAAACCAAACTTTTGAAATAGAACACCAACCAGTAGAGAGAGCGTGCTGCAGCTACTGAGCGCACCTAGCAGCAGGTTTAGACAACAAACTGCCGTTTGCCGCATTTTGCTCGTACAATTGGCAAGTAAACCACAGCTGCTGAAGTAAGCACATGTACAGTACAGCCTGCTTGTCAGATTAGTGACAAAGTAACAATGAATGAGCTTAAAGAATGTGTGTGTGTGTTTGCTACAAACTTGGCAAACCTTACTCAGAGACACTGCAAATCCTTAGCCAAGGCATATCGGGAGGATTGTATGAGTCCCATGCAGTGCTATGAGTGGTTTAAGAGTATTCAACAGGGCAGAATGTCAGCCTGTGATGATTCCAAGACTGGACGTCCTTCCACATCAACAGATGATGGCCATGTCAAGTATCTTTTTTTTTTTTTGTAGTGTTTAACACCCGCTGCACGAATTCCAATGATGAGATTAAAAAGTATACATTGTGCAATCCAACTTCCAGACAATTTGCAACATGGGGATACCAATGCTTTGATTAAAATTATACTTCCAAATCTACAAGCTAATTACACTAATCATGCGTGGCTAAGCGAGCAAGTTATTTTTGCTGCAAAAAATATAGATAACGCAATAATTAATTTTAAAATACAACAGTCATTGCCTGGCAATGAAATATCATTCAATCCATTGACACTTGTTGATTCTGAGGAAGTTGTCAACTATCCTGTTGAATTCCTGAATTCACTGGGTTTACCTGGAATGCAACCACATAACTTATTGAAGTGCAGTTCACCAATCATTTTGCTTTTAAATTTAAATGCACCAAAGCTAAGCAATGGCATGCAATTGGTCATAAAAATCATGGACGATGTTCTTGAAGCTACTATCTTAAACGACAAATTTCAAGGTGAAATTGTTCTACCACGGATCCCAATCATCTCTTCCGATTCACCCATTCTATTCAAACGTTTGCAATTAGCAATTTGCTTGGCATTCGCAGTGATTATTAATAAGTCACATGCCAAAACATAATGAACGAAAAATAGCTATATACACGATTCACTGTTAGATACAATCACACACAATTGATAGGTTGAGTTGTGGTAACTGTATGTGTGATGGCGTCAGTTATTCTAAAAACAATTTTGTTACAAATCGTTTCATCAAAACAGTCCAAACAATTTATAGATTTATTTTTAAAATTTTTGGATGTACAATAGGCTGCGTAATGTTTTGCCTATCCACATCCTCAGTGCTTGTTGCCATCTGCCGCTAACGTACAAAGGCATGGATGAAACCATGCATTTTTAAATGTAAGACTTAAAACTTTCAAGCCGACAACTGCGGCCAGTGACAAACATACCCTGAAACAGCAGGCCCAATCACAAATAGTCACCCTCTCATTGGGCAGGGCAGCGCAACCCCCTCCCACCTAACAATATTATATATATATAGGTATATGGAGAGCGGAGCACAGTCATTCTCTGTCTTTTGATTCTTCTGATGGAGGCCATGGAGTCTACAATGGCCGAAAGCTTAATTTTTATAAATTTGACACCTGTGAAGCCTATAACATTTTTAAAATTACTTTTAAAGGCTCTACTTACCAGCTTTGTGAAAGGACATGCTGAAACTGGCCACGGTTGCTTACTGCAGCTCTGAAAAATCGTTCTCCGCTAATGGTGCACTATACACCAAAATTTTTGTCATGAAGGAGCACTTCATGAACAATATTAGGTTCTGATGTTTGAGGTCATTTTGAGTCACTTTTTTACACTCACCTTCACTTAAATTGTTTTAAAAACAGGACATGTTTTCAAGACCATTCAGTCCCATCATCAGTTGTTGGGTGACTGATGCTATCTTCTTGTTCCTCCTCTCTGCTACTAGCATCCTACTGCCATCTGGTGTTCAGGGCGCAGAGCTTCAGACATCCAATGGCTGATGGGACTGAACGGTCTTGAAAACGTTTCCTGTTTTGAAAACAATTTAAGTGAAGGTGAGTGTAAAAAAGTGACTCAAAATTACCTCAAACATGAAGAATACTTCACTGTTAATAGTGCTTCCACTTGTAATATTCATTAGGTTCTGAGTTATAGGGTCAATTTTTTGTGAGTCAGCAGTTGACACCTGTACATACGTGAATACAATTTTGACCCTGTGATTTTGCCTTTTTTCAATAAGACTCTGCAACAGCTCATACAGCTAATCTTTTGATGAGAACAATTGAAAGTGTGTTGTAGGACAGAATTGTTAGTACAGATTTGTGGGCCCCTTAGACGCTGGCCTACCAATCCCAAGATCGCAGGTTCAAATCTGGCCCAGACCAATGGTTTTTAAGTGTGCTTAAAAATGACAGCTCCATGTCAGTAGATTTACTGGCATGTAAAAGAATTCCTGCAGGACAAAATTCTGGCACACCAGCGGTGCTGATGTGGTCCTGGCAGTTGACAGTGACATTAAACAACAAAATAATTCATTTATTTATTTAATTTCTGGGGTAACTTAAAACATAAGGTGTACAAGACAAACCCACACACCCTGGAAGAATTGAAACAAAATATCCACCAGGAAATTGGCAGCATTTCTCAACGTGAACTATGGTGTGAGATGGATAGTTTCCTAAAGAGGTGCCAAAAATGTATGAACAATGACAATGGCCATCTTCAGCATCTCCTTTCATAAAGTTGGTAAGTAAAGCCTTTAGGAGTAGGTTGACAAATGTTGTATGGTTTCATGTGTACCTTTCTATGATAGCAACAGATGGCAATGAGTGCAGAGGATGCAGACAGGCAAAAAACTGCGTGGCCAGTTTGTAAGATTTTTTCTTCTCTTGATATACCTATATAATTTAAGGCATTTTCAGAAAAAGCTCCATATGCATAAGTCTGTGAATAGTGTAACTCGAAAAGGCAAAGTTTGGTATTTAAGTTCTTCCATAGATGTGACAAGAGCTTTAAAGAAATCTCTCTTCTTAAAAAGAAAGGGTGTTTGTTAATGATGTAAATTGCCAGGACATCAGCACTGTCAGTCTGCCAGAATTTTGTCCTGCAGTTGATCTTTTCCCTAATGATAATCCCTAGGGCATTTCCCCTATACAGAGGTAACCTTATTGACCAGCAGGTGCATCCTCCAGCCACAGACGAGGAGTGCAAGATAGGAGTGGTGGGGGTCAACACACAGACCCTCCCCTCCAACTGTAAGGCAACTACTTGACCTTTTAGGGATGCTACCTTTAAGAATTCTTTTACATGTCAGCAAATCTACTGACATGGGTCTGCCACTTTTAAGCACACTTAAAAACCATCACTCTGGACTGGGTTTAAACCCAGCTCCTAACCGAGCCACCAAGACTGACGAAAAAATCCTCCCCATTCCAAAATGTTCTTTGCATGGAAAACTTTTATTTTGTTACTGTCTCAAAAAAATGACTAACAATTTTGACTAAAATACCATGTTTTAAGACAATTACATACAAAATGAAATTTACTGCTTGTATTTTCTGGGAATAATGTCTGAAGTTCTCTTCATTTTGGATGAAATCGGTATAACTGATATACTGTAAGAGACAGACAAAATCTTACTGCATAAAAAATGTAGATCTTGTTAAATCACACAATTGGTGTAACAGAAAATAGGCCAGCTCCCAAATCCAGAGGTTTCAGTTCAATTTTCAGCTGCAGAATGGGAATATTTTTTCAGCTAGGGTTATTTCCCATCCTTTCTAGAGTCTATGAATGCAAGTAAAAGAGAAAACGGCATGTGCACATGTGTGTGTATTTGAATTTATTTTAAAAAAAAAAGATCAGTAGATAGTAAATGAGTGATCATAATTATTGATGAGCAACTGTTCATTGATATAACCTTAGATATTAAAGGTGGCAAATTAAAAAGAAACTGTGGCACCAACCATTTTCAACATATATTCTTTTATTAGCTGCATTTGACATACTTTTTGTATGTCACTATTTGTTTTCTGTTCGGAGCATAAAAGAGTGTGGAGATTCAAAACCATCAAGTAGCAATCCACTGTATAAAAACTGACTCACTTTAACCCACTATATTCTTCTTGAAGAAATAGATATACGAATAAGCTTTTGCAAGAATAATTTGTAGAAGAGTTAGTCCAGAAATCGTGTGAATGCAAAGCTTCAGATTAGTTGTTAAACAGTTGTTTTGTTCTAAATAAGTACTGTGAATGATCAAGCTGTCCTTTTGGAGAAGGCGATTTTGTTTCAAGCATTGGTACAGCAATATGGTTGCAATTTCTGTGTACACCCCTGGTTTCCTACTCTCAAGGAGTGACAGACTTACAGATAAATCACATACATCTGGGTTTGACATGCCTGTTACAAATGCTATCTAATTTTGCGACCAGCTTTTATACCGCCATTGGTTTTTCTTATAAGCCTTGGCAGCAGTTGCAACAAGGCAAACAAATTAGCTGCTAAATATCCCAGAAGTGCACCCATGGCACATGATATTGGCCACTCCTGCCATGGTCGATCCCAATCCAGAGGAATTGCAAATGCTCCTATCCACGTTCCAAAAAGAGTTAACTGCATGGAGTGCAGAAGCCATGTTGCCAGCAAGTCACTTCCCACTTTACATCCAAACAGCATGCCAGGAATTGGTGCTGCTCCAAGGTTCATACATGCTGGGCACACAGTCAAAATGCACAGCAACAAGCTTAACATGAATGTCTCCTCGTGCTTGCTGAACACTGGTGCTCCAAACAACACAATTATCTTAAAATAAATAGCTACGGCTGCTGCACAAACCATACCACATTTAAGAACTTCTTTAAACTTGCTTCTTGTGGCATTCTTTTTGGAAACATTTAGAATATATCTCTCATCGGTTCTTCCACTGTTATTACGTTTAGCTATATAAAAGTTTCCAACAATGTATTTTACACATTCTGCAACAAATGTGATGAAAAGGGCTGGAAAGAATGAATATTTACCTATGTCGTACATATATCCTGTAACATACAGAATACTGATCTTCACAGACACATAGATGCAAGAATAAACACTATAAAATACGACTAGCTTGAGGTTTTCATCCATTTTAATTACTAAAGCAGTCAAGTCTTTATCAATGTAACAAAACAAGGCAGCAACAATACAGTATTTCCCAAAATCATAAACAAAGCAACCAGTGTTTGGATTTCTTCGATCTTCTACTGATGTTTCTTATTGCTCATCCAAATAATCACACTGAAACAAAACAAAATGTTAGAAATTAAAGTTTTAAAAGATCTACATCTGACCCATTCTCGTAATGTAATATTTTATTTTAAAACAGCTGCCTGCATTGGATGGCTACCTATCGAGAAAGTATACCAAACAAATAAATAATAATAGAAAAATAAACACCTAGTGACATGGAATGCATAAACAGGAGGACAAAAATAAATAAAACTTTAGATTAGGTTATGTTCGAGTTTTAAACATTATTTGAATTAATTTAGTGGTATACATGTTTCCAAAAGAAAAATTTGCCTATATTTATTTAGGTAACACATTTAAACATTATTTTACAGCCTCTTGTTGATTTTTTCTACTTAGATTACCTCACTTTCT
This sequence comes from Tenodera sinensis, assembly GCA_030765045.1. Lineage (NCBI taxonomy): Eukaryota > Metazoa > Arthropoda > Insecta > Mantodea > Mantidae > Tenodera > Tenodera sinensis. The sequence goes on from CM060970.1 coordinate 9,244,012, forward strand.
CACCTAAAGCAGTTGAAGGAAATTCTGCGAGGCGCAAGCGACATTGATAATGCCAACATTTTAAAGCAAAAATTAAATTCAGTACAGAAATCACTTAACCTTATAATGCACACCGGTCCAGTGGCGTTTTATGGCGTTTTGGGTAAGAAAATTTATTCTCCCCAAGATTATGCCTCAGGTTTAAAGACTAATGTTAGAATAAATATCCGGAAAGATGAACTGCCGGGAACACAAAACATTCGGTCTCCCTCTTCCTTTTCTGGAATCCACCGTTAATTATTTTCATCATTAAATACTATTAAAGTAAATATCTATGAACTCCCAGTTTTAAAATCGTGGCTAACGATTTTTCCTAGCTACGTATTAAAATATAGCATACATAATCTGTGTATATGTTACCCGGGAATACTGTAAAGATGGTGACACTGCTTACAGGAGCTTGATGTACGGTTGGTACTCCTATCTCCCAGTCACAAGACTCAAACTGGGTTGCAGAAAGGGGATACAAGATTGAAATTGTCTGAATTTAGGTCTAACAGCCTAAAAATGACTCAAAACGATTTTAACGTGAATTCCATTATACCTGCGCTTCCAGATGAAAAAATTGGTAAGCCAGTGAATGCATTGGCCCATGTAAATATCTCGTCATGAAGCTTGACAGAATAAATTTCCAGGTTGGATGCTGGGATGTCATTTAAAATTCACTAAAACTGTAATCGTGCTTTGCAGATTATGTTATAAAATACTTTTATTACATTTCGTCCTAATTTTTTGCATCTTGCTTCTAGTTTTTTTGAAATGGAAATTGTTGCTGTGATTGTCCATTGGCTAGATTATGATTGTTATTTGTGACTTATTGCAGATATGCTGGCAGCAACAAGTGTGCTGCAACAGCAGGCCACTGAGATTCGAGCACAGAAAGTTAATTGGCAATCGTATATGCAGTAAGTGTAGTATTCTCCCATTAACTTGAGTATTCACGACAGGGAGAGAAAAAACGTGCACAAAATGAGTATTTAGCTGTAACTTCCATGGTAAATATTTCCATTAACTTTACAGGTCGCTGATGATATCTCAAGAAGATTACACCTTTATTGTTGCTTTTGACAATGCTGATGCTGCTGGCAGAGAGGCATTGTTGAAAGATAACCGGAGTCAGTGTGCCAGAACATTCCTGAACTTGCTTGGCCATGTTTCTAGGGATCAGACTATTCAGTACATTCTGATAATGATCGATGACATGCTGCAGGTTAGTCCTAATGTTGAACTGATGCATGTGTGGCAGTCAATTTAAATGCCAAGAAAAGCAGTTATCCTGTAGAATAGTGGCCAAACTGATACCGTCTTTTGTTATGCTTGGCCTACACATACAACTCAGAAATCTGCAGAGGCATGTAAATATTGCCAGCCACAGGAAATGTGAATAGCGCCAGAAAATGCTTCCTGTTCAGTCTTCACAGCTGATAGCCAATATGTGCAGTTAATTGTTGTTGTGGAAATATGTACAGGGAGTAATTGCTAGTTTCTTCTTAATAGTAATAATTATAATTCCTAATTGTTTGAAGTGAAAACATTTGTTCTTTTGTACATAGAGCTGAAAATATTTTTTTGCATTATTCAAAAGAAGAAAGATTAAATGAGGTAATTTATGGGAAATGCATGAAGAAATAATACAGCCAACTAGAGTACCTCAATCCTTATGATAAATGGAAAAAACTAAGTTTGCAACATGTACAGAAAACTGTAAAGAATGCTCTAAGTTCCAGGGAAAATGTACAATATGAGGCAATTGTTTTTGTTATGCTCACAGTTTCCAAAATACTTTGCATGTTGTCTGATTGCTCCTTTCCTCTTAAAGGCACCTTAAAGTCATAGATGCTTGAAACTTTGATAAGTTACTTTACTGCTTTCAATTAAAGAGGATGAATAAAATGTATGGAATATAGGCCATGAGTTGTTTTAAATATGTTGACTTTTTTGATTAGTTATAAAATTTTCCCCTAGAAATTCTCAAGCTGCCATTTTTAAAAGCAATGTTTTAAATAAAAGTCCCTTACTTTATTAAGACTATCAAAATATGTGAAATTTATGGCTTAGTTCCATTTAAGTCTCTGATGTTCAACACCCTCACCCCAATTGGGATATACTAGATAGTTGATGCAGTGAAAATATATTCATGCATTTGAGTATTACATTGTTGATGTTTACGTATTCATGTTTCTTTAGTTGGCAACACTCAAGGCACTTAGGCCACGCCCTTGCTGCTCATAGTAGAAGACCACTTGGCCACTATTCTACAGAATAACCAGAAAGGCTTGTGATTTTGGCAGAGATGTAATTCATGACAGTTTATTATTGAGTACATTTTACATTTTTGGCTGCTCATGAACTTGGATCCCAGTGCTTGCCACCATTGGACAGCCAGTTATTGCTCTTAACATTTACATATTTAGCAGACAAGTGCTAGCTGCTTCTTTCCTATTATTTCTCTGCTGTGCTCATTGTTTCTCCCATGGTTATTTTTCCAAGTATTCCTGTTTTCCTTCTCTTCTCCTACCATGCTGTCCACTATATTTCAGACCTACCTGCTTTTATCACTTTTGTTTACATCCTTCTTTTCGGACTTCCACTTAACGTTTTATCCTGCCTCCTCCTATACTTCTTCCCTCTAATTTTATCTTTTTCCCTAATTCATGTCACTCTTATTTCCTTCATTTCTAATTGACCGTATTCTTTCCCCAGCTCTCCCTTCTTCCCCTCTTTTAACTTTTCTAACCGTTTACTAAGTCTAGTTTTATGTGCAACATGTCATTTTCATGATTTTTGCATTCCTCTGTAATGTGGTGATAGTGTATTGACCTCAGATTCAAGAAGTCTGAGTTCGAATCTTCGTTAGGATTAGTTATGCAGGTAAGGTCTTTTTGTTTTCTGGGGTTTTCCTTTATCCTGAGGAGAATGCTGAGTAACTTTAAGCTCTATGGACCTTGGGCTCATTTGAGTATTATTTCACTATTTTCATTTATTCATTGCCCAACATAACATTGCATTGGAGGATGTTAATATACAAAAAAAGAAAATTCTGTGTTCCCTGTTCTGTTTACCTTTCATTTTTTCCTCCATCTGTTTAAATGCTACTTCTTGATCCTATTCTTAAGCCTCACTCTAAATTATTTCACATGTTTGTTTAGGAAGCGCTCTCTTACCTCTCCCACTGACTACTGCACAGACCCAATTTTCTCCTTTCCCCACTGCACCACATTCACTTTTCTTCTACCCTTCTTCCCTCGTAGTCTCCCTCTCCCAAGTTGGCTCCCTGTGTTTTGACTGGTGGCCTCCTTCAGTGTCTGGTCTGTGTACATGATTGTTTTGGCTGTCATATTCACTCTTGGCACCTAAAGTTTTACGCACCCCATCTGTTAATCCTCTTGTCTCTTTTGGTTGCTTCCATTTCTGCTACTATAGGATCTGTCAAGCAGAATCCAAAAAATCTCATGAAACTAGCAGATTTCACTCCCTCCCTTAGGTTGGCACTCATCCCTGCATGTGCAATATTGTTAATATGGCATGGTTTGCTGTCTTCATGGCATGATTGCACTATAAAAGTTTTGTTGTTGTTGTTAGCCAATGCTGGATTTCTGACAATGAAGTCATTAATCCTCTTGCTCTCCAATATTTTTCACAATGATATTGAAGAGAGCAATAGCAGTAATAGTAACAGTTTTTTAGAGAGCACCATATTTTTATGTTTTGGCGGTCACATTGCTCTCTCACAACCCCCAGAATGTCTGGAGGACCACACCTGTCGTTGGTTTATGGATCTCACCGACCTGACCAGGAGACTTATCAAAATAAATTCACCAACCATATCCTCTGATTACCAATCAGAGGACGTATTACATGCCATGACAGGTCAGCATGTTGGGGTTAAGATTTTATAGAGAAATGGAGAGGTTGGAAAAATAAAGACTCCCTAGCCCTCGGGAACCCTAATAGCATCGGGGTCGGTAGAGAACAAGAGATGACCAAGGTAAGGTCAGATAGAAAAGTTACAGTGAGGAGCAAAACACCAGTAAGTGGAAGTAATGTTCTGCTCAGCTTGGGTACCTTGTGGTCACTATTCACATATCCCCTAAACGGAGACCCCTGAGGCCGGAATCTAAAATATAAACAAGTGGAAAAATCGGCAGTAAAATGTAGATCTTGCTAAAACACACAATTTATGTGTGAATAAATTTTATTGTAGAATGAACCATTTTGGAGATATTCCTTATTTGTGTAAGTTTTGGAGAACTTATACTTATGTCAAATGGAACATCGCTATTCATCCTTCTATACGTCAACCATGCAAAGAGAACAGAACTTGAAAGCTTTGAAAGATCCGACCATCGCTCAAAGCCCACTATATTCCCACATTCCCATTGCACTATAAAAGAAAACCCTGTAAATAAGACAGGCAGGCAAGTCACAGGGTCCCAAAGTGAGAACATCTTCTTCGAGTGGTGCTACAGCCCCTTCTGGGCCTTGGCCTCCTTCACAAGGCACCGCAGTTCCTCTTTCTCCAGCTCTCCTTCTCCATCCTCATATTACCAGTATATGTTGAGCATCCTCCCATCTCATTGTCTTCCTACTGCTCTTGTGTTATAAAGTTTGCCACTAAGAACTCTTTTTGATATTCTTTCTTCTTCCATTCTTATTATATGAACTGCCCATCTCATTCTCTTAATTTCGATATCTTGGACAATATTTATATCTTTATATAAACTATACAGTTCTTCATTCCATCTTATGCGCCAGTGCCCTCCTTCCTGTATTGATCCATATATTCTTCTAAGAATGTTTCTTTCAAAAGTTTTTAGAGCATCTTCCAAGATCTGTGTCAATGTCCATATTTCACTTCCATAGCACAGTGCTGGCTTCATCAGTGTTTTGTACAACCTAATTTTGTTGTTTCTATGAAATTATTTGGATCTAAATATTGTATGGAGTGAATAGTAAACTTTATTGGCTACTAAAATTCTTGTTTTTATTTCTCCTGATTCATTATTAATATTATTGTTCCCAGATATTTAAAGTTCCTTACTATATGTTATGTTGATCCACTACCAGTGTTCCTGTATAGTTCCATTTCCTGCTTTGTATCATGGCCTTTGTTTTGGATGTATTCATTTCCAAACCTATTGTTTTTGCTCCTTCTTTTAATTCTCTATATGCTTCAGATACTGCTGTCTTTGTTCTTCCCATTACATTAATGTCATCTGCATACCCTATTAATTGTACTGACTTATAGAAGATTGTTGAGTTTGTCTGTACATGCATTTTTCTAATTACAAGTTCCAAAGTGAGAACATCTCCCTACATAATTTCTAAGATGCTACCACTAATATTACTCACTTTTATGTAGCTTCATTTTCTGTTAACATTTGCTTGTGATGGACTGATCTGAATGTAACATTGCCCATTCTTGTGCAGGAAATTGCTGTCTGAAATCCTTTTACTATTAATATCATTTTTATAAAATACCTAAGATAATTATTATTTATTTATGCCAACAAACTTACTGTTGGTGTTTTTAAACACAAAAGCCGTGTGTGGGCAAAGTTTAATGCCCTCATTATATTACCTTTTGAACCTGTACTTACTACCTGTGTATTTTAAGTAATTTTCCAATATATTAACTTCACTACATTTTTATACTTTCAAAACTAAACAGGACCTAGAAATTCTGAGAGTGAGTCAAATATAAGCCACACTTTTTCTATCCTCCTCAGTCCTGTGTGTACTTTAGGTCAGTAGTGACAAGGTTATGTGCAGTTCAGGGCACAACTGGGTAAGTAGTGGCCCATACAGAAGATAGGCATTGGCAGACACTTTTTCAGGGGTGGGGTCACATGTTGGAAGTTTGCAATCAATATCAACTCATTATTGTGTTGCCAAAAACTGTAAAATATTACTTATAATATATGTTGCAGATAAGCATATTAATTTGTGCTAAATAAAAACTACTCTTAACATTAAAATAATAGTCTAATAGTGATTGGCTGCCCATTAAATTCATTAATTTCTGGTGTAGGGGGGGGGATATATTTTCTCTACTTATATTATAAAATCAAATATTTTTTGTTGCATATCAAAGTAGTAGTGAGACAAGCCATCCCTGAAAATGTTTAACTTTGGTCTTTACTGATATTTCAGGAAGATCACTCCAGAGTGGAAATTTTCCGAGAACACTCAATGAAGAAGAGGGAATCTGTATGGGGACCCTTCCTCAACTTGCTGAACCGGCCTGATGGGTTCATCATGAACATGACATCGAGGATCATTGCCAAAATTGCTTGTTGGAGTCAGGAACTCATGGACCGCTCAGATCTACAGTTTTATCTTACATGGCTGAAAGACCAACTAAAACAAAATGTAAGAAATGTTTCTGAAGTAATTGAGATATACTAGATACATATAGAGGCCATTAGCCATCTTTGGGGAAAGTATTTGTCAAGTCTATGGTGTTACCATGCTGGTACACCGTGCTTTCATTTTATTGCATTTTAATTCAAATTATTGTCATCCATAATGACATTTACATGTTATTGGATATGTCAAAAAAGGTGATTAAAAACTCAGTACACGTTTGAGAGGTAAAATCGAAGCTGAAAAATTCAATGCCACAGCTAAGATTTGAACCACAGACCTTGCACTTCATGTACTACTGCTGTAACCACTGAGCTACTGTGACAACTTGACAGTATGACATCGAATTCTCCAACTGATTCGTATCTTTCCCAGTAGACTACAAATCAGAGATCAGAGATAAATGCCCCAAGGGCGACTTACAATCATAAGCATTAATGTCCCAGGATTGAGTAACTTTTTAGATGCTAATTAATAAAACACAGATTTCCAAGCAAAATGCTTAAGTTTTTCCACACTTTTGAGGATAAGCAGAAAGGTTATACTTTGTAAGACACATCTAGATGTGCAGTTTTAGCTATGTTTGTGCTTATTTCTCAGGAAAATGTTTTTGCTAACTTATTTTACGATGTTTATATAAACAGCATATTTTATCCAAAACTATAAATTTAAAAGTGCATATTTCACAGTTATCCATGATTTATCAGTGACCCGCTATTTTGTTGGCTAAATGCATAAGAAAGAAATGCTTGAGAAGGAGAACAGTGGGGAATATGGTTAGAGGCTGTGACATACTACACAGAATATTTCAGTGAAGTGAGAACTGTTTTGAATTCCCTAAATGCAGAAGCAGCAGTCAGTACATCCATAATCATTTCTCCAAAATACCTAAACTTCTAAAGCAGTTGGAAGCTCGAAATAATTCCTTGGTACATTCACTTTCTCTGTCGACAAAATTTCAGTTATATTGTTGTCAGAAACACACAGAGTTGCAAAAATTGCATTTGACAAACTCTATCAGGTGCTACAGAAACATTCCGGTTACAAAACACTGTCTTCTGGTGAAGAAACACATTGAAGAAGAATTCATCGAAGAACTGTGGTGCTTTTCTCATGCGCCTGTGATGTCAAAAGAAAATTTTCTTTATACAATCATTTTTCACTGATAGACACAGGAGGTGTACACAGGAAAATCTCAGGATGACCTTCCATATGTATTATAACAGCCTCCAATAAAGTACGAGTTCTGTGAAAGTATCATATTTGCCTATATTCATTTTTGCTTAATTTGGTGCTTATTTTTTATATTTTTTGGTACTTATTTGCTTGCTTATTTATAGTCATTATATATATGAAACAATATTGTATTTAAAAACCAAAGGTGGTAACGGACAATTAAATGGGAAAAATCATGATCGCCTTACGGATCGGTGTGGCTATCCACCACAAATGCATTCATTACAGTTGTGCAAGGCCAGACCAACAGCTTCAGCATGTAAACTTTACAATAGACTCCCCTTATATATGGGGGGCATCCAAAACCATAAAGTTTTCCAGAGGGAGCTCAGAAATATGGTAAAAATGGCTGTTTTTACTCACTAGAGGAATTTTTGAATGGAGAATTGTGGACAATTGCCATAACCAAATTTGTAAATTTTATTGATAGCCATGTACGAACGTTATTTATTGATATTGGTGGCATATATAACATTATTGTATTTTTTCTTACTTTTCAATGTATGTATTTTATGTAACCTGATATATCCAACAACATGTTTATGCTCTAAAAGGATGAATAAAAAAAGAAAGAAAAATCTAATATGTGACATTCACATATCTATTGAAAGCTTCCTTGATGTCTAGGCTTAGTAGGAGTACATTTTCACTTGTACTATGATTCTGTCTGAAGCCGGTCTGTGAACTATTAAGTTGTAATATTCTAGGAACCAGTTAAGTCTAGATGCCACCATTCTTTCCATCACTTTTGCAATAACACTGGTCAAAAATATTGGTCTGAAACTATTAATATTGTTTGAAGGTTTGTTTTTCTTTAAAATCAGGATGATAATGGCTTTTTTCCAGTCAGAAGGCACAGTCATTCTCCAACACGGCTTTCATGTAACTGTTTTCTTAAAGGGCACCAGTTTTGCAATGTGGCAGTTACATCACCCGACTTAAACCCCCATTTTGCAAGGGGGATCACACCTATCGTTGGTCAACGGGTCCATCGGACCTAGTCGGGAGGACTAAATAGGTGGTATTTAGATCCACCGAACTTCCCCTCATGTGCCTCTGAGGGACGCTGTGGAAGGATACCTTAGCAGTATTCATTGATTTTAAATCAGCATGAGACTCAGTCTGGAGAAACAAATTAATTGAGAAGTTGCAATCAGTAGGTGTGAAAAGTAACATGCTTAAATGGATAACTCAGTTTATTTCACAAAGATTTTGTGCCACAAAATATAATACATTTTCAAATATAAACAAACACACCGAGGACTTCCACAAGGTGCTGTTCTGAGCACAACACTCTTTAACATATATATAAATGACCTTCCATCAATAATAAAAACTTTAGAAACCAAAATTGCTTTATTTGCTGACGATGTAGTCATTTGGACTTCAGGCTCTCCAAAAAAACCTGAATTAATTAAAGACAGAATAGAAACAGCCCTAAAAAAAGTACATGAATGGAGCTCAAAAAACCTCATGACTATCAATGTGGAAAAAACAAATTATGAATTATTTACACTAAAATACAAACCAGTTAATATTAACATAAATTATAATGGTAAACCACTCAAAGCAGTTGATGATGCCAAATACTTAGGCATCACTTTCGACAGAAAGCTAAGTTGGAAAAAACATATAACAAACATCTCAGAAAAGGTTGAAAAGAAACTGCAAATCCTGAAAAGGTTAGCTGGTGCTAAATGGGGCTGCTCAAGGACAGTCCTTAACACAACATACAAAATGTATGTTAAACCAAACCTCTTTTACTGTTCTGAAGCTTTAATAACAGCAGCAAATGCTAACATTAATAAACTTGAACAAATACAAAATCTGGCTCTTCGCCTAATCACTGGAGCAGTTAAATCCACACCTATTGATGCCATGCTTGCCTTAACACGGACCCCATCAATAACAACAAAAATAGAAGAACAAGCATTGCTCCAACACGAGAAAATGTTACGACTGCCAAACTCTAAATGGACAGAAGAGAACCACCCCCCTTCAATCCTTAAAACTCATAGTGGTTTCCTAGAAAAGGTAACACAGATTAAATCCAAATTGAACATTGCTAACACCAGAGAAAATCTACTTATAAGAGAAAATCCATTGGAATTATTGCAACCTACCTTCAGTTTGGAATTAATAGAGGAAATAAGTAAATCAGACACACCAAAAGAAATACAAAAACTTCTAGCTCTGGAAACAATTAATACTAGGTATCCCACAGAAGAATGGCTGCACATATATACTGATGGATCCTCCAAGGAAAACCTTATTGGAGCTGGAGTTACGTGTTCACATTTTTCCTTTTATCATTCTGTTGGCAGAGACACAACAAATTATGATGGAGAAATAGAGGCTATACACATTGCTCTCTGACAGTTATTAAATCTTCCCTTAAATAAATTTAACAAGGCAGTAATTCTTTCAGATTCTAAAGCTGCAATTCAGGGAATATGTTCAAATACTACAAAGAAGTCAACAAAAATTAGAGAATGCTACAAAATGTTAACACAACTCCAAAAAGTTAATAAGACTGTTCATCTCCAATGGATTCCAGCACACTGTGGAGTCATGGGGAACGAAGCTGCAGACTCACTTGCAAAGAAAGGCACAACAATAAAACAAAAGTCTAAATTCAATTTCTCATATTCCTCAATAAAACGCTTGATCATTAAAAAATTTTTTCATTCATACCTACAAGAAATAGAAACAAATGCCAAAGATAAAAAATGGATTACACTACTTTCCAACCCAGATATAATCCCCAGAGACCAAGGAAAACAGCGGTTGCAGCCTTCCGACTACTGACAAATCACGACTGCTTAGCAAGTCATCTCTACAGAATAGGTATCTCAGCTTCACCAATATGCGTCCTGTGTAACGATCCTGCAGAAATGAACGAAGACCACTTGAAGACCTGTGAAGAATTAAGATCAGAAGAAAGTACAGTTCAAAAGTATTGGAAAGCACGAATGCTAATGGCTTCATTGCCAGATGCAAGGCACTAGAAAACAACAACAACAACAACAACAACATTCACATATCTTTTTCTATTCTATTCTTCTTAAGCTATTCCTACAAAAGCTCATTCTTTTATCTACTTGTTTTTTTGTTATTATTATTATTATTATTATTATTATTATTATTATTATTATTATTATTATTATTATTATTATTATTATTATTATTATTATTATTATTTAAACAAATTACAACTAAGCAAGAGCTTATCTAGTAATATTTTCTTCATATATAAGTTCACGTTGAGACAGAATATTAGAAGACCCCAAAAGAAAACCGTTCATGTAAATGTTTGTTAAAAGTGTAATTCGTTTTTTAATGTTGGTATGAGATAGTTAAATGACGAAAACATGTTGATAAGGTTCATTGTTACGAACAACTAAGTTTGCACAAAGATGTCATAAATCTTTCCATATTTGATTTTAATATATGTGTATAAATATTAGAATTGTTTGTGTTCCATAATAAAAGTAGGGGACGATGAATGGGATCGCTTCCCTAATGAGAAAGAACTATTTGCGCGGATGAATATGAAAAAGGCGGTGTCGCGTCAAAACGACACCAAAAAACAGTTCACTAGCGTCTCTATATTCGGCATGGATGGACGTATTTTTATGTGTACGCGTCATGAAATAGAAAAAGTGAATTTACTAAGTGTTTAGAGACCTTTAATTAAATTTCGGCGATGCTAGGGAAGTTGATCCGCTAAAATAAGACTTTCTACTGTGATAAGATTTAAAAATTGTGAACAAGAAGGTGCAAATAAAATGTTTGACTAAAGTTAAACCCGAGTGTATGTTCATTCCATCCGTTACCAAGCCCTGAGATCAAAAAGATCTCATTAGCTTAAAGACACAGCGTCGATAATAACAGTAAAAACCGCACCAACGTGTTTAGGCAAGTCTTCCACTGAAGGCCCCCAAAGTTTACACTAATTCTTGAGGTCACACATTAAGTCATCTGGATTTATTCTTTTCAGTCTTCGAACTTCACACTTACTAAGCACTTTCAACATCTCTTTGTTTTCATGGTGCTGCACTTTTAAATGATGTTTTGCTGCAATCTTTATTTCTTCTATGACAGTGTCGATCTTAAGATCTCTATGTATGTCATCATTGCGCACATATAATGGTGCATTAACTATTGTTCTTAAAACTTTATTTTGAAAAGTCCATATGTGTTTTATATTGTCAATTTAGAACAGCCCCAAAGCTGTATTCCATAGGTCCAAACTGGCTTTAAAACTTGCTTGTATATTAATAGCTTATTGTATATGTCAAGCTCAGAATTTCTTGCAATGAGCCAATAAAGATTCTTATATTTGATATTTAACTCTTTTCTTTTAGTTTCCATATGCTTTCTCCAATTTAATTTTGAATCTAGTGTCATTCCTAGGTATTTCACTGTTTGTGCTTGAGGAATAGTTTGATTATTTATTTTTATTGGTAGTATCTGAGTTTTCTTATTTGTAAAGTTGATATGTACGGATTTCAGGGGTCTCCGTCTTAGGGGATATGTAAATGGCGACCACAAGGTACCCAAGCTGAGCAGAACATTACTTCCACTTACTGGTGTTTTGTTCCTTACTGTAACTTTTCTATCTGACCTTACCTTGGTCATCTCTTGTTCTCTTCCGACCCCGAAGCTATTAGGGTTCCTGAGGGCTAGGGGGTCTTTATTTTTCCAACCTCTCCATTTCTCTAAAATATTAACCCCTAACGTGCTGACTTGTCATGGCGTGTAATACGTCCTCTGATTGGTAATCAGAGGATATGGTCGGTGAATTTACTTTGATAACTCTCCCGGTCAGGTCAGTGAGACCCGTAAACCGACGACAGGTGTGGCCCTCCAGACATTCTGGGGGTTGTGAGAGAGCGATGTGACCGCCAAAGCATAAAAGTATGGTGCTCTCTAAAAAGCGGTTACCATTACTGCTATTGCTGTCTTCAGTATCAAATTATGAAATATGACTCGAGGGGTAAAATGTTCCAGAGTTAAAATAGTCCCCCATTCAGATCTCCGAGCGGGGACTACTTCTCGAGAACCAGAGCATTATATTAATAGAAGATCTAACATCAGACTTCTACAATGGAATGCAGGTGGTCTCACCCAAGCAAAAAGAGTGGAACTCAATAAAATTGTATTTGACTATAACATAGATATATTTTTCATACAAAAAGCAAATCTAACAAATGATCAACTTAAATACTTAAATTTTACTGGCTTTCTGCTACACCTACTACCCAAAAATAGACAGATAAGTAGTGGAATATTAGTTGGAGTCAAAAAGGATATTAAATCCTCCTTTCAAATTGTTAAAGAAATGGTTAACACACATAAAAGTGAAGTAATAAAGCTAAATTTTTGGGAGAACAAAACACATCTACATGTCTACAGTATTTACAATCCTCCCAGGAATGAACCAGATCTCTCACTTATTGACCAATTAAATAAAACAATCGTAATTGGGAATTTCAATGCCCATTCCAAAAGATGGGGTTATGAAAAAGTGGATTCTACAGGGAAGATAGTGGAGGAATTTTTGAATACCACAACTTTAGAACTGGTTTATGGTAAAGAAGATCCCACAACCTTCATACATTACTCTGGAGCAGGCAGTGACCCAGACCTCTTGTTAGCTACAACAGATATTGTTTCAAAAATTAAAAAACAAGTTATAGAAGACCCAAGTTCTGGTCACAGAGCAGTAATTGCTGATATAAAACTAGATAATACAAATAACAGTCAACGTCACACGAATCTGTATTGGAACTTCAAAAAAGCAGATTGGAAAACATATAAAACTGAACTGGAACATAAATTTAAAGAACAAACAAACTCACAGCTACATGACCAACCAGATCATTTGAACAAACATTTCTGTAAAGTCATCCTAGAAACCGCAAAGAAACATATTCCTCGTGGAAGAATTAAAAATTTTAAACCCTTTTGGAACCCCCAGTTAGAAGAACTGAAAAAGCAAAGGGATATAGCTAGAAATACAGCTGAACAAACAAAAAACATATCGGATACACAAATATGGCGGAAGAAATGTGCCTCACTTAAAAAAGAAATTAATACAGCTAAAAAGAATCACTTTAATAATTTCTTAGAAAAAAATGGATTATAGGACAGATGGTAACAAAGCCCATAGGCTCATAAAAAATGTCAAGGACAGGAGAGAAAGTTGTTGTTTTCTAGTGCCTTGCATCTGGCAATGAAGCCATTAGCATTCGTGCTTTCCAATACTTTTGAACTGTAGTTTCTGCTGGATCGTTACACAGGACACATATTGGTGAGGCTGAGATACCTATTCTGTAGAGATGACTTGCCACATACATGAATACAGGAGAGAAAGTAACAGCACACCTATCATACACAACAATAAAATATTAGTAAATGATGCAGTTATAGCCGAAACATTCAATAAATATTATGCTAATTCACATAAAGTAACAAGAAATAATAAAAAGGAACGTAAAGAATTTAAGAAAGATTTGAAACAAGAAAGAAAATGTGATCCTAGCACTCAATGCAATATCTTTTTTCAAAATTTTAATATGCAAGAACTGAACATTGCAATAAATAATCTAAAAAACAAAAAGTCTCCTGGACCACCACATATATCCGGAGTTCATAAAAAACCTTGGTAAAACAGCAAAACAACAACTACTAAAACTCTACAATCTATCCTGGAAAACCACTGTACCTGCTGAATGGCGAAAAGCAATAATTGTCCCACTCTTGAAGAAAGATAGAACAACATCAGAAATAAAAAATTATAGACCAATAGCTCTTACTAGCATAATAGCAAAAGTTATGGAAAGAATGCTGTCAAACACGTTAAATTGGTTTCTAGAATCACAAAATTTAATATCCCCATGTCAAGCTGGTTTCAGAGAGTTTCACTCTACAAATAAACAAGTCTTACTTCTCAGTCAAGAAATCAAAGACTCCTTCAATAGGAAAGAAGATACTTTTTTATATCACTTCTCACTTCAGCTACAAGCAGGAAAGTATATGTATGTATTTCAACAAAGAAAGAAACAGAGTCTGCTAAGTTACGAAATACGCGCAAGCAAAAGTTGCAATGTTGCTGTATTCTGATGACTCAAGAGACCACGCATACAGTAGTGCTTTATTACACAGTATGCGGTGATTTGCTGACGCATAGGTCACACATACAATGGGTCGACTACTGTTTCTTTCAGAGAACTTATATTAGATGCGTTCGACAGAGCAAAGTTGACTTTTCACCACAGTGAAACAAAATAATGCCATTTCAACGTTTTGTAAGTGCAACTCAACTTTGCTGATGACGTACATGTATACTGCATATAACGAGTTTTATACCAGTTTTTATTTCATTAAAATAACTTAATATTTACACAAAATACAGCTGTGTATATACGAAGCACTTTAAATGCCCTGCGCTGGATATTGGGTAGCAGTTCTCGGCTTGCGGACGTTTTAAATGGCCATCGCTCAAGAGGTTAAGGAGTATATTTATTAACCTATAAATTAAACTATTGAAAACGCAAATTTGTGTGAAAAAGGATTAAAGCTTTTATTTTTTATGTAATCATCAGTATGAGTATATTTTCTATAAATTTCAAAATTAAATTTATTGTTATGTTTTTAATTTTTAAATCTAAGAATGGAATGCAGCCAATATTTTCAGTTTCCAATGAATGAATGAAAAATGTTTATTTGGGCATGTTTACAACATGCCCGAGCTGTTCAGGGAAATCCCTCTTCAGCCTAGTGTGGTATTTGTTTCTTTTTCGAGTTGGGATTTCCCTCGGCTTTGGTGCGTATTTGTGTTTATTGTGTTTTTGTTGACGTGTAGTGTAGTGTGTTGTGATTTGTGTTAGTTTCCAAAGAGAATTTGCAAATTTAAAAGTGTTATAGCATCATTTATCTGTTTTTCTGGGACAACAGCAAAAATGTCATCTACATGAAGGAAAATGAAGCTATTAACAGTGAAGCAACAAGACTCTAAAGTAAGAACAAATTAGAAACTAAAAACTTCACTTATCTTAGTAATGTTGCAAGTTATTTTTTCAAACAGTGACTTGAGTTTCGAGTTGACTCCAACTCATTCTCAAAGCTATACAAAGCTATATATAGCTTTGAGAATGAGTTGGAGTCAACTTGAAACTTGAGACAGTGTTGGAAAAAATAACTTGCAACATTACTAAGATAAGTGAAGTTTTTAGTTTCTAATTTGTTCTTACTTTATCAACTACATATCTGTACCATACTTTAAAAATTAAAGGGAACACTTTCAGTAGGCTGCATCTCAAAAAAGCTCTTGAAAAAATTAGCAAGAAATGGTGAAAGTTGACTACTCATTGCCAAGCCAGATATTTGTTGAAAAAAATTACCATTTAAACTGAAGAAGTTTGCTTCAAACAAAGATTTGTTTCACAAAATCTTCTATTAATGCTTCATGTTCCAAACAAAGATTTGTAAATTTCACAAAATCGTCGATAGCTTAGTTGAGCTGTATCAACCTTGGGAAACTGTTGATAATGAAAATGATGGTCTTTGAAATGCCCCAGGGCAAAAAAGTAAGTTAACTGAAACTGAAGGTGTCTGTAAATTGACTCAAATACTTCTACAAATCGTTTGTATGAGTTTTCATTATTGTTTGACTCCTTACTTATTTAATGAAAGTTGCATAAATAAAACAGAACACTGGGAGTGAAACATTTGATGTTATTGTTTCAGAACAATGAATACATGCAGTCTGTTGGAAGATGTTTGCAGATGATGCTGCGTATCGATGAGTATCGGTTTGCATTTGTTGCCGTAGATGGAATTTCAACATTGTTAGCAGTATTACAGGGTAGAGTCAACTTTCAAGTCCAGTACCAACTTATTTTCTGTCTTTGGGTGCTCACATTTAACCCTCTTCTTGCCGAGAAAATGAACAAGTAAGTTGATATAGCATTGAAAAATTAATTGGAATTAACACTGTAAAGTAATGCAATAATTAAAAAAATTATAGAAATTGAATTGGCTAAGACACTCTAGACTTCACAGACTTGACATACCTTGTAGTTATTCTCAATGTATTTTGCTTCACTTGAAGTTGTTGATTGGTTAGACACACTATTGCTCATGTGGATGTTGTGTCTCTGAAGGAGGGTGGGTGAGACATCTGGTGGAGAATCAGTGAGGCTGAGTACTGGGTGTTCCTCCAAGAGAATGTTGAAATCCTTCAACTTTGTTACATGAAGTTTGGAGCATAGTTAAAGAATTTTGATTGATGCCATATTCAGAATGGAAGTGAAATAATATGCCAGACTGAAGGAGGTGAGAGAGTAGATGTAAACTAACAAAAAATTCCAATAACTTTTTAAAATTAAATGCACTGTTAAATAGATAATTGCGTTTAAAGGTGAGACGGTGTGGCAACATGGCACAACCTGTTGATCAACTACTCAGCTTCTACCAGAGGATCAATGAACTATTATAATGCTCTATAAAAACCATTTAAGTAATGTTAGCCATGTATTGATTTCAGATGTTTTGTCGCGCTGTGCCAGACCCTAGAAAATTCGTGAAAAGTGAGGTTATAGTTGACTGCTCCGTATGGAAACGCCTAGAATCTTACATTTCTGCATAATTACAAAGATTTTATTTGTTACGTTTAAAGGTCTGAATAGCTTGCCTGTTCTATTTGAGAGGCTTATGCCATGATAAGATAATGACCTCACTTGGAGTCGAATTCTTATTTTTAATTCCACACAAAATTGTTTTCTAACTTTTTACACTGATTGCAGTATTAAATCTATTAGGAAGTTACAAATATGATAAACATTAAACAAAGAAACTTTAAATATGCTCTAATCAGTCAGAAATACATAAATTCACGTGAAATGAAATGAATACATGCTAAGTCCATGTTTACTTACTGTGCATGCACGCTGAGCAAAAGCGAGTTGCCTTATTCACTTTATTTACTGAATGGTAAGGACCTAACACGATATTCATGTTCACAATAAATAGTATGGTAGTTTGTTTCTAACACTTACACATGTGGTGAATGCATGCAATTTTCATTTTGTCTGTAAGACAAGTATGAAGCTTTGGTGCCAAGACTGGCAGTTAGTGACTGGAGGTTAGGTTATACCTACATTGGATATTTATGTGGGGAATGTGCATTGAGCATTCCAAAGGTTGTTTCACTCTTGTGTGAAACACGTCTTACGTTATTAATACTGTTATTTCGCATTAACTTTAACAATATGACACTAGTAATTGCTAAACTTTTGTAAGCATAATTTACAATGTGAATTTTCACTCCACTGCAAAATGTTTAAACAAAATGTTTGTGGAATTGTCTACACATTTGGACCAGTAAGTGCAATTCTATTTGATTTTTAATATACCTGATTTCAAATGGGACTAATGGGCTTTTCCCAAGCATGTACCTACATTTAAAAAAGAAGTTTGTACAACATGATGCAGAAGTTTTTGGAAGCACTTTCTCTTCTAACAATTACTTGAAGTTTTAACAAGAAACTTATGAGTGCCAAAGAACTTGAGCTAGTGACATTTGCAACACAAAGTTTCTGAAAAAGTGTGTGTATGTGCAAAAGATATCAAAATATTTCCAGAAATGTAGGTAAACAAATTTGATGCTGGTGTTCGCACCTAATGAATACCACAGTCACGGACTAACCATTATTTACGTGGTAGCTTTAGAAACAAAGATGGCCATACTTTTAGCAACTAACATGTATTACTGGTAACAGGTATGCAATAACATTGGGATTAATTTGAAATAAGGGTTTAGAGCAAGTATTCAATACCTGTAGTCAGGCTTCACATGTTTTGCAGCTTCGACAAAAAAACAATTGCATCCGATTAAGTAAACATTCTGCGCAATCTACACCGATATGGGGAGAATGTAAACATGGCTGATGTAATGTTGCCAGTTCTACCAGAATTAAGAAGGCATAAACTGTGGATTTTTTAAATTTAATTTACACAAAAATCACTTAAATCTATTGAAGTACGCCAAGGGAAAAAATCTGATGTGTTGCACTCACATGACTTTCTCTACTCTTGTACTAACCATTCTTACAAACTCTTATTCCTGTATCTTCTTCTTGTTAGTTGAGATAAACATTTGTACAAATTATCTTATTGCTTATTTCCTTGTAGGTGCGGGGAATATTAGAATACAGTAGGCTTTGTGGGATAGTCAAATGTTTTTAAGCTTTGAGATTCCGTTCTCTTTGCAAGATTAACATATAAAAAAATGAACAACGTTGTTGCATTTCGCTCAAGTTCTAAGTTTTCTGAAACTCACACACATAACAAGGAATATCTCCGAAATGGTTCACCCTACAAGAAAATTTATTGAGACATAAATTGTGTATTTTAGCAAGATCTACATTTTTAGTATGGTATGATTTGGTCTATCTGTAACGGTTTAACAGTTATGCAAAAGTCGTCCAAAGTAAATACGACTACAGGGGCTATAGCCAGAAAATTCAAGATATACATTTCATTTATCATAAAAGTATCTCAAACATATGACATTTTAATCAAAATCGTTAGAGCCATTTTCAAGAAAATCAAAATTTTCAAAAAATTTTCCATGTAAAGGGTAGTTTAGGGTGGGGCTATTTTCTTCAAAATCTTCGTGTCGTATCCTTGAAAGACATTAAACTTAAATACCAACTTTGGTTTTTAACCGACTTTTTGTTTTTGAGTTATGCTGTCCACAGACTGACACACAGACCTTTTTCTAAAAATGCCCTTTTTGGATTCAGGGGGTCTCAAAACATATATTTCCGGTGAAATCTCGACATCGAATTTTTGGGCGGAATACAATACTTCCCCTACTTACCAGTAGAGAAAGTAAAAAGTTGTCATTCAGTTTTCTGTGAATATAGCCATAAATCAAGAACTGTTAATAATAATTCAGCCAGGTGATGATAAATTTTTTGAGAAAAATATTTTTTTTCTAGAAAACTATAAACTTTTCAGCATTTTCATATTAGACTTTCTTATTATTCACAATAAGAGAAATTCGCTGTTAAGGTCTGGCAGATTATTTCACTTCTACCTTGTATACATAACTTCAAAATTTATTTCCATGGTCATATAAATGCAAAAAAGTAGTTATTCTAATTCTAAAGCTCTTGGTTTTACTACTTGTCCCAGAACAAGGAAGATCAAAGAAATGCATGATATGATCCAACAAATGCAGAACCTTCATGAAAATATGGTCTTTCAGATGATCACCGTCCTCCATGGCTACTTGTGAACTCGCTGAACACAATCCTATCTTATCTTATCTTATCTTATCCTGCACACTGTGGTGTTTTTGGAAATGAAATGTCTGATATTTTAGCAAAGAAGGGATCTAAAATCAATTTAGTGGTAAAATAAAATTTATCTTATGAATCAGTTAAGAGAATTGTTAAAAGAAAAATAAGTGTTAGATGTTAAATTTGAATTTATAATAGAGGGAAATTCACATATTTAAATAGTGATTTCCTCTTGGTCCATCATATTCGCGTGTCGGCCAATTAGGTTACTTCTTGCATACTTTCACCACCCATGTCTGTTATTGTGTAACATGTAAACTGTTGCTAAGTTATTTGTTTAATAAAGCTGTGTTAAAACCAAAGCCATTGGTCTTAAAAGGTTAAAAATCTTAACAATAACCTCAAATTATTATAATCAACTGATAACAGTTCGAAATGAACAGTTAGAATTGAAGAAAATGGATGATTTCCCAAGAAAATCCTCTGTTGCTGCATTTTGACTGGACACAGGATCTGATTGCCTGAATAAACATCCTTTCAGAATTGGAATAGTGGCATCTCCAAATTGTTTATTGTATCCCAAAAGAAGAAGAAATGGACATGGAACACTTAAACAATTATGGATCCCTAATGGCTTTTGAAACTCTAACAGCGAAATATTGGGAAGTAAGAAGGGGAGTGATTTTGTTATTAACTCTGAGTGTTAGATACACAGACATTCCCTGAGAAGGAAAGCCACTATTCACTCTGATTGTATCTCCCCTCTCCCATCCACATGACCATCAGAGTTCCAACCATTTACTGATAACGCCTTCAAGTGAAGGAGAAATGTGTTGAGATTAAATTCAAGACAGAGTTGAAGTACAGGGTGGAAGGTACCATTTCGACCATACATTAACCAGGGATTCTACATGATGAGTGTTACAAATTTGTCCAGTACAAGTATTGTCATTAAACAGCCGTTTTGCTGGGGGGAAAAAATTGTGTCAAATATTTGGAGTCATCTAGCTTCTTGACAAATGGACATAAATGGCTTATTGTTTCACCAACTGTTGTGCAAACATTGTGTGAACAAAGCTGTAATGCCTTTTTATCTTAGTTTGAATGAATTTAGCCACAATTTAATGTTGAAACATCGTACAAAATTTAATTTCTAAGTGAAAAGTTTCAATGCCAAGTTGCATGTTCTCACCTTGGTTCAATGGTTCAGATAAGGGGAAAGTGAGGGGAAGTATCGCAGAATGAGAGAGCTAGAACTGGAACTTAAAAAGTCAATGCCACAGCTGGGATTTGAAACACAGACCCTCCACTTACTAGGCAGGTGCTCTAACCATTAAGCTTATGTGACAACCTGCCACAATGCCATTGAACTGTCAAACCAGTTCGTATTTCTTCCAGTAAGCCACATAAAGGCAGTCTCACATCAGAGACAACAAATAAATAATTACCACTTGAAGGTTATTTAATCCTGGGACATAAAGTAATTGCAATAGTAAGTCACCATTGGAGTAATTGTCTCTGATGTGAGACTGCCTTTGTAGTTTACTGGGAGGAATATGAACTGGTTTGACAATTCAATGTCATTCCGACAGGATTTCACAGTAGCTTAATGGTTAGAGCACCCATCTATTAAGTGGAGGGTCTGTGGTTCAAATCCCAGCTGTGGCATTGAATTTTTAAGTTCCAGTTCTACCTCTCAAACATTGCCCACACACGGCTTGTGTGTTTAAAAACACCAGCAGTAAGTTTGTTAGCATAAATAAATAATAATTACTACTTCAAGATTGAGAGTTTTATTTGTGTATTAAAAGCGATTATTTTGTTTTAGCTCATAATGGATGACAGTGTGTGTTTGGAAAATTTTTATCTCTTTATGTCAGTATTGTTTTACCCCTAAAATACGTTGTTTCATTATTCTGCTTCTTTAACTATGGAAAACTAAATCATTATCACTTTGATTTGTGTGGATTTACCCGAGATGTCTCACCAGTGGTATGGTTAACGCACTGGGCGAGTGTCTTGTTTATTTCTTGAGATCAGTGCGGGGGTCGAATCACACGAGGTCAGACACAACCCAGGCCGCTGGCAGTGCAAGGCAGCTCAGCGTTGCCATTTACATTGCCGAAAAATGAACATTTTTGCAAACAATTAAACCTGCTAAAACGATACTGAGTATTTTATATTTGTTACATCTGCATCTATGAGCCAGGTTACTTTACCCAGAGCAGTATCTTCCACTGTATGTAGCATTCTGACACTGTATTATATCATAAACAATGTGATATTAATGGGTGTTGTGTTACAGGTTTAGTGTTATTCCAATACTAGCAGACATTCTGAGTGACTCTGTGAAGGAGAAGGTGACACGAATCATTCTGGCAGTCTTCAGGGTAAGAATATCTAATTATTTATGATATCTACACTTGAAACTACAACCTTATCCCCCCTCAAAATCAACAAGCTTTTAACATACTGTGAAAAGAAAACAGTTTTGGAAAATTATAATTACAGGGCTAAATATAAACTAACCTAAAAAATACACCTATAGAAAGAGGCATGTAGAGAATGCCGCTTATTTTATTAGCAACCTAAACTGATGCAATGGGCCACTATTTTGCAACCAAGTGTAAGTAACTATACTCTGCACATCAAGAGATTGAAGAAGACATAAACAAACCACCGATTGGTATCACTCCTCAGCCATGTGCATTCGCAATGAGAGAACACGGTTACTACTACGCATAAGTATAATATGCATTTTACATCACTAAAAGAATATATTTACTCAATCTAAATAGCTCACAGCACATGAAAATTAACTGTTACTTACGTCGTCTCCATTCCTCTAATCTGAACTGGAAATTGGTCTCCTCTTGCCTGGAGATCTGACTTCACCAACTGAGGATTTTTCTTTTGTAAATGCTTGAAACTGATACACAGTTAAACTCGGATGTTAATTTCATCAGGTTATTGATAGCAGGTTCGGGATATTTCGTGCAGAACTTGTTAAACATATTCAACATTATTGTCTTTTCACCACTTTGCAACGGTTTCCCATGCTTATGTTTCACAACACCCACTTCTCCCACCATGTTACTTTCATACTGAATAATTCACGCGCTAAATGAGTTAGGCTGGTTACAGATTCACTTAACTGTGTATTCTTACACTTCAATTATGCTTACTGCACTTAGTTCATTCTGTAGCAAACATTAAGTGAGGTTTCAAACCTTAGTATCAGTATTTTTTCAAGGGATTGTTTAGAAGGCGAAAGCGCCAAGAAAGTGCGCTGTGGTCAAAACGCACATGGCTTTGTTTACGTCTCCTTTAATCGTCTGATGTACAGAGAATACATATGTATTGTCTGACCACCAGAAGAAGGTAAGCAAGTGTGCATGTGCACATTTTGTACTCTCCCCATTATGTTAGAATGATACACAATACAGTGTTGTCAGTTAAATGTGTAATACCTATCACAACAGTTACTACATGCAAGTGTTAGATCTGACAGCATGAGTGATTCACGTTTCTTGTGATCTGCAAGAGGAAATGGACCAAGACCACCTTCAAATATGCCCAGAACGCCCCATCCATCAGTGAAAAATATTGGAGATCAAGAGGATTAATGACTTCACTGTCAGAAATCCAGCATTAGCCAACAACATTTCATAATAAACAAATTGAGTAGATAAATAAACCCTCTCTCTTATATCTCTGATCACGCTTGTCTTCTTCTGGTGGTTAGACAGTATGCAAAATTTAGCAATATCACCACAGACCCTCCACTTACTAGGCAGGTGCTCTAACCATTAAATACACCAATAAAGACTCCCTAGCCCTCAGGAACCCTAATAGCATTGGGGCAATTATAGCAATTACGTCCAAGTCGTCACCAAAAAACCAAACAGTTATAGAATGTTGGAAAATCCTTACCCATTTAACAGCACTTCAAAAACACCTAGTCTTCCAATGGATACCAGCTCATTGTGGACTGAGTGATAATGAGAAAGCTGATTTTCTTGCAAAAAAGGGTACCAATAGTGTACAGAAATCTATAGTTAATGTACCATTTTATGCAGCTAAAACATTAGTCAACTCTGAATTCAAAAAATTTATTGCAAAATATTACTATAAAAATCAAAGAATAAAAGATGGGAACTACAAAACATTCAAACAGTAATTCCTGAGTATCCTCGAAAAACAGCAGTTGCAACCTTCAGGTTGATTACACGACATGATTGTCTGGCAAAACATTTAAACAGAATTGGGATATATTCTTCACCACTCTGTCCTCTATGTGATCTGCAAGAGGAAATGGATCGAGACCACCTTCAAATATGCCCGGCCACTTCTAGCACCCCATCCATCAGTGAAAAATATTGGAGAGCAAGAGGATTAATGACTTCATTGTCAGAAATCCAGCATTAGCTAACAACATTTTTTGTGTAGTATAATTTGGTCTATCTCTAACGGTTTAACAGTTATGCAAAAGTCGTCCAGAGTAAATACAACTACAGGGGCTATAGCCAGAAAATTCAAGATATACATTTCATTTGTCATAAAAATATCTCAAACATATGACATTTTAATCGAAATCGTTAGAGCCATTTTCAAGAAATTCAAAATTTTTTAAAAATCTTCCATGCAAAGGGTAGTTTAGGATGGGGCTATTTTCTTCAAAATCTTCGTGTCGCATCCTTGAAAGACATTAAACTTAAATACCAACTTTGGTTTTTAACCGACTTTTTGTTTTTGAGTTATGCTGTCCACAGACACACACATGGACCTTTTTCTAAAAATGCTTTTTTTGGATTCAGAGATCTCAAAACATATTTCCGGTGAAATCTCAACATCGAATTTTTGGGTGAAATACAATACTTTCCCTACTTACCAGTATAGAAAGTAAAAAGAACACAAAGGGAAGAGCGTACTTTTATACAAACAGTATACTCCAGCTAACAGATGGCTTCGGAATCATAGGGGCCTCACTTATAGTGAACAAAGAGAAGCCATAGAGATGATAGCGAACATAACAGCAGTCCGTAGTGTACCTGGCAGATCCAAAGACAATAACCTCTGTCGGCGCTGCCACAGAGAGATTGAAACGCTTGCGCATGTTCTTGGTGAACTCCTACATAATTCGCGTCATCACGCTCTGCGTTCACTAATTGCAGGCAACCTGAGAGGGAAAAGGATACACTGTATTCGAAGAAGTACATGGTCTCTCTGATGAAGGCAGCAACAGAAGAATCAGCATATTGCCTTCAAGCTAAATTCTCTTGAAGGTCACATCATCGATCCAATCATAAGATATGAGTGTGCAAACATCAGCCAGATGAAGTGAATCAGAAGAAAAAACATATCTACGAACCAACCATTGATTATTACAAGATAAAGTATCACCTAGAGTCCATCAGTGTAACAGGATTAATGGTTGGAGCAAGAGGGACAATCCTGAGGTTGTTTGCAGAATTCCTGAAGAACTTTGGCCTATCCAAAGATTTGGCATACAAATGCTATATTGACACTCAAAGGCTCTATAGCTATTTTTAGAAATCACCTGCATGGACTTGTTTTAAGAGATAACACTTTCCTTATTATTTTCAACTTTTAGCTCTTATATTTTATATTCGTTATGTTTAGTTAACTATTTTGTTACTTTTGTATTAGTATTCTTTGTCTTTTTGGCAGCCTGTAACTGTGGCAGGAAGATGTTAAAATAAAATATCTGTTTATAGAGTTGTTATTTCTAAAATGTTCCTTTATTCTAGATAACATTTTTTTTTTGCCAATGTAAACCTTGTCACAATCCAGACATCCAACTTAATAAATGCTACACTTTGTATAATTTGGAATTTTGTCCTTTTTGGAAAAATTAAGCAAATTTTTTATATTATATTTATTTTGAGGAGACAAAGTTTTACCAAGGTTTTTTTAAAAATGCTTGTATATTTTTTATTAGCCCAAGGGTAGTAAGTAAACTTTCTAAATTTACCGTTTTTTTTTTTTTTTTTTTTTTTTTTTTGAGAGTAGAAGGATCATTTACAGTCTTTTAATATTTAAATTTCTGTATCTTTTTATGTATAAATTCTGTACTAAAACCATTAATTAATGCTGTGTTTATAATATGTTTATATTCTCTGTTAACTTCTTCCTTATTAAGATGTATATTTATCAAAGTCTGAATTAGACTGTTGAAAACCGCAAATTTATGTGAAGGAGGATTGAAGCTTTTATTTTTTGTCTAATTATCAGTATGTATTGACTTTCTATGAACGCCAAAATTCAGTTCATATTTGTCTCATGATCTTCAAATCCTGGAATGGAAGATAGCCATTGTTTTCAATTTCTTAAGTGAATTTTATGGCTTTATCTTGTAAATTCAAAAGCTTTAAAGCACGGTTGCCCAACCATGATGTATTTTTCTGGCACCCTTCATAAGCAAATTTGTACTCGGATGTTTTTTAATATTAATTCAAATTTCAAGACAAAACTATTTCCTTCCAAATATCTTGCCAGTACACACCTATGAAGTATGTTCTTGCACACCTAAAGCTTCCTTACTTCCCTAACCAGCACTTCCCCCTTTTCCTCTGAAAAAGAGGATGATTGTGATGGCGCCCGCACTTCGCACTAGATACAGTACTTATTCTGTTGTCTCAGCTTATGAAAGAATGTTGTTGTTGTTAGCTAATGCTGGATTTCTGACAATGAAGTCATTAATCCTCTTGCTCTCCAATATTTTTCACAGATATTGAAGAGACTTAGCAGTAAATGTAACCGCTTTTTAGAGAGCACCAATGAAAGAATGTGGTGGGTCCAAAAATCTGCAAGTCACTGAGACGTCAAAGTGTATCTCAACAACAAATTTGTATAGTGCTGCAACAGTTGAAGATTAACTTTCGGACGAAAAGTGCGAGAAACATAAATGCTAAAGTTGTAATACTGGTTGAGGTCATCAATCTTACAAGTGGATACCACAAACATCAATAGTATTACATTTTCAGAAGTGTTATGCTGATATTTTTATTGTTCTAACATTTGGTTTGTGATGTACAATAATTTTGAATCCAAAACTATAATTTTGAGTGGCTGGTACAATAATTTTACTTTAAAAGATTGGCAACCCTGTTCTGCTCTATTGTAATCATGACTGCTCAACTATCCACAGCTCACTCTGATGATTCTGCTTACTAACTCACTAAAATTGACCCAACATATGTTCTCTGTCCATGCTGACTTGCTTATATAATCAAGGATTGGGTAGCAGTGATTTTTATTGAAATCAATGCTTTGCAAAGCTTCTCATAACAAGCCTAGCAATCAAAGCTTCTTGAACTGTCTGAAAACAGCCTTTGTTGTTAGCCAATATTGCCGCAATGTAATGGTGTAAGGTGGCTGACCTTCACGCTGTGCAGCCAGCACCACAATACCTACAATTGATTCGCTGCCATTTTAATAAAGAAGTACCTGGGCGACCGAACTTCACTCGGCTTTTCTTTTCTTTTCCTTTTTTTTTAATTGTTTTTTTGGGAGCAAAACTTATTTAGATAAACTTGAAAAGCATAATGTTAACTAAATATACACTTTCATCCTAATTGTTGGAGCTGTTTCTGTGGCGAGACCTTTAATATCCTGGCTTGTTTGTTGAAATTTGCCCATTAACAGAGAAATTATGGCCAAAATAAGATTTCGACTAATTGTGAGTGTTACGCATAAACTAAGATTGCTAAGTCAACTTTCTTTAGGTTTCCTGAAAGCTCTTGACTAGGCCTTTAATATCCTGGCTTTTTTTTTTCAGCAATTACACCTGTATAGATAAACTTATTAAGCAAAACCTTATCTGAATACAAAATTTGATTGAATCGTTAGAGCCGTTTCCAAATTGTGCAGAATATTTTTGTATATAGACACAAGAATTGCTCATTTAAATATATAAGATATAGCAATTTTATTAACAACTTTTAAATTATTTACAGAATTTAATTGAAAAACCAAAAGAGCCCCAAGTATCTAAGGAGCACTGCATTGCTATGGTGCAGTGCAAAGTTTTGAAGCAGCTAAGTATATTGGAGCAACGAAAGTTTGATGATGAAGACATCTCAGCAGACATAGAATTCCTCAATGAAAAATTGCAAGCTTCTGTACAAGATCTAAGGTAAGCTTTAATAAAATACCTGGGAAATTAAAAATATTTTTGAGTTTGTCCTTTTGAGTTTCTTTTTTATACTCACCTTCACTTTTAAATGTTGGAAAAACTGAAACGTTTTCAAGATAATTCGACCTCATCCTCATTATTCTGAGTGACTTTTGTAAAGCTGGCAAACTGTAAAAGATACACAAAATATTACTATGCAAAAAAATGTAGATCTTGTTAAAACATACAATCTATGTCAAAATAATTCTTTTTGTTATTAACCATTTCCAAGATACTCTATTTTAGATCTGAATTGTCAAATACGGAGGTTTTTGCAAAGAAGAATAAGCTTTTATAGAAGCAGTTTCTCAAAGAATAGGTAGAGAAATTTATGGGAATGACATCAGAATTTTTTTTTTGTTACTGTACACATTTTTATAAATTTTAAGCCATAAAGGTTAATTTTATTTTGCACCCTATGGCAGGTTTTATTGCAAAACTTCTAACCCTGTAATTATGAATGTGTTTTTTGTTTTATTTTCAGTTCATTTGATGAATATGCAACAGAAGTTAAGTCAGGACGTTTAGAATGGAGTCCTGTGCACAAATCTGCAAAATTCTGGCGTGAGAATGCCCCAAGACTTAATGAAAAGAATTATGAGTTACTTAGGATGCTGATACTTCTGCTGGAAAGCAGTAAGGACCCCTTGGTACTTAGTGTTGCTAGTTTTGATATAGGAGAATATGTGCGTCACTATCCCAGAGGCAAACAGTAAGTATTATCTCATATTTCACCATCTAGAAGTTATGTTGTAGATGTGAAATTGAGCTAGTGGCTATCCAAAGGTGACTCAGTAGCTTTTAGAGAAGCTACTGTGGCAAGAACTTCAAAGTTTGTAGTGTGTTAAAATTAATACAGATTAGAAGCACTATTAACAGTAGAGATCCTTTCACATTAAAATTGTGCTTAGTCACTTTACTTTCTCTGCCACGTATGTACGTAACAAGTAGAAAAGATATTGCATTTCACTCAAAAATTCAATATCAAAATTTCACTGGGAATACATGTTTTGAAACTCCCTGAATAAAAAAAAAAAAAAAAAAAAAACCTTTTAGAAAAAGGTCTGTGCGTATGTACGTGTGCGCACAGGGACGGGGGTGATGTCAGGGTCATGGACAAGCAAATAGTTGGTTGAATACCAAATTTGGTAGTTAAGTTCAGTGTTCTCCAAGGACATAACACAAAGATTTCTTTTAAGAAAATGCACCTCCCAAACTACTCTATAAAGCAGAGTGCACGATGTAAGGTGCAAAATGCAATTACAAAGAGTAGACCTCGATGCAAACTTCCACTTGCTCTTTATGCTTCCTTCTCACTAGCTTTGCTGTTTCTTTCTCACTTTCAGCACTGTTTCTGTTTTACTGCATAATGTATACGTGTGGTGCACAGTGTTAACCAGTTAATTTGGGTTTTAGTACCAAATCTGGTGTTTTGTTTTAATTATCTAGAAAGCACTGCTAGGAATGTCATTTTTAGATAAACAAAGTGAAATAATAAACCATGCCAATTCGTCATTTTTTGCAAAACGGTTCTTAATTGACAATCGTATTGTACGTATTTGTTACTCATCATGTAGAATCCCTGGTGAACGTACGGGCAAAGTAGTACCTTCCAACCTGTATATATAAGCTATACAAAGTACTGTATTTCATTGCATAATAGTCGCAACCTTATTTATAGACAAGCAATCAGGACGTAGGCATTTCACCATATAATCGTTGCATTAATATTCCAGGTGTTCACTATCAAGAAATATTGAAAAATAATGTGGCACCACTGCAACCTGTTAGGTTCATGTCACAGAGCACTGTAATACATGTAATATTATTTATTTATGCTAACAAACTTATTGTTGGTGTTTTTAAACACAAGCTGTGTGTGGGCAATGTTTGAGAGATAGAATTGGAACTGAAAAATTCAATGCCACAGCTGGGATTTGAACCACAGACGAACTGGTTTGAGTGTCATTCTGGTAGGTTGTCACAGTAGCTTAATGTTTAGAGCACCCACCTAGTAAGCAGATAGTCTGTGGTTCAAATCCCAGCTGTGGCATTGAATCTTTAAGTTCCAGTTTTACTACCTCTCAAATATTCCTCATTGTAGATGCCAGTTCGCCAACTGCCAAGGTGGTGCTAGCCCATTAATGAACCTGATTGGTTCAAGTACCTAAACTGTGGGAATTAGCAAAGCTGACTAAGTGATAAGCAAATGAAGTGGCAAGAGGTGTGAACCACTTGGTTAGCACAGATCAAGTTAATAACCATCTTATTCTTCAATTGTGTACAGTGAGTGGTTTGTATTCTAATGAGTACTTATATTGTAAACAGCAGCATGGAGAAATACAGAACTTATATAGGTGAACATGCAATATAAGCCGACGGAGAACACACAATTTAGTATGAGGAGACTACTGTTCTTTCATCTATGCCGTACTACCACGCCAGACTACAACGTGAAGCCTTAGAAATTTACAAACGCCCCAATAATTTTAACAGAAAGGAAGAAGCTCTAAAGCTGAACAAAATCTGGCATCTGATACTTGAGCATAAAAAAGAAACACAAATGCAGAGAAATCCTGTAAATCATTCAGCAATCGGAGCAGAGAAGCCCTGCCCAGCTAACACACACCTTCTGCTCAAGCCCAGCCAATCCCCTGTGAGCGGCCCAGATATAAATACGGCAGCTCCAGCTAGTGATTCTGTTGCAACTGGACCTTCACCGAGAAGATTCAGACCACGCCAACGATGATGTCCACCGCAGGTGTGGACGAAACGTCTGGATCTCTAAACTCCAGCAGACCATGGCTTTTAAGCCCAGAAGAAACCTCTAGCTTTAATTCTGATTCCAGCCGTGAAAGCTTCCAACCACTTAGTATCATAAGTGCTTTTGCAAATAATAGACGATACATCATCACATTTTTCTTTTCTTTCTTTTTTCCTGTGGAGTAGCTGTTTGCACTGCGGTGTCAGTATCACTTTGATTTCCCGTCTTTCCCCTGTTGTTTCTTTTCAGCTAGGAACAGTGTAATGTGCTTCAATATCTCTTGCTCTTCTTTTACCATACACTAGGTGCCAAAAGTTAACATGGCCAGTTATAAATAATTTATTCTTTAAATAATAGTTGCATTAAGGAAATTGAAGCTATTAACTGTGAAGCAACAAGATTCTAAAGTAAGAACAAATTAGAAACTAAAAACTTCACTTATCTTAGTAATGTTGCAACATTACTAAGATAAGTGAAGTTTTTAGTTTCTGATTTGTTCTTATTTTAGAATAGTTGCATTGTTTTTTTTTTTAAGATGAAATCGTTAAATGTGTGATTATGCAATGAAATATGGTAAGTTATTAAGGTTTGAGAATAGCAAATGATGGCACATTTTATTTTGTTTTGATTTCAAACTGAAACAAATGAAGTTAGAGAATAGGTTTATTTTAGCAGCAAAGGGTGCGTATAATGAGGTTTTATTGTTATAGCGTGATAGAACAGTTGGGAGGCAAACAGTTGGTGATGCAGCTGCTGGGACATGAGGACCCAAACGT
Organism: Tenodera sinensis; assembly: GCA_030765045.1. NCBI lineage: Eukaryota > Metazoa > Arthropoda > Insecta > Mantodea > Mantidae > Tenodera > Tenodera sinensis. Next base: position 9,275,704 of record CM060970.1, read on the forward strand.
ACGATATGAAGCTTTGCTTGCAGTACAGAAGCTGATGGTGCACAACTGGTATGTTTATCCTTTAAATTCTTCTCTTTGTCCATACATTCACAATTCCCTTCTATCTCCTCTTCCGCTCACCTTACATGGTATATGATGTTTTGAAACCAGCAATAAATATCAGTGGAGGTTTGTAATTCATTTTTGGGAAAAAAACAGTGAAGGAATTTTTATATTTTCGTCCACAGAATGGACATTTTTTTAACACTGTAGCTTCACATTCTGCACCAGAACATACTGGAACATGTTTCAGACACTTATCACCATAGACTTGCTGCTGCTTTTCTTCATCTTACTTGTAGATGGTGTTTTCTGTCTGAACTTACTTTCATATGGCACATCAAAGTTTAATAAATTATGCTTATCTATATGATTGAATAATTTTTTTTCAAGGAGGGTTTTACCAGTTTGTGGTATCACCAGTTTTCTAACAGTGTGTAAAGCTTAAGTTTCTTTTTCAGCTAATCTGTGAACTTAAAAGTGCTGTGCAGCTGTTGATTTTATCTGCTTATATACTTTTTCTTCTTTATCTGATTACCCCTCCCTGTATGGAGGACTTGCAAGCTTGCCCCTAGGGTCAGATGTCCGTTGGAGAGCAGATGAACCTATGAACCGGACAGAGTGGTCAGTATGAGGGTGAGGACGAAGGTGATGATGGATCAGTTGGTGGAGCGAGTGGCGGGGAAACCAGAGAACCTGGAGAAAACCTGCCCTGACGCCGCTTTGTCCACCTTGAATACCACATGCAGGTCCCTGGGCCACCTCGGTAATAGGCAAATGGTCTAACCGCTCTGCCACGGCACCACCCTTCTTTGCGTACATTTTATGTCAACAAATGGAGGAATCAGCAGGTCTGAAATGTGACTGAAGAGTCATGAAACTGTGGTTTCCTGTACATTCACAACTTAAATCTAAGATCAGTGAAGTCTAGTCTCTAGATGTTTATAATCAGGGGGTGGATTTTGATGACCTAAAAATGCTTGAAAAATGACTGATAAAATTACTTAAACATTCAGTGAAAATGACCTAATCATCTTAAAAAATGACCTAAAAATTGACTTTCCTAACACTTACTAATCAAAAGTTATAAATTAAAGAGTATTGAATTAATATGCGTACCTACATACTTAATTTTCAACATTAAAAAGTATAAAATAAGAACAAAATTCACGAATTAACTAGCAATTGAGTATACCTAAAATAAATTTATTATGAAAAATTAAAATCATACCTTAAATTAACAGCTGTCCACTCCATTGCAGTAAATAACGGTGTACATTCGAAGATTCTCGAATGTGAAGGAACAACGGTTGTCGGCAAGGACATTGTTGTACATCGAGAAGCTTCTTTCCACTTCCGCACTTACTACAGGAGCATATTTGAATGGTGACAAGTCACTGAATGTCAATTCCTCTTGTATCTCCACAGTTTTAAAACTTTCCCTTAGAAGTACTTTAACTATCGTGCAAAGAGTTTTGTATCCTGGATTTTTTTCTAACACATTTGTAAATTTCTTTAGAATCTTCTTGCCAATTTCACCAGCCACGATGTTCAATGTATCTTCAACTTTTTTATCCAAAGCTATAGCCTTGTCTAAAGGAGTTTTCACGTTATGAAGGCACAATGGCTCTTATGGAGAATCAGCGTGGCGTTGCAATGTATATTGCGTGACTGTGATTACCGCGTTTTTGCTCTCAACCAAGTTTATTATTAGTTATCATTATTATTATTATTATTATTATTATTATTATTATTATTATTATTATTATTATTATTATTACTATTTTTATTTTTATTATTATCATCATCAAACACCTAAGAATTGTTTTTCGCTCGCCACTTTTAATAATTTCGGCAGATTTTCCCGCACACCTGGGAACAACCCTTACCGATATGTCATTAACCCCTCAGGCTGGAAGGAAATACCGTTAGGTTATGTCTTTGTTTCCCTGTATGCCTTGCCGTCTCTGGCAAAACCCCTGTTATGAGTGCTTGCAAAGATACATGTACCTACATGGTTTATAGAACTTCCATGCTGTATATATTTAATTTATAATTGCACAAATGCCGTTTATTGCAAGGACAGTTTCAAATTATTATATGTTTTTCAGTTAATTTCTAGTAATATGCCTCAATTTATTGCACTCTCTTAACTGTCAGCACTTTACATTTAACCTAAATATAATAAATAAATGAGTCACTATGTCCAGGATTCTTTTCCTTTAAATAATCATACACCCTAAGAATTGTTTTTCGCTCGCTACTTTTAATAATTTTGCCTTTTCTTCTGCGATCCATTGCGCACTGATCACTTAACTGCAATGCACACGATTACCAGAGAACTTGTAAAACTCGCTCACACCTCAAATTCCCGAAACCTATTGAAAACCTCCACTGAAGTACAATCCCTTATCGGCCCTTCAACTGCCACACATCTGATTTCCATCGTCTGCAAGACAGGAGAATTGAGTGGCGGCGCCGTGGCCGAGCGGTTAGCGCGCTCGCCTACCACCTAGGCGGCCCGGGTTCGATCCCAGGGACCCGCATGTGGTATTCGTGGTGGACGAAGCGGCGTCAGGGCGGGTTTTCTCCGGGTACTCCGGTTTCCCCCGCCATCTCATTCCACCGGTGCTCCATCTTCATGTATCATCAGTGTCACCGCCTGCGGTGCCGTAGTAGTAAAAGCGGGCGTTAAACACTACAACACACACACAGGAGAATTGAGTGTTGTTGGCCATGTTCTTTGCGCGCTAAAAACATTTGCCTTTAAATGGTGATTTATGGATGGCTTGTTACTGGAGATGTTCCATATTTATATAAAAAATAATTTCATTATTTCCTTAACAACTTTGTCACTGGAAGTTTTTACGTGGACTTACAGAACGAGAATTAGCCAGCGACGACATTTTCCACTGTATAAACGAAGAATCCTAACACTTTGTTTCAAACTTTATTTTTTTAAAAAAATAAGTTTAGACATATTGATATAACCTAAATACTAACGTGGCCTATAAAAGCAAGCAAATAATCCAGATTTTTTTCATTGCAATTATTTTGGTTTAAAACCATGTTTAAACGTGCTCAGCGAGAAAGATGTTAAAAAATCTGCTTTCAACAAAATTTTACATTTTATTATTTTAAAAAATATACAGTTGCATAAAACGTTTATCGTGCATACCATAGTATTCTTCGACACATTTTACACCGAAATGCATGTTCATACTTTATCTTAGTCGCATTTGAAAACACGCAAATTTGGCAACGGCGCACCTGATTCTTCCATAAGAATAGCATGGTCCATAAGAGCCCTTTGTGCCTTCATGACGTGAAAATAGCTATAGTGCAATGCCCCTTTCTTGAAGATTTTGAATTATAGATGGTAAATAACCGAAGTTAAACTTGATATAAGCTAACTGCCCCCTCTAATTCACTATCATTAAACAGCTGTTGGACTACCTCAATCGCTCTAGCATATTCTGCGTCAAGGGAATTTACAAAGGACTTCACTGTTTGAAAATGTTCACAAAAATAAAAACAAGCTTGTAGCCATGAGCACCATCGTGTTATTACTGGTTGTGGAGGTAACGGAACACCAGGGAAATGAGATTTGAAATTTTCTCTGTGTGCGGGAGATTTGACAAATATCTTTTTAGTATTTGAAATAAGGGCATCTACTTGCGGAAAGTATGACCTCACTTCTTCCGCCACTGTGTAAGGCATGTGTCAAACAGGTTGCATGTATCATTCGTGGATAAAAATCCTTGATTGATTTTGCCGCTTTAACCATATAAGGGGTGGCATCAGTAATAAAAAGCAGTACGTCCTCATACCAAATCCCATTCGGCCAAAGCAATGACATGGAATTAGCGAACAGAATACATATGCTTGAATGATTTACTTTCTTTAACACTTCAGAAGTTAGCAAAAATATTTTACCTGGTCCATTCAGCTCTAGCGTCTCTGCTAGTACATTGGCTACGAACCGAACTTCACTGTTCGTGCTTTCATCAATGGAGACATATATTTTCTTCCCTGTGACATACTCTCTTACATTTCGCATAGTTTCTTTGTAACACAATGGAATGTAATTCTTTCTTAATGTTGACTCGTCCGGTAAACAGTGCCCCATATGATGTTCCAGAAAGTTTTTCAGCTTAGCGTTATTTAGCTTTTTTTAGAGGAATATTTGCAGACACAAACACATAACATAACTCCTTAAAAACTCTGAACCTGTACCAACATTTGATCCTACACTCTCGGAAATCAGCATTTGCACATTATTACGCTTCTTAGAATTTTCCACAGCCCGCTTATGTTTATCACGTCCGAAATGCTGCTGCACTGTAAGTCGTTTCTCACCTGCTACCTTAATTCCACAAGGCTTACAAAACAATATGGAACCATCTGTAGAAAATACTTCCTCCCCAAACTCGTTTACAATTCTCTTTAATCTTGTTGCAACACTGGGCTTCACTTTTGGCATAATTCTATGGCACACCTAAATGCACAACCACACTGTTACAAATCGGCTGGTTCACTGACCCATGTACTCAGTTGCAACTCCAAGAAGTGTGAGACAATGAAAAAGGGAAATCCCCTACGACAAACGGAGCCCACGCGGTCAAGAGTTGTGTCACTGCAAGAGATGACGCAATTGAAACATAATATTGGTTGCAACTCCAAGCAGTGAGAGGCAATGAGAAGGGGAAGTCCCCTACGATGAATTTAACCTAATCAGAGCCCACGCGGTCAAGACTTGTGTCATTGCAAGAGATGACGCAACTTAAAAATTATTCATGTCCCAATATGTTTAAAAAATGACCGGAAAATGCCTTAAAATATTTAAAAATGACCTAAAACGTTAAAATAGAGAAAAATGACCAAAAAATTACTTAAAAATTTGTGTTTGTGTAATCAACAACTCGTATGCTGTATTTATATGTTTACGGGCATTGTGTAGGTGACAAAGGAAAAAAGATGATATTTCATCAGAATCCGCACCCTGTTTATAATATATTGTGACAAAAATGCCAAGCTCCGTTTGGTTACTTTTCTATCACTTTATTGTCTTCTAAAATTTTATCACAACTCACAACTTTTACTTCTTGTAACCTTGCTCAGTCCTTTCAGTGTCTTTCTTTATTTTCTCTGCCTCTCATTCACTCACTATAACATTTTAATCATTCGACACCTATTAGGATATTCTTCAATGACCAACATCTTTCACAACACACACACACCCCTGTCTTGCACTCACTGACATACTGACCGACTCATGTCTGTAACCGTAAATGTCACTCACTGCTGTTTTCTGGCCTTAAATAGGAGGAATGTCATATGGACCTTTCTCGATTCCCAGAAACATGTCACTTATACGCAGCTAGATCTTTCTCGAAGGCATTGGAAAAAGCCCCTTTTGTGTAGCCACTTTGATTGTTAGTCACGTGTTTGCTCACATGATTGGCATGAAGCAGCTCACATGATTGGCATGAAGCAGCTTAGCCTGTCCATCCTTTGTTGTGCACGAGCCCGGGATCACAATATTTATTGATTTATATTGTTTCATTGTTAATAGCTCCAGTTTTTCATTAAATGCTATACCTGTTTATAATCACAGAGTATTTCTGTGGACAGCCTATATATCTTAACATACCTAAGTAAAACATTTAAATGAGTAGGTAAATTAATATATTTCATACTTTTGGACTAGAAAAATCTGATCTATTAGTGAGAAAATGTGTAACTAAGCTAAATATTAATAGATAAAGTTTGGTAGTTTTATTGGACTTTGGTCTACTATATGAAAAGGACATGATTGTGCAGTACATCCAGCCAAACATCTACTCGTTACAGCAGTGCATGACCTGAGGATGGAGACAAGTCTCTGAAACATATCCCAATAAGTTCTGGTGTAAAGTCAAGTGCATTCAGCAACCAGTAAGAGAAAATTGGATGCAAACACTTTTGTTTACATCCAGAGTAAAACAAGGAGAAATCAGAATATACAAATGTAATGCATAAAAAGGACTATCTGTAAGCCAGAGTTTTGTGAAACAGCCTTGAATCTGAGTGAGATACTTATTTGTTTTTAGGGAGTATCTTGGAAGACAGCTGGAGAAGGAGCAGACCCAAACTTCGACCAAGCCTCAAACTGGAGCAGCCCAGAAAACATAAAGATAAGCCTTTAACAGAATTTTGTAAATCATTTGAGCAATTAACGATAGTATTATTAGCTTAGCATCATGTATAAAATAATGGGATGAAGTTTATTGTGGTGGCTTGTGAGCTAAAGAACTTTCTGGGGTGATGCGGCTCAGAAAGTCTTGCTGGTAACTAGGACATTCATCTAATTGTGCTTCTACAGTGTAATTATTGTAATATGTGACATTGTCGTTATGATTCACTTCTGTTGCCTGCATTCAATATTCACAAAAGTGCAGCTCGACACAAGTTCACTTCAGAATGGGCATAATGTGCTTTAATATTTGTTGGCCAGCAACCATTTCAGTTATTCACTATAGATAAAGCTTGTCTTTAACAGGTGTGCTATGCCCCACTTTTCCTGTAATATTCCTTTTCTTTAAAAAAAAAAAAAAACAGAAAATGTTAAAGAAAGCAGTTTTGCTCCACATGAATTTAAAGGTTATTTCTGCATTGACACAAAAATTAAGCCATACTCGTAGTATTTGAGGAGGGAAAATACAAAAATAAGCCTCATTGCACCAAAGCAAGAAAAATTAATATAAACATACTATCAGTTAAAGCGACGAGGCGTATTGACCTTGATTGTCAGACCGTTGTGTATATGCAATAGGCTCGCATAAACAACTCTGCAGTTTCACATTCTTTCCAATACACCTCATGGGTTTATCACTTCTTGTACTTACATGTACATAAAAGATTTGTCCTAGCATATAGTGCATCACATACTTTCTTCCAGAGCCTCTGTTGGTTGTGGCTTTGGCTTAAAGTAAGCTGCAAGTATGAAGTTTGCATTGTAGCTACCCACAATACCTCGACTTGATTCTTTTCATTACAGCAAACAACACATGTTCTTACCGGTGTACAGGCAACTTCTATCTAAAACTGACCATAATCAAGTAGAAGTTAATGAAACAGTATACACAATGTTAACTGCTGTAAACGTTTGTATTGTTGCAAATGAGCATTGATTTTAACAGCAGAAATATGCAAATAGCCAAGGTAGTGAATGTAAGCTGCAAGTATTGAAATTTCAACCAAAATTACACTTATTTTCATGCCAATAAGATACATCAGACAAAATATCCTTATTTCTTCTTACAGCACTAACAGCATTAGTTTTTCTGTTCATTAATCTAAAGAGATCTAGAAATTCTTTCAGTGTTATCTGTACCTTATAAATGCAAATATACATAGTCCTTTATTAGTTAGTAGATTTTTTTACACTACATCACTTCTTTGTTTGTTAAGGAAGATATGTTTCAGGCGCTATCATTCCCATCATCAGCGCTTGTTTGACTGCCTACATTATTCAGTGTGGTGGTTGACCTTGCCCCTGGTGGTGTTTGGATGAACCTCTGCGTTACCAGGTCCCTAGCTTATATGTTTGTTTAATGCTCTGGCATCTGCTGTTTTAAGAGATGTCCAATAAAATATATGATTTTACAGTTTATACCTTCTCATTGCATTCCATATCCAATTTTGAATTTGACCTAATAAGATTAAGACTCTGTTTTACAATCTTTGAAAGGTAGAATTTTTCAATTCCCATTCTATCTCTCAAACATTGCCCACACACAGCTTGTGTGTTTAAAAACACCAGCAGTAATCTAAATTAGGAACAAATTAGAAACTAAAAGCTTAACTTGTCTTAGGGCCTGTATTACGATCTCCGGTTAAGGTTTCGGTTAACAGTTAACTTGAAGTTACACCCAGATGTCAGTATTACGACCTTCAGTTAAGGGCTAACTGAGAGTTATTTCTGGAGGTACACTAACCGCAACCTCAAGTAGGGGTTAGTGCGTTAACTTGGAGTTTACTCGCGTTTCACACACAAAAATGGCGTACCTCCTATCACAATTGTACGTCCACAGCGACTCTGAAGATGAAATGCTGGCTCATTATTTATTTAATACAAGAGCGAAGAGATTCAGAATGCGCAAAGATAATTTCGAGGAGTGAACGTGAAAGAGTTCCAACAAATATACAGGTTCGACATCCGGAATTTTAGCGGAAATAAGGCATCGAATAGAATTTACGACAGAAAGGCAGTTTTCAGCACGTATATAACATTATACCAGCATATTTGTATATTCCCGACATTCTTTAAATGAAATAAATTAAACCAACATAAATTGTAGGTATATCTTGATGGGCATTAGGTTAGGGAAATATAATTCTAGAGCCCAGTAAGTGTAGTGGATTGACACAAACAATACGATGTTTTGTGCAATTTTCATTACATCGGCACCACGTTTTAACTAACGCAAATGTAATAAACGGAGCATCGCAAATTACACATTTTGCGAACAGAAAATACACGGAAAACTATAGAATATGTAGGTACACAAGTTCAAAAACACGCAGAACAAGATCATTATCTTTAACTAACGTTGCATGTTACTCATTGTGGGATGAACGATTACCTTTTAAATAGTAAACGTTGCATTATATTCATTGTGGACAACGATTTTGCGCTTCTTCAAAGCACTTCAAGGCTTTGAATGAATAGTGAATAAAACAGAAGCTATTTTTAGGTTATGCAATGTGTACAAATCTTCAAACCATCCCACACATATGTGATGTGCTTTACCCACGAGATAGCGTTGCAAACACAGCAAAAGCCTAGTGAAAAATGTTACCAACTGCTCTCAGGGCATCATAATCTTCAGGGTAACAAACCTACAGTTAAATTGAGTTCGTAATACGAGGCACCGAGCCTAACTAACAGTTAGCGATAACTGAGAGGTAACAAACCGTGGCTAGTAACCGGAGATCGTAATACAGGCCCTTAGTAATTTTGCAAGATTCTGTTGCTTCACTGTTAATAGCTTCATTATTTCCTTATTTAACCAGCAGTAAATATGTTGGCATTAATAAATAAGTTTACAATCGTTTGTTTTAGCAAATGACAATCTTTCTTAACTGGCCTTAAGGCTGGCCCAAAAGCAATGGAGAGGAACAAAAAGTGGACATATAAGTTTGGTTAAACATATAAAATGTAATCCCTTGGCACAACAGCTGATCCAAGGCCTAACGCCCGACCGCTGCATCCCCCACCTCTGCCCACCACAGGTGTCATGAGTGGGGTGCAGAACTGGAGGTGGGATGTCGTCAGAGCTCCATTCCCTCCCGGCCGGTTGTGCAGTCTTCTCAACCAGGAGCCATTACTTCTCAATCAAGTAGCTACTCAATTGGCCCCTGAGGGACTTAACGAGGCTTAGTGTACCCTGGACCAGGTCTTCCCAGTGGGAGAAAAATCCCCACACAGATACCAGGAATCCAACTCGGGTCACTTGCTTAATAAGCAGCAGCACTACCACTGCGCTAAGGATGACCAGTTAAAAATATGCTAAACTAACTTCTGCAGTGCAACAGCTTGAAGCTGGGACCCAAGACCTACTGCCCAACCACTGCATCCTCCACCCTGCTCACAATGGGCATGAAGAATTTGGTGCAGTACTGAAGGGTGGGACATGGTCAGTGCACCAAGTCCCTCCCGGCTGGTGAATGTGGTCTTCACAACCTGGAGCTGCTACTTTCCCTCTAATAACTACTTAGTTGGCCCCCCTGGGATCACCAGGACCAAGTCTTCCAGAGGGAGAAAATCTCCATGCTGGTACTGGAAACCAAACCCAGCCTCCTACTTGGTAAGCAGCTGCATTACCACTGTGCTAAGTAGATGACCTCAAAATATGCACAGATATGCTTATTAATAACAAAGTCAGTTATGTACATTGCAAGGTTATACTGAGCGAGAGGGTTCTGTGATAACATGTGAGGATTGCATTTGGGCAGTCATGAGTTCAATTCCTATGGCCGAGCTTCCTGATTCATGGTTTTTTTTCAGGAGTTTCCCTGGGTCACTAGGCAAATGCTAGGAAGGATAATTACATCCCCTGAATTTCCTGTCCTTCCATTTCACTTCAGTAATTAATCATTTCATTCATCCTTCATCCTGTTGGTTCTTTCATAGTTGGAAGTGTCAGTGAAGGCATTAGGTGCAGCTTGGCAGGGATGATATGTGCTTTGTAAAGGAGCTCTCTCCATCCCTCAGTGTTGATGGGTTGTAAGGGGATGGCATATGGGGGCATTGGATCCTGCTGAGGTCCTCCTGGGAGGACATGGAAGACCTCTAGAAGCTGTCAAACTTGGTAAACCTAAAGGACCTTTGCCATTATCTGTCCTGGCTGCCTGGGGTCTCCTCTCACCTCATCCTTCCTCCCAGGGGCGGCCCACAGGAACATAGGTACAATAAGCACAGCTGCAGTGCGGAATCCCCTCCATGTCTTTCCTATTTGTATGTCATTTGTTTGAGACTGAATGACATTTGAGTAACCTATGTCATCCTGCGATAGTTTTGTCCATCTGTCTAAGCTGACCATAACACTTTATTGTCCCAGTTCTGCTTCCTGTTTTTGTTACTGTGATCTAGCCTTACCATATAGAGCATGTGTTTGAAAAGATTTTCATTTCTAAGCTGCACCAAAACTGTGAGTGAAAATAAATGCAGGACACATGAACATGTGTGAATCAGAATGCTAGACAATATAAAAATGATGTACAGAGAAAATTATTTATCATACTTAACATTCCAGATGTGATAATGTTTGTTGAATGTGTGTAAATTGTATTTTAGCTGTAACACTGTAAGTAGTAAAACAGTTATCATGTGATGTTTCTTTATTTTAAGATGTTAATAAAATTGTAATTATGGCACAGATTTTGTTATTTAATACCTTAAAACACACTCCTAAGTTGAAAAGTAATGTAAGTGTTGTCTTTTGTTTCTTGTGCGCAAAATTTAGAATGATATTTAAGTGTTTTATATCCTTCAGCCTCTAGAGAATAAGCTTTAAAAATGAAAAACCCATCCTTGCTTATTTTAAACGAGCTGAGTTGCCAGATGATACTACAGATTAATTACCTATACCCATTCTTTATGAAATTATCAATGAATCTAGAGGATTTTTATGGTTCTTTACACCTTGTAATTGCAATTTTGTATAGCCCTAAATATTCCTAATATTCACAAAAAAGGAAATTAAAATTGGATTGTTTAATTAATGGACATTGGTTCTCAGCATCCCATTCTATACTGGAGGCCTCTTTAGCAGGCTTGAGGTTCTTTTATGTGCCATAAATGTACGACATTGGACCACCTGCTTTATTTCCCTTTTTAAGGAAGCTATGCTAAGGATTTTACTGTCCAAAAAAATTCCATGACGTCCCTGTCTTGTGTAACTCCCCCCCAACATTCTTCCAAATTGTGGAAATATAGCATAGCATATATGAAGCTTGCAAAAGATTGTGTGAAATAGAAAGGCTCTTTTAAAAAATCTGATGTGTTGCACTCATATGACTTTCTCTACTCTTGTACTAACCATTCTTACAAATTCTTATTCCTGTATTTTCTTCGTGTCACTTGAGATAAACATTTGTAAAAAGTATCTTTTTGCTTATTTCCTTGCAGATGAAAGGGAAGTATTAGAATACAGTAGGCTTTGAGCGATAGTCAAATCTTTTAAAGCTTTGAGATCCGTTCTCTTTGCACGCTTAACATATTAAAAAATGAACAATGTTCCATTTCACAAAAGTTTTAAGTTTTCCAAAACTGATACAAATAGCAAAGAATATCTCCGAAACGGTTCACTCTACAAAAAAATTTAGACATAAATTTTGTGTTTTAGCGAGATCTACATTTTTTGTATAGTAAGATTTTGTCTATCTCTTACGGTTTATGATTTATTCATAAGTCACCTAGAGTAAACAGGACTACATATGCTATAGTAAGAAATTTCAAAATATACATTTCATTTGTCATACAAATATCTTAAACATATGGCATTTTAATCAAAATCATTAGAGCCATTTTCATGAAAATCTTCCATGTAAAGGGCAGTTTAGGGTGGGGCTATTTTCTTCAAAATCTTCATGTCGCATCCTTGAAAGACATTAAACTTAAATATCAAATTTGGTTTTTAACCGACTTTTCGTTTTCAAGTTATGCTGTCCACAGACTGACAGACACACACATACAGACCTTTTTCTAAAAATGCTTCTTTTGAATTCAGGGGGTCTCAAAACATATACTTCCTGTGAAATCTTGACTTCGAATTTTTGGGTGGAATACAATACTTCCTTCTGCTTACCAATAGAGAAAGTAAAAAACCTCGAAACTGGATAGTACAGTCATCAGTCGGAATGGTCAAGTAATTCTTAGATGATTACAGTAGCCAAAATTGTAAACATTTGTATCTTTTCTTTGGTCCCATAGTTATTTAATAATCAGGCTCTGAACCTTTATACAGCTATTGCAAAATGAGGCAGTTGCAAGTTACCTACCACATGTGCAGAGCGTGACATCATTGCCCCACTACAGTGACAGCACAAAACACACTGCCTACAGTGCAGAGTGTCTCGAATGTGTTTACTAGTTCCGCACAGTAAAATACCTGCAGCACGACGTCTTGCTCCACTACAGTGACATAGTTTTCACGTAATACAGGAACCCTTAATATATACAACGAAAAAGAGATGAAGATGAAGATTGTGCACTCCCTGGCCACCAAGTTAACCTTTTTAGAAATCACACTCCTGCTTTTCCTGTGGATGGCCAATGTAGATGTCTGGTGACTTCATAGATGTCTGAGATTGTACAGGTATTTTAGAGATATTGAAACAGTCTTATCTCAAAGTGAGCTGTCCAGGAAAACCTTTAGAGGTGAGAAATCAGTGAAAAATTACTCGTTTGGTTAACAAAATACCTCCTTTAATTTCAAAATGTCTACAATTTGATTGCTTGCAGTGATGCAGGAATAAATATAAAACTAATGCACAATGTAAAAATCAGTGTGACTCTTCTTATTTCAACAAAAACTAATGCAGCTTAATTGTAAACTGGGATGAGATTGACACCAGGTACTCTTACAAAATTTGTAGTTTTATAAATTTGCATATAAAAAACTAACATCTATCTAGTTGGCATTTTAAAAGACAAACCATATGTACTTTATTTATTTATGCCAACAAACTTACTGTTGGTGCTTTTAAACACACAAGCCGTGTGTGGGCAATGTTTGAGAGGTAGAACTGGAACTTAAAAATTACCCCAATGGTGACTTACTATTGCAAGCACTTTATGTCCCGGGATTAAATAACCTTCAGATGCTAATTATTATTTATTATGCCAACAAACTTACTGTTGGTGTTTTTAAACACAAGCTTTCGTGGTTTACCAGAAAAAATACAAGCTGCTTGGAGAATTTAGTGTCATTCTGGCATGCCACAGTAGTTTATTGGTTAGAGCACCCGCCTAGTAAGCGGAGGGTCTGTGGTTCAAATCTCAGCTGTGGCATTGGATTTTTAAGTTCCAGTTCTACCTCTCATATGTACTTTATTTACTACAAGGATGGTCCAATAAGTAAGCACACCTTTTTTCTCTCAAAATATTTTTAAAAATTGAAATTTATACATATGAAAAGTGAACAGTGTTTTGTTTTTACATATAATCTCCTCCTACAGCCTTCCTGCAATGAAACACAACAATATTCATGCCCTGTTTCCATCAGTCTTACCAACAGTATTATGGGATAGCCAAGGTTGTTAAGGCACAGACTCGTGAATGAGAGATCAGTTCAAATCCTATTAGGACCAGGACAGTTCTGACTGAGGACTTTTTCAGGTTTTCCCCAGTCCTTATTACTAACAAATGCCACAGAGATACCCTAAACTTAGTTCTGGAGCATTTCCTTCTTAAATTTCCTTTTCTTATATCATTTATCATCAGTGTCTGCAACTGATGCGCCATCTGCAGTAAGAATGAGCGTTAAACACTACGTAACAAAAATGACTCTCTCTACCCAATCTTAAACAAAGTATTCTTAAAAATTCTTATTCTTCCATTTACTTAATGTTATTCTAGATATTTCCTTGTAGGTACAAGAGGAATACGGTAGGTTTAAGTAATAGTCATTTTGTAGAGCTGTTCACATGTGATGGCTTGAACACTCCATTCTCTTTACAAGGCCAGGTGAGAGGGGAATCCCCAGTTGAGAAAAGTAAAGTGTTTGAAAGCTTAAACCAGTAATAAGGAATATTTTACACATGGTTTACTCTACAAAAAGGTAAATAAAATAAATAAGAGACTTAGATTGTGTGTTTTAAAAAGATCCACATTTTTTGTGTAATAAGACTTACCAAAGTCATCCAGAAGGAAGAGGATTTCTGAGACTATTCCTAGAAAATTCAACATATACATTTCATTTGTTATGAAAATATCTTAAACATGGTATTTTATTTCAAATCATTAGAGCATTTTTCAGAAAACAAAACTTTTTGAAAAATATTTGGAGGAAAGGATAGTTTGGGGTGTGAAGATTTTTTTGAAACTCTTTGTGTTTTTGGGGGGTGGGGTAGGGAGGGTAGTATTAGAACATATTTCTAGGGAAATTCCAATATCACATTTTTGGAAAGCAATATTTTTTCCACTTACTATAGTAAGAAGCATAAAAGACAAAGTTGTTAGCTAACAACAACTAGTTAGAGAAGTAAAAATGACTAAATTGCAATCATTTTTTTCAAGAGATTGTATAACATTTCCAGTTAGGGAGAGGGGGGGGGGGAGGTTATAAGGAATTTAGAAATACAGTATCTGCGGAAATTTCATGTTCATTTGTGTGAATATCAGGAAATTCTTTTGACACAACTTCATGAAATTTTAAGTAGTAAGAGAAAGTGTACACTTTGACAAAGGATACAGGGCAAGGGAGACAAATAAAATGAATGTAAGAAAGATAATACTGTCCCATATGAAACCATGCTAAGCAATTTACTTATTAATTTCTTGGGTTCATTCATAGTGAATGTAGACATACGATCATTGCAGAGCTTCTGTTCATTGAATGATCAAATTTATTCAACAGATAATTGCTAACATCTCTGAATGAAACAACACAGCAATTTTAATTTATAAAAATAGTTCTCAATCTCATCTCAGTTTCAAATAACAATTAAAGTTGCATGTTTTTTAACAAATAAGAACAAAATGCAGTGTAACAGTCTTCAAGTAAGTCAACAGCTCTTTCTTTTGCTTTGGTCACAGCTAAACCTATTTGTTTAGTATCACCACTTTGAATTGCAGAACTCAATTCATCCATCTCTGCAACGTTGAAGTTGATCTCCATATCTGCCAACTCCAAGATAGACTGTGGATCAACTGTCTCCTGCTTCTGTGAGCTCTTGCTAGAACTGTAACAAAATGATAACTATGAATGTATGAAGCTATGTTTCATACTTATCATTTTTATTTTCTCTACTATTTACCTAGAGTAGAGAAAGTATTGCATTCTAACCAAAAATTTGATATGAGATTCCACTGGGAATAAAAGTTTTGAGACTCTCTGAGTGCAGAAAAAAACATTTTGAGGAAAGGGTATTTGTGTGTGCAAACAGCATAAGCCAAAAGCAATACATTTTCAGAAGAGCTTCAGATTTGAGTTCAGTGTCCTCCAAGAATGCAACACAAAGATTTTCAAGAAAATTCTAAACTACTGGTTACATGGAAAAAAATTACTTTTATAGTTCATTTTCTCAAAAAAAACAAAAAAATAAAGTGTCTCAAATGATTTAGATTAAAATAACATGTTTAAAATATTTGTATGACAAATAATGTATATCTGGATTTTCTGAGAGTAGCCTAAGAAGTTCCTCTTCATTCTGAATGACCTGTATAATTTTATTGGTAAACTGTGTAAACCATAAGAGATGGACAAATGCTTACTACAGAAAAATATCTAAATATGTTACATGCACATGTCTTTCCCTATTCATTCTTCAACAGACTACACTTAAAAAAGCTTTATTGTCCCATCTATTTCATGTTAATTCAGATAAACATTTGTAGAATAGGTTTTATTACATATTTCCTTGTAGGTACAATGGTAATAGGAGAATACAGTGTCTTGTCCTCCATGGTCTAGGGGTAACATGTTAATCTGATTCTCAAGGTCGCAGGTTCAAACCTGGCAGAGGGTGATGGATTTTTTCAGGAATAATGAAATATTTTTTAAAAAGACCTTTGTATTGCAATGCCTTACGATCTTTCACGGTTATTATCTGAGACCGGAACTTAGGCAGAATGCCTTTATAAATGTGTTAAATCTATCTTCAATTTGAAAGTGAATCTGTACGAATTATGCCTTTGTGATTGAAATGCCAGAGTTTCATGTTGTCTTTATTTCATTATTTCTCTGGTAAACTTAGAAACATTTCAAAAATTCTACAAGGTACAATTCTGTTGTAGTTGAAATGGATCCTACAATGATACTATGTTTTAGATTTGCTCCAATAACCTCTGTCGATGTTGAGAGGTAATTTTGCCATACAAAGAATGTGTTATCTGACAGGAGACTCAACATGACTCCAGCAAACTTAAAAAGGAATTTGGTTGCAACAAGTAAGGCATTGCAATACAAAGGTCTTTAAAAAATATTTCATTTTTGTGCCAATTACAACACTAGCATTTTGTTTAAAGTTTTGAAGTTCTTTAAAATATGCCAATTGAGTTATTGAATAGTGTAATCATTGTGTGTAATTAATTGAATAGTGAATAAACAGGTTTTTCTAATTGCCTTTTGTTGCCTGTTTTTGTATTTATAATGACTTTTTTCCTGCCTATTTTAGCTATTTATAATGCCTTTTTGCCTGTCTATTTTAGCTATTCATAGTGCCTCTTTTCCTGCCTATTTTAGCTATTCATAATGCCTCTTTTCCTGCCTATTTTAGCTATTTATAATGACTTTTTGCCTGTCTATTTTAGCTATTCATAGTGCCTCTTTTCCTGCCTATTTTAGCTATTCATAATGCCTCTTTTCCTGCCTATTTTAGCTATTTATAATGACTTTTTTCCTGCCTATTTTAGCTATTTATAATGCCTTTTTGCCTGGCTATTTTAGCTATTCATAGTGCCTCTTTTCCTGCCTATTTTAGCTATTCATAATGCCTCTTTTCCTGCCTATTTTAGCTATTTATAATGACTTTTTGCCTGTCTATTTTAGCTATTCATAGTGCCTCTTTTCCTGCCTATTTTAGCTATTCATAATGCCTCTTTTCCTGCCTATTTTAGCTATTTATAATGACTTTTTGCCTGCCTATTTTAGCTATTTATAATGCCTTTTTGCCTGTCTATTTTAGCTATTTATAATGCCTTTTTGCCTGTCTATTTTAGCTATTTATAATGCCTTTTTGCCTGCCTATTTTAGCTATTTATAATGCCTTTTTGCCTGCCTATTTTAGCTATTTATAATGCCTTTTTGCCTGTCTATTTTAGCTATTTATAATGCCTTTTTGCCTGCCTATTTTAGCTATTTATAATGACTTTTTGCCTGCCTATTTTAGCTATTTATAATGCCTTTTTGCCTGTCTATTTTAGCTATTTATAATGCCTCTTTTCCTGCCTATTTTAGCTATTTATAATGACTTTTTTCCTGCCTATTTTAGCTATTTATAATGCCTTTTTGCCTGGCTATTTTAGCTATTCATAGTGCCTCTTTTCCTGCCTATTTTAGCTATTCATAATGCCTCTTTTCCTGCCTATTTTAGCTATTTATAATGACTTTTTGCCTGTCTATTTTAGCTATTCATAGTGCCTCTTTTCCTGCCTATTTTAGCTATTCATAATGCCTCTTTTCCTGCCTATTTTAGCTATTTATAATGACTTTTTGCCTGCCTATTTTAGCTATTTATAATGCCTTTTTGCCTGTCTATTTTAGCTATTTATAATGCCTTTTTGCCTGTCTATTTTAGCTATTTATAATGCCTTTTTGCCTGCCTATTTTAATGATTTATAATGCCTAAACTTCCGGTCTCTGGTTATTATACATAAAATGGGATGCTGAGAACCACAGCAATTAAGGAGCGCCCATAAACAAATACTCAATTTCAATTTTGGATAATACAGTAGACTTATGTGATTGTCAAATGTTTTAAAACAGCTTTTGAAAGCATAACTCAAAAACTAAAAGTAAGAAAATCCCCCATCCATACTAACCTTTTTTAGAAAATGCTGATTTTATAAAAAATGGCTCAAAGAATTTTGTTAATATACCATATGTTTAAGATATTTTCATAACAAATTGAATGTATATGTTGAATTTTGTGAGAATTGTCTCTAATGCCAATAATTTTAGAACACTAGTTGGAATGGGGGACTAATTTAACTCCGGAACATTTTACCCCTTGAGTCATATTTCATAATAGTGATACTGAAGAGAGCAATAGCAGTAATAGTAACCACTTTTTAGAGAGCACCATATTTTTATGTTTTGGCAGTTACATCACTCTCTCACACAATCCCCAGAATGTCTGGAGGACCACACCTGTCGTTGGTTTACGGGTCTCACCGACCTGACCGGGAGAGTTATCAAAATAAATTCACCAACCATATCCTCTGATTACCAATCAGAGGACATATTACATGCCATGACAGGTCAGCATGTTAGGGGTTAAGAGTTTTATAGAGAAATGGAGAGGTTGGAAAAATAAAGACTCCCTAGCCCTTGGGAACCCTAATAGCATCGGGGTCGGAAGAGAACAAGAGATGACCAAGGTAAGGTCAGACAGAAAAGCTACAGTGAGGAGCAAAACACCAGTAAGTGGAAGTAATGTTCCGCTCAGCTTGGGTACCTTGTGGTCGCCATTCACATATCCCCTAGACGGAGATCCCTGAGGTGGAATAATAATAGTATAATAGTAGTAATAATAAGAATAACAATAACAACAACTTGTAGGTTATAAGCTCGACTTATGTTAATATCTGCTACAAGTTCTTGAAATCAAAGCAGACTGCAATTTCACAAGTTATCATTTGTATCATCAGTGCCATTTTTGTTTATACCGCTCACTAAAGTGACCAACGCAAAAATGTGTTGCAACTCTGTGTCTTACCAATTGCTAAAAATAAAACAAACCAGTTAACAGAATCAATAGACAGTATTTCAAAATTCATTATGTGGTCCTTATTTTTCGAAATGAATATTTTTCCCCAAACCATTAAATCTATGGCTCTATTTAGTTGTTTTAATAATTTAACCTCTGGATTTATTTCATGATTAAATGACCAAAACTGACTTGTCACAGCCGATTTATCAATATGTTTATATTTAATACTTCTAAAATGCTAAATGTTTTAATTTCAAGAACCTATAGCAGATACTAAGATAAGTCAAGCATATAGCCTCTAAGTTATTATTATAAATTATTTATGTTGCTTTACTGTTAATAGCTTCAGTTTTATCACTATTAAGGTAGGGAGTCATATCCATTAGTTTTGCAAGATTTAAGGTGACACTGCTTCTTTTCTTTTGAGAAAAGCTAAAAGTAATTGTTATGTATCTTTTTAGAAGCTAGTAACAGTGATGTGAATATAAATTATAATGAAAACCGAGTCAGATTGAAACACAAAACGTCACTTACATATAATTAATCTTGACCAATTTCAAGAGCCCAACTTGCTCCCATTATCAGGATTAAACAAGTTGGGCTGTTGAAAGCAGTCAAGATTAATTATATATAAGTGATGTTTTGTGTTTCAATCTGACTCGGTTTTCATTATAGTAATTGTTATCTTGCAGAATGTATTTAAATGCACTTTAGCTAGAGGGGACAGACTATACCATCTGCTAGCAGAAGTAGCTAAAGGCTATCCACTGCAAATATAAACCTGTGTTTAAAAATGTAATAAAAGAAAAAATTAAGTAAATGTTTGAATGTTAAATGTTGTTACTCTTAGTAAATAAGTGTTGTATGCAGTTGTTTGATTTCTACTCATGTAAATGCAAATGTTAAGAGAATGTATTGTTGGTTCATTAGAGCTGGTGCAATGAAAGCTTGCCAATTCTGGTGGACGAAGCGGCGTCAGGGCGGGTTTTCTCCGGGTACTCCGGTTTCCCCCGCCATCTCATTCCACCGGTGCTCCATCTTCATTCCATGTATCATCAGTGTCACCGCCTGCGGTGCCGTAGTAGTAAAAGCGGGCGTAAAACACTACAAACAACAACAACTTGCCAATTCACAGAAGACTATTTTCATATGGTAACATTACACCTGTTGCACGTGACAGTATACAACAATGTGTCAAGGAGTGCACATCACAGTGAATAAGTAGAGCGGGGCGAAAGTGCCATTTGGCCTTCAGTCATGTGAGGTAACCCAACTTTATCCAAGTAGTACTATAGTCTTATGCAGCTACCTCTGTATGAAATAAAACAGCACTAATCACAAATCTAATATAAACAATGGGGCAATCATGAGCATTGTCAGGGAATGTATGCGAGGGAAGCAATTGGATGCTCATTAACATAAGCTTATATAAGAAACACTGAATCTAACCTAACCTCCTGTGAATCAGAAACCTAAATAGCAGGGCAATCATAAGCATTGTTATAATATTGCTATGTGTCTATTTGGGATGGCAGTATTTGCTAGTATTAAATTGGCAGCTCTGCCAGTGTAGTGATGTAAGCAACAATGCAAACATGTAAGCAAAATAGTGAATCAAAGAAACCCAAAAAAGTTGAGTCAATTACATTTGCAGATATTTTACATGAACAGATTTACTGCTTTTTTTTATTTACTGACAATATTGCTAACAATGTAGGTACCTATCTTATATTAACGATTTGAAGTTTTCCCGGTGTTGGTTATTAATGAAGTTTCTCGGGCTAACATTAGAATGTTGACCTAGCTGTTAGCCCAATAAACTATTGTCAATGTATCTTATAATCTCTTGTATAAGTTTTTATTCATTCTTTAGTGATGTTGAATATAAATGGGTTGGATGGGAGCTCGTAAGGGGGAATTAAAGACCATTATTTAGTTTACAGAGCATGTGTGTTGTGGTAGGTGCCTACTTTGACCAGTGGATTGACTCTTGGCCTCTTGACCAGTGCTTACACGGCGTTAACATGTATGTACGAGGAGAGAAGGAGCGATTCATTAGCGATATTCTCGACTTGAAGTTTACCTTGTAAATTAGCACTTACCTAGCCTTTCCTTCAGGACTCTTAGTCTTGCGTTTCCGAACATGCACTGGTTTTTCCTCGGCGATCTTGGCTTGCAGCGTGAGGTATTTGTCACATAGTTCCCAGAAGTTTAACAGTGAAAGTCCTTCTTCAAGACCGCGGCTCTCGAGGAAGTCGCGGAAATTGCTTCTGCCTGTGGAACTTACGAGGACATTACACAGTCTTTCGGTCCATCTTCTCAAACTTTCTGGGGACACTCTACCCTCGACTGTACAGTTTAAACATGCCGCCATGTGTAATCACATTTTCACATTCCAACATCAGTCTGGCTGGCACCCACACACTGCCGAAAATAACTCACTCAGACAGCGGTATGCTCACTAACTCCCCGAGCCCCAACTTCACGTATCTTATCTCCTCACGACGTAGTCACGACCTCTGCCGGCTGCAGATCAATAATATGGCTATTAAAGGTTATGCAAGAACGACATTTGTGATTCCGTTGCCGAGTAAACAATGTTAGAATATCATTGTCGCAGAGTGACGTCACTCTCGAAGGACAGGAACAAGAAGAACCTGAGAAACTGTTACGTTTTCTACTCATGTTCCGTCTGCCTATGCTTCGTGAATAGGAAACATGCTTGAGCGAACAAATATAAAGATAGGGGTGAACAAACCGGTCTGACGAGCCACGCTTTGCTCTCTCAAGCCTTCAAGTGTCACCCGCTAAGAACCTGGGGAGAACTGCGCTCATTTGGTGCTGAAGTACCTACAACGTGTTCCCAACCCACAATTGCTTGTTGCATGCTACCAGTACCCTTTTTGCATTCTTTAATGAATACATCAATAAATGCAATTCTACTTTTGTACATGCTGGAATGTTTACTGTAAATAAACGGACAGTCTTCCATAAAGATCTGCAGGTAACAGGTTCGCCATCTGTGACTTGCACTCCAAACCATGTGCCGGGCATTCTGACTATAGATTATTTCGCGGTCTCCCTCAGTGGCCAGTTGAATGGATATTGAATACCTATCACGACCCAAACTCTCACTCGAGATTTCTTCTTCTTCTTTACCTGATTACCCTCCCCTTATGTAGGACTTACACCCCTAGGACTTACAAGTCAGTACCTAGGGTCAGACGCCTGTCGAGGAGAACAGGAACATACAATGTACTGGACAGAGTGAACACCTGGAAGCGGGTGGTCAGCCAAGCACCAGGTATGATAGTGAGGAAGAGGATGATGTGAAATGCAGGCGGGATGGATGAATGGAAAGGTGATTATGGAGCAATGGATGGAATGAGTGGTGGGAGAAACCGGAAAACCCAACCAGACGCCGCTTCGTCCACCGGGAATACCACATGCGGGTCCTTGGGATCGGACCCGGGTCGCCTAAATGATAGGCGAACTGTCGAACTACGGCGTCGCCTCTGATGTCGAGATTTCACCAGAAATATATGTTTTGAGGTCCCCTGAATAAAAAAAAAAGCATTTTTAGAAAAAGGTCCGTGTATGTCACTCTATGGGTAGCATAACTTAAAAATGAAAAGTCGGTTAAAAACCAAAGTTCGTATTTAAGTTTAATATCCTTTAAGGATACGACATGAAGATTTTGAAGAAAATTCCTCCACCCTAAGTTACCCTTTACATGGCAAATTTTTCGAACATTTTTATAATCTCCAAAATAGCTCCAAAGATTTTCATTAAAATACCGTATGTTTTAAGATATTTTGTATGACAAATGAAATGTATATCTTGAATTGTCTGGCTTTAGCCTATATCCTGTATACTCTGAATGACTTTTGTATAACTGGTAAAGCGTAAGAGATATACTAAATCTTACTATACAAAAAATGTAGATTTTGCTAAAGCACACAATTTATATCTGAATAAATTTTTTGGTAGAGTATATAATTTCGGATATATTCCTTGTTATTTGTGTGAGTTTTGGGGAAAAAAACTTCCGTCAAATGGAACATCGTTATTCATTTTGTTCATGTTAGCCGTGTAAAGAAAACGGAATTTGGAAGCTTTAAATGATTTGACTATCGCTCAAAGCCTACTGTATTCCCATATTCGCCTTGCACATACAAGGAACTGCAACTAACACGAAGAAGATACAGGAATAAGAGTTTGTAAGAATGGTTACTACAAGGGTAGAACAAGAGATTTTTTCGAAACATTTTATATAGTCCGTCCGTCCTTTGAGAAGAACAGTAATGCGTATCAATGATGACATAATTATTAAAATTATCGATTTGAGCTGCAGTTCTTTATTTCTTTGGTATACTTTACTTTATCCAAATCTGGGACATAAACAGTAGGGTACACTTAGCCTAATCAGACCCCCGGGGACAGGGAACAGTATTCCAAATTGAGTGAGTGCGTGAGTAAGTGGGGTTTAAGGGCCCGTCGACAGCTAGGTCATTAGAGTCCCAGCATTCCGAAGTAATGGGCGTCTCATGAAAACTGAACATGTTAATGTAACAGTGTCTTGTGTGAACGAAGACAAAAATGCAGCGGTTGTTCGGTATCCTTTGCACAGTGTTTGAGTTAAATTACAATTTATAACTTTAGTGTCATTTAAATTAACGATTTCGTTGGAACTGCGAATATACATATTCGAGGAAATAATAGCATAGAGAATTTTATTTTATAAACTGAAAATATGAAAAGACATTTACAATGTGCGTGCCTATAGTTTATATAGCCATTCGTGGGTGTCGATTTAGAGATTAGTTAGTTTTATTGCACCATGTAGCAGTAAATTGACGTGCGTATTGCATTTCACAGTGGATGAACACAAACATTCAGCTGTTTGTGAATCAGCAGATGTTGGCAAGAGAGCAGATGCATGAAGGTGCCAGGTGTATTTCAAAGCCCCCTGCCGACTCGAAGACGTTAAATCCAAGACATGCCGACTAGCGAGTAACAAGCAAAATATTACCGAATAAAAGGCTCTTTTTAGAATATGAAATTAAACCATTATTTAGTTATACATACCATACACACCAAGTTCGGAAGTGCGTAATAATTATGAGTAGGGTTCAGATGTTTATGACGTCATATTTTTATCCTAACAGCTATTCTCACCGCACTTACAAATTAAGCACGAATTTCACATTTTTAATCCTAATTACAGTTTTTATTTTACATATTAGGTCATATTTTTGTCATTTTTATGGTTTTGGTAATATTTTGATCATATCTGTCATATTTCGATTATGAATTTGATCATTTAACTAAATGTTCATATTTTATATGATAGGGCATGGTCTACAAAATATTGTTTGAAGCTGATGAAACAAGCAAACAGAAACAAATTCTTTAAATTTAGAAGTACATTGCAGATAAAACTGTAAATCACCTTTAATATTCTTAAAATGTTTTTGGCTGATTGAATTCCTGTACCTAACGTAATACTTTGGTGTCATTAAAACTTTTGAATCGGAATTTCATTTTAAGAAACTACGTTCTTTTTAGGCCATATTTTAGGATTTGTTGGTCATATTTAGTCATTTTTAAAGGCGTATTTGCAGTCATATTTTCCATATTTTTAGGTCATAAACATCCTAACCCTAATGATGAGTATAGCCACTCGGTTCAATTTTATTGCATCCAAACCGAGTTCTCATACAACATCAGTTAAGTTAATCTACGATTATTTCTGCGCTTCCTTGTGTGTAGGTACAGTTTTTGAAAAAGTAAAGAATGCACGTAATGAAATTGAAGATCGCCAAATTGGCTTCTAAAATTGTCCTTGACCACCTCCCATTTATTTCAGCATAATAAATTATTTATTTATGTTTTTCACAAGATCAGTCTTCCAGAATCATTTCTTATAATTCGCATAGAATTAATACATTTATTAAATTTTATCACCTTTTCATCTTACTTTCAAGTCATTGATTTTTTTAGTTAATATTCATTGCTTAATTTCCAAACTAATCAATGTTGGGAGTGCTGATTACAACGCTTCGTTGAAGTAATTACCTTGTGGGAATGAATTTTGTATTTCATATCTCATGAGATTCACTAAAACAAAATTATTTGGTGGTGTATGCAGAGTTCATGAAATATGCCGCCATTGTGTTTACTATTATATTAACATGCTGCCTGCCAAGACCTGTTTGTAATCTACGTTCATATTATTCCTCATTAACAATATAAACCTCGAAATATTCTTGGCGGATTTTAGCGAGTTAAAGGTAATTTCGGGCTTCGTTTAAAGAAGAAAAGCTTGATAATTAAAACAGCCTCTTAAACAAAAACGCGTTTTTCAAAAAGGGCGGTGTGAATGACCCTCCTTTTCGGTGTTGTAACCAACGCCTGCTGTTACGTTAGATTCAAAACAGTTGAAGTATGTACTACATTTGTTATTTGCAGATTACATGAACAAGAAATTTCTTGTTTTTAAAAATTTCTATGTTAAAAATATTTCTAATCAAAATTGAACTGTGGGTAATTGTGATATTTTGGCTATAAAACAAGGAAGGGGGTGTGGCTGGGCGCTTTTTGCAGAAGTAGGTAAACTCGATAGAGACATGCGCCGAAAATGTATCACGTGACGTGGTTACGATGATTGGAGTGATAAGACGGCGGAGGTCGCGGAAAGGAAATAAAGAAACAAAAGACAGCCGAGTCATGAATGTTTATGTAAAGAATGGAGTTTAGTATTAAAACATAATTTATATTACTCATCCGAAGTGGGGTGGGTGAGTTATTAAAGGTACGTTTACTAATAATAAAAACGTGTGTTTAGATATATAAGTACCTGCTTAGGTAATTTTGCAAATCAAAGGTGAAGCTACCGGCGTGAATGTGTTACAATGGAGAAGCGGGAGTCATTTGTTTTTTTCCGACGACGAGTTCCTTGTTTAGCGAAAAGCAAAACAGTATTGAGATGATACCGGCGGGAACAAATAAGAAACACTACTTGAAATCTGTACAAATTACGGAACGACAAAGAGGAAAAACACGAAAGCTTATAAAATTTGTCCTTCCAAAAATTAACAATAAGAGTGGCTAGTGTCTTCTCCCTTAAACTAGTTATTAATGCATAAAGATATAAATAAAACATCAAAACAATTGCTCGTAGGCAATTGGATGAATGTAGCTGTTTTTTCACCCCTGTCATTCTTTGCCTGTCTGTCCCTGTTTCGCTGCAATAACTTAATCAAATGTGTGCAAGTTCACCGCTTGAAAATAAATTCAACTCCGATAGATTTATTCCAACGCGGATTTAGCTTTTATTTGGGGGAAAAGCTTCGTGTTAGTTATACATTGTAGAATGTACTAAAAGAAACTTATGTATGTTAGCTACAGTAAGTGTCCAAAATATATTATACGATCGTTGATTCAGCTTAGTTTATTCCAGAACATTCTGAATTGAACATTAATTTACCCATTTCTGCGATATGCAAAGCAATACAAACATTTGTCGAAAATGGTGGTTCTGTAACTTTTATTTTATGTGCTCCCCCCCCCCCCTTTAAAAAGTACATGCAAGATCCCAAAGTTCTTATTTAATAAAAGTAATACATACTTAAACATCTAATTTATATTTTCTGCTTTTCTACAAACCATATAAAGCTACTTTTTAACTCAAAGAGAGAGTAACATAGAATTAGGAACACTATATATTTTTAAATTGTTTTCAATTGATTTTTCTTATATTTGGGGAAATTTCACACCATTCAGCTCTAAATTTAAGATCAGTGTAGCTGTTTTAGTAATGAAGTTTATAAACAATAAATTTTGATGCAGAATACTTAAACCTCAGGGTTACCAACATCTGAAAGTTTACTATTCAATGGGAGGACTGTGGAGTTCTTCTCGATGCAGTGATGAGGTTCCAGATGAGGTACAGAGGTGGGTGAGGAACATCAATGAGGTACTTAAGGATCCAAAAGGAAGAAAGGAATTTCAAAGCTTCATGGAGGAAAATCGCACAATGCTTAAGGATGAACTAAAAGTTTTGGATTTCTGGGAAAAATGCCAGGATTACTTACGCTACAATCTGGACGAGAGGTGAGTCAGCATTTCAATCAGAGAATAATGATGGTGTTAAGAGGAGATGTTTTAATAACAAATATTGATATGCCAGTTTCCTCTTCCACTGAACATGGTGCTAAGTCTGTCGTTTGAAATAGTCTTACTGTATATAAAAATGGCCATGAGTATTTTAAATTGGAATTGAAAATAAATTCATTTAGGAGTGTTCTCATAGAGATCAGCAGGTATTTAAATATTTCGAAAGTTTTGAAGAAGATCCTCCCATCTCAAAATATG
Organism: Tenodera sinensis; assembly: GCA_030765045.1. Classification (NCBI taxonomy): domain Eukaryota; kingdom Metazoa; phylum Arthropoda; class Insecta; order Mantodea; family Mantidae; genus Tenodera; species Tenodera sinensis. The sequence continues at coordinate 9,303,259 of CM060970.1, forward strand.
CTTTGCATAGAAACATTACCGTTGCTTTTCATTCTCTTAATAATGGCTCTAACAATTTTTGTTAAAATACTATATGTTTAAGATATTTTATTTTAATGACAAATGAAATGTATGTGTTGAATATTCTAGGAATAGTCTCTGAAGTCCTCTTCATTCTGAATAAATTTTGTATAACTGGTAAACCATAAGACATAGACAAAATCTTACCATAACAAAAGTGTAGATCTTGTTAAACACACTATTTAAGGCAAAATACAATTTTCTTTTATGGAGTGAATCATTTCCAAATTATTGTATGCTATTGGTTTGAAATTTAAAATATTTTTTTCAAGTGGTAAGTTATTTATTTTTTTGGTCATGCAAAGAGCATACAATTTTAGTCATCATATAGTAAGCTGCTTTTTAAGAATGTGATTATCGCTCTAGGCTACAGTGTTCTTCCATATCTATAATACATTTTGTAATGAAAGTTTATCTCAAGTAAAATAAAGTGGATAGAAGAATAGATTTTATAAGAATAGTTTGTGAAAGAGGAAGTAGAGAAAATCATGTTAACGCAAGATTTTTGTGGTATGTATGTACAGTTGCAAGTAAGTTAAGTGTGATGTCACCACACATGCTAAAGGTCAATAAGATTGCCATAGTCACTTGGAGCTTACCATACCACTGCTCTGTCATGCCAATGTGCTAGTGTGACATTAAATTCCCCAACTGACTCATATTTTGGGTACAATTCCAAACACATACCTCAGTACAAGAAAATAATTTTGATCAGAAAATACATGTTACAGACATGTAAAAAGGTACCCAAGGTTCTAGCCCCACAAAGTGTCAAACAATTTGTTTCTAAGTTCCACAAAAAATAGGAAAGTTTCAGAAACAGCACTTGGCAAAAAAGGTATTCAAACACACTTTCTTTACCTTCCGTCGCATTTTCTATTCTACAACATCCATCTCCCATTTTTTAGTACTTATTCCCAAAACTTGCCTATCCCCATGCTTGCATATATTCTTATCATTTGCCAAGTCTCTCAACATTAACTGTCCTCCTCCTCCCCCCCCCTCCTCCTTCTTCTTCTTCTTCTTCTTCTTCTTCTTCTTCTTCTTCTTCTTCTTCTTCTTCTTCTTCTTCTTCTTCTTCTTCTTCTTCTTCTTCTTCTTCTTCTTCTTCTTCTTCTTCTTCACCTTCTCCTTCTTCTCCTCCTCCTCCTCCTCCTCCTCCTCCTTCTTCTTCTTCTTCTTCTTCTTCTTCTTCTTCTTCTTCTTCTTCTTCTTCTTCTTCTTCTTCTCCTTCATCTCCTCCTCCTCCTTATTCTTCTCCTTCTTCTTCTTCTTCTTCTCCTCCTCCTCCTTCTTCTTCTCCTCCTCCTCCTTCTGCTTCTTCTTCTTCTCCTTCTTCTTCTTCTCCTCCTCCTTCTTCTTCTTCTCCTTTTTTTCTCCTTCTTCTTCTCCTCCTCCTCCTCCTCCTCCTCCTCCTTCTTCTTCTTCTTCTTCTTCTTCTTCTTCTCCTTCTTATTCTCCTTCTTCTCCTCCTCCGCCTCCTTCTTCTTCTTCTCCTTCTCCTCCTCCTCCTTCTTCTTCTTCTTCTTCTTCTTCTCCTTCTCCTCCTCCATCTTCTTCTCCTCCTCCTTCTTCTTCTTCTTCTTCTCCTTCTTCTCCTTCTTCATCTTCTTCTTCTAGGCCCTAATGACCTAGTTGTCGACGGGCCCTTAAACCCAACTCACTCACTTCTTCTTGTTCTTGTTCTTCTCTTCCTTTTCCTTTTTGTTCATGTCGTTTACATTTCTTTAACATTTAAGTAATTTTTTATGGGTTTGGTACACAGAAGTTTGGACCATATCTTTTCTGGTGAACCACAAGATCTCAAATTCATTTTAAAGGTCACAAGTACCTACTTGAAGTTGCAGACCTTATAATTGACCAATATTAGTCAATCAGGGATAATTATTGATCAAATTGCATAAGCTTTCACAGCCAGTGCCATAAAATATAGAACGAATATTTGGGCTTGTGGGCTGTGGTCTAGTGGAAATTCTTCCATATGTTTCGTTCAAAACTGTGTCGAACATCATCAGTGGTGTGACTGCAGTACTCTGCTACTATCGGCGAACTAAGTGGAGCTGTTTGATTTCACAGGTTTTATATGCTTAGTATGTGTGGGCATAGCAGAGTACTGCGGTCACACCACTGATGATGTTCGACGCAGTTTCATAAAAAAATATATGGAAGAAGAATTTCCACTAGACCACGGCCCACAAGCCTGAATATTCATTCTATATTTTAGGGATAATTATTGTCTGTCCTTACATGCCATATATAGACTAAACATATATACACAAGATGTTTTCTCTTTGTAATTATTAGCAGCAGTGATAGGACTATCTCTCGATACAAATACTGAGTTTTAAGCAACAATACTTGATACTCACTTTATAAAAGGCTGTAAAGGCGATATCTTGTTCACTGAGTTATGTTATTATTAGTAGTTTTTTGTGTATAAAAGCAGTAACCAATTCTGTTTTTGCTCATCATTTTCAGATGTTATGTTCTTACAATAGTGAAAACTCGCACATTGCTTTTTCAATAGAGGTTCTGTAAACTTCACTCTATGCATGAATGCAATGTGCTTCTTTAAGTTTGTTGTCTTGTGTGACTTAGCACCGTGCGACACTGCTGTTATTAGTTCTGTCTACTTCAAAGTAGTTCCATACTCTACTCAGTATCACGGTTGTAAATGTGTTAAGTAAATTAGTTGTACAGTATATCTGTAAGGTACAGTTGTCATCTGAGTTTGACTTACGAGACACAAACTAACAGATTGAAGAAGAGATATTTCCATGCAATGTCTTATCACATGTCTAAAGTTCTAATTTGTTTCTGCTGGCTTCAAGATTTCAGTCACCAGAGTGGTTGAGATTGAGTCAGCAAGCCAGGCTATTCCAGAAATGTAATTTAGTGTGTCAGCTTTGTTCACAACTCAGTTAACATTGCATGTTACATGAGTATATACCTCTACTCCTTCCCCATTGTTTTGTATGTTTTCATTTAGACACAAGAGTCTATGGAGTGTTACATTCATTCTCTCACAGGAAACACAGGCAACTCTTTGTGGACACATGTGAGGCAATAACATGAGATTTTGGCTCCTTTAATTTCTTATCTAAAATATAAATGCAAAAACTTTCAGTAATGAAGAACTTAAACATTTAAAAGTATTGAAAAAGTATCAAAGGCTTATCTCAAAGTATTAGACACATATCAATACCAGCGTCTATCGAGGCTTGAGAGTATCCTGATCAGCAGAAATGTATGCTTAAATAATATGGTGTGAATGCATTACAACTTTGTTTTCTGGAAATTGAGTTTGAAAGGTTTTTGGAGTTAATTATGTAAACAAATGTATCATTTTCAGTTTGAAAACAAGCATATTCTGAAAGAGCATTTAAAAAGCAAGAAATAAGGCTGTTTTATTCACTTAATACAACTTTATTTATTACATGAATCATTAGTGTAATTCAGAATTGTTGGAAATCGTTAGCAACTTACATTTCTGTTTCTCTTGCGGTGTAGTTCATCACCTGAAGATAAACAAGAAGCAAGAAGAATTGCTGAAGAGATATTGGTGCTTGCAGATGAGAATGTAGACTTTAATTCCGAAGAATTAGAGAAGTTATCTTGTGTAATTAACACTGGTGATTATGACGCAGTACGTCAGTCGATAAAATGGGCACAGACCACATGTGCTGACTCCTTGGATGTTGTCTATCATTCATTCCAAATGCATCTGCTGGGGAAGTGGAAACTACTGAAGAAATAACAGCTCTTCCTGTTGTTGCATCACAAATTTATTTCCTATGTTGTAGTGGTAGGGGCTTATACCCAAATAACAAATTTTTAAGAACAAAGTTAAAAGTTGGTATCTGTGTACAAATGCATCAATGTTTTCTTTAATGTTTTGTAAGAATTTGTCTACTATATCTATTGGCATAGAGAAATCAGTGTCATAAATGTATGGGGTGGTTCTATAAAATAGTTTATAAAAATATCATAAATTAATTAAAGGTGGCAAAATCCTAGCTGGTGGAGTTGTAAGGATTGATATTGTTAGAGGAAGAAATAACAGTAGGTTTGGCCACACTGTGGCTGAGTGGTTAGACCATTTACCTCTCACCAAGGAGGCCTGAGTTTGATCCCAGGTGACTGCATGTGGGATTTTTGGTGGACAAAGTGGTGCAGGGGTGGGTTTCCTCTGGGTTCTTCAGTTTCCTCCGCCATCTCATTCTATGTATAATCAGTGTCACCACCTATGGGGCTGCATGTAGTAAAAGTGGGCATTAAACACCACTCCCCCTCCCAAAAAAAAAAGAAACTGTAGGTTCAGCTTTACAATTCCAAAAATTACAGTCCAACTAACGTAAGCAGTAGTACTACTCACACACTTTATCTAGAGCTCTCAGATGACGTTATCAAAGACAACTAGACTTTTCATTTAATTTATGTAATCATACTTTAAATTATATCATAGAAGACTGAGTTGTAGTTTTGTTAATTGTTGTTGTTTTTTTTCTCACGTTATCCATTGGTTGAAGTAAAAGGCCCCAAATATGGTTTATATTTTTAGCAGAGCGAATAGAAGGAGAAGTGTGATCACTGCTGTAGTTCATGTGTTCCGCCTCACAGATGGCAGCGCAGCTGCTAGTGCGGTACAATGCTAATACAAACACTAGCGTTTAGCAGAAGATTCACTGGAAAAGTAGCAAAGGAGAAGAATAATGTTGTTTAACACTGACTAGTGAGCATGCACATTCTGGCAGCCATTCAGAGAAATCCATGACAATAATGTTACCACTAGAATGCAAAATGGCATTAAAGGAATAAAGTAAAATGTAATTTCCTGTGAATGAAAAGTTAACTTTGCTGCAAGAATAGTACAAGCTACTTGTATTTTGTTCTACAGATAAGAATGTACTCACCAATGTTGAAATCAGCTATTAGTAACCTTTGACAATTTCCGAGATGATTTTGCAGCCTTTGATGATTGTAATTCCTTTATTTCCTTGGTGCGGAAAAAGAAGCGACACTTCATGTAATGCAGAATTAATTTGGGGACAAGATCCAGTAAATGTTCCTTACAACACCCAATTCCAGAAGGAACACGAATTTGGTTAACACTGTCACAACAATCAAAAAATATATCGCCCCACAAGTTACTTTAATTTGAAAGTTTCTCTGCTAAAACCCTCTCTATTTGCGAAAGAACGCAATATGCAGATTTAGAGGGGTAAGTAAGGCATAAATTGTCTGTACCAGTTTTGTGATCTTTAATTGTAGTTAAAAGTGATACGGAGGGGAAATTTGCACACTTGCCATGCAGTAAATTAACACATGCTTTGAAAAATTGTGTACTATATACCCACTCAAGTGATATACCAGGCATTCTTTAGCCATATCCTTCTGAATAATTTCAGGTACATTGTTTTCCCATTCTGGTATATCAGGTTCCTCAATCTCAATTTCGTCCTTAATTTTGCTCTCTATATTTCCTGTAATTCCACTATTATGGCTCACTATTTCCTTTGCTAATAACTTCATTTGGTTAACGAATGATGTTAAAGGCAGCTCTTGCCTATACTCACACTTGCCTTCAGATGATATTGCTAATTTATTTGGAACATAATTGACTGTAACATATGCAACTGGAGAAAATCCACTGTAGATGGATGATGGTCGGAATATATCTCATTATATCTCATACCTTTCCTTTTAGTTGCCTTTGATCTTTTCAAAATTGTATCAATGACAATTTTTTGTTTTTCAGTTGGGTATTTTGTTCCATCAGATTCATCGATATTGCTACTACTTCCATTTACTTTCCTTTCAAGTACTTGAATCTTTGCATTGGCTACTTTCAATTGGCATTTTAGTCTAATTATATTACGCTGTTGTTGTTTAACCTTTTCTTTAGTAAGCCTACTTTATTACTAACATGTCTACTGGTATCCCCTGCGAGGGGAACATTAAATGTCGTATTTTGAAGGCCTTCTGCCTGATTCCCACTGTCTTCTAAATTGGTATTTCTTCCAACCCTTTTTGATGGTCACTGTGAAGGAGGTTTACGGTAGTCTATTGGTCGTGATAAGTTTTTAGGAAGATTAGGAAAACGATGTGGAACTGCATGAGGCATTAACTTCCATCTTTGCCTTGCAATCTCAATATTTTCTCCATTAACTATAAATTTGTGTACCTTTATCAAAAGTTCTTATGAAAAATGTGAATCACACACGTAAATATTAGAAGAAAGGTACTTGTCCTTTCTTGGTATGGCCCTCTCCCATTTAGAAAACAGTAGTTTATCTTTTGGAGATATAGAGAAATGTTTACCCTTAGATTTGTCGTATCCAGATCTACAACCAGGCACGAAACACATAGGCATGTCGATTATTTCTATAAATTCACAGTTTCATAAAAATTAACCACAATTCATCGCACTGTAACAAACAGAGCAACCATACACAACAACACTCAAATGCAATAGCCAGCGAAAAGCACTGTAAATAGCTACACTAACGCCTTTGCTGCCACCTGACGGAAGCGCCAGGTAGCTCTTGTATAATCATATGGAACAGCAGTGGAGTGATCACACTTTCTCTTTCTATTCGCTCTGCTTTTAGTATTTACAGGGTTTGCTTCAGGCATTTAGTATTTAAAATTACTGCTTTAGTTGGTTTAAAATAAAAGCAAACTGGTATGATAACGCAAGAGAACAGCAACGAGTGGTAACACTGTAGTATGGACAATGATGCTGAGTTGTTACTTTGGCAAAGCACAGGCCTTTCTGACTTGGACCATTCATAAAATATAGCATGTATATAGTATACATATTTTGTACTACACTACATGGAAAGACTATAAATTATGATGTTCGGGTAATTGAAATAACAACAAAAACAACAATCAGCAACAATCTTGATAAGCATATGATGTTACCTATAAAGCACATGTTATTATCACATAGGTTACTTTTATCTTCTTCTCAGTTTCTGAATCTAAAGATCCCGTTTTCAGTTTATCTTCAGAATTGGAATCATACAAGTTGTCATGCATGGATAAGACACCATCATCACAAGGTAGATGATGCAGTTCTTGGTATTTTGTACATCATACTCCTGTTTGTGACAATTAGTAACATACTGCTTGCAATAACAAAGCAATTTTGCACAGCTAACAAGAAAAAGCAAATGTCAGCAAAATATAACGAGAGTAGGTGCACAGGGTTTGGTTTACCTCTGCGAAACGTAACTGCTGATTACTCATTCTTGCAGTTAAAGAAATAAACATATAAGTTTGTTCCTGCAGCAAACAATCGAGTAAGGTGTAATATTAGATGTCCTAGTCAGGTGATTGCATAGGTGCATTCAGTCAAAAACTGTAATGTTTAAATAAACCAGGGGTCTCTCAGACCCTTAGCAACAAAAGGAGGGTTAAACGTGATAAAAATGAATGTTAAGAAACCCTGCAGTTGAGCAAGTAATAACAGCACCTGTTGTTTCTTAAGTCCTGATGTCACCACAGGGGCAATGCAAACGAAAGTTAAAAAAAGAAAATTAACTCAGCTGTTTGGTTCCTTAAAACTATTGCACTAGGAGTGCTGTGACCATACCAACTGCTAATAACACCTCAGATTTCATGACTGCTCATTGTACAATATGATATGAGCTTTATTTATGGCACTGATTTCCATTTCACTCAGCATTTTATTCACTTATTGATTTATAAATTATGTAAGGCTTCTTTTCATTTTTGTGTGTGTAACTGCACTAAAACAATATTTTCAGAAGAGAGGTCAAAAACATTAAGGCAATGCATTTGTGAAAATCCAAAAATCCACAGTTTTCTGCTAATTACTTTGATTTGTTTTACCGTATAACACATAGTAACCATATACTATATTTAACATAAAACACAGTTTGCACACTTATTCATTTATTCCACATAATGCAAGGAAACTGTTAGTGCCATTTTGTTTATTTTTTATTTATCAAAAATCAAATTGCTTCATATTGGATAAATAATATAATTGGATATGACTCAGGGATTTCCGTCTAGGGGATATGTGAATAGCAACCACAAGGTACCCAAGCTGAGCAGAACATTACTTCCACTTACTGGTGTTTTGCTCCTCACTAACTTTTCTATCTGACCTTACCTTGGTCATCTCTTGTTCTCTTCCAACCCCGATGCTATTAGGGTTCCGGAGGACTAGGGAGTCTTTATTTTTCCAACCTCTCCATTTCTCTATAAAATCTTAACCCCAACATGCTGACCTGTCATGGCATGTACTACGTCCTCTGATTGGTAATCAGAGGATATGGTCGGTGAATTTATTTTGATAATTCTCCCGGTTAGGTTGGTGAGACACGTAAACCAACGACAGGTGTGGTCCTCCAGACATTCTGGGGGTTGTGAGAGAGCGATGTGACTGCCAAAACATAAAAATATGGTGCTCTCTAAAAAGCGGTTACTATTACTGCTATTGCTCTCTTCAATATCATTTATATTGGAGAGCAAGAGGATTAATGACTTCATTGTCAGAAATCCAGCATTAGCTAACAACACTGTATTCATAATATTTCTTGATATGGTAATATGAAATGTTCCTTGGAACTGCCAAATTTTTAATTTGGGTTAATATATAAACTTAAAAAAAATTGTTGTGTGGTCATTTCTTAATTTTAATTAGTGTTAGGAAAAAGATAGTGCACATGTTATAGAATGTTTCAACTTTTTCAATGTAATTTATAGAACACAATTAATTTTGACTGAATTGTTATTTATTTATGCCAACGAACTTACTGTTGGTGTTAAATAAGGAAAAATTGAAGCTATTAACAGTGAAGCAACAAGATTCTAAAGTAAGAACAAATTAGAAACTAAAAACTTCACTTATCTTAGTATTATTTGCTGACCCTGGGTTTCAAGCTGTGTGCAGCTCATTCTCAAAGCTGGACACAGCTTGAAACCCAGGGTCAGCAAATAATACTAAGATAAGTGAAGTTTTTAGTTTCTAATTTGTTCTTACTTTAGAATTACTGTTGGTGTTTTTAAACACACATGCCATGTGTGGGCGGGTGCTCTAAACCCGCCTAGTAAGCAGAGGGTCTGTGGTTCAAATCCCAGCTGTGGCATTGAATTTTTAAGTTCCAGTTCTACCTCTCAACTTTGACTGAACTATTCAATTTTTTAACCAGTGTACAATATATGTCAGGCCAATCAATGATAATTGATTTCTCTAACACATACTGTGTAGGTAAACTTTTTAAAAGATAGAATCAGAACCACAGATCTTCTACTTTATGTGCGACTGGCCTTAAACCTTTAATGTCTGAATTGTTTTGCGACATATGCTGTTCTTCCTCTAAATGCTAAACCAGTTTTCATATTTCTTTCCGAGGCATCTCAGCTGAAGAGATTCAAATAGCTGTGGTCATTAAAGCAATGTGCAATAGACTGGCCAGCCATTTAAAGCCAGACGTTGCAAGTTAAAATCCCAGCAACTGCAGTCAAATGTGCCTGGGATAAAGGTGGGGAGGGCCCTGTAAAATAACTGGTGTAATGGCATGCTTGGATGTTGACTGAGTTACATTTGACTGCAATGGCACGGATTTTGCTTCTTATTCTTAAAAGAGGGAAAAAGAACCACACACATACTGCAGTTTTATTGAAACAGTTTAATATTTTTATAATGAGACAGCTGAAAATACATGAATTCTGTTTATTTAGGTTAGCATAACAAGAAATTAGAAATAAAGGGCCAATTAAGCATCTCAAAACTTAATTTATATGTTGCTACATGTCATGCTGGGCGTTAAAGTGTTAACCACTGAGCTACCATGGCAACATGCTGGCACAGTCTTAAGTTCATCTAATTAGCATTTTTGAGGCAGACCACAAGGGGATCTTGTATTCAAGACACTTACCCTAATGGCAATTCACAATTGTAGGCACTTAACTGCCAGGCTTTAAGGTTTTTAATTGACCTTTCCATATATCAGGTCAATCAAATATAATTAATTGTTCTAACATGCACAAACTGTGTGTAGGTAAAATTTTTAAAAAACTTAAAAAAAAAAAGAATAGTGTACAGCAATTTTTATTTTGACTTGCTAGCTCAACTGGTTTGAGCAGCAGCAGCAGCAGCAAGGAAATCTGTAAATACTGAAGTTCTCTTGAGAAAGTTATACTCGTAAACTGTGGTCCAAGGAGCGTTTTGAAAAGAAGGAAATAGTTTGAGTTTAACTTCAATACCTAAATGTTAAAAGGATCAAAATAGCAAGTCATGGATTTAAAGTGATTAAAAAACCAATTGTGTAGAATGAAAATATAAGTTATAACTATTATAAAAATTAAAAAAATTACAAAATTTTTACCAAATTTTTTTAATGCATTGCCTTAACATTAATCTCTACTTACAGTGATTAAAACATGCAAATGTTAGTTGTTTTTAAAATATTGTTATCTCAGAACAGAAAAAAAATTTCACATAGGATAAATTGTTTCTCTATTGTAAAAGATTTATCCTGTAATATTTGTAAATGTTAAAATATTGTCAAATATGCACAAAAATAGTTGCCTTATTGGAATTGCTGTGAAGTTAAAACATTTGTTCAATTCTTGCAAAAAATGTAAGGGTTTGTTATTTAATTGTAAAGGTAATTCCAGAAACAATGTACGAAGTTGCTTATCAGGTATCCTTTAGTTTCGGATTTTCTATCATTTATATAGAGTAGGTATAGGGCGTATTCCATTTAAAAATGTCTATCAATATTTCTCTGTACTCAGTCTAAGGGAAAAAGGTAATTTTTGGAAGTGCACATAGGCGCTCCTATAAGATACAGCATATTTAAGAAATCTTATATGCAATATTCAGTCATATATAATATGCAATATTCTGTACTTGAGAATTGGGATATATTCTTCACCACTCTGTCCTCTATGTGATCTGCAAGAGGAAATGGACCGAGACCACCTTCAAATATGCCCGGCCACTTCTAGAGCCCCATCCACCAGTGAAAAATATTGGAGAGCAAGAGGATTAATGACTTCATTGTCAGAAATCCAGCATTAGCTAACATCAAGGATATTCAGCCATCTCTGTAGCGTGGTGGTTGTGTTGCTGCTTACAAATTGGGGAATCCTTGTTCAATTCCTGGTACTGGTGCGGGGGATTTTCTCCCACTGGGAAACCTGGTCTGGGGTGCACTCAGTCTCATTAAGTACCTGAGGGGCCAGTCGAGGAGCTACTTGATTGAGAAGTAGTGGCCCTTGGTCGAGAAGACCACATAACCAGTTAAGAGGGACAGTGCGCTGACCACATCCTACCTCCAATACTGCATCCCACTCCATGACACCTGTGGTGGGCAGAGGTGGGAGACGCAGCGGTCACATATTAGGCTTGGCCTGGATGGGCTGTTGTGCCATGGGGTTTATATGCAACATGAGTGGGTGCAGTACTGGAGGTGGGTCATGGTCAACGCCTGGTCCCTCCTGGCCGGTTATGCAGTCTTTGCAACCAGGGACTGCTACTTCTCAAGTGGCCCCTCAGGAACCTAACAAGGCTGAGTGCACCCTGGACCAGGTCTCCCAGTGGGATAAGATCCCCACGCTGGTACCAGGAATCAAACCTGGGTCTTCCGCATGGTAAGCAGCAGTGTTACCACCGTACTAAGGAGATGTCCAATGTTCTGCAAATTATTTGTACTAAAAAAAGGTTTTATTTTGCTCTCATTAATCATGATGAATGTTTAGTGAAATATTTGTTTTTCTCCATGTAGGTTGAGATGATGTGCATGCTGCTAAAAATACCATAAAGAGATGAAACATTAACATTTATTACAGATGCTTTTGATTTATTCATAAAATTTAAAGCATGGGCAAACTAACACAAGAAATTGAATGGAGCATTCCTTGTTTGGATGATAAATTATGGAGCACAAGGAACAGAACTATTGGAGTCCTTTCCAAAAGATATTTGCTTGATAATGAACCCTGGGTAAGGAAGGTGTCTTAGAATTGGAGTGTCAATGTCCTGGGTGGCACATGTCTTCACCAGATTTGCTGAATCCAAGCTAGAGGATGAAATGACTTCTCCAAAATTTACTCCAAGGAGAACTTGTGATGATGGCTGAAAAGGCAGTGCAGCGAAAAGAATCATGTGGTTGTCTGGTTTATTTTCCAATATATATGTCAACTGGAAGAAATGGAGAAGCAGGTCTCTATGGGCTACATCTTAGTCTCTGCTTTTCAAGGTTGTAGATTCAGAGCTGCCAGAGTGATGCATTTTTGGGGGGTATAAAATTCCATAAGACCACTTCCGTAGCGTGGTTGATACGCGTTTGCCTCTGGTGCGGAGGAGCTGGGTTCGATCGCCGGTACCAGCATGGGGATTTTTCCCCCGCTGGGAGGTGTGGCATGGGGTGGACTCAGCCACATTAGGAAGAGCTACTTGATGGAGAAATAGCAGCCCCAAGACGCAAACGCCACATAACTGGCCGGGAAGGCTTGGGGCGCTGATCACGTCCCACCCTCCAGTACTGCACCCTGACGCCTGTAGTGGGCAGAGGGTGGGGGATGCAGCGGCTGGGTGGTAAGCCAATGCCCTTCCTGGGCTGTAGCGCTAAGGTTTTTTTTTTTTTTTAATAAAATTCCATAACATTTAAGGCCTATTCATAAATAAAAACCCAATTTCAAATTTAAAATGTTGACTGCCAAATGTTTAAAAAAATTTGACTAGATGTATTTTAAATGTGATGTTTTGAACTAACCTGATGAGAAGCAAAAGAATGGCAAAGTATTGGAGTTTCCAACAAACAGCAGGAATTACCTTGCAAATGACAAATGACACTCAAAAAATAAAACCCTGCAAATTTCAAAGTTGTTCCCGTTTTCTCCTAAGTAAGTTTTTGTCCATCTCCTATGGTACTGACCAGCCCCATAGCACAGTGGTAGTGTGGGAAACCTGGATTCGATTCGTGGTATAGATGTGGGGGTTTTTTCCCACTGGGAGATCTGGTCTGAGGTGCACTCAGCCTCATAATGCCAACTGGCACTCCATATGCGAGTCACCAGGAACTGCAATGGAGACAAGATACCTAGGTCCCATCAAATCCTTGTTGGGCCTGGCAAGGAGATCAAGGAATCTACCTGACCTGGGGAGCGTAATATGTCAACATAGGCAGGCATCAACACTTGTGTGACAAGAAGTGGATACACCCTATAGGCAAGATAAAAAAAAGGCTTTTAAAAGTATTTTACTTAAAGTATTGGAGTAAGCAAGTTTTTGTCTATCTGCTATGATTTCATAGCACACAAAATTCATTCAGAATGAAGTGTTCTTCACAGGTCAATCACAGAACATATGATTTACATTTTATTCCCCACATAAATATGTCTAATATTGAGTGGAAGGGAAGTCATTACATTAATATAAACCAGTGGTAGATCTCAGTATTTGAAACACATTTTGCATCTTACGTTTTTGTCTCTGACCATTTCCTGTGGAGATATTTTAGTTTTATCAAAAACAACCTGGCAACACTGCAGATTGTGTGGGTGGTCACTTTCCCTAGCTCCATACATAAACAGCGTCACGGTGCATTTTGAAAACAAACTCATACCCTGCCTTGTCCTGTGTTTACTGTGACAGTATAGGCCAATTGTAAGCGTTAGCTCCCAAAGCATCACTGAAAGCTGTTTACATCCACAAACCAGGTCAATTCCCTGAACAACCTCAACACAGCGTTGTCAACATACCTTGCATCTGAAAAAGGCACTTGGAATATTCCTTCACGTCTTTTAAGTGATTAATTATTTCGAAACCCCATGTGATGTCCCATAATTACTACCGAAGTTATGTCAGAAATAAGTTACTCCACACATCTTACAAGTAACAAACTGTTATCTTTGCACATTCTTGTGGAATTACACATCCAACTTGGATAAAAAAACTGTTTATTTTTTCGAAATTGGCTGATCAAAGAACAAAATGCCATTCAACTTTTTTGTTTCTAATGCTTCTGTGAAGCACATATTAGAAGGAATGTAATGACTTCCACTCTTATATATTATTTTAAATGTTGTAGATTGAGAAATTAAAAAGTAATAAAACGGCTTACTTTTAATGAAGTAGTTTGGGGCGGGAGAATTTGGTCTAGAATCTGTATCCTTGTAAGATGCTAAACTTCAAGGAAGTCATTGCTTGAATGGTGAGCTGCAGCAAAAACATGTGTGTTTGTTTACATTAGGACCCTTTCTTGGGGTGCATTCAGTTTAAGCATCTCCAGGGAAACAAGAGTACATCATTTCTGGAACTGCCTTCATCTTATTGTAAAAGTTACTCATTTTTATGAAAGAGCTCAAACACTTGTGAAATTTAAGATCAGGATTGAAAGGATGGCTGTGAAACTAGAATTAAAAATAAAGAATGACACTTTATTATTTTGAATTTATAATCAACAGTTGCTTAAGTTAGTAAAATGTTGCAACTTTGATTTGTTACATAAAAACAAAGACTGAAAAACTTGGAACATGTTCCTATAGAGTTCATTGGTTGTGTTATATACATACATAATTTACAATGCTTTCAATTTTATTTGTAAGATTTTAAAATGATATCACATAACTCCACATTAAAGATTCATATTTGTAGCCAAACTTTTGTGTGTAATGTAATCCATCACATGTGATTATGCCTCAGCCAGTCATCATAACCACCGGAGTAATTGCAGGCACTGGAATAGTATAAAAATATAACTGTTAATAAACTTCTGTTTTGCTGTTATAGCTTGTCTTACCCTTAGATGACAGTATGGATTTAAAATGATATATAGCTGTCTCTATCTAGCACACACAAGTTGCTGTTAGCTTCATCCTTTTCTACTCTCACACTGTTGCCAGATTTGTAATAGCATGTAAATATTCAGTGTTATAAATTTCAGGCTTGAACACATTATCCTATGCAGAATTTTTTTCTCTATTAAGTTATATCCTTTACAATGTACTGTCTTCTAAGTTTGAGACGTGCTTTAATTTTAAGGGAAGTTTAGGTGAAAGTACACCAAAATGGACAAAAATTACAATTTATGCCTTTTAACTTGTCATTAAGTTCAATTTTCAATGCACAGCCATGGGCAAAAAGATTTGAGTACTTTAGGAGAGCAGAATATTTGTAAGTCCCACGTTGTGTTGCAGCGCAGTTTACACTAGTTGATATTTCCAACATGCAGCCTGAGTTTATTGATAATCTCTGTTCCATATGTTATTGTCTGTCGGACACACAAATAGGCAGTTCGCTACCCACCCTTTTGTTTATCAGGAACAAATACAAATGTGAATGGTAATTCAAGACAGTCTATTTGTGTGTGACAGATGATAACATATGGAAAAGAGACTATCAATAAACTCAGCTGCATACTGGAAATATCGACTTGTGTAAACTGTGCTGCAACACAACGTGGGACTTACAAATATTCTGCTCTCCTAATGCACTCATAATTTTTGCCATGGCTGTACATTTCATGTAAATGCTGTATTTCAGCCCATAATCATCACATTAATATTCCAAGTGTTCACTATATTTAGTGTTCACAATATTTAAAAATAACATGCCAGTACTGCAACTTGTTAGGTTCATGGGAGAGAGTGCAGTGTATGCAGTGTCCTGTACTATATTCCTAATTGTTGATGCCATGTTTTCAGACTGCTGAGGTGGTGGCTAGTCCATCAATGAAACTGATTGGTTCAAGTACTATTTAAGTGCAGAAATTAGTAGACATTCTAAGCGATAAGTGGCAAGAAATGTGAACCATTTGGTTAGCATGCACCAAGTCAATAACATCTTATTCTTCAGTTGTGTATGTGAAACATCAATGTGGGGAAATACACAACTTATACAACAGGTTTTAAACTAAGAGTAATTATTTTCACAGAATAGGAAGGTAATTGAGCTGCAGAAGAGGAGTTAGCCAAATTATGCACTTGTTCAAAGTCTGATAATATTGACTCCAGTTAAAAACTATATGTGATTTATCACTATCATAAAAGCTTTTGAAATAATAGATGAGTCTTAATTCAATAAATCCAGTCACATTTTTTTTTAAATGTTATTTATTGGAGTAGATGTTTGCATTACAGTGTCACTTTTGTTTCCCCTCCTTCCCCTCTCCATTGTTTTCTGTTACAAATAGTGTAACATGGCCATGCTTGAAATACAGTATTTTTGTAATCAGAGTGAGGAAAAGTTAGCATGTTTTAAATAGTGCTCAGCAGAGGGTGTGATTGAACATTTGAGACTTTTTCTGATATTTCCTACATTTTTTTTCCAAAATTTCTAGAAGTCTTAGTAGGCATGTAAATTAGTTTCTAAACTAAGCATTTTAAGTAAAAATGTACACTAGGTACTTTATAAAAGTTTGATGTGTTGCATTTACATGGCTTTCTCTACTCATTGTTCTGTAAATTGTTCTTACAAAAGGTTATTCTTTTATTGGAGATAACTTTTAATTACAAATTTTGTTGTGGGTAGAAGTAAAATACATTAAGCTAAAAGTGATAGTGAAATCTTCTCAAACTGGTCGCTATGTGATGGTTTTGAAATTCCATTCCAGTAGCATCAACATGAAAAAGGAAAGGTAAAAGGAAAGAGGAATAGCAATTTTTAACACAAGTATAAACTACTTGAAACAAACAACAAAGAATATCTTTGTATTTTTTATGAATTGTATATTTTAATAAGATGCTCATGTTTTATATAATTAAAAAAGATTTCTCTTATGGTTTAAGACAGTGGCATAAATAATAGTCCCGTGGCACAGGGAGGCCCATCATCTTTAGTTTTTTAAAAAGGACATTTTATATAAAAATTGAACCATGGAAAATCGCTAGGAAGAAGCGCTGGAACAGATGCAGTTCACTGATGACATACTGATAACGGAAGTGAACCATGTAAACATTTCCTATCCTTTTCTTGCTTAAAAGTGTGAAACAAGCTTACCTCCAAGTATGTATGCATTTATATAGAGAAATTCACAGTACTTTATTCACTTGTTTTGTACCATTACTATTTTGACAGAATAGGAAAGAAACCCTCACAATGAATTTGTATGGTCAGAGCTTTCCATTTTGGAATTATGTACTGGACCAGTCTATTCCAAAATAGCTTTATGTGAAAGAAGCACATGCTTTTTTTTGACAAAAACCCTTTGAACATTTAGTGTTTGAGTTACATTTAACATAATTTAATTTTAGAACATATTTTGGTGAACAACATTTGTTAATTGAGTGATCAGCAAATTGGTACCCCCCGGTTCCCAAGCCATACTTTTCATTGGATTTCTCTAAAAGGTGAGAGCCTATGCCAAATACTCTATCAACTTTGTTACACAGAGTGTTTGACCAGATATCTCTCTGAAGACAGCCTGATAGATACCATTCCGTGGGTGTTGGACTGGGAGCCACAAGGCAGATTGGGTAATGTGTCATTCTCAGCCCATGGTTATTGCATATCTGTTGACAAAGGTCAGTCCTGGAGAGGGACTATTGCATGAGCTGATGCACTCCTGAAGGCAATTGGTCCCTTTGCCTACATACTGTGAGGTGAGACTTTAGGGTGAGTAAGGTCCAGGCCAGGACTCTCACCTAAGCCGGTATGGCACTCAAAATGTGAGTATGCCATGGATTAAACTGCCATGGCACTAAATAAAAAAACAAACAAAACATCTAAGGAAGGTCTGTGGTTCAAATCCCAGCTGTGGCATTGAATTTTTAAGTTCCAGTTCTACCTCTTAAACTTTGCCCACACACGGCTTGTGTGTTTAAAAACACCAACAGTAAGTTTGTTGGCATAAATAAATAATAATTACCATGTGAAGGTTATTTAATCCTGGGATATAAAGTACTTACAATAGTAAGTCACCATTGGGGTAATTGTTTCTGATGTGAGACTGCCTTTGTGGTTTACCAGGAGAAATACGAACTGGCTTGAGAATTTAATGTCATTCTGGCAGTTTGTCACAATAGCTCAGTGGTAGAGCGTCCGCCCGGCAAGCGGAAGGTCTGTGGTTCAAATCCCAGTTGTGGCATTGAATTTTTAAGTTCCAGTTCTACCTCTTAAACTTTGCCCACACACGGCTTGTGTGTTTAAAAACACCAACAGTAAGTTTGTTGGCATAAATAAATAATTATCTAAATATATGTTCAAAGAACTAGCCGAGTCCAGCAGTCCTTGCCGCTTAGTACATAATTACTGGAGCTGAGGAAGGTAAAAAGCTTGTTGGTGTGCCTATGCATCATTCTAAAGTGTCTGGACAAAATAGCTGGTCCAGACAAGATACACACTGGATCTTGCAAAGGTACGCCTCTGTTTGAAGCACATGCAATCTCCCAGGTAGCCAGAATTATCAAGGTGAATGCTAGATATCCTGTACGAGCTGATATTCACAGGACTTTGAACTCCTTGCGCAGTGTCGTAAGGCTGTTGGATGGTTTCACCAATGAGGAGATTCAAGAAATGTTGAAAAGGTATTATGTATGCTTATCTGGTTCAGAAGAATATGTCCTCTGGTGCCCTGATCTTACCTTTGATCAGGCAGATCCCCTCAAAGAATTAAGGCAGCATGTTGTTGTTAGCTAATGCTGGATTTCTGACAATGAACTCACTAATCCTCTTGCTCTCCAATATTTTTCACTGATGGATGAGGCGCTAGAAGAAGCAACTCAAACCAGCAATTCAAATGAAGCCGCAATTTAAGAAAAGATTCTCGTAGCTAGCTCAATTGTAGTGCCTTCAGCATCAACATGCACATCTGGATCGACTGCCGAGTCCACAATGGAAAAGAACATCTGAACTAAAGCATCAACCTCAATAAATAAGACTGGAAGCCTATAAAATAATATGCATCATTGATAAAGTTCAAGACCAGCTACAATAGAGCTGACTTCTTCAATGGAAGTAACATGGCTGCTTCCAGTACATCAAAGTGAAGTAAAAGTCCAAGAATATCTCAAAGATCTTTTGAGGAATATTTTGGGGTGGACTCGGATGGGCAACATTCATCTTCATCAATCTCCATTTCTAATTGGTTCAATGCTCTCGAACTGAAATGTTCTGTTGTAATTAGGTGTTCCTGTGTGGAGGAGATAGAGCAGGAGGATTCTGCCCACGCTGCTAGTACACCAGGCAAAAAGAGGCAGGATAAACCTAGGAGATCTTTCCAGAGTGCATCCAATGTTTTCTGTAATTTCTTCTGTGAGTACTGTGACAAAATGACAATGTGATAAATCCCACTCCTGATACAAATGGCATTATCCAGTTACTTTTTTCTTGTCACTGTATTGCTCTTCTAAAATTGAAGCACAAAAATAAAGTTCTGTTTTATTGTTAACACAAATTACAATTCATTGTTATCTTACAACTCACAGGTATTCTGTCTTCTTGTAACCTTCACACAAAAAGCTGATACTGCTTGACTATTCATACAAACAACTCCGACAATTCACTCACTAAAACTATTCCAACACTGCCACATCTCCGAACTGATAATTGAATGTCCAAAACCATCTGACGACACTCTAAATGACTGCACACACATGTATGCACACACACACAAATTGAAACTAGAGTAGCCGTCAGGAATGATGGCAGTAAATGACATGCAACGCACAGCCAGGGGTAATAGGGGAAATGCTGTGTAGCAACTGTTTCCCACCTTTCTCAAGAGGTATTTGTACACATTATACACAATTTCTCCAGCTTGACTGTGAATAACACAAATTTTTTGCTTCTGGCTTCATTGGAATTCTTAATGAACCTACTATCATACAGTGGAATGGACTCATGGCTCAAAATTATTTAATTTCACTGTTAAACTGTAGGCGAGTACTCTCACATGCGCTCTGAAACAGACATCTGATTGGCTAGAAAACACTGACTGTGACATTGTTGAATGTTTGTCTTCTGTGCAACTACTTCATTGGTGACAGCGACTATAACTGCTAGCAGTTGTCTCATTCAACACTTAACGATTCTGAAGAACTCCTCTCTTACCACCCCATTTGGTTATATAGGTGAGAAAGATGTAGCACATATTTTTCTTGAAATTCACTTTCTCGAACACTTCAGTTCTTCTGTACAGAATAAAGCAATTCCAGAATGCAGTGATTCTTTCTGATTCAAGAGCACCTATTTTACTATAACATCCACTTTAACACCAAAAAATCAATGAATTCTCCAGTGTTAGACAAGTCTATTTCATCTCACCAAATTAAAGAAAGGAATAGTTTTTCGGTGGGTACCAGCACATTGTGGACTGCCTGGCAATGACAACATCAGTTATCTAGTCAAAAAGATATGTATTAGTATACAGAAGCCTGTTACACCACTACCATTCCACACAATAAAAAGAATTATAAACTTAAAATTCCAAGAAGTGATTACACAATATCACTCTAAAATTTCGAAAGATAAAAGATGGGGATCTATCACAAATCATAACATCCCTGGACACCCAAGAAAAAGTGCAGTTGTAATCTTCGGACTATCTATAGGCCATGATTGTCTAGCAAAGCATCTCCATAGGATTGGGATTTATTTTTCACCACTTTTCCCCTTATGTGATGTTCAAGAGGAAATGGATCAAGATCGTCAATGCTAATCAGCTAAAACCAATGTGGCATCAATGAGTGAAACGTCCTGGAGAGCAAGAGGATTAATACTTTCATTATCAGAAATCCAATAATAGCAAACATCAACGTTTTCTCGAAATTCTCGTAAATAAGCTGGCAGTCGAAAGTCCCTGGTAAAGTCTGGAAACGCTTTGTTCTGCGTTTGCCTTTTGTCTGACAGCTCTATTGTCATCAGACTTTGTGTTTACAAGTAGTGGTGTGAGGTAGCTTGACCTTGAGCATCTGATGGTGGCTACCAGCTGGCATCACAATACTATGGTGGTTTGTTATCTTTCTTATGAAGAAACTTCCTGTTTCATATTACTTATTTACTAATCTATGAATCGTAGTTAATCCTGAACCTCACAGATTCTGTATGAATCATAAATGAATACTTTTTGGGGAACAGAATATCAGTACCCGAACAGTCATTCACTTAACTAAGAACCACGTGCCATGTTTGGAAGAGTTCAAATGACATTGAGGCCTCACGCTGAGAGCCATGAAACCTGTTCTGCTCTAAACTGATCACCTAGTACAGAAAGTGAATTTAGTAAAATGCAAGGGTAACATGATTATTCAAAATACTGACTGGACATAGTTATAACCAATGACACGTCGGCATGAAAGGGAAGTGTTGATTTGTTTCTGATGGCTCACCAAATCATTACTCAACTGTTGTTTGACTCATGGCATGCTGTATACATCAGAAACTGCACGTGGCCAGATTATTGGTCTATGGCAAGCGGGTAATACAGTTTTACAAATTTAAGAAACTGCAAATTTATAGAAATGTAACTAAATTTTAATGCCACCCAAGAAAGGCCATAGGTATTAGAAGAAAACCTTTCATTTTAAAGCAGAAATTGTATTATAATATAATGTAATTGACAAACATTTAGAGCTATTTCAACAGGAATTTTAATTCCAGTATAAATATAGAGAGAATTTGCAGAAGGATTAAACCTTTTATATTTTTCAATATAACAATGCATTATGTTTACTGTAAAGCTTTACACGTTTTTGTGATTCCAAGGACAAAACTAAAGCTTTTCTTACAACACACAATTGTTTAACTCAACAAATGTTGCTTATTTCAGGCAACATTTGCAACCTATTCCATA
This sequence comes from Tenodera sinensis, assembly GCA_030765045.1. Taxonomy (NCBI): domain Eukaryota; kingdom Metazoa; phylum Arthropoda; class Insecta; order Mantodea; family Mantidae; genus Tenodera; species Tenodera sinensis. The sequence goes on from CM060970.1 coordinate 9,325,098, forward strand.
ATAAGCATTAAGAATTTGGAGAGAAATCTGAAGAAAATTAAAACATGTTTTTTTATGAGACCCCACATTTCCTTGTCCTCATTACAGCGCCACACCTCTAGTCCTGTATTGCAACTCTCATTGTTCCTTGGTTATAATAATGCCTCATCCCTTGCGACACCCATAAGACAATAGGAAACTGAGAGATAGTCTCAAACAGGGCATTTTACTAAATCCATTTTGGGTACCTACAACTGTGGCACATAGCTGAGAGAATCACTTACTTATCAAAACCGAGGCTCAAAGCTACTTCCATAGCCCGTTTGCTGCGAACACCAGATTGGCAAAAGAACACTAAATGTGCCATTTTGTCTGGTATACGAGTCCCATACCGTTTTCTGAAGTCTGTGCTGTCCATTTCTGATAAAGCCACTTTAACTTCCTTAACTGAAACAGAAATTAGTAACTCAAGTTACAGTGACATTCTCTCTCTCTACTGCTTTACTATAATAGAGGAAGTATTCTATTCTAGTCAGAAATCTGATACGGAGCTTAACCATATGGGCCCCAAATAAGGTGCCTTGCCAAAATCATTCTATCTAATCTTCCTTGGAAATATATTGGAATGTGATCCTTATTTTGTTAAACATTTGTACATGTCCCACTAAATGGATTACCTCTGTTGTAAGCAGTGAGCGAAATTCTGGGGGGGGGGGAGATGATTAGGATTTCTCCCCACCAATGATTTTATACCCAGAATTTCCTTCCACTTAAATATCCCAGGGGCAGGGTTTATATAACGAGACAAACAATGAAACATACACTACTAATATGATGCTTCCCCCCCCCCCCCCATCAACTGTTGATGATATTCACATCCCAATTTCCCCCAGGGGGATCTACTACGGTAGGTCCGGGTTTGGCGCACCCAGGGCCCTGAGCCAACTGACTCCCTCGGTGTGGGCTCCTCTTCGTGGTGAGGGAGTCAGTCAAATCGCCCGCCCACGTGCAGGCCGTGCGTGGTGACCCGTGTCGGTGGAAAGGATTATCCTGGTGGTTGAGGGGTGTGTATCTGAGCCCGGGACAGTTTCTTTTCTGAATCTGGGGAGGGTGCGCATTTCCGATACACTGCTTTGGTTTCTGCTTCACCTAAATGGGAGGCTAGGGACTAACCCACCCCTAGTCAATCGGCCAGGATTAGGTATTGCACTGAACTCCAGGGTGAGTGGGACGGCGAGCCCGCTATATCCCCTGTGTAGCCCTGTCATCCCAGTGGGATGACCCCTTGTTGGGCTCCGTGGTGGGTGGGGAGCACTGGGGGATGAAATTTATCACCTTCTTTTATGACTACAAATACACCAAAATGCAGAAAACGAGTCCAGGAAGAAAAAGAGGTACACGTGTTGTCTTCAGCTCGTTACCTAGTTATTCATCGTACGGAAGAGGGTCAGTCTTTCTTAAAGGTAAACTTTTATTATTCAATCGGGTCTTGATAAAATCGCTGGCCCTATAAAGTCCTGTACATGCTTGCGATCCAGTTCCCTCTTGGTTGAGAGCTACACTTCCACACAGTTTGACAGATTGTTGAAGGCGAAACTCCTGCACGGATATCCTATCCGTGTGGAGAAACACCGAAGCCTGAACTCCTCCAAGGGTGTCATTACCAGTCCTCTGCTAGACGATATACCGGAGGAGGAGATCCTAGGATATCTGTCGGACCAGGGTGTGACAGAAGTTTATCGTGTACGAGTCAAGCGCGATGGCGTGCAGGTGGATACCCGCACGCTGTTCGTTACTTTTGATCGGCTTGACCTGCCTCAGAAGATCAAAGCAGGCTATGAAGTTATCCCGGTTCGACCCTATATTCCGCGGCCTATGCGTTGTTATTAATGTCAACGCTACGGCCATACTAAGACCTCTTGCAAGGCTTCGGTCGCTATTTGTGTCAACTGTGGTAAGGACGGTCATGACGGTGCCTGTTCATCTGCACCAAGCTGCGTGAACTGCCGAGGTGCACACCCAGCGACTTCCCGCGACTGCCCGCGATACCAGGATGAGAAGGCCATTCAAGAGCTGCGGGTGAAAGAGCGTCTATTGTTCTCTGAAGCCCACAAACGCCATCTTGCTCGACAGCTTTCTCTTCTGAAGTTTGGTACTTTTAGTTCTGTTCTTTATACACCAGTACCAAAGCGGGACATGGGCACTCAAACTTGCCCTGTAACTGTCACTGTAGTTACTCCTCGCGTCGCAGTGTCAACCTCCGATCTCGCCGCTTCCAAGACCGTTTCTGTAAGTAGCGAAACTCGGAAATTCAAAGTAACTCCGAAGCGAACGGACTTCCTTAAAGATCCTACGGCCTCTGCCCGTGGAAGGTGCACCTCCATGCCCAATTCCCCTTCACCTCCTTGCCGATCATGCTCACAAGATGATAGAGGGCGTAGTCGTGTGAAGCGGGTTTCCCCTCCACCCCTAAGTATCGGAAATCGTTTTATAACTCTGTCTTCGGTATCCAGTGACCCTGACCCTCTTCCCTCTGAGGAGCCCATGGAGCAGGAACCAGCTGCTCCACAAAGCCCGAGTCCCACGCGGAACCACAAGGGCGAGTTGAAGCGACAGCCGCCGGTTAAATGAACTATATGACGCTTTTCCCATTTATCCCAGGATGTCCATCCTACAGTGGAATACACGTGGCGTGCGCAGGCATAAAGCTGAACTGTAACTGCTCACAAACTCGCTTTCCCCCACTATTTTCTGCCTGCAGGAGACCAAACTTCGTCAGCAGGATACTTTCCTCTTTCCTATTGCGGACCTGTCTGCTCTCGTGTCCCAGTTGCTGGGAGACTTTAATGCCCACCATCCGCTTTGGGGATCGCCTCGGGCTTGCGCGAGGGGGAAGCACCTAGCCGAGTTTTTCCATCAGAATCATCTCTCTCTCTCTCTCTCTCTCTCTCTCTCTCTCTCTCTCTCCTTAACACTGGTGAACCTACTTTTATAGGTATCTGATTCTACAGGCACTCTTTCTCACCTGGACTTATCTGTTTGCTCAGCACAGCTTGCACATCGTTTTCAGTGGAACGTCGTCTCGGACACCTCCAGCGATGACCTCCCATGCCTGATCAGCCTGCTCTCCAACTACATACCTTCATCACGTGTATCCACCTGGCAGATACGCATAGCGAAGTGGCCTTTGTTCTGCAGCTTAACTGTTTTCGACGAGCGCGTGTTTGTAGACATTGACCAGATGGCGGATCGCTTTACTTCCACGATCATATCCGCAACCGAGAGAGCTATACCTCGGTCGCCGGTCCACCCTCGGCGTTTACCTGTTCCTTGGTGGACCGACACATGCTGGGCGAGCTGCTCTGCGGGTATTTCAGCGCCACCCTACTCTGGATAATCTGGTCGCCTTGAAGCGCTTGCGCGCTAAGGACCGTCGTACCATACCGTGAAGCCTTAATTCTCCAAACTTCCCTCAATCCACTATTTTATAAGTTAGTGTGTATTAAAGAACCACACATTTTTCTTTAAATTCTAAGCATTGCCTTAAGAGACCCTGGGACTGAATAATGACCAAAAAATTACCAAATTGACGATTTTTAGGATTATGCATATAAGCGTTCCCCAAAACTTCAGTCATCAGTTGCCAGTGAAATTTTTTAGATTCCTCCATTTTTAAAGATCTAGTGCAGGCTTTAAATGCCATGTGTGCTACTTTTAAACATCCCCTTTTCTACTTAACCACCCCTTATTTTGCTGAATTTGGTTGTTTTTGTGTGCTTTTGGCCCATATTTTATTCAAATATTGCTGAAAATGTATGTAGCGGTATCTTGTGCTGCTATCTGGTGAGATGCCAGTGAGCTTTTACTATATATTCAATATAAAATCCGTAATGAGTTTTAAGTCAAGCAGGTAATCTGACTCATGATCATGATGCAGGTCTGTAGAAAAATTGGTTTTTCTCGACATTATATTTGTTAATACACTATGTACTCCAGCTGCATTAAATATTGTGCTATGCTCCTAGAATTTTTCCAGCATGTACTATATTTATGCTGCTTCAATCTCAGTCTCTGGTTTCAACATCTGAAAATTTTTTTAGCTTTAAAAAAAATTAAATGCACAAAAAAAGTTTTATAAAACATTTTGTGTCCATCAAAGCAAAGAAATTAATTACTTTAAAAGTAGATATTTTTACTTCCTGCCAGAGACTGATGGTGTTTGTTAGGCAACTAGAGTTTATAAAATAATAAAACTGTTGTGATATTTTAGTTTTTGAGATGGCTGGAGTATTTTGAGTACTAAGGCATTTTTGCACTGTGAATAAATGGAGTAATTAATTCTCTCAAAACTATAAATCAAATTGAGCTGAAACTTTGTGTAATAGTTTATAACATAAACATCCTTAAGTGTGAAAAGTATTGATTTCATACCTATAAAAATATAGAAAATTCAAAATTTAGCCCCAGGGTACCTTAATAAGTTGCTTTCAACTAGATTTAATATTTTTTTTTTTAATTAACGTCCTCCAACATTGTGTCATATCAGATGAATGAATGAAATGAAATGGGTGAAATGATGCTCAAATGAGCCCGAGGTCCATGGAGCTTTAAGTTACCCGACATTCGTCTTCTCAGGGTAGGGAAAACCTCGGAAAAAAAAACCTTACCCTGATAACTTACCCTAAGCGAGATCCGAACTCGCGACCTCTTGAACGTGAGGCAGACATGCTAACCATCACACTATTGAGGCGGGCAGATTTAATATTCTATACCAATATGTAAGAAGTCTCTCCATAACCACACCTTTCCTTCCCACTCGTCCCATTTGAATTTGAGCAAATTGCTTTACTGTTGCATTTGGCAGACCTAGCACTGTATTCACAACTTCCAACCCCCGTCTAGTCCCCTTATGTTAATTCTACATAGCATTTGTGCTTTGGCTACCATATTATATACTTGGTCTAGCCAGTTGACATTTATATCTGGTATTTTATATTTATACCCTCTAACTGTTGACATTGCTTCTTTCCCTTTTGCTAAAGCTAACATCTTCTGCTTCTCCCATTTTCCTCTCTCATCCATAGCGTATAAATATAGCAAGGGGGAGGTGTGTGTATCTGTTTACCTTTTGCTGCATTCAGTGGCGTACACATTTCTAGGTTATTTACACATGAATATATAACTGAGCAATGTCTTCAAATGACAAATTGACTTCCCACATACCCACAATTCTTCCATGATGTACCTCCATAATATTTGTATATATCATGTCAATTATAGTTAAGGGACTAAATTTTATAACCTTTTCAATTTTACATTTGCTTACTTCAAAATTGGCACATTTAGTATGAATGAATAAACAATTGCAAAAGCACAATGTTCTAGCTCAAACAATTTCTCAGATATTAGAATTAACAACTTTTAATTAACAACAACAAAAAAATGCATTTTTTAAAACTATCTTCACATTTTTGAGAAACGTTTACTGGTAGCATTTTCTGATACTTAAGTAAACTGAAAATAAATTGAAGTATTTGATTGAAGTTGATGTTATTACTTACAGAGAAATACATATTTGTTTGAAGTTGTGGATGTTAAAATTCCTTTTCTTTTTAGCACGGATTATTTTTTGTCAGCCAGTGAATAAAACTTGGAAATTATTTTGTTGTTTAACAACACCATCAGTTGCCAGGATCATGTCAGCATTGCCAGTGTGCCGGAATTTCATTCCACAAGAGTTGTTTTGCATGCCAGTAAATCTACTGACAGGGAGCTGTCATCTAAGTACACTTAAAAACCATCGGTCTGGAGCAGATTTGAACCCACGACCTTGCAATCAGTAGACCAGTATCTAACCAACTGAGCCAATGAATAAAGCAACGATCAAATGCATATTTGAATCGAGATTATCTATGGAAATTTACATACAAATAAGAGCAAAAGCAAATAAATTTCATACAAAATACAAAACTGAGAAATGAAAAGCACATATGTGGCACATCACAGTGTGGTTAAAATGAAATGCATGGGTGACTTAAACATGTCGCTGGACTAAAAATGGTGGGTCAAGATTTTTGTTTAGCCAATATGGTTCACAGGTGTCTATAGAATTCTTATATGATATAATTCAAAACCAAAAATGTCATTTTCACCTAAAAGTTTAGTCATAAAGTTCCAAACATACACCACTGCTTGGTCGAATGACAAAGACAGAATGCTCCTCCCTGCTGAGGAGGTTGGTGAAATGTCCTTTGAAGTAGCAGGGATGGCATTTATGGAACCCAGGGTACCATGTTACAATGCTGTCCTCACCGAACAGAAGCTAGTCACTAGTAGTTGTATTTCGTCATGTTGAAAGTGAAAACAAGGATTTCTGTGAAATTAAAAACCAAATAGCATTGGTGAAATCAATTGCAAGTGATCTCAAATCATGTGGAAGTTTAAGTGATCAAACTTGTCATTGTTAAATGGAAAGTACATTGAACAAGAACAGTGGTAGATTGTTGATGTAGCGGGAGAGCAAAAACCATAAGAACCGGCTCCGTGATGTTTTGCCTGTCTGCCTCCTTGGTGCTTGTTGCCAACTGCCGCTATCATAGAATGCAGATGAAACCATACAATATTTTTAAAGTTACTTTTAATGCTTTACTTCCCAACTTTATGAAAGGAGATGCTGAAACTGACCACTGTCATTGTCCGTACATTTTTGGCACCTTTTTAGGGACCTATCCATCACTCGCCGTAGTTTGTATTGAAAAATGCTGGCAATTTCCTGGCAGATATTTTGCCTTGTACACCTTATGTTTTAAGTTACCCCAGAGTTAAAAATTGCTCATTGGGACTCTGAGAAACCTTTCTCCACTAATGGCGCACCATACACCAATTCTTTTCATCATGAAAGGGTACTGCATGAACAATATTAGGTTTTGAGTTATAGGGTTAAGGTGTCACCGTGGTCGAGCAGTTAGAGCGTTCGCCTACCACCTAGGTGGCCTGGGGGGCCACTTGTGGTATTCGTGGTGGACGAAGCGGCATCAGGGTGGATTTTTACCGGCTTCTCTGGTTTCCCCCACTAGTCATTCCACCAACTACTCCATTGTCACCTTCCCATTCATCCATTCCACCTGCATTTCATATCATCCTCTTGCTCACTATCATTTCTGGTGCTTGACTGACCACCTGCTTCCAGGTCTTCACTCTGTCCGGTCCTTAGGTTCCTGTGTTCCCCGACAGGCGTCTAACCTTAGACACTGGCTTGTAAGTCCTACATAAGGGGAGGGTAATCACTTCCTCACTCTCATACTGACCACTTCACTCTGTCTGGTACATAGGTTCCTGTGTTCCCTGACAGGCGTCTGACACTAGACACTGGCTTGTAAGTCCTACATAAGGGGAGGGTAATCACTTCCTCACTCTCATACTTGCAGGTGTTCACTCTGTCTGGTACATAGGATCCTGTGTTCCCTGACAGACGTCTGACTCTAGACACTGACTTGTAAGTCCTACATAAGGGGAGGGTAATCACTTCCTCACTCTCATACTGACCACTTCACTCTGTCTGGTACATAGGTTCCTGTGTTCCCTGACAGACGTCTGACCCTAGACACTGACTTGTATAAGTCGCGCGTTACTTCTTGACGAATGAAAATTTTATATGTAAGGTTGAATGCGAGTCACTACTCAGCTTTTGCGGGAACGTTAGCATTGAAAAAGAGCGGAGGTACAGTCTGCAGTGAGATGACGCTCATGCTTCTGAGCTGAACCAGTACAACACTACAAATAAATTTATCACGCTTCCAGTAATATCAGCCACACGTATTATGCACTATACCTCTATAACTGTTTCCACTTAACTTTATTGCATTTCTTCTATTCCCGACATTTCTCCCTCGTCTTCCTTGTCTGAATTGCTGTTATTTTCGTTGTATACATACATCCGTACCGCACAAAACTTTTGCAGTCGACTATATACACACACGTGACAGAGGAAAACAGAGGTGTCTGTTATCGTAGCATAAACATTTGCTGACCTGTTTATTAAGGGTAGGCTCACTCATTGGATTTCTGCTCAAGGTCATTCGTCAAGAACGAACGCGCAACCTATAAGTCCTACATAAGGGGAGGGTAATCACTTCCTCACTCTCCTACTGACCACTTCACTCTGTCTGGTACATAGGTTCCTGTGTTCCCCGACAGACGTCTGACCCTAGACACTGGCTTGTAAGTCCTACTTAAGGGGAGGGTAATCACTTCCTCACTCTCATACTGACCACTTCACTCTGTCCGGTACATAGGTTCCTGTGTTCCCTGACAGACGTCTGACCCTAGACACTGGCTTGTAAGTCCTACATAAGGGGAGGGTAATCACTTCCTCACTCTCATACTGACCACTTCACTCTGTCCGGTACATAGGTTCCTGTGTTCCCCGACAGACGTCTGACCCTAGACACTGGCTTGTAAGTCCTACATAAGGGGAGGGTAATCACTTCCTCACTCTCATACTGACCACTTCACTCTGTCCGGTACATAGGTTCCTGTGTTCCCTGACAGACGTCTGACCCTAGACACTGGCTTGTAACTCCTACATAAGGGGAGGGTAATCAGGTAAAAAAGAAGGTTAATGTTCTTTAGATGATGAAAATTTGGGCTCTAATAATATTATTACTGTAACTTACGTGGAATGTTAACACTGCCAGGAATGGACCCGGATGCTTTTATCTCTCCAGGCGTCCTCACATCAACGATAATAATTTCATTCCTTCGCATGAGATCTATAATTTCATTGTAACTGAGATTTCTGCTCCCTGGATAAGCTCTGAGAACGGAATCCATTGTCATTAAATCTGCAATCAAAGTTAGGCTAGAGTAATATAGAACCTAGGCTTAAAAATCTCCTGTATTGCACTCATATGATTTTCTCTACTCTTTTACAAACTATTCTTACAAACTCTTATTCCTCCATCTACTTCATGTTAATAAACATTTGTGCAAATTATCTTATTGCTAATTTCCTTGTAGGTACAATAACAAGAAATAACTCGCAAATGGTTCACTGAACCGTCCCCGCCGTCACCGCAGAAGAAATTATACGTAATTTCCTAAATAATGCTAACTATCCCACGTCCAACTAACTCCCCGTGTGTGGCAGCCAGGGTCTTGACCATGGCTGTCACCCGGACATCCTCTCACCCGATACCGCACTAACGAGGGTAGGTACTCTAAGGAACCTCGATACTCCCGCTACACGGGAGATCTACATTTTTGGCGCAGTACGATTTTGTCTATTTCTTATGGCTTACTGGCAAAAGTCATCCAGAATGAAGAGGACTTCAATGGCCATTCCCAGAAAATTGAAGATATACATTCAGTGCCGTATTTACGTAAGGGCAAACCGGGCAACTGCCCAGGGCGGCACATTTTAGGGGGCGGCAAAATTACTGGTAAGCTGCACAAAAAAAAAAAAAAAAAAAAAAAAAAAAAAAAAAAAAAAAAAAAAAAAAAAAAACATAGACATGGAACATCAAGTTCCTTTTGATTCTGGATAAATTGATTGAAGAACTGGACAACAGAGTTTCTTCTTACAAGGAATTCAGTGAACCATTTATATTTTTGACAAATCTGAAGATGCTTAGTCCACTTGAAATTCAGGAAACATTATCCAGGCTTCAGAAAGTCTACAGTTCGGATCTTAAAGATTCAGCATTTGTACTTGAATGCTTACACTTGAAAAGCTACATAGAGAAGAATTAAAATGCGACGCACTCTCCTACACAGCTGTAAGGTAACTGTCTAGAGAGTGTTTACCCAAACTTAAACATAGCTCTACAAATATACTTGAGCACTCCTGCTTCCAACTGCTCAACTGAGAAATCATTTTCTGCTCTAGAACGCATAAATAAGAACATCACAAGTGAAGGATCGTCTTAGTTGCCTTGGTGTTGTTGCAATTGAATCTGACTTACCAGTGAAAATGGACTATAACGAACCCATAAACTTGTTTGCAAATGACAGGGCAAGGAGGAAGCCTCTTGTTATTTAAACAGCATACGTTTTGACATCTAATATACTATATATATTCGGCATACTGGAGCACACACACCCAGCTAGCCGCAGCCAAAAACAAACTGGAACAGCAACTCAGAATATTCCTCAAATGGACTCGCAAGTGGAGAATCACCATCAACACCCAAAAAACTCAAGTCATATTATTTAGGAAAAAAAGAAGAGAGAAAGACAGACAACTAACAATTAAAATTAACAATCAGAGCATACAGAGCCAAAAGACCGTAAAATACCTCGGTATCAAAATCCACGCCAGCCTCTCCATCAAGCCACACTATGAGGAGCTCCTAAAAAAAACCCGCCCAATCCATGGTACTCTCAAGTACCTTGGAAAACTAAACCGACAAGGACTTTCATCTACAATCCTCAGACAACTATACATTACACTAATTCGACCACATCTCACGTACGCTGCTGTAGCCACCATGCCGCTCATCCACACAACTACAATAAACAGAATAAGAGCCTTTGAGAGAAAGTGCCTGCGCACAGCCCTTAAACTACTCCCGAACTACAAGAATACCAACCTCCACCAATATGCCAGAATAGCCCCAATAGATGTACACGTAGCCGAACTAATGCTACGGTACATCCACAACGCACACACACGACCATACCGAAGAGCCCTCATCAACACAGCACAGCACATGAAAACCATCACACCAACAGATAGAGACAAAAACCCTCCACTAATCACCCTCATCCAAGTGTATGACAAAAAGCAACCAGCCGAGCAAGAAGAACTACAACAACACTTACAATACTTCCAGAACATTTAAAACAACACCCCCACACCTTCAAAAAAGAAAAAAACACAAAACACAAACAAAAAACTTTACGAGCCGTAGCAACTACAAACAAAAACCTTCCCAAACAACTAAAATCAGTCTTCTTGGGTCCCTAGAATAAGCCTAAATGCCAAGTGCCCACAGGGAACAATATACAAATATATTGTTCCTAAATAAACTCAATTGACCAGCCGTGACGCAACCGCCGAAAGCTCAGCCCACAAAAATTTAAGAACCACATCTCGGCTGAAGAGGAATAACCTCCTAAGCAGCCTGGGTATGTTTTAACATACCCGAATTCCGTATTTTATTTATTTATTTACATCTAATATACGGTGATGCCTCTTTAGTGTCATGAGCGTCGGCAGACTTTTTTCCAGGGGGGGGGGGGGGCACATGTTGGAAATTTGCAATCATATATTATTAATTCATTATTTTATTGTCAAACTTTATATTTGTTGCGTATAACCGTATTGATTTATGCTAAATAACAATTGTTCTTAATTAAAATAATAGTTTAATAGTCAGTAATTGATTGTACATTAAGTTCACCAACTTCCAAGGGGGGGCCGCGGCCCCCCCTTGCCCCCCGTTCGCGACGCCCATGTTTAGTGTAAGTTCTTTCTATTAAGATGTTCCTACTTAAATTTTAATAACCTCACTTATGGCGGTTTTTTTTTTTTTTTTTTTTTTTTTTTTTTTTTTTTTTTTGCCCAGGGGCGTCAGAGGTCCTAAATTCGGACCTGTATATATTACATTTGTCATGGAAATATCTTAAACATATGGCATTTTAATGAAAGTCATTAGAGCCATTTTTGATAATATCAAAATGTTCGAAAAATGTTCTGTGTAGAGATAGTCTGAAGTGGAGGAATTTTGTTGCACCATTGGAAGATGTGTGTTTGTTTTTGTTTGAGCCCGCCTCTGTAGTGTGGTGGTAGCGTGACAGCCTCGCATTCAAGAGAAGACGAATGTCGGGTAACTGAGCTCTATGAACTTAGGGCTATTTCATTCATTCATCTTCTGTTATAAAATATTACGTTGCAGGACGTTGATATTAAAAAAAGTTACATTTTTGAGCTACGCAGTTGACATCAACAGAATTTTATATAAAATGCTCTTTTTAGATTCAGGGGATCTCAAAACAGGTATTTCCGGTGGAATCTTGACATCGAATTGTTGGGTGGGATACAATACTTCCCTTACATAATAGAAATAGCGAAATATAAAAGTTTATCATTTACCTGGTTTATTACTAGGTTTAGTAGTCCAGCTATATTAAAGAGGATTGAAGTTATGCGCGTTCGTAGTGCATGTGACTCAGTGCACAGCATGGGGAAACGGTTTTATCCAAATACTCTGCAGACAAAACGTGCACAACTTCATTCTTTTGGTAGCTCACCTACTAAGCTTATTTACTACTAGACAGCATCATGAACATGATATTGTATGTATATAATCAACATTTCAAAGAAGTGAAACCCTTTTTGATACAATGGCTGTCTGCTTGAAGTTGATGGGGTCGTTGAGCGCCTCAATCAACGAAAATCGGGTGTGCAGGAAACTTATATTGTCATTTCTTACGCTGATGCGTCAGCTTGTATTAGCTAGCAATCAATGTCTAGCATCCACATAACCAAACTTTATATCTGTAGGTCCGTAACTGGAATAGTTTATAGTAGGTACTTAATTATCCCTCAATTTCCATTTATTTTTCTAGAGCTATACTTACTTAAGAAAGTATGGAATACAAGCCAAAATAGCATGCTCCTCCGACAGAGCTCTTTATAATTTTCTGCTCGTGCACAAATCTATTTTCTGTTACAAATGTTAAAGAGGTTTCTGTTGATATTCTTGTTGCCGCCTTCATTTGTTACTACATTAAAACACATTTTCACCAATCCTGTAAGTATTTAAGTATAGCACTTCTAAAATTGCAATAAAGGGTGCTTTAATTTTCTCTTTACTGTAGAATACCTCCTCCTTTAAATGTATTACGACCAGTTTGTTAATTCAATAACCGGTTGAATGTCAACGTAAGTGTGTGTTTATTTTCTCTACAACAGAAGTATTGATGTATTGCATGCCAACCAAACATTTTATGTAGAGGTGGAATTAGGACTGAAAAATTCAATGCCATAGCAGGGATTTGAACCACAGATCTTCCGCTTATCAAGTGGCTGCTCTAACCACTAAGCTACCATGACCAACTTGCCAGTATGACATTAAATTCCACAGCCGATTCGTACTTTCCCGACCCCTCCGAAGGAATGTCGCTTTGACGTGGCGGAGGGGCTCACTACCCGATCCAGACGGCCTACTAAGTGTGTCATTTTTTACTACAGATAGGCAAGAGGTGAGGGGAAGCAAAGAACATTCCAAAACGGGTAAATGAGGCTCGGTAGTTTTGGTCGACGACTCATCTAGGAGAAGAGGACTCCGAAATCACACTCCACCAGGGGGTTCTACTACGATGGGTACGGGTTTGGCGTACCCAGAGTTGGGTTCATCTAAGAGGTTAGGGGGCAGTTGCCAAACGCCCAAGCAACTTTGGTCCACTTGTGTGTTTGACCTCGCGCCTGATACCGTCCGTACAGTCTGATGGATAACCTACGCGCGGGTTGTTGGTGGATGGGGAGACGCAAGGGGTGACTGGGTAACCGCGTAATTCCCAGCCCCTGGTTATCATGTAGGATCTTTGTTCGTATCCGCTGATAAAGGTCAGTCCCGGGGAGGGGCTGTTGCATGAGCTGATGCACTCCTGAAGGCGATTGGGTCTCTCTGTCTATACGTTGGGAGGTGACACCCTAGGTTGAGCAAGGTCCAGGCCAGGACTCTCACCTAAGCCGGAGTGGCGCCCAGGATGTGAGCATGCCATCGGAGACATTTGCAATGGTGGAGGATTAATGCGCCATGAGTTCACAAAAAATTCAAAATAAAACAAAAAACGAACAAAGTGTAAAGGAAGTAGTCAAGTCTTTTGGTCCTCGCTACTTGGTTATCTCTAGAACTGAGGAAGGAAAAAAGTTTTTATCGGTGAGCCCAATTGTAATCCAGAAGGGCTGGATAAGTTAACTGGTCCAGTGAAGTAATGCACTAGATCCCGTAATGGCACGCTCCTAGTTGAAGCGCATTCAGCAGACCAGGCAGCTAAAATACAAATAGCAAACTTGTTAGCCAGTTATCCAATACGTGTTGACCTTCACAAGACATTGAACTCGTCACGTGGTGTGGTTAATACCCGCGCATTAGACGGATTAAGCATTGAGGAGATTAAAGGAAACCTACAAGAACAAGGTGTTACCTGCGTTTATCGGGTTCATCGCAAAGAAAGCGGTAAATTGAAGCCTACTCGTACCCTGTTCCTGACCTTTGATCGGGTAGATCTCCCTCAAAGGATTAAGGCAGGGTATGAAGCAATAGAAGTAAGGCCATACATCCCCAGCCCGATCAGGTGCTTTAAGTGTAACCACTTTGGACACACAAGCGAACTGTGCAACAGAGCAGCTAACTGCGTCAACTGTGGAGGCGTCGGTCACGACGCTCCATGTTCATTGCCTCCCAGTTGTGTGAACTGCAGTGGCGAACATCCAGCTAATTCCCGAGAATACCCCCGTTTTATAGAGGAAAGGGCGATCCAAGAAATCCGAGTCAAAGAGGTGTCCTTCTCAGAAGCTCGGAAACTTTTGCGCATCCGACAGCCTCCCCTTTCAAAGTCTGGTACCTATAGCTCAGTTGCAGCTAGGCTAGTAGTGAAGCGGGAAATCGCTACACAAACCAGCGATCAAACCGGGGCCACAATTTCACAAAAAATTCTCGTAGCAAGAACAGTTACAAAGCCTTCAGCATCTACAGGTAAATCTACGTCTCCTACCAAGTCCGTAAAGGAAAATAACACCTCTACAAGGTGACCGTCTAAATTGCCAGTCTACAACAATGGCAAGAATGAGCCGTTATTTATGTTGCTTCACCGAGAAATTCAAGACAGTATGTAAAATCTGACTTCCTCAAAGAAGAAAACGTACTAACAAGTATATGTACTATATGTATAAGGACCAGTATATGTACTGGTACATATACTGGTCCCTTCACTCTTACTAGTCATTCATCATCCTGATGATGGGAGAGATGTACACTCCCGAAACGTCGATGGCTATGCATCATTACACCTGGCTAGAAGCCCGAGAACATCTTGAATATGTTCGTCACCAGGAAAGCTTCAAATCATATTATAGGAATAGGAGTTCGTAAAAATGTTTAGTACAAGAGTAGAGAAAGTCATGTGAGTGCAACACATCAGATGTTTTATTTTCTTTAACGTGGTAAGCAGAGGAGGTAGGTGTTGATTCCATCTAAAAATTTGAAACTGAGGTTACTTCGGAAATAGATAATGTCGTGAGGTTCCCCTTTAAAAAATGACTGAACAGCTCAACTCAGAAATGAAAAGCCGCTTAAATCTAGTATCTTCTAACGTAATTTCATTTAAAATGCTAATGCTTGGCATTTTCCTGATTGGTAATCTATTAGTAATATCCCTGTTTTCATTGAATATGCAACGAAAAGGAAGAATTGATTTTAATCGATTTCTTTTCGAGGTGAGTGAGTAAACCTAGGTCCTTTTAAAGCAAATGCCGAGTTACTCGTTGAAGCTGACTCCAGCACATTTTACGGCTTATATTGGTAGTATAATGAGCAAGTGTTGTTTGTATGTTTGGGGATTTATCTTCAAAGAAGCATCGTTTTTGGTAAATACATTGTGTACATTGTCACTATTAGGTAAGTGCTCTCCAAATGACTGTAACGAACATTCCTCTTTTACATGATCTACCACGTATGTATAGTAAGTAAGGGAAGTATTGTAGGTACTCTATCCAAAAAGTCAATACTGACATTTCAAGGAAATATATGTTTTGAGTATTACATTCACACGACTTTCTTTTCCCATTGTTCAGCAAATTATTTTAAGAAAAGTGTGTTTATCTAAGTACTTAATGCGAATCGAGATAAAACGTTGCAGAAAAGTAGCTTTATTACATATTTCCTCATGGAAATGGGAATAGGAAAATAGAGTAGGTATAAGTGATAGTCAGATTTTTTAACAGTTGGTCGTTATGTGATGGCTTTGACATTCCGTCCTCTTAGCATGGCCAGACACAAAAACCGAGCTCACATTTGAGAAAAGTATGAGTTTAAAAATTCAAACTGCTAAAAGAAATATCTCGGAAATCATTAACCCTACAAAAATGTGTTTAATATAAATTATATACTACCTATGTTAAAGAGATCTAAATGTTTTGTGTTAAACAGTGAAGCAAAAATCATCCAATATGAAGGGAACTTCAGGGGATTTAAGATATGCGTTTCATTTCATGTCAGCAGATTTATTGGCATGGGAAAGAACTGCGGGACGAAAGTGCGGCACACCGGCGGCACTTAGCGATCCTTGCAATTGATAGCGTCATTAAAAACAATTTTTACGTACACAGATCTTTTCTAAACTGCTTTATATTCAGGGAGTCTCAAAACATATTTCCTGTAAAATGTTGGTGGAATATAATACCTATCCTATCCTACCTACGCAGTAGAGGAAGTACAAAGAAGGAAGAAGAATACAGGTTAGAGGTGGTGTGTGCAGGACGGTGTCGCGGACTGACTCACGAAGACGTGGAGAGAGCTGGTACAGCGGTGGGCTTCACCCCATCAGAATTGTACACTTTAGAAAGGGAGGACCTGGAGGTGGCCATCCTGTTCCTCGGCAAGGATAAACTCAGCATCGACCAAGCACATGCCGTCTGGAGAGCTCTTGTTAGGGTAAGTTGGGCTTACGATTGCTTCGGGCTTTGGGAAAATTGTCCTAACAAAGTATAAACACACATCAGGTAACATAAGAACCATTTTCCTTCTATTTTTACTGTTAGGTACAGGGGTTGTTTTGACCACTTCAGCTGCCGTGGTGCGGAGTGTTAGTACCTACTCGTGACACTTCTGACGTTACCAGAAGTACGTGGAGCCGAACATTTGAGCCCCACCCGCAAGGGAGTTGTTAAGATTGAGTTAGACTCGGCAGGGCAGTTGTTCTCGATACTCATGGGAGATTGAGTATCTCTGGTGACGCTCAGGGAGGTTGTGAGACGCCTCGAGAGCTGGGTACTCACATTCACCCACCCACTCTCACATTCACCCACCCACTCATTCACCCACTCTCACATTCACCCACCCACTCATTCACCCACTCTCACATTCACCCACCCACTCATTCACCCACTCTCACATTCACCCACCCACTCATTCACCCACTCTCACATTCACCCACCCACTCATTCACCCACTCTCACATTCACCCACCCACTCATTCAACCACTCTCACATTCACCCACCCACTCATTCAACCACTCTCACATTCACCATCCACTCATTCACCCACTCTCACATTCACCCACCCACTCATTCAACCACTCTCACATTCACCCACCCACTCATTCACCCACTCTCACATTCACCCACCCACTCATTCAACCACTCTCACATTCACCCACGCACTCATTCAACCACTCTCACATTCACCCACCCACTCATTCAACCACTCTCACATTCACCCACCCACTCATTCACCCACCTACCCACCCACTCATTCACGCACCTACCCACCCACTCATTCACCCACCTACCCACCCACTCATTCACCAACCTACCCATTCACTCAGCCACTCATTCACCCACCCACCCACTCATCCACCTACCCACTCATTCAACCACTCTCACATTCACCAACCCACTCATTCACCCACCTACCCACTCATTGAACCACACTCACATTCACCAACCCACTCATTCACCCACCTACCCACTCATTCACCCACCCACCCATTCATCCACCTACCCACTCATTCACCCACCCATTCATTCACCAACCCACTCATTCACCCACCCACCCATTCATCCACCTACCCACTCATTCAACCACTCTCACATTGACCCACCTACCCACTCATTCACCCACCCACTCATTCACCCACCCATTCATTCACCAACCCACTCATTCACCTACCTACCCACTCATTCAACCACCCATTCACCCACCCACTCATTCATCCACCTACTCACTCATTCAACCACTCTCACATTCACCCACCTACCCACTCATTCACCTACCTACCCACTCATTCAAGCACCCATTCACCCACCCACTCATTCACCCACCTACCCACTCATTCACTCACCTACCCACTCATTCAACCACTCTCACATTCACCAACCCACTCATTCACCTACCTACCCACCCACTCATTCATTCACCCACTCTCACATTCACCCACCCTCTCATTCACCTACCTACCCACTCATTCATTCACCCACTCTCACATTCACCCCCACTCATTCAACCACTCTCACATTCACCCACCCACTCATTCATTCACCCTCCTACCCACTCATTCAACCACTCTCACATTCAACCACCCATTCATTCAACCACTCTCACACTCACCCATCCTCTGATTCACCCACCTACCCACTCATTCATTCACCCACTCTGTCATTCACTCAAGCACTCACTCGTCCACTCAAGCACTCACTCTCCCACTCAAGCACTCACTCTCCCACTCAAGTAATCACTCCCCCACTCAAGCACTCATTCATTCGCCCACACACTCACTCACTCAAGCATGTACCTATTCAGAAATGCATTAAGGGAGCTCATTTAATGGATCGGTTAAAACAATAAACAGATTAAAGTTATTATTTATTTATGCCAACAAACTTACTGTTGGTGTTTTTAAACATACAAGCCCAGCTGTGGCATTGAATTTTTAAGTTCCAGTTCTACCTCTCAAACCTTGCCCACACACGGCTTGTGTGTTTAAAAACACCAACAGTAAGTTTGTTGGCATAAATAAATAATAATTACCATCTGAAGGTTATTTAATCCTGGGATATAAAGTACTTACAATAGTAAGTCACCATTGGGGTAATTGTCTCTGATGTGAGACTGCCTTTGTGGTTTACCAGGAGAAATATGAACTGGTTTGAGAATTCAATGCCATTCTGGCAGTTTGTCACAGTAGCTCAATGGTTAGAGCACCCGCTTGGTAAGCGGAAGTTCTGTGGTTGAAATCCCAGCTGTGGCAGTGAATTTTTAAGTTCCAGTTCTACCTCTCAAAGATTAAAGTTGATTTTTATGAATATTTTGAAAACTATGGTAGCCATATTTAAAGTAAAAACATTATATCTATTAAATTTTAATCCTTATTTTCTTCTTCTTCTTCTTCCTTCACGGGTTAGGCTTAAGGCTGTTGCGGTCTCACATTTCCTGGAGCCATCTCTTTAGGGGGCGTCCTATTGATCTTCGTCCTCTTGGTCTATAATTGAAGGCTTGTTTTGGTATTCTTTCCCTTGGCATGCGATTAAGGTGTTCGACCCATTTGCTTCTATATCTTTGGATTTCTTCTAGTAGCGGCTGTACTTCCAATTCTTCTCTAATAATTTCATTCCTAATGTGATCTTCCCTTGTGCATCCTTTGATTGATCGTAGGAATCTCACTTCAGCAGCTTGTATTTTACTCTTCTCCTTTTCCCTTATTATCCATGCCTCACTTCCGTAGTTTAATATTGGGATTGCCATCACTCTGTAAAATCTTATTTGGGTTTCTTTCCTTGCTTTATTCCTGAGGGTTCTCTTAATTGTTCCGCAAACTGCTTGGAATTTTTGTATTTCATTCCTTATATCTTGATTTTCCGCTTCATAGGTTATATCACAGCCAAGGTATTGAAAGTGTGATACTTGTTCTATTATAGTTTCCTCTACTACAATTTTGGTCCTTATTGGGTATTTTCCCTGGAATGCCATTACTTTTGTTTTTGTCTTTGAGATTGTCATATGATATTTCTTACAAATTTGGTTTAGTTGATATACTACTTTCTGTAGTCTATCTTCCTTGTCAAAGATTAAAACTAAATCGTCAGCAAATAGAAGGGCGTTTATTGCTCTTCCTTGTCCTAACCTAATCCCCTCATGCACTACTTTTAATCCTTATTTTTCTCGTGGTTTTCAATATGCGCGCGGTTAGAGCGCTCGCCTGCCATCTAGGTGGCCTGGGTTCGATCTCAGGGACCGGCATGTGGTATTTATGGTGGACGAAGCAGCGTCAGGGCGGGTTTTCTCCGGGTTCTCCGGTTTTCCCGTCACTCATTCCACCAATTGCTCCATTGTCATCTTTCCAGTCATCGATTTCGCCTGCAAAGATTTTCGACATGGTTTATACTTTAAAGGTTTTCCATCATTTGCTCTTAACTCGACACCGAAGTTCATAAATACGTAATAATTTGTCGCATATCCATTTTGTATTATTACTGAAATTGTTAATGACACTATATAGTATATTGTCACGATGATGCCGCCGGTGAGTAAAGAGGACTTCCGATAGGTAAATGATCTTTGTTGAAAACATCTAATTGGAAATATTGTGGTCTAGCGGCAGTAAGCGGCTTAATCAAAGGAATTTGGGACATTGTCAGGCGGCGTGAGGGATTGTTGCCTAAACTGTCTTCCCGACTTTTACTATTTGGCAAAGCGACGAGGCATATTGACCTTGGCCATTGGCTGCCGAAAGCTACGATCGCTTATCTTATTTATTAGAAGAGTGATACAATACTAAATTGGCGTATAGCCAGTGATAAATCACAAATAGATGATCTGTCGCGCCAGCCGATATAAGGAGATAGATTTATTCATCCATATGTTTCTATTACACAGGATATATTATGAGTTCAGAACTCTGTACACATGTGAAACAGTGTACCTACAAGTATATTTACATGACGCATGAATCAGTTATTGCACGTCTTTTCATAGTATACATCTTTTCATTTTTTTCCAATTCTTGTTACACAAATAAATTATATTCCATATTTGAATTCCTCTATACTACAGAAATAATTGCATCTGAACAGAGTGTATATACATGTCTCGTGTTCGTGCGTTACGCTCGCGTAAACGCTGGAAGTTTCACATTCTTTTCGATCACTTCATGGCTTTGTCAAGTAGTACATATGTTTGTGTAATCGAATGGTCATTCCAGTACCTGTTGCCTGGAATGGTCACTTGCAGTGATGCATGGATGTTGCCAAAACTTCCGGTCGAAACATACATTTTGAGGTGTTTTTTGAGCGTTGCATGCTGCATGTAATCCTTTCTTTCAAATGCACACCCTAGATGACACTGCGCACTTCGTGTGCCAAATGTACAAGGCTGACAACGCAAGTATTATAGACCTCTGTGTTGCATACTAAATAATTTTAAGAGATGACATATATTTAGTGCAACATTTGATATATTATATCAGTTTCTACGTAAAAGTCCTTTCTATAACATTATATTGGATAACTTGTACCGTTTTTGAGTCAATGTACGATGTGAACACAGCAGTACGATTGGCTATCGTCTTCAGTGTTGCCAATAGAGGATCAAGAAAAATAACCAGACAAAAATAAGAAATCCGCTAAATTTCTCTGTTATCGATGTTAAAAATATTTCTCTCCAGCCAAATGCAGTTTATCAAACAACTAAATCACTATGCTAGCAAAGTTAAATTTATAAATTTTGCCAACTAAACATCTTCATAGAAAGACCAGTTTTAGTTTAAAGACGACTAAGTTGGCATCACTGATCCTCCTATTTAATACGAAATTTGAAATGGCAGCGATTAACATTTTGTGTGCGTTCTGAACTCTGTTAAGCTTCTTATAGATGGTTACGATGGTTGCTCGAGAGTTCACGTTTACGGGAAGAGAAAACTGTTCGCCACTTGTATGGTCGTTTCGGCTACGTTCCCGGAACAAAGAAGAGAAATAATGCAGCTCAGTGGTGTGGTGCTATCGCCTATCGTCCGCGTGTGCCCTACATGGCGCTGGGAACGGTGACGTCCAATCTAGACATTGGTTAGAGGTACACATGTTTGCTGAAACCATCATCGCATTGAAGTAACATCTAACACCTTTGTGCGTGTGCGCCTCAATGAGCAACCCGGTGCAGACAAAGTGCTGGTTTGCCTGCACGTGGTTAATGCGCATGTTAATGGTAACTTCGGACTTAGAATCTGGCCGGCAGGTGCTAAGTCACCTATTCTAAAGAAGAGCCGCGCATTCCATGCGTTTAGTTCCCCTTGTACTGCAAGATTAAGTGGTGTCACCACGAGTTGGTGCCATCAGCCGCACTACCTGAATCCTGATGCCTCATCGCAAAACGGACACCTTTCGTGGGAGCTGCAATGGCGCATTCAGTGACATGGAGTAGTTGTCCACCTCAGGACAAATCCATTAGTGAAGTGAAAGCTATAATGCACCTGCTCATTCAGATGAAAAATAAGATGTGGCAGTACTACCGTCTGCGCTACACATGGGGCATCTGCGTGAGCCAACTTGTAATATCAGCATAGGTATATATTGTGCTTTGTTATATTATAGTAGTAGCTACTGGATAATGTAGCGTATTTACCAAACTCCAATTTTCGTTACAAATACATATGTTAGGGAATGTTGAGTACCTTGATAAATAACATCAGTACATTATTATTGTTTTAAGATCATGATATTGCCTCCTGAACTCGCAAATAAACTTTTTTCAAACCCTGTTAGAAAGCAGACACCATGTACATAAGGCACGTAGAAGGGGCATAAGTGAGGTAGGGGAAGGCAGAGAAAGTGGTATTACCAACATATGAAATTCAGGAACTATGTCAGCAACATATGCAGGAAATGGTCAGTCTACACCATGTGTTTGTGTTTCGAGTAGCGATTTTGGAAACATCTCCTCAGAAGGAAGGGATGCGATGGAGACGAACACTCCCATGATGCCTTGGGTAAGGTGCATGTAGATAATATTAGGTTTGTTCCAACATGATCCAGAATAAATTCTGAAATATCTGAGCATGGGCAGTACCTAAGTAGGATTGCAACTTGACGAATTGATTCTTGCACAA
The DNA here is from genome assembly GCA_030765045.1 of Tenodera sinensis. Classification (NCBI taxonomy): domain Eukaryota; kingdom Metazoa; phylum Arthropoda; class Insecta; order Mantodea; family Mantidae; genus Tenodera; species Tenodera sinensis. Next base: position 9,347,902 of record CM060970.1, read on the forward strand.
AAGTAGGAACTGCAAATTCTGCACATGTGAAAATCGTATAGCCTACAACGCATGCTCACAGAATCACAGATTAATAATGGTTCAGCTAATGCTCCAGCCATACAAAATTCCAAAAACTAGTTCTAAGAGTGTGCTCAATTGTGCATGTGCGCAATAAAATGTTGGTATTAGTTCGGAATGCATTTGAGAACCGCTTATTGGAACAGACCTTTTGTTTAACTGTTTCACTTACTGCAGCTTGCCTCAATTAAGTGCAGTTTATGGATAGTTACACAAATAAATAATATATGTGTGTCAGTTATTGTTCCTAAAGGTGCATTGTTAATTCTTGTGCAATAGAACAGTGCAATATAGTGTGAAAAGTGTGTGAACATCCATTTGAAGTGTTTTGGTAAATACGCTACATTCTGCTACTTACATATGTTCTTATCCATGAAATTGAATTTGTTACTGTTAATATGGACTTTTGCTAATACAGACAATCCTCATCTCTAATTTGTCCGGATTAACAAGGTTTTATTGTACCATCATTAATATTACTAGCTTTTACTACACTTATTTTCTCCATGGGATACAAAAGCTTATCTGGATTAGCAACTTTGTTAAAACAAAATACCTTCAAAGTTCTTTGTTCTGTGATGTATAATGGATCAGATGACATTTTTGGGTTGGAAGTTAATGTAACTTGTAAATGTGGATTAATAATTAACAGTATGCAGAACGTGAAAGTTATAAAGAAATCAGGCTATACAGTACACTCGGTTTAACAGACTTGTTCAACATACTTCGGATTTAATGGACTAAATTTGGCGTTGGTTATAAAGTAAATTGAAATGAAATTTAGAAGATCTGCGGTGATTAAATTGTGGCATTCCGCTGTTTGTATGATTGAGAATGCTAGTTCATTCGTCTTCGGCTACATTCGTGAAAGTTTGTGTACGCGTCAAGCACTCAAGAGCTCACATGACTTGGGCATTCCCAGGTTACCACATGCTGAATCATGAAGATATCGCTGCAAGTGTTCTGCAAGAGGATGTAGATGAAGACGGCGATGGTGAAGATGAATCTTTGAAGTGTGCACCTAAATTATCCATAATAAGAGACCACATGGATAATGTGATTTCTTACGTGGAAAGATCTTCAGACCCACACGTGCTAGCCTATTATGAACATTTCAGGCAGTTTTGTTCCTTAATCATAAAGAAGCAGTATTCAAGAGGGAAGCAAATGGGTATTGACACTTTTTTCAAACACACAACTTCACAGGGAACGACTTCTAACCAGCAGTAAATTATGTAAAGTGAATGGCATGTACTAATAAAACAGTTTCAATTGTTTTTGCTTCATTTTCATTCATTTTGCGATTTAATGGACTTTCAATTTTCCGGACAACTCCTGACCCCTTTAGGTCTGCTAAACCGAGAGTTTACTGTATCAAGTTATTTTAGCATTACTAATGTACTCGAAAATTCCGTCAGTAGTGATGTATAATGAACCCAATATTAGATGTTGTTAGCTAATGCTGGATTTCTGACAATGAAGTCACTAATCCTCTTGCTGTCCAATATTTTTCACTGATGGATGGGGCCCTAGAAGTGGCCGGGCATATTTGAAGGTGGTCTCTGTCCATTTCCTCTTGCAGATCACATAGAGGACAGAGTGGTGAAGAATATATCCCAATTCAATATTAGATGTTGAAACTTATAAAGTTTGCTTAGAACTTCTGATTCTGGGATTAAAAACTGCAATGAAACTATTCCGTTTGAAAGTCCTACCAGTTATAACATATGGTTTAGAATTAGTATGGGAATACATCACGACGTACCAACTAGAGAAAATAGAAAAGATAAAAGCAACTTTCCAAAAAATTAGTGCTGGGCATTTCCAAATACACATGTTGTACTGATTTATTGCACGAGAATAAATCTTTAGGAACAATAATTGACACTCATATGTATAGTGTCTGTAATATCCATTTAATTGATGCAAGGTGCACAATTTTCATGAAAAGAAAGTAAATGATGGGAATAGAGTGCATCTGCTATTTAACCAGCTTCAAAAACAGGTTCTTTGGGTGGTTCTAGGAGTACAAGAAGACAATATTATAACGTTAAAACAATATTAATATTCTTGGTCATTTAAGCAGGTGCTCAACACTGTATTATGTATTTGTGAGGAACATAGGATTTTAGCAAATATGTAATATGCTAAATGTCATAGTTACCTGCTTTCCATATGTTGGCAATACCACATTCCCAACCTTTCCTGCCCTTTGCCTCTACTCTGCATTCTGTGTGAATATAGTCATTGTATCTGCTACCTAATTAAGTTTGAAAAAAGGTTCCTTGGGTGGTCCTAGGAGTTTGTCACTTCATGTTCTTTAAGCAACATGCTTAATGTAGACCAAGGGCTTGTTATGGGCTCAAAGCTGGATTTTCGAACCATGGTTTCGTAGGACGACCCAGACAACGTTTTCCTCTAAGGTGGTAATTAAGCATAGCTGTAGGGATCCTTCTAGAGTACATTCAGTACACATGCTTCTTCCAGTTGTTCTGATACTGTGGGATATATAGAGAAACTTGTAACTGCTTTAGCACATCTCCATTGTCCCATCGTGTGTAGTCAGCTGTTGATCACATGAATCTCATGCCATTTGTTGATATTCTGTTTTCATCTTTTTGTCCCAATGTCCATGCCTCACTATCATAACACAAGACTGGTCTTGCTAAGGTTTTGTAGAGCCGTGGTCTTGTATGTCACTGTACTTTTGAGGGTTTCATTATGTTATTTATCATCCCCATGGTTCTGGTATTTCTGCTTCATCCACAAAGGATTCTTTGTATCCTAGATATGAAAATTCATTTACTCTTTTGAGTAGTTTGTTTGATATGCAGATTTGCTAGAGACTGGGTATTTTCCACAAAATGCCATTACTTTTGATTTATGAATATTAATTTCTATATCATACAATTTGCCCACTTGATTTAATAATGAACTGAGTATTGAAGATTGATCTCTACAGATGCTGCAAGGGCCAAATCATCTGCAAAGAGGAGTGCATCTACTTGTATACTTCTATTTATTTGTATGAATTCATGACATCTTTTTTGTCCATTCTTGAATAATTTTGTTCATGGCCAGAGCCTGGTCTTACACCGCTTGTAATTTCTTGCCATTGAGATAATTGGTTGTTTATTTTGACAGCTATCATGTTTCTCTTATAGATATGTATAATCTGCTGTGGAACTTTTATCTTGGATTAAAATTTAAAGTAGGGGAGCGCGGGGTAGCACCGGTAGGAAGGTAGCCCCGGTAGGTTGATTTTCAGCTTTTATTTCCATCTGGAGGAGGTCTAGGTGGTGCTGCACTCTTTGCATAGGTATGGTAAACTAAGTTCTCAAGCGACGCCATTACCGAATAATCTGATGTGCAGTTGTGCTTGGGGAATGTTTTAATGTGCTTCTGCTATAATTTTCATCGGTTTTCTAGCCACTGTAAGTACTCTTTACTTTCGCATGTTTTTCATTACATCATATTCCCTGAATAGTGTGTTTTATAAGGTTTAATTTACTGTATGACACAAGTATTTTGTATAATGATTCCTAACCTTTAAGGACGATTTTTTCGAACCACGCAAAACGGGTAGCCCCTGTAGGTAACAATGGGGTAATGGCAGTAGGCTACCGGTGCTCCCCCACATGTACTTAAATGCTTACTTTTAGTGGAATTAAAAACACGGCTTATTTTAATTTTCTATTCCAGTCATTCAGAATGATGACATGGGGGTTGAACCCTCGGATTCGCCAACTACGAAGTCCAATGAAGAACCAAACCAAGAAGGTGGAGGATCAAAAGAACCTCAAGATCCCAATAACTCAGTGACTTTTGAAGACCTGATACCGCTTCTTTATATCAGTGGCACAAAGACAAAGCCTAGAAAACAAAGAGAGAAGCAAAAGTCAGAAATTCTAACCTCCACACCTAGAAAAGCTGAACTTCAGCTGGCTGCCGAAAAGAAGTTAGTAAGGGAGCTCAGAAAAGAAAATTCATTACTGAAAACAAGTGTAAAGCAGCTATTCAAAGACACACCTAAATGTGGCCTAAAAAGGATGAAGAAAGGGGGTGTTAAAAAGAAGAAAGCAATGTCCGCACGTGGACTCAAAAAAGAAATGTCTTCTGACTCTGATGAAGATTCTATTGATGAAAATCGATTTTGTGATGATGATGATGAGATGGCCGATTTGCCAGGTATGGAAAATGAAAACATTTGTTTCATCTGCGGAGAATTTGGTCAGCATGGGGAGGAATGGTTTCGATGTACCAGCTGCGGAACATGGATTCATTCTCTGTGTAGTGCTGCTGAATCTGCTGAAGGTTTTCAGTGTAATAGGTGCCTTACTAAATGGCTTTTATTGCTTTTTGATACTTTTTAAGGATGTGTCTATGCTTTATTATATGTTTATTAAATGAATAAGTTGTATTAATGTCAATCAACCAGTAGGACTGATAAGACTTAGAAATATTCATAATTTCTCAAGATTAAAATAATTTTCAATTGTCTATTGTTTTAACTAATTTTTAAAAATAAAACTTGTTTTGCAACATTTGTGTACGAAAAAGAATTATAGACTCTAACCTCCTTCAAAAATGTCAGTAATTTTACGTTTCTCAAAAAAACAATTAAAATGTGTTTTACCCATTTAAAATACATGGAACCAAGGATACCGGCATTACCCCATGGATCGGGGAGCGCCGGTACATGTAGCTAGTCTGATTGTTATATATTTTTACGTTAAGTTGTTTTCAGAATTGTTTTACAAGTTAACATATTGAAGTACACACACATGGTTTGGGTTTGAGAGTGTGAAGCTTTGTATGGGGTAATTTTAAACAGCGATATGAGCATTACTGCTTAACCTACCGCCATTCCCCCATTCTCCCCTAGCCTATTCTTATTTACTCTGTCAAAGGCTTTTTTGAAATCTATAAAGGCAGTGTAGGTTTCTAAATTGAATTCTCTATGCTTTTCTATTAATATCTTCATTGAGAAATAACCATCACAGCAAGATCTTCCGCTTCTAAAGCCATTTTGTTCTTCTCCAATTAGAGAACGTATGTTACCGAACAGATCTTGTTGTCAAGAACAAGGATAATGCATGGAAGAAACAAAACATTCATTTTGCAACATGCTTAATGTATTCACATTATCCATGCAGATACCTAGCATTCCCTAACGTAAGTACAATAGAACCCCCTAATCTGAACCCCACAAATCTGAACTCAAAATCCATAATTAAAAAGAAAAAAGTATTTGTAATGTAGAGAACGCATTTTTATTATAGAACTGACAAACTCATTGAAATTACTTACATCAGAACAAAATGTTTTGCTGAACTTTATTATAGGCAATGTGCCTGCACATAATGCATTTAGTGACTGTTAAGCAATATTTCACTTAACTTGGAAAATCAGTGATGTTCTTGTGCTGTAAAGAAGTAAACCTACTTGAAGATGTGATGATACACCAGTGTTGCATGAACATCATGCTGTTTTACATGGCCTTATGCCCAATGAAGGGTATCTGCAGCATCAGAAATGACACAGTAGCCTTAGGAAAGTCAAAGTCTTCTCCTTCACTACCTGGACCATAGAGACAATGGCTTCATCACTGACGTCTTGGTGGTGACCATTATCGTTGACTGATATCTATTCAAGAAGGCAATTTTGCATACTTCCCCCCCCCCCCCCCCCCCCCAATTTTTTGGATAATCTGAACATTTCCGAATTCGAACTGACCACACCCCCAATTAACTCAGGTCAGTAGGGTTCTACTGTACTAGTGAAGAAAATAAGATTTTAGCAAATACACAATATTAACCACATAAAGAGTTACTATGCACTGTTTCTGTTTTATATCATTGTCTTTAGGAAATAAATAAGCCACATTTTTCGTTCTCTTTTAAGTTGCACTAAGGCACATAGCAATAAGCAGTAATAACTATACAAAAAATGCAGATGTTGCACATTTCATTTTAGTAAATACTTGCACGTATACACATGCACACTAAACTAGATAAGTGCAAATTTGCACATAATGCTTTTTGTGCAGATGAAAGACCTAAACAATATATTTACTTCTTGTAAATTCAGTTGTATGTGATACCTGTATATAATGGGGTTAGTATAGCACTGAAAAAGAAAAAGTTGCTTGGGATGCATTTCCATCTGTATATTTGTTATTTACATAGTATTTTATAACAAAAGTGTCTGGTAAGTAGAGAAAGTATTGTATTCCACTCAAAAATTCGATGTTGATATTTTACCGAAAGTATGTTTTGAGTAGAGAAAGTAGAGTACTCTACACAAGAGTAGAGAAAGTCATGTTAGTGCATCAGATTTTTTTATATAATGGCACGTTAGAATCAATAACAGTAATTGTTATACAGCATTGTGAATATGAAGTGTATAAATAGTATTTCAAAGAAGTTTTCAAGATTTTGAAACAGTATTATATGTATCTGAAGAGATATTTTAAAAGCCAACATTAACTTAGCTTCATTCCTTTGAAGTTGTTCTTTTGTTAATTGTTACATTGTAAATTTGTAGAGTGTATTTGGTTACTGTGTATTTCAATATTTAGGCTAAGTTTGTGTAATTGATAGTTCTTTTTCTGTTAAAAGTCACTAATGTGAATCTATATAAATTTCTTGGTATGTCCAAGGTTATTGTAAGATTAAATATTGAATGCGATAACATGACTAATTAACATTATGAAGATGTATTGTCGACTGAGACAATATCATAGTGATGTCTTGGCAGCAAAGAAATAACTTTTCAATTCTCTCTCGCAACAAAGTTTTAAAATGGTTGCATGCCATTTCTTGGAAGTGTCGCAAGAAATCAGATATTAAACAATTGAAAGTTTAGTGAAACAAGTTTTTGAATGATACAGACGCCAGTTATCTACGAGTGTCGTGAGACGATATAGCTTGAATAATTTAAATATTTCTTCAATGAGTTATAGTGGATAGATGTGCTTATAAGCTATGTCTAAAGGGAATACAGAGCAAATTACCTCGGGCACGTCAATGTTATTGTAAAACAAAAAAATATAAGTGAAGAGTTCACTGGAGTGCATTACCTGTAATGATTCAAATAAAATAAAAGATGCAAAGAAATATATGCATAGTTCTAAGGAGTTTGGTAATTTGCCTTTATTCTGTGCCACGCCCAGAGATAGTGTAAGAGTGCTCATAGCTATGACGATAATCAGGCATCTATTCGAAAACCATTACAACTTCATTGTCATAATACAAAGTTCTTTATTTGTAAAACCTAATGAGCACATGGCATTTCACAGGTATGTGATTGGGTGTGTCACAGCCGGCTTTGCTCCGACATAAACTCCACGCTTAAAGCATGTATAACACTCTTATGCTATAGAAGATGCTGGAAATGTCATCCACCCTCGGCTAAACAAGCATTATATTGGGAGAACACATTCTGATATATACAATTAAGTTGGTCACTGTAATGTTTCAGATTTCACTTCTAATATTTTGTTTTAGTTCTTCCAATGTATGAGGATTTGTCTTGTAAACTTTGTCTTTCAGGTTGCCCCACACACTGTTAGATTGGGGGAGCAAGAGGGCCATACACCAGCACTAATCACTATCTTCAAACACTTCAAACCTAATTTTATTCATGAACTCCTCTGTTGTATGGGCAGTGGCAGAATCTTATTGAAACCACCCATATGATTTCTCTTATTCTGTCAGTTCATGATAAAATGGGGTCAAAATGTCATTTCGGTACCTTTCTGCATTTGCAGTCTGCTTGTAGAATATTGGAGCAATTATACATCTAGCGCTAATAGCACACCAAACTCCAACTCTCCGATCATAGTGAAGGATTTCTTGAACGTGATGTGGGTTTTCAGAGGCCGAGTACTGACTAGCCACATGCACAATGGCATCCGGTAGTGGAAGAATCCAGCAAGGTCACGGGAGAGGCGAAATGCCATGTGCTCCTTTAGGTTTTAAATGACGAACCTATAGCGCTCCATTGGCAGAAATTGATATTGTGCAGAAAAGCTGTTTTACTGCCATTTCTGAAATCCATACATTATTCTCAGTTTTGCCAAATTGTGGGAAGTTTTTCACAAACGAGGTAAAATTATAGTGTTGAGGGGAAAAATTGCAGTTGCAAAATTCATGGGAAATTTAGAAATGATTAACTAAAATGTTCAGACATGGGTAATGTTGCTGTAGACTTGAACATTTCATAGTGAACGGTGTTAATGCACAATGTTAGGTACCATCTGTATAGCAGAAAAAATACTGCATAAATAGGAAACACTGAAGAAGTTGATAGTTACAATATGTCATACGCAGCAATAAAAGAAGGTGCAAGACAGTAATGAAATGTAATACAAGTAAATAACTGTGAATTTAATAAATACACCAAATAATAATTGCAAAGCAGTCAAATGTAATACATGTAAAGCTGGAAGTGGTAAGGAAATGTAATAAATATTACCTGGCAAAGTCATGAAGCGTATCAGAAAGAATGTGGAACTGCCCAGTTGTTTATGCAAGCTTATTGCATAAACATGACTAGACAGTGTGTGTACAGTCTGTTGAGATGCAATCATATCTCCAGGACAGCAATGTCTCATAGATCAGCAGGCACGAGAGATCATCTGTTTGTGTTTTATCACTGACTATACTCCAAGTTACTGATATTTCGCTCTTCTAACAAACAAGATAAGAAGCGATCGTAGTGCTCGACCACCAAGGTCAGTACGCCTCCAGGCTTTGCCAGGTAATACACTAAATACTAACTGGAAAGTAGTAAAACTGGAAATGATTAATAATAATAATAATAATAATAATAATAATAATAATAATAATAATAATAATAATAATAACAATAACAATAATAACTATAACAACCCCTAGTACAACAGCCCTTGGCAGATCAAGGCTTACCACCCAGCCACTGTGTCCCCCACCTCTGCCCACTATAGGCATCATGAGTGGGGTGCAGAACTGAAGAGTGGACATGGTGAGTGTCCCATTCCCTCTCGGCTGGTTACACAATCTACGCAATCAGGAATAATAATAATAATAATAATAATAATAATAATAATAAATGGTAAATTCTAATATAATTATGCCCCAAGAGTATTTCACTCTATAGTAAACTTGTGTCAGAATATGTAATTGGAAACAGTGTAGCAACTTTCAGTATTCTTCTTCTTTACCTGATTTTACCCTCCCCTTATGTAGAACTTACAAGCCAGTGCCTAAGGTCAGACACCTATTGGGGAACTCAGGAACCTATAGAACGGACAGAGTGAAGACCTGGAAGCGAGTGGTCAGTATGATAGTGAGGAAGTTGATATGAAATGCAAGCAAAACAGGTGAATGGAAAGATGATGGTGGAGCAGTTGGAATGAGTGGTGGGGCAAACTGGAGAGAACCTGCTCAGGACCACTTTGTCCACCATGAATACCACGTGCGGGTCCTTGGGATCAAATGTGGCTTGCTTAGGTGGAAGGTAAACAGTCTAACCGCTCGGCCATGGTGCATTTCAGTATTGAAAAGGCCAAAATCTGTTTGCTCACACAATTTTGATAACTTTTCTCTCCAAGACGTTGCATGCCTGACATCACATGGAGAAGTGGAATAACTCCAAACAGTGCACTTCAGTTCCCCTGCAGTGACTTCTAGACCTTGTAGTCGGGTGAGGTCTGCATCAGGCCCAGGAAAAACCATGCCTTAGGACAATGCCAAGAGATGTTAACTTGTACGTGGGGCGAGGTCCAGGTCAGACCCTGAAGCCAGATTACTCCAAGATGTGCATTGCAGGCATATAAATGCAATGATTCTTGATCTAAGACTTATCACAGTCATGAAACTGAAGAACTGGATCCATATTGCTCTCCTAACTTCCTTCCATTAAATGGAATATTTACGATCAAAATGTGAAACATTACTAAAGGAGTTACTTCTGGAGTTGATCACATAAAGCTGGCTATGCTTTGACAAAATAAGAGATTTTTGGAACTTTATGGTTGTAGGGTTGAAGTAATACAAAGACATTTGCTAATAAGGGATCCAATGTTGTTGTTGTTGTTGTTAGCTAATGCTGGATTTCTGACAATGAAGTCATCAATCCTCTTGCTCTCCAATATTTTTCACTGATGGAAAATGTATAATGGATCCAATGAATAAAGACATAAAATGGTTGTGTTCTACTGTGGAAGGCTAGCTCTGAGCTTACTGATTTGCCATGTTTAATCATACACTTCAGACAAAGATTGGAAAGACAGAATCAGACTGAAAAATTCAATGTCAGTTTTGGAAGTCCTCATCACACAAGTCAAGTTTTCCTTCATGGAAATCAGGAAATGCTTCCCTCCTGTACGAACAACAATATTGTCTCCTCACCATATTCTTGATTAAACTCTAAAAGTAAAATGTGTCTAAAGTGTTCATTTTTACTTTCTCTACTGGTAAGTAGAGGAAGTATTGTATTCCACCCAAAAATTCAGTGTCGAGATTTCACCAGAAATATATGTTTATGAGACCCCCTGAATCCAAAAAAGGCATTTCAGAAAAAGCTCTGTGTGTGTCTGTCAGTCTGTGGACAGTATAACTCAAAAACGAAAAGTTGGTTGAAAACCAAAGTTGGTATTTAAGTTTAATGTCACGAGTTCGAATCTCGCTTAGGGTAAGTTATCCAGGTAAAGTTTTTTCCGAGGTTTTCCCTACCCTGAGAAGACGAATGTCGGGTAACTTAAAGCTCCATGGACCTCGGGCTCATTTGAGCATCATTTCACCCATTTCATTTCATTCATTCGTCCAATATGACACAATGTTGGAGGACTTTAATTTAAAAAAAAAAAAATTTAATGTCTTTCAGGGATGCGACACGAAGATTTTGAAGAAAATAGCTCCACCCTAAACTGTCCTTTACATAGAAAATTTTGATTCTCTTGAAAATGGCTCTAATGATTTTGATTAAAATGTCATAGTATTTAAGATATTTGTATGACAAATGAAATGTATATTTTCTGGCTATAGCCTATGTAGTCATGTTTTCTGTGGATGACTTTTGAATAACCCATAAACCATAAGAGATAGACAAAATCTTACTATACAAAAAATGTAGATCTTACTAAAACACCCAATTTATGTCTAAATAATCTTTTGTTGTAGAGTGAACCATTTCGGAGATATTCCTTGTTATTTGTGACAGTTTTGAAAAACTTAACCTTTGTGAAATGGAAAATTGTTGTTCGGCTTTTATATGTTAAGTGTGCAAAGAGAACAGGATCTCAAAGCTTTAAAAGATTTGACTATCGTTCAAACCCTACTGTATTCTCATCAAGGAAATAAGCAATAAGATAATTTCTGCAAATGCTTATCTCAACTATAATTTCTGCAAATGCTTATCTCAACTATCACAAAGAAGATGTAGGAATAAGAGTTTGTAAGAATGGTTAGTACAAGAGTAGAGAAAGTCATGTGAGTGGATCACATCAGATTTTTATCTACTTGACATTACATACTGCTTAGCCTTGAAAATGGCCAAAATGAGCTGTTAATAATACATAAGCTTATGTTTTCAATAGTCACATTTGAAACTGAAAACAAAATAGCTGAATGACAAAGGAAGGCTTCACAATGCCAGCCCAATGAACGGCACAAACCCAGTCACTAGGCTTTACCATTGTTTTGAAAAAAAAATTAAATTTGCAAAGTTCATGTTGGATAAGTAGTTTAAGAAATAACTTAGGAAGTAATGAGCTGGAAGATATTGAAGGAAAAGAGAAACAAACCAGAAAGACTTTTGAAAGGAAGTAAGAAAAAGATCATTGGTTAGCTATCAGTGAAGAGATCACTTGTGTTTTATGTAGCCATGAAAAACAGCTGGGAAAGAGAAAGGTATCTTGATAATACTAATGAAGGAGAAAGAAGGGGAATGGCATGGTTGAGACCAGTGATGTGGAGGTTAAATGGGCACCCACCGGGCAAATTTGGGGCAAAAGAGGATAGTATTTAAATGTAAAGAAACTGAGAGATGGAGATACGAAAGTGTATGGTCAAGAATGAATAAGGAATTTGATATAAACAAAATTATAGATAAAACAGCAAGAACATTCAGAAATTTAATTTAAAAGGTGAGTTAGTTAATAACATTGAACAACACTTACAAAATATTTTTCCGGGACGCGTTTCGAAGGTTAACTTTCCTCCATTATCAACCGGACAATAACGGGTTTCCATGGTGTTTGATGGTGCAGATGGTGATGCTTCTTCTGATGTTTCTTCTGGTAACGGTTCAATGAACTTACTGAAAATGTCACTCTGAGGAATGTCGAAATTAAATACTCGATTTCTATTTTTTAAAATAAAGATTTGTTCCCATGTGGACAGTTCTTGTTTTCCGGTTTTGTGTTTGAGAAGTTTCGGTTCTAGTTTGGAATAAATGAAAATGGACTGTAAAAAGAAAAACGATAATACGAGTAGTAGCTTATTAACTTTTCCATGAGAATTTAGTAGTATTATTGCAATACTAGTGATGTCACAATGTTCTAATGGCTTATTTCTCATTTTTCCAGTGTTTTTAGATATGGACTTGTACTATGGGGTAGTAATCCAAGGATAGCAGACATTTTAAAAATTTACAAAAAGGTTATTAGAATATTGACAAATTCAAACAATGTAGAACATTGTAAACCATTATTTGTTGCATTGGGGATTCCAACAGTAGTAAATGTATTTATCTATGACGTTTTGATCAGTATCAAAGAAAATTTGCATAATTTTAACTTAACATGGGACAAGAAATAGGAATAGAATTGATATGCCATATCATAGATTACAGAAAACATCTAGATACTATAAAGTAATAGGAGTAAAGCTTTTCAATGTACTCCCACAAGAAACAAGAATCTGAATTGTGAAGGTTTTTAGTTGCTTTTATGTATTCAGATAGACAATCACTTACTTGTAGTTGTAGATAAACAGGAGCGCTTTGGATGTGGACGTAACCTCCACGAAAGCGCTGCTGTTTATCTACAACTACAAGTAAGTGATTGTCTACCTGAATACATAAAAGCAACTAAAAACCTTCACAATGATCAGGACATCACTATATATAATGCTTCTCCTTTTAATCTTAAGATAAGAATCTGAATGTTCAAACATTTAAGAACAGACTGTATAAATGGCTTTTAGAAAATCCCTTTTATAGTGTGCAAGAATTTCATGAACAAAATAAGACTGAATTGTAAACTTACATAAATCTTAGTTTGTAAATATGGTAAGTGTAATCTTAAGTTAGCATTGTATGCGTGTATGTATTTATAGAATGAGTATAGTAAGTTGTTTTTGACAAAGTCTATTGCGATTATTGTAGTCATTAAGTGACTAATAAAGTTGTTGTTGTTGTTGTTATTATTATTATTATTATTATTATTATTATTATTATTATTATTATTATTATTATTATTATTATTATTATTATTATTATTATTATTATTATTATTATTATTATTACGACTACGACTACTACTGCTGCTGGTGGTGGTGGTGGCGGCAGTGCTGGTGCTGCTGTCCTGCTACTACTACTGTTTTGGAAGTAAAGAATGTTGTTAAAGATGAGTTTAATAACACAGGAGATATTGGTAAATGTGTTGCAGGAATATGGTGACTCAGGTAACATACCTGACAAGTTGCTGCAGCAGTTGGGATGGGTGATGCGAGGCATTCCTCCTGAAGATCTGGGCAACCTGTCTTTCACCGAACTGGATACCATCGCAGCATTTGGCAAATACCATGACCTCAGCCGTAGACAGGTAACATATCTTTAGTCTGAGTACTGCATTAAAACTGAATAATAAGTACTGGAATGTGAGTAATATTTACCAGAATTAGTTAAAAGTTACTTTTGGAGTTGATGTGACTAGTTTCAACACTGTAACCCCCTACCTTAATCTTTTTGGGAAGCTTTCTTTTCTAGGAAAATGAATGCATAATGTCAACAAAAGATGCCATCTTACCACTATAGCACATGAGTAAAGGCAAATGCCAATGTAATTGAGGGGCTGTAATCTGCTAGATTGTTAATGTTTGAGCATTGCCAACTACAATGGAATTCCCCTATGCATAGCAAAATTTATCACTATTTCTAAAATAAACATATTTCAATTATTGTTGTGACAAATAACAACTCTAGTTACTTTTTAATGTCACTTTATTTCCTCTAAAACTGAATCATAATGATTCACAATTCATGACCTTGCAACTCACAGCTGTAAGTGTACATAGCTTGCTCTAAAAATTTTACTCACTCACTTAAAACTGACTTCTCTGTCTGTTGACTTGCTTATATAGCCGAGAAATAGGTAATGGCAAATTTTCTGGAACAGAATGTTTTGTGAAGCTTCTCGTAACAATCCCTGTATTCAAAGCTTCTAAAACTATATGGAAATGGTCTTTGTTCTTTATCTGCCGTTGTTGCATGTTGCCTAGCAATGCAGTGATGTGAGGTAACTGACCTTGAGCGTACTTCGTGTGGCCACCATCACAGTTTTACAAAATTAATTTAGTACTTTTAAGTTTTGAAACTCAAATTGGCTAAACTGTTTGTTACTTGTGCATTGCCATATGAAAATACTGATGTGAAAAGAGTGATTTCCATGTTCGAAATTCTAGCCTACGCCTACTCATGATTTCCATGTTGTTTCACATGAAGTTCAAAAAAGAAACAAGCTAAATCCTCAAACTTGGGTGACCTAAGAGTAAAAGTTGATCTTCAAAATAAAATCAATTGCAGTGTTTAATATGCAATAACTGATGAGCAAGTAAATAAATTTGGAAATCCATGCACAAGTTTACACCATTCAGAGACACCTCCGCCTCCTCTAAGAATGGTGCAGGTGTTGATGGCTGTCCCTCAACCTGGAGAAAAGGCACGCCATCTCTTTACCAATTTCTGCTTTCCCATGAACTTTCCCACATTCACCTATCTCAGGAGGAGTATAGAATTGATGAATGCCTTCAAGTGCCTATAATCTGTTTGCCGTTAGAACAAAGTAGTGTATTCCTTCGCACTCCACATTGAGCTCCATCTCTAGTATGCTATTGGTTAACATAATATCTGTACGTGCGCATGTAAGCAACAATATTAATGATGCCACTGCCCAGTTTACCTCATTTAGATAACCTGAATTTAACTGCTCTGTTTATTGTTACATAAACCATTGCATTATTGAACATATGAGAGACAGTATTATTGCCATAATCACATGTATCACATTGTAAGTATTCTTAGATCTCAAGTAACATAGCACTTCAGGTTTATTCCATGCATTGTTTGGAATGTGCTCTGCTCTTACTGGATGGTAAGAGGTATTGTCCATTATCACGCTTCACCAGATCTTTATAGCCACAGTAGGATACTTCACCAAAAACTTACTGAATATATTCAATATAACCTTTTTACCGTTCCTTAAAGACTTTCCTCGCAGATGTTTAACAAAAACACTCCTACCGATCTTGTTTCCATTTTGCATGCCAAGTTAGCGCTGAGGCAACAGCCAAACTCTACAGTTTACGAGGCTGAGTGCACCCCGTACCACACCTCTAAGAGGGGATAAAATCCTGAGGACCGAACCTGGGTCCTCTGTACCAGAGGCAAGCGCACAACCAACTGTGCTACGGAGGCGGTCAAGATGGAGCAGACTTGTAAATTTACCCAAACTGTGTTAAAGAACCCACTGTAAATGATCAAAATATCGGACATTATATTCGTATGACTTTCTCTATCTTCTATAATTTATTTTTATACAGCTTCTATGAAGTACTGTTATGACATGTTATTCAATTTCATTTTAATTCATGAAACAAACCGGGGCCCTAATGACCAAGTTGTTGATGGGCCCTTACACATGACACACTTACTTGCTGAAACAAACCTTTTTAGAAGTAATTACTTTATCCATTCCATTTAGGACAAAGGGTATAGAGGAAACTGAAGCAATGGCCAATGGGACGCTATATGCTGACCTTAAAATTCCAGACTTTTTGTGACATCACAATGGAATGGAAGTTTTCTATCTTTTTCTATTTCTGCTGTGAATTTTATTGACTGGTCTTGGAGGGAGATTCAGAAGAGGAACTACTTCCCAGACTGCACTTTACATAGAACATTTTGATTTACTCAACAGCTCTTATCTATTTTGATTAAAATAGCATAGGATTAAGATATTTTAATGACAAATGAAATGTATATCTTGAATTTTCTGGAAATAGTGTGTGGAGCCCCTTTCACTCTGAATGACTTGTATAACCAGTAAACAGTAAGAGATGGACAAAATCTTACTACACAAAAAAATGTAGATCTCATTAAAGTACACAATTTGTCATATTTTTTGTGCAGTTAACCATTTTTGAGGTAATCCTAATTAGTTTGAATTTTTAAGCGCTTATAACTTTCTCAAATGGGAAGTCATTTGTCATATGAGGGTTGACTGGTAAGTCCCTGGCCTCACATAGAGATGGCACCACTGAGCCAGTTTGACGGATAGCATCGTATGGTTTAACTCTAGACTAGCTTGTATCCATAATTACAGGTCAATAGCTTGTTTAATTTTTGAATGATAGCATTTTAAACAAGACAAGTGTAGAAGTTTCACGAAAATGGAGGATTTGGAAAAACGAGCAGTGATTAAATACTTCCATTTGAAAGGCTTAACACCTAAAGAAATGAAGGAGGAAATGGACAGTACATTGAAAGACTCTGCCCCTTCATATACAATGATTAAAAGGTGGGTTGCAGAGTTTAAAATGGGATGTACGAGCACTAGTGATGAGCCTCACTCTGGATGCCCTGTGGAAGTCACAACTTCAGAGATCATTGAAAAAATTCATCATTTAGTACTGGAAGATTGCAGATTAAAGTTGCTTGAGATAGCAGAGGCTGTAAACATATCAAAAGAACGTGCAGGTAATATTTTAAATAATGTTTTGGGCTTTCACAAGGTCTGTGCAAGATGTGTGCTGTGTTTGTTGACACCTGATCAAAAGTTGCAAAGAAAAACTTTTCTGTTAAGAATTTGGAGCTCTACCGTAAAAATCCCAGTGAATTTTTGAGACGGCTTATTACCATGGATGAAACTTGGATACATCACTACACTCCAGGAAGTAAATCACAGTCAAAACAGTGGATTGTGCCAGGTGAACCAACTCCAAAAAAGGCAAAGTCAATTTTGTCAACTAACAAGATTATTGCGAGTGTTTTCTGGGATGCACAGGGAATTATTTTTATTGATTACTTGGAAGAGGGTAAGTAAAAGTATCACCGGTGACTACTTCGCAAGCTTACTGCACTGCTTGAGTGATGAGGCAAAAAGAAAAAGACCTCATTTGACAAAGAAAAAATCTTATTTCTTCACAACAATGCTCTGGCCCATTGTTCAGTCATTGCAATGGGAAAAACTGTGAATTAAAGTTAAGTTGCTTGAACATCTACTACCGACTGTTCCCTAACCTCAAAAAATTTCTTGGAGGATGAACATTTCACAGCAACGAGGAGGTCATTGATGGGGTGAAGAGTTATTTTGAAGACCATGATAAATTCCACTACAGAGATGGTTTAATTAAATAGAACACTGATATGACAAATGTATTAACCTTTCTGGAGAAATAAAGGAAAAAAATGGTTTAATGTCTTTTTTTTTTTTTTTTTTTTTTGGTGAGTCCTGGGACTTATCAGCCGACCCTCGTATTCTCTTGGTGATGCAAAACAAACTTAATTTCAAAGCTAGCACATAGCAACAAGCTCTTAAAGAATTTGACTATCTCTTTAGCCTATGGTATTCTCTTATTCCCATTGTACCTACAACCTTTCTGCATATGTTTATGTATGAACATGAAGCAGATAGAAGGATAAAGTTTTGAAAATAGTTTGTGAAGGAATGACTAGAAGAAGTGACATCAGATTTTATTAAAAATTTGAAATGTTTGCACTAAATATTTCAGATAGAATCTCTGGCAGACCAACTACGTTGCACATGGACAGCGAAAGATCCAGAAGATTATACATACTACGACCTGAGAGCAATGCAACATATCCTTTGTGGTTTCAACAGATCTGAGATTGAGAGAATTCATCCCATGGCTTACAAGTAAGTATCACAGTCCTCTACTGGCTCCATTCTAACAATATGTGCCAATGTAAACAAAAGCATGTGCATGAGCTTAGTGGAAGCAAAATATAGTTCACAATGTTATTTCAAAGATTTGTTATAATGGGAGAACAGAAAAGTCCCAAACAGGCTAAACGGTGTTTTGCATGTCTGCAACCTTGGTCATTATTGCCATGTGCTGCTATCATAGAAAGGTGTGGATGAAACTATACAACATTTTTGTAGTTGTTGTTAACTAATGCTGGATTTCTGACGAAGTCATTAACCTCTTGAGCGATGGCCATTTAAACGTCCGCGAGCCGAGAACTGCTAGCATTTAAATTGTTAAATGCGCTTCGTATATACACAGCTGTATTTTGTGTAAATATTAAGTTATTTTAATGAAACAAAAACTGGTATAAAACTCGTTATTTGCAGTATACATGTACATCATCAGCAAAGTTGAGTTGTATTTACAAAACGTTGAAATGGCACAATTTTGTTTCACTGTGGTGAAAAGTCAACTTTGCTCTGTCGAACGCATCTAATATAGGTTCTCGGAAAGATGCAGTAAAGAAACATCCATTGTATGTGTGGCTTATGCGTCAGCATACTGTGTAATAAATCGCTACTGTATGCGTGGTCTCTTGAGTCATCAGAATAGATCAACATTACAACTTTTGCTTACACGAGTTTCGTAACTGAGTAGAGTCCGTGTCTTTCTTTGTTGAAATACATACGTATTCTTTCCTGCTTGTAGCTGAAGGGAGAATTGGTATAAAAAGGTGTTTTTGCACCAACTGGATATAACCATATACAATTGTTTGGGGATTTGGACAGCTCTCTAAACCCACACAGGACAATGACCGACCTTGACTACCGACTATAAATAACTCGCAGCCTAATTGAACAATACCACGTTGGGGGTTGAAAATCCAAAACCCCTGCACCCCTCAGACTTCAAGGAAAACATTATCCTAAAAGGATACCACCAACAGCAAAGAAGTCCCGCCCATTTCGAAAGTGTTTCGTGTGCCGCAAGAAGGGAATTCGCGAATGTGGAGATGTACGTACCCTTGTGTGTTTATCCCTGTTTTGAGGTAAATCACTGCAGAACGAACATATTAAGGTAAGCCAATAAAGTATATATACCTTACTAAAATGTTTCATAAAGGGAAAATTATAATAAGTTGAGTTGGATAAGGGATAAATAAGGGTTAAATGCTTAAACGCACAGGACGCCCATATCGCTCATCCGCCATTTTAAATGGACGTGATTTCACGTCGATATCCCTCAAGAGGTTAATCCTCTTGCTCTCCAATATTTTCACTGATGGACGGGGTGGGGCGCTAGAAGTGGCTGGGCATATTTGAAGGTGGTCGCGATCTATTTCCTCTTGCAGATCACATAGAGGACAGAGTGGTGAAGAATATATCCCTCCCCAAAAAGCTACTTTTAAAGGTTTACTTACCAACTTTGTGAAAGGAGATACTAAAACTGGCCACTGTCATTGTCCATACATTTTTGATCCCCCTTTAGAAAACTATGCATCACTCGCCGTAGTTCACGTTGAGAAATACGGGCAATTTCCTGGCAGATATTTTGTTTTAATTCTTCCAGGGTGTGTGGGTTTATCTTGTGCACTTTGTTTTAAGTTACCCCAGAGACAGAAGTCACAGGGGGGTTAGGTCAGGAGACTGAGGGGACCACAAATCTTTACTAATAATTCTGTCCTGAAACATTTTCAGTTGTTCTATTGAAAGATTGACTGTATGAGCTGTTGCAGAGCCTTGTTCAAAAAAGGCAAAATCATGCTCCCTGTCTGTTAAGTCTCTGAAAAAGGGGCAAAATGGTATTCACATATGTATGGGCGTCAACTGTTGACTCAAAAAAAGTTGGCCCTATAATTGAGAACCTAATATTGTTCATGAAGTACATTAGCAGAGAAAGGTTTCTCAGAGCTCCAGTAGGCGATTTCACAAAGTGTATAAAACAAACCCACACACCCTGGAAGAATTAAAACAAAATATCCACAGAGAAATTGCCAGTATTTCACAATGTGAACTACAGCGAGTGATGAATAGTTTCCTAAGAGGTGCCAAAACTGTATGGACAACGCTGGCAGTCAGTTTCACTATTTCCTGTAAAGCCTTTAAAAGTGTTGTTCTTGTTGCTAATGCTTTTCTAATTGAACTATGTTAAGTAGATTGACCGGGTTTGTGGGCCGTGGTCGAGTTGGATTACCTTCCTGGAGGAAGGTAATCCAACTCGACCACGGCCCACAAACCCGGAAAATCTACTTAACATATGATACCGAAATTTAGATTTCCGATCGAATGGGCTTTTGAAAAAGACACGTTTTAATTTAAGTGCCGGATGTGAGATTTGCGATAAGTGTTAAGTAATAACATAAATAGATAATAGAGCAGGAAGTGTTGTAAGGTGAGCAAGATATGAGTAAATAATAGTCGTTAAATTTGTAGTATAAACACATTATTGGTTTGAAATTAACGAGTCATGACGTCATACTACATAGTTTAAATACACGTTCGAAAGTCAATTCTACAAACCTTAAAAGTCGCGCGATATATCTAATAAAATATAAAGTAAACATCGTTTAATCCTAAAAGGTAATTATATATTCGAAATTCCTAAAAGAACATGTTATAATAGAAAGGGACATTTCTAAATTGCGGGAAAAGGAAATAGCATTTTGGATACGAGGCTTTCTTGGATGACGTCATGACATTCAAATTGAAGAACAGTCTTCTTAGCGTGGGTAAGAGAGAAAGCGTCTGGGCACTACTCAACCAGAGACCAGTACGGCAGGTCGTGCTGCGCGGATGTGAGTGCGATTCCTCTACATATACAAATATTTTCGGCATAGCTCCCGAAAATATTTAAGAGACAATAAATAATATAAAAAGTTTCCTTGGGTTGTCCATTACTCCTACGCAGACCCGAGATAAAGAGATCTCTTGCAGAACTAGCCGGAGCGAACCACATCAAAGGGTAACACCACGTCACCAACGACATTTAAACATCAACGGCCGATACAGCGATACCCCAAGACAGGAAGAAAGACCAATAATAGCTTCAAATGGCATCCCAACGTGTGGCATCGAAAGAATGGACCAACCCCAAGACGACCAAGCCAGCATAGAACCAGCAAACAAGAAGGTGATCCAACGTGTGGCGTCGAAAGAATGGACCAACCCCAAGACGACCAGATCAGCATCGAGCCAGCAGACAAGAAAGTGCCCAGCGTGTGAACATCTGTGAAACGTGTAGTGAACAAGTTTAAGTGCAGTTAAAAAAAAGAAAAGTGAAAATTTTGGTGAGTAGAAAAACACATGTAAATAGTTTAGAAATGGAAGACAGTGATAGCGATTTTCTAGGTTTTGAGAGTCCGGAAATTGAGAAAAGTGTAAGTAGGATGGAAGAATTTAATCAGAATGTAATTGGTAGCAGAATATGCCAAGAAGTAGAAGATCAGAACGTTAGAGAAACACCTAGAGGTAGCTCAGAAATGTTTAGTAGTAATTCAGAAAGGCCAGCATTTATGTCAGAAATAGAGAATATGTTTCAAACGATAATGAAAAAGATGAGCACAGAGTTAAGTCAAAAGATAGATGAAACTAGTAAAGAATTAAGAACAGTGAAAAAGATGAGTACAGAGTTAAGTCAAAAGATAGATGAAACTAGTATAGAGTTAGGACAGAAACTAGAGAAGGGACAACAGGAATTGGGAATACAATTGGAAAATCAGAAGAGAGCTTTCGAAACCTTTAGGGAAGAAGTTAGGGAGGAAATTAATAAAGTCAGTAGTGAAGTAAAAGAAAATAGAGAACAGGTTAAGGGAGAATTAGAAACAATAAGGCAAGAAGTAAAGAATTCTGAAAAGAAATTAGGTCAACAAGTGAGTGAAAAATTAGATAAAGAAAGGGAAAAAGTAACATATAGATTAGACAAACAAAGGGAAGAAATTAGAGAAGAGTTACAGGGGTGTAAAGTTAGAATAGAAAGATCTGATGTAGAAAGTGAAAGGCAGGCTAGAAATTTGGAGGATGTTACAGACCAAATAAAAGGAGTAGTAACAGAAATTACTCAGGTAAAAGAAGCCTTAGAAAATTTGAAATTAAATGAAAATGCATGTAATCACAACAATCTTAGTAATGAAGTTGCAAGAAACGAGGCAATACCAGGTGTATCAGCTGACATTTCGATGCAAAATAGGGGTAACAGTAATTCCCATTCTGATTTCGGAAATAGCTCAGGGATAGGTGACAATTCAAATTTACATTGGCCTAACCATGTCTTAAATGAAATGACACCTCCAGTTTTTGAAAATGAAGATTCAGATGATCCTAAAGCCTTTTTAGAAGGGTTACAAGAGTACTTCACGGTGAAACGTATACCAGAGGAGTACAAGATGGTGATAGTAAGAAAATGCCTAAAGGGTAATGCTGCTAATTGGCTAGGCCTTTCTATGGGTAACAATAATGATTACAGGACCTTTAGGAACATCTTTTTAACCAGATATTGGGGAGCTAGTAGGCAGGCTAATATTAGAGTTGAATTAAGCAATGGAAAATTTAATCCTAGATCGGAGGAATCAATGGTCAACTATTTTATGAGAATAGCGAGAAAATCGAAGATGTTGGATCCTCCTTTAGATGAAAAAGATCTAATAAATATAGTTACTCCACATTTTCCGGAAACGCTTCAACACTACCTAATCATAGCCCGACCCGATAGCATTGCAGCTATGATCGAATTATTATCAGCCTTAGAAGTCAATAAGCCAAAACACGCATTTGGAAATAAATATGAAGAAAAAGAAACTGTAAATTCTTTCGGGCAAGGGGCACAGTATTATCAGAATAGAAGTGAGATTAGGGAAAGATATAAAGGACCAGTACCAAGGATGGAATCATTCCGGTGGGAAAATCAAGGTAGATATAACCAGGAAGGGCGTCACCAAAATAGAAATGGTAATCAAAGGGGAAGAAATATAAGGGTGAATTATATGAATACAAATAGATTTGATCGAGGTAGACGGGGACGTTATTTTGGACATAGTAGAAATTCAAATGATGGGTATTGGACAAACGGAGATAATGAGTTTAGACCGAGGTCACCAAGACAGGGAGAAAGGTATTCTAATGGACGAAATTCCCCCGAAAATGCGGAAATGGTTGAGGCCATTAACACGGTCAAAAACATGGTAGGAAGTAACCCCGATTTAATGCAGGAAAACAGAAGTAACAATTCGGGAAATAGTACAGGAGCAATACATAAAAATCAGGGAAACGCCAGACCCGGTCAAACGCGCCTTCAGTGAGAACTGGGTATCCTAGTAATGATTGTGATAAGTACTCGGAAATAAATAGTCCTGGAAGGCAAATGATGATACAAAAGAAAAGAGAATGGAAAAATAGATTTGACGAAAACGAAAAAGTAGGAGATCCACCTAAAATCAAAATTGGAGTAAATGGAAAACAATACAATGCAATTATAGATACGGGATCAAATAGCACAGTATGCTCACAAAATTTTTATGATAATTTACAAAGTAGTGGTTTTAAAGTAATGTCTTTACCAGTTAATGGGATATATTGCTCGCTAGCTGTGGGAAAACGAAAAGAAAGAGTAAAATTTCAAGCAATGATAAATATTGAAATAAATGGGAGAATACTTGGAATTTTATTTCTGATTGTAGGAAGACTTGTGACAGATATTATAATAGGTTGTGATTGTCTTTATGCCTGGGAAGCTGTGGTGAATTTTAAAAACATGATTGTAGAAATGAAAGTTGAAGATGAGACCATTATAGTGCCTTTTGTGGAAGATAGTAGTTCAGAAAATATTTTACGAGAAAAAGAGGAAGAAGAAATCCAAGGGGATACATTCTTTGTAGAATATGTTAAAGTAGGAGCTATGGAATTAACTGAAGTAAATGTCAAAGAGTACAGTATCGATAATAAAGAAAATGTAGAATGGGATAAAAATGATTTCATAGACAATTTGAGGTTTTCTGATGCAACTAGGTACTATGATAGGGAGAGTAGTGAAGACTTAGAAGAATTGTTGAGGGAAAAAGTAACTCAGGCTGATCAACTAAATGAACAACAGAGGGATAAACTGTTTGAAATATTAATCCGAAATAAAGAAGTATTCTCTGAGAAACCTGGTAAATGTAATATTTATACTCATTCGTTTGAGATGATACCCATCAAACCTTTTACACATAAAGCGAGAGCTATCCCTAGTACAATAAGAGAAGAGGTAGATGCAGTTATAAAGTCAATGTTAGAAGATGAGGTTATTGAAATTTCGAATTCAGAATTTGTGAATCCCCTATGTATTGTAAATAAGGCCAATGGAAGATCAGGGTGACATTAGACTCGAGAAAACTAAATTATTGTTCCTCATACTTTCCATCAGGGAATCCAACAGAACGTGTCCTCCGAGATATAGGAATTTATTTACGTGTACTTACACATCATAATCACAAGGATTGGGTGAAATATTGTCCATTGATAGAAAAGATTATCAATCACACCATTAATGTAACTACTGGGTTTGCACCAATAAAATTAATGTTAGGAATTGAACCAGAACCAATATTGATAGGGGAACCAAAAACACTGAAAATTAATGACATTCAGTTAAGTGAAGAAGAAAGAGCGAAAATTGCTTTTGAACGAATCAAGAAAAAGGCAGAGAAGCGAAAATTAAAGAAAAAGAGTAGAAAACATAGATGGGAACCTAAGATAGGCGATTGGGTACTAGTTAAAGACCATAAGTTATCAAGTGCATTGCGAGGTAGGAACAAAAGGATGGAATTGTTATATAAAGGTCCTGCAGAAATTATATCAAAATTTGGTTATCATACCTATGAATTAAAAGATGTTAAAAATGAAAAATGTCTGGGAAGATGGCATAAACAACTCCTTCGACCATACAAGAAACCGTGTGGTGCCTTGGAACCTTGATTTAATGTAAAAGAAAAATTGGAAGTGTCATTTGTCTATTGGCGCCCAATCAGCTTTGAGATAAAATGTAAATGTTAGCTTACTTGAAAATCATATATTGGTCAGGTACTTACATATTCATGAAAAATGCAGAATGTGAATTGCTATCTACTACAAAGAGCTTAAGAATATATTGTATAGAGCTCACAATAACAGCTTCAGAAAGATTGTTAAAATGTTCATCTCCGCATAGAGAGAAAACAGAATATTTACTTTGTAAACATTGGTTAAAATATTTAGATGTATAGATAGTTATCACAGCAAGACAAAGAAAGAACTTGTCTGAAGAGTGTAATGGATTTATATAAATATATGTACATTTTAGTGCTTAAAGGATCTAGTACAGATATGTGTTACAATAACAAAAGTAAAAAAAATCACAGTGCAAGTGATAGTGAGAGCGAAGTGAGCAAACATGAACTAAAAGAAGGAAGTATAAAGAAAGACTCTTGAAATTTAACCTTTATATAAAAGCTTCACAGAAGAAACCATAACATATTGTAATTAGTATTTAAGGATTAATGTTTAGTCAAGTGTACAATTGTTTGTCATGTTAAAAAG
The DNA here is from genome assembly GCA_030765045.1 of Tenodera sinensis. Classification (NCBI taxonomy): domain Eukaryota; kingdom Metazoa; phylum Arthropoda; class Insecta; order Mantodea; family Mantidae; genus Tenodera; species Tenodera sinensis. The sequence continues at coordinate 9,373,703 of CM060970.1, forward strand.
ATTAATGAGAAAATGTGTTAATAACCAATTTCAAAAACAGTGTAATTGAAAATTGTATATAATGGGAGTGTTGCCGATTATTCAAAATACAGGAGTAATTTTTTAATTTTTCTTTCGGGCAAGACATTTACATTATTTTATTATGAAATAATAAAATAACATAAATGGGGGCATTTGATACCGAAATTTAGATTTCCGATCGAATGGGCTTTTGAAAAAGACACGTTTTAATTTAAGTGCCGGATGTGAGATTTGCGATAAGTGTTAAGTAATAACATAAATAGATAATAGAGCAGGAAGTGTTGTAAGGTGAGCAAGATATGAGTAAATAATAGTCGTTAAATTTGTAGTATAAACACATTATTGGTTTGAAATTAACGAGTCATGACGTCATACTACATAGTTTAAATACACGTTCGAAAGTCAGTTCTACAAACCTTAAAAGTCGCGCGATATATCTAATAAAATATAAAGTAAACATCGTTTAATCCTAAAAGGTAATTATATATTCGAAATTCCTAAAAGAGCATGTTATAATAGAAAGGGACATTTCTAAATTGCGGGAAAAGGAAATAGCATTTTGGATACGAGGCTTTCTTGGATGACGTCATGACATTCAAATTGAAGAACGGTCTTCTTAGCGTGGGTAAGAGAGAAAGCGTCTGGGCACTACTCAACCAGAGACCAGTACGGCAGGTCGTGCTGCGCGGATGTGAGTGCGATTCCTCTACATATACAAATATTTTCGGCATAGCTCCCGAAAATATTTAAGAGACAATAAATAATATAAAAAGTTTCCTTGGGTTGTCCATTACTCCTACGCAGACCCGAGATAAAGAGATCTCTTGCAGAACTAGCCGGAGCGAACCACATCAAAGGGTAACACCACGTCACCAACGACATTTAAACATCAACGGCCGATACAGCGATACCCCAGGAAGCGAAGAAAGAAATTTTTAGCTTCACATAGTTGATAATGCCGGCCGTGAAAGCCTCAACACTTATACTTTTCTAATTGGATTTTCTCCATTGTTCTACACGCTTCCCAATAATATTTACACAGCTAAACTGAAACATTGGCATTAAAGGCTTTAAAAGTACATTTAGAAATGTTGTATGGTTTCATTTATGCCTTTCAATGATAGCAGCAGACAGCAACAAATGCACAGGCAAAACACTGTGCAGCTGGTTTGGAGGTTTTTTCTTCTTCCTGTATAAATAGCATTTAAATTATAACTTCACTTTTACATGGACTGATAATGTCTACATTTTTGTCAAATGTCCTACATTCTTACTTTCTGTACTACATATAGTATAGTAGAGGAACTTTGTATTCCATCCAAAAATTTGATGTCAAGATTTCACCGGAAATATGTTTTGAGATCACGTGAATCCAAAAGAAGCATTTTTAGAAAAAGGTCCATGTCTGTGTCTGTATCTGTATGTCAGTCTGTGAACAGCATAACTCAAAAACAAAAAGTCGGTTAAAAACCAAATTTGGTTTTTAAGTTTAATGTCTTTCAAGGATGCGACATTAAGATTTTGAAGAAAATTGCTCCGCCTTTTTGAAACTTTTGCTTTTCTTGAAAATAACTAATGATTTTGATTAAAATTCATGTTTGAGATATTTTTATGACAAATGAAATGTGTATTTTGAATTTTCTGGCTATAGCCCCTGTAGTCATGTTTACTCTGGATGACTTTTGCATAACTGATAAGCTGTAAGAGGTAGACCAAATCTTCCTGTACAAAAAATGTAATTTTCCTAAAATACACAATTTATGTCTAAATAAATTTTTTTGTAGAGTGAACCATTTCAGAGACATGCCTTGTTAATTGTGTGAGTTTTGAAGAACTTATATTTCTGTCAAATGGAACACATGGTATTCAATTTTTTTTATGTTAACTGTGCAAAGAGAGGGAATTTGAAAGCTTTAAAAGATTTGACTATCGCCCAAAGTCTACTGTATTACCTACAAGGAAATAAGCAATAAGATAATTTGTGCAAATGTTTATCTCAACCAACACGAAGAAGATATAGAAATGAGAATTTGTAAGAATGGTTAGTACAACAGTAGAAAAAGTCATGTGAGTGCAACACATCAATTTTTTATTATCGTGTCATACATTTCCATAAAATAAAATCTGGTAACCCTATTAATAAGACAAGCAAGTTTAATATTCAGTTTGTACAATATGGCTGCTTCCATGCAATATGTGAAACATCTCAGAAGGAAACACTTAAAAACTGGTTAAAAACAGATTGTAGTGAATGATTTTTGCAAGAAGTATCCTAGCTACTGAGGACACAGTTTATTAGCATTGTTTTACCTAGTGAAAAGGTGAAAACACCTGGAAAAACTCGCAAAAGAAACATGCTCATAGTGGAAGGTGAATGTGATGAACTTGCTGAACTTCTATTTGTTGTAAGGGGCATAGCTTTGAAAGAAAAAGAGCCACCAACAATTACAAAAATGCTTTAATCTGTAAACCGTGAGCCTGAGTTGCTAAACTTTAGGAAAACAAGTTTCTAGTTCTTCACAGCATAGGTTTTGAGTTAGTGAGCGAAAACAGGAAAGATAGTGCTTTTATGTAGGGTGCCTCATTAATTATCAGTATGTATTTTGGGGGGAGGTGTACTACAATGTTTGAGGTGTCCGGTAAGAGATACAGAAAGTAATAAAATATTAACAGTTGTACCCTTTGTATGTGGCATTGTGTTGTGACAAAATAACAAAAGTCCAGACCAGTTACTTTTCTGTTGCTTTATTTTTCTTCTAAACTTTTGCACAAAAACACAGTTTTCTTCTACTGGCATTAACAATGTCTAGTCTTTCGTGACATAACTCACAACTGTTTTCTTTGTGGCTAACAAAAAGACAGGCTGTGGCGCGAATTGGAGTTGCGTAGTAATGATTGCCTGATACATGGGAGACATTGTATACCATCATGATAAAACTGTATCTTTTGTATGAACTGAATAACAAATTCTAAATTCATAAAATCCTCATCAACTATTATATTATAATTATATTTTAAAAAGCTAATCCCCTCTAAAATTGAGGAGTTTTTGGTTCTTTAGAATATGGATATATTAGGCGATTGTGGTTTTACTCCATTGGGCTATGATCATACTAGGAGAATTATGTCACTCTAGCTTGCGCTTCAGCCTATCTTTTTCATTAGCCACGGTTTTCTTCTAGCAACCTTGACCCAGTCCTTTCACTATCTCTCTTCACTTTCTCTGTCTCTCAAACACTAAGTCTAACGATACAATCACTCAGCTCTCATTAAAACTTCTTCACTTTGGTGTGATGTATCTTTCACAGCTGTCTTGCACTCACTGACACACTGACCAGCTCAAAATTGTGCCTGCCTTCATGGCCTCCGCAAACTTTTATACCAGCAGTGATGTAGCCAGATATTTCTCGAAAATCTACAAGCAAGCCGGCTGCCAGATACTCCTTGAATGCTCTGCAAGACCCTTTGTGTTGCCACTTGATTTTTGTTAGTCACCTGTTTGCAAGTGCTACAAGATAAAGATATAAAGGCATCAATATATGGCAAATCATACTGTTCTCATTCTAGAGAGTGTGCACATGTTGATCACATGGTCACTACAATTGTGTGGCCATTCTCTCCAATAACAGATGCCAGTGGAGTAATACATTTCTGCCACTTTGTTCCATTGCTACAGTTTGTCTAGGATGTCCTGACACTTGACATGCACGAGAGAGAAGAAATTAAGGAGAAGTGGCTGGAATGGTAGGGAACAAGCAAGTGATGCTGGAACTCAGGCAATCACATACACAAGCAGTGTATGTTTACGTATTATAAACAATTATTGTGTAATTATTATTTATTCATGCCAACAAACTTACTGTTGGTGTTTTTAAACACACAAGCTGTGTGTGGGCAATGTTTGAGAGGCAGAACTGGAACTTAAAAATTCAATGCCACAGCTGGGATTTGAACCACAGACCTTCCGCTTACCAGGCAGCTGCTCTAACCATTGAGCTACTGTGACAAACTGCCAGAATGGCATTCAATTCTCAAACCAGTTCATATTTTTCCTGGTAAACTAGTCTATAAATACACACTCAATAAGAAAATGTGATAGTTTTTGTTGATTTATGAAGTGTATGGTCAACAACATAGTTGAAGCCATCTGGGCTTGTCCCAGTCTCACATATTAAAACTGTTCTGTCCATGGTTCTCGGCCTACATATATTAAATAGGTGAAATATGTACTAGAAATGGTGTATAGCCTAGGAAGTGGTGTTCTTTGCATTAATAGTGTTTGTTGTGGTAGCAGGAAGAATTTCAGAAGCAGCACTATCAGGTCTTCAAGGATTCTTATAAAATAGAACTCTTGCGGAATTTTTCTACATTTTGTGCACTGAAAATTACATGTTAATTCAAACTTATTAGGCTTTACTGGATGAAGAAAGTTTTTATAGGTTTCAGTTTCAGGAAGTTGACAAGTATTTATAGGTCACATCATCTGCTGCAGTCTATGTATTTCAGTATCTACATTGCCATAGGCTTCTAAAAATACCAACACTTGTTAAATATGTCATGCAATATTCTGCATCTCAGACAAGGCAGTAGAATGCAATACGTTTTGTTCTAGTAAGATTATTCATCCTTATTTTCAGGGAAGCTGCAGAATCTCTTGGACAATTAATGAATTGTTCCAGAGCTATACTTGAAGCTTTGGCAACACTGGCACTGGATGCGTCAGCATTTGGCACCCCTGCAAGCTGGACAGCAACACAGGTGTGTGTGTTATATATATATATATATACAATATACTGTGCATTCTCAGACCGACTGGACTGCTTTGCAGTGGCACAAGAACCTGCAGGCTCTCTGCCAGAGTTACACGCAAAGGACCGGCAAGTCATGGGTATGAAACACTAATGACTGGACTTACCTGCATCACAACAAATGTTGAAATTGATGACCTTCAATCTCCCAAAACAATTCTAGTTTACTTACAAAAGTTCATGTTGGCTGATTGCCTGTATTTCTCTCGTGATTTTGTCCAATTCTTTTAACGTGTGCAGATTTAATGGTCAAACTTCTTTAACGTACCCCATAAATAAAAATTGCATGGAGATAGGCCAAGGGAACGAGGTGTTCATAATTGTCAACTAATTATTCTGTCCCCATACACACTTAATAATTCATACATAGAATCACCAGCAGTGTGCGCTTAGCTGAATCCTGCTGAAACCAGTCTTTCATTTCTTGTTAGTTGCAGCAAAAAAATATTTAAAATAGTTTTTACATAAATTTGTGAATCAACTGTTGTCATAAATATGAGACTGATAATTCAATCCTACGCGTGGTGAGGAACTTCATGAATAATAGTGATTTTTGGTAGCCCAGTATCAGTTGTTCTGAGTAGAAATGCAACCTTGAAGATAAAACCATGCTTCATCAGTGCAGAACATTAAAGGTGGGTCCGTGTCAGTTTGAACAGACTGCTAAAACCAATTGCAATAATTAACTCTACAGTAATGAACTTTTAGGTTTCCGAAGTTTTTTTGCCATGAAAGCTGACGCCTTGGAAAGTTCAATCTCTTGTGCTAAACGTCTCAGCCATTTTTATTTTTGGGGAAAGTTGAAGAATAAAGGTGTAAGTGTAACACTGGTGGAGAGCCTGCAGGTCCTCGCCTGGTACAGTGCCACGGTGTAGCTGTCTGCTCGGTCAGTCTGTGAATGCATGGTATATATATATTCTTTTTTAACAATAAGTTTGGATTTAACACTGTAGCAATGTAATAATCAAGAAATGATACATTTTGGGTCAACAGAACATTGTTTACTTCACATACGTTAACTTCTTTTCTATGTATTTCACCTTCACTTGAAGGCATCATGAAGAATTTGTTGACTGACTGGAATACTGCTGGTTGTGTGGGTGTCATATCACTGTAGAAGAGACAATGAAATTAAATAGTGAATTTTCTTTGGTGGCAGGTATTGTCAAGAGGTAATCTTATATATATATATATATATATATATATATATATATATATATATATATATATCTTTTCCCAGATATATAGTTCAAAGTACATTAGGCTGGTTTTAGAAGTTGGGTTTTTTTGCTCAATATTGTGGTGATCATTCCAAAAGTGTCCTGCTTGGTGGAGCATATTTTGGTGTCAGGTATTGTCGAGGGAGTGTAGCTTAGGAAGTATGGGTGTTTTGGTTTCCCCAGGCATTGTTTGTTCTTAGCTCAGGTCATTCTACTCACAAGTATATTACAGGATTTTGGGTATAATAGGTAGAGATATTTATCTCAGGATTGCCCAGTGAAGGAATAGTCAGGTAAAGATCTGAGTCCATATTAGCTTCTTTCCATTTAATGAATGCAACTAAGATTCGCCTGACATGACACTCGTTTATACTTCCCTCTCCGACATACAAGACATGAATCCTACTTTATTATTGTTGTTTTCCCCTCCTGATTGAAACCGTTACTGATATACATTGCTCGCTGCCTTGCTTCGTACAATTGAGGATCGTTTTTTCACAACTCGATAGATGCACAAAATGCGTTTCTGAGAAAAACTGTTTTTTCTATTTATTGGCAATACTAATTGGTTAGCACAGCAACTGTATTAATCATTCAATTCTCCTTCCTGGTACTGTCTCATTGAATGTGAAAAGAAACAAACAGCATAGTTTAACAGGTGCAAATTTGGGGTTTGAAAATGCAGAGTTTTTCAAAAGTTGATAAACTTTTCTGCGTGAGCGAGAAATTAAGACATGAAATTTCGTTATTTTTGTCATTTATTGTTTTTGTTGCTTTTTATTTATGCATTTATTTTTTCATTTATTTTCACCTCTTTATAATACATAATGTACTATACAACCAACATACTAATGTTTATAAGAATTATTTTATTAGGTATAAACTTGGAAACTAAGTACTGCTACATTCACAATAACAATATATTTTGTTTTATTTATATAACAAACACATTGAATATACAAAGAAATTTCAAACAATATGAATAAGTAAGTTTTCACCTTTATTAGTGCTTGTGCAGTCTGTACATGGTTCTTAGTTCGTTTCTCTTTTCCACATCTGCCTCTGTCTTAATCTTTATCAGTCCCATTGAGCATGTGTCAGTGTGTGGTGTACGGAATGAAAGATTGAAGGACTTCACAGGCTTATTCCCCCGAAATTACAACATTTAGTAAATTTAATATATAGGATATAGCTATTTCATATTTGTATAGTGCACTCTCTGTCAAAATGTGTTTATCCTCATCAAAAATCCACATAATGACAAAATTCCACAAGAAAATTATTTGATAATTACAACATTTAGTAAATTTAATATATAGGATATAGCTATTTCATATTTGTATAGTGTACTCTCTGTCAAAATGTGTTTTAAGTGGTAAATGAATAAATGAATGTGTCTACTTCAGTGCTTCCATACTACTCTGACATAGCTGACTTAATTACATTGTCATCGGGAAATTGCTGCTCACAGAGAAAGTTTCTGAGCAGAAAGTAGTCACTGGGAGCCAGGTCTGGACTGTAGGGTGGATGGTTAAGCTCTGCGAACCCACACTCCTGTATAGCAGCCTGCAATAGGCACAACTTGTGTGCGGGTGCATTGTTGTGAAGCAGCAGAACACCAGCCGACAATTTTTCATGGTGTTTCTGTTTGATATTCTCACATGAAGCCACCATTGTGGAAGCATAAGTTTTTCCAGTAATGGTTGTCTTGTGTGGCATGAATTCCGAAAGCAGAACACCTTCTGGGTCCCAAAAGCTGTTGCTATGGTCTTTCTGACTTATTGGGTGGTATAAATAAAAACTAGCTAGTGCTTGTGAGCTGAAGCTGGTAAGCAAGTTGAGAATCAAGCAAAAGGTCGTGATTTGGTATAAATAAAAACTTCCCCTCTTCCGCCAGCTCTTGCTTCCAACACACAGCTTTAGCTCCGTGACCTTCACCAGGCCACGTAAACAAACACACCTTTTTCATGTCTGGAGGGGATTTAAACATTTGCTGCATTTAAATATCCATATACTTATTCATGTTAAACATGATAGAGATACTAATTTTAAAGAACGAAAATGTAAGTAAAGATTTGGCAAATTAAATAGAAATTAAGATTCGCCTGGCATTCCACCGATAACGTTCATACACTTTCTAAATTCCATCAGTGATTTTCTTAATTTTATAGTATGTATCAACTGATATATGGAAATAGATAATTTGTACTCGTGTGTTTGCACCGTTATACTGATATCCTTTACATCTATACATATAAACTATCAATAACTAATTCCAAGAGTGAGTCTGTGGGGACTAATTCCAAGATTATATAAGACTTTATCATAAATTAAAGCTATACCGGATGAAGAAATTTCATTTCGTGGAAATTTAAATTTAGGGTCGGTTTTATATGAAAGTCTTCGGTTATAACCCGGTTTTGATTTGCACAATATTCTACTCTATGTATCGCTTTGATTACATTATCGTCGGTAATGAGAGCGGATCACTATTACCTCATTCACATTTTAACGTTATCGTACGCAGGCAAGATGACAACACCTTAGGATGTATACAGATTGTTAGTTAAAAGGTCCCCTTCGTGTTTCATTTCCCTCTGGAAGCAAATGCTGCGGAAGCAAGTCTACATTTTCTCTTTAAATGTGATTATAATTGTTTATATCTGCATCCACGTCCCTACATATTTTGTAATTTTTTAGTTCCTCAACCACTAAACGAATAGTAGAGGAATTATTGCATTCCGCCCAATAATTCGATATCGAGATTAAAGCAGAAATACAGCTTCTGAGCCTCTCTGAATAGAGAGAGAGAGAGAGAGAGAGAAGTCTATGTGTGCGTGCCTGTATGTGTGTAAGTGTGAACATCAAAACCCAAGCAGTCACTTTTAAAAACCAAATTTCGTATTTAAGTTCAGTAACCTCCAAGAGTGTGACTTTATGGAAACCCTCCATCCAAAACTAACTTTTACATGGATAAACATTCCTAATTTTTAATTTTCTCAAAAATGGCCACTGTACTCGTATTTTGATTAAAATGACATATGTTAAGATATTTACATGACAATTGAAATGTAGGTATAGCTTTAATTTCGGGGGAATAAGCCTGTGAAGTCCTTTTCTTCTGAATCACATTTGTATAACTGATAAACTGTAGTAGCTAGACAAAGTGTTACTACACAAAAAATGTCTATCTAATTAAAGCACACAGTTTACGTCATTTTTTTTTTGGGGGGGGGGGGATGGGGGGGGCAGGGATAAATGAAACAGTAATTGGGATTGATCCGAACTTCCAACACATGGCGATTATCCTTTTATAAATTTAAACCCAGATTCCCATAATTTGATGCGCTGCGTCTATTACAAGTGATATACTGAAAGATTACTTTTACTAGTGTTCTGTTGATCTGCTCTAGAACTGGGCAATTAAAATTTATGGAACATCAAAATAGGCAATTCTAAGATTTTAAAAGTGTTATCTGAATTAAAGCTATACCTACTTTGTGAAAGAGTTTCATATGGGCTTATTTTATAGATATAATTCGACCTTGATTTGTACAAGCATTATGCTCTTCATACGTGCTGCATGTTTGTATAAGCACGTTCGTATATGTTTTGATTCCATTATCAGGTTTCCGGTAATGAAAGTGGATCACTATGACATCACTCGCATTCTAACCAGGCAAGATCACAACACCTCAGAAAAATGTCCTTGTATCATCGGAGCTGATATAGCAGCAAATATCTCCAAGAGTAGAGTTTATATTTTACAACACGTATTTCAGTCACCATGGTTGAAGAAAGCGGTGTATTTATGAGGCGCTTTGTTCATCTATTGAAGGAAAATCAGGACATTTTATTAAAAGCACAGTTGTCAGAAAGTAAGCGCAAAAGTTTAGCAGTAGCTACAGTAAAGCAACAATTGGAGGAAGAGTTTAAAATATCCATCAGCGAGATGCAAATACTTTAAAAAAAAAAAAAAAAAAAAAAAAAAAAAGCAACTTAAAAACAAGAATTAAGCCCAAAAGTGATTTGAAACTAATTGGCAATAAGCTAGTTGTTTTAAAACAGTGGGAGCAGGAAATCCTGGCCATGGTACTAACTGAATGAGCAAACTGAGGTACCTACATAGCTACCTCAGAAAAATCCAGCAAAAGCTCCGTCGGAGTGAGGAAAGCAGGTTTTTATTTATACCATTTCACGAGCAATAGCTCCGCGGTCAAGGTCTGGAAGCTTTAGCTTGCACAGAGGTGGAGCAGAAGGTTTTTATTTATACGAAACCAACCTCTTGCTCCGAATTAGCGAGAAAAAGCTATTGCTTGCTTTTATTTATACCACCCATTGTTGCATACAAAATTTCTTGGGGGTACGAGACCCCTTGTGTTTCCATTGGATAGACTCTTGTTTGGTCTCTGGATCATGATGATGGACCCATGTTTCATCCCCTGTAACAATTCTTGAGAAGAAGTTTTCTAGATTTGCCCTAAGCATGTCTAAATTCTCTTCACTAAACTGCTGGCAGCGTGCTTTCCATCAGGTGTCAACATCTGTGGTACCCATTGGGAACTGATGTTTAACATCAAGTCTGTGTGGATGATACTGAAAACTGTGGCAGTTGAAATGCCCAGTTCATTGACCTTAACACACACCACCTCCATCCTTTTGGCACATTGCCTTGGAGGATGCTTCCACTGGCTGACCTGAGCATGGATCATCTTCAACCGATTCCCTGCCTCACTTAAATTGCTTAAACCAAAACTTGATGTGGTAGTAAGACTGTGAAGCATTACCATATACAGCATTCATCCTTTCATGGATTTCTTTTGGTTTCTTCCCTTCCTTTGTGAGGAAATCCCTAGTGTTCATTGTAGACCCAGGCGCCACTACACTTGCCATCCTCTCACAGTCAGTACTTATCACAAACTGAGCCTGTGACATGTGCCTGTTACTGTTGCCAGGTGAACTCCATAGGCTGTGTTTTGGGAGGTCTTGATAAGGAGAGCTTTGCAGCAATTCCTTCAGCCTCGCTTGTGCACCTGCCTGTTGCTGCTGTGAGGTGTATACCAAAGAGTTTGAGGAAGGTATGTATCTGAACATCAATACTACTAGGTACCACAGGTTATACCAGATATCAACTCCATGTTGGGAGCTGATGTCATAAATGGCACTGATGCCTGATGTTTCAACTGGGACTTTAGCAAACTAACGATTCCATCAATAATGCAGTATGCCTCTATATCGACCGAGCTGCACTACATCCGCTCCTCCCCCATCCCTCCATGCGTATTCTGCATCAGAATCAAATGCCAAATTCCTTTTGCAGTCACAACTTTACCACTCCTTGAATCGTTTACGGCACATTTCAGATTTTCACATATTAGCGTAACACAGACTACATGAGCTATGTGAAGCCATATGCGCTAAACAATTCTTATTCACGTGGCTGATGTAACGCATATTACGCTGATGTGTGAAAATTTGAAATGTGCTGTAAACTATTTATGAGTGTGTGAGATGTGACTTCAAAAGAAGTTAGTCAACTAATTCCTGAAAATAAGATTGGCAAGAAGAAGCCGCTTCTAAACTTGGAATTTTTTTCTACATATGAATAGTTGTCTTTAATTAATCATAATAACTTTAGTAATCAGATGGAGAGTGTCGGATCACACAAATTGTTGAGATTATGCAATACATTTTTATTTCCTTTCCCTCAGGAATTTCAAAGCTTATAGCAATTATAACTATACATTGAGTTAATGGCAGAGGAAAACAGTAAAGGATACCACAAGGCTATCTGTAATGCAATTTTTTTGTACACAGTAAATTAGTAATGTTTAAAAAATTCCTGAAAGATAACCTTAGTGACGAAAAAATGGAAAATTGAATACGTACATGTAAATTCTAAAAAGATATGCCAACAACTTTGTCCAAAAAAACAACACTATATATTTAAAAAAGAATACAAAGAAATCATGTTAATGCTTATGTTTAATAAGATTTTGAAAAGCAATTACACTGTAATATATACATTATTTTCTGCAATTTCTTCAAGTTTACAAAAGAATGTGTTCAGAGGAAGGTCTGAAATTTGAGTGTGTCTCATATGGCACTCATAATTTAGCAAAGCGTTTAAAATTAGTACATGAGACAGTGTCAGCAACCAAGCAGTATGTAAAATATACACAATACATATAATGCTATCCAAAGTAGGTGCTGCCAAATCCAATTAGGCTTCCCTGAAACACACAACAGGAAACTGCAAATAATTCATCAGTAATAAGAACAAATTAGAAACTAAAAACTTCACTTATCTTAGTAATGTTGATATTCTTTTTCTCTTTTTCCCTGTTTTTGTTAGAAGAATTGTTAAACTAGATAATAATAGTATTCATCAAAAGTCAGCAGAAAAGAAAGTTATTGAGGTTGAAAGAAATTTGCATTTTAAAAAATTAAATAATATTGAACTTAGGTTATATGACTTACATTTAAAATTAACAAGTATTTTAGGAAACTTAATTTGGGTTAATTTTGAATCAAAATTGTTTGAATATCTAAATTTTAGCATGAAAAGAAAAACTAATAGGTTAAAAAATAAGTTAAATAGATTATGCCAAAAACAACAGAAATTGAATATAAATGAACCAAATAATCGAAAAAATAATGTAATTAATTTATCAAATTGTAACTTTAACGAGAAAGAAATAAATTTTCTAAACAAAGGTATGAAAACTTGTGTAAGTTTTTCAAAAAACATAGATGATTTTGTTGCAGATATTGAAATTGCCAGTCAAGATTTAAATGACATTAATAAATCTTTGATTAAAGTGAGATGCACTAAAATTTTGAAAGATATAAATAAAAATCATCCTAAAAGTAATTATAATAATCAGATTATTAAATCATTGAAAGAAAAGGATGTAATTTATACTAAAGCCGACAAAGGAAACAAAATTGTAATTTTAGATCAAGCTGATTATATTAATAGAGTAGAACTTTTACTTGAAAGTAAAGATTATTTAAAAATTGATAATGATCCTTTAAAATTATGTATTTCAACTTTTAATAAAACTCTTAATGAATTAAAAATGATACCTAAAAAAGAAAAAAGTATTTTAAAAGTCAATAATCCTGTTTTACCCAGGTTATATGCACTTCCAAAAATACATAAACCAGGAAATAAAATGAGACCCATAATAAATTCAATTAATTCACCTACATATAATTTAGCTAAATGGTTAACCAAAAAATTTAGTAATTTTGAAACATTTGAAAGTATTAAAAAGTTCTTTTGAACTAGTAAAAAAGATTAATAACCTAATATTATCTGAGAATGATAAATTAGTTTCTTTTGATGTAGTTTCTTTATTTCCTAGCATTCCTAGAAAAAAGCTTTTGATTTTTTAAAAAAAATGGTTAAATTCTTTAGAATTAGATAATGACTTAGTAGATGATTTTGTAAAACTTACAAATCTTTGTTTAGATCAAAATTTCTTTAGTTTTAATGGTAATTTTTTTCAACAAACTTCTGGCTTGGCAATGGGTAGTCCACTTTCGCCATTTCTTGCTAATCTTTTCATGAGTTTTTTTGAAACTCAAATTACAAAATCATTCCCTCTAATTTTTAAAATATGGTATAGATATGTGGATGACATTTTTGCTGTTGTCCCTAATAAACAGATAAATGATGCTTTAAAACTTTTAAATTTACAAGATAAAGCTATACAATTCACTTTGGAAACTGAGAATAATGGATTCCTTTCATTTTTGGACTTAAAAATTAAGACATAAAAATAAATTGAAATTTGATATTTACAGAAAATCTACTCACACTGATAATTACATAAAATATAAAAGTTTTAATCCTTTTGCACATAAATTTGCTGTTTTTAATAGTTTAATTTATAGATTAATAAATATACCCCTTAATAAAGATGAATTTGACATAGAATATAAACATATTATTAACACTGCAGTAATTAATGGTTTTAATACAGATTTTATACATAAAAGGATAGGGGAATTTAAATATCAAAAAGCTGTCAAAGAAGTTTCAACCCTTAAAAAAATAAAAGATAATTGTATTTTTAAAAAATTTACTTACCATCCATGGGCTAATAAAAAATTTACAAGGATTTTTAAAGAATATGGAATAAATTTGGTCCCTCAAAATAAATTTAATATACAAATTATTATTTATTTATGCCAACAAACTTACTGTTGGTGTTTTTAAACACACAAGCCGTGTGTGGGCAAAGTTTAAGAGGTAGAACCGGGACTTAAAAATTCAATGCCACAACTGGGATTTGAACCACAGACCTTCCGCTATGCCGGGCGGACGCTCTACCACTGAGCTATTGTGACAATAGCTGTGGTTCAAATCCCAGTTGTGGCATTGAATTTTTAAGTCCCGGTTCTACCTCTTAATATACAAAATTTACTTAATTTTTCAAAAAAAGATAAAATACCAAATTATAAAAAATCTGGTATTTATCAATTTAGCTGTTCAGATTGCGATAAAGTTTATATTGGTAAAACTAAACGTCATCTAGAAACCAGAATAAAAGAACATTTTAGAAATATTAAATATAAGCAAACTGATAAATCAGCTGTGGCAGATCATTTTTGGTCATTTAATCATGAAATTAATTCAGAGGTTAAATTGCTAAAACAGTTAAGTAATCCGATAGATTTAATGGTTTGGGAAAAAAATTTTATTTTAAAAAACAGGAACCATGTCATGAACTTTGAATTACCATCTATAGATTGTATTTATACATTTTTGTTTTCAGAGATTGGTAAATAAAAAATTGAATAAGAATAATTGTTTTTCACAAAAATAAAAGATTGTAGCTTGGCAACGATTTTGTTTATATGGCTTTGAGAATGAGCTGGACATAGCTTGAAACCCCAGGGTTAGCAAAAGAGAAAAAGAATATCAACATTACTAAGATAAGTGAAGTTTTTAGTTTCTAATTTGTTCTTATTTTAGAATCTTGTTGCTTCACTGTTAATAGCTTCAATTTTTACTTAATTTAATTCATCAGTATTTCATGTAGTT
Organism: Tenodera sinensis; assembly: GCA_030765045.1. Lineage (NCBI taxonomy): Eukaryota > Metazoa > Arthropoda > Insecta > Mantodea > Mantidae > Tenodera > Tenodera sinensis. The sequence goes on from CM060970.1 coordinate 9,388,807, forward strand.
CATTTCAAAATGTTATCAAGTTCCATTGCAATCAAAATTTAGTTTGGTACAATTAGTGTATTCTATTACTACCGATAAAAACTGACACATTCCTTTCCTATCTTGTTTCCTTGGTGGAGTTGGAATGTCTGGGTAAATTGTATTTTTTTCACAAAACTGGTCAGTTCAAGACATTAAATTCTAGTGCTAACTTCTGTTTCTAAGCCTGATTGATACATTGCAGATTTGTTTCTATGTTGTTCGTGTGACTTGCCTGCACATGATTGTTGATTTTGTGTATGTGCCCTGGGTATTTGAATCCAGCTGAGGGCGAGGATTTCTTCAGACATAAAAATCTGTAGCACTGCTTCCTTCAGAAGGGAAGTGTTCGGTGGTCCTATGTTGTAGATTTACAGCACAAAAAAGAACTCGAGCCTAATTAAGAGGCCTCTGAGCAAAATTAAGCAATCTGTCATTCCCATTATAGAATGGGATGCTGAGAACTGCATCAGTTAAAGTGCATCCATAAATAATTGCTTAATTTTTCCTGTATATATCTCTAAGAGAAGAATGGTATTGTTGAAAGAACTTCCGATAAACTGGGTAACCTCTTGCATATCTCGTCGCAAGGAGATTAACATTGGCCAGTGCAATTTTATGCATGGTTGCCTTTTTAAGGGGGACCCTGCTGTTCTTTGTCTGCTGTTTGTTGATCCATCACATGCTGGTAGTATGTTTCCCTAGCCACCTTCAAAATTCTCTGTAACTGCCTGTCAGACTTGCACAGGTCCTGACAGATGCTAAACAAGCAGTTGAAAGAGCTTTTAGCAATTTGGTAAACGTGAACTTAAGGATTTACAATTTTAGATATTGAAATTTATACTTTTTTGACCATTTTATAATGTTTTAATTCTGACTTTTGCCTCTTTGTTTAGTATATTTATGTATATTTGCTATTTTATTAATATTTTTATTTTATATTGAAATATATATGGTTTTTGCCATCATCCAGAGCACTGGGTCTCAGGGAAACTTTGCGTGGCTGTTGGGCACACTGTTGTGTTTATTGCTTCCCTCACTCTACAGAAACTGTCACAAAGCTGCTGGGGTGTTCAGTTGTAATGCAGTTCCCCACTACTGCCAGGTACAAAGTTCTTGCAATTATTTGGTTTTTGAATGCAAAAGGCATTAAATGAATTGAAATTCAACAGTTGACAAATGTATGGAGAGTCATGTATGGATGTCAGAAACATTTGCAGGTGGCATAGAGATCAAACAACAATTACATGAGTGGCAGCATTGTGATTCACCCTAGCCGTGACAATTTAAAGGAACACGGTCTGTGGGTAAAGTTGCAACAGCGGTGTGGGACTGAAGGGGGATATTGTTGGATCCTAGCACAACAATAAATGCTGACAGGTATTGAAACATTAAAAAAGCACAGACAGGCGTTTCAGATCCATAGAAGAGGAATATTGAGCAAAGGCATAAACCTTCTCCATTTCAATGCACACTGCCCATCAAAATGTGGATGTTGTGCAACAGTTTGGATAGGACAGCATCACTATAGTCTGGACTTAGCACTCAGTGAAGGAACACTTGGCTGGGAAGGTGCTTCAGTGATGCACATCCTCAATAGCATGGCAGTGAGCTGCTGTGACATAGGCATAGAAAAACTGTCACAGTGTGCACAAAAATGCATCAATCAAACTGACATGTGGAAAAGGAGAAGAATGCTTCAAAACTATGTACTGTACATTGAAAATAAACATTTGTTTATACTTTTTAAAAAATATGAGACCTTACTTTGGGATTACCCTCGTAGATGGCCATGATGTAACACCTCAACGAACAGAAGACAAGAGTTTAAAAAGTGACAATTGTTCCTGCATTATATTTGTTTATTTTATTGCCATTTGTCAAATCTAAGGGTCACTATTATAATAGTGTAATTATTATGCTCTGTTATAATATAGTATACTACTTGAATTAACATAACTTGTATATTCTGAGAGTTCGCTCAGCATGCATTATGCATGTAGCAGAGGAGGGTCAGAGTAGTCTGTCATGACAACCAGGTTTAACCTTGAAGCAGCCAATAGATTTTGTGGCCATGCAATCCTGCCACAAGGTCTATTGGCTACTTCAAGGTCACTGATTGTCATGACAACAGATTGCTCTGTCCCTCCAATACCATGCGTGTAACAAATGCCGAGGAAACTGTCAAAATACACAAGCCTAGATATGTATTGAGATTCTTTACATGCAGAAACTGGTTCTTCAGGACTAGAAAATCAATGACCTTGAAGTCTGTTTTTCACCATATGGAACAGGAAGAAATCACATGGTGCCAGATTGGGACTATAGAGTGGATGAGTCAATAGTTTCACCTCAGTTCCTTGCATAAACTCCTTTGCTACATTAGCGTTGTGAGGCGATACAACAATGTGAAGGTGTTCATGAAGGATGGTTGAAACCTAATCCCTAATGCCAGCTCAATTTCCTTGTAGGTTATTCTAGGATCTTCCCTAATCATTGTGGTGATGTTACTGTTGCTGGTCTGCCACTCTTCTCTTCATCTTTAAGAGATTGCTAACCCCCCTCCCCCTTAAATTCTGCTAACCAGTGGAACACAATGTCATGTGACAGAGAATAGCCCCCAAAAGCCCCCCCATCAAACACTCAAGTGACTGTGTTTCATATAAGCCACATTTGAAGTCGTGCAAAATCACTGTACAAAAATACTCTCTCTGAATCTCCATTGTACTTAAAAGAATGTTCAAACATAAACTGAGAAAAAGTGAATGGCACAACAATGGTCTGCCTGCTAATATTGCAGAACCAATGAATCAGCTATTTTGACAATGCTTTCCCAGGGCTGGCCAATTTTCCATGTCTCATTACACACACACACACACACACACACACACACACACACACACACACACACACACACACACACACACACACACACACAGTTGTCATGTAACTTGACAACTCTCTCCAATACATACTAAATACACCTCATCTTTGGAGTATGACTGCCGAAACATACAACAAACATCATGCTTTTTACCCATCATTTGTAAGAAGAGTAAATTCACAGTGGAAAATGTGTTGTCAGCTAATAGCTGTAAACACTATGAAGATAGAATACATACCTACACTCTGTTCATCAAGAGATTAGAGGAGATATAAACAAAAAACGGTTTGTATCACTCCACGGCCACGTGCTTCCACAATGACGCAACACGGTTACCTACCGCTGCGCGTAGGTATAATATGCATTTTACACTACTAAAAGGATATATTTACTTGATCCAAATAACATAGCACATGGAAATTAACTGCTACTTACGTCTTCTCTGTCCACAATAACACTTTTTCATTTCCTGCTCACAATCTAGAAACCAATCTCCAGAAGCAGCTTGTAGAGGGAAGTTCGTTTTAAATCTGGAAGATTGGGATCAGAGTTAACTGCCAACAGCACTTTGTTTAAGGTGGAGGTTCATTGTTAACAAAGAACTGGTGAAATTTTCGACGGATTGCAGATCTCACACTCACAAATTTGTCGCAAACTACATCCACCATTTATCTGGCATGTGGTCGCTTTTTACCGGTATCTTCACCAACTGACGATTTTTCGTTGTGTGTACTGTAAATACTTGCAACTGACACACTGGTAAACTCGGATGTTAATTTCATCACATCTTTGTTAGCAAGTTCGGGATATTTCTCGCAGAACTTGTTAAATACGTTCAATATTGTTGTCTTTTAACCACTTCAAAACGGTTTTCCGCGCTTATGTTTTACAACACTTGTTCTGCCATGTTACTTTCATACTGAATAATGCGCGCACAGAATGAATTAGGCTGGTTACAGATTCACTTAACTGCGTATTCTTACACTTTAACTATGCTTAGTACACTTAGTTCATGCTTTAGCAAACATTAAGTAACATTTCAGACCTCAGTAAGAATATTTCTTCAAGGGACTATTTACACGGCGAAAGTGTCAAGAGGGCGCGCTGTGGTCAAAACGCACGTGGCTTTGTTTACGTCTCCTCTAATCTCTAGATGAACAGAGTATAGTGGCCTTCGTACTGCATATGTGTTTGTAATGAATAGATTCAGATTTTTAGACAAATATTTAATTCCTTTAGGAAAGGGTGCAAATAACTGCAAATGTTTGTAATTTATGGAACATGATCCTCAATAGGAACAGTTTTATATTGCATAAAACGGAGTCAGTGCTATTTCTTCCTTTTGTGCTTAAACAGGTAATATTTAAGTGTTTTTTAAAGAACTTTTGAGATTTAATACTATAGTTTATTTAAAAATTATTTATTTTAAAAGTAGTGTCAATAGAGAAAAGCTTACTATTTATGACTTTTTGGCAACAATTGATATGTTTGTAATTAACTACCAGTTGTTTTGAATCTTTCAATGACAATGTGCCAAGTATAACTTAAATTTAAACTGCATGATTTCCTCTACCAACTAGATAGATTTGTTTGTATTTTCATATACATGCACATTCTTTACTTCTTTTATTTACATTCTGCTCAAATCTGAGTACAAATAACAGCCTATAGCCTCCCTTTCCTTTTGACTTAACTTTTATCTGGCCTTCCACCTCTTCCCCCCCACCCCACCCTTCTGCTACTTTTTAAAAAAATGTTTACTCTAGTTTTAATTTCTCTGCTAGGTATAGTAAGTAGGGGTTTGACCCAATTATTTGTTGAGCTTTCACCGGAAATTTATGTTTTGAGGCCCCCTGAATATGAAAAAACAGGTCTGTCTGTCTCTTAATAGCATAACTCAAAACGAAAAGTTGATTACAAACCAAAGTTCGTATTTAAGTTTAATACCTTTCAAGAATGCAACATGAAGATTTTGAATAAAATTTCATCCACACTAAACTACACTTTACATGGAAAATTTTTCGAACATTTTGATTTTTTCAAAAATGGCTGGAATGATTTTGATTAAAATGCCATGTTTTAAGATATTTTTATGGCAAATGAATTTTCTGGCTATAGCCCATGTAGTCCTATTTACTCTGAATAACTTTTGCATAACTGGTAAACCATAAGAGATAGAACAAATCTTACTGTTAAAAAAATGTAAATCTCATTAAAATACACCAGTTATGTCAAAATGCATTTTTTGTGAAGTGAACCATTTCAGAGATATTCCTTGTTATTTGTGCGAGTTTTGCAATGCTTAATAGTTTTCTCAAATGGAAAGTCATTATTCACTTTTTATCTCTTGCCCATATAAAGAGAAAGGAATTTCAAAGCCTTCATATGCAACCAGCTTTAAAACATTTGACTCGATTAAAGCCTACTGTATTCCCATGCTCCCCTTGTACCTACAAGGAAATTAGTATTAAGATAACTTTTGTAAATGTTTATTTCGACTAACATGAAGATAGAGGAATAAGAGTTTGTAAGAGCAGTTAGTACAAGAGTAGAGAAAGTCATGTGTGTGCAAAATATCCCATTTTTCTTTTACATTTTTTAAGAATTCTCTTATACTTTTATTTTTCTTTTCTTTATTCCCTGTCAGTATTTTGTTTTCATTTTGCTACAATTTTACTAATGTTATCCCATTTTTCTTTCTTTCCTCTGTTTAAATCTACATTCTGTCATCTTGTTGTCCTTTGTAATGTGCTAGCCTCTGGTTCAAACCTGGCAGAGGGTGATGGATTTTTTTCAGGCATAAAAATCCTTAGCATGGCTTCCTACGCAAGGGAAATGAAGTCGGTGATTTACAGCACATAAAACAATGTCAAGCTTGATAAAGGGTCCTATGAATAAAATTAAACTGTCTTTCATGCCCAGTATACAGTGGTATGTAAGAACTATAACAATTAAAGAGTGTCCATAAATAAAAACTCAATTTCAAGTAGCTACTATAGGTACATAGTAGAGGATCTCACATGAAGGTAACTAATTTGCTACTCTGTTTTCTGTTTCAGTTAGCATCTTTGAAGTTGCCTGAGGAAGTCCAGAAGATGCTGCTGTCGAGTGGAAACAAGACGTTTACTGAAGAAGAGTATGTACACAGCAGTGGTAATGAAACAGATGCCTCCCTTAACGGAAGTTCAATGGAAATGGTCTGCTCTTATTGTTGTAGTTACCTCATAGTGTTCTTACTTACCTATATTTGTGTTGTTCTGTAAGATGATGCTGATGCAGGGCTGGACCTATAACCTTAAATGGTTGCCTTGTATTAAAAGTGTAGATAGTTCATTGTAAGAAAAAAAAATCTGAAGTTATTTCCTTCTCTTAGGGTATTAATATAAGAAGCTGGGCATATAAAGAAATACTTCATAAACTTACTAAACTTATATAAAATTAAAGTCTCTGTAATCACTTTGCTGTAACATTTACATTCAGAGAGCTAGACTGCTTAAACCTTTCAAAACAGAAATAAATATAACCAGCAAACCAGAGTACAAAATGAAAATGTAAGAAAGGTTTTATAAATCTCAAGTTTGTGATTAATTTCAGAAAACTTACAAGTAAAGCTTCAGTCTCTAAGTATTTGTTTCATTACTTGATCTATATTACTGCACTGTTAATAATTTCTATTTTCTTATTGAATTAAGTAAACCTCTAAATATATAAGAGCAGCTTGTTAGACTATCTCAGCCTTTTAACCTATCTTATATATTACGTATGATGGACGAGCAGCATGTTAGCCCATCTCTGCCTGTTAGCCTATCCCTTACAATTTCTCGCATGATAGACATGCAGTCTTTTAGTACCCTACTAGCCCATCTTCTGCTGTTAGCCTACTAGCCTATCTCCTGCTGTTAGCCTACTAGCCTATCTCCTGTATTAGCCTATCTCATACTGTTAGTGTACTAGCCTATCTCCTGCTTTTAGCGTACTAGCCTATCTCTTGTATTAGCCTATCTCCTGCTTTTAGCGTACTAGCCTATCTCTTGTATTAGCCTATCTCCTGCTGTTAGCCTACTAGCCTATCTCTTGTATTAGCCTATCTCATACTGTTACCCTACTAGCCTACCTCCTGCTATTAGCCCACTAGCCTATCTCTTGTATTAGCCTATCTCATACTGTTAGCCTACTAGCCTATCTCCTGCTGTTAGCCTATCTCATACTGTTAGCCTACTAGCCTATCTCTTGTATTAGCCTATCTCATACTGTTAGCCTACTAGCCTATCTCCTGCTGTTAGCCTACTAGCCTATCTCCTGTATTAGCCTATCTCATACTGTTAGTGTACTAGCCTATCTCCTGCTGTTAGCCTACTAGCCTATCTCCTGCTTTTAGCGTACTAGTCTATCTCTTGTATTAGCCTATCTCATGTATTAGCCTATCTCCTGCTGTTAGCCTACTAGCCTATCTCATACTGTTAGCCAACTAGCCTATCTCATACTGTTAGCCTACTAGCCTATCTCTTGTATTAGCCTATCTCATACTGTTAGCCTACTAGCCTATCTCTTGTATTAGCCTATCTCATACTGTTACCCTACTAGCCTATCTCTTGTATTAGCCTATCTCATACTGTTAGCCTACTAGCCTATCTCTTGTATTAGCCTATCTCATACTGTTAGCCTATTAGCCTATCTCTTGTTTTAGCCTAACTCATACTGTTAGCCTACTAGCCTATCTCTTGTATTAGCCTATCTCATACTGCTAGCGTATTAGCCTATCTCCTGCTGTTAGCCTACTAGCCCATCTCATACTGTTAGCCTACTAGCCTATCTCTTGTATTAGCCTATCTCATACTGTTAGCCTATCTCCTGCTGTTAGCCTACTAGCCTCTCTCTTGTAATAGCCTATCTCCTGCTGTTAGCCTACTACCCTATCTCTTGTATTAGCCTATCTCATACTGTTAGCCTACTAGCCTATCTCTTGTATTAGCCTATCTCATACTGTTACCCTACTAGCCTACCTCCTGCTATTAGCCTACTAGCCTATCTCTTGTATTAGCCTATCTCATACTGTTAGCCTACTAGCCTATCTCTTGTATTAGCCTATCTCATACTGTTAGCCTAATAGCCTATCACATACTGCTAGCGTATTAGCCTATGTCCTGCTGTTAGCCTACTAGCCTATCTCCTGTTGTTAGCCTACTAGCCCATCTCATACTGTTAGCCTACTAGCCTATCTCCTACTGTTAGCCTACTAGCCTATCTCTTGTATTAGCCTATCTCATACTGTTAGCCTACTAGCCTATCTCTTGTATTAACCTATCTCCTGCTGTTAGCCTACTAGCCTATCTCTTGTATTAGCCTATCTCATACTGTTAACCTAATAGCCTATCTCATACTGCTGGCCTACTAGCCTATCTCTTGTATTAACCTATCTCCTGCTGTTAGCCTACTAGCATATCTCCTGTTGTTAGCGTACTAGTCCATCTCATACTGTTAGCCTACTAGCCTATCTCCTGCTGTTAGCCTACTAGCCTATCTCTTGTATTAGCCTATCTCATGCTGTTAGCCTACTAGCCTATCTCTTGTATTAGCCTATCTCATACTGTTAGCCTACTAGCCTATCTCCTGCTGTTAGCCTACTAGCCTATCTCTTGTATTAGCCTATCTCATACTGTTAGCCTACTAGCCTATCTCTTGTATTAGCCTTTTTCTCCTGCTGTTAGCCTACTAGCCTATCTCCTGCTGTTAGCCTACTAGCCTATCTCTTGTATTAGCCTATCTCCTGCTTTTAGCCTACTAGCCTATCTCTTGCATTAGCCTATCTCATACTGTTAGCCTAATAGCCTATCTCATACTGCTAGCCTACTAGCCTATCTCTTGTATTAACCTATCTCCTGCTGTTAGCCTACTAGCCTATCTCCTGTTGTTAGCCTACTAGCCCATCTCATACTGTTAGCCTACTAGCCTATCTCTTGTATTAGCCTATCTCATACTGTTAGCCTACTAGCCTATCTCTTGTATTAGCCTATCTCATACTGTTAACCTAATAGCCTATCTCATACTGCTGGCCTACTAGCCTATCTCTTGTATTAACCTATCTCCTGCTGTTAGCCTACTAGCATATCTCCTGTTGTTAGCGTACTAGTCCATCTCATACTGTTAGCCTACTAGCCTATCTCTTGTATTAGCCTATCTCATGCTGTTAGCCTACTAGCCTATCTCCTGCTGTTAGCCTACTAGCCTATCTCTTGTATTAGCCTATCTCATACTGTTAGCCTACTAGCCTATCTCTTGTACTAGCCTATCTCTTGTATTAGCCTATCTCCTGCTGTTAGCCTACTAGCCTATCTCTTGTATTAGCCTATCTCCTGCTTTTAGCCTACTAGCCTATCTCTTGCATTAGCCTATCTCATACTGTTAGCCTACTAGCCTATCTCATACTGTTAGCCTACTAGCCTATCTCTTGTATTAGCCTACTAGCCTATCTCTTGTATTAGCCTACCTCATACTGTTAGCCTAATAGCCTATCTCCTGCTGTTAGCCTACTAGCCTATCTCTTGTATTAGCCTATCTCATACTGTTAGCCTACTAGCCCATCTCGTACTGTTAGCCTACTAGCCTATCTCCTGCTGTTAGCCTACTAGCCTATCTCATACTGTTGGCCTAATAGCCTATCTCATACTGCTAGCCTAATAGCCTATCTCATACTGCTAGCCTACTAGGCTATCTCTTGTATTAACCTATCTCCTGCTCTTAGCCTACTAGCCCATCTCATACTGTTAGCCTACTAGCCTATCTCATACTGCTAGCCTACTGGGCTATCTCTTGTATTAACCTATCTCCTGCTCTTAGCCTACTAGCCCATCTCATACTGTTAGCCTACCTGCCTATCTCCTGCTGTTAGCCTACTAGCCTATCTCTTGTATTAGCCTATCTCCTGCTGTTAGCCTAATAGCCTATCTCCTGCTACTAGCCTATCTCTTGTATTAGCCTATCTCATAGTACTAGCCTACCTCTTGTATTAGCCTATCTCCTGCTGTTAGCGTACTAGCCCATCTCATACTGTTAGCCTACCAGCCTATCTCTTGTATTAGCCTTTCTCATACTGTTAGCCTACTAGCCTATCTCCTGCTGTTAGCCTACTAGCCTATCTCCTGCTGTTAGCCTACTAGCCTATCTCTTGTATTAGCCTATCTCATACTGTTAGCCTACTAGCCTATCTCCTGTATTAGCCTATCTCATACTGTTAGCCTAATAGCCTATCTCATACTGCTAGCCTATCTCTTGTATTAGCCTGTCTCTTACTACTAGCCTATCTCCTGCTGTTAGCCTACTAGCCTATCTCTTGTATTAGCCTATCTCATACTGCTAGCCTACTAGCCTATCTCATACTGTTAGCCTACTAGCCTATCTCTTGCATTAGCCTATCTCATACTGCTAGCCTATCTCTTGTATTAGCCTATCTCATACTGCTAGCCTACTAGCCTATCTCATACTGCTAGCCTATCTCTTGTTGTTAGCTTACTAGCCCATCTCATACTGCTAGCCTATCTCCTGCTGTTAGCCTACTAGCCTATCTCATACTGTTAGCCTACTAGCCTATCCCCTGCTGTTAGCCTACTAGCCTATCTCCTGCTGTTAGCCTGCTAGCCTATCTCCTGTTGTTAGCGTACTAGTCCATCTCATACTGTTAGCCTACTAGCCTATCTCCTGCTGTTAGCCTAATAGCCTATCTCTTGTATTAGCCTATCTCATGCTGTTAGCCTACTAGCCTATCTCTTGTATTAGCCTATCTCATACTGTTACCCTACTAGCCTATCTCATACTGTTAGCCTACTAGCCTATCTCTTGTATTAGCCTATCTCCTGCTGTTAGCCTACTAGCCTATCTCTTGTACTAGCCTATCTCTTGTATTAGCCTATCTCCTGCTGTTAGCCTACTAGCCTATCTCTTGTATTAGCCTATTAGCCTATCTCTTGTTTTAGCCTATCTCATACTGTTAGCCTACTAGCCTAGCTCTTGTATTAGCCTACCTCATACTGTTAGCCTACTAGCCTATCTCTTGTATTAGCCTATCTCATACTGGTAGCCTACTAGCCTATCTCTTGTATTAGCCTATCTCATTCTGTTAGTCTACTATCCTATCCCCTGCTGTTAGCCTATCTCATACTGTTAGCCTAATAGCCTATCTCTTGTATTAACCTATCTCCTGCTGTTAGCCTACTAGCATATCTCCTGTTGTTAGCCTGCTAGCCTATCTCTTGTATTAGCCTATCTCCTGCTGTTAGCCTACTAGCCTATCTCTTGTATTAGCCTATCTCATACTGTTAGCCTATTAGCCTATCTCTTGTTTTAGCCTATCTCATACTGTTAGCCTATTAGCCTATCTCATACTGTTAGCCTAATAGCCTATCTCATACTGCTAGCGTATTAGCCTATCTCCTGCGGTTAGCCTACTAGCCTATTTCCTGTTGTTAGCCTACTAGCCCATCTCATACTGTTAGCCTACTAGCCTATCTCTTGTATTAACCTATCTCCTACTGTTAGCCTACTAGCCTATCTCATACTGTTAGCCTACTAGCCCATCTCCTGCTGTTAGCCTACTAGCCTATGTCCTGTTGTTAGCCTACTAGCCCATCTCATACTGTTAGCCTACTAGCCTATCTCTTGTATTAGCCTATCTCATACTGCTAGGCTACTAGCCTATCTCTTGTATTAACCTATCTCCTGCTGTTAGCCTACTAGCCTATCTCCTGTTGTTAGCCTACTAGCCCATCTCCTGCTGTTAGCCTACTAGCCTATCTCTTGTATTAGCCTATCTCATACTGTTAGCCTAATAGCCTATCTCATACTGCTAGCCTACTAGCCTATCTCTTGTATTAACCTATCTCCTGCTGTTAGCCTACTAGCCCACCTCATACTGTTAGCCTACTAGCCTATCTCTTGTATTAGCCTATCTCATACTGTTAGCCTAATAGCCTATCTCATACTGCTAGCCTACTAGCCTATCTCTTGTATTAGCCTGTCTCATACTGTTAGCCTACTAGCCTATCTCTTGTATTAGCCTATCTCCTGCTGTTAGCCTACTAGCCTATCTCATACTGCTAGCCTACTAGCCTATCTCTTGTATTAGCCTATCTCCTGCTGTTAGCCTACTAGCCCATCTCTTGTATTAGCCTATCTCATACTGTTAGCCTACTAGCGTATCTCTTGTATTAGCCTATCTCATACTGTTAGCCTAATAGGCTATCTCATACTGCTAGTGTATTAGCCTATCTCCTGCTGTTAGCCTACTAGCCTATTTCCTGTTGTTAGCCTACTAGCCCCTCTCATACTTTTAGCCTACTAGCCTATCTCTTGCATTAACCTATCTCATACTGTTAGCCTACTAGCCTATCTCATACTGTTAGCCTAATAGGCTATCTCATACTGCTAGTGTATTAGCCTATCTCCTGCTGTTAGCCTACTAGCCTATTTCCTGTTGTTAGCCTACTAGCCCCTCTCATACTGTTAGCCTACTAGCCTATCTCTTGCATTAACCTATCTCATACTGTTAGCCTACTAGCCTATCTCATACTGTTAGCCTACTAGCCTATCTCCTGTTGTTAGCCTACTAGCCCATCTCATACTGTTAGCCTACTAGCCTATCTCTTGTATTAGCCTATCTCATTCTGTTAGCCTACTAGCCTATCCCCTGCTGTTAGCCTATCTCATACTGTTAGCCTAATAGCCTATCTCCTGCTGTTAGCCTACTAGCATATCTCCTGTTGTTAGCCTGCTGTTAGCCTACTAGCCTATCTCTTGTATTAGCCTATCTCATACTGTTAGCCTAATAGCCTATCTCATACTGCTAGCGTATTAGCCTATCTCCTGCGGTTAGCCTACTAGCCTATTTCCTGTTGTTAGCCTACTAGCCCATCTCATACTGTTAGCCTACTAGCCTATCTCTTGTATTAACCTATCTCCTACTGTTAGCCTACTAGCCTATCTCATACTGTTAGCCTACTAGCCCATCTCCTGCTGTTAGCCTACTAGCCTATGTCCTGTTGTTAGCCTACTAGCCCATCTCATACTTTTAGCCTACTAGCCTATCTCATACTGTTAGCCTACTAGCCTATCTCTTGTATTAGCCTATCTCATACTGCTAGGCTACTAGCCTATCTCTTGTATTAACCTATCTCCTGCTGTTAGCCTACTAGCCTATCTCCTGTTGTTAGCCTACTAGCCCATCTCCTGCTGTTAGCCTACTAGCCTATCTCTTGTATTAGCCTATCTCATACTGTTAGCCTAATAGCCTATCTCATACTGCTAGCCTACTAGCCTATCTCTTGTATTAACCTATCTCCTGCTGTTAGCCTACTAGCCCACCTCATACTGTTAGCCTACTAGCCTATCTCTTGTATTAGCCTATCTCATACTGTTAGCCTAATAGCCTATCTCATACTGCTAGCCTACTAGCCTATCTCTTGTATTAGCCTGTCTCATACTGTTAGCCTACTAGCCTATCTCTTGTATTAGCCTATCTCCTGCTGTTAGCCTACTAGCCCATCTCTTGTATTAGCCTATCTCATACTGTTAGCCTACTAGCCTATCTCTTGTATTAGCCTATCTCATACTGTTAGCCTACTAGCCTATCTCTTGCATTAGCCTATCTCATACTGTTAGCCTAATAGCCTATCTCATACTGGTAGCCTACTAGCCTATCTCTTGTATTAGCCTATCTCATACTGTTAGCCTACTAGCCTATCTCTTGCATTAGCCTATCTCATACTGTTAGCCTAATAGCCTATCTCATACTGCTAACCTATCTCTTGTATTAGCCTATCTCCTGTTGTTAGCCTACTAGCCTATCTCTTATATTAGCCTGTCTCATACTGTTAGCCTACTAGCCTATCTCTTGTATTAGCCTATCTCATACTGTTAGCCTAATAGCCTATCTCCTGTTGTTAGCCTACTAGCCCATCTCATACTGTTAGACTACTAGCCTATCTCTTGTATTAGCCTATCTCATACTGTTAGCCTACTAGCCTATCTCCTGCTGTTAGCCTATCTCATACTGTTAGCCTACTAGCCTATCGCCTGCTGTTAGCCTACTAGCCTATCTCTTGTATTAGCCTATCTCATACTGTTAGCCTAATAGCCTATCTCTTTTAGTAACCTATCTCCTGCTGTTAGCCTACTAGCCTATCTCCTGTTGTTAGCCTATTAGCCTATCTCATACTGTTAGCCTATTAGCCTATCTCATACTGTGAGCCTACTAGCCTATCTCCTGCTGTTAATCTACTTGCCTATCTCATACTGTTAGCCTACTAGCCTATCTCCTGCTGTGAGCCTACTAGCCTATCTGCTGCTATTAGCCTACTAGCCTATCTCCTGCTATTAGCCTACTAGCCTATCTCCTGCTATTAGCCTATCTCATACTGTTAGCCTACTAGCCTATCTCCTGCTGTTAGCCTACTAGCCTGTCTCCTGCTGTTAGCCTCCTATGTCAGCCTAATAGCCTATCTCCTCCTCTTGCGCAATGTCAGCCTACCAGCCTATCACGTGGTGTTGGCCTATGTCAGCCTACTGGCCTATCTCCTGTTCTTACTGGCACAGGCACTTACCCAGTGGCAGTTTTCTTGAGCATAAAACTGGATGTTGGAAGTTGGGATGGAAGGTAAGTACTGCAGGTAAGTGTAATAGGAAGTAAATACTAGTGGAGATAGGCAAGGAAAGGTCCATAGTGTTTTAAATGCACAATTTTCACCTTCATCCACAATCACATAAATGATACATTCATCAAAATATCTCATTACAGACTTATTAAACTGGCAATTAAAATGTTTGTTAGATTTCACAGCCTTTGAGCAATGAATATCTCTTAAGTTTTTCTGTGCTCTTTTGTTAATCACAGGATCACATCTTACACTTCACTAAATAATAAATAGTACATAAAGTTTACACAAAATTCGAAGATAAATAATCCTTGCACAAACAACAAATATGTAAATGCACAATTGCATCCATTTAAATTAAAAAATTAAACGTACGCTAATCAAAAATAATTTAACACTTGTTTAAATAAAACACTGTAATATTTTCTCCACATTGTCTTATATCAGAGGAACCTTTTGTTCAAGTACATCAAACATTTTATTGAGCAACACACAGATATAATTTGTTCTATGTCACAAGAACCTCACTCTCAGTTAAGATTATATGGCCAAATACTATAATCTGCTCTAAAATTTAAGTCACTGAGTTGCAAACTAACTATACGTCTTGTATGTTTTATTAAGCCGAGATTTTGAACTAGGTGCGTATGCAGACAGACACTTGAAAAATTTTATATAGTGATTGGGAATTTAATCATGGTCTTAAAAATGTGCAATTTCTTTTCCAATCTAGTTCCATGGCTAAAGAGATATGCTGGCTATGTTGCAAACTGAAATTAACTGATATTTGGCATGAATATTCTACAAATAACAATAAGATATCCTCATTAAATTGGGGCATTGGTGATCAAAAAGTTCAGAACCCTTGAAATTACATCTCACCTTCCCTCACTGAATTAGCCATTATGAAGCTTGGTCATGCATACAGGGGCAGATTTTTCTATATTTTCATTCAAGTTGTCCTTGTGGAAAACTTAGGAATACAATTTATACACAGGAATGAATTGCTATACAAGAGGCTGCTTTGCAGAAATTTTCTGAGACCCAACTTGGGGGGATGCAGCTTTTGTTAATGGTCCATATTTGAGATACCTGTATATAATCTCATTTTGCATAAGCAAAGTATTTCTTGTAAACAGGTAGAGTGAAACTGAAAAATTCAATGCCTTAGCTGGGATTTGAACCACAAATCTTCCAGTCTCCCTCTGGCTGCTCAAACCACTGAGCTAACCTGCAAACACGACATTAAATTCTCCAACTCACTTATTTTCCCAGGGAATCACACAAGCAGATCTCAAATATATATATACAAGAGAACATATCCTAATAATGACTTACTATGCTGTAATTACTTAAGTCCCAGACTATGGAAATTGTCCTTCCACACTAGCCATGTGCAGGACAATGTTGTAAAGGGGTAGAGTGAAACTGAAAAATTCAATGCCTTAGCCAGGATTTGAACCACAGATCTGGTCTTCTTCAGCCTACTCTAACTACTGGGCTTGCTTGCCTGTGGGTGAACAGATTACTGCTTGTCAGAGGTTAGGAAAGAAAATAAGTCAATTTAGGTATTCTTTATAAATAGCAGTTTAGTATTGCATAATGTGGTAGATGTTTGTGATGGAATGTTTAAGAAATTTAATTTCTAAAGACAGAGATACATTTTGGTAATTAAGAACAACACTGGAACTAATTTTGAAACTGCACACTGCTTGCGTGAGAGCAAGAGTGCAGTGGCAAGTAGTGAAATATGAGTTGTATGTGACATTTTGAATTGGGGTTTCTTTTCATTTACCTATTCAAAGAAGAAAATATCATCAAAAAAAAAAAGGTAGAAAAACTCCAGCATTAGTAAATTTAAAAAGAAAACTCAAAACTTGATATTTATGGCATATAATGACTATAGATTGTTAAAGAAGAGCTAAACTATTTTGTTGGCCATGTGCACCCTTCTCAACATAATTTTTTAGCATACCATAGACCAGAGCTTCTCAAACTTTAAAATTGCACCATGTGCAGTCCAATGCATGGAACGCCCTTGCACTGTGCATCATGGCAACTTGATTAAGCTCAGCTCCACTTGCACACTGCAGAGCAAAGAAGCAAGGAAATGTGTTGACAGACTGTTTGCTCATCAGTGAAATAGATACGTGCAATAAAGTACCTAATAGTGGAGCAAGCTGCTCTAAGAAATGCCAGAAGTCCATTTATATCAGAGGGGGAACCTTATTTTGTTTTAAAGTTGTGACAATAGAGGTAAATGCATCATTGGGGACAATAATTATGTAAATAAGAAAATCATTTGCGGAAACATGCCATAAGAGTTAACAAAGAAACATGTGGTGAAATCATAGGGGATGCTAGAGAGGAAGAATTAAACAGCATTCTTTGTCCAAAAATGAGGTTTGTACCAGCGCTTTCTATATCATGACAGCAAAAGAGCAAATTTATACATGAAAAACCAAATTGACCCGTTTAACACTGCCTACTTATGTAAACATTACTCTGAGAGGAAGAAACTGGTGAAAGTGAGGAAGAAGAAGACTGCAAAGAGAGCAAGACAAGCATAAGGAAAGACTGAATAGAGGTATGCACCAAGATCAACTTTTCATAGTTGCACTGTGGGAGGCCCTGCCATAGATAGTCACTACACCTACTGCTTTCTAATGCCTATCTCTTTAGTCATCTAATATACATGCATTCATGAGGCCTTCTAATGGCATCGCAATTGCAAGTTATATTAAACTTGAATTTAAAAATTGCACATTTATAAATGACTCCCAGTACTATTTTTAACTCCTATTCCCGTGATACAAATTACTTCCATGAATACTTGCTTAATATTCCTTATTTAATGTAGAGCCTGAGTGAGGATTCTCAAGGCTGTTCCCCCATTTGGGTCCTACCACCAGTTTTGGATGTTGCATTGCCACAATAACAATGAAAACCTCTCTACACAGCCTGAGTGAATGTCATGGGAGATACCCCAGAGAATTCTCAAGGCTACTCCCCATTTGTGCCTTGCCCCTGGTTTTTGATGTGAGAAAGTAATCATTTGACTGTTCCAGTGTGTTGTAGAACACGTCAGGATTCCTGCCCTCACGCTGACCTAACTTAACATCAGAGAAGATAGCTGCTATCTCAGCAGACTTCTTGACAGACAGTGCTTCACATGCACCACCTACAATACGCCTCTGTCTGGGACAAGAAGTGTGTGAGTGTTTACCTCTGTTTCCATCACTCCGACATGAGGCCCCCATGTAGATCACCCTCCCTCGTGGGTCTCTAGCAGATACCACTAGTACCTTCCTCTGTGGGGGAGGCAGACTAGGCTTCTTGTCCTCTTCATCAGACTTGTTGAACAGATCATAGTCCAGGGCGAGGTTGTCGGAGCTGTAACTTCGCCTGTGATGAGCTCCATAGTTGCCACCTCTATTCTGATAGGAGGAATGCCTTCTCCTAGGAGGCAGGGCCTCATATACATCCATTCTTCTAGTGACTGCACCCCACTGGGGCTGATCTAGCAGCTCAAGACTCCTGGACGAGCTCAGCTGCTTCTCGTGTTGTTTCCAGGCTGTAGTCGGAGAGGCAGCCCTGGACAGGGCTACGATACCTCGCTGCTTGCGACAGTAACACTTGTCACTCTCGATACAACTGTCAGTGTCACAGCCACACGATGACATTTGTTGACGTCTCTTCTCCACCAGAGAGCAGTAGCACTTGTCTGCTGACGTGCACGTACACGACTCGCTGTCATAACTACACTCGCTGCAGGAGAAGTAGCCACTGGAGGACCTGTTGTGCTTTGGGCCCCTTGCAGGACCTGTCCCTCGAGCCATGCTGAAGAAGTCAGAGTCCTCTGACGTGCTCGTCTGCAGCTGCTGAGGCTTCCCCAGTGGCTTCTGGGAAGCCTGGGGCACCTTGCTATATGCATTCCCAGGTTTAAATGATCTCACTGTATATGAGGAAGCTGAGGACGTGGTAGACGACAAGCCTCCCACAGAGAATATCTTCTTGTTCAGCTTCTTGCTACCACGCAATGACCCACTGGTAGCTGGGAACAGCACAGAAGTGAACTCAAAGTTATTGAGCCGCGTCTTGGCAGGTTTCAGCTTGCTCACTGAACGCCTGAACACACGTTTCAGACCTACCCCTGCACCAACACTTGCCACAAAGGTTTTCTTCCGTTTAAGACAACTACTCCCTCTGCGACCCAGCTGTTTCTTTCTCTGTCGCCTCATTATGTTCTTGCTGCGCTGATACAACTCGTCCTTGGTCAGAGTCACTGCGAGCTTCAGCAGGAACTCCTTGTAGATCGGCTTCAGGTCGTTGAAGGACATCCCCTCAGCGTCAATGATAGCGTCTAGGATATCGTCCATGCTGTTGAGACCCTCTTGTATGCGGAACTCTGTGAACAGCTCATTGAAGCCGAGAGGACTGCTGCCAGTGCCTATACTCCCCCTATCGTTGGAGGTCATGGTGGTGGGCTGTTTTCGACAGCCGTACCTGGTGAGTGGACCCGCCGCATTCAGGAAGCTACGACTCCTGGGGATGGCCACCTTGGTGAGGATGTCGCCACTACGCTCCGTGTTCTCCGTGATGGTCAAGTATGATCCTCTGTCAGACACTGTCCGGCGAACACTGCGGACGTTACTCTCGCTTGGCTTTTGAGCAGGCAGTTCCTTCACCTCCACCGCAGCGGTTTCTTCATCATTTTCACTCGCAGACGATGCCGAGGACTTCTTGTTGCGTCTCGGGGGACGTACAGGAACTGGTGGGGGTATCTTTGCAACTGTGGTGCGCTTGGGTTCGTCTTTGCTCGCCTTCTCCAACTTCGCCCTGATCATGCTCACTTTACCACCACCACCTCCTCCTCCTCCCCCCTCTTTGTCACTCTTGTTGTGCATGTTGTTCATCAGAGCTTGGTACAGGTTAGCCGCAATCACTATAGCATCCTCTGAGCATGCGCAAACGAACCCATGACACTCCAGCTGCCGGGACACCCCCAACTTGCGCATCACCACCGCGAACAAGGGCGAGTGCTGGTTCAATAGGGCAGCAGCATCGCTGCGGATGGTCTTCTCCTCGCTAGGACTGAGGAGTCTGAATAAGGTGCCCTTGTCCACAGCCTCGGGGTCGGCGATGAGGGGCATGAAGGCATACTCGAGCCTTTTGGTGGCCACTTCCCTGCAGACGAACTTGACGGCCGCCCACACTGCAATGGTGGCAAAGGGGTTGAGTTGCTCCAGCTCGCCGCGGTCCTTACCTCGCTGTCTCACCTTCAAACCGCTCCCGTTTATCTCCAGGGACCCCTGCATCCAGAGAGCCCCATCCTCGGCCTGCAACACGACGGTAACAACCTTTAGCACCCGATAATACCAAACATGGTATTCTACCTAAAAATGACGGGCAGATTCAGACATTTTGCCAAAAATATATATTAAAATTCCCTGAATTCAGAATACCATTTTTAGAAAAAACAATGGTCCTTGTGTATTTTATTTCTACTGTTGTGGCAGCCGGGTGGGCAAAGGAGATAAAGGTCAGGTCAGTTCACACAGCTACAGTTTGTCCACCAGCTCATAGTCACTGGCAGGAATGCAGTGAGTCAGTACATCAGTAAACAATTCCTGGTGTACACCGATATCTACAGCTGGAGCCATTCTTCTAGTCCTGCTTATGATAATAGTACCAATCTTGAAATGTATATTCATGCTAGATTAGAGCCAAGAAGTCGCCCAAAATAGCAGAACTTAAGTATTATTTTCAGTTTGTGCAGTATACTTAGCTTATAAAACAAACTCCATCTTTCTTCCACTAACCATTTTCATTTTTCAAAAACCCTACCAGTCTGTTTCATCACAAGTGAAATGCAATTCCTGTAAAGATAAAATACCTGTTACATTTCCTCAACTATTTATTTTACCTTGGCCCAAGCTAGTTCTACAAGATCAAACATGTATGGGGGGGGGGGGGGGGCCAAACCATGTGTGGGCAATCAAATAACTATGTCCACCTTAAAAGCCTCTTTAGGTTTGTTCCAATCATTCTATAAAGATTTTACAAATAGAACTGTCACTCTGAATCCCTTTGTTGTGCAACTACAATATCATAGCAGATTTCATAATACTCCTAGGCAGGGACTTGGCTACTTCTACACTTCTTTTCTCTTTACTTCCAACGTAACGTTATTGACCTGTACAACTTTACAACTGAAATCAGCAGCGAGTAAACATAGCGTGAATAACATTGGAGGTAATTGGCAATATAACCAGCAAAACAACGTTTGTGAGGAACTTTACAAAACTCGAGTTACCTGCGTGGAATGCCTCTCTTCTCCCCTTTGTTCCCTTAAGGCAGTGAGCTAGTAGACAGTACATCAACATGCAACAGTAGGCAGCTTAGAACAAATGCCATTGCACACATTTTCTGGAAGCTTCCAACGTGGAGGGACTGTTAGAGAGAAACTTCTATTTCCAGAAAAGTAGCCAGTAATTCTCGACTATATAAAAAAGTCAGAGTGAGTTGTGTGCAGTTGGGCAAAGTTTGTGTCAACATTATGATAGAACAGAACAGCTTTAAGTTGTAAGATCATAAATTGTGAATTGTGATTCAGTTTTAGAGGAAATAAAGTGCAATAAAAAATAACTTGACTTTCCATTTGTCAAAAATACTCTACTACATATAGTAAGCAGAGGAAGCATTGTATTCCACCCAAAATTCAATACCAAGATTTCACTGGTAAGACATGTTTTGAGATTTCCTGAATACAAATTAAATAAAACCATTTTTAGGTAAAATATCAACTTGATGGCCTGGGAATGCGAATTCTTATTTCGTTGTCTATGTTAATGACCTGTGTATTACGTCAAAATTTTATTCTTAGTTATTAATAACCATGGGAAGAAATAAAAGGTACGAAAGGTTTAAAATTTAACCTTCTATAATTATCCAACAATTACCGGACCGTTTTGAAGATGTTTTATTTTTTCTGTGAACGTCCATTACCATACCAGACGATGAACGAGAGAAACGATGTTCATATGTCCGGGATCTTTAGAGCTTTAGGTTATACGACATTCGTATTTTCAAGATAAGAGAAAGCAGTAGCAGGATACTCGTACGATTATAGTAAGTAGGGGCGCGTGTCTGTGAACAGCATAACTCACACGAAAAGTCGGTTAAAAGCCAAAGTTGGTATTTAAATTTAATATATTTCAAGGATGCGACACGAAGATTTTGAAGAAAATTTCTCCACTCTAAACTACCTTTACCTGGAAAATTTAGATTTTCTCAAAAATGGCTAACGATTTTGATTAAAATGGCATATGATTAAGATAATTTTTATGGCAAATGAAATGTATATTTTGCATTTTCTGACTATGGCCTATGGAGTACTGTGTACTATTGACTTGTATAACAGTAAGTGTAGACCAATCTTACTATATAAAAATGTAGAACTCACAATTTATGCTAAATGATCTTTTTAAGTGAACCATATCGGAGATATTTCTGGTTAGAAATTTTTGAATACTTATGTATCGTTCTCAAATTAAAGGTCGTTATTCATTTTTATCCCTTGGTCATGCAAAGAAAACGGAATTTCATATTCATCAACATTTGATTAACGCCTACTGTATTCCCATATTCCCCTTGTACCTACAAGGAAATAAGCAATCAGATAATTTGTACAAATGTTTTATCTTGATTAGCATGAAGTGGATACAGGAATAAGTTTGTAAGAATAGTTTATGCTAGAGTGAGTAATGGAAGTCATGTGAGTGCAACAGAGAATTTTGCTGCTGTTTCATTTACTGTAACTAATGGTCAAATCAGAAGCCTCTCCTTTGGAACATATAATGGTGTAGGATTGCTAACGTTTATTATTTATTTATGCCAACAAGCTTACTGTTGGTGTTTCTAAACACACAAGCCGTGTGTGGGCAAAGTTTAAGAGGTAGAACTGGAACTTAAAAATTCAATGCCACAACTGGGATTTGAAGGTCTGTGGTTCAAATCCCAGTTGTGGCATTGAATTTTTAAGTTCCAGTTCTACCTCTTAAACTTTGCTAACGTTTGTTTATGAAAAAAACGGAAGTTTTTTTTTTTTTAAAGGAAAAAGGAAGTTTTTTTTAGCGATACAACTAAACGCCAAAATAGAATTTTTGATACTCATTTTGATAATGATCACTTTTATTGTTGGTGTGTGCTTTTTTTTCCCATTTCTATCCCGCCTTTAACTGCAGAGGTCATATCGGCGGCCTTGCCTATTGAGAAATGGTGTTACACGTTTACGTTGGATTTTTCGATCTTTGGGGGTTTTATACTTTGAATTCACACACACATTCATACTTCCAGACTCAAGGAAGGATGAGGAATAATCCTGGCTGGAGAAATTGTTGGTGTTTGTTTTCAGATTCTGCTTTTTTTTAACAGTTTTGTATCACATTTTGCAATTTAAAAAAAAAATTGTTTGCATGAATATGGAAGGTTTACAATCACATGTAGTTCAGATCCAATTAATTCCTTAGTGCGTCTGTTTCTCACATCAGTGAAAATGTTTTCATTTCGCAAATTAAGCTACTGAAATGAAAATGGAAATATAAAACTAACCCGGTTTGATAAAATAATGTATTTGTAAACGTTTAATAACTTTAGTACCCAGTACAGCATTTCTATTCCAAGCAAATATGTATTTATTACTTACCATAACATAACATACATTAGAAATGTGGTTTGCTTGGTTCTAGGCTGTAAATAACACGTCTGTCTTCCAGCTATGTCAAACAAATTCAGAACGAGAACATAACCATGAACCATGCATTCTCGCGATAGTACACAATAGACTTCTATACTTTATTGCTGTTACCAACGTTCTCGAAATAAGCATATGGTTACATAGTAGTGCAATCCTCAGAAAGTCGCTAGTTGCATTTTGTGGTCAAAAATGTATTTCCTTCCCCGAAAGCTAGAAAACAAGAAACAGTCTTACGGGAGGGGAAAAAACGTAAAATGTGAGGTTAACCCCAAAAACGTACAACATACGGGAAAAAGCAAGACCTTGCTACCCTAGTGGTCTTTTGGGTTTTCGTACTCTGGGCAGATTTGGCTAGAGAAAAATCCCCACCTTTCAGCTGGAAATCGAACCCGGGACCGCTCTACTGACTGAGCTACGGGACACCTCGAATGAAATATTGTCTGATTGAAACAAATGACGAGAGGTGAGATCTCCTACCTGTTGCTGTTTTGTCTCCTTGGCGCGGCGGTAGGCGAAGTAGAGGTTCTTCAGAGGTTCCTGGAGGCCCCTCAGGGAAGTCACCTTGTCGACCAGGGGCACAGACCCCAGGTAGTCGACGGGGAAGCTGTTCATGGCGGACAGGTTCTCCTGCATGATGGGGGATGGGGTGCTGTTACTGGACAGTCTGCGACGTACAACGTTGTCCCCAGAGTGCCGAGCCATCTCGGCGAACATCTTCTCGATCCTGGCCTGCACGGTGTTGTTGATCTTCCGCTGGCGGCCCTCTTCGTCGTCGCCGCCGCCGCCGCTGGAGGCGCGGATCTTCTCCAGGCCGTAGCTGGACATCTGCGAGCGCGTCTCGTCGAACATGGAGTCGATGCGCTGCTTGTAGGTGGAGTAGGCGCTGACGGAGGTGGCAGTGTCGTCATCCTGGAGTCTGAACCCGTACGAGGAGGAGGACTGGGGCACTATCTCGTCCTCCGCGGCCGTACCGTCGCACTTCACCATCCTGGACACTAGCGGCAACTCGTCCTCACATCTGCAACAGCAACACGTGGAGATACAGTTACCTACCAAAATGAACACTCCTGTTTTCTGGAAGGACACGCCCTATCTGGGACAAACATCGCTAGTACCGTTAACATAGTGCTGCACTAGCAACTTAAATATATTTACCTTATTCCTTTACTAATTAATCTACTCATAAATTAATTTTATGCTCAAGCATACCTAAATGTAGTAATTATACGTCTAGTAACTGCACTTTAATGGACCTCATTAAACTGCATCTCTTCAGTAAAGTGCAGGTTTGCATCAGTCAAAAGGAAGCGCAATAATCGATTATTCTCGTACGTTCACTCCAACAACTGCTACCGCGAATTTAGAAAAAGTAAAAATATTGCACACGAGTGACAGTGAGATGCAACTTACACCGCCGGAAATTTCTGCAAAGGTGCACCATGTGACTAATAACTTACTGTTACAAAAATCAAGAAACGTGTGCGAACAATTCTATGCGCAATTCATGGATTGAAGCAAATAAAACAATATTGCTGGTGTACTTCGAAGAACTGTCGCGAAGAAACATCGACTTTGTACATTCACTATTCTATTTTTACTTTCTCTACTACGCATAATAACTAGAGGAAGAAAAATTCGATGTCAAGATTTCACAGGAAATATATGTTTTGAGACACCTGAATAAAAAAAAAAAAAAAAACATTTTTAGAAAAAGCTCCGTGTGTGCCTGTCTGTAAACAGCAGAACTCAAAAGGGAAAAGTTGGTTAAAAACCACAGTTATTTAAGTTTAACATAGTTTAAGGATGCGATTTTGAAGAAAATTCATCCACCCTAAACTACCCTTTACATGGAAAATTTTTCGAAAATTGATTTTCTCGAAAATGGCGCTAACGATTTTGATTAAAATGCACTATGTTTAATATATTTTTATGACAAATGAAATGTATATTTTGAATTTTCTGGCTATAGCCCCTGTAGTCTTGTTTACTCTGGATGACTTTTGCATAACTGGTAAACCGTAAGAAACAGACATAATCTTACTGTATAAAAGTTAGATCTTGCTAAAACACACAATTTATGTCCGCATAACTTTTTCTGTAGAGTGAACTGTTTCGGAGATATTCCTTGTTTGTGCGAGTTTTGGAAAACAAACTTTCAAAAAAATGGAAGATCGTGAATCACTTTTTAATATCTTAGCCGTGCAAAGAGAACGGAATTTGTAAGCTTAAAAAGATTTGACTATCGCACAAAGCCTACTGTATTCCCATATTCCCCTTGCACCTACAAGGAAATAAACAGTAAGATAATTTCTGAAAATGTTTATCTCAACTAACACGAAGAAGATATAGGAATAAGAGTTTGTAAGAATGGTTAGTACAAGAGTAGAGAAAGTCATGTGAGTGCAACACATCACATTTTTGTTTCAAGTATCACCACACGACACTCTGTATTTGCACATGTTTAATAAATGGACTTTATCTCATTGGCTTTTACATTTAATTATGTATTTTAAAATGATTAATTTTTCATGACGATCGGTCGCATTATCTGTTCACAAATTATTCAAATCGTCACTCTTCAATGCACTGCAAAGCGTTCTCTCATAGAGTAATAAATTAATGATATGATATCCTAGAGCGCTAATTGGGATGCGCAGAAGACAGACGATGCCAATATCGTAATCATCTCACTCGTGGGTACAATGAGCCGTATTTTAATGCTGGATGCAAATACATTGCGAAATAGTGCAAGCAATCGACTAGATTGATTATAACGTCTTGTATTAATTCGGAAATTGTTGGTAATACAGGGGCAAACGACACTTCCAATGCTTGCATACTTTGCACTAACTTGAAAGAACAAAATTCTACCTTCGTACAACTTTTTCACCTTGCTTCCTTCTGTCGTGCTCCGTGGTCTAGGGTTAAAATACGAGCCTCTGGTTCTCGAGGTCGCAGGTTCAAACCCGGCGGATGGCGATGGATTTTTTTCGGGCGTAAAACTCCTTAGCATAGTTTCCTTCGGAAGGGAAAATTTAAGGCTCGCAAAAGAACCACAGGCCTGATAAAGAGGCCTCTGAGTAAAATTAAGTGAGCTTTCACGTCCAACATGGAACACAGCAGCTAAACAGCATCCATATGAAAAAGAAAATGCTTTGTACTTTGGGAAACTGTGAAAGAAAAGTTAGGTTATAAAGTATTGTTTAAAAAGGCAGTGACGAAAAGTAGTTATAATTCTAAGCTGTTAATACGCTTACTTAGTTTTCAATCTTAGCTCAATTTGGTATTAAGCGTATGCTATCTTGAAGCAGAATCTTCAAAATGATACTTAAAACTGAAAGATTATTCCTTCTCCTTTGCAACCAAAACAGTAACAATAATGCACCGTTTTTGTTTATCTGGAAATCATCATTTCACTAGTTCTTTACGTTCTGTAACCACCGAACTTTATGAAAATATAGTTGCATTTGCACGTCTTCACATGTTACATGCCTTTAGGATTGAATGTTGTCATGCGCAGCGGGCCATTTAGCTCTCTGGCAACCTTGATCTGAATCGTTATTCTTTTATCTATGACCTGAATGTCGGCAGGTATGAATATGGATGGAATAGAATTCGAATTGAAATTCATTCACCATTACTATTACAAAGTATACATGGTTGCGTCAGATTACATTAGTACAAAATTAACCTTATATCAATTAAATATAGTTTTTATCAGTTTAAATTTGCTGGCAATTTATTAAATAACAGTTCTAAAATACTCTACAAACAGGGATATTTTGTGTTCAATAACTAAATTTGTTTTGTTTCTAGTTTTGTTATGTTTCACAACATAATGTGACGTATAAATACAAACTGGGCACAGGTAGTATTTTTAATTCTTTAAAAAATGCCTATAGGAATCAATTTTACAAATATTTCTAATTATTTTCCTCTGGGTCTTAAAAATTAAATGATCAGATTTGCTGTTTCCACAAAATATTATCCCTTATCTCAGTAGACTTTCCGCATGTGCAAAATATAAAATGTTTATAGTACTCATAACTAATTCGTTATAGGCCTTAATCAAACGTACAGTCTGTGAAAGTTTGCTATTTAGATAGCTAGGTGACCTAGCCATATGCCTAACTCGTTACTTTTTACTTCTCTACTGGTAAGTACAGGAAGTATTGTATTCTACCCAAAAATTTGATGTCAAGATTTCATCGGAAACATGTTTTGAGGTCCCCTGAATAAATAAAAAAAAAAACATTTTTAGAAAAAGGTCCGTGTCTGTGTATCTGTCAATCTATGGACGACATAACTCAAAAACGAAAAGTCGGTTAAAAACCAAAACTAAGTTGGTATTTAAGTTTGTCTTTCAAGGATGCGACTTGTAGATGTTGAAGAAAATTGCTTCACCCTAAACTACCCTTTACATGGAAAATTTTAGCAAATTTTGATTCTCGAAAATAGCTGTAACGATTTTGATTAAAATGCCATATGTTTGAAATATGTTTATGACGAATAAAATGCATATTTTGAATTTTGCTGGCTATAGCCTATGTAGTCCTATTTACTCTGGATAACTTGAATAACTCGTAAACCATAAGAGATATACGAAATCTTGATGTACAAAAATGTAGAGCTTGCTAAAAATGACAATTTATGTCCGAATAAATTTTTTTGTAGAGTGAACCATTTCGGAGATTGGTATTTGTGCGAGTTTTGGAAAACAAACTTTGGTCAAAAGGAACATTGTGATTAATTTTTTTATATCTTAACCGTGCAATGAGGACAGAATCTCAAACCATTAAAAGATTTGACAGTCACTCAAAGTCTACTGTATTCTAATATTCCCCTTGTACCTACAAGGAAATAAGCAATAAGATAATTTGTACAAATGTTTATCTCAACTAACACGAAGAAGATATAGGAATAAGAGTTTGTAAGAATGGTTAGTACAAGAGTAGAGAAAGTCATGTGAGTGCAACACATCAGATTTTATTTTTCAATCCTTCTCCACTGCAGCTTATTATCAACTTTGTCGGATCAGATGATTGAATGAGGGGTAAACTTAACCAAACAGCATGTCGCAAATTCAAGTCACCATCTGTCACGTTCGTGATTTTTATCTGGGTCATGTTCACAAAGTGGAACATCACGTACGTCCTCCAGATGACTCTGCCAAATTAATATTTCAACTCCAACAATCCCAACTTTTGTCCTGGTCAAGTTCCGGCTCAAAAACCACCTAATATTACAGTTCAGAAACAAGTTTATTTGCTATCGAAATTAATAAAATCCAATATGTCAAATAGAAAAGAATAGCTCAACGCATAAAAAATCAAAACTAAGAATGCTGTGTTGAAAGTAGAAAAAAGAAATTTGTCTTTCATAAAATACAATATTATTTACACTCATATGACTTTCTCTACTTTTGTACTAACCATTCTTACAAACTCTTATTCCTGTATCTTATTCGTGTTAGTTGAGATAAACATTTGTACAAATTATCTTATTGCTTATTTCCTTGTAGGTACAAGGGAAATATGGGACTACAGGAGGCTTTGAGCGATAGTCAAATGTTTTATAGTTGATATGCGATGGCTTTGACATTCCGCTGTCTTGACAAAAAAGATACAAAAAACGAATGACTTCCTATTCCAAACTATAAATATTTAAACATTTAAGCCAATAAGAAGGAATATCTCGAAAATAGTTATTTTCTGAAAGAATGTATTTGGTATAAATTGTTTATTTTCATGAATCTACATCTTTTGTGCAGTAATATTTGGTGTGTGTCTTACAGTTTACCAATTATTCAAAAATCATTCAGAATGAAAGAAAATTAAGCTTATGGTATAGGTACATTTCATTTCACATAAATATATTTTAGATACGTGCTATTTTAATGAAAAATGTTAGAACCATGTTTGAGAAAGTAATATTTTCGAAATTTTTTCCATATAAATGGTAAATAAGGGTGAAATGTTTTCTTGAAAATCATCGTGTGGAATCCTTGGAAGATGCTGAACTTCAATACAAAGACGACCTTTCGTTTGAATTATGCTGTCCATACACTCACCCCCCCCCCCCACACACACACACACACATACACTCACAAAGACCTTTTTCTAAAAACTCTTTTTATTCAGAGGGCCTTAAAACATGTATTACCAGTGGTATCTCGGTAGGTAATTTTTGTGTGGAATGCAGTACCTCCTATCACAAATAATATAAGACATTTGACCTAATCAATTTCTCGAGATGAGTGTCAGACCCTCGAATTATATTTATGTGGACTATTTGATAAAATATGAATTTAAATACTGTATCTGATCAGAAAATGTTAAATTATATAAAAGTAACAAAGTACATTCATTACGATAGGTGTAGTTCGACATCTTAGCACTACCAACTGAGGAAAACGAAAGCGAAGTATAATATGTATTAGAATCTTTTTTTTTTTTTTAATAGAAAACCAGTGTTATCGAGAAGTCGCTCCGCAGTCTCGTGTCCCAAAACTTCGTCTAGAGACGGAAATTCAGGTAGCAGCACTGGCTGCCGCGAGTCTATGGTAATTTATGATAGATTGACTTATGTAATTTACATAAATAGGATACCAAGATAACGTGAGCGGTAGGCACCGGCACGCTGCGGAGGGACTTGTTGATAAACCTTTATATATAAACCAATTGCCGTGCGTTAGTCTCGCAAAAACTCGAAAATTGCTCAACCTATTTGAATAATTTCTTTTTTATATTGTTTGCCTCAATACTGGGATGGTTTAGAGAAAAAGGTATTACGAAAAGCTCAAAGGAACAGCCAAGAAATCTAAATTAGTATTTTTTTTATAGAAATTGCCACTTTGGATTACTTTCAATGCATGGCGTTTGTGGGGGTCCTATCGTTTGACATTTCATTTAAAATATTTTTTTGTTTTTAAAGTGTACTGGATTTTGAGATTAGATTTGGTTAAATCGAATTTAATTACATTTTCCGAACATTCATTTTGATCAGGCATTCTATTAAGGTAAATTGACTTTGCAGGCTTAGAAATAAACAAAAAATTCATTCAATTTTGTTTTAGCGAGACTCGGGGAATTATGGCAGCCTTAGACATAACCACAAAATGTATTTTAGCGAAACTCGAGGAATTTGTTTGAGGATTTCAATATTGTAAAGTTCTCAAGGTAAGTTCAACAAATTTGAGTAACTGTGAAAGCAATTTCTTGTTTTACAGTGTTCATTACAATACCAAGGAGCTGACGAGCTAAAATATTACTTCCAATATAGGGTGTTTGTTTAATAGCTGCATCTATTACATCTATTATCATTTTTCGTAGTGGATTTGGATGTTAACTGCATTTATCTTTCATGTGAATACAAAAAAAAAATGGGTTACATTTATTTGAATTACAAACGAGTTTTATTTAATAACGAAACACTCAAACTGATGTGTCTAATTTTAATACTAGCAAGTAACCTTTCTTTTGGAAAAACAGATGAATTGTTACAAACAGTTGTGAAAATTGAATTGGAGCGCTAGACACCGAGTTCAAAGATGTCGAATTTCGCAGTTGTGTATGTTATTGGTTAATCTCTAGATAAAGACAAAGCACATTAGTATGTCCTGTGAACTTGATTAATTCTTGCTGCTGGTACCGACTATTTATCTTTGTTCTTCGGTATCTCAACATCTTGGGCTCCATTTACCGATTCGTTCAAGCCAATTGGACACTTTATATAGGACCATCATTACTATTCTTGTGCTAATGATGGTTGGCACTGATGAAAAACATTTGAGTTTCGTTTTGCTACGATTTATGGAAATACAATTGGCAACACTGACCTAAGTCATATCACTATTTAATGCCTAGAGGTATATTATCAGTGCCTGGGCGACTGAGCTTCGCTCCTGTCTTTTTTTAATCAAAATCAAGATACTTATTTGGATGTAATACGTTACATTTATATGTCAACCATAGAAAATTGTATGAATCGTATGTTGAACTGCGAGTAGAGAAGGATATGTGTTACATAAGAGAAAACGAACAGAGAAAACCATATGAAAGTAGTATATTATATAGTAAAATGGATAAGAAACTACATATATACGCGCTGAATTTCCCGATGATTGGTCAAGCGCTTTTTAAGATTAACTGTTACATACATAGAAACATTCACCTACAGATATGAATTGTTTGTAGAAGAGTGAGTAGAGAAAGATATGTAAATGTGTTACCTAAAAGTGCGTAGAGAATGTAATACGTAGAATTTCTATTTCACACACACGGAAAATTGTACGATTTATTTGTAGAAGAGGAAATAAACTACTTTTTGTAAAGTCGCATTTTTGAGGAAAGACACTTATATCTATAAGTTTAAAAAGCAGTACGTTATTTGAATATAAAATTTGATCCAAAATGTTAGAGCCATTTCCGAGATACGCGCAATATATTTATATAAAAGATTTGCTCGTTTAAAGATATTACATATCTAATTATCATCTGGTCTTTTGTTTAGTCAGAATCGCCAACTCAATCTTGATTTGATATTATTTACTGACTTTCTATTTTAATAACAAGAGAAGATCGAAATAGGTGTAATTCTTGGGTTTGGTTTTCCTCTGTTGGCAGTACTGAGTAAATCGAACTACACTAATCAAAATGAATATATTTTATGTAATGTTTTATATAATTTAACATTTTCTGGGCAGATATATTTAAATTCATATTATATTTATGAAATAGTCCATCTAAATACTATTCGACTGTCTGACTCTCACTCCGATCGATATTTATCAGTTCATACGTCTTATCGTATTACCTGCCCTAAATTAACGCCTCTATCTAAGAAAAACTCTGAAGTAAAAGTTGCACCCCCTAGCCGGGACACGAACCCAGGACTTGTGGATTTAAAGTTAGCGTGCTAACTACCGTAAAGCTAAAATGAGTCCTTACGACCTAATTTTGATGAAATGTTGACATAGACGTCGCACTATTTCCTTGAAAACCAGACTGAAGCATTCTGTGCAACATTCGGCTGACCGATATCAAACCTGTTTCACCTAGTAGGTATCTAATCTTCTCATGCACGAGTATGGTAATCTGCTAGAGTGCTTATTGTTGTAGTACTTCTAGAATTTGTTTCCATCCAGTCCTTCCACCAGTAGGGAAAGCGAGTTTTTCTTCTTTTTTACCTTCTGTACTATGAGAGGTATAGTAAATAGAGGAAGTATTGTATTCCACCCAAAAATTCCATGTCGAGATTTCACCAGAAATGTTTCGAGACCCCTAAATACAAAAGAGTATTTTTAGAAAAAGGTCCGTGTGTGTGTCTGCCTGTTAGTCTCCCTGTCAGCCTGCGTGTGTCAGACTGTCAGCCTGCCTGCCTGTTTGTCTCTCTGCCTGTCAGTCTGTCTGTCAGTCTTCAGTCTGTCTGTCTGCCTGTCAGCCTGCGTGTCAGTCAGTCAGTCTGTCTGTCTGTCTGTCTGTCTCTCTGCCTGTTAGTCTTCAGTCTGCCTGTCAGCCTGCGTGTCAATCTGTCTGTCTGACTGCCTGCCTGTCAGCCTGCGTGTCAATCTGTCTGTCTGACTGCCTGCCTGTCAGTCTTCAGTCCGTCTGTCTGTCTGCCTGTCAGTCTGTCTGTCTGCGTGTCAGTCTTCAGTCTGTCTGTCTGTCTGCCTGTCAGTGTTAAGTCCGTCTGTCTGTCTGCCTGTCAGTGTTAAGTCCGTCTGCCTGTCAGCCTGCGTGTCAGTCTGTCTGTCTGCCTGCTTGTCTCAGTCTTCAGTCTGTCTGTCTGTCTGCCTGCCTGTCAGTCTTCAGTCTGTCTGCCTGTCAGCCTGCGTGTCAGTCTTCAGTCTGTCTGTCTGCCTGCCTGTCTCAGTCTTCAGTCTGTCTGCCTGCTTGTCAGTCCTCAGTCTGTCGGTCAGCCTGCGTGTCAGTCTTCAGTCTGTCTGGCTGTCAGCCTGCGTGTCAGTCTTCAGTCTGTCTGCCTGCCTGTCTCAGTCTTCAGTCTGTCTGCCTGCTTGTCAGTCCTCAGTCTGTCTGTCGGTCAGCCTGCGTGTCAGTCTGTCTGCCTGTCAGTCTTCAGTCTGTCTGTCTCTCTGCCTGTCAGTCTTCAGTCTGTCTGTCTGCCTGCCTGTCAGCCTGCGTGTCAGTCTCTCTGTCTGCCTGCCTGTCAGTCTTCAGTATGTCTGTCTGCCTGCCTGTCAGTCTTCAGTATGTCTGTCTGCCTGCCTGTCAGTCTTCAGTATGTCTGTCTGCCTGCCTGCCTGTCAGTCTTCAGTATGTCTGTCTGCCTGCCTGTCTTCAGTATGTCTGTCTGCCTGCCTGTCAGTCTTCAGTCTGTCTGTCTGCCTGTCAGCCTGCGTGTCAGTCTGTCTGCCTGCCTGTCAGTCTTCAGTCTGTCTGTCTGCCTGTCAGTCTTCAGTCTGTCTGCTAATCTTCAGTCTGTCTGTCTGTCTGCCTGTCAGACTGCGTGTCAGTCAGTCTGCCTCCCTGTCAGACTGCGTGTCAGTCAGTCTGTCTGCCTCCCTGTCAGTCTACAGTCTGTCTGTCTGCCTGCCTGTCAGTCTTCAGTCTGTCTGTCTGCCTGCCTGTCAGTCTTCAGTCTGTCTGTCTGCCTGCCTGTCAGTCTTCAGTCTGTCTACCTGCCTGCCTGTCAGTCTTCAGTCTGTCTGTCTGCCTGCCTGCCTGTCAGTCTTCAGTCTGTCTGCGTGTCAGTCTGTCTGCCTGCCTGTCAGTCTGTCTGCCTGCCTGTCAGTCTTCAGTCTGTCTGCCTGCCTGTCAGTCTTCAGTCTGTCTGCCTGCCTGTCAGTCTTCAGTCTGTCTGTCTGTCTGCCTGTTAGTCTGTCTGTCTGCCTGTCAGTCTTCAGTCTGCCTGTCAGTCTTCAGTCTGTCTGTCTGTCAGCCTGCGTGTCAGTCTACCTGCCTGCCTGTAAGTCTTCAGTCTATCTGCCTATCAGCCTGCCTGTCTGTATGCCTGTCAGTCTGTCTGTATGCCTGTCAGTCTGTCTGCCTGCCTGTCAGTCTTCAGTCTGTCTGTCTGCCTGTCAGTCTTCAGTCTGTCTGTCTGCCTGTCAGCCTGCGTGTCAGTCTGTCTGCCTGCCTGTCAGTCTTCAGTCTGTCTGTCAGTCAGTCTGTGTGTCTGTCTGCCTTTCTCTCTGCCTGTCTGTCTCTCAGTCTGTCTGCTTGTCAGTCGGTCTGCCTGTCTGCTTGTCAGTCGGTCTGTCTGTCTGCCTGCCTGTCAGTCTGTCTGTCTGCCTGTCAGTCTGTCTGTCTGCCTGTCAGTCTGTGTATCTGCATGCCTGTCAGTCTGTCTGCCAGCCTGTCAGTCTTCAGTCTGTCTGCCTGTCTGTCTCTCTACCTGTCAGTCTGTCTGCCTGTCAGTCTGTCTGCCTGTCAGTCTGTCTGCCTGTCAGTCTGTCTGCCTGTCAGTCTGCCTGCCTGTCAGTCTGTGTGTCTGCATGCCTGTCAGTCTGTGTGTCTGCCAGCCTGTCAGTCTTCAGTCTGTCTGTCAGTCTGTCTCTCTGCCTGTCTGGCTCTCTGCCTGTCAGTCTGTCTGCCTGCCTGTCTGTCTGCCTGTCAGTCTTCAGTCTGCGTGTCAATATGTCTGCCTGTCAGCATGTCTGCCTAGCTGTCAGTCTGCGTGTCAGTGTGTCAGTCAGTCTGCGTGTCAGTGTGTCAGTCTGTGGACAGCATAACTCAAAAACGAAAAGTCGGGTAAAAGCCAAAATTGGTATTTAAGTTTAATATTTTTCAAGGATGACACGTGAAGATTTTGAAGAAAATTCCTCCAGCGTAAACTATCCTTAACATGGAAATTTTTTAGAAAAATGGTTTTCTGTAAAGTGGCTCTAACGATTTTGAGTAAAAGGCCACGTTTGTTATGACAAATGAAATGTATATCTTGAATTTTCCGTATATAGCTTATTTAGTCCTATTTACTCAGGATGACTTTTGCATAACTGGCAAACCGTAAAAGATAGACTAAATCTTAGTATACAAAAATGTAGATCCTGCAAGATATTCCTTGTTATTTGTGCGAGTTTTGCAATGCTGAAGTAGAACTTCAGTTGGTAAGCGCTGTTGCGCTGGGGTTTAGTTAAGCTGCTTTTCTCGAATGGAAGGTCCTTATTCCCTTTCTATCTCTATCTATGCAAACAGAACGGAATTTTAAAGTGATTATTTGGCGACCACAGTCTTCTCGACCAGGGGCGTTATTTCTTAACTCTCTAGGTACCCAACGAGGCTGAGTGCACCCCCAAAATTACACGATGAGCATGCTGTATTATTTGACCCCATAAAACAACCTCTGTTGTCTTGCTGGCCAAAACTTTCTTAGCTTCTTCAATAGGATTGACGTGACGAATCGCAGTGAGAACCAGTTTGAAACATGCTGACAGGATGCTTATTGTAGGGCAACAAAACAAACCGCATCAATAATAATCATCATAGCAGCAAGAATATGATGAAAACGACTTACACCATAACATTAGTCACGTGTAACAAACATTGTAATTCGTGAACGAAGCCAACCATATACTTAAGGCACTCTACTCTACTCACTACGCTTCCAAGAGTAATTCAAATCGATTTGAGTTCTCATTCCGGATTGAATACTGCATAGAAACGAGCATTCATATCGAACTGAATCCTTGGATCCCATCGCAATTTTGTTGCATGGAAACACCTGCGGGATTCAAATCGATTTGAATCCGCCAAATATGCTAACTTCTACTGTAGTCGTAACATGGTGTACGCTCGTTAATTGTTTAACTTACCGAAACTAGTGCAATAAAACACTCAATAACAAAGACAATTATAGTTTCTATAATTTACTCTTAAAAAAATCCGCTAATCTCAAAACGTACTTAAAAACAACATATTTTTTACTGGTTCACCAATATAAAAGCTGGAATTATTAATGCTCGAGCCTCGCATATTCAAATGGATCTCATTCCAGATTCAATTCAACATGGAAACCGGATCGTGTTGAGAATGTAATTAGACTAAAATCGATTTCAATTCACCACGGAAACGTAATATTAAACGTAGTT
The DNA here is from genome assembly GCA_030765045.1 of Tenodera sinensis. Lineage (NCBI taxonomy): Eukaryota > Metazoa > Arthropoda > Insecta > Mantodea > Mantidae > Tenodera > Tenodera sinensis. The sequence goes on from CM060970.1 coordinate 9,425,157, forward strand.
TGACTGGAAATTTAGTTAAAATCAGAACCCTAACTGCAGACGTCCTTTTACAAACTTGTGTTTAGATAAACCCTTAGTGCAATTGTATTGTTATATATATGTACCTGAAGACTGAGAAAAGAGGACGATGTACGAGTCCTCTTCCACCACTACTATATGGTGTTGGTACTCCTGCTACCATAGAAAAACTTTAAAATATTGTAAAATAATAATTGTCATTTACAATACAAATTAAGCATAACGATAAATTAAGGTAGGTACCTATACGCAACCATTAACAACCAAAAATAGTAGCGTTTGTAGTAACAATTTCGATCGCCAATCTTACATCACAACTAAATGCTGTTGGTAGATCTGCTAGTTTAGAAAAAGTCTGATGTGTTGCACTCACGTGACTTTCTCTACTCTTGTACTAACCATTCTTACAAACTCTTATTCCTATATCTTCTTCATCTTAGTTGAGATAAACATTTGTACAAATTATCTTATTGCTTATTTCCATGTAGGTACAAGGGGAATATGAGAATACATAGGCTTTGAGCGATAGTCAAATGTTTTAAAGCTTTGAGATTCCGTTCTCTTTGCACGCTTAACATAAACAGTGAACAACGATGTTCCATTTCACGAAAGTTTTAAGTTTTACAAAACTGACACAAATGACAAGGAATATCTCCGAAATGGTTCACTCTACAATAAAATTTATTTGTACATAAATTGTGTGTCTTAGCAAGACCTACATTTTTTTGTATAGTAATCCTCCGAATTTCCTGTAGGTGACGATGGAGCAATTGGTGTAATGAGTGACGAGGGAAAGCGGAGAACCCCGAGAAAACCCGCCCAAACGTCGCTTCGTCCACCGCGAATGCCACATGCGGGTCCCTGAGATTGAACCCGGGCCACCTAGGTGGCAGGCGAACTGTCTTAAGTATTGCAAAACCCAAACTAATAACAAAGAATATCTCAAAAAAGATTCATTGCACAAAAAACTCATTTGGACATAAATTGTGTTTTAATCAAATCTACATTATTGGTATAGTAAGATTTGGTCTATCTCTTACGGTTTACGAGTTATGTACAGGTCATACAGAGTAAACAGGACTACATGGGCTATAGCCATTTCATTTGCTATAAAAATATCTTAAATATGGAATTTTAAACCAAATCGTTAGAGCCATTTCGGAGAAAACCAAATTTTTCGAAAAGATTTTCTATGTAAGGGGTAGTTTAGGGTGGAGTAATGTTCTTCAAAATCGTTCTGTCGTATCCTTGAAAGATACGAAACTTAATACCAACCTTGGTTTTTAACCGAGTTTTCCTTTGAGTTATGCCACATACACGCACACACAAATGTTTCTCTAAAAATGCTTTTTTTTATTTTTTTATTCAGGGAGTGTCAAAACATTTCCGGTGAAATCTTAACATGGAATTTTTGGATGGAATACAGTACTTTATCTACTTAGTATACTAAGTAAAAAGTAGATCTCGTCAAAACACGCAATAACTATATATAAAACACATTTCTGAGTGAAAATTTCCGAGATATTCCTTGTTATTTGTCTGAATTTTCTAATACTTGTGCTCTTTTCAAATAGAAAGTCGTTATTTTTTATCTATTGGTCATGCAAAGAGAATGGAATTTCAAATTCATCGCATAGAGATCAGATTTAAAACATCCATCATAAGTAATGTAAGTAGAGGTTATGTTACTCCGAGCAACTGCAAGTCACGAGTCATTTTGTATAACGTAACCTCGAGTTACATTTGGTTTCACTATTTTAGTGAATAATACAAGAACACAAGATAATAAAACAAACTACTTACGGAATATATTAAATAACATTAGTTGTATTCTTGTCAAGCAAGTCCTTCTGAAATTTAATGCATTACTGTATGTTTACTGTTAAATCTGTTTGGAAGTACATATACAAAATGAAGTGCTGCATGTCAATAAACAAGGTTATGTTTCTCTTGATGTTTATAATGTTGTATTATTGCATCTACTTCTTCAAGTGAAGATTCCCCGCCATTCTTACATTGCTTCTATACACACTAATAGTATCGATTGTTACTGTATCGATAGTTTGGTCAAACAAGTTATGTGTGGAGACATGTTGAATTGAAACTGACAACTGAATTTGTGTAGATACATAGAGTAATACGAGTTTCTAAGGTAGAGAAAGTCATGTGAATGTAACACGTATTTCACGAATGGAATACTTGTATAGAAGACATCCCGTTGGCAGTAAATCTTTTATACCAAAAATGGAATAGGAGAGATAACGGTGCGTGCAGCTCGACGAGTCCGGTTCGAACCCGGAAGACGGGTCATATAACAGGAGACATTTCTATATTATACATTCTGAGCGAGTAGATCGTCATGCATTGGTAAACATGGGCAGAGTTCACGACCTTGCGGACCACGTGCTAGCGAAAGTTGCAGCGTAGTTGGCAATAAATTAATGTGCTTACTAACTGACCACATGTACATACTGCCTTGTTTGCAGCAAGGTAAACCAACTAACATGTTCATTTATGTTAATGAGACTTCAAATTCCTCTTCTTTTTGTATATCTTTTTCATTTCTTCTTTTATTCCTCGGAAGAGTTATAGATGCTGTAAATCCATCTCCTAGCCTAGCAGGTCGTCATCCTCTTCTCCTTTTCCCATCTAAAGGTCTCCACTTTTTACTAGACGCTTGCTCCCCACGCTGTTAATCTGTTCTTTGTAGTTTTTCCAGTCTCATTAATAAATTGTTATACTTATTCTAAGTTTGGCAATTTTCTCTGATTTCTCTACTGTGTATGTTATCTAACAAAGTAATGTAAGTGCTTATTTCACCAAATTATGTGTTCTAACCATCCTGGCATTTGCGCTGCTTTATCGCTCTGTGTTTTTACTTCTCGATTTAAATCTTTGATGATTGTTATTTGAATACGTGAATAATTAAATTCTGAAACCTATTCAATAATTTTTCTTTCCACTTCTAATTTGCATCTCAATGGTTCTTTCGATACTGTTAGGCATTTTTTGTGTTTATTTCATATTATATTTTTTACCTTTATATTCAATTGATGTGAGGTGTTTTTGATCCATATTCTGTTTCTGATGAGGACAATATCATCTGTGTAGCAGCTTACATGAAACCTTGTTTCCCATTTTGTACTTCAATCTATTGGCAAATCTTCAATTAGTTATAAGATTAAAAAATCTGATGTGTTACACTTACATGACTTTCTCTACTCTTATTCCTGTATGTTCATGTTAGTTGAGATAAACACTTGCAGAAATTATCTTATTGTTTATTTCCTTGCAGGTACAAGGGGAATATGGTAATACAGTAGACTTGAGCAATAGTCAAAGTTTTAAAGGTGTAAGAAATGGTTCTCTTTACCGGGCTAAAATATAAAAAATGAATAACGATGTCCCATTTGACGAAAGTTTGTTTTCACACAAATAACAAGCAATATCTCCGAAATGGTCCAATCTGCAAAACATAGATGATATGAAATGTAGGCGAAATCGATGGATGGAGCGATTAGTGGAATGAGTGGTGGGGGAAACCGTAGAAAACCGCCTAGACGGCGCTTCGTCCACCACGAGTACCACATGGAGTACCTGAGATCGAACGGTCCAAGTTCTCGGCCACGGCGCGTAAAAGTAACCAGAGGGCATATTAGAAAACGAATATGCCTTATGTAAAACAAGGTTATAAGAATTATTTCCAATATCCATAGCATATGCTCGTGCAACGATCTTGTTAGAAGACTAAAGATAATAACCTTACCCTGCACGTAAATGTTCTCAATCCTAAGATTCTTTATATGCAATCGAGACACAAACAAATCCATAACATAAACTCTAGACAAAATAGCAAGATCCATCATCCCAGTGCAAAACTTTATTCCTTCCAGAAAGCTATATATTATGAAGCAATAAAAATTGCTCAATTTTTCTTAATGGTCTTAAAAAAATTAATTTGAATGCTTTTAAAAGTGTGCTAAAGAGTACGTTCAAAATATTTAATTCTGTACAAATTATCGTGATTATGTTTACGTAATGTCTAACTATTTTAGTGTCAATTACATTTGATATCTGCTCAGAAGCTACTTAAATATACCTGTATTGAATAACTGACAAAATATGCTGTGCATTGCTAATCAAATAAAATGAGATGTTCTGGTTATAAAAGTCCAGACCAAGTTCAAAACAAACTTCAATTTGTATTTCTATATTCATATTATGTTACTTTTATAACTACAGGGAAGATATGATTTTGTTTCTGAACTACCCGTGCTTTGGTTTTCACATTTCATGTAGGTACCTATATAATATATTTTTATATAATCTTAGCATTAAAACGCCTTATTATAACGTGCAAAATTACCCTACTTTTAACAGCAGTACCAAAAGATAACACAATTATCAACAACGTCGTCAACACAATAATTTTGTCGAATGTGCCTGTAAGAAAATTCCAACTCTGAAAAGTAGTGAAACTAGCGCATATTTCGCTTCTCCATTCACAAAACTTTTCATATTTTTCTTCCTAAACGTGTTTTCATTTTTCTGCAATTAATAAACTTCGTGCAAAATGTCAAGCAGAATACAATCCATATTTTCAAAAGTTTTATCACTACCTTTCATATTACGTCATACGTCTGTGATCTGATACATTATAATTTTTATATATCAACTTAATTATTTTTAGATATTTAATACTAAAATTACATAAAACGTATATATACCTAATATTTTGATTGTGACAATTTATTTCTATAATTTTTAGTATATTTATACAAGTTTTCAATTCTCAATCAGCTAGAATATGCTCTAGAATATTCTAATTGTGTTCTTGGATCCTTATTACTTTTTGTCCATTTATGTCCATTACAAACACTTATTCAAAACTAATACGGAATTACGCAATATTACCCTATCTTTCTATGGTGCTTGCTGGTTGAACTTTATTAGCATGAAATATTATCTCCCCAAAATACTATATTGCGTACCAAGAACTATAGGTAATTGAGGTCGAGAATCAGTGGCGGTTCCTGGGTGATCGCATACTCTCAACTGCACACTCAGTAATTCTTTTCCTATATGTGAATGTGTATTTAGCTCTATAGACATGCATATGAGAAAGAAAGTCTTGAACATGAACTTGGTCGTTTAATTTCCCGCGTCCTCTGTGCCAAGTTTCGGCACATTCAGTCAACAAGCCGATTTTGCGACTAGCTTTTAGGTGAGGGGTCGCGGAGAGCGGTGCAAGAGTACGGCGAGTTAAGGCAGCATAACCGACAAGGCCAACACATGCGATCCTTACCACGCAAGCGCACTACGTTCTCGTACAAGTTTTCTCCGTTTTCCTTGCTACGAGCATTTCCCTCCCTAGCCAACGTGGCGGTTCTAAATATAATGTAGCCATTTTGTTTATTAAAATGACAGTTACGTTAATGTTATAAACACAATTACACCTAGTTTTATAAAAGATTATAAGTGCATATAGTTACTCTTCATGTCGCACTTTACTAAGCCCAATACTACAGTTTGGAATAGTTATTTTGTTGCAATGTTTATTACTGTTTGTTATGTTTATGTTTCTGGCAGAAAATTGTGGGAAAGTGGGAAATTTGAATCTATGAAAGTGGATATGAATAACATGGCGAAACTGAAGGAGATAAATATTTCGGGTTTATCCTTAGAAGACAAGTTGTTTCTCGCGCTTATTGTTTGCGAGTGAGAGAAATGGCATCTGGACGAATAATGGTTGTTGTGATATTGGTCATTTAAAACAAAAAATAGCAAAGCATGATAGCTCAATTGTCCATATAAATTGAGAATTAGAATTGTGTGGTGTGTGACAGATTAAAGGAGAGGATGTAATATATTGCACACCCACTGTGACAAGTTACGAGCCGCCACTGTCGAGAATCCATTTTGGGAATACGAGGTCCGCCGGGAGTAACAGTTCGTGGAACTGTTTGCACTACTTTAAAAAACCGTAAAAATCAATAATAAATGAAAATTGCTTTTCCATATTTTACCGGACATTAAGGAAAAATGAATTCTCAATGTGAACAAATGAAAAGCTACATCTATATTATCTCATATAGGTCTAATAATTTGTATAGTTAATGTGAAAATCCAGGTGCTACCTCAAGATGTAGTGAAACATACAAAGAATTGAATCGCTTCTTAATGTTAACAACATTGCACATTTTATATTTCAATCAATAAATAATTCATCAGTTTGTGACAGGACTAATTGTACAAAATATTATGGTAGTGTGCATCACTGAAGAATAGTTAATAAGGTATTCAAAACAGGTGCTGAAGTATCGGATGTCATTGTTGGAAGTAGAAGTTGGGGACTACAAAGAGCATTGTCTCAACAATTAACGCCCAATAAGTAGTAGTAAAGTTTGTGGTTTATGTAGGTATAATATACATTTTGTTGTGGTTGCCCGACTGTGTATACATAATAATTACGTAATTACTAACTTCCTTTCCCGCCACCCCCACCACCTGACAAGAGATACAACTGTTGAGCATTTTCATAACCTAGGCAAAGCCAACAACCCACAACTTACACCTAAGCGCCATCGTTAAGTACCAACAAATTAACTGCACTGTGTAAATCAAGCCACAAACCGCCGCACGTTTCTATATTATGGTAAGGATTCGTCAATAACTTATTTTTAGGTTAGGATACTGTTGCGTATGTCGTCATTTCCTACTGGTTGCCATGGGAATTGATGAATGAATTGTAAATTTAGCGTGCACTACCAAATATGTGTTACTGATTAACTTACAAAATAAAGACTACATATTACGTTCATATGTAGGTACGACATGGCTACTGTAGAGGGAAGTGGCTTTGTGTGGATACCGATAGCTGTAGCTGTAGGTGTAATGATGCAGCACGGAGAACTGAACACGCGCGTGAAGTGGGACATGGTGGTACCCGCAATACTGAGTGGCCTAGACCGGAACTGAACCGAGCAGTTACACACCGGAACACCTCCAACTTTTTTATTTTAATTACTAACATCACAAACAGACAACATGCAGCAGCTATGTAGGTACTTGGGAGCTCCTCTGAAACCACTCTACCCATTTCGATAATTCCACCACTTGCACACATGGCTTTAACATATGTACCTCATTTCACTTTTCCTACTCTTCTATACAAACTATTCTTACAAATGCTTGTTACTTCATCCTAAGGGATCCTGGTCTTCCTCTACTCTTGTACTAATTTCTTAAACTGTTATTCCTATATCTTCTTCGTCTTAGTTGAGATAGGTAAACATTTGTACAAATTATCTTATTGCTTATTTCCTTGTAGGTGCAAGGGGAATATATAGTCAAATGTTTTAAAGCTTTGAGAATCCGTTTACTTTGCACGCTTAACATATAAAAAAAGGAACAACAATGTTCCATTTGACGAAAGTTTGTTTTCGAAACCTCAGACAAATAACAAGGAATACCTCCGAAATGGCTCACTGTACAAGAAATGTATTTACACAAATTATATATTTTAGAAAGATCTATATTTCTCTGTAGTAACATTTGCTCTATCTCTTACGGTTTACCACTTATGCAAAAGTCATCCAGAGTAAACAGGACCACATGGAGTATAGCCAGAAAATTCAAATCATACATTTCATTTGTCATAAAAATATATTTAAAATGTGGTATTTTAATTAAAATTGCTAGGTTTGTTTCTGACAAAATCGTAGCTAAAGAAATATTTCCTATGTAAAGAGTAATTTGGATTGTTGAAAATGGTCGCGTCATATTGTCCCGCTAGAGAAAGTAAACAATTATAAGCAAGGAAACGCACATGGTTGTGCGCATGCGTATGACTGCAGTGATACAAGCACAGAGAGCTAGATGTAAAGTAGATCAGTTTCTCCAATAAAATCTGATGGCCCGTGAAAGCGAGCTCTGACCTCGTAACCAACACACATAAGTTACGTTCATAATTCCTCTCTTGTAAACCACTTCAAGCAATAAGATAAGTTGTACAAATGTTTATCTCAACTAACATGAAGATGATATAGGAATAAGAGTTTGTAATAATAGTTAATACAAGAGTAGAGAAAGTCATGTGAGTGCAACACGTCAGATTTTTAATTTTGAAACAGAAAAATTAAAATTTGTTAAGCATTGGCATATTTGTAAGCTTAAGAAATTTTAGAGTGTAAGCTGAACACACGAAGAAAGCATGGGCAATTTAAAAGTAGATGTATTTAAAGCCTAAGGTTGTCACCAGGGACTTTATAGTGAAAATTTATCATAATTTCTAAACAATTAGAGCTAAATTGATGAGCTTTAGGTTGTGGCATTAAATTTATAAATGTGTTATATAAGAAGCTAACATAATTAGTTGAGAATTTGAACCTTTGAGTCCTTAAATACAAACCACGGTATTTAACTGCCTCTTCGCTTACTAGCAGGAGTTTTTGCTGTATTTAGTTAATGAAGTATTTTGCAACATGTTCAAGCTCATTACCCAGTAACATTTAAAATCCGACATTGCGTAAAGTGAAAACCGAGATCAAAACGCCACGGTACGTTTCAAGCTCATCAGTAACGCTTGCATAATAAACTGCACTTTCTCTCTATTGGGGGGCGAAGACCCTTCTAACTGTAGCGGAAATCCCTGCCTTGCTTCTCTATCTGATATGCTTCCATCTGAGCATTCAACACATCGGCTTTGTCTTCACGATTTATCACTACAACATTTACACTTAGGTTGCACTCACCCAGTAGCCTTGTGTTTGTTTAGAGGCGTTTACAAAATATTACACTGCTTTTCCTGATTACCACCCCTTATGTAGGACTTACAAGTCAGTGTCTAGAGTCAGACACCTGTCAGGGAACACAGGAACCTATGTACCAGACAGAGTGAAGTGGTCAGTATGAGAGTAAGGAAGTGATTACCCCTCCCCTTATGTAGGACTTACAAGCCAGTGTATAGAGTCAGACGTCTGTCAGGGAACACCGGAACCTATGTACCAGACAGAGTGAAGTGGTCAGTATGAGAGTGAGGAAGTGATTACCCTCCCCTTATGTAGGACTTACAAGACAGTGTCTAGAGTCAGACGTCTGTCAGGGAACACAGGAACCTATGTACCAGACAGAGTGAAGCGGTCAGTATGAGAGTAAGGAAGTGATTACCCTCCCCTTATGTAGGACTTACAAGCCAGTGTCTAGAGTCAGACGTCTGTCAGGGAACACAGGAACCTATGTACCAGACAGAGTGAAGTGGTCAGTATGAGAGTGAGGAAGTGATTACCCCCCCCCCCCCTTATGTAGGACTTACAAGCCAGTGTCTAGGGTCAGACGCCTGTCAGGGAACACAGGAACCTATGTACCAGACAGAGTGAAGTGGTCAGTATGAGAGTGAGGAAGTGATTACCCTCCCCTTATGTAGCACTTACAAGCCAGTGTCTAGGGTCAGACGTCTGTCAGGGAACACAGGAACCTATGTACCAGACAGAGTGAAGTGGTCAGTATGAGAGTGAGGAAGTGATTACCATCCCCTTATGTAGGACTTACAAGCCAGTGTCTAGGGTCAGACGTCTGTCAGGGAACACAGGAACCTATGTACCAGACAGAGTGAAGTGGTCAGTATGAGAGTGAGGAAGTGATTACCATCCCCTTATGTAGGACTTACAAGCCAGTGTCTAGGGTCAGACGTCTGTCAGGGAACACAGGAACCTATGTACCAGAGTGAAGTGGTCAGTATGAGAGTGAGGAAGTGATTACCCTCCCCTTATGTAGGACTTACAAGACAGTGTCTAGAGTCAGACGTCTGTCAGGGAACACAGGAACCTATGTACCAGACAGAGTGAAGTGTTCAGTATGAGACTGAGGAAGTGATTACCCTCCCCTTATGTAGGACTTACAAGCCAGTGTCTAGGGTCAGACGTCTGTCAGGGAACATAGGAACCTATGTACGAGACAGATTGAAGTGGTCAGTATGAGAGTGAGGAAGTGATTACCCTCCCCTTAAGTAGGACTTACAAGCCAGTGTCTAGGGTCAGACGTCTGTCAGGGAACATAGGAACCTATGTACCAGACAGAGTGAAGTGGTCAGTATGAGAGTGAGGAAGTGATTACCCTCCCCTTAAGTAGGACTTACAAGCCAGTGTCTAGGGTCAGACGTCTGTCAGGGAACATAGGAACCTATGTACCAGACAGAGTGAAGTGGTCAGTATGAGAGTGAGGAGGTGATTACCCTCCCCTTATGTAGGACTTACAAGCCAGTGTCTAGGGTCAGACGTCTGTCAGGGAACACAGGAACCTATGTACCAGACAGAGTGAAGTGGCAAGTATGAGAGTGAGGAAGTGATTACCCTCCCCTTATGTAGGACTTACAAGCCAGTGTCTAGGGTCAGACGTCTGTCAGGGAACACAGGAACCTATGTACCAGACAGAGTGAAGTGGTCAGTATGAGAGTGAGGAGGTGATTACCCTCCCCTTATGTAGGACTTACAAGCCAGTGTCTAGGGTCAGACGTCTGTCAGGGAACACAGGAACCTATGTACCAGACAGAGTGAAGTGGCAAGTATGAGAGTGAGGAAGTGATTACCCTCCCCTTATGTAGGACTTACAAGCCAGTGTCTAGGGTCAGACGTCTGTCAGGGAACACAGGAACCTATGTACCAGACAGAGTGAAGTGGTCAGTATGAGAGTGAGGAAGTGATTACCCTTCCCTTATGTAGGACTTACAAGCCAGTGTCTAGGGTCAGACGTCTGTCAGGGAACACAGGAACCTATGTACGAGACAGATTGAAGTGGTCAGTATGAGAGTGAGGAAGTGATTACCCTCCCCTTAAGTAGGACTTACAAGCCAGTGTCTAGGGTCAGACGTCTGTCAGGGAACATAGGAACCTATGTACCAGACAGAAACATAGGAACCTATGTACCAGACAGAGTGAAGTGGTCAGTATGAGAGTGAGGAAGTGATTACCCTCCCCTTAAGTAGGACTTACAAGCCAGTGTCTAGGGTCAGACGTCTGTCAGGGAACATAGGAACCTATGTACCAGACAGAGTGAAGTGGTCAGTATGAGAGTGAGGAGGTGATTACCCTCCCCTTATGTAGGACTTACAAGCCAGTGTCTAGGGTCAGACGTCTGTCAGGGAACACAGGAACCTATGTACCAGACAGAGTGAAGTGGCAAGTATGAGAGTGAGGAAGTGATTACCCTCCCCTTATGTAGGACTTACAAGCCAGTGTCTAGGGTCAGACGTCTGTCAGGGAACACAGGAACCTATGTACCAGACAGAGTGAAGTGGTCAGTATGAGTGTGAGGAAGTGATTACCCTCCCCTTATGTAGGACTTACAAGCCAGTGTCTAGTGTCAGACGTCTGTCAGGGAACACAGGAACCTATGTACCAGACAGAGTGAAGTGGTCAGTATGAGAGTGAGGAAGTGATTACCCTTCCCTTATGTAGGACTTACAAGCCAGTGTCTAGGGTCAGACGTCTGTCAGGGAACACAGGAACCTATGTACCAGACAGAGTGAAGTGGTCAGTATGAGAGTGAGGAAGTGATTACCCTCCCCTTATGTAGGACTTACAAGCCAGTGTCTAGAGTCAGACGTCTGTCAGGGAACACAGGAACCTATGTAGCAGACAGAGTGAAGTGGTCAGTATGAGAGTGAGGAAGTGATTACCCTCCCCTTATGTAGGACTTACAAGCCTGTACCTAAGGTCAGATTTTTCCAGATTTTCCATAGTAGCTTTGACATCCCACTTCTGACACCAAAGTAACAAAATGACAAAATCCATTCTATTACTTTTCTATCACTTTAGTGTCTTCCAAAATTGTATCACAAATACACAGTTCTCTTTTACTAACATTTACACAGTCTACAGTCTTTCGTGATATCACAAGTCGACTGTTTACTTCTCGCAATCTTGACTCAGTCCTTTTAATGTCTTCCTTCACTTCCCCAGTAGCATAAGCTAACTACGACGTTACAGTCAGTTGACGCTCATAGAATACTCTTACGACGATCAGCGTATCCTTCACGACGACACACACGCGCACAGCTATCTGACACACTGATCGAGCATAGTGGGGATGATGTCACAGACCTTTCTTGAGTTCCACACACACGCACAGACAATGATGCAGCCAGATTGCTCACGAAGGCGCTGGGAAAAGCCCCATTTGTTTCTGCCGCTTTAATTGTAGTTAGTCACGTATACACAGCAGTCACGCGAGGCAGTATGACTTAGAACGCTTTTGCCCGCTCGCCGGCCTGGCATGTGGTGTGAAGTAGCTTGGTCCCGTCCGTCCTTTATTGGGCGCCGAGCCCTACGTCACAATATTGTGAGTGCATCCAAGTTCGCTTTTTTGGCATTTGCACGCGCGTGTGTCTGTCTGTCTGTGGAGAGCGTAACTCAAAAACGAAAAGTCGGTTAAAAACTAAAGTTGGTATTCAAGTTTAATATCTTTCAAGGATGCGACACGAAGATTTTGAAAATTGTTCCACCCTAAACTACCCTTTAAATGGAAAATTTTTCAAAAATTTTGTTTTTATACAGAATAGCTAACGATTTTGATTAAAATGACATGTTTAAAATAGTTTTATGACAAATGAAATGTATGTGTTGAATTTTGCATAACTGGTAAACCGTAAGAGATAGACCAAATCCTACTGTACAAAAAATGTAGATCTTGCTAAAATACACAATTTGTCGAGATAAATTTGTTTGTAGAATGAATCATTTCGGATATATTCCTTGTTATATGTGTGAGATTTTGGAAAATAAACTTTCTACAAATGCAACATCGTTATTCATTTTTTGTGTGTTAGCCGTGCAAGGAAAACGGAATCTCAAAGCTGCAACACATCACATTTTTGGTCAATATGCGACCTTCTCTTTCTGAAAAAGCAGGTAGGGAGAAAGGTAGAGAGGTGATGCTGTTTAAGTGGCAATGAAGCAATTTGTTGAAGAGATGAAATCTAATTACATTTAATTATTGGTTTGCTTGTGGTTGGTGCAACGTTTCCGCACGACTGGTTCCTAGGTGCGGCTATTACGTTACAACAGATGAGACAGGCTTCTCCCGCCATTAACTCAACATTAAATACCCACCTTAACTTATATTTGCTAACCTCGTGACGTGACGTCATCAACACACAGTAACACAACAGTTCCAGTATGTCAAGTAAATACAACAGGTATTATATTCCACACAAAAATTCCATATCGAAATTTCACCAGAAATACATGTTTTGAGATCCCTGAAAAAACCAGCCTTTAAAAATGTCTGTCTGCATCTGTGAACTGCACAATTTTAAAACAAAAAAATGAGTTTCTTCTTCATATCAGCTGACAAACCTTTCCACAAATTATCTTATTGCTCATTTCCTTGTAGGTACAAGGGGAATACGGGAATACAGTAGTCTTTGAGCGATAGTCAAACCTTTTAAAGCTTCCAAATTAGGTTCTGTTTGCACGACGAAGAGATAAAATACGAATAACGACCTCCCATCTGAGAACGTCTAGAAGTAGTGCAAAATTCTGACAAATAACAGCGAATATTTCCGAAATGGTCCAGTTTTCAAAAATATAATTTTAAATAACACACAGTTTGTGTATTAAAAACACCAGCTATAAGTTGGTTGCGATAAAAAATAGCAATTATCGCATAAATGTATTTGAACCTGGGGCAAAGCACTTGAGATTGTAAGTGGCGCTGGTAGTACTTATCTCTGATGTGATTTTCCCTTTGTAGTCTACCGGGAAAATACGAATCGGTTGGGAAATTCAATGTCATATTGGGAAGTTGCCATGGTAGCTCAGTGGTTAGAGCAGCCGCGCCTATAGCGGAAGGTCCATAGTACAAATCCCGACTGTGGCATTGCATTTTTTAATTGTGATTCTACTTCTCAAACGGTGAAATACTTCCAATGTGTGCTTGTTCTTAACACAATCAGGTGTGTTCTGAATCGCAGTCATTTAGTAATATGTACAGCAGAGTCCCGCCGGAGTCCCAGTGTGAAGCACCCTGTGGGGTCTTTTGAGGACAAGAGATCAGCTATACAGGGAACAATTGGCACAACTCCACCCTAACCTAACGTAAGCTAACCTAACCATTTTTTTCGCACATCTCAATTTTTATAAACTGGATCCTTTACTACTATGAAAAAAATGTTATATGAAAAAAAAACCCGGTATGTTGCACTCACATGACTTTCTCTACTCTTGTGCTAACCATTCTTACAAACTCTTATTCCTATATCATCTTCGTGTTACTTGAGATAAGCATTTGTATAAATTATCTTATTGCTTATTTCCTTGTAGGTACAAGGGGAATATTAGAATACAGTAGACTTTGAGCGATAGTCAAATACTTTAAAGCTTTCAAATTCGGATCTCTTTGCACGGTTAACATAACAAACTGAATAACGGTGTTCCATGTGACGAAAGTGTAAGTTTTCCGAAAGTCTCATATATAATCAGAAATATGTCCGAAATGGTTCACCCTACAAAAAATTGTATTTGTTCATAAACTGTGTATTTTAGCAAGATCTACATTTTTGTATAGTATGATTTGGTCTATCTCTAACGGTTTACCAGTTATACAGAAGTCGTCCAGAGTTAAACATGACTTCAGGGGCTATAGCTAGAAAATTCAAGATATGCATTTTATTTGTCATAAAAATATCTGAAACATGGTATTTTAAACAAAATCGTTAGCCATTTTCAAGAAAATAAAAATTTTCAAAGAATTGTCCATGTAAAGGATAGTTTAGAGTGAAGCAATTTCTTCAAAATCTTCGTTTCGCATCCTTGAAAGACATTAAACTTAAATACCAACTTTGGTTTTTAACCGACTTTTCGTTTTTGAGTTATGCTGTCCACAGCCAGTCACAGAGGGACCTTTTTCTATAAATGCTTTTGTTGATTCAGGGGTTCTCAAAACTTATTTCCGGTGAAATCTGTATATGGAATTTTTGGTTGGAATATAATACTTCTACTTTAGTATTCGTAGTAAAGAAAGTAAAAAACTAAAACAATGGAAGGCCTATACCTACTAACAATGTGCATAAGAAAACGGAAAAAGGAAATCAACAGTTAAGTGGTGATTTTGTTTTGACACACCGTACTGAAACGACTTGAAGAGGCAGGCTTCGCGCGACTTTTAGAGTGCTTGTAAAAACAATACAGCTCCGAATTTAGTTTTAAAGTAAATTACAGCTCACTGTACCAATTTACTATTTTCAATCATTTGAATACTTAACATAAACGATTATGGTCAATATGTTTTAGTATCTGACGAAAATTAACCTAATCCACAAATGACACAATAACTTCAGTACAATAAAATTGAGTTAAACGCAAAACAGCACCTACGTACGTTTCAACACCTCCTCTCTGCCATTTTCAAGGTAAACTGACCTTGGCCACCGAACCGTTAAAACGTAGCGCTGACATCATGTTTACAGACCCGCCCTGACATGATGACTTCATTACTCACCCCCGAGTAACAGAATCAATAGAAAGTATTCAAAAATTCATAACATTGTCTCTATTTTTCAAGGTGAATATTTTTCCCAAACCATCAATTCAATGGGTTCGTTTAATTGGTTTAATAATTTAAACTGTGGATTTATCTCACGATTAACTGGGCAAAAGTGATCTGCCACAGCTGATTTCACCTAATCCTAATTTGTGCTAATCTGAACAGGGTTCGGTTCCAGTTTGTTCGGTTTGGTGAGAGTACTGTATCAGTTTACTAATAATTAAATTTTTGCAAAGTCAAAAAAAAAAAATGTAGAACATTTTCAATACTGTTGCTTTCTTACTATGACTAATATGCATTATAAAATTATTATTGTGGTACAGAAAACTCAAGTATGTATTATGTATTTATTGAAAATTTGAGCTCTACTTTCAGAGAAAAACGTACCTAAATTCACATCTTTAAGAGTAAATTTTATTATTTTTGTGGTGGATAAAATAATTTTATAGGGTCAACCACAGAAGCTACCAATGCAAATAACCACTACAAATAATTTTCATGGTTTATATAATAATTCTTTAAAAAGTGAGTAAAAGTCATTGATTACTTTAAGAGCAGTGATAATTTAACTGACAAAGGTGTAATTTCTGTATGTTAGACACGCCTTCTCTCTTAAATAAGATTGCAGAAAAGGCTAAAAGTGGACAGGGAGGTGACTGCGTGTGATCAACAATGAGATAACATATTAAAATGTGTGATGATGTGATATGTGAGAGAAAGCTGCTCCAGCTCTCACCTTATCTGCCACTACAAACAACAATAATCTTGGTAAACATTACAAACACTTTCACAAAGACAGCCGTTATACTAAGTAACAGTTTGTGTAGAGTAGGTATATTATACGTTACGGTAAGTGTGAGAAATGTTCACTTGCCGTGCTGTTTGTAAATCATCTTACACTTCCTCAACTTACTGTTGGGTCTACAGACAGAGATAAACACCAATAAGATACGTAGGTACATAAACAGACAGATAGAGGTAGACGAGATACTCAGATATAGCTAAGATTCATAGATACTCACTGATAAACTGGTACAGAAAACTCATAGAAAAGACAGACAAGATACATAGATTAAATGGGTATATTAGTTATATAGATCGAGATACATAGGAAGACGCACAGCTATAGGCATTAGAGGATAGATCGATAGATAGATACAATATTTGTATTACACTAAGATACTGCAACTCCGATCACAGCTATTAGCAGTTAGACAGAGACAGTTGTAGACACTGAATCATCGTGTCGGAGTTGTGTCAAGCAGTATGCTAGACAAAGAAAGTGAAGTATCAGTCAAATTTATAAGCACAGCTGTGATTTGTGTACCAGTTTTAGAAGGGAAATAAAGTGACACAAAACTGCACATTGTAATTTGTCGCACGACATTAAATGGAAGCTACAACCACTAGCCATGTGTAGGACAAAGGTTGGAAAAGTAAAATCACACTGAAAAATTCAATGCTATAGGCGGGATATGAATCACGGATCTTCCGTGCAATATATTAAATAACCTTAGCTGTACTTTCATCAAGCAAGTCCTTCTGAACTTTAATGCATTACTGTATGTTACTGTTAAATCTGCTTGGAAGTATACAAAATGAAGTGCTACATGTCAATAAACAAGGTTATGTTTCTCTTGGTGTTCTATTATTGCATCTACTTCTTCAAGTGAAGATTCCCCGCCATTCTTACACTGTTTCTATACACACTAATGGTATCGATATGTTCAACTGAAAATTTATATTGACAACGCTAGTCAGAAGGGGTAAATTATCAACAAGAAGGCATTGCCTATCGCATCACGAGCTAAGTGGTCGCTTAAAACTTACCGTATTCCCCAATTTCTTTCGTACGTACAAGAAAATTCTACAAATATTTATCTCGATTAACATGGAGACATGTGTGTGTGTATGTGTGTATGTGTGTATGTATGTATGTGTGTGTGTGTGTGTGTGTGTGTGTGTGTATGTATGTGTGTGTGTGTGTCTGCGTGTGCGCGCGCGTTAACAGCATAACTCAAAAACAAAAAGTCGATTAAAAATCAAAGTGGGTATTTAGTTTAAAATCTTTCAAGGATACGACATGAAGATTTTGAAGAAAACTCCTCCACCCTAACTACCCTCTACATGTAAAATTTATGTAAAATTTTGATTTTCTTAAAAAAACCATAACGATTTTGATTAAAATTCCATATGTTTAAGATATTTGTATGACAAATGAAATATGTATTTTGAATTTTCAGTCTATAGCCCATGTAGGCCTATTTACTCTGGACGACTTTTGTATAACTGGCAAACTGTAAGAGATAGACCAAATCTTACTATACAAAAATGTAGCTAGATCTTGCTAAAACACACAATTTATATCCAAATGCATTTTTTTCTGGAGTGAATCATTTCAGAGATATTCCCTGTTATTTGTGCGAGTTTTGCAATACTTATATTTTCCTCAAATGGAAGGTCGTTATTCACTTTGTGTGTTGGAGGTACAAAGAGGTTTTTCGCAGTTTTCATACATTTGACTATCGCTCATCCCATATTCCCCTTGCAACAGCTGGTACAAGAGTAGAGAAAGTCATGTGAGTGCATACATACAGAGAATATATGACATTAATTAGTGGAACAATGCACTTGCT
This sequence comes from Tenodera sinensis, assembly GCA_030765045.1. NCBI lineage: Eukaryota > Metazoa > Arthropoda > Insecta > Mantodea > Mantidae > Tenodera > Tenodera sinensis. The sequence goes on from CM060970.1 coordinate 9,443,351, forward strand.
GGAAAGCACGCGATACCTCCCTTCCGACACACTTAACGCTTGGAACTTTGTAGCTCGGCCAACGAAATGGAAAATGTCGACAAGATGAAAACGCCAGATTTACACCTCCTTGTGTGACACTGCTGCACTAGACCAAACAATCTGATATCTACTGGGCGCAGCCCAAAATCACCTGCACCACTTTCACTGCTCACCCTTGTATCTTCTTCACGTTAATACAGTCTTCTTGTATAGAAGGGGAATACAGTATCAGGAGTTGCACTTATTACCTATAGTGTGTGAGGTTAAAGTTGAAACATGGGAAGTAGAAAGAGACAGCATATATACCACACGACAGTTGCTAATCCATAACTCCTCCCTTCCTCAACTGCAGTAGTTTACATCGGTTTTCCGCCTTCATGGTCACAAAGGACGGGAAATAGGAGAATGTCTTCACACCTGGTGAGTACAGTTCGTCAGGCCTGATTTAGAACATTATATGAGTTCTTTGTAAAAGAGGGAGTCGAGAAAGAAATACGATTGTGCTTCGTAAAAGAAAACCGTAGAGAAAATCGTGTGAGTGTAATGTGTTGCATTTCTATTTCAGTCATAGAAAATAGTATGTTGAAGATAGAATAGAGAAAGAAATGGAATATTGTCTCGTACAAGAAAAGTGAGTAGACAAAACCATGTGAATGTAATGTGTTGTATTTGTGTTTTAGTCATACAAAGCTATATGAATTGTATGTTCAAGGGCGAGTAAGCTGTCAAAAGATAGGTCTGCCACAAATGCCATATACTGAAAGCAATCTCAAATGGCAATTTCCATACAAAATTACCAGTTTCTATTTTTTTCGGCTGTTCCTTTGTGCTTTTCCTCATTTTCGTCTTTTGTAAGCCATCCCACTATTTAGGCGAATAAAACAAAAAAGAAATCATTCAAGTCTGTCGAACTATTCTCGAGTTTTTGCGAGACTAACGTACGGTAATCGATGTGTTAGGGCGTGCGTGAGTGTGTGTTTTACAATCGATTAACAGTCAAAACTCAAAATGGAGGAAATTTCAGAACGGCTTGGTGATGCTTCAAATAATGGAATTGAAATAATAATTCAAAATTCTATACCAAGTAACAGCGCGCACATAACTATTTAGGTTTAGCGTCCTCTACGGATACGATACGAAGACTGTCAAGAAAATTGTCCCACCACAAGCTTTTCTTCACATGTTTTTCACACAGTTTCAAAAATGTTTGATTTTCTTAAAAATGTAACAATTATCACAACACGTCTGTCCTAACTAAATATGAATTTAAATTCCATATTGTAAGGATTGTACCAGATGTTAAATTGCATAAAAATAACCTAACTCATTCATTTCGATTAGTGTAGTTCGACTTGCTCAGCACTGCCAACTGAGGAAAACGAAACCCAAGAATTACCAGCTTATAATCCTAAATAAATCTCACTTTATTTTTAACATTAATAACCTTTCTTCTGGAAAAAAATATTAATTTTTAAAAGAACAATTGTTAAAAACACAGTTGTCATTGAAGTGGAGTGATATTTTGATTGTAATGTACTGTAATTTTAAATAATTTATGTAAATACAGTTGGCGACATTGACTAAACAAAAGAATGACCCAGTGATAATTCGTGATTTAACGCCTGACTGCAATAAAGTCAGTGATACTTTTCCAGGTTATTCGACAACAATGCATTAATCAGTGCTGAAACATTTTAAGATACATTGTTAGTGTGCTGTAAATCTTTTTCCGAGTTGGAGCACTCTTGCACTGCCTTATTACAAATTGTGTGATTTTCAGCCAAATGAAGCATGTAGGCAAGACATTCTGTATTTCCATAAGTAATGTAAGTAGAGGTTATGTTACTCCGAGCGACTGCTAGTCACGAGTCATTTTGTACAACCTCGAGTTACATTTGGTTTCACTATTTTAGTGAATAATGCAAGAATACAAGATAATAAAACAAACTACTTACGGAATATATTAAATAACATTAGTTGTATTCTTGTCAAGCAAGTCCTTCTGAACTTTAATGCATTACTGTATGTTTACTGTTAAATCTGTTTGGAAGTATACAACATGAAGTGTTGCATGTCATGAGGTTATGTTTCTCTTGATGTTTATAATGTTCTATTATTGCACCTACTTCTTCAAGTGAAGATTCCCCGCCATTCTTACACTGCTTCTATGTAGACACACTAATAGTATCGATTGTTACTGTATCGATAGTTTGGTCACACTGTGGAGGTATGCTAAATAATTAATTTTAACATTGAAACGCCAAGTCAACTGACCAGAAGCTGTACATTATAAACAGGAAGGCGTCGATTATCGGGCCATTGGCTAAATTATTATACGTAACGCCACGAGTGACTGTCACTTTATCTAGAGAATTTGACTATCACGAGTCGCATATTTTATCAGGACTTTCAGGAATTAAGGGATGAAATAGCCAATGAAATGTTGTATTGTAATTACCAACCTCTTGAAAGAAACATGAAGCAGATATGCGTCCATTGGCACGGCCTACTAGGTCCTCATATTGATGCTCCAATTTGTTAAATTGTTGGCAATGTTAGAAACTGGAGTATCTGCTGTTAATTTATAATGTCGTGCAATAGAAACTTTGTCAAACTGATTCCAAACACAGGAATAGATATATCACCGAAGCGAGAGTCAGCCATATTTGACATTTGAATAGCGGCTCTATTGCGTCAAAGTATGTTGCGCATGTGTTAGCACAGCCCAGCTAGATTCTCTAACCTCATCGTAACATTATAAAAGCAGAGGAGGAGATAATGAAAATGTGACTCTTTTGGCGAAGAAAGGCTGTTATTGGTTGATTGCAGTCAACTCAGTGGAATAGTCATTACAGTAGGTACCATAGTTTTATGACATGGAAGCTTCGTACGTTTAAATTTGAGGAAGTACCTACGAGATTAAGCTAGTAGGTACATACAATCTGTTTGGACGACGACAGATGCCTCGGCGAGCAGGTCCGAACTAACGGTTCACCGATGATACAGCAAACAACATACGGCTGGACACCTACCAGAGAAACAACTGAGGCACATCACACCGCATACAGATACAGATAAAAAACGGGGAACAACAAACGAACCTTTACACGCTTTCTCCATCCATTCCTACAAAACCTTGTCCTCCAATCTACTTCATTTTAATCCAGGTAGACATTTAAACAAACAAACCGAATAATGACTTTCAATTTAAGAAGAGTTAAGTATTTGAAAATTCACACCCATAACAAGGAATATCTCGGAAATAGTTAACTGTACGTTCAGAGAAAATTCAACATATACATTTTGTCATAAAAATATCTTAAAAATATGAAATTTTAATCAAAATAGTTAGCCATTTTCGAAAACTTTTCGCATGCAAAACGTATTTTGGGGTGAGGGATTTTTCTAAAAGTCGTCGGTTGTAACCTTAGATTTGAACTTAGTTTGATATTGAACCGATTTATCATTTTTCAGTTATGCTCTTCACAAACATACACACCAAAGACTTTTCTAAAAATGCTTTTTGGGTTCACGTAGTACACTCAGAACATGCATTTCCAGTAAAATCTCGATATAGAATTTTTCGGTGGAATGCAATGCTGCCTCTACTTACTAGTTGTAATAGAGAAAGTACAAAAAAAAAAAAAAAAAAAGGGAGAACAGTAGAACGCAGATTAGAAAATGAAGTAAAACGCGATAGAAAAGGCAAGACAGAAGGAGAAGGCACAAAAATGACAGGACTGCAGTAAAGAGAACAGAGATGAAGGAGAGAAATTTCAAGGGAGGAGAAAAAAGACATGGAGAAATGAGATAAAAGCGAACCAGAATAGAACATAAGAGACAAGGAGAGGAGGAAAAAAGGACAGAAGAGCAATAGAGGAGAGAAGAGGAAAAGGAAGAGAAAGGGAAAGGAGTAAAGAGAAGGAGAAGAAAACAGGAATAAAGAAGAGAAGAGGAAAAAGGGAGAGAGAAGGAGAATACAGGAGAGGAAAGGAATAAAGGAGAGAGGTGGAGAGGGAGGGGAGAAAAGAGAGGAAAGGAGGAAAGAGGAGAAGAGGGGAGAAGACCGGTGATGAGAGAAAGGGGGAAAGGGGGAGCCAAGTGGAAAGGGGGAGAGACAAGAGAAAAATGGGGAGATGGGAACAGCAAACAATAAGAGAGCAAAAATGGAACAGATTAAAAGCAATCCAAGAAAAAGAAGAGGAAGGTGGAGAGGAATGAAAGGAATATAAAGGGAAGAGAAGCGATAGGAAATAAGAAAAATCACAAAGCTGCGCTAATCTTAACTGTGCAACCTTCGAAGTAAATAAAAGTGTGTGTTTGGTCCTTTCGTGACATTTAACACTATTAATTATATGGAGCATGCATCTTAATTACCAATAATACTCTTCTTGCCCTCTATTTTGCATTATGTAAGAAAACATGATATATGTAAGGCACCACAAATTCAAGAGTTAACTTTACAACATGCAGTAAATCACCACCACGTGTCTTCTGTCCTATATATTTAATATTTACCTGCTGAGAATTCCTTTACTTTGTATGGGGAGCATGTGAGTAAAACTGACTACATTTTTTTTTTAGAGGTTATGTTTACTAGGATGGCCTAGTAAAATGTGAGGTTATTAGGTACCTATACATTTTACATTTTCTATATGGTGCTCTCTAAAAAGCGGTTATTATTACTGCTATTGCTCTCTTCAATACAATTGTGAAAAATATTGGAGAGCAAGAGGATTAATGACTTCATTGTCAGAAATCCAGCATAAGCTAACAACAACATACCACCCAAATATTCGATATCGAAATTTCATTGGAAATACATATTCGGGGACGCAGTGAATCGAAAAAAGAAGTATTTTTATAAATTTGTGTAACATCACAATCACCAAACGTGGTGTTTAAGTTCACCACAAGATGCGAACCGAAGATTTTCAAGAAAATCCCACAACCTTAAATTACCCTTTACATGAAACATTTTTTTTTTTTAAATTAACTCAAAGACGACTGAAGATTTTGAAAATACCTTATGTTTAAGATATTTTTATGATAAATGAAATGAATATCTTGAATTTTATGGCAATAACCTCTGAAGTGCTCTTTATTCTGAATGATTTTTGTTTAAGTGGTAAACTGTAAGAGATACACAAAACTTTTTTGTCAATTTTGGAGCGAACCATTTCCGAGATATTACTTTGTTATTGGTTTGAATTTTGCAATACTTAAACTTTACTCAAATATGTACCGCCATTTTTTATGATAAGCAATATAATACACTTGCATACAAATTAACATTAAGCACACACAAGAACAGCGTGTAGAGAAAATGATATGAATGTAAACTACTACATTTTTACTTTGTCTACTACGTATAGTAAGTAGGGGAAGTTTGTATTCGACCCAAGATTTAGATCTCCAGATTTCACCACAAATATTTTTTTAAGTTCCCTGAATAAAAAAAAAAGTATGTGTGCCTCTGAACAGCATAACTCAAAAACAAAAAGTCGGTTAAAAAGCAAAATTGTTATTTAAGTTTAATATCTTTTAATGATGTGACACGAAGATTTTGAAGAAAATCCCACAACCTTAAACTACCCTTTACATGGAAAAGTTATTTAATATTCTCAAAAATTGCTGACGATTTTGATTAAAATGCCATATGTTTAAGATATTTTATGACAAATGAAGTAAACATTTTAAATTTTCTGGCTATAGCCCATGTAGTCCTGTTTACCCTTGATTTTTCATAAATGGTAAACAGTAAAAAATAGAGCAAATGTTAAAGTACAAGAATGTAGATCTCGTTAAAACATGCAAGGTATGTCCAAATACATTTTTTGTGGAATTAGCTATTTCCGAGATATTCCTAGTTAATTAAATACGTACGATCCGTTTTTAATGTTATCAATATAAGGCATATAAATATCGTTTAACATAAAGCATAATAGTGTATCGAGAAAATGATATGAATGTAAGTAAGGTAGAGATTTTTGTATGAAATGTACCGTAAATGTAAATGTCAGCAATTTGTATAGCGTTCCATCCACAAGTGGTTAACGGTGTAGTGATCGCCGTTAACCTCGACAGCGGCATATAGGTACCTACCACAGGTAGATAACACACAAATATGGGGGGATGATGATAATGATGAAACAAGGTGTTACTTACGTACCTTTGTTGAAGGTGTGCTCCATTAAGATGGTAGATATCCCGGTGTGGCAGGATGGATGTTTGTTGGTTCGCTCCTTCCTTCACTACGCGTTGGGCACTCGAGCGACACACATTCTGTGACAGACAGATAGACTCTGATCAACAAGTGGTGCTGCCGCTATGCTCTCCCCCCACTCCCTCACTACCTTCACCAGCGCTTGGTTAAATTGGGCAGTACTGCTTTCCCATATGCATGGCTACTCAACAAAGGATTTGTACCTTACCACCCGACATACCTTTTATATACACATGTACACCTTCGTAGAAATTAATACATATTTCCTTATAGGTGCAATGGAAATAACACTATATGGACTACTATATGATTTATCCCAATGTGATAAAAATTGACAAATATAACACAGAGAAGGTTTTTATTGCATCCATTTTACTTTGCAACATATTACATTCACAAGGTTATCTCTACTCACTTTTCTTTCACGTTACACATTTACATGTGCTTCTCTACTTGCCCTTCAAAGACACTTCATACCATTTTCTATTATTAAAATACAAATGCAACGTATTACATTCACAAGTTTTCTCTACTCACTTTTCTTTTACGTTACACATTCACATGTGCTTCTCTACTTGCTCTTCAAAGACGATTCATACCATTTTCTATTATTAAAATACAAATGCAACGTATTACATTCACGTGGTTTTCTCTACTCACTTTTCTTTTACGAAACCCATTCACATGTCTTTCTCTACTTCCTCTTCAACATACAATTTTCGATGATTGAAATACCACTGCAACGTATTACATTCACAAGTTTTCTCTTCTCACTTTTCTTTCACGTAACACATTCACATGTGCTTCTCTACTTGCTCTTCAAAAGCAATTCATACTATTTTCTATTATTAAAATACAAATGCAACGTGTTACATTTACATGGTTTTCTCTACTCACTTTTCTTTTGAGTAACACATTCACATATCTTTCTCTACTTGCCCTTCGACATACAAAACATACAATTTTCTATTATTGAAATAGCAATGCAACGTATTACACTCACAAGGTCTCATTCTTCTACACTTTCGAAACAGAAATGGAACGTGTTACATTCACACGGTTTTCTCTACCAGCTTTTCTTCCTGTGGTATTTGTGGTTGTGCAACAATGCTTTTGCATAGTGTCCTGGTGTTTTTATTTATTTAGTTTATTTTTTTGTTCCTTATGGTATGCTTCCTCTTACTACCCTCGCCTTACACCCCTTCCCCTTGTTGACAGTCACGTACACACGCCAGCCCGACCTTCAGTGTCTGTCACGTAATGTTCGTCTTTTGTTAAGCCCCAAGCACCATGGCACAGTATATTTTCAACGAAATCTCCATATCAATTTTTTTGGTTGGGATGTTTGATGTAATAGAAAAAGTAAAAATCTGATGTGTTGCACTCACATGACTTTCTCTACTCTTGTACTAACCGTTCTTACAAACTCTTATTCCTATATCTTCTTCGTGTTAGTTGAGATAAGCAATAAGGTAATTTGTACAAATGTTTATTTCCCTGTAGGTACAAGGGGAATATGGGAATATAGTAGCCTTTGAGCGACAGTCAAATGTTTTAAAACTTTCAAATTCCGCTTTCTTTGCACGCCTAACATGTAAACAAATGAATAACGATGTTCCATTTGACAGAAGTACAAGTTCTCCAAAACTTATACAAATAAGAAAGAATATCTCCGAAATGGTTCACTCTACAAAAAAATTATTTGAACATAAATGTGTGTTTTAGCAAGATTTACATTTTTTGAATAGTAAGATTTTGTCTATCTCTTATGGTTTACGAGTTATTGAAAAGTCATCCACAGTAAACAGGACTACATAGGCTATAGCCAAAAAATTCAAAATATACATTTCATTTGTCATCAAAATATTTCAAACATATGGCATTTGAATCAAAATCGTTTGAGCCATTTTCTAGAAAATAAAAATTTTCGAAACATTTTCCATGTAAAAAGTAGTTTAGGGTGGAGCAATTTTCTTCAAAATCTTCGAGTCGCATCCTTGAAAGACATCAAACTTAAATACCAACTTTGGTTTATAACAGATTTTTCGTTTTGAGTTATACTGTCCAGACTGACAGACCTTTTTCTAAAAATGCTGTTTTTGGATTCAGGGAGCCTCAAAATACATTTCCGGTGAAATCTCGACATCGAATTTTTGGGTGGAATACAATAGTTCCTCTACTTACTATATATAAATTTGCCTTCTAAGTTTGCAAGTATGGAAGTACATATTGAGTGTGGTCAGAAGGTTTATACAATAGCTACGTATTAATTGAAGCCGTAGGTACGTATGTACGTACCAGGGAAAGTATGTGATCAATTAACGTTCATTTCCTGCAGCTTCCGGTGAAAAGCTCTCATTGCGTAAGGAAGGAATCACAAATTTGGAGAAGGGAGAGTTGAGTTGGGTTACATGGTCCGTGGCAAACTGTGTCGAGTGAAAACGTGAACACGCGTCCTCTCAACTAGAAAAACGGATGCATTCGGTTCACCTCCACACGGAACATTTTCTCACAAATCCCTCATAATCATTTATTACAAATTGTTTTACATACTTGCATCTGAAACTAAACATAAGGTACATGCATAAAAAGTTGTACTTTATTACACTAGTGCGATAATATGTTTATGCTCGAGCATGCCATAATGAACCGTTTATATGCCACTGTAATGGACCAAATTATATCCACCTCTTCATAATGACACTGCTAATTGACCAATCAAAGGTTCATAAGGATACTGCTAGCTGCCAATCAAAAGAAGCGCATACTTCGGCGTCTGCGCACATTCCTGCGCAGCTGAAAGCGTATACGGAATTAAGCTACCCTGTTTATTGTTAATATTGTAAATAGGATTGTTATAAATTCAATTTCTCTAGTGGTCTTTGAAAGTGTACTCTTTCAACGGTTAGTACAGTATATACACATACCAAAGTGTCAAGACAAACATAACAAAAGTTAAAGGCGTAACTATCGATTCTCGTATGTAGATACCATCGAAGAACTAGCGCGAGTTTAGAAAAAGTAAAAATGTCGGATACAAGTGACAGTGAAATGTACACAAAGGCACACCATGGCACTAACAACTTACTGCCACAAAAGTCAACAATCGTGTACGATAAATTCTATGCTCAATTCATAGATTGGAGAAAATAAAGATGCATTCCTGGAGTACTTTGAAGAATTGTCACAAAGTATGAAAACATCGGCCTTGTGTAGGTAGTTTATTTTGAAATCAAATGTTCAAGGTCGAGATGAGAATAAAATCGATACTTTCACATCTGGGTACATATCACAACACTGCCAGCTGTTCTGCTGTGAAGGTAGGGTCAATGTACTTCAGGTAGGTAAGTGTAGAATATTAAAAATAATTTACAAATATTTTAAAGTTAAACACATAATACAGCATACCTAGTCTTATGAAACTTCACTATAATGATAATTATAATCTAATTTTATAATCTACTATTGTGGCTAATCCTCTAATTTATCCTTATAATTCCATATAGCTCCGCTATTCGTAATAGCGGATAAAAACTGCTCTCATATTCAAACATCGACAGAATGTTTGACCTGCAAGTTCTAGTAATGACTCAAGTACCCTTTAGTGGTGGTCGTCGACAAATACTTTCTCTGCTGTATATAATAAATATTTCACTAAAATATTCTATATCAATATTTCACCCGCCAATATATATATATATATATACCTACCATCTAGGCGGCCTGGGTTCTATCCCCACATGCAGTATTCATGGTGGATGAAGCGGCGTCACGGCGGGTTTTCTCCGGTTTCCTCCACCACTCATTCCACCAATTGTTTCACTATCACCTTTCCAATAATAGATTTTGCCTGCATTTCATATCATCCTCTTCCTCACTCTCATACTGACCACTTCACTCTGTCTGGTACATAGGTTCCAGTGTTCCCTGACAGACGTCTGACCCTAGACACTGACTTGTAAGTCCTACATAAGGGGAGGGTAATCACTTCCTCACTCTCATACTGACCACTTCACTCTGTCTGGTACATAGGTTCCTGTGTTCCCCGTCGGACGTCTGACTCTAGACACTGACTTGTAAGTCCTACATAAGGGGAGGGTAATCACTTCCTCACTCTCATACTGACCACTTCACTCTGTCTGGTACATAGGTTCCTGTGTTCCCCGACAGACGTCTGACTCTAGACACTGACTTGTAAGTGCTACATAAGGGGAGGGTAATCACTTCCTCACTCTCACACAGACCACTTCACTCTGTCTGGTACATAGGTTCCTGTGTTCCCCGACAGATGTCTGACTCTAGACACTGACTTGTAAGTGCTACATAAGGGGAGGGTAATCACTTCCTCACTCTCATACTGACCACTTCACTCTGTCTGGTACATAGGTTCCTGTGTTCCCTGACAGACGACTGACCCTAGACACTGGCTTGTAAATCCTACATAAGGGGAGGGTAATCACTTCCTCACTCTCATACTGACCACTTCACTCTGTCTGGTACATAGGTTCCTGTGTTTCCTGACAGGCGGCTGACCCTAGACACTGGCTTGTAAGTCCTACATAAGGGGAAGGTAATCACTTCCTCACTCTCATACTGACCACTTCACTCTGTCTGGTACATAGGTTCCTGTGTTTCCTGACAGGCGTCTGACCCTAGACACTGGCTTGTAAGTCCTACATAAGGGGAGGGTAATCACTTCCTCACTCTCATACTGACCACTTCACTCTGTCTGGTACATGGGTTCCTGTGTTCCCTGACAGACGTCTGACCCTAGACACTGGCTTGTAAGTCCTACATAAGGGGAGGGTAATCACTTCCTCACTCTCATACTGACCACTTCACTCTGTCTGGTACATAGGTTCCTGTGTTCCCTGACAGACGTCTGACCCTAGACACTGGCTTGTAAGTCCTACATAAGGGGAGGGTAATCACTTCCTCACTCTCATACTGACCACTTCACTCTGTCTGGTACATAGGTTCCTGTGTTCCCCGACAGACGTCTGACTCTAGACACTGGCTTGTAAGTCCTACATAAGGGGAGGGTAATCACTTCCTCACTCTCATACTGACCACTTCACTCTGTCTGGTACATAGGTTCCTGTGTTCCCTGACAGACGTCTGACTCTAGACACTGGCTTGTAAGTCCTACATAAGGGGAGAGTAATCACTTCCTCACTCTCATACTGACCACTTCACTCTGTCCGGTACATAGGTTCCTGTGTTCCCTGACAGACGTCTGACCCTAGACACTGACTTGTAAGTCCTACATAAGGGGAGGGTAATCACTTCCTCACTCTCCTACTGACCACTTCACTCTGTCCGGTACATAGGTTCCTGTGTTCCCTGACAGGCGTCTGACTCTAGACACTGGCTTGTAAGTCCTACATAAGGGGAGGGTAATCCGTTCCTCACTCTCATACTGACCACTTCACTCTGTCTGGTACATAGGTTCCTGTGTTCCCTGACAGGCGTCTGACTCTAGACACTGGCTTGTAAGTCCTACATAAGGGGAGGGTAATCACTTCCTCACTCTCATACTTGCAGGTGTTCACTCTGTCTGGTACATAGGTTCCTGTGTTCCCTGACAGACGTCTGACCCTAGACATTGGCTTGTAAGTGCTACATAAGGGGAGGGTAATCACTTCCTCACTCTCATACTGACCACTTCACTGTGTCTGGTACATAGGTTCCTGTGTTCCCTGACAGACGTCTGACCCTAGACACTGGCTTGTAAGTGCTACATAAGGGGAGGGTAATCACTTCCTCACTCTCATACTGACGACTTCACTCTGTCTGGTTCCTGTGTTCCCTGACAGACGTCTGACCCTAGACACTGACTTGTAAGTGCTACATAAGGGGAGGGTAATCACTTCCTCACTCTCATACTGACCAGTTCACTCTGTCCGGTACCTAGGTTCCTGTGTTCCCCGACAGACGTCTGACTCTAGACACTGGCTTGTAAGTCCTACATAAGGGGAGGGTAATCACTTCCTCACTCTCATACTGACCACTTCACTCTGTCCGGTACATAGGTTCCTGTGTTCCCTGACAGACGTCTGACCCTAGACACTGACTTGTAAGTTCTACATAAGGGGAGGGTAATCACTTCCTCACTCTCCTACTGACCACTTCACTCTGTCCGGTACATAGGTTCCTGTGTTCCCTGACAGACGTCTGACCCTAGACACTGACCTGTAAGTCCTACATAAGGGGAGGGTAATCACTTCCTCACTCTCCTACTGACCACTTCACTCTGTCCGGTACATAGGTTCCTGTGTTCCCTGACAGACGTCTGACCCTAGACACTGACTTGTAAGTCCTACATAAGGGGAGGGTAATCAGTTCTTCACTCTCAAACTGACCACTTCACTCTGTCCGGTACATAGGTTCCTGTGTTCGCTGACAGACGTCTGACCCTAGACACTGACTTGTAAGTCCTACATAAGGGGAGGGTAATCACTTCCTCACTCTCCTACTGACCACTTCACTCTGTCTGGTACATAGGTTCCTGTGTTCCCTGACAGGCGTCTGACCCTAGACACTGGCTTGTAAGTACTACATAAGGGGACGGTAACCACTTCCTCACTCTCATACTGACCACTTCACTCTGTCTGGTACATAGGTTCCTGTGTTCCCTGACAGGCGTCTGACTCTAGACACTGGCTTGTAAGTCCTACATAAGGGGAGGGTAATCACCTCCTCACTCTCATACTGACCACTTCACTCTGTCTGGTACATACGTTCCTGTGTTCCCCGACAGGTGTCTGACCCTAGACACTGACTTGTAAGTCCTACATAAGAGGAGGGTAATCACTTCCTCACTCTCATACTGACCACTTCACTCTGTCTGGTACATAGGTTCTTGTGTTCCCTGACAGGCGTCTGACTCTAGACACCGGCTTGTAAGTCCTATATAAGGGGAGGGTAATCACTTCCTCACTCTCATACTGACCACTTCACTCTGCCTGGTACATAGGTTCCTGTGTTCCCTGACAGACGTCTGACCCTAGACACTAGCTTGTAAGTCCTACATAAGGGGAGGGTAATCACTTCCTCACTCTCATACTGACCACTTCACTCTGGTACATAGGTTCCTGTGTTCCCTAACAGACGTCTGACCCTAGACACTGACTTGTAAGTCCTACATAAGGGGAGGGTAATCACTTCCTCACTCTCATACTGACCACTTCACTCTGTCTGGTACATAGGTTCCTGTGTTCCCTGACAGACGTCTGACTCTAGACACTGACTTGTAAGTCCTACATAAGGCGAGGGTAATCCGTTCCTCACTCTCATACTGACCACTTCACTCTGTCTGGTACATAGGTTCCTGTGTTCCCTGACAGGCGTCTGACTCTAGACACTGGCTTGTAAGTCCTACATAAGGGGAGGGTAATCACTTCCTCACTCTCATACTGACCACTTCACTCTGTCTGGTACATAGGTTCCTGTGTTCCCTAACAGACGTCAGACCCTAGACACTGACTTGTAAGTCCTACATAAGGGGAGGGTAATCACTTCCTCACTCTCATACTGACCACTTCACTCTGTCTGGTACATAGGTTCCTGTGTTCCCTGACAGACGTCTGACTCTAGACACTGACTTGTAAGTCCTACATAAGGGGAGGGTAATCCGTTCCTCACTCTCATACTGACCACTTCACTCTGTCTGGTACATAGGTTCCTGTGTTCCCTGACAGGCCTCTGACTCTAGACACTGGCTTGTAAGTCCTACATAAGGGGAGGGTAATCACTTCCTCACTCTCATACTGACCACTTCACTCTGTCTGGTACATAGGTTCCTGTGTTCCCTGACAGGCGTCTGACTCTAGACACTGTCTTGTAAGTCCTACATAAGGGGAGGGTAATCACTTCCTCACTCTCATACTGACCACTTCACTCTGTCTGGTACATAGGTTCCTGTGTTCCCTGACAGGCGTCTGACTCTAGACACTGGCTTGTAAGTCCTACATAAGGGGAGGGTAATCACCTCCTCACTCTCATACTGACCACTTCACTCTGTCTGGTACATACGTTCCTGTGTTCCCCGACAGGTGTCTCACCCTAGACACTGACTTGTAAGTCCTACATAAGAGGAGGGTAATCACTTCCTCACTCTCATACTGACCACTTCACTCTGTCTGGTACATAGGTTCTTGTGTTCCCTGACAGGCGTCTGACTCTAGACACTGGCTTGTAAGTCCTACATAAGGGGAGGGTAATCACTTCCTCACTCTCATACTGACCACTTCACTCTGCCTGGTACATAGGTTCCTGTGTTCCCTGACAGACGTCTGACCCTAGACACTGGCTTGTAAGTCCTACATAAGGGGAGGGTAATCACTTCCTCACTCTCATACTGACCACTTCACTCTGCCTGGTACATAGGTTCCTGTGTTCCCTGACAGACGTCTGACCCTAGCCACTGACTTGTAAGTCCTACATAAGGGGAGGGTAATCACTTCCTCACTCTCATACTGACCACTTCACTCTGTCTGGTACATAGGTTCCTGTGTTCCCTGACAGACGTCTAACTCTAGACACTGACTTGTAAGTCCTACATAAGGGGAGGGTAATCCGTTCCTCACTCTCATACTGACCACTTCACTCTGTCTGGTACATAGGTTCCTGTGTTCCCTGACAGGCGTCTGACTCTAGACACTGGCTTGTAAGTCCTACATAAGGGGAGGGTAATCACTTCCTCACTCTCATACTTGCAGGTGTTCACTCTGTCTGGTACATAGGTTCCTGTGTTCCCTGACAGACGTGTGACCCTAGACACTGGCTTGTAAGTGCTACATAAGGGGAGGGTAATCACTTCCTCACTCTCATACTGACCACTTCACTGTGTCTGGTACATAGGTTCCTGTGTTCCCTGACAGACGTCTGACCCTAGACACTGGCTTGTAAGTGCTACATAAGGGGAGGGTAATCACTTCCTCACTCTCATACTGACGACTTCACTCTGTCTGGTTCTTGTGTTCCCTGACAGACGTCTGACCCTAGACACTGACTTGTAAGTGCCACATAAGGGGAGGGTAATCACTTCCTCACTCTCATACTGACCAGTTCACTCTGTCTGGTACATAGGTTCCTGTGTTCCCTGACAGACGTCTGACCCTAGACACTGACTTGTAAGTGCCACATAAGGGGAGGGTAATCACTTCCTCACTCTCATACTGACCAGTTCACTCTGTCTGGTACATAGGTTCCTGTGTTCCCTGACAGACGTCTGACCCTAGACACTGACTTGTAAGTGCTACATAAGGGGAGGGTAATCACTTCCTCACTCTCATACTGACCACTTCACTCTGTCCGGTACATAGGTTCCTGGGTTCCCTGACAGACGTCTGACCCTAGACACTGACTTGTAAGTGCTACATAAGGGGAGGGTAATCACTTCCTCACTCTCATACTGACCACTTCACTCTGTCTGGTACATAGGTCCCTGTGTTCCCCGACGGACGTCTGACTCTAGACACTGACTTGTAAGTCCTACATAAGGGGAGGGTAATCACTTCCTCACTCTCATACTGACCACTTCACTCTGTCTGGTACATAGGTTCCTGTGTTCCCCGACAGACGTCTGACTCTAGACACTGACTTGTACGTGCTACATAAGGGGAGGGTAATCACTTCCTCACTCTCACACAGACCACTTCACTCTGTCTGGTACATAGGTTCCTGTGTTCCCCGACAGATGTCTGACTCTAGACACTGACTTGTAAGTGCTACATAAGGGGAGGGTAATCACTTCCTCACTCTCATACTGACCACTTCACTCTGTCTGGTACATAGGTTCCTGTGTTCCCTGACAGACGTCTGACCCTAGACACTGGCTTGTAAGTCCTACATAAGGGGAGGGTAATCACTTCCTCACTCTCATACTGACCACTTCACTCTGTCTGGTACATAGGTTCCTGTGTTTCCTGACAGGCGGCTGACCCTAGACACTGACTTGTAAGTCCTACATAAGGGGAAGGTAATCACTTCCTCACTCTCATACTGACCACTTCACTCTGTCTGGTACATAGGTTCCTGTGTTTCCTGACAGGCGTCTGACCCTAGACACTGGCTTGTAAGTCCTACATAAGGGGAGGGTAATCACTTCCTCACTCTCATACTTGCAGGTGTTCACTCTGTCTGGTACATAGGTTCCTGTGTTCCCTGACAGACGTGTGACCCTAGACACTGGCTTGTAAGTGCTACATAAGGGGAGGGTAATCACTTCCTCACTCTCATACTGACCACTTCACTGTGTCTGGTACATAGGTTCCTGTGTTCCCTGACAGACGTCTGACCCTAGACACTGGCTTGTAAGTGCTACATAAGGGGAGGGTAATCACTTCCTCACTCTCATACTGACGACTTCACTCTGGTTCTTGTGTTCCCTGACAGACGTCTGACCCTAGACACTGACTTCTAAGTGCCACATAAGGGGAGGGTAATCACTTCCTCACTCTCATACTGACCAGTTCACTCTGTCTGGTACATAGGTTCCTGTGTTCCCTGACAGACGTCTGACCCTAGACACTGACTTGTAAGTGCCACATAAGGGGAGGGTAATCACTTCCTCACTCTCATACTGACCAGTTCACTCTGTCTGGTAAATAGGTTCCTGTGTTCCCTGACAGACGTCTGACCCTAGACACTGACTTGTAAGTGCTACATAAGGGGAGGGTAATCACTTCCTCACTCTCATACTGACCACTTCACTCTGTCCGGTACATAGGTTCCTGGGTTCCCTGACAGACGTCTGACTCTAGACACTGACTTGTAAGTCCTACATAAGGGGAGGGTAATCCGTTCCTCACTCTCATACTGACCACTTCACTCTGTCTGGTACATAGGTTCCTGTGTTCCCCGACAGCTGTCTGACCCTAGACACTGACTTGTAAGTCCTACATAAGGGGAGGGTAATCACTTCCTCACTCTCACACTGACCACTTCACTCTGTCTGGTACATAGGTTCCTGTGTTCCCTGACAGGCATCTGACTGTAGACACTGGCTTGTAAGTCCTACATAAGGGGAGGGTAATCACTTCCTCACTCTCATACTGACCACTTCACTCTGTCTGGTACATAGGTTCCTGTGTTCCCTGACAGACGTCTGACCCTAGACACTGACTTGTAAGTCCTACATAAGGGGAGGGTAATCACTTCGTCACTCTCATACTGACCACTTCACTCTGTCTGGTACATAGGTTCCTGTGTTCCCCGACGGACGTCTGACTCTAGACACTGACTTGTAAGTCCTACATAAGGGGAGGGTAATCACTTCCTCACTCTCATACTGACCACTTCACTCTGTCTGGTACATAGGTTCCTGTGTTCCCCGACAGACGTCTGACTCTAGACACTGACTTGTAAGTGCTACATAAGGGGAGGGTAATCACTTCCTCGCTCTCACACAGACCACTTCACTCTGTCTGGTACATAGGTTCCTGTGTTCCCCGACAGATGTCTGACTCTAGACACTGACTTGTAAGTGCTACATAAGGGGAGGGTAATCACTTCCTCACTCTCATACTGACCACTTCACTCTGTCTGGTACATAGGTTCCTGTGTTCCCTGACAGACGTCTGACCCTAGACACTGGCTTGTAAGTCCTACATAAGGGGAGGGTAATCACTTCCTCACTCTCATACTGACCACTTCACTCTGTCTGGTACATAGGTTCCTGTGTTTCCTGACAGGCGGCTGACCCTAGACACTGGCTTGTAAGTCCTACATAAGGGGAAGGTAATCACTTCCTCACTCTCATACTGACCACTTCACTCTGTCTGGTACATAGGTTCCTGTGTTTCCTGACAGGCGTCTGACCCTAGACACTGGCTTGTAAGTCCTACATAAGGGGAGGGTAATCACTTCCTCACTCTCATACTGACCACTTCACTGTGTCTGGTACATAGGTTCCTGTGTTCCCTGACAGACGTCTGACCGTAGACACTGACTTGTAAGTCCTACATAAGGGGAGGGTAATCACTTCCTCACTCTCATACTGACCACTTCACTCTGTCCGGTACATAGGTTCCTGTGTTCCCTGACAGACGTCTGACTCTAGACACTGGCTTGTAAGTCCTACATAAGGGGATGGTAATCACTTCCTCACTCTCATACTGACCACTTCACTCTGTCTGGTACATAGGTTCCTGTGTTCCCCGACAGACGTCTGACTCTAGACACTGGCTTGTAAGTCCTACATAAGGGGAGGGTAATCACTTCCTCACTCTCATACTGACCACTTCACTCTGTCTGGTACATAGGTTCCTGTGTTCCCTGACAGACGTCTGACTCTAGACACTGGCTTGTAGGTCCTACATAAGGGGAGGGTAATCACTTCCTCACTCTCATACTGACTACTTCACTCTGTCTGGTACATAGGTTCCTGTGTTCCCTGACAGACGTCTGTCCCCAGACACTGGCTTGTAGGTCCTACATAAGGGGAGGGTAATCACTTCCTCACTCTCATACTGACCACTTCACTCTGTCTGGTACATAGGTTCCTGTGTTCCCTGACAGACGTCTGTCCCCAGACACTGGCTTGTAGGTCCTACATAAGGGGAGGGTAATCACTTCCTCACTCTCATACTGAGCACTTCACTCTGTCTGGTACATAGGTTCCTGTGTTCCCTGACAGACGTCTGTCCCCAGACACTGGCTTGTAGGTCCTACATAAGGGGAGGGTAATCACTTCCTCACTCTCATACTGAGCACTTCACTCTGTCTGGTACATAGGTTCCTGTGTTCCCTGACAGACGTCTGTCCCCAGACACTGGCTTGTAGGTCCTACATAAGGGGAGGGTAATCACTTCCTCACTCTCATACTGAGCACTTCACTCTGTCTGGTACATAGGTTCCTGTGTTCCCTGACAGACGTCTGTCCCCAGACACTGGCTTGTAGGTCCTACATAAGGGGAGGGTAATCACTTCCTCACTCTCATACTGAGCACTTCACTCTGTCTGGTACATAGGTTCCTGTGTTCCCTGACAGACGTCTGTCCCCAGACACTGGCTTGTAGGTCCTACATAAGGGGAGGGTAATCACTTCCTCACTCTCATACTGAGCACTTCACTCTGTCTGGTACATAGGTTCCTGTGTTCCCTGACAGACGTCTGTCCCCAGACACTGGCTTGTAGGTCCTACATAAGGGGAGGGTAATCACTTCCTCACTCTCATACTGAGCACTTCAATCTGTCTGGTACATAGGTTCCTGTGTTCCCTGACAGACGTCTGACTCTAGACACTGGCTTGTAGGTCCTACATAAGGGGAGGGTAATCACTTCCTCACTCTCATACTGACCACTTCACTCTGTCTGGTACATAGGTTCCTGTGTGCCCTGACAGACGTCTGTCCCCAGACACTGGCTTGTAGGTCCTACATAAGGGGAGGGTAATCACTTCCTCACTCTCATACTGACCACTTCACTCTGTCTGGTACATAGGTTCCTGTGTTCCCTGGCAGACGTCTGTCCCCAGACACTGGCTTTTAGGTCCTACATAAGGGGAGGGTAATCACTTCCTCACTCTCATACTGACCACTTCACTCTGTCCGGTACATAGGTTCCTGTGTTCCCTGACAGACGTCTGACCTTAGACACTTACTTGTAAGTCCTACATAAGGCGAGGGTAATCACTTCCTCACTCTCATACTGACCACTTCACTCTGCCCGGTACATAGGTTGCCCGACAGACGTCTGACCCTAGACACTTGCTTGTAAGTTCTACATAAGGGGAGGGTAATCACTTCCTCACTCTCATACTGACCACTTCACTCTGGTACATAGGTTTCTGTGCTCCCTGACAGGCGTCTGACACTAGACACTTACTAGGCTTGTAAGTCCTACATAAGGGGAGGGTAATCACTTCCTCATTCTCATACTGACCACTTCACTCTGTCTGGTACATAGGTTTCTGTGCTCCCTGACAGGCGTCTGACACTAGATACTGGCTTGTAAGTGCTACATAAGGGGAGGGTAATCACTTCCTCACTCTCATACTGACCACTTCACTCTGTCTGGTACATAGGTTGCTGTGTTCCCTGACAGGCGTCTGTCCCCAGACACTGGCTTGTAAGTACTACATAGCGGGAGAGTAATCACTTCGTCACTCTCATACTGACCACTTCACTCTGTCCGGTACATAGGCTCCTGTGTTCCCTGACAGGTGTCTGTCCCTAGACACTGTCTTGTAAGTCCTACATAAGGGGAGGGTAATCACTTCCTCACTCTCATACTGACCACTTCACTCTGTCCGGTACATAGGTTCCTTGTGTTCCCTGTAAGACGTCTGACCTTAGACACTGTCTTGTAAGTCCTACATAAGGGGAGGGTAATCACTTCCTCACTCTCATACTGACCACTTCACTCTTTCTGGTACATAGGGTCCTGTGTTCCCTGACAGGCGTCTGTCCCTAGACACTGGCTTGTAAGTCCTACATAAGGGGAGGGTTAACACTTCCTCAGTCTCATACTGACCACTTCACTCTGTCTGGTACATAGGTTGCTGTGTTCCCTGGCAGACGTCTGACCCTAGACAATGGCTTGTAGGTCCTACATAAGGGGAGGGTAATCACTTTCTCACTCTCATACTGACCACTTCACTCTGTCAGATACATAGGTTCCTGTGTTCCGACACTGGCTTATAAGTCCTACATAAGGGGAGGGTAATCACTTCCTCACTCTCATACTGACCACTTCACTCTGTCTGGTACATATGTTCATGTGCTCCCTGACTGGTGCCTGACACTAGACACTGGCTTGTAAGTCCTACATAAGGGGAGGGTAATCACTTCCTCACTCTCATACTGACCACTTCACTCGGTCTGGTACATAGGTTCCTGTGCTTCCTGACAGGCGTCTGACACTAGACACTGGCTTGTAAGTCCTTCACAAGGGGAGTGTAATCACTTCCTCACTCTCATACTGACCACTTCACTCGGTCTGGTACATAGGTTCCTGTGCTTCCTGACAGGCGTCTGACACTAGACACTGGCTTGTAAGTCCTTCACAAGGGGAGGGTTATCACTTCCTCACTCTCATACTGACCACTTCACTCTGTCTGGTACATAGGTTCCTGTGTTCCCTGTCAGACGTCTGACCCTAGACACTGGCTTGTAAGTCCTAGGGGGTGTAAGTCCCACATAAGGGGAGGGTAATCTAGTATGGAAAAAAATCGTGCAAAGAGACAGAAATTTGAAACCTTTAAAAGATTTGACTATTTCTCAAAGGCTACTGTATTTCGCTATTCCCCTTGTACCTAAAAGAAAAAAAAACGCAACAAGATAATTTCTGAAAATGTTTAGCTCGACTAACACGAAGAAGATATAGGAATAATAATTTATAATAATAGTTTGCACAAGGGTAGAGAGAGCCATTTGAGTCCAACAGAGTTGGAAATTATTATTATTATTATTATTATTATTATTATTATTATTATTATTATTATTATTATTATTATTATTATTATTATTATTATTATTATTATTATTATTATTATTATTATTATTATTATTATTATTATTATTATTATTATTATTATTATTATTATTATTATTATTATTATTATTATTATTATTATTATTATTATTATTATTATTATTATTATTATTATTATTATTATTATTATTATTATTATTATTCAGGGAACGTCAAATTATGTATTTTTAGTCAAATCTCGGTATTTATTTTTTGAGTTGAGTACCTGGAGGAGAATTTAGAAATGTTGTTTTCTTTAATCTGTTCTCTGCTCATTAACTACCTTTGTCCCTTTTGCTCTCTCTTGTGTATGTTTCCATCTCTCCTTTTTTATCTTTTCTTCTCCACTTCTCCACTTTTTCTCTTCTCTTTACCTCTTCTCTGATTTTGTATTTGTTCTTTTCCCCTTCGCTCCTTTCCTTCCCCGTTCTTCCGGTTCCCTTCTCTCTCCTCTTTCGCCAGCTCTCCTTTTCGCCTCCTCACCTTCTTCCACCTCTCTCCTTTTCCCCTCCTCTCCTTTTACCTCTTCCCTCCTTTTCTCCACTTCTCCCCCTTTTCTCTTCTCTCCTTTTACTCTCCTGTCATTTCCTCCTCATCTCTCCTATTTCCTCTTCTCTCCTTTTATCCTTCTCTCTACTTTTTGCTGCTTTCTCTTTTTTCTCTCCTGTTTCCTTTCTTCCTCGTCTGTGGTTCAATTTTTATTTAAATTACGATAAATCAGGGAACGTCAAATGGTGTATTTTTAGTGAAATGTGGGTGTATGTAATTTTTGTGTGGAATCTTGTTTTGTGCGACATATAGAAAGTGACGTAAGAGAACAGTTGAGACTTGGTGGTGTGATTAATGACTGGTGGTGTCTCGCTAACCTGATTCCGCGATAGTTGCCAGGCAAGGTCGAGAATTGCTTCCTTATGACTGACTCGTGTAGACATTCCTGCGATGACCTCCTCAACGACGGGACTTGCTCTATGTATGTATGTACGGCAATAAGGAAAGAAACTGGTGCACTCCATGCCATTTTATTACCAACAATACAAATCTCAATTTATTTCACTCCCAGCTTTTTACAGTTGCCGATACCGTGAGAAGTATGTAGTTACGAGTTCAAGGTCTCTACTGCCCTCTGACAAATTATGTCATACTATTTCATGAAAATCCACAAAAAGCATGTATTATTTTAATTCTATAAAACTAAGGCATGGCTATATGCAAAAAATCACTCAAAGCCTAATATATCCCCATATTCCTCTTGCACCTACAAGGAAATAAGCAATAAGATAATTTGTACAAATGTTTGCATTGCAATTTTTGTATTGCACTAATGAACTTTTCTACAGAGAAAACTTTAGATATAGCTACATATATAAAATTGTATGCTTGTCCCTTGCAGGCTGCTATACCTATCATTCATCCGAATGTGATAAACATTGGTAAATATAAATAGTTTTTTTTTTTTCATAGACAAAGCGTTCATGCTATCCATTTTACTGTGTAACGTACTACATTCACATGGTTTTCTCTACTCACTTTTCACGCAAGTTTCTACATGTTTTAAATAGAAATACAGTATATTAGATTCACACAGTTTTCTCTACCCACTTTTCTTTTACGAAACATATTCACATGTATTTATGTTGTCACTCTTCTACCAACATACACTTATTTATACTATCGAAATAAAAGGGTAACGTATTACATTCATATGGTTTTCTCTACTCACTTTTCTTCCTCTGGTATTTGTGGTTGTTTAACAGTGCTTTTGTATAGTGTCTTCCGGGTGTTTTATTGATTTAGTTTATTTTTTATCCTGATAGTATCCTAAGAGTCTTAATTAAATATTTAAGTAATATTTTTAAGTGTCTCCAAAGAAGCGCAAGTCCATTGGACAAGTGCAACCAGAGATAAATCGTCAAACCACGGATAACGCGGGTTACTTCACCAAATTAGTAGTATAATTTATAACGTTTTCTACTAGCAGAATTTGGCACCAACTTACATTTTGTACAAATATAAGTTTTGATTTGTGGATTTGCGTTTTATTTTGTAACTTTAACCTTAGTTCTAAGAGAACCCATCCATGCCCAGTCACCTGACGCGTTCTACAAGAATGTCCAGCCTTCTTTCTATGGAGAACCTTACGCAACGAGCGGCTATACCCCACTCCACTCCTCAGTCGGAGGGACAGACAGTATCGAGTGACGGACACAAACAGGCGATTCCATGGCAGTTTCTAAGTCATAACTTGAATTTTCTGGGAATGTCCTCAGAAGACATGTTTATTCTGGATATAAATCGTAAACAGTAAGACACAAAAGTTAGCAAATAAAAAATGTGCATCTGGTTAAAACACACAATTTGTCACTATGAACTATTTCCGAGATATTCTTTCTTATTTGTTTGAATTTTGCAATACTTATAGTTTTTTAAATAGGAATATGTTATTCGTTTTTTTAATTCCTTGGCCTTGCAGAGAGCACGGAATTTCAAAATTATCACATAGAAGTGTATTATATACTTATAGAAATAAAGATTTACAAGAATAGTGTGTATGAACTATACTAAAAGTCAATATGATACACTTGCTGTATATATGCACTTAACCAAATATTGACACTTCTTAAACGTAAGTCAACACATGTTTATCACATCACATTTGAAAGTAGGTAGGTACTCTCGTAAGTCAAACACAACGTACACATAACCACCCAGCCACTGCAACACAATGCACGTCTGGCGTATAGCAGAAGGAGGCAAACCCAAACTCCCCCCTTTGGACATCGCTGTGATAGAGGCTAAGAATGTTTTCCGGGGTCATCATATAACAAACAAAACGTGTAGGTAGGTAATGAAAGTCCATCTGTATCAACAAGAAGACTGGGTAGAGAGATTCACGTGAATGTGTTGTGTTAACTGGGGCATTTACCTTAAAACAGAAGAGCAGTTACAGACAGGTTATTCTGGTTGTGAGCTATCAAAATGAACAGCCTTTGTCTCTAAAGCAACAGGTTTTCACATAATCTAAGAGCTGGTTTCTCAGTTTATTGAGGGAATGCCCTAAATCGTTCTTCAGGTAGAGCTTTTTCATCAAGAATCAGGTGGGGTGTGTCCTCAGGTTAACATTTTTACCTTCCTAAATACGAGAACGTATTTCATTTCACCTAACAATTACCTACTATTTTAGTGGAAATATATCTTTAGAAAAACGGAAGCCATATCAACAGCAAAACTAAAAAATCTGACGTGTTGCACTCACATGACTTTCTCTACTCTTGTACTAACCATTCTTACAAACTCTTGTTCCTATATCTTCTTCGTGTTAGTTGAGATAAACATTTGTACAAATTATCTTATTGTTTATTTCCTTGTAGGTACAAGGGGAATATTAGAATACAGTAGACTTCGTGCGATAGTCAAATCTTTTAAAGCTTTGAAATTCCGTTCTCTTTGCACGGCTAACATATAAAAACACGAACAACGATGTTCCATTCCACGAAAGTTTCAAGTTTTTCCAAACTGACACAAATAACAAGGAATATCTCCCAAATGCTTCAGTCTGTAAAAAAAAACCATTTAGATATAAATTGAGTCTTTTAGCGAGATCTTTATTTCTTGTATAGTAAGAGTTGGTCTATCTCTCAGGGTTTATCAGTTATTCAAAAGCCATCCAGACTAAACAGGAATACATAGGCTATAGCCAGAAAATTCGAAATATCCACTTCATTTGTCATGAATTATCACAAACATATGACATTTTAATCAAAATCGTTAGAGCCATTTCCAAGAAAATAAAAATTTTCGAAACATTTTTCCATGTAAAGGGTAGCTTAGGGTGGGGCTATTTTCTTCAAAATCTTCGTGTCGTATCCTTAAAAGATATTAAACTCAAATAACTCAAATACCGACTTTTCGTTTTAAGTTATGCTGTCCGGTCACCCACGCCCGCCCATCCACCCACACACCCACGCCCACCCACACCCACACACACTTCCGGTAAAATCTCGACTTTCAATTTTTGGGTCGAATACCATTCTACTCTTTCTTACTACACGTAGTGGATTAAGTAATAAAATCTGTTTAATTGAATTACGTACACGTAATTGCCCATGGAGATGTTGATTTGGGAATTGCCTGTACTCAGGTTGGGTTACTTTTGTTTTGTATGTTTGAAGGTTAATAGTATTTCGATTGTTGAAAGGCTGAAATCATTCACAGTGTAAATGGTAAGGGTATGTTAATGTAATAATGAAAATATAATGAAGACATACACAGATTAGTGAAAAAGTCAAAAGACGCTTATGCGATATAAACAGATAGGAAAGAGAATCTAAATACAGAGTTATATTATTGGAACAACAGAAAGAAATTTTGATTGGGAATATATTTAGTGATAAACCGTCAAACCACGGACAACGTCGGGTATTTCAGTTAGTAACAAAGAAACACAAGGCTCTTGGACAAGTGCAACCTAAGTCTAAATGTTGTAGTGATAAATCATCAAACCACGGACAACGTCGGGTATTTCAGTTAGTAACAAAGAAACACAAGGCTATTGGACAAGTACAACCTAAGTCTAAATGTTGTAGTGATAAATCATCAAACCACGGACAACGTCGGGTATTTCAGTTAGTAACAAAGAAACACAAGGCTATTGGACAAGTACAACCTAAGTCTAAATGTTGTAGTGATAAATCATCAAACCACGGACAACGTCGGGTATTTCAGTTAGTAACAAAGAAACACAAGGCTTTTGGACAAGTGCAACCTAAGTCTAAATGTTGTAGTGATAAATCATCAAACCACGGACAACGTCGGGTATTTCAGTTAGTAACAAAGAAACACAAGGCTCTTGGACAAGTGCAACCTAAGTCTAAATGTTGTAGTGATAAATCATCAAACCACGGACAACGTCGGGTATTTCAGTTAGTAACAAAGAAACACAAGACTATTGGACAAGTGCAACCTAAGTCTAAATGTTGTAGTGATAAATCATCAAACCACGGACAACGTCGGGTATTTCAGTTAGTAACAAAGAAACACAAGGCTCTTGGACAAGTGCAACCTAAGTCTAAATGTTGTAGTGATAAATCATCAAACCACGGACAACGTCGGGTATTTCAGTTAGTAATAAAGAAACACAAGGCTATTGGACAAGTACAACCTAAGTCTAAATGTTGTAGTGATAAATCATCAAACCACGGACAACGTCGGGTATTTCAGTTAGTAACAAAGAAACACAAGGCTCTTGGACAAGTGCAACCTAAGTCTAAATGTTGTAGTGATAAATCATCAAACCACGGACAACGTCGGGTATTTCAGTTACTAACAAAGAAACACAAGGCTATTGGACAAGTGCAACCTAAGTCTAAATGTTGTAGTGATAAATCATCAAACCACGGACAACGTCGGGTATTTCAGTTAGTAACAAAGAAACACAAGGCTATTGGACAAGTACAACCTAAGTCTAAATGTTGTAGTGATAAATCATCAAACCACGGACAACGTCGGGTATTTCAGTTAGTAACAAAGAAACACAAGGCTCTTGGACAAGTGCAACCTAAGTCTAAATGTTGTAGTGATAAATCATCAAACCACGGACAACGTCGGGTATTTCAGTTAGTAACAAAGAAACACAAGGCTCTTGGACAAGTGCAACCTAAGTCTAAATGTTGTAGTGATAAATCATCAAACCACGGACAACGTCGGGTATTTCAGTTAGTAACAAAGAAACACAAGACTATTGGACAAGTGCAACCTAAGTCTAAATGTTGTAGTGATAAATCATCAAACCACGGACAACGTCGGGTATTTCAGTTAGTAACAAAGAAACACAAGACTATTGGACAAGTACAACCTAAGTCTAAGTGTTGTAGTGATAAATCATCAAACCACGGACAACGTCGGGTATTTCAGTTAGTAACAAAGAAACACAAGGCTATTGGACAAGTGCAACCTAAGTCTAAATGTTGTAGTGATAAATCATCAAACCACGGACAACGTCGGGTATTTCAGTTAGTAACAAAGAAACACAAGACTATTGGACAAGTGCAACCTAAGTCTAAATGTTGTAGTGATAAATCATCAAACCACGGACAACGTCGGGTATTTCAGTTAGTAACAAAGAAACACAAGACTATTGGACAAGTGCAACCTAAGTCTAAATGTTGTAGTGATAAATCATCAAACCACGGACAACGTCGGGTATTTCAGTTAGTAACAAAGAAACACAAGACTATTGGACAAGTACAACCTAAGTCTAAGTGTTGTAGTGATAAATCATCAAACCACGGACAACGTCGGGTATTTCAGTTAGTAACAAAGAAACACAAGACTATTGGACAAGTGCAACCTAAGTCTAAATGTTGTAGTGATAAATCATCAAACCACGGACAACGTCGGGTATTTCAGTTAGTAACAAAGAAACACAAGACTATTGGACAAGTGCAACCTAAGTCTAAATGTTGTAGTGATAAACCGTCAAACCACGGACAACGTCGGGTATTTCAGTTAGTAACAAAGAAACACAAGGCTCTTGGACAAGTGCAACCTAAGTCTAAATGTTGTAGTGATAAATCATCAAACCA
Organism: Tenodera sinensis; assembly: GCA_030765045.1. Classification (NCBI taxonomy): domain Eukaryota; kingdom Metazoa; phylum Arthropoda; class Insecta; order Mantodea; family Mantidae; genus Tenodera; species Tenodera sinensis. The sequence goes on from CM060970.1 coordinate 9,471,656, forward strand.
CGGACAACGTCGGGTATTTCAGTTAGTAACAAAGAAACACAAGGCTATTGGACAAGTGCAACCTAAGTCTAAATGTTGTAGTGATAAATCATCAAACCACGGACAACGTCGGGTATTTCAGTTAGTAACAAAGAAACACAAGGCTATTGGACAAGTACAACCTAAGTCTAAATGTTGTAGTGATAAATCATCAAACCACGGACAACGTCGGGTATTTCAGTTAGTAACAAAGAAACACAAGGCTATTGGACAAGTACAACCTAAGTCTAAATGTTGTAGTGATAAATCATCAAACCACGGACAACGTCGGGTATTTCAGTTAGTAACAAAGAAACACAAGGCTCTTGGACAAGTGCAACCTAAGTCTAAATGTTGTAGTGATAAATCATCAAACCACGGACAACGTCGGGTATTTCAGTTAGTAACAAAGAAACACAAGGCTCTTGGACAAGTGCAACCTAAGTCTAAATGTTGTAGTGATAAATCATCAAACCACGGACAACGTCGGGTATTTCAGTTAGTAACAAAGAAACACAAGACTATTGGACAAGTGCAACCTAAGTCTAAATGTTGTAGTGATAAATCATCAAACCACGGACAACGTCGGGTATTTCAGTTAGTAACAAAGAAACACAAGGCTCTTGGACAAGTGCAACCTAAGTCTAAATGTTGTAGTGATAAATCATCAAACCACGGACAACGTCGGGTATTTCAGTTAGTAATAAAGAAATACAAGGCTATTGGACAAGTACAACCTAAGTCTAAATGTTGTAGTGATAAATCATCAAACCACGGACAACGTCGGGTATTTCAGTTAGTAACAAAGAAACACAAGGCTCTTGGACAAGTGCAACCTAAGTCTAAATGTTGTAGTGATAAATCATCAAACCACGGACAACGTCGGGTATTTCAGTTAGTAACAAAGAAACACAAGGCTATTGGACAAGTGCAACCTAAGTCTAAATGTTGTAGTGATAAATCATCAAACCACGGACAACGTCGGGTATTTCAGTTAGTAACAAAGAAACACAAGGCTATTGGACAAGTACAACCTAAGTCTAAATGTTGTAGTGATAAATCATCAAACCACGGACAACGTCGGATATTTCAGTTAGTAACAAAGAAACACAAGACTATTGGACAAGTGCAACCTAAGTCTAAATGTTGTAGTGATAAATCATCAAACCACGGACAACGTCGGGTATTTCAGTTAGTAACAAAGAAACACAAGACTATTGGACAAGTACAACCTAAGTCTAAGTGTTGTAGTGATAAATCATCAAACCACGGACAACGTCGGGTATTTCAGTTAGTAACAAAGAAACACAAGACTATTGGACAAGTGCAACCTAAGTCTAAATGTTGTAGTGATAAATCATCAAACCACGGACAACGTCGGGTATTTCAGTTAGTAACAAAGAAACACAAGACTATTGGACAAGTACAACCTAAGTCTAAGTGTTGTAGTGATAAATCATCAAACCACGGACAACGTCGGGTATTTCAGTTAGTAACAAAGAAACACAAGGCTATTGGACAAGTGCAACCTAAGTCTAAATGTTGTAGTGATAAATCATCAAACCACGGACAACGTCGGGTATTTCAGTTAGTAACAAAGAAACACAAGACTATTGGACAAGTGCAACCTAAGTCTAAATGTTGTAGTGATAAATCATCAAACCACGGACAACGTCGGGTATTTCAGTTAGTAACAAAGAAACACAAGACTATTGGACAAGTGCAACCTAAGTCTAAATGTTGTAGTGATAAATCATCAAACCACGGACAACGTCGGGTATTTCAGTTAGTAACAAAGAAACACAAGGCTATTGGACAAGTGCAACCTAAGTCTAAATGTTGTAGTGATAAATCATCAAACCACGGACAACGTCGGGTATTTCAGTTAGTAACAAAGAAACACAAGACTATTGGACAAGTACAACCTAAGTCTAAGTGTTGTAGTGATAAATCATCAAACCACGGACAACGTCGGGTATTTCAGTTAGTAACAAAGAAACACAAGACTATTGGACAAGTGCAACCTAAGTCTAAATGTTGTAGTGATAAATCATCAAACCACGGACAACGTCGGGTATTTCAGTTAGTAACAAAGAAACACAAGACTATTGGACAAGTGCAACCTAAGTCTAAATGTTGTAGTGATAAACCGTCAAACCACGGACAACGTCGGGTATTTCAGTTAGTAACAAAGAAACACAAGGCTCTTGGACAAGTGCAACCTAAGTCTAAATGTTGTAGTGATAAATCATCAAACCACGGACAACGTCGGGTATTTCAGTTAGTAACAAAGAAACACAAGGCTATTGGACAAGTGCAACCTAAGTCTAAATGTTGTAGTGATAAATCATCAAACCACGGACAACGTCGGGTATTTCAGTTAGTAACAAAGAAACACAAGGCTATTGGACAAGTACAACCTAAGTCTAAATGTTGTAGTGATAAATCATCAAACCACGGACAACGTCGGGTATTTCAGTTAGTAACAAAGAAACACAAGGCTATTGGACAAGTACAACCTAAGTCTAAATGTTGTAGTGATAAATCATCAAACCACGGACAACGTCGGGTATTTCAGTTAGTAACAAAGAAACACAAGGCTCTTGGACAAGTGCAACCTAAGTCTAAATGTTGTAGTGATAAATCATCAAACCACGGACAACGTCGGGTATTTCAGTTAGTAACAAAGAAACACAAGGCTCTTGGACAAGTGCAACCTAAGTCTAAATGTTGTAGTGATAAATCATCAAACCACGGACAACGTCGGGTATTTCAGTTAGTAACAAAGAAACACAAGACTATTGGACAAGTGCAACCTAAGTCTAAATGTTGTAGTGATAAATCATCAAACCACGGACAACGTCGGGTATTTCAGTTAGTAACAAAGAAACACAAGGCTCTTGGACAAGTGCAACCTAAGTCTAAATGTTGTAGTGATAAATCATCAAACCACGGACAACGTCGGGTATTTCAGTTAGTAATAAAGAAACACAAGGCTATTGGACAAGTACAACCTAAGTCTAAATGTTGTAGTGATAAATCATCAAACCACGGACAACGTCGGGTATTTCAGTTAGTAACAAAGAAACACAAGGCTCTTGGACAAGTGCAACCTAAGTCTAAATGTTGTAGTGATAAATCATCAAACCACGGACAACGTCGGGTATTTCAGTTAGTAACAAAGAAACACAAGGCTATTGGACAAGTGCAACCTAAGTCTAAATGTTGTAGTGATAAATCATCAAACCACGGACAACGTCGGGTATTTCAGTTAGTAACAAAGAAACACAAGGCTATTGGACAAGTACAACCTAAGTCTAAATGTTGTAGTGATAAATCATCAAACCACGGACAACGTCGGGTATTTCAGTTAGTAACAAAGAAACACAAGGCTCTTGGACAAGTGCAACCTAAGTCTAAATGTTGTAGTGATAAATCATCAAACCACGGACAACGTCGGGTATTTCAGTTAGTAACAAAGAAACACAAGGCTCTTGGACAAGTGCAACCTAAGTCTAAATGTTGTAGTGATAAATCATCAAACCACGGACAACGTCGGGTATTTCAGTTAGTAACAAAGAAACACAAGACTATTGGACAAGTGCAACCTAAGTCTAAATGTTGTAGTGATAAATCATCAAACCACGGACAACGTCGGGTATTTCAGTTAGTAACAAAGAAACACAAGACTATTGGACAAGTACAACCTAAGTCTAAGTGTTGTAGTGATAAATCATCAAACCACGGACAACGTCGGGTATTTCAGTTAGTAACAAAGAAACACAAGGCTATTGGACAAGTGCAACCTAAGTCTAAATGTTGTAGTGATAAATCATCAAACCACGGACAACGTCGGGTATTTCAGTTAGTAACAAAGAAACACAAGACTATTGGACAAGTGCAACCTAAGTCTAAATGTTGTAGTGATAAATTATCAAACCACGGACAACGTCGGGTATTTCAGTTAGTAACAAAGAAACACAAGACTATTGGACAAGTGCAACCTAAGTCTAAATGTTGTAGTGATAAATCATCAAACCACGGACAACGTCGGGTATTTCAGTTAGTAACAAAGAAACACAAGACTATTGGACAAGTACAACCTAAGTCTAAGTGTTGTAGTGATAAATCATCAAACCACGGACAACGTCGGGTATTTCAGTTAGTAACAAAGAAACACAAGACTATTGGACAAGTGCAACCTAAGTCTAAATGTTGTAGTGATAAATCATCAAACCACGGACAACGTCGGGTATTTCAGTTAGTAACAAAGAAACACAAGACTATTGGACAAGTGCAACCTAAGTCTAAATGTTGTAGTGATAAACCGTCAAACCACGGACAACGTCGGGTATTTCAGTTAGTAACAAAGAAACACAAGGCTCTTGGACAAGTGCAACCTAAGTCTAAATGTTGTAGTGATAAATCATCAAACCACGGACAACGTCGGGTATTTCAGTTAGTAACAAAGAAACACAAGGCTATTGGACAAGTGCAACCTAAGTCTAAATGTTGTAGTGATAAATCATCAAACCACGGACAACGTCGGGTATTTCAGTTAGTAACAAAGAAACACAAGACTATTGGACAAGTGCAACCTAAGTCTAAATGTTGTAGTGATAAATCATCAAACCACGGACAACGTCGGGTATTTCAGTTAGTAACAAAGAAACACAAGACTATTGGACAAGTACAACCTAAGTCTAAGTGTTGTAGTGATAAATCATCAAACCACGGACAACGTCGGGTATTTCAGTTACTAACAAAGAAACACAAGGCTATTGGACAAGTGCAACCTAAGTCTAAATGTTGTAGTGATAAATCATCAAACCACGGACAACGTCGGGTATTTCAGTTAGTAACAAAGAAACACAAGGCTATTGGACAAGTACAACCTAAGTCTAAATGTTGTAGTGATAAATCATCAAACCACGGACAACGTCGGGTATTTCAGTTAGTAACAAAGAAACACAAGGCTCTTGGACAAGTGCAACCTAAGTCTAAATGTTGTAGTGATAAATCATCAAACCACGGACAACGTCGGGTATTTCAGTTAGTAACAAAGAAACACAAGGCTCTTGGACAAGTGCAACCTAAGTCTAAATGTTGTAGTGATAAATCATCAAACCACGGACAACGTCGGGTATTTCAGTTAGTAACAAAGAAACACAAGGCTCTTGGACAAGTGCAACCTAAGTCTAAATGTTGTAGTGATAAATCATCAAACCACGGACAACGTCGGGTATTTCAGTTAGTAACAAAGAAACACAAGACTATTGGACAAGTGCAACCTAAGTCTAAATGTTGTAGTGATAAATCATCAAACCACGGACAACGTCGGGTATTTCAGTTAGTAACAAAGAAACACAAGACTATTGGACAAGTACAACCTAAGTCTAAGTGTTGTAGTGATAAATCATCAAACCACGGACAACGTCGGGTATTTCAGTTAGTAACAAAGAAACACAAGGCTATTGGACAAGTGCAACCTAAGTCTAAATGTTGTAGTGATAAATCATCAAACCACGGACAACGTCGGGTATTTCAGTTAGTAACAAAGAAACACAAGACTATTGGACAAGTGCAACCTAAGTCTAAATGTTGTAGTGATAAATCATCAAACCACGGACAACGTCGGGTATTTCAGTTAGTAACAAAGAAACACAAGACTATTGGACAAGTGCAACCTAAGTCTAAATGTTGTAGTGATAAATCATCAAACCACGGACAACGTCGGGTATTTCAGTTAGTAACAAAGAAACACAAGACTATTGGACAAGTACAACCTAAGTCTAAGTGTTGTAGTGATAAATCATCAAACCACGGACAACGTCGGGTATTTCAGTTAGTAACAAAGAAACACAAGACTATTGGACAAGTGCAACCTAAGTCTAAATGTTGTAGTGATAAATCATCAAACCACGGACAACGTCGGGTATTTCAGTTAGTAACAAAGAAACACAAGACTATTGGACAAGTGCAACCTAAGTCTAAATGTTGTAGTGATAAACCGTCAAACCACGGACAACGTCGGGTATTTCAGTTAGTAACAAAGAAACACAAGGCTCTTGGACAAGTGCAACCTAAGTCTAAATGTTGTAGTGATAAATCATCAAACCACGGACAACGTCGGGTATTTCAGTTAGTAACAAAGAAACACAAGGCTATTGGACAAGTGCAACCTAAGTCTAAATGTTGTAGTGATAAATCATCAAACCACGGACAACGTCGGGTATTTCAGTTAGTAACAAAGAAACACAAGGCTATTGGACAAGTACAACCTAAGTCTAAATGTTGTAGTGATAAATCATCAAACCACGGACAACGTCGGGTATTTCAGTTAGTAACAAAGAAACACAAGGCTATTGGACAAGTACAACCTAAGTCTAAATGTTGTAGTGATAAATCATCAAACCACGGACAACGTCGGGTATTTCAGTTAGTAACAAAGAAACACAAGGCTCTTGGACAAGTGCAACCTAAGTCTAAATGTTGTAGTGATAAATCATCAAACCACGGACAACGTCGGGTATTTCAGTTAGTAACAAAGAAACACAAGGCTCTTGGACAAGTGCAACCTAAGTCTAAATGTTGTAGTGATAAATCATCAAACCACGGACAACGTCGGGTATTTCAGTTAGTAACAAAGAAACACAAGACTATTGGACAAGTGCAACCTAAGTCTAAATGTTGTAGTGATAAATCATCAAACCACGGACAACGTCGGGTATTTCAGTTAGTAACAAAGAAACACAAGGCTCTTGGACAAGTGCAACCTAAGTCTAAATGTTGTAGTGATAAATCATCAAACCACGGACAACGTCGGGTATTTCAGTTAGTAATAAAGAAATACAAGGCTATTGGACAAGTACAACCTAAGTCTAAATGTTGTAGTGATAAATCATCAAACCACGGACAACGTCGGGTATTTCAGTTAGTAACAAAGAAACACAAGGCTATTGGACAAGTGCAACCTAAGTCTAAATGTTGTAGTGATAAATCATCAAACCACGGACAACGTCGGGTATTTCAGTTAGTAACAAAGAAACACAAGGCTATTGGACAAGTACAACCTAAGTCTAAATGTTGTAGTGATAAATCATCAAACCACGGACAACGTCGGATATTTCAGTTAGTAACAAAGAAACACAAGACTATTGGACAAGTGCAACCTAAGTCTAAATGTTGTAGTGATAAATCATCAAACCACGGACAACGTCGGGTATTTCAGTTAGTAACAAAGAAACACAAGACTATTGGACAAGTACAACCTAAGTCTAAGTGTTGTAGTGATAAATCATCAAACCACGGACAACGTCGGGTATTTCAGTTAGTAACAAAGAAACACAAGACTATTGGACAAGTGCAACCTAAGTCTAAATGTTGTAGTGATAAATCATCAAACCACGGACAACGTCGGGTATTTCAGTTAGTAACAAAGAAACACAAGACTATTGGACAAGTACAACCTAAGTCTAAGTGTTGTAGTGATAAATCATCAAACCACGGACAACGTCGGGTATTTCAGTTAGTAACAAAGAAACACAAGGCTATTGGACAAGTGCAACCTAAGTCTAAATGTTGTAGTGATAAATCATCAAACCACGGACAACGTCGGGTATTTCAGTTAGTAACAAAGAAACACAAGACTATTGGACAAGTGCAACCTAAGTCTAAATGTTGTAGTGATAAATCATCAAACCACGGACAACGTCGGGTATTTCAGTTAGTAACAAAGAAACACAAGACTATTGGACAAGTGCAACCTAAGTCTAAATGTTGTAGTGATAAATCATCAAACCACGGACAACGTCGGGTATTTCAGTTAGTAACAAAGAAACACAAGGCTATTGGACAAGTGCAACCTAAGTCTAAATGTTGTAGTGATAAATCATCAAACCACGGACAACGTCGGGTATTTCAGTTAGTAACAAAGAAACACAAGACTATTGGACAAGTACAACCTAAGTCTAAGTGTTGTAGTGATAAATCATCAAACCACGGACAACGTCGGGTATTTCAGTTAGTAACAAAGAAACACAAGACTATTGGACAAGTGCAACCTAAGTCTAAATGTTGTAGTGATAAATCATCAAACCACGGACAACGTCGGGTATTTCAGTTAGTAACAAAGAAACACAAGACTATTGGACAAGTGCAACCTAAGTCTAAATGTTGTAGTGATAAACCGTCAAACCACGGACAACGTCGGGTATTTCAGTTAGTAACAAAGAAACACAAGGCTCTTGGACAAGTGCAACCTAAGTCTAAATGTTGTAGTGATAAATCATCAAACCACGGACAACGTCGGGTATTTCAGTTAGTAACAAAGAAACACAAGGCTATTGGACAAGTGCAACCTAAGTCTAAATGTTGTAGTGATAAATCATCAAACCACGGACAACGTCGGGTATTTCAGTTAGTAACAAAGAAACACAAGGCTATTGGACAAGTACAACCTAAGTCTAAATGTTGTAGTGATAAATCATCAAACCACGGACAACGTCGGGTATTTCAGTTAGTAACAAAGAAACACAAGGCTATTGGACAAGTACAACCTAAGTCTAAATGTTGTAGTGATAAATCATCAAACCACGGACAACGTCGGGTATTTCAGTTAGTAACAAAGAAACACAAGGCTCTTGGACAAGTGCAACCTAAGTCTAAATGTTGTAGTGATAAATCATCAAACCACGGACAACGTCGGGTATTTCAGTTAGTAACAAAGAAACACAAGGCTCTTGGACAAGTGCAACCTAAGTCTAAATGTTGTAGTGATAAATCATCAAACCACGGACAACGTCGGGTATTTCAGTTAGTAACAAAGAAACACAAGACTATTGGACAAGTGCAACCTAAGTCTAAATGTTGTAGTGATAAATCATCAAACCACGGACAACGTCGGGTATTTCAGTTAGTAACAAAGAAACACAAGGCTCTTGGACAAGTGCAACCTAAGTCTAAATGTTGTAGTGATAAATCATCAAACCACGGACAACGTCGGGTATTTCAGTTAGTAATAAAGAAACACAAGGCTATTGGACAAGTACAACCTAAGTCTAAATGTTGTAGTGATAAATCATCAAACCACGGACAACGTCGGGTATTTCAGTTAGTAACAAAGAAACACAAGGCTCTTGGACAAGTGCAACCTAAGTCTAAATGTTGTAGTGATAAATCATCAAACCACGGACAACGTCGGGTATTTCAGTTAGTAACAAAGAAACACAAGGCTATTGGACAAGTGCAACCTAAGTCTAAATGTTGTAGTGATAAATCATCAAACCACGGACAACGTCGGGTATTTCAGTTAGTAACAAAGAAACACAAGGCTATTGGACAAGTACAACCTAAGTCTAAATGTTGTAGTGATAAATCATCAAACCACGGACAACGTCGGGTATTTCAGTTAGTAACAAAGAAACACAAGGCTCTTGGACAAGTGCAACCTAAGTCTAAATGTTGTAGTGATAAATCATCAAACCACGGACAACGTCGGGTATTTCAGTTAGTAACAAAGAAACACAAGGCTCTTGGACAAGTGCAACCTAAGTCTAAATGTTGTAGTGATAAATCATCAAACCACGGACAACGTCGGGTATTTCAGTTAGTAACAAAGAAACACAAGACTATTGGACAAGTGCAACCTAAGTCTAAATGTTGTAGTGATAAATCATCAAACCACGGACAACGTCGGGTATTTCAGTTAGTAACAAAGAAACACAAGACTATTGGACAAGTACAACCTAAGTCTAAGTGTTGTAGTGATAAATCATCAAACCACGGACAACGTCGGGTATTTCAGTTAGTAACAAAGAAACACAAGGCTATTGGACAAGTGCAACCTAAGTCTAAATGTTGTAGTGATAAATCATCAAACCACGGACAACGTCGGGTATTTCAGTTAGTAACAAAGAAACACAAGACTATTGGACAAGTGCAACCTAAGTCTAAATGTTGTAGTGATAAATTATCAAACCACGGACAACGTCGGGTATTTCAGTTAGTAACAAAGAAACACAAGACTATTGGACAAGTGCAACCTAAGTCTAAATGTTGTAGTGATAAATCATCAAACCACGGACAACGTCGGGTATTTCAGTTAGTAACAAAGAAACACAAGACTATTGGACAAGTACAACCTAAGTCTAAGTGTTGTAGTGATAAATCATCAAACCACGGACAACGTCGGGTATTTCAGTTAGTAACAAAGAAACACAAGACTATTGGACAAGTGCAACCTAAGTCTAAATGTTGTAGTGATAAATCATCAAACCACGGACAACGTCGGGTATTTCAGTTAGTAACAAAGAAACACAAGACTATTGGACAAGTGCAACCTAAGTCTAAATGTTGTAGTGATAAACCGTCAAACCACGGACAACGTCGGGTATTTCAGTTAGTAACAAAGAAACACAAGGCTCTTGGACAAGTGCAACCTAAGTCTAAATGTTGTAGTGATAAATCATCAAACCACGGACAACGTCGGGTATTTCAGTTAGTAACAAAGAAACACAAGGCTATTGGACAAGTGCAACCTAAGTCTAAATGTTGTAGTGATAAATCATCAAACCACGGACAACGTCGGGTATTTCAGTTAGTAACAAAGAAACACAAGACTATTGGACAAGTGCAACCTAAGTCTAAATGTTGTAGTGATAAATCATCAAACCACGGACAACGTCGGGTATTTCAGTTAGTAACAAAGAAACACAAGACTATTGGACAAGTACAACCTAAGTCTAAGTGTTGTAGTGATAAATCATCAAACCACGGACAACGTCGGGTATTTCAGTTACTAACAAAGAAACACAAGGCTATTGGACAAGTGCAACCTAAGTCTAAATGTTGTAGTGATAAATCATCAAACCACGGACAACGTCGGGTATTTCAGTTAGTAACAAAGAAACACAAGGCTATTGGACAAGTACAACCTAAGTCTAAATGTTGTAGTGATAAATCATCAAACCACGGACAACGTCGGGTATTTCAGTTAGTAACAAAGAAACACAAGGCTCTTGGACAAGTGCAACCTAAGTCTAAATGTTGTAGTGATAAATCATCAAACCACGGACAACGTCGGGTATTTCAGTTAGTAACAAAGAAACACAAGGCTCTTGGACAAGTGCAACCTAAGTCTAAATGTTGTAGTGATAAATCATCAAACCACGGACAACGTCGGGTATTTCAGTTAGTAACAAAGAAACACAAGACTATTGGACAAGTGCAACCTAAGTCTAAATGTTGTAGTGATAAATCATCAAACCACGGACAACGTCGGGTATTTCAGTTAGTAACAAAGAAACACAAGACTATTGGACAAGTACAACCTAAGTCTAAGTGTTGTAGTGATAAATCATCAAACCACGGACAACGTCGGGTATTTCAGTTAGTAACAAAGAAACACAAGGCTATTGGACAAGTGCAACCTAAGTCTAAATGTTGTAGTGATAAATCATCAAACCACGGACAACGTCGGGTATTTCAGTTAGTAACAAAGAAACACAAGACTATTGGACAAGTGCAACCTAAGTCTAAATGTTGTAGTGATAAACCGTCAAACCACGGACAACGTCGGGTATTTCAGTTAGTAACAAAGAAACACAAGGCTATTGGACAAGTGCAACCTAAGTCTAAATGTTGTAGTGATAAATCATCAAACCACGGACAACGTCGGGTATTTCAGTTAGTAACAAAGAAACACAAGACTATTGGACAAGTACAACCTAAGTCTAAGTGTTGTAGTGATAAATCATCAAACCACGGACAACGTCGGGTATTTCAGTTAGTAACAAAGAAACACAAGACTATTGGACAAGTGCAACCTAAGTCTAAATGTTGTAGTGATAAATCATCAAACCACGGACAACGTCGGGTATTTCAGTTAGTAACAAAGAAACACAAGACTATTGGACAAGTGCAACCTAAGTCTAAATGTTGTAGTGATAAACCGTCAAACCACGGACAACGTCGGGTATTTCAGTTAGTAACAAAGAAACACAAGGCTCTTGGACAAGTGCAACCTAAGTCTAAATGTTGTAGTGATAAATCATCAAACCACGGACAACGTCGGGTATTTCAGTTAGTAACAAAGAAACACAAGGCTATTGGACAAGTGCAACCTAAGTCTAAATGTTGTAGTGATAAATCATCAAACCACGGACAACGTCGGGTATTTCAGTTAGTAACAAAGAAACACAAGACTATTGGACAAGTGCAACCTAAGTCTAAATGTTGTAGTGATAAATCATCAAACCACGGACAACGTCGGGTATTTCAGTTAGTAACAAAGAAACACAAGACTATTGGACAAGTACAACCTAAGTCTAAGTGTTGTAGTGATAAATCATCAAACCACGGACAACGTCGGGTATTTCAGTTACTAACAAAGAAACACAAGGCTATTGGACAAGTGCAACCTAAGTCTAAATGTTGTAGTGATAAATCATCAAACCACGGACAACGTCGGGTATTTCAGTTAGTAACAAAGAAACACAAGGCTATTGGACAAGTACAACCTAAGTCTAAATGTTGTAGTGATAAATCATCAAACCACGGACAACGTCGGGTATTTCAGTTAGTAACAAAGAAACACAAGGCTCTTGGACAAGTGCAACCTAAGTCTAAATGTTGTAGTGATAAATCATCAAACCACGGACAACGTCGGGTATTTCAGTTAGTAACAAAGAAACACAAGGCTCTTGGACAAGTGCAACCTAAGTCTAAATGTTGTAGTGATAAATCATCAAACCACGGACAACGTCGGGTATTTCAGTTAGTAACAAAGAAACACAAGACTATTGGACAAGTGCAACCTAAGTCTAAATGTTGTAGTGATAAATCATCAAACCACGGACAACGTCGGGTATTTCAGTTAGTAACAAAGAAACACAAGACTATTGGACAAGTACAACCTAAGTCTAAGTGTTGTAGTGATAAATCATCAAACCACGGACAACGTCGGGTATTTCAGTTAGTAACAAAGAAACACAAGGCTATTGGACAAGTGCAACCTAAGTCTAAATGTTGTAGTGATAAATCATCAAACCACGGACAACGTCGGGTATTTCAGTTAGTAACAAAGAAACACAAGACTATTGGACAAGTGCAACCTAAGTCTAAATGTTGTAGTGATAAACCGTCAAACCACGGACAACGTCGGGTATTTCAGTTAGTAACAAAGAAACACAAGGCTATTGGACAAGTGCAACCTAAGTCTAAATGTTGTAGTGATAAATCATCAAACCACGGACAACGTCGGGTATTTCAGTTAGTAACAAAGAAACACAAGACTATTGGACAAGTACAACCTAAGTCTAAGTGTTGTAGTTGTAAATCAACAAACCACGGACAACGTCGAGTATTTCAGCTAATATATTTATTTATTTTTTCGTTACGCAGAAAAGAAAGTGCATAGGTATATACATAAGACGTATGACATATTTATCTGCTGCGATACATACATACATAGCTGTAGTGTTATCGGCAGGGAACAGGTTGTGTGTTGATAATAGGTGGTATAAATATGGCGAGGTGCTTGGGTTCTGTCCAGTCCGGCAGTATTTCCCCTCAGGGATATAGAACCTGAGTAATACTGCAGGGCTGCGAGAATACTTACACACATACGTACGTAGGCAGGTCACCTGTGTAGTACTGTTATAACCTCTATCCAACTCCTTGGTCATGCTCGCCTCTGGTTCGAACCCGGTCGAGGGCGATGTCTGTCAGTCTGTGGCCAGTATTACTCAAAGTCGAAAAGTCGGCAAAAAACTAAAGTTGATAATTAAGCTTAATGGTTATCAAGGATGCGACATGAAGGTATTGAAGAAAATGTCTCCACCCTAAATTACCCTTTACATGGAAAATGTTTCTAAAATTTTGATTTTCTTGAAAATGACTAACGATTTTGTTTAAAATGACTTATGTTTGAGATATTTTTATGACAAGGGAAATGCATGTTTTGAATTTTCTGGCTATAGCTCACGTAATGCTATTTACTCTGTATGATTTTTACATAACTGGTAAACCGTAATAGATCGACCAAATCTTACTAATGCACACAATTTATGTCGAAATAAATTTTTTGCAGAGTGAACCATTTCGGAGATATTCCTTGTTGTTTGTGTCAGTTCTGGAGAACCTACAGTTCTGTCAAATGGGGCATCGTTATTCAGTTGTTATATATGCAAAGAGAAAGGAGTCTCTAAGCTTTAAAAGATTTAACTATCGCTCAAAGTCTACTGTATCCCCATATTCCCCTTGTACCTACAAGGAAATAAGCAATAAGGTAATTTGTACAAATGTTGATCTCGAAACTAACACGAAGAAGAGAGAGGAATAAGAATGTTTGTACAAGAGTAGAGAAGTTCATGTATGAACTTTGTTATAAGCGCTTATTCCTCTGTCTACTAATATCTTGCATCTATATCCTACAACACTGATAATAATAGAACATTGTTATGTAAATGGTAATCAATTACTTTCACAATGTCGTATTTGAATTATCATCGCTCGTGGCATAGGACCGCCTCATTTCAGTGGTTCTGCGCATACCCTGCTATCTGTAATGTAAACTACAGCCTGCCATCTAGCGGCCGTAGCCTTAAATCGAAAATAACACACGGTGCATATACTGTGACATCTGTGTGCAGGATACAGAACTATATGATCCATACGTGCACTAGATGGAGCCATTATAATTTAGTGTGCTGGTTTTTCAAGAAAAAGAATCAGGAATTAAGCATATAACAAGAAATATCAATAACTTATGCAGTTTATATTGAAATTTTAGATTCTAAAATGTAAACATGTAAATGCATCTTATCTTTAAAGACGTGTTTTAAAGTATAAAGTATAAGCAGGACATTTATAGACGTTAGGGCGCGTACCATCGTTCACTCATGCACTACTCGTCCTTTTTTGACGAGGACTCGGGCTACTGTCTGAATCTAATTCCACGTTTGCATGTTGTCTCATGTGAATAAGCAATGGCGTAACTTCTAGGTTTTCTCATTCAAGATGCTCTCGGGCTTCGAGCCAGGTGTAGTGATGAAGAGCCATCGTGACGTCAGGCGAGAGCGGTGTATTGCTATGCTGACTAGATCAGCGACGCTACTTGCACGAAACTGAATGAATATGAAAAATAGTTAATTTAAAAGGTGAGTTAATTAATAACACTAAACAACACTTACAACATAATTTTCCGGAACGCGTTTCGAAGGTTAACTTTCCTCCATCATCAACCGGACAATATCTGGGTTTCCATGGTGTTTCATGGTGCGGATGGCGATGCTTCTTCTGATGTTTCTTCTGGTAACGGTTCAATGAACTTGCTGAAAATATCTTTCTGAGGAATGTCGAAATTGAATACTCGGTTTCTATTTTTAAAATGAAGATTTGTTCCCATGTGGACAGTTCTTGTTTTACGGTTATGTGTTTGAGAAGTTTCAGTTCTAGCTTTATGTCATGATTTTTTGTCCAAAAGTGAAAGGCAAGTGCTGATTTTTCCAATTGTTTGCTCTTGATGTTCCTAACGTGTTCCTTGGATCTAATTTCTAAATTTCTTTTGGTTTTTCCTATGTATATTTCGTTACAATCACTACATTCAATTTGGTATATGCCAGATTTTTGTTAGGTGGAATAGCATCTTTGGTGTTTGAAAGTAGCAGGTTTTTTTTTATGGAGTAATGGTTTACTGCTGCTAGCTGAATGTTGTATTCCTTGAACACTTTTTTAAATTTATCAAAGGCCCATGGATGATATGTAAATTTTTTAATGTCATTTTTGTTATTGCTGGTGTGAGAGTTGTAGTTTCTTTTAATAATTTTTTTCTTTTCTGCTCGTTTTACTTTTTTATCTACTAATTCTTTCACACCAGTTTGAGATCAGGCTTCAAGATGTAGAAACATTGTCAACTACGTTTCAGATCTTTGCGACCCCGTATTCATTGGATGTTAACAATGTTTCTAGCAGGTAGCAAATTGAATTGATAAATTTACAGTGCGACGATTTGCTGAAGGACAAATAAAAACACAAGGAAGACTTGGCTGATTTTTATAAGAATGTTCCTCAAAACAGATTTCTGAGGTTGCCCTTGTTGCACGGATATTATGTATGTTGGGTTCAACGTATGTATGCGAACAATTCTTTTCTGTTATGAACATTTCTAAGTCAAAACTGTATAGCTCTCCTCCAGCTCAGGCAAAATAGTTATAATGTTTCTGTTCTATTTGCGTTATAACATGACTGTTCATATAAACTAGAATTTATATTATATATAAATGGCATAAAGCCGAAATGTAATTATTTATAATCTGTGACTATTCCGTAATTGAAACAGTCAGCATTAAAATTACGATGTCCCGCACGCTATCTACTCTTCGTCGCTGTGACGTCTCACGTTCAACTGGCTTTCGTTGGGAGCATGTGAGCTCACTGAGCTGACGTCACAGCAGCGATACCTGTCTTCCCCTGTCATAAGTAGAAGAAAAGAACCTCTGCATAGAGGAAACGCCCTAGGGATTATTATACTAGAGTGGCTTCTTGTTGCCGATCTTATTTTCAGGTATGGGCGTCGGCAGACGTTTTTCTAGCGGGGGGGGGGGCACATATTGGAAATTTAGAATCAGATAATAATAATTCATTATTTTATTGTATTTGTTGCGGATAACCGTATTAATTTGTGCAAAATAAAAATTGTTCTTTACTTCAAAATTAAAATAATTAATAATTTAGTCAGTAATTGATCGCACATAAGTTTATTAACTTCCAGGGGGGGGGGGTCCTAGGGCCACAGCCCCCTCTTGCCCCCCCCCCCTTTCGCGACGCCCATGTTTTCAGGTGTTAATTGCCGAACTTTCGAAGTCGCATCTCACGCCCCCATAAATAGTGAAGTAAGGCACGTGTGCTATAAATTATTCATGAGTGCGTGAGTTGTGACTTTGAAAGAAAATCATTTGATTCTGGCGCGAATACGTGTACCAGACACTTTCCCCCATTCCCCCATCGCCTACTGAGTGAAGCAGATATAGCGCTACTCGGTCGATATAGAGGCGTACTGCTTTATCGACGGAAATGTTAGTTCGAAAAGGTCCGGGAGTGAAACTCTTAACAGCGCCATTTATGACAACTCCCAACACGCAGCTGATTATACGTGGAACTGATATAATCTATCAAATGTTGAACTAAATATATGTTATTGTTTTTTAAATTACGTAGTGCACACCGCAGAGGAGTATTGTGATGGCAACCTTATTTGACGTATGAGTTGCGCAGTGCCATCTGGCGCGTGAATTTGAAAGTAAGGATTAGCTGCAGCCATGCAGCGCTCAAAATGTATGCTTCTCCTCAGGGAGTTTTGGGAACTTCGAGTGGCTATTGCAGTTGACAGGCACTGATAATTCCTTTGCAATGCACACGCTAGATGGCACTGCGCTACTCGCATGCCAAAACATACAAGGCTACCAACACAATTATTATACGCCTCTGTGTTGCGTACTAAATAATCTTAAACAATGCACATATTTAGTTCAACATTTGTTATATTATATCAGTTTCTACTTATAAAGGCCTTTGTATAATATATTGAATTTGAGTGAATGAAGGATGTGAATAAAACAGTAGGTATTTACAGTTGGCTAACTGTATCCTATTTGAAAGCTGTGATTTGTGATCTCTCTGTACCCAGAGATGTGACTAACCTTGTTGCTCGGCGGCTCAGCTGATGGCCTATAGTTTCTCTTTTTGCCATGGCCCTTGCAAGTCCTACATATGGAGAGGGTATTCAAGAAAAGAAGATATTTCATAAAACAATCATAACTACTTTGCTTTTGGTAACAGCTTTGTGAAAATTGCGTGTTTCACATATACACAGAAATTTCATTTTTTTATAAAACTAGATAGGTATTTACTCAAAATTAAAAAAAAAAATGAGTTGCACTCACATGACTCTTGTACTAACCATTTTAACAAACTCTTATACCTCTATGTTCTTCATATTACTTGATATAAGCAATAAGATAATTTGTACAAATATTTATTTCCTTGTAGGCACAAGGGGAATATTAGAATACAGTAGGCTTTGTGCGATAGTCAAATGGTTTAAAGCTTTGAGATCCCGTTCCCTTTACACACTTCATATAACGATAGAATGAATAACGATAGAAATCACAGAGGGGTTTAGGTCAAGAGACCGAGGGGACCACAAATCTTTACTAATAATTCTATCCCGAAACAATTTTAAATGTTCTAGTGATGGATAGTTTCCCAAGAGGTGCCAAAACTGTATGGGCAACGATGGCAGTCAGTTTCACTATTTCCTTGTTGCTAATGCTTTTCTAACTGGATTTTCTCCATTGTTCTACACGCTTCCCAATAATATTTACACAGCTGAACTGAAACATTGGCATTAAAGGCTTTAAAAGTACATTTAGAAATGTTGTATGGTTTCATTTATGCCTTTCTATGATAGCAGCAGACAGCAACAAATGCACAGGCAAAACACTGTGCAGCTGGTTTGGAGGTTTTTTCTTCTTCCTGTATAAATAGCATTTAAATTATAACTTAACTTTTACATGGACTGATAATGTCTACATTGTTGTCAAATGTCCTACATTCTTACTTTCTGTACTACATATAGTATAGTAGAGGAACTTTGTATTCCATCCAAAAATTTGATGTCAAGATTTCACCGGAAATATGTTTTGAGATCCCCTGAATCCAAAAGAAGCATTTTTAGAAAAAGGTCCATGTGTGTGTCTGTCTATCTGTATGTCAGTCTGTGAACAGCATAACTCAAAAACAAAAAGTCGGTTAAAAACCAAATTTGGTTTTTAAGTTCAAGTGTCTTTCAAGGGTGCTACATGAAGATTTTGAAGAAAATTATTTCACCCTAAACTACTCTTTACATGGAAAATTACTTTTGATTTTCTTGAAAATGACCAACGATTTTGATTAAAATGTCATATGTTTGAGATATTTTTATGAAAAATGAAATGTCCATTTTGAATTTTCTGGCCATAGCTGCTGTAGTCATGTTTACTCTAGATGGCTTTCGCATAACTGATAGACTGTAAGAGGTAGACCAAATCTTACTGTACAAAAAAATGTAGATTTTTACTAAAATACACAATTTACATCTCAATAAATTTGTTTGTAGAGTGAACCATTTCGGAGATATTCCTTGTTATTTGTGTGAGTTTTGGAGAACTTATACTTCTGTCGAATGGAACACTTTGGTATTCAATTTTTTTTTATGTTAACTGTGCAAAGAGAACGGAATCCCAAAGCTTTAAAGGATTTGACTATAGCACAAAGTCTACTATATTCTAATATTCCTCTTGTACCTACAAGGAAATAAGCAATAAGATAATTTGTACAACTGTTATTTCAACGAACACGAAGATATAGGAAAAAGAGTTTCTAAGTGTTTACTACAAGAGTAGAGAAAGTCATGTGAGTGCAACACATTAGATTTTTATTAATTGCGTTTATTTAATAACCAAACAACACTTACACCGTATTCGATGCGTCTAATATTATCGATCTGAACGAGTTGGAGTTGGAAGATTGGTTAGGACTGATAAAATCAATTGTGAAGAGTTACAACGAAATTAATTTTGGTTGGTACGAAGTTCACCGAATATATGCTGGTTTAATAAAAATGCTTCGGCCAATTTTCGAGAATGTTTTGCATGTTGATGGTAGAGAAAGTTGGTGCACCTGTAGTCTCTTCCTTTAAAAAGTAAACAAATGAGTGGTGCTGAAGGTGAACTGGTTGAGGAATCTTGTTATCCCCTGCGTGGCATTGCCACAACCAAAATAAGGCCCCCTCGCTCGCTCGCTCGCTTGGCTTGAGGTCATCCGGAAGGAACAAAACATCGGTCCAAAATTAATGTACCTACTTGCCACTTTCTATATTTCACATAACTTTCTCTACTCTTGTACTAACCAGTCTACAAACTCTTCGTCTTAGTTGAGATAAACATTTGTACTAATTATCTTATTGCTTATTCCTTTGTACGTGCAAGGGCGATATTAGAATACAGTAGGATTTGTGCGATAGTCAAATGTTTTAAAGCCTTGAGATTCCGATCTCTTTGCACACTTAACAATTAAAAAAATGAACAACGATGTTCCATTTCACCAAAGTTTTAAGTTTTCGGAAACTCACACAAATAACAAGGAATACCTCTAAAATGGTTGATTAAAAAAAAATGTATTCATACATAAATTGTGTGTTTTTGCGAGTTCTATATTTTCTGTACAGTAAGATTTGGTGTATCTCTTACGATTTACTAGTTATCCAAAAGTCATCCAGAGTAAACAGGATTACATAGGTTATAGCCAGAAAATTCAAAATATAAATTTCATTCGCCATAAAAATATCTCAATCATATGACATTTTAATCAAAATCGCTAGAGCCACTTTCAAGAAAAATCAAAATTTTCGAAAAATTTTCCATGTAAATGTAGTTTAAGGTGGGGCTATTTACTTCAAAACCTGCGTGTCGCATCCTTGAAATACATTAAACTTAAATACCAACTTTGGTTTTTAACCGACTTTTCGTTTTTGAGTTATGCTGCGCGCGCGCCCACACACACACCTTTTTCTAAAAATGCTTTTTTTTATCCAGGGGTCTCAAAACATATTTCCGGTGAAATCTCCACATCGAATTTTTGGCTGGAATACAATACTTGCCAGTAGAGGAAGTAAAACATGACCAGTGATAGTTCGTAAGTGATAATTTGCGTATGAAGTGCAAGAGTGAGTAGAGAAAGTCGTACGAGTGCGGCGGGCGCTGTTGTGCAGCGAAGCGGCATATCTACAACTTCCTTGAATGGTAGCCAAGGTTCACAGTGTTTATGGCAATACATAAACAACATCCTTGGGACATTACCTTGGTGTTCCTCACAAAGAGGAAGAGTTACCAAAGGACGGGACGACCTACTTCAAACTATTCCTTCTTCTATCCCAACTATTCGTACACAAAGTGAATTTAATAAACTGCAAGGGTATCATTGACGAGGCAACTTCTCCTTCTTTCCCTCTCTTTACCCCTCTCCAATGACAGCAGTATTCATGCTAGGCTCGGATTTTTAGATGCTAAAAACTTGGAAATTCTTTATTTTTTATGTGCTGAAAATGTCCAACGTTTTCGAAAGAGGGGAGTTTCCGCTTACCTTCCTCCACTATACGCGGACTTTGCCACTCTTTAACCATCTGACGTGCATTGAGTTGAAGTGACGGGTCGGTTACTTGTACTACTTTGGCGGTCGAGCGCTGCGATCGCTTCTTATCTCGTTTATTACAACAGCGAAATATCAGTAACTTGGCGTATAGTCTGTGATGAAGCACAAATAGGTGATCTCTCGCGCCTGCCGATATATGAGACGCTGCTGTCCTGAATACATATTGCATCCGAACATAGTATACACACAGTCTCACCGTGTTTGTGCGATAAGCTCCGTAAACAACTCGGCAGTTTCACATTCTTTCCCATACGCTTCATGGCTTTGTCATAGTGCATAGATACACCAAGTGTAACATATGGTTCAACTTTTTTTGTCCCGGCACACCGGCGACGCTGATGTGATCCTGGCAATTGACAGCTTCGGTAAACAAATTATTTTTTATAAGCATTCTCAGAAATTATCTTCTCCTCCTGAGCCCTGAGATCGCAATATTAGACTTAAAATTATCAATCTGTGATTAATGCGTTTCTATAAGTAAACCCCGGTACAACAGCCCATGAGGAGCTGCCCAGGCGCTGCGTCCCCCACCTCTGCCCACTACAGGCGTCATTGGTGTGGTGGTACGTGGTCAGCGTCCCGATCCTTCACGACCTGGGCCCACTAGCTCCTCAATTGTTGCCCCCGGGACTAACGAGGCTGAGTGCACCCCTCCCAGAGAGGATAAAATCAGCAGGTTAGTACCGGGGATCGAACCCGGATCCTCCGCACCAGAGGCAAGCGCGCTACCAACTGCGCTACTGAGGCGGCCAATGCGTTTCTATAGGCCAAAATTAAACAAAAATGGAGAGAGGAAAAAATTGGAAGGGGGGAGGGCTAAAATGACATTTAGACAGCTACACATTTTGTAATGTGGATCAATATGCGTTATTAAGCATCAAAAGAACAATATTGAAAACATAAAATTTTGCTTTTTTTTTGGGGGGGGGGGTATTAAGAAGTTTTTTAAGGGTAGTACCTATCATATATGATACCTCGGATCTATCTTCAGTTTTTGTGGGTTTTTTAGTCCTATCATCGATACAAGGTAGACAAGAGAGAGAAAGAATCCAAAACCTGAGGAATCATATATGATACAAAGGGACGCAGGACGTTATTGCTAATTTTCTTGTAGGTACAAGGAGAATATGGGAATACAGTAGGCTTTAACTGATAGTCAAATGTTTTTAGAGCTGGTTGCTATGCGATGCCTTTGAAATCGCGTTCTCTTTGCAAGGCCAAGAGACAAAAAGAAACAAGTGTAAGCATTGGCAAATTCAAACATAAGAAAAAATATCTCGGAAATGGTTCATTAAAAAGAAAAACTATTTCACATAAATTGTGTCTTAACGAGATGCACATTTTTTATTTAGTAAGCTTTTGTCTGTCACTATTCAGTATTTATACAAAAATCATTTAGAATGAAGAGATCTTTTGAGAACATTCCCAGAAAATTCAAGTCATGGCCTAGAAACGACCACAGAATCAGCTGCTTATGTTCGTCACTGGATACTGACTGTCTGTCTGTCTGTCCCCCCAACTGAGGAGTGGAGTGGGGTATTACCGCTTATTACGTAAGGTTCTCCAAAGAGATAAGGTTGGACATCCTCAGTGTAAAATATGTTCTAAAGATCTGAATGTACTTTTGAGTTACAGTATACGACCATATGATTCCTCAAATTTTCCATCCCAAAAGATTCAAGATTTTCACGAGTATCTTGAATTTCGAAAATAATTGCTCCACGTCAGATGATTTAAGTGTAGCATAATTATAACGTAGAATGTCACTCACACTCAAAACGATAGTTTTTTCATGTTGCCCATCCAACACATTTGAGGTTTTATAGGTTATGTTAAATCTACTGTAATTTTCCAACACATCACTGCATTTTACTTTCTCTACTATGTATAGTAAGTAGAGGAAGTATTGCATTCCATCCAAAAATTCGATGTCGAGATTTCACCGGAAATATGAGTTTTCAGCCCCCTGAATAAAAAAAAAACATTTTTAGAAAAAGGTCCGTGTGTGTGTGTCTGTCACTCTGTGGCAGGATTGCCAATGTTTGAAAGTAAAATTATCGTACCGGCCACTCAAAATTATAGATTTGGATTCAAAATTATCGTACATCATAAACCGACGCTACAACAATAAACATATCAGCATAACACTTGTGAAAGTGTAATAGTATTGATGTTGATATCCACTTACAGTATTACAACTTTAGTACTCATGTTTCTCGCACTATTCATCTGAAAGTTCATCTTCCTCAACTGTTGCAGCATTATACAAATTTATTGTTGAGA
Source organism: Tenodera sinensis (assembly GCA_030765045.1). Classification (NCBI taxonomy): domain Eukaryota; kingdom Metazoa; phylum Arthropoda; class Insecta; order Mantodea; family Mantidae; genus Tenodera; species Tenodera sinensis. The sequence continues at coordinate 9,495,206 of CM060970.1, forward strand.
TGAACTTTAACTTCTCGATGGCTTGCAGATTTTGGGACCCCACCACATTCTTTTATAAGCTGAGGCGACCGAATAAGTCCATTTACGGTATCTAGGTTTTTATTAAACCTAGTTTGGAAAAAACTCTTTCACAAAAAGTGTTTCTAAGGGGCAATGAAATCATTCATACTGGAAACTCCGACAGTTCTTTGAAATCAGTATTTGCACCAAGGCGACATGTGTTTAACAGCATTCCAGAAACTGCCAGGTTCAGGTATGTTCTTTGTTTCACACGGAATATCACTTATTCCGAGTTTTCTCCATTGACCACCAATTTTCTGAACAGTGCCTTGCCTTCTTCATTGAGATTATCAGATCTGTGCACACTGGCAACAAGAGGATAAAGGGTAGAAGGATCAGTAGGATATGAAATGGTTGCCTTAGAGGGATGGAGACAGACCATGAGGACAAAAGTGGTGTCGCTATTTCTAATTAATTTAATTTCGCACGTGTGACAAAGCAGTGAAAATGATATTTCGCCAGTATTGGAATTAATGTACACCCCCATAATTATCCTACGGGTTGACAACCATGGTCTGTGGACAGCATAACTCAAAAACGAAAAGTAGGTTAAAAATCAAAGTTAGTATTTAAGTTTAATGTCTTTCAAGGATGCGACACGAAGATTTTGAAGAAACTTCCTCCACCCTGAACTTACCTTTACATGGAAAACTTTTCGAAAATTTTGATTTTCTTGAAAAAGGCTCTAACGATTTTCATCAAAATGTTTGAGATATGTTTACGTATATCTTGAATTTTCTGGCGATAGCCCATGAAGTCCTATTTACTTTGGATGACTTGATTAACTGGCAAACCGTAAGAGATGGACCAAATCTTACTATACAAAAAATGTAATCTCACTAAAACACAACGTATGTCCAAATATTCTTGTCTTGTAGAGTGAACCATTTGGGAGATATTCCTTGTTATTTGTGTGAGTTTTAGAAAACTCAAGCTTTCGTCAAATGTAAGATCCTTATTCATTTTTTATATGTTAGGCATGCAAGGAGAACGGAATCTCAAAGCTTTAAAAGATTTGAATATCGCTCAAAGTCTACTGTACTCTATTATTCCCCTTGTAGCTACAAGGAAATAAGCAATAAGGTAATTTCCGTAAACGTTTCTCTCAAGTAACACGAAGAAGATATAGGAATAAGAGTTTGTAAGAATGGTCAGTACAAGAGTAGAGAAAGTCATGTGAGTGCAACACATCAGATTTTTTAACATAATATTGTATTATATTAACTGTAAATCTTTACACGTCTTTGTCATTCAAAGGACAAAGTTAAAGTTTCTCTTATAACACAGAATCGTTTAACTTATTTCAAGCAACATTTACAACATTTTCCATAATACGCAATAAGAAAATTAAAACGTTTTTCTACTTGGGCAGGTGTATCTATCCTTTACAGCGCCACGCCTCCAGCGCCGTATTGCAACTGTCAGTAGTTATGCCTCACTCCATACGAGACCCCGTAACACGATAAGAAACAGAGATGCTCCTAAACACTGAATTTTACTAAATTCGTTTTGTGTACAACAAGTTGTTTTTCTAACAGGGTGCCCATACGCACCCCCCCCCCCGCCCCCCTATGACAGCATTTGGAGATGGATTGATCTATGAAGTCTTTTGAGGTCCACCTTGGTCTCCTCGTGGGATACAAGGGGAATATGGGAATACAGTAGGCTTTGAGCGATAGGCAAATCTTTTGAACCTTTGAGATTCGCACAGTTAACATATAAAAAAATGAATAACGATCTTCCATTTGTGGAAAGTATGAGTACTGCAAAACTCGCACAAATAACAAGGGTTATCTCCGAAATGGTTCACTCAGAGTAAACACTGCTACGTGAGCTCTAGCCAGAAAATTAAAGATATAAATTTGATTTGTCATGAGAATATCTTTATTCTATTTTAATCAAAATCGTTAAAGTCATTTTCAAGAAAATCAAAATTTGCTAAAATTTTCCATGTAAAGGGTAGTTTAGAGTGGGTGAATTTTCTCTAAAATCATCGTGTCGCTTCCTTAAAAGACATTAACTTAAATACTAACTTTGATTTTTAACTGACTTTTCGTTTTTAAGTTATGCTGTACATATACACGGGCCTTTTTACAAAAAGGTGGTGTTTTTTTTTATTCAGGGTTCCTCAAAGCATATATTTCGATGAAATCTTGACATCGAATTTTTGGGTGGAATACAATACTTCCTCTGCTTATTATGCGTAGTAGAGGAAATAAAAAAGGAATAATGACTTCATACTTGAGAAAAATATTTGAAATGCAAACTGATAACATCGGATAACTAGGAAATGGCTAACCACAGCGAAAAAGAAAATATTACAGTTTACCAGTTATACGAAACTCATTCAGAATGAAGAGGATTTCAGACTAGTTACAGAAAATTCGACATATACATTTCATTTGTCATGGCCTTTTTATAAAAATGTATTTTTTTTATTCAGGGAGTGTCAAAACAGTTATTTATAGTGAAATATTGATAATGAATTTTTGAGTGACTCGTGATAAAGAAGGAAACAAAGAAGTTTATTCGGCGATTTCGTCTTTTTCTAATTCTTATAGAATTGCTATATTTAGAACCAGACAAGTATTTATATATATAGGTAGGTGTGTATTTGATAGAGACACAAATTACAGAACGAGGGACGCTGTACATATGTTGGTCACCCTGACCCGCCGCGCTTGGTCGCTCAACCAGTCTGTTCAACCTCACTGACTGTACTGACAACTTGCGCAACAATAATGTCCCTAGGAATCAGCTGACTGGAAATATGCACCTTGCTTTTCAGATTCAAACAATGGCAGTGTAGCTTACGTTGCCTGTAGTTACGTGCGCTGTCCCACAAGTATCCGACGCAACAAAGAAATCACAAACATTATGTGGAAAAAAACAAACAAACATTTATTTATCTACATTAATCACTGTAATGACTGAAGGAATACTCTAAGCAGCTTTTTCACACGTGCAGTAAGTCGACAACGTTGCGTTGAGGTTGGTCAGGGAATTGGTCTGGTTTGTGGATGAAAACAGGTCGGGCACTTTCGCTTTAATATTTGAGAGCTAATGCTTGTGATTGGCCTACAATCGCGCAGTAAACACATAAGGACAAGGCAGGGTATTTGTTACTGTGTTTGTTTATGTACTGAGCTAAAGAAATTGACATCCACACAATCTGCAACAGAGCAACTGTCGAATTGAATCACAAATAAGAACTGTCTGATTACAACCCGCACTGAACTGCTACTCGGCATGAATCACAGGCGCTGTCCACTGAACGCTTCGTAAAGGTTTGAGTCACTTCAACACAAGCACGACTGAAACAACAACTTCTACTACTGCTCCCCGGGCGCGAGCAGGTCCCTTATATAGTTCTTTAGACAAATGTTCTGTAAGTAGAATGATCGGGAGTGGCTGTTCGAGAACAGTCCAGACACCGCACCACACACAATAGCCGCGTTTGGGCTCACGGCCGGCGCCGGCGCGACTATACAGTAGGACTATGATAACCACAGCAGTTAGAGTGTGCATAGATAAATTTATAAACCTCAGGTAATACACATCCATAAAATAAATATTTTCTTTGTTAACGACGCTGTGAATTGTCATGAACATGTTAGTTCCACTGATTCACAGAAATTTCGTCCCGCAGTTCTTATGCGCATCAGTAAATGCAATGACATGGAGATATGGCTTTTAAGCATACTTAAAAACCGGTTTTGAACCCGCGACCTTGCCAGCGCCTAACCATGTGCGCCATCCAGACCGACCATATTCGTTAATTAATCCAATGTTTCTGTGGAGGATCAACATGTCATGTATGTAAGAAAAGGTTGTTGAAAGAGAATGAAGAAGGGTGTCTAGTGCAGCGGGTCAAATATCCTACTGAACTGAAGGAAATATGGACCGGGTCTTCTGCACGTTGCATACAAGGTAACAAACGCAATGGTGAATGGCGAGTAAAGGGGAGACAACGGGGGAAATTCCGCACTGAATTTTCTGCAACTCATTTCCATTTATATCGTCCCCGCATCTTGTGAGGCATTCTACTGGCCTTCACAGGTAGGGACGTAGCGTGAATGGATGTGGGAGGTGTATTATATACTTTGTAATTTTCCTCAAACTGATTGCCAAAATGGTGTTGTCATTAAAAATCAGGCTTTCATGAACATTATGATTTGAATTCGCATCACAGTATGCAGTATGTTCCGAAACAAAGCTTGGGTCAACGGCATCTGTCGCCAGCTGGTGTTGTGCGCCTGAGCCAGGGTATGTGGTACTGTCTGTTGACTAGCTCATGGTCTTAGGGGAGAGGGGAGGCATTCCACGATAGTGTAACCAGGGTTTTGTAAACTTCCTAGATAACGTTGCTGCTGGTTAGGTTGCCAACTTACTTCCAATGTTATTCCTGCTGCTTTCTTGCTAATATTCTAATATATCCTAATTTCAGTTCAAAATTGGACGAATCACTAGCGTTATCTCGGGAGTAAAGAAAACACTCCTCCACCTAGGATTGCTATGAAATCTGCTACGATATTGTGGTTGTAGGACAAAGGGATTCAGAGTGACAATTCTATGTGTAAACCAAATCTTTATAGGATGATTGAAACAAACAAATCTAAAGAGGTTTCTAAAGCGGGCATTGTGTGTTTCATTGTGGTGCTGTTTTTATAATTATGAGAGGTGATGATGAGCTTTTGACTCTTTCGTTATCTCGGGTCGTGGTACTGGATGGAATGAACATATGTACACTCGGGTTTAACTTTGGTGAAATATTTTATTCGCACCTTCTTGTTCACAGTATTTAAATCGTGTTACAGTAGCAAGTCTTTTATTTCAGTGGATCGACTTCCCTAGCATCGCCGAGATTTAATGTCTGAAAATTTAGCGATATTTCGCTAAATGTGTTTTCTATCACTTTATGCTTCGTCTATTTCACGTCCTTTCATTTAATTGCACACTTCGTATTAACTAACTTATTAAAGTTAGCTAATGTTTCACTTATTTTACACAAATTAACGGTCTTTAAACACTTGGTAAATTTACTTTCGCTATTTTATGACGCGCACACATAAAAATGCGTCCATCTACACCAAAGACACAGACGCTATTAACTAGGCAATTGGCGCCGCATTACACTTCTTTTTGTGTACATCCGCGTATGCGTTCATCAAATAATTCCCGCATTGTTAGGGAAGCAATCCTTAGCCATTCTCCCTTCGCTTTCAATATTGAACACATACAATTCTTTTATTTATACATATATATTAAAATTAAACATGGAAATATTTATGACGTCTTTAAACAAACTTAATTGTTTGTAACAATGAACATTAGTAACACGTTTTCGTCATTTAACCAACTCATACCAACACCAAAAACAAATTACACTCTTAACAAATATTCACATAAACGATTTTCTTTTGGGGGTCTTACAATATCCTGTCTCAATTGGAACACACTGTCGTTTGCTTGCCCCCATACACGTGTGATCTCACTCCCATAGAACTACTTCGGTCAAGGTAAAATTAATAGGGTAATGTACCAGGTGACCAACTGCACGATATAACGCTTGAGGGTATATCACTTTTAACCGAAACAGACTGGCACGGTTACTGAAAAATATAGAAAAGGTAGAACATGACCAGTGGGAGAAAGACGGAGTGGTTGAAAATATCGTTTTTAGACAGTTGATCGTAAAAGTGGGCCTTTTAGTGGTCTACGACTGTGTTAAAAGTAGAAAATTCTTTCACTGAGTGCTCAAAAGCTTTTATGACGCCGACAATGCCAACTTTGGTTTCTTGTGGAATAAGATTCACGGCCTACTGGAATGAGTTACACAATACTTGTTTAAAATAGCGGGTCATTTCAATTTGAATATGCACTGCGCTGAACCCGTTAATATTCATTAAATCTCTTAGATTACTTTCGTCGTTTTATTATTCCCACTGTCTTCCTTATGTAGAATATTATGGTTTTGTAAAATTCATGTTGCCAACACTGATGCCACGCAAGGCAAATGAACATCGCAATCCGAAGACTATCACGACCAGGAGAAAGGTAATATTTAGGACTGTCTAAAAATAGTGTTTGATACCTGCGGCCTCGTTTCGGAATCTCACCTACTCACAAAATAAAATGTTCCTTTTAACCCTTGTAATGTTTTATAAGCTAAATATACTACATGAACTAAAAATAACATTTAAATTCCGCTATTTTGAGTGAGTTGTTTGCTCTGATCTAGCGTGAATACACATTCCAAGGTTGGTAGTACTATCGTAAGCAGGACCAGAAGGACGACTGTTAAAGATATTAATGAACTCACTTGCTGCATTCCTCCCAGGGACCACGAGCTGGTGAACAAACTGTATGTAAGACCATATGTGCCGTTAAGAATCGCGCTAACATTATTGCATTTATAATCGTGAATGGAGAGTAAATCGCCTGAACATTTGGTTGCCTATTAAGCAAAATGTAGGTTAAGTTTTGCGTGGATTATGGGAGAAAGGTATGCAAAAGAGGCAGTTATATATTCGGGATAACTCCAAGAATAGAATTTTCGTTAAATACCTAATCAGTATAGGCACTCAGTTTAACAGCATAACAATGAAGTGGAAAAGAACATCTTCACTCTCTCCTTTTGCACGGGCTGTATGTTTTCATGGTCACAATAAGAGTGAAGGATCTTTAAACAGAGGCAATTATATTGAATATTTAAATTAATGAGCAATATATGACGTCTCTGTGAAATAGCACTTCTACTGTTCGCTACATTAATGCTGAACAGAGGTTTATACCCGATATAAAAGCAGATTCTCTTTTGAATCACACCCATAGTAATATCGAACATTTCTTTCAGACAATGAATGATAAAAGATGAAAACTGCGAAGGTTGGCTCATATCCTACAATATTGGTTGTGTTACATACCCGAGTGCGAGGCTACGCACTGTCCACAGGTGGCCTATATAGCAAGGAGGAGCATTTCTGGTAAACTACTCGTATTTCCTGCAACAAACACCACTCACGTTCTAATTTACCCTGTTATAACTAGGCATTGTTAGGTACATGTACAAAATTGTAAGTTTACTAAAAATACAGTTCTGACTATTATTAAAATCTTATTATAGACTAAAAGTACGAGCCCTTGATTACTAATCAATACTGTGAAAACCGCGCATCATTTCCATTTCCGAAATATTTGGAATGCAAGTTTTATGTGACTCACTCTGCATATTGCATGAATAACAGCATCATTTCACCCTCAAGTCGGTCTGGGTGGCTGGCTCAATTGGTTAGACGCTGACCTACTGATTCCAAGGTCGCGGGTTCAAACCTGTTCCAAACTGATGCTTTTAAAGTGTACTTGAAAACGACAGCTCCATGTCAGTAGATTTAATCATGTAAAAGAACTCCTGCGGGACGAAATTCCGGCACACCGGTGACAATTATACACTTTTTATAGCAAGATTTGGTCTATCTCTTACGTTTACAAGTTATGCAAAAGTCCTCAAGAGTAAACAAGACTACACAGCCTGTAGCCAGAAAATTCAAAATATATACTTCATTTGCCATAAAAATATAAAACATATGACATTGTAATCAAAATTGTTAGAGCCATTTTTAAGAAAATCAAAATTTTGGAAACATTTTCCATGTAAAGGGTAGTTTAGGTTGGGTGAATTTTCCTCAAAGTTTTCGTGTCGCATCCTTGAAAGATATTAAACGTAAATACCAACTTTGGTTTTCAACCAACTTTTTGTTTTCGAGTTATACTGCACGCACACACACGTACGCGCGCGCGCGCACACACCTTTTTCTAAAAACTTTTTTTTTTTTTTTAATTCAGGAGCTTTTCAAATATTTCCAGTGAAATGTGGATATAGAATTTTTGGGTCCAATACAATACTTCCCCTATTTGCTGTACGTAGTACATAAAGTAAAAAGAAGTGGGCAAAGTAATGCTGGCACTATCAGTCTTTTGAATGATGTGTATGGGCACTGACTTACCTTCCTGTAAGTCAGCTGGTCCAGCTCGCCGCCAACATCTGAAATGAAATGTGAGAGGTTCGTGTGATAGGATATGAATGTTTCAGAGGTTCGAGTAGCTATTTATTTGCTATATTTACAGTTACTGTCAGACAGTTAGTACACAATACATTTGCAAGCACTTCGGGCTCGATGATGCCTGCCTGACAAAACAAATTATTATTAGTAATTTTAATCTTTGTTAATTACAGTATTAATAGTGATGTTTGTAAATGTCGTTTTCTTTCTGTGCCATTATCTCGCCTGAATGAAATATATATATAAAAATATATATGAGTATTTAAAAATTAGTGTAATATATACATACACGTTTCCAGTCTGTTCATATTTCATGGCACATTTTGTAAAGTCAACACCACTTGAGGACCACTCCTAAAATATTTAACTGTTCATTTTTATAATTGAGCAACTTTGAAGTTAACAACAGCACTGTGTTTTCTGGCACCAACTTAACCACGTGATGACGCAAACACAAGGGCACCACCTGTGAACAACAGAGAAACAAATGTATTAGTCATAAACACCTGACAGGCACTACAAGCGACTAAAAGTGAATAAAAAACAAACAATAATTAAACAAAAGAAGTAGTTTAGTTAAATATCTGCAAACATAATATATTATATGTCGAAATGGCTGAAATACAATACTATTTTCTACCAGTAGAGAAAGTAATCATAGCGATATTTATAGTGATAATAGAAAACGTAGATTATAATGTTCTTGGCATATTAAACGAACTCAAATAGGCTCACAAAACAAATATTGGAATTTTTCGAAAATACAAGTAAAGCATCACAGTCTAAGCATGAAAGAATTTTGGACTCAAAAGGAGAACTAAGTCTCTAAATACTCTGCGTAGTCCTTACTTAGGTTCATTCGAAGGAAGGAAAAAAAAGTAATAATGATATAATAACAGAAATAACTAATGATGACGATGATAATGATAATAGTTATCCTATCGTGACATTTTCCCAGCCCTTGATTGTCAGGCACTTTCTTGTTCCCAGATGTTTCAAGGTTTGTGTAATTAGTCAACCAGCAGCAGCTGAAAAAGATTTGTGGCGTGACGTAACGATGACGTCAGGACATAACCGGGGTCATGCATGTATTTCTCGTCAGTGGCGTGACTGGTTTCTCTTGGTACGCGAGGTACGAACGTCCCCGCGGAATGAGGTGCAGGAGGGCAATTTTCGCTCGGACACGGGTACGATACCCTAACTACCCTTGTTTATGATACACACAGCCCATTCAAAAACATATAGAAGGGTGGTTCACAATATTGTTGCAAAACGCATCGACCACATTTGTTGAGTTAGTTAATAAGACTATCTTATTTCTTCTCTCCCTATTTTCTCCATATCTCTCTCCTTACTCTCCCTCTGAACATTTATCATTCTCTCGTCCTCCCTCTACTCTTTCTCTCCGTCTGAAACTTTCTTCCTCTCTTCCCTCCCTCTCTAAAAATAACAAGGAATATCTCCGAAATGATTCACTTCACAAAAAGGACAATTTAACATAAGTTGCATGTTTTAGCGAGATCTGTATTTTTGGTATTAAGATTTTGTCTATCTCTTATGGTTTACCAGTTGTGTAAAAGTTATCCAGAGTAAATAGGACTACAGGGGTTATAGCCAAAAAAATCAACTTACATTCATTTGTCATAAAAATATCTAAAACATGTGGCATTTTAATAAAAAACGTTAGAGCATTTTTAACGAAATCAAACCTTTTGAAAAATTGACCATGTAAAGGGTAGTTTAGAGCGGGAGTATTTCCTGAAAATCTTCCTATCACATTCTTGAAGGACATTAAACTTGAATACCAACTTTGGTTTATCACAGACACTTCGTTTTTGAGTTATGCTGTCCTCAGATAAATACAGACGGACATTTCTCTAAAAATGTCTTTTTGGATTCAGGGGGCCTCAAAACATGTGAAATCTCGACATGGACTACAATACTTGCCCTACTTACAACCTATACGTAGTAGAGGAAGTGCAAATGAGTTTATTTGCTGTAGTATGACAGTTTGGGAAATGCACATTGGCATACAAGGGCAGAACAATTGGCAGTGTCCCCATGTTACGGTACCTTGTGACCAGGAATTTGGCTACGTGCTTCAATCCCACCAAAGCACGATGAACGGTTCCTCTCGGTCAGCCTATCACAACCGCACTAATGTTACAACATACCATCTTACAGCATGCCTTCCTTCATCTACTTCTATACAAAAAAATTCGTTTATTAAGAAACAGAATTATTTTCCTAATTATATTCACCCTCCTCCAAAAGTGCGGCACAAAGATTTTGAAGAAAATCGCCCCATAACAAACTACCCTTTACATAAACATTTTTTTCTTCGAAAATGCTGATTTCCTCAAAAATTACTCAAACGATTTTGATTAAAATATATTAAACATATGTTATTTTAATGCCAAATGAAATGTATATATTGAATTTTTTGGGAATAATCTCTGACGTCCTCTTCACTCAGATTTGCCACTTATACAAGTCATCCAAAGAGAGACCAAATCTTACCAAAATGCACAATTTATGTCTGAATACATTTTTTTATAGAGTGAACCATTTCGGAGATATTCCTTGTTATTTGTGTGAGTTTTGGAGAACTTGAACATTCGTCAAACGGAAGTTCGTTATTCATTTTTCTATCTTAGCCGTGCAAAGAGAACAGCACCTCAAAGTTTTAAAAGATTTGACTACCGCTCAAAGCCTACTGTATTCTCATATTCCCCTTGTACCTACAAGAAAATGAACATTAAGATGATTTCTCCAGATGTTTATCTCAAGTAACACGAAGAAGATGTAGGAATAAGAGTTTGTAAGAATGGTTAGTACAAGAGTAGAGAAAGTTATGTGAGTGCAACAGATTTTTAATTTTATTTTAATCGTTAAACTTGACTGTAATTATTTCTATACGGTATGTATAGTATAGGTAAACTTTGATTAGTGTACGTAGTGTAAAGGGTAGTTTAGGGTGGGGCTATTTTCTTCAAAATCGTCGTTTTGCATGCTTGAAAGACATTAAACTTAAATACCAACTTTGGTTCTTAACCGACTTTTCGTTTTTGAGCTATGCTGTACACAGACACTGAAAGCCAGACAGAGAGCCTGAAAGACAGAAAAAGGTGCGTGTCTATCTCTCTCTATTTTTTTTAAATATTTTTTTTTTTTTATTTTTATTCAGGGTTTTTCCAACATATATTCACGGTGAAATCTCGACATCGAATTTTTGGGTGGAATACAATACTTCCTCTACTTACCAGTAGAGAAAGTAATGAAAATACACCTGTACGTGGCAAGCTAAACGTTCAGTTACATATTTCTGGTTACAGTGTGGTTTCCAAGATTTCAGGCTTGCTTACTGTTAGTGTTGCGTTTGTGCCAGTGAAATATTGAACAACAACATGACAGTGGAAAGTAAACTGGATGTGTGAAAGAGATCGGACAAGGGCAACATATTAATACGTAACTCGACAACCTCTCAGTCCACATTAGGCCGAGTTATCGGGATTCCACTGTATTTGTAGTTGGTCCCAGGTTGTGTTCGAACCTTTTATAAAATGCTCTTAATGATGGGGAATGTTCTAACAAAAGAACGTTTACAATAATTAAGAGAGCTTTCTCATGCAAAGAGATGTTCCCACGAAAGCTTTCTCTCACTTTCCTCGTGGCTAATGTAAATGACCTTCACGTGCTCAGACATCTGCCATGTGTGTTGCATAACCACTACGGCGTAAATACTGCTAAAATACATTTCTATTTTAGCTTGCATTATTATTACAATATAAGGTCATGTTACAATAAATACAATTTTTCTGTAAGGTGCCTCAAACTATTAATTATAATGGTGAATATCTTAAGGATTGCAAGACTGAAATTTTGTGAAAATCAAGGAGAACGTTTCTGTTTATTTTAATTCTATAAAATATCTGAGATATTTGTAAATGCAAAAAAGCATAAATTTCTTAAATTACCCTCCCCTTATGTAGGACTTACAAGTCAGTGTCTAGGGTCAGACGTGTGTCAGGGAACACAGGAACCTATGTACCAGACAGAGTGAAGTGGTCAGTATGAGAGTGAGGAAGTGATTCCCCTCCCCTTATGTAGGACTTACAAGCCAGTGTCTAGGGTCAGACGTGTGTCAGGGAACACAGGAACCTATGTACCAGACAGAGTGAAGTGGTCAGTATGAGAGTGAGGAAGTGATTACCCTCCCCTTATGTAGGACTTACAAGTCAGTGTCTAGAGTCAGACGTCTGTCAGGGAACACAGGAACCTATGTACCAGACAGAGTGAAGTGGTCAGTATGAGAGTGAGGAAGTGATTACCCTCCCCTTATGTAGGACTTACAAGCCAGTGTCTAGGGTCAGACGTGTGTCAGGGAACACAGGAACCTATGTACCAGACAGAGTGAAGTGGTCAGTATGAGAGTGAGGAAGTGATTACCCTCCCCTTATGTAGGACTTACAAGTCAGTGTCTAGAGTCAGACGTCTGTCAGGGAACACAGGAACCTATGTACCAGACAGAGTGAAGTGGTCAGTATGAGAGTGAGGAAGTGATTACCCTCCCCTTATGTAGGACTTACAAGTCAGTGTCTAGAGTCAGACGTCTGTCGGGGAACACAGGAACCTATGTACCAGACAGAGTGAAGTGATCAGTATGAGAGTGAGGAAGTGATTACCCTCCCCTTATGTAGGACTTACAAGCCAGTGTCTAGGGTCAGACGTGTGTCAGGGAACACAGGAACCTATGTACCAGACAGAGTGAAGTGGTCAGTATGAGAGTGAGGAAGTGATTACCCTCCCCTTATGTAGGACTTACAAGTCAGTGTCTAGAGTCAGACGTGTGTCAGGGAACACAGGAACCTATGTACCAGACAGAGTGAAGTGGTCAGTATGAGAGTGAGGAAGTGATTACCCTCCCCTTATGTAGGACTTACAAGCCAGTGTCTAGGGTCAGACGTGTGTCAGGGAACACAGGAACCTATGTACCAGACAGAGTGAAGTGGTCAGTATGAGAGTGAGGAAGTGATTACCCTCCCCTTATGTAGGACTTACAAGTCAGTGTCTAGAGTCAGACGTCTGTCAGGGAACACAGGAACCTATGTACCAGACAGAGTGAAGTGGTCAGTATGAGAGTGAGGAAGTGATTACCCTCCCCTTATGTAGGACTTACAAGTCAGTGTCTAGAGTCAGACGTCTGTCGGGGAACACAGGAACCTATGTACCAGACAGAGTGAAGTGGTCAGTATGAGAGTGAGGTAGTGATTACCCTCCCCTTATGTAGGACTTACAAGTCAGTGTCTAGGGTCAGACGCCTGTCAGGGAACACAGGAACCTATGTACCAGACAGAGTGAAGTGGTCAGTATTAGAGTGAGGTAGTGATTACCCTCCCCTTATGTAGGACTTACAAGTCAGTATCTAGAGTCAGACGTCTGCCAGGGAACACAGGAACCTATGTACCAGACAGAGTGAAGTGGTCAGTATTAGAGTGAGGTAGTGATTACCCTCCCCTTATGTAGGACTTACAAGTCAGTGTCTAGGGTCAGACGCCTGTCAGGGAACACAGGAACCTATGTACCAGACAGAGTGAAGTGGTCAGTATTAGAGTGAGGTAGTGATTACCCTCCCCTTATGTAGGACTTACAAGTCAGTGTCTAGGGTCAGACGCCTGTCAGGGAACACAGGAACCTATGTACCAGACAGAGTGAAGTGGTCAGTATGAGAGTGAGGAAGTGATTACCCTCCCCTTATGTAGGACTTACAAGTCAGTGTCTAGAGTCAGACGTCTGTCAGGGAACACAGGAACCTATGTACCAGACAGAGTGAAGTGGTCAGTATTAGAGTGAGGTAGTGATTATCCTCCCCTTATGTAGGACTTACAAGTCAGTGTCTAGGGTCAGACGCCTGTCAGGGAACACAGGAACCTATGTACCAGACAGAGTGAAGTGGTCAGTATTAGAGTGAGGTAGTGATTACCCTCCCCTTATGTAGGACTTACAAGTCAGTGTCTAGAGTCAGACGCCTGTCGGGTAACACAGGAACCTATGTACCAGACAGAGTGAAGTGGTCAGTATGAGAGTGAGGAAGTGATCACCCTCCCCTTATGTAGGACTTACAAGTCAGTGTCTAGAGTCAGACGCCTGTCGGGTAACACAGGAACCTATGTACCAGACAGAGTGAAGTGGTCAGTATGAGAGTGAGGAAGTGATCACCCTCCCCTTATGTAGGACTTACAAGACAGTGTCTAGGGTCAGACGCCTGTCGGGGAGCACAGGAACCTATGTACCAGACAGAGTGAAGTGGTCAGTATGAGAGTGAGGAAGTGATTACCATCCCCTTATGTAGGACTTACAAGTCAGTGTCTAGAGTCAGACGTCTGTCGGGTAACACAGGAACCTATGTACCAGACAGAGTGAAGTGGTCAGTATGAGAGTGAGGAAGTGATCACCCTCCCCTTATGTAGGACTTACAAGTCAGTGTCTAGAGTCAGACGTCTGTCAGGGAACACAGGAACCTATGTACCAGGCAGAGTGAAGTGGTCAGTATGAGAGTGAGGAAGTGATTACCCTCCCCTTATGTAGGACTTACAAGCCAGTATCTAGAGTCAGACGCCTGTCGGGTAACACAGGAACCTATGTACCAGACAGAGTGAAGTGGTCAGTATGAGACTGAGGAAGTGATTATCCTCCCCTTATGTAGGACTTACAAGTCAGTGTCTAGGGTCAGACGTCTATCGGGGAACACAGGAACCTATGTACCAGACAGAGTGAAGTGGTCAGTATGAGAGTGAGGAAGTGATTACCCTCCCCTTATGTAGGACTTACAAGCCAGTGTCTAGGGCCAGACGTCTGTCAGGGAACACAGGAACCTATGTATCAGACAGAGTGAAGTGGTCAGTATGAGAGTGAGGAAGTGATTACCCTCCCCTTATGTAGAACTTACAAGTCAGTGTCTAGGGTCAGACGTCTGTCGGGTAACACAGGAACCTATGTACCAGACAGAGTGAAGTGGTCAGTATGAGACTGAGGAAGTGATTATCCTCCCCTTATGTAGGACTTACAAGTCAGTGTCTAGGGCCAGACGTCTGTCAGGGAACACAGGAACCTATGTACCAGACAGAGTGAAGTGGTCAGTATGAGAGTGAGGAAGTGATTACACTCCCCTTATGTAGGACTTACAAGCCAGTGTCTAGGGTCAGACGTCTGTCAGGGAACACAGGAACCTATGTACCAGACAGAGTGAAGTGGTGAGTATGAGAGTGAGGAAGTGATTATCCTCCCCTTATGTAGGACTTACAAGCCAGTGTCTAGAGTCAGACGGCTGTCGGGGAACACAGGAACCTATGTACCAGACAGAGTGAAGTGGTCAGTATGAGAGTGAGGAAGTGATTACACTCCCCTTATGTAGGACTTACAAGCCAGTGTCTAGGGCCAGACGTCTGTCAGGGAACACAGGAACCTATGTACCAGACAGAGTGAAGTGGTCAGTATGAGAGTGAGGAAGTGATTACCCTCCCCTTATGTAGGACTTACAAGCCAGTGCCTAGGGTCAGAGGCCTGCCAGGGAACACAGGAACCTATGTACCAGACAGAGTGAAGTGGTCAGTATGAGAGTGAGGAAGTGATTACACTCCCCTTATGTAGGACTTACAAGCCAGTGTCTAGTGTCAGACGTCTGGCAGGGAACACAGGAACCTATGTACCGGACAGAGTGAAGTGGTCAGTATGAGAGTGAGGAAGTGATTACCCTCCCCTTATGTAGGACTTACAAGCCAGTGCCTAGGGTCAGAGGCCTGCCAGGGAACACAGGAACCTATGTACCAGACAGAGTGAAGTGGTCAGTATAAGAGTGAGGAAGTGATTACCCTCCCCTTATGTAGGACTTACAAGCCAGTGTCTAGTGTCAGACGCCTGGCAGGGAACACAGGAACCTATGTAGCAGACATAGTGAAGTGGTCAGTATGAGAGTGAGGAAGTGATTACTCTCCCCTTATGTAGGACTTACAAGCCAGTGTATAGAGTCAGACGTCTGTCAGGGAACACAGGAACCTATGTAGCAGACATAGTGAAGTGGTCAGTATGAGAGTGAGGAAGTGATTACCCTCCCGTTATGTAGAACTTGCAAGCCAGTGTCTAGGGTCAGACGCCTGTCGGGGAGCACAGGAACCTATGTACCAGACAGAGTGAAGTGGTCAGTATGAGAGTGAGGAAGTGATTACCCTCCCCTATGTAGGACTTGCAAGCCAGTGCCTAGAGTCAGATGCCGATCGGAAGCACAGGAACCAATGGACCGGACAGAGTGAAGACCTAGAAGCACAAGGTATGGTAGTGGAGAAGAGCATGGTATGAAATGCAGGTGCAATGGATGATTGGAAGGGTGATAATGGAGCAATTGGTGGAATGAATGGCGGGGGAAACTGGAGAAAACCCGCCCAGACGCCGCTTCATTCACCACGAATACCATATGCGGGTTCCGCCTTGGTGGTAAATAAAATCTGAAACTGGTTGCTGGGAAGTTAGGTTTAGGTAGGAAAAAAAATTATTTTGTTGTTTAACGACGCTGTCAATTGCCAGGATCACATCAGCGTCGCCGGTGTGCCGGAATTTTGTCCCGCAGGAGTTCTTTTACATGCCAGTAAATCTACTGACATGGAGCTGTCGTTTTTAAGCACACTTAAAAACCATCGGCCTGGGCCGGATTTGAACCCGCGACCTTGGGAGCAGTAGGCCAGCGTCTAACCAACTGAGCCACCCAGACCGACGGTTTAGGTAGGAGTTCTACTTTCAGCAGGATAATGATGCACATATAGTCAAGCTTTGTCCCTCTTATTATGAACACCCCAGCTCGGTCCCCAGACATAGATGGTATTGAACTCAAAGAATTATCAAAGAATTACAGGATAGCTTGAACAACCGGTTAAACACAAACTATGATCATCTGAAATAGATAATTCTAGAAGAATGAAACCAATTGAGTTCTGATGTTACCAGTTCAAAAGATTAAGGACCATCATACAAAGAAAAGGGCAGATAACTAAATATTAAGTTTCTGTGGTTGCGTGTCTGAATACTTTTGTCACAAAGGAATAACAGATTTAGTGGTCTTTTTTTTATCACGTGTTAAGTTCATTTAATAATGTATATATTTGTGCTTCTCAATAAGATATTATAATTCTGTTACATAAATGACATGCCCAGCTTTTTACATTACTGGAAAAGAAAAATCACTGTTTTGCTCAGTAAACCCTGCAGTAGTGGAATAAGGGTATATATACGTATACATATATTTGGTTTACTAAGTATCTAGAAAATAGGGAACAAATACTAGAAATTGATTATTTAGATATAAAAAATAAGAATCCAAAAAAAGAAACATGAGGAAAAAGAAAGGTACTCGGTGGGGTACACCAAGGATCAATCGTGGAGCACCTTCTATTTTTGACCTAAATCAATGATCTACCACTTTACTTAAAAGATTATCCTGATGTAAACATTACGATCTTTGCTGAAGAGAGGAGTAATTATATTCATTAGTGGGAAGGACAGTAAGAAACTTTAATATATAGTATCATGCACAATAAATAAAACGTAAGTACATGCAAGGTGAGGTAAGGTTAATACATTCAGTGTTCTAAGATGATCTTTACAAGAGTGTCTGCTATGGGTGTTGGGAATTCTTCTGCATGAGGAATATTCGTTTACTCTACTGAATTGCTCTCATATACAACCATAATAGAGTTAAATATGCATAGTACAGTTATTTAAGTGTGTCTATAGAACTCACATTTACCAGTACTTGGATCACAAAACAGGCAAAGATGAGTTTGGGTAAAATATACCTAATGTGAGCTTTCCAATCTAAATATACCTACTTGAAGCTCATAAATGTAATATTTGTTCTACTAACGCCATTAATCCCCATTCCATCGGAGTGTATGGATAGAACTCATGATTTTCTCTCTTAGTTGGTGTGTTGTCGAATGTTCTATTTCATTATTCCACATGCATGGAGTGCAATCGGCACCGCGTTGTGTTTGGAGTCAAGTGACCAGCCTGGGCGCACCACGTCCTTGACATTCCGAACCAATAGGGGAGTGGCACCAGCCCGCACGTAATCTGCCAATACCTCCTCATTAACAAATTCCTTTTTGCGAGAAAGCACAAACAATTAAATATTTAATATTTATGCTTTCAAACTTACTGTAGGTAAACAAAACGATACGACTTTTACACAAGAAATACACGTTTTGATGTTCCCTGAATACAACACTTTTTCTACCAGGTAAAAAGAGCATAAAAGAAAACCTTCGGCGGGTTTTGTATCTTTTCTGGGGTGTTTAGAGACATATTTAGAATCTTCCTCTCCTCCGCTCTCCTCGTACACACACGCGCACCCCTTGCCATATGTATGTTGGCGAGCAAAACTTGAATTTATATGCTTGAAACCGAATGAAAACTGCAATATTAAATAGAATTAGAAGAATATAATACATTATATATGTTTGTGTATTGTGATTTATGTGATGCATTTGTGAGAATAAACATCTCTACGATAAAATAAATTACTTTTTTGTTATAATTAACTAATCATATTTAGAAACTAGAAATAAGTATATGTATATACATGAGCGTCAGCAGACCCTTTCCCGAGGGGGGGGGGGCATATCGGAAGTTTGCAAACAATATTAATTCATTATTTTGTTGTCAAAAGTTAGAGTATTTGTTGTGGGTAACCATATTAATGTGTGCTAAATACAAGTTGTTCTTTACATCAAAATTAAAATAATAGTCTAATAGTAAGTAAATGTACATTGGGTGTATTAACTTCCAAGGGGGGAGCGTGTACCCCCCTTCGCGACGCCCTTATGTATATAGCTTACATGAATATGACATACATATTATGACAAAGTTATATTTTTGTCTATATTCCTGTTGTATTCCCATGATCAGCAATAGGTTACTAAAGGTAAATTAACCAACTATAGTAAGTGGCAATTAAAATGCTCGTATGAAAATAATGAAACTGGCATCTTAATTAAAGCCTCGTTACATAATTTACTATAACGGATGCTAGTAATGAGTTATTTGAAGCGAGTTGCCGACTGTTTCAGATTGAATGAATGTTAAAGGCACGTAATGCTGAAGCACTTTACGATCTGCCAACCTGTCACATATCACTGATTTAAGGTTTAAAATAACTGTTGCGAGTTGTCGAAATACCAATCTGTATGTTCCTGACAGCAACAGCTAAATCTGTATAACCCGAGCATGGTCCTTAGCCTGTCCGGACTGCCGATAATACAGATCACAATAAACACATCTGTAAGATTGTAAAACAAGATCATTTATTAACCAAATTGTCACTTCTATTGCCAACTTAAGCCGGTAATTCGCATCTAAAACACAATTTTTACCCTCTGACTTGCTCAATTCTTAGAATCTTCTTTTCTAGGTGATTCTAAAAGCAACTTTTGTCTAGGAGCTCTAGCAACCCAAATCCGACTTACGAACATAACGAATTTCCAGGTACCTACACCTACACCGAATCATTTTCTTGCTGAATGAGTTCACTAGAGCCATAACTGTCTTAGCTACATTACGTTATTAATTGTTTTTCCTAAAGAGGGAAGTTAGCTAATGACCTTTTTCTCATGAGAAAGTTCAGTATACTTCTGACATTATACATTGTCTTTAATATATGAAATTATTAGTAGTGGTGTATGTTAAAAACTCTAGGACTACATTTTTAGCAGAAAATTACATTTTCAGTTTTTGAATTATATCAAATATAATCATTTTGGCCACACATTTTTCCCGACCCGCCATTTTTAAAAGTTCAGTGAAATTTGTAAGTCACAGGTGCGCTTCATTTTAACCACATTGGTATTTTTTCTCAGTTTTGCATTTTGTATGAAATTTATTCCTTACATTTCAGTTTTGCTCTGATTTGTATGTAAATTTGCACACCTTATCACAAACGTCTGAAGATTCTAATATGCAACGTATGATTGCTTTATTCATTGGCTCACAAATAATTTATGCTGAAAACAAAATAAATTTTAACACAAACAACTTCAAACAAAAAACTAAAAACAGCTAAAAACAAAAATGCATTTGTTTGCAAGTAATATCAAATAGTTTAATTTATTTACAGTTTATTTAAGTACCAGAAAATGCCAAGGCAGTTCTAAAAGAAAGAATTTCTTTTAAATTCTAGGTGTTATCCGAGAAAAATTTTGAGCTAGAACCTTTAAGTATGTACATATTGATTTCTTTATCAAAGCTTTCACTAGGGACAATCAAGGGCATTGTAAAACAACTGTCCTACAGATCACTGATATTTTATAGGTTACTAAAGGTAAAGAACATGATCATTATCATCATCAATATTGAATCCAACATTGTATATAATTATATGAACAGCTTTTTTTTTCCAAATTAAAAACAGTGGAATCAATTAAACGTGTCGCATTTCCGTAGAGCTTGCTAGTAGTACAATAAATTCACAAAGCGCAACCTACTGCACATAAAGCCGTTCTGTCTACTTGTCTCTCCCTCTGAACTCGCATGCTGTCGACCTTCCTGACCCATGAGTTTTTTCGGAGGTTTCCCTGTGTCGCCAAGCGAACGCTGGGAAGTATTTTCACATCCTCCGAATTTCTTCTCCCTCTAATTTTTTACATTAATCATCTTATTTCACCATTCATCTCGTTAGATTTCTTTCAGGTTGGAAGCGTCGGCGAGCGTCGCGGTAGGTGGAAGAAATGCGCTCTGGAAATCTCGTCCCCCGGATTGGAAATTGAACCTACTGTTTTCCGGGCCCCCATGGGATGATACAAGCCCGAGGAGGGAGGGAAGGTAAGCCTGCCTCCGCCGGGGTGTTTATATCCGGCAAAATATAGGGACCCTGCTCTCGGCTCTATCCTGCCAACGTTCTGGCCGCCCTTAGGATCTATTCGCCTCATCCTCCCAGGGGTGCCCCTTCAGGGACATAGGCACAAAAGATCACCTTTCGGTCGAGGTGCTAAGTCCCCCTCTGCAACTTGTCATGGAGTCAGAGTCAAGGACGTTTAAGGTATAGAACACAACAAAAATTTTATTTCTGCCTCATTACGTTTCTGAGAAATAGCTTGTCGAAGTGTCATAATATCAGTTCGGGACACTATATTTTTACTTTCTCTACTACATATAGTAAGTAGGGGAAGTAATGTATTCTTCCCAAAGATTCGATGTCGACATTTCACCGTAAATATGTTTTGAGGCCCCCTGAATCCAAAAGAGCATTTTTAGAAAAAGGTCCGCGCGCACACGTGTGTGTCTGCCAGTCTATGGGCAGCATAACTCAAAAACGAAAACTCGGTATTTAAGTTTAATGTATTTCAAGGATGCCACCGGAAGATTTTGAAGAAAATAGCTCCATCACAGAAAATGGAAAATTTTGTTTTCTTGAAAATGGCTCTAATGATTTTGATTAAAATACCATATTTTAAAGATAACTTTATTACAAATTAAATGTACATTTTGAATTTTCTGTTTACAGTCTATGCAGTTCTGTTTACTCTGGATGACTTTTGCATAACTGGTAAACCGTAAGAGATAGACCAAATCTTACTATACAAAAAAAGTAGATCACACTAAAACACACAATTTATATCCAAATAAATATTTTTGTAGACTTGAACCATTTCTGAGATAGGTGTTCTTCGTTTTTGTGAATTTTGCAAAAGAAACTTTCGTCAAATGGAACATCGTTATTCATTTTTAGAACGGAATCTCAAAGCTTTAAAAGATTTGACTATCGCTCAAAGCCTACTGTATTCCCATGTTCCCCTTGCACTTACAAGGAAATAAACATTTGCGGATATTATCCTTTTGCTTATCTCAACTAACACGAAGAAGATACAGGAATAAGAGTTTGTAAGAAAGGTTAGTACAAGAGTAGAGAAAGTCATGCGAGTACTACACATATTTTTTATGTTTTCGGGTTATTTTTGTAATCTCTTAGCACTTGGGTGAAATGGTGCACGAGCCGCCACTAGCGGTCGAACCCGTGGTCTCCCGAATGCGAGCCCCGCTGAAAGCAGCAAGGCGTTGCCAAGTTGACTACGCGAACTCCAGATCTCGAATTCCTCCAGGAGTCAAGCCACATTCTTTGTATTTATCTATGTGTGCGTTTTCCTTTCTCGGAATCGCCTCAAGATATCACGCGCTCAGAATTCAGGTGAAACCAATTAATTTGTTGCTGGCATTATTTACACTCATTTCAACTCCTCGCATTAAAAACCAATAGACCATCAAAAATGTTATAGCCTGAGTTTCATCCATTTTGCTGCAACAGTTTAGAAGTTACAATCAAATTTATTTAGTTTTTCTTACATTACTAAAAAAGACCCGTCATAAAAATATCTTAAATTTTGCTCTAGTTTTTAAACTTGCCCTAGATTTTTCTGCGCCTCCAAAAATTTTTTAAACGTAGAAATATTTATTTCACTAAAAATTATAATTTTTATGTTTGAAAATTAGAAATATATGCTTAGATCTAAAAATCAAACATAGGGAAATTTATATTTGTTGTGTGTTTGTGTAGTACCTATGTTTCATTAGTGCAATACAAGAAACTTGATGTGTCATGTGAGTGCAACACATTTTGTTTATCTCTTACTGTTTAACAGATATACAAAAGTATATCTAGAATGAAGGGGATTTCAGAGACTATTACCAGAAAATTCAACATATAACTACATTTTATTTGTGAAGAAAATATCTTAATTTTCTTCAAAAAAGTTCTAACGATTTTTAAGATTTTGGAAAATGCTTCCATGTAAAGTAAAGATATTTTGGCTTCACTTTATGCTAATTTTCCATTTTTAAAGTTGTGAGTAATGTTTTGTTACGGTAAGTTGTAAAAGCTGCTAACTGCGGTCATTAAGGCCTGTTTATGGCCGTTCTTATCGGCCCCACATTTGAGGTAGGGCGACGTCGTTACGTAAGGAATGATGCCACAGCCATGACCTTTGCTGTACATCAACAAGCATGATGACGTAATCAGCATGCTTCACAGGGGAAAACACCTTTATGATGCAAACGATGATAGTAATGTAAGAGTTGGTGTTCAACCCGCGACCCCCGGAGACAATTGTATGCCCATTAGGTAACATTCCTTCTGCAGATGAAGCAACGAGGCATTTCGACACGTCTCTTTTTCAAATTCAAATTCATGCTCAAATTTACTCGCCACTTGCTGAAATACCCGGCGTTGCCCGTGGTTTGACGGTTTTATCCCCACAACTTTAACACCTACGTTGATAAAGAGCCAAAATAAATAAATAAAAGCAACAGGCAAATACTATGCAAAAGCATTGTTAAATCCCAAGTACCATAGGAACAAAAGCGCTGTGAATGTAAGACGTCGCATTTCTATGTCAATCATACAACACATGTATAAAGTCTTTGTTTAAGAAGGAGTAGAGAAAGAAATGCGAGTAAAGATAACAGTGTGAATGTAATGTGTTGCATTTCAATTTCAAACGTATGGGAAATTATATTAATTATATGTTGAAGAGCTAATAAAAAAGAAATATGTTCATGTTTCGCAAAAGAAGAGTAGAGAAAACTGTGTGAATGTAATATTAGGCATTTCTATTTCAGTCATAGAAAATTCTATGAATTATGCATTGAAGAACGAGTAGGATAGGATATGTGAATTTATTGAGTAAAAGAAAAGCGAATAAAGAAAACCATGTGAATGTTACATTGTATAGTACAATGGACAGCATACAAACCTCCATGAAAAAATATACATGTGCGAAATTTCGAATTAATATATTATTAATTCTAATTATATTAATATCACAAGGTATTCCTGGTTTTGTCAGATTACATTAATTAATACAAAAATTGTTCTTATAACTACAATATTTATGTGCACCAATACCAGAAGAGGGTTTCATATCAGCATCAATAGATATGTATTGAGACAGGGAAAATTGGCCACCCCTGGGGAAAGCATTGTTGCTTTGTCAAAATGGTTGACTCATTGGTAATACAATGGTAGCAGGCAGACAATTGTTGCACCATACGTTTTTGCTCTGTTTATATTTGAAGTCTGCAAAGTGTAGGTAAACGTTTTTTCAAGCGCAATGGAGATTCAAGCAATGATTTTGTAGAAGCAGCACTCAGTACATCCATAATCATTTCTCCAAAATACCTAAACTCCTAAAGCACTTGGAAATAATTTCTTGCTATATTCGCTTTCTCTGATTGAGGAAATTTCAGTTTTATCGTCGTCAGAAACACACGCAGTCGCAAAAATTGCGTTTGACAAACTCGCATCCTGTGGTACAGAAATATTCCGGTTACAAAACATTCTTCTACCGAAGAAACACATATTGAGGAGGAATTCACAGACGAGCTGTGGTGCTTTTGTTGTGAGCCTGTGACGTCATGCGACGTCGAAACAACATTTTCATTATACATTCATTTTTCACCGATAGACGCAGGTTTACACACGAAAATCGCAGGATGATGTATTATCATAATTGAGTATATTCATTTTTGATTAATTTGGTGCTTATTTTCATCATTTTCGTGTTGATTTGCTGGCTTATTTTAATATTCTATTATGCTTAGAAATCTGGACTTTAGTTATTCCTATATCTACTTCATGTTAATTGAGATAAACATTTGCAAAAATTCTCACTACTAATTTTCTTGTTGACAAAGAAAAATATGGGAATACTGTAGGATTTGCGCGATAATTTTTTTTTTGCATGGCCAAGAGATCTAATTTGGGAACAGTAACTGCACAAAAATTATTTGTCTAAATTGTGTGTTATAAGGAGATGAATATTTTTATACAGTACATTTTTGTCTATCTCTTAAGTTTAAAAGTTATACAAAACTCACCCAGATGAGCACTTAATTCACAAATCTATAGTATATTAAATGATAATAATATACGTAATTAAACAAACCGAATATGTCATTTTCACCTAGACATTTAGAGCTAGGGTTCCCGGCTTGCTGAAACAACAAAGGCAGAACGCTCCTCCCTGCTAGGTACTGGGAAGGTTGGTAAAACGTCCTGCGAAGCAGCAGGGACGCCACTTATGGAACAAAGTGTAGGTACTAGGAACATCCTGAATGTTCTTGGTGACATCAACCGGATCTCCATTGTGTCAAATCGAGTTTGAAGATACATCGCAGCGAAATTACTCATAATAAGTTAACGGTGTCCGCACCCACATCGAACTAAGGTCATGTTCTCCAGAACTTTCTCCGGAACTTTGAAGATTTTATACGCTGATTACCGGGCCATGAATTAGTGACAAGCAATATCATAAGATGTCTCACCTGACTGGTAAATCCTCGAGCGAAGTGAGAGTCAGAACATAGAATTATATTTATATGGACTACTTTATAAATAAAATATGAATTTAAATACTATGTCTGACCAGAAAATGTTAAATTATATAAAACTGATATACAATAGATTCATTTCGATTAGTATAGTTTAACTTACTCAGTACTGCCAACTGAGGAAAACGAAATCCGATTGGAAACATGTATTTCAATCTCCTCTTTATTGTGATAACAGAAAACCAGTTTATAATCTCCATTAACAAATAACCTTTCTTCTGGAAAGATACATTAATTATTAAAAGAAATTGTTAAAAATGCAGTTGTAAAATTCAAATGGAAGTTATTTTCATTGTTAATCGATAGTAACGTGTAATAAATTATTTTTCACTGATTTATAGGAATACAGTTGGCGACACTGACTAAACAAAAGAATGACCCAGTGATAATTTGTACATAGACATTATAGATACTTTGTTGTAGCTATAACAATATAGCCGGGCGTTTATAAAGCGTGTCATTACGTAAAGGCTTTTAAATTCCACATTTTTTCTGCGATACCGTGAGAAAAAATCGAATACCGACTTACGACTTCAAACAATGTATTTCAGAATTAAAAAAATAACAAAGAATAGCTAGGAAATAGTTAATGTTACAAATATATATTTAATTTTAATTAATTTAACTGCTGTGACAAGACTTTTTCCACAGCAGGAGTTTTAGACAAATGTGCGTCTGTGTGTCTGTGAACACACAACTAAAAACGAAAAGTCGGTTAAATACTAAACTTGGCATTTAAGTTCAACATTTTTCAAGAATGCGACACGAAGACTTTCAAAAAAATTCCCCTATCCCAGACTAGGCTTACATGTAAAATATTTCGAAAATTTGAATATCTCAAAAATGGCTAATGATTTTCATTAAAATATATGTTTAAGATATTTTCATGAAAAATGAAACATTTATCTTGAATTTTCTGGGAAGTCTCTGAAGCACCCTTCGCCCTGAATGACTTTTACATAAAATCGTAGGATACAAACAAATCTTTCAACACGAAATATAGTTATCTTTGAAATACACAATTGTATATGTCAAACACACTTTTTATGTGGAGTGAACCATTTCCGAGACATTCCTTGTTATTTGCAATACCTACTTATACTTCTCTCAAATGAGTCATTTTTTTTATTACTTGGGTATACAAAGAGAATGGCATTTCGAAGGCATCGCGTGGTCAGACCATTGGATTCTCAGTAAAGCGGCCCGGGTTCGATCCAGGTACAGTATGTGGGATTTGTAGTGGACGAAGCGGCGCCGGGGCGGGTTTCCTCCGGTTTCCCCCGCCATCTCATTCCACCGGTGCTCCATCTTCTTTCCATGTATCATCAGTGTCACCGCCTGCGGTGCCGTAGTAGTAAAAGCGGGCGTTAAACACTACTACAGCAGAAGGCATCGCATAATGACCCCCTTTAAAACATTTGACTATCACGTTGGCCTGCTGTATCCCCACACTTCCCTTGTACCTACAAGAAAGTTAGCAATAAGATAATTTGTACAAATGGATAGAAGAATAGTTTACGCAAGAGTCGTGAAAGTCATGTGAGAGCAACACATCAGACTTATTGTTTCAGATGTGCTCGCCATTATTTACAGCCGTGTCTTCATTTGTCCAAGATGACCTCATGTGCAAGAAGAAGAATCCTAGCACCCAAAGTTAAAGTGACCGAACACGCCCAGTCGCCGGCCGCCATATACAAGGATGTAAATACCAAATGGTGTGTGACGTCATGCAGTGGTGGAACAGGTCAGATGGGATGCAATCAACAGGTTGCTTGTTACACGATGCAAGAGCCCATGTTACTCGACACGCTCGCTTAGCAAACCCGTTCTGTATACAAATGTGTTCATGTGCTGGGATGTTGCATGAAGAATATTATAGTTATTATACTGCATTGTATGATTAACTTCATAATCGCCTCCGACTGGATTGATAGCGGAGGTCGAGTTCATTGGCCGCCTTCTTCATTCATTCCTCGTGTAAGGGATTTTCATTCTTATCTAACACTCAAGTCAGGTACTGCATACAAACACGTACGCGCATGTAAGCAGCCTGAATATAAAAATTAATAAATAAAAACTTCTGTCCCTCCAACCAGAAAACGTTTTACATGAAATACCTATATGTCTTTCCTTTGTTGTTTGTTTTGTGTTACTTTCTGTACCCTGTATTTATACTTGAAGTAGATACCCGAAGTTTTGCCAGGGTAATAGCAATGCCGGCGGTGTGGACTCTCGATCTGGGTTTGAACCCACGAACTTGGCATCAGTAGCCCAGCGTCTAACCAACTGAGCTACGCAGACCGACTCAACTTGTACTAACCATTCTTACAAACTCTTATTCCTATATCTTCGTGTTAGTTGAGATAAACATTTGTTTAAATTACCTATCGTATTTGCTTATTTCCTCGTAGATACAAGGGGAATATTAGAATACAGTAGCCTTTGAGCGATAGTCAAATCTTTTAAAACTTTGAGATCCCGTTCTCTTTGCACACTTAACATATAAAAAATGAACAACGAGGTTCCATTTCACGAAAGTTTTAAGTTTTGCGAAACTAGCACAGATAACAAGGAATATCTCCGAAATGGTTCATTCTACCAAAAATTTATTTAGATATAAATTGTGGGCTTAGCGAGATCTACATTTTTTGCACAGTAAGATTTTGTCTATCTCTTACGGTTTACTAGTTATTGAAAAGTCGTAGAGAGTAAACAGGACTACATAGGCTATAGCAAGAAAATTAAAAATATACATTTTATTTGTCATAGAAATATCTTTAACGATTTTGATTAAAATACCATGTGTTTAAGATACTCTTATAAGAAATGAAATTGTACAGTTCGAGTTTTCTGGGAATAGTCTGAAGTTTTGTTCGTCTTGAATGACGTTTGAGCATCATGATCACCCCTTGCTTCTTTGGTCTAGTAGCCTCTCTCCTCGGATTCATAACTTAACCACTTCTTTCCACTGAATTTACTTGTTTTTGAGCCCTTTTTGAGCCCATATCTTATTCAAATACTGCAGAACATTTAAGTAGAAAGGGAGCGCTTAAAGACAGCGCTAGACTTCTAAAAATAGCGGAATCTAAAAACGTTCACTGCCAACCGATGACTGAAATTTTGGGGAACATTTATAGGCGTAAACCTAAAAATAGTCAACTTGATAATTTTTCGGCCATCTTTCAGTCCCAAGGTCCCTTAAGTCTATTGTATTGTCATATTCCCATTGTGAATATAAGAAAATATGTAATAAAATCATTTTACAGGTGTTTTTTTTCCCCTAGTAGCATGAAGTATATGTGTCAGTAGAGAGAATGATGTGAGTGTAACACTTGATCTAGGTATTTACTCAGTACCTAACAAGAGCCTAGTGACGACATTTCCGCTATAGGAAGTCAATTTTCACGGTTTCATTTAGGACTTGCACAAGAATCACGAATTAAAGAACCGTTCGTTGTGTTGGCAGCATGAAATAGTTGGCAAAACCGAAATTGCCGGTTGGTTCCCACCACCAGTAAGAAGCAACCGGTCTTACCTTGTCGGGGTCACACTAGCGGAAGTCGAGACGTGGAGGAATGTGAGTGAGGCCTGCCAAGGCACCTGTTGCTCGTGCAGCTAGGGACGTAGGTACTTCCTTGGGCTCCATACAATATAGGTGAACATACCCTTAACCTTATTCCTCTATCCTCCTTTTACACTCTTTTCAAAATTCCTTATTTTTTTATCCGATTTGCATCAAATTTTCAGGCTGTCTGAGTGGTCAAATTAAGACTTGCACCAAATTTGATATCACTCATTGCATAGCAAATATTTACAACAAAATATTTAAATATCCCTGCAAAATATGATGTGAATGGAATATTTTCAGTAGGTATATAAAGCTTTTAAAGATAATATCGGCTGGCCCCAGTAGAGCACATGTCTGTTGTGGAAGGGATCACGGGTTCAAATCCCGGCTGAGGGAACCGGAATTGTTTCGTAGCTAAGATTATTCCTTATATTTCCCCACAGTCTGGAAATATGAATGTGTTTGCGTCTGTGTGTATACTTCTATGTGCCGTAAATTACGACACGGGACCACCGGCATTACTTCCCTTCCGAAGGAAACTGTGCCAAAGATTTTCATGCCCCAAAAAATTCAAACTAAGGATATTAAAAGATGATAGAATAGTGCTTTGTTTTTTAAATTGCATGTTCTTAGAAAATCGCCTTTAATGCCCTTAAAAGAAAATCATAAATAAATAATGAAATGGGAATACCTATTGCAGTACACTCTATCGTTTGCAGATGATCAAGTGATTATACCGCAAGAGTATGAGGATGTTGAATATATGTTTAGCAAACTTGAGTATGAAAAATGGTGACTAGTTGCTTACCATATACGTTGTTTTCTGCAAATTTATTTTTAGAGATTTAGTTTTATAGGATGGAACAGGTGTTAAAGGGTTGCGACCAGTTTAAATATCTAGGTGTAAATATCAGTAAGGAGGCAAAGCAGGAAGGGGACTTTGGACACAATAAATACAGGAAGATCTGCAATAAGAATGCTAAATCGAGTATTAGGGACTAAAGATATATTAGGGAAATAAAAATTCAGACACATCAAACAATAATTCAAAGTACAAACTTGTAAATTAAATAAAGGTTTACAATCAAAATTATTAGCTAGTGAAATGGATTTTCTTAGACATTCTACTAGATGCTCCAAATTGGAAATAAGGAACTCAGAGATCCGAAGCAGAATGAAAAAGAAAGACAGTTTTGGATTACATAGGAATCAAACAATTAACATGGTATAGACACGTGAGAAGGATGGAAGATTGGGTTCCGCCGGGGAGAAGGAATAGAGGTAGACCGGAACACACATGGGTGCAGGAAATACAACTCATGAGTCGAAAAGGACTAGGGCCAGAGGATTGGGAGCACAGGGAAAATTGGGGAAAGAATTACAGTGGGAAATTTTGGGCACAGGAAAATGTATCAAACATTGAAAACCTGTATATTAAAAACATAATGAACATGGAAGAAGACATGAAAGTGGAATGAATAAAGATGAGCTGGTTATCAGAAAGATTGCATAAGATGATATTACGTAAGCAAGCACAGTCACGGCCACATGGTGAAAACATGCAACAGGTGGCGTCAGTAGCAAAACCAAACCGCACTACATATCGTCACTCTCTAAATAATCACAACTATTATTTAATATGTATAACTGCTTGCCCAGCCGAGACGACTCGCACTTGGACTCCCCAGGGTTCGAACCCCGGCGACTCTCCTCCACTGATTCATACCTTTGCGTGTTTTCCCGGGTCGATAGGTGAAGACACCGCTTGACTGTGTTCGCAGTAATTGTTGTTTGGTAGTGTTTACTACTACGACACCGCAGGCGGTGAAGAGATGGCGGAGAACCCCGAGGAAACCCGCCCCAGCGCCGCTCCGTCCACCACAAATTCCACATGCGGTTGGTTGCCTGGGATCAAACCAGGCCCGGGTTTGGTGAGAAGCGAATACTCTAACCACTCGGCTACGGCGCGGCCTAACGTTCGCAGTGAGTATTGTATTGTTTGTACAAGTGGGAGTAGAGAAACAGATGTGCTTGTCTTTCGTAAAACAAAAGTGAGTAGAGAAAACCGTGTGAATTAATACGTTGCATTTCAGTCATAGAAAATTTTATGTTAAAGGGCAAGTAGAGGAGGACAGATAGCTGCGTCTGCAGCTAGTCGATGTTCAACGTTCTTGCTTTTTAAGCCAGAGGTCACGGGTTCAGTTCCCGGTTGGGGTTCGGACATTTTATTTAATAGAACAATTGCCTATCTCCCACAGTCTGGAAGTATGATTGTGAGTGTGTTTAATGTTAAAAATGATAAAAAAAAATCAACGTTAAGAAAACCTGCAGCTCAGCGAGTAATAACACCATCAACTGTTTCTGAAGTCAAAGCCCCCCATATGACCACAGAAGTTAAAAGGGGTTATACAAATGAAACAATGAAATCTTATGTTACCCTCACATGACTTTCTCTACTCTGATACTAACCATTCTTACAAACTCTTATTTCTCTATCTACTTCATGTTTAATAGACAAACATTTGTACAAATTATCTTATCGCAGATTTCCTTGTAGGTACAAGGGGAATATAGAAATACAGTAAACTCTGAGCGATAGTCAAATGTTTTAAGAAGTGGTCGCTCTGTTACCTTGAACTTGCATTCTCTTCCAAGAGATAACAAATGAATAACGAGCTGCTATTTGAGAAAAGTATGAGGGAATATCTGGGAAATTATTTCCACACACATACAAAAGGTGCATGTGACATGGGCTGTGAATTTTAACGAGATCAATATTTTTTTGGCTAGTAAGATTGTTAAGCATAACGGTACACAGAGGTTATTCACATTTCTGTTCAAGGTCCGCTTCACTTCTCACAAAATACACATGAAATATAATTGCATATAAATACAGAACGGCTGAAGCTGAAATTGGTCGTTTTTCGTACGTGCTTACACAATCATTCGCTTTGTATTTGACATAGGTTTTAAGCTTGTAGTAAACTATCAACATCGGAGGGTTAATCTAGTAATTACTCAGTGAGAAGTCTGACAAGGCGATGCTGTGGTTCGTAGCAGCCGTGGAGTCGCTGAAGGTCATTATGCAAGAACTTTGACGCAAGCCATAGCCACAACTGAGGGAAATGAAGATTTGAAAAACTGCAAGAAGCCACAAATCCATAATATCATAAAGAGAGAATTTTACTTCCTCTACTGGTAAGTAGGGGTAGTATTATATTCCACCCAAAAATTCGATGTCGAGATTTCACCGGAAATATAGGTTTTGAGACCCCTGAATAAAAATAACATTTTTAGAAAGAGTGTGTGTGTGTGTGTGTGTGTGTGTGTGTGTGTGGTGTGTGGTGTGTGTGGTGTGTGGTGTGTGTGTGGTGTGTAGTGTGTGTGTGGTGTGTAGTGTGTGTGTGGTGTGTGTGGTGTGTGTGTGGTGTGTGTGGTGTGTGTGGTGTGTGTGGTGTGTGTGGTGTGTGTGGTGTGTGGTGTGTGGTGTGTGTGTGTGGTGTGTGTGTGTGGTGTGTGTGTGTGGTGTGTGTGTGTGGTGTGTGTGGTGTGTATGTGTGTGTGTAGTGTGTGTGGTGTGTGTGGTGTGTGTGGTGTGTGTGGTGTGTGTGGTGTGTGTGGTGTGTGTGGTGTGTGTGTGTGTGGTGTGTGTGGTGTGTGTGGTGTGTGTGGTGTGTGTGGTGTGTATGTGTGTGTGTGGTGTGTATGTGTGTGTGTGGTGTGTGTGGTGTGTATGTGGTGTGTGTGGTGTGTGTGGTGTGTGTGGTGTGTGTGTGGTGTGTGTGGTGTGTATGTGTGTGGTGTGTATGTGTGTGTGTGGTGTGTGTGTGTGTGTGTGTGTGTGTGTGTGTGTGTGTGTGTGTGTGTGTGTCAGTCTGTACACAGACTAACTCAAAAACGAAAAGTCGGTTAAAAACCGAAGTTGGTATTTAAGTTTAATGTCTTTCAAGGATGCGACCCAAAGATTTTGAAGAAAATAGCCCCACCCTAAACTACCCTTTACATGGAAGATTTTTCGAACATTTTGAAATTCTTGAAAAGGGCTCGAACGATTTTGAATAAAATGCCATGTTTAAGAAATTTGTATGACAAAGAAATACATATTTTGAATTTTCTGGCTATAGGATATGTAGTTCTGTTTACTCTGGATGACTTTTGAATAACACGTGAACGTAAGAGATAGACAAAATCATAACTCTACAAAAAATGTAGATCCTGCTAAACCACACAATTTATGTCTCAATAAATTTTTTGTAGAGTGAACCATTTCGGAGATATTCGTTGTTATTTGAGTAAGTTTCGGATATTAGGATATTACATTCCCCATCTCTCGGTAGCCATCTACAACAGGTGTGGGGAATTTGGAAGCTATTGTGGCTTCTAATGATATAGCACACATACAGCTAAGAATAGAAATGCGTACCTATACTATTGCTAACTCTGTCACAGTTGTATTTTCGAATGTTCTAGAATGTACCTGAAAATTTACTATTTATTGAAGATTACCGTTTATTACACAGAGTGATTTATGAAGAACATTTCTTTCTTTAATCGTTGTGTTCGAAATGCGCTCAATGCACCAAATTAAGCAGAACGCTCTGAAGTTTCGATTGTCTATCACTAGATGCGCAGATGTTCATGTTTTATTGTAATTGTTAGTTTTATTGTCGGCAACTGTTTTTGAGATTTTGTTCTAGTCAACGTGAAAATGGAGTACACATTAAATGAATAACTCTTCCTTGTAAAGCAATACTAGATTACGAATTCAATTACCGCTACTCGAAGGAATAGCAGAGAGAATTTGGTGTTCTGAATCCTCTCCAAAGAAACATAATACTGGGCTGGTAAACAAATTGGAAACAACTGCATCTCTGGTGAATGAAAAAGGCAAAAATCGTTCATCTAAGCTTCGCGCTGTTGACATAAAAGCATGACTGGAGCAGTCACCCAAAAATGATTAAGACGCTTGTGGAAGGAGACAGGGTACAGCTACTCAATGTTTCAGAGAGCTGCAAAAAGTGCAGGCCTAAAGCCGTATACGATTACGGTTGTCCATCAGTTATAGGAACCAGATAAGGATAGACGACTGAATTATTGTCGTTGGTTTCAGGCTTTCATTGTGCAAATTTCTGCCATATTCTCCATTACATGGGTCACAGATGAAGCATGATTCCATTTAACCGGCTATGTGAACTCATAACTCACGCAATTCACCCAGCGAAAATCCACAGGTTATTCATGAAGCACCTATGCACCAGGTTAAAACCCGAGTTTGGTGTGCAATACCCCTACAGAGAATTGCGAGGCCACTTAAAAAAAATACCTATGTGAACACTGCAGAGTACCGACGGATTTTCATGGAGTTTTCTGACCAACTAGACGATGTAGAGCTGAGTCCAGGATATTTTCAGCACGACGGCGCTACATGCCACAGGTCCCCAGACATTGGACAATCTGAAGCACAACGTTACACAGGAGGTTCAAGCTATTGACGAGAGTCCTCCAACGGGTGGCCAGTAACATGGAACGATGTGTTGAGTTGTGTCTTATGCAGGATGGAGGAGGACATTTTCAACATTTGCTATTAAGATAAATAATCTCCCAAAATTCCTCTGCATTTCAGGTATAAGTTGTCGCTAGCATAACTCGTTTTGAAACAAAGAAATAAATGTTTCATTTCTTCATAAGTCACATGTACAATATGCCATTGGTCTTGTGAATGCATTTCTTATGTACAATGTTTAGTCGTAACTTAAGATGCCCGGCTCTGTAGCGTGGTGGTAGCGTGTCTGCCTAACGTCCAAGAGATCGCGAGTTCGAATCTCGCTTAGGGTAAGTTATCCGGATAAGGCTTTTTCCGAGGTTTTCCCTTATCCTGAGAAGACGAATGTCAGATAACTTAAAGCTCTATGGACCTCGGGAACATTTGAGTATCATTTCACCTATTTCATTCATCCATTCACTGTCCGATATGACACTACGTTGGAGCTTTGACAGTAGGAAGGCTGATTTACTGTCATGTGGGATGTGTCAAACACTGGCTCGGCGTTTGAACATGGGGGTATTAAGAAATGGTCAAAAGGTGTATTTGCGGCGAAATCTGGATTAGATGAGGGTTATTGCCAATATGCGCATGGCAAGTCTGTGGAGGCCAACAAGTTTGCAGCCAGACCATAACAACACGCCTGGCACCACACAGCGCAAAACGAACAAACATTTTCTTTGTTTGATCAACCCAAATTGTGCATGTATTCACTTTCCGAGGGTGGCATCCCAGAGGGCCCTGCTTTATTCTTAATGATCCCAGAGCGACTCTTACCACACAATTACATTCACATTAGTTTCTCTACTCACTACTTCTGTTTTCTATGTTGCTAATCGAGATAAATTTTCATTTCACATTTCGTGAAGAACCATAGAGGAATACGGCGTTGAAATTTGCTCTTGTTTGCGTGATCACGCTCGGCTTACCACCTTAAAAGATACATATTTGGACATTCAACCCACTAATAAAGAATATCTCGGAAATGCTTACAAGTATGAAGCATTCATTTGACATACATTGTGTTTATACGAAGTATATATTAAAAGCAGTTTACCGGTTTTACAAGTCATTCAGAATGAAGTATGAGTGAGTGAGTGAGTGAGTGAGTGAGTGAGTGAGTGAGTGAGTGGTGTTTAAGGGCCCGTCGACAACTAGGGTCCTAATAACCTAGTTGTCGAATGAAGAGGACCAGGGGACATTCACAGAAAATTCAACACACACACTTCATTTGTAATGAAAATATCTTAAACGTGTGGCATTTTAATAAAAACTGTTTAGAGAAATTTTTGTGAAACAAGAATGAACTTTTTCTTGTAAGGGGTAGTCTAAATTGGGGGAGGGGCTTGTGTGTCATATCCTTGGGAAATGCTGGTACCTAAAACAAGCATCTTTCCAGAAAGAGGACGCGAAACAATGGAAGTTAAATATCGCAAGTTTGTTCAACCCTGTTCCAGATGTCCTTCAGGTTTTCCAGAGTACGTACGTACCGCTGCTTGTGTTGCAATCTTTGCTCTGTGTATATGAGAGATGCAGGCGGCCTGCATTCCTTCGAGGAGGCGATTTCACTGCGGCTTTGTTCTCAACAATCCATTCCCAATCTCCACATTTAGGTATTCCACCAACGTCAAAATCGAACGTTCTTCTAAACACATTCCACTGTCGTTATTGCCTTTGTGTAACGAACGTATTTGTACAACGGTTCATTTACATTGACGAGAAGAAGAAGAAGAAGAAGAAGAAGAAGAAGAAGAAGCTAAGATATAAAGAAGAAAGAAGCGTGAATGCAGAAATCGGAATGACTTGGACTGAACCCTCACCTGCTGTGACCTTGGAAGTTGAATGGACGTTACCCTGACAATACTGTGGAACCAGGTGTGCCCCTCCCTCACTAATCCTGTACAGTACTTCCAAAAATGTTATGCTCAGGGACTTCCAGAAATTCAAGTCAAATACGCAAAGCTTGTCAGCTCTACTACAATCTACACACACAAATTTATTTTCAGCCTGTACTAAAAATTAACCATGTATATGTTACATTAACCTAACTTTCTCTACTCTCTCTTACAAAAACTATTCTTAAAGGTGCTTATTCTTCTATCTGCTTCGAATTTATAGAGATAAACATTTGTACAAATAGGTTTATTGCTGATTTTCTTATAGGTACAATATTGACGATTTTGAAATTCCATTGTCTTTGAATATCCAGGAGGAAAAAAACGAAAAATGAGGCTTCTCATTTAACAAAATTATAAGTATTTGAAAATTCAGTCAACAACAAGGAATATCTCAGAAATGGTTAGCTCCACCCCAAAAAATTAAAATTGCGCGCCTTGCAATTTCATAATAAGGTCTGTTCTATCTCTTATGGTTTACCATTATGTAAAAGACATTTAGAATGAAGAGGACTTCAGAAACCATCCCATAACAATTCAAAATATACGTTGCATTTGTTATAAACGTGTTTTAACCAAAATCGTTAAATAAATAACAATTTTGTAAATTTTTCCATGTAAGATGTCTGCGGCGGGGGAGGGGGGGGGGGAGGGCTGAGAATTCCTACAAATTACACCTCTGAGTTATATTTTCTTCTTCATCTGAATTACCCTCTCCTTATGTAGGACTTACAAGTCAGTGTCTTTCTACATTCTTTTCTTAATCTAAAAAATGTACGCCTACTTACACCAGTCGCCTTATGAAGTTCACTAACAAACGAGTCACTGTGTCCAGGGTTCTTTTCCTTTAAATAATCATACAACCTAAGAATTGTTTTTCGCTCGCCACTTTTAATACTTTCGCCTTTTCTTCTGCGATCCATTGCG
Source organism: Tenodera sinensis (assembly GCA_030765045.1). NCBI lineage: Eukaryota > Metazoa > Arthropoda > Insecta > Mantodea > Mantidae > Tenodera > Tenodera sinensis. The sequence continues at coordinate 9,532,685 of CM060970.1, forward strand.
CACTGATCACTTAACTGCAATGCACACGATTACCAGAAAACTTGTAAAACTCGCTCACACCTCAAATTCCGAAACCTGTTGAAAACCTCCACTGAAGTACAATCCCTTATCGCCCTTCAACTGCCACACATCTGGTTTCCATCATCTGCAAGACAGGAGAATCGGGCGTTGTTGGCCGTGTGCTTGGCGCGCTAAAAACATTTACCTTTGAATGGTGATTTACGGATGGCTTGTTACTGGAGATGTTCTATATTTATATAAAAATAATTTCGTTATTTCCTTGACAACTTTGTCGCTGGAAGTTTTTACGTGGACTTACAGAACGAGAATTAGCCAGCGACGACATTTTCGTCTGTATACACGAAGAATCCTAACACTTTGTTTTAATCTTTATTTTTTAAAAAAAAATATGTTTAGACATATTGATATAATCTAAATACTAACGTGCCTATAAAAGCAAGCGAATAATCCAGATTTTTTCATTACAATTATTTCGGTTTAAAACCATGTTTAAACGTGCGGAGCGAGAAAGATGTTAAGTCTGCTTTCAACATACGTAGTAGGGTAAGTAAAAATACTTTTCTTGGATTCACGAAATCCCAAAATACATAATTCCAGCGAAATCTCAGTTACGAATTTTTTTTGGCAGAATACCCTACGATGCTTTCTTTCCTTACTATATAAGCAGTAGAGAAAGTAATAATCGTATGTGATTCTTTCTCATGACTTTCCCTACATCATCTTTATGTAAAATTGAAATAAACATTATTTCCACATTTCCTTGTAGGGATAAAAGAGTACTATAACCTAAATTAAGAGACAGATTTTTAAAGAGCGCGTTGCTATATGATGGTCTTTGAAAGTAAAAGAAAGAAAAAAGCAAACAAAACTAATAGCGAGTTAACACCTGAAAAAGTCACTGTTTCAAAATTGAAGACAACAAAAAGAATTTGAACAATCTGAAAGTTTAACATTTTAACTGTTTATCATATAGGGCACAATATTCATAACTACATTTTAATTTTTTGAAAATAAGTTACTTGTTAAACTTTGGTATATAGGACCCCCAAATTAAATTTCTATCATAATTCTACAAACTTAACGGCATAATCAGGTATGGCATGATGATTTCAATGTTGGAGTAAGAAAACCTGGATCTATTCCTAGAAACTTATGGTATAATCAGGTATTGCATGGTGATTTCAATGTTGGAGTAAGAAAATATGAATATATTCCCAGAAACTTATGGTATAATCAGGTATTGCATGGTGATTTCAATGTTGGAGTAAGAAAACATGAATCTATTCCCAGAAACTTATGGTATAATCAGGTATTGCATGGTGATTTCAATGTTGGAGTAAGAAAATATGAATATATTCCCAGAAACTTATGGTATAATCAGGTATTGCATGGTGATTTCAATGTTGGAGTAAGAAAACATGAATCTATTCCCAGAAACTTATGGTATAATCAGGTATTGCATGCTGATTTCAATGTTGGAGTAAGAAAATATGAATATATTCCCAGAAACTTATGGTATAATCAGGTATTGCATGGTGATTTCAATGTTGGAGTAAGAAAACATGAATCTATTCCCAGAAACTTATGGTATAATCAGGTATTGCATGGTGATTTCAATGCTGCAGTAGGAAAACATGAATCTATTCCCAGAAACTTATGGTATAATCAGGTATTGCATGGTGATTTCAATGCTGCAGTAGGAAAACATGAATCTATTCCCAGAAACTTATGGTATAATCAGGTATTGCATGGTGATTTCAATGCTGCAGTAGGAAAACTTGAATCTATTCCCAGAAACTTATGGTATAATCAGGTATTGCATGGTGATTTCAATGCTGGAGTAGGAAAACATGAATCTATTCCCAGAAACTTATGGTATAATCAGGTACTGCATGGTGATTTCAATGCTGCAGTAGGAAAACATGAATATATTCCCAGAAACTTATGGTATAATCAGGTATTGCATGGTGATTTCAATGCTGCAGTAGGAAAACATGAATATATTCCCAGAAACTTATGGTATAATCAGGTATTGCATGGTGATTTCAACGCTGCAGTAGGAAAACATGAATCTATTCCCAGAAACTTATGGTATAATCAGGTATTGCATGGTGATTTCAATGCTGGAGTAGGAAAACATGAATATATTCCCAGAAACTTATGGTATAATCAGGTACTGCATGGTGATTTCAATGCTGCAGTAGGAAAACATGAATCTATTCCCAGAAACTTATGGTATAATCAGGTATTGCATGGTGATTTCAACGCTGGAGTAGGAAAACATGAATCTATTCCCAGAAACTTATGGTATAATCAGGTATTGCATGGTGATTTCAACGCTGCAGTAGGAAAACATGAATCTATTCCCAGAAACTTATGGTATAATCAGGTATTGCATGGTGATTTCAACGCTGCAGTAGGAAAACATGAATCTATTCCCAGAAACTTATGGTATAATCAGGTATTGCATGGTGATTTCAATGCTGCAGTAGGAAAACATGAATCTATTCCCAGAAACTTATGGTATAATCAGGTATTGCATGGTGATTTCAACGCTGCAGTAGGAAAACATGAATATATTCCCAGAAACTTATGGTATAATCAGGTATTGCATGGTGATTTCAATGCTGCAGTAGGAAAACATGAATCTATTCCCAGAAACTTATGGTATAATCAGGTATTGCATGATTTCAATGTTGGAGTAAGAAAACATGAATCTATTCCCAGAAACTTATGGTATAATCAGGTATTGCATGGTGATTTCAATGCTGCAGTAGGAAAACATGAATCTATTCCCAGAAACTTATGGTATAATCAGGTATTGCATGGTGATTTCAACGCTGCAGTAGGAAAACATGAATATATTCCCAGAAACTTATGGTATAATCAGGTATTGCATGGTGATTTCAATGCTGCAGTAGGAAAACATGAATATATTCCCAGAAACTTATGGTATAATCAGGTATTGCATGGTGATTTCAACGCTGCAGTAGGAAAACATGAATCTATTCCCAGAAACTTATGGTATAATCAGGTATTGCATGGTGATTTCAACGCTGCAGTAGGAAAACATGAATCTATTCCCAGAAACTTATGGTATAATCAGGTATTGCATGGTGATTTCAATGCTGCAGTAGGAAAACATGAATCTATTCCCAGAAACTTATGGTATAATCAGGTATTGCATGGTGATTTCAACGCTGCAGTAGGAAAACATGAATATATTCCCAGAAACTTATGGTATAATCAGGTATTGCATGGTGATTTCAATGCTGCAGTAGGAAAACATGAATCTATTCCCAGAAACTTATGGTATAATCAGGTATTGCATGGTGATTTCAATGTTGGAGTAAGAAAACATGAATCTATTCCCAGAAACTTATGGTATAATCAGGTATTGCATGGTGATTTCAATGTTGGAGTAAGAAAACATGAATATATTCCCAGAAACTTATGGTATAATCAGGTATTGCATGGTGATTTCAATGTTGGAGTAAGAAAACATGAATATATTCCCAGAAACTTATGGTATAATCAGGTATTGCATGGTGATTTCAACGCTGGAGTAAGGCAGGAGGTTCGGCTTGATACAGGAAGATCTTGTTGAAGACTATACCACCCACTGAGGAGGCCCTACACCCCGTTACACCCTTCGGCGATATACATTCCTCCCCATTCAGGTATGAGAACATTCCAACCGAATACGCATGCGCAAGATCAAGGTCAAAACCACATCTATGACAGAACCAACACAGCTTTAGGAAAATGTGTTCTCTGTATCCGGAAGACCATATCATAGTTCAGTGACTGGTTTGGGGCGGAAATAAGCTGAAGGCCGCTTGAATTAGTAATTCTACCTGATACTATGCAACTTCCTGTTTCTAGAAGGAGTACGTTAACACTAATGTTTCTACCTTTTCTAACCAAAAATTCCAAAATGTTGAAGAATTCTAATTATTAATAATGGATATTTCTGAAATGGCTTATGCCAGAAAATTCCTTGAAATAAACTGTGTTTTAAAGAGAGCTACGTAAGCGCGCTTTCGAATATCATTTTACACATGTCAATTGCCTTCAAAATGAGGACTTCACTGGGTATTTCCACAAAATCAATTAATACATTTTGTCATGTAAATATATATATCTCTTAAACCTATGTATTTTAATGAAAATTGTTAGGACCGTGTTTTGAGAAAATGAAACATTTCGAAGAATGTTTCACTTAAATAGTAGATTTCCTTGAAAATCTTCGTGTCGCATCTTCAGTAAATATTGATCTTAAATACCAACTTCGGTATTTATCCGAATTTAGATTTTGAGTTATGCTGTTCAGACACACATTGGGAGCTTTTCTAATTTTTTTTTTTTTTTTTTTCCGTTCAAAGTGTCTTAAAACGTATATTTTCGGCGAAATCTTGGAACATAACTTTTGGATAGAATAAAAAAAAATATATTTTGTTAACGATGCTGTCAGCTGCCAGAATCTAATCAGCGTCGCCGCCCTGCCGGAATTTCGTCCCGGAAGAGTTTTTTTATATGTCAGTAAATCTACTGATATCGGTTTGTTGCTTTTAAGCACACTTAAAAGCCTACGGTGTACACAGGATTTGAACCCGTGACCTTGTGATCAGCAGCTCAGTCATTCGTGGCGTTAACCGTTTCCGAGGGATTTTCTATTGCTTGTTGGAATTTTTTAATGACTAAACCTTCAGTTTTGTTATATTAACGTCCTCTAACGCGTACGTCATAGGACGATGAATCGATGAAATGGGTGAACTGGTGTTCAAATGAGCCCGAGGTTACCGGGCATTCGTCTTCTCATGAACAGGGAAAACCTCGGAGAAGACTTTATCCGGATAACTCACCCTAACCGAAATTCGAGTGAATCTGAGGCGGACACACTACCATCACACCATAGAGGTGGGTGTGCTATACTTTTTTCAATGAAATGTGTAATGAAGGTTTGATATGAGTAGAGAAAGTCATTGGATGGTGATGTTTCGCTTTCAAAGAAATAGCGGAGACGCAGGAACCGTGACAGTCATGGCCAACATCAGCTGGTAGGGTGACAGATAACTGTATAGTCGGCAGCCACACTAACAGTAACCCGTCCTAAATACCACACCACACCACACCATATCATATCTTACCACCTCTGCACATAGCGGACTTCCATTCTGCTATTTGGCAAGGCTATTCTATGTACTACATTCACACTACTTTCTCTGCCTACCCTTCTACAAATGAGGGGGATAATACGTAACACTATTTTGGGACAATTCAGTAGAGTGTAACCGAATATGCCTTGTGTAAAAGAAGACTATAACCAGGGCCTGAACGTTTATGACGTACCATAGTTTTTGTTTGTGGTTTATTTTCATGTAAAATATAAGCGAAAGCAGTGGTGATTATATGGCCCAAGAATTACGTAATTTTAAAGCCATATTTTGGCTCTTTAACGTTCTTTTTTTGTCATTTTCTTGTCATTCTTATTATAGTCATATTTTCTCTTAAATTTCTGTATCACTTCCTCTCCTTGTAAAGTAGAGGAAGTATTGTATTCCACCCAAAAATTCGATGTCGAGATTTCACCGGAAATATGTTTTTTGAGAATACCTGAATAAAAAAAACGCATTTTTAGAAAAAGGTCCGTGTGTGTTTCTGTCTGTCTGTCAGGCTAACAGCATAACTCAAAAATCGGATGTGTTACACTCACATGACTTTCTCTACTCTTGTATTAATCATTCTTACAAACTCTTATTCCCATATCCTCTTCGTGTTAAGATAAACATTTTTGTACAAATTATCTTATTGCCATTTCCTTGTAGGTGCAAGAGGAATATGGGAATACAGTAGCCTTTGTGCCATAGTCAAATCTTTTAAAGCTTTAAGATTCTGTTCTCTTTGCACGCTTAACAAATAAAAAAAATGAGCAAGATCCACATTTTTCTAAAAGTACGATTTGGTCATCACTACCGGTTAACCAGTTATGCAAAAGTCGTCCAGAGTAAATACGACTACAGGGGCTATAGCCAGAAAATTCAAAATATACATTTCATTTGTGATAAAATTCTCAAACATATGAGATTTTAATCAAAATCGAGAGCCATTTTCAAGAAAATAAAAATTTTCCATGTAAAGGGTAGTTTAGCAGGGGGCTATTTTCTTCAAAATCTTCGTGTTGATTTTCTTGAAAATGGCTAATGATTTTGATTAAAATACTATATGTTTGAGATATTTTTATGACAAATGAAATGTAGATTTTGAATTTTCTGGCTATAGCCTATGTTGTCCTGTTTACTCTGGATGACTTGATTAACTCGTACACCGTGAGAGATAGACAAAATCTTACTGTACCAAAAAAAAAAAAAAAAAAAAAAAAGTAGATCTCACTAAAACATACAATTTTTGTCTGAATTTTTTTTGTAGAGTGAACCATTTCGGAGATATTCCTTGTTAGGTGTGTCAGTTTCGGAAAACTTCGTGAAATGGAACATCGTTTTTCATTTTTACTTTCTGTACTGGCAAGTATACAAGGAAGTATTGTATTCCACCAAAAAATTCAATGTCGAGATTTCACCGGAAATATGTTTTGAGACTCCCTGAATTTAAAAAAAAAAAAAAAAAAAAAAAAAAAAAAAAAAAAAAAAAAAAAAAAGCATTTTTAGAAAAAGGTCCCTGTGTGTGTCAGTCTATGGACAGCATAACTCAAAAACGAAAAGTCGATTAAAAACAAAAGTTGATATTTAAGTTTAATGTCTTTCAAAGATGCGACACGAAGCTTTTGAAGAAAATAGCCCCACTCTAAACTACCCTTTACATGGAAAAGTATCGAAAATTTTGATTTTCTTGAAAATGGCTAACGATTTTGATTAAAATGCCATATGTTTAAGATATTTGTGTGACAAATGAAATGTATATTTTGAAGTTTCTAGTTATGGCCTATGCAGCCTTGTTTACTCTGCATGACTTTTGACTAACACGTAAACCGTAAGAGATAGACAAAATCTTAATATACACTAAAACACACAATTTATGTGCAAATAAATTTTTTTTTGCAGTGTGAACCATTTTGGAGACATTCCTTGTGATTTGCGAAATTTTCGCGAAATGGAACATCGTTCATTTTTTTTATATGTTAAGCGTGCAAAGAGAACGGGATCTCAAAGCTTTAAAAGATTTGACAATCGTTCAAAGCCTACTGTATTCTAATAGTTCCCTTGTACCTACAAGGAAATAAGCAATAAGATAATTTGTATAAATGTTTATCTCAACTAACATGAAGATGTAGGAATAAGAGTTTGTAAGAATGGTTAGTACAAGAGTAGAGAAAGTCATGTGAGTGCAACACATCAGATTTTTTATATCTCTATTCTAGTCTTCCTTATATACTTAAAGTCGTACCAAAGGTACTTTTCACATTTCCTAGTTCTTGTCTGTACTGTTACAATGTTGCGTGCAAATAGAAGATTGTTCCTTTTTGAAAACTGAAATGTATGTAATTTGCTGCTATAATTCTTTCCGACTGCCCTTCAAAATGCGACATTTCATTCTGTGCGGAGATGAGGGTTAGCTCTGGATTGAGCAATTAAATTTAAAATACAACATTAAAATTAATATAATTTATTTATTACCGAGGGTGCTAGATTTTTAAAGATTTCGAAAATGCACCCAAAAAATGTAGTTCATTACTGTCGTCGTATTTTCTATTTTTTCCGCTTGCATATTTCTAACATTTTTCGGCGATGCATATCCGTGTCCTGGTTATCGGAATCATTTCCAACATACATAGGTAGCACACACTCTTGCAGACATCTGTTTACAAGATAAGATATTAACCTTAGCTTGCATGTATACAGGGTGAAACATACTGCTTTGGCCATACGTTTACCACGAACTCTACATGAGTGTAACAAATATATACAATTTATTTGTAATGAAGAACCGTTTCGCCGAAAAAAATAATTTCGGTCCAATATTTGGAACCATCTAGCTTCTTGACGAATGGATATAAATGGTTTATTATTTCACTAATTGTACCGAAAACATTGTGTGAACAATGGTGTAATATACTTCTCCGTTCTCCTTCATACACACTCATTGTCCTTGTTCCACTGTTTCCAATCGGATAAGCGCAGTCAATTTCTGTAAGGGACTTTGTTTCCGTAGGCGAATAGTATTGGCCAGATACTGGGTAATAGGTAATCTCCGACAAGGAAGAAAGGACACGCTAGTTCACCCTTTCACCTCACCCCATCCCCCGCGGGGTGCACCGCGTCAGGAACATAGTGACCCCCCCCCCTCCCCCCGCTCCTTGACATAGCGTCAAGTCTCCCAGCATTAGCCTAAGTGACGAATAATCGAGCCCAAGACCTCCGGAATGCTGGGTACGGTTTACTAGTAGTTCAAAAGTCGAAATGTGCAGATACAATAAATTAACCTAGACAAAAGGATAACTCGAACACTACATATTCCGATCGAAATGGGGAAAAGTTAACAATTTCAATGCTTTTAAAATTCCTGCTAAGGAGTACCTATGTTCAAAATCGAGTGAGTGAGTGACCGTGTAGGGTTTAAGGGTCCATGGACAGATCATTTGGGTCCGATTTGTATATAAATATTGTAGCAAAATTACTCTCCTATTATCTTAACTATTTCTTTATTTCCTATATTTACATCAGACATGGCCTCACACAAATTCACGCCAATACGCTTTAAAAATCTTTTTCTTCCACAAAATTCACAACTAGCTTTGCAAGCTGCTAAAGGATGCTCCGACGCCTCGCAAAGTGACGTCAGCCACGGAACATAAAATATACGGGATGCTTCCCGCACGGAAGCTTGACGTTGAGCGTTGCATACGTACTCCGTGTCAACGTCACAATATTGTGTTGGTCTTATAACCGTAAGGAAGCGTTTGATTTTGTTCCTGTATTATTTCTGCTTTTTCTCACGTTGTCTATGTACAATAGATGTATCTTTACTTTCTCTACTACGTGTACTAAGTAAAAGAAGTATTGTATACCACCCAAAAATTCGATGCCGAGGTTTCATCGGAAATATGTTTTGAGACCCCATGAATAAAAAAACAAAAATGCATACTACGTCATGTGAGTGCAACACGCCAGATCTTTTTTATGTTTAATATTCAAATCGAATATGTACATATGCAACTCAACTGTACATTTCCTTGATATGTTCAATGTTCAAGGGTCTTTATGGCTTCTAGTGAACTCGCTGAACAGAATCCAATCTAGTCAATGTGTAATAGAAGTTTGTTTGGATTAATAAGAACAATATTTGTATTGTGAATGCAACACACGAGTGTGAAGTTTGATTGAACGGAGGACGACGCGAGTATGGAAGTGGAATGGAGCCAGATCACGTGACCTCCCCAGATTATGGTAATGGCACGCTGCTGTTGGGAGCGGCGTGGTGAGAGAGAGAGGCCTTCCTACAGCACTGGGTTATCTCCTCAAGTTACACGCAATTTCCATTTACTCCCAGATTCAACCTTTCGTACTTTCTACAAACTATTCTTACTAAGGTTTATGTTTCTGTCTACTTCATTTTTATGGAGATAAAACTTTACAGGAATAACTACACTTCGTTATGGATACAAAGGGAATAACGATAGTCAAATGCTTAACAAATGGACCTTATATGCTGGTCTTAAAACTACAGTTCTTCCCTACAATCACGAGAAACAACTCATTGTTGACAGGGATTTAAAAGAATAAATGGCAAAGAATTGAACAGTTCGTAAAATCAGTAACATATCTCGGAAATGGCTTATGACACACAAAACAAGTATCTGGAATAAATCGTGTTTTAAAGATATTTACATTTTTGTGCAGTAAGTTATCGTCTCTCTTAACATATGTTTAAAGTTATATATTCAAATTTATAAAAAAGTAATCCAGAACGTAGATGACTTCACAGGTTATTCCCAGAGAGTTCAACGTATAGTCATGTAAATATCTTTCATAGATATGTTACTTTAATCAAAATTGTTATGCACATGTTTGAGAAAATAAAAAATAAAGAACACTTCTCCATGTAAACGGCAGATAGATAGGAAGAGGTTTGTTCAAAATCATGTTGCATCCTTGGAAGATCCTGAATTGTACCTACCAAATTTGGTCTTTGTCCGAAATTTACTTTTTAAGTTACGCTATTCAAAACACACACGCGCGCGTGATGAACTTTTCCAGAATTAATTTTTATGCAGGGACCTCAGAACGTGTATTTTCGGTGAAACCTCAATCGTGTGTTTGCAGTAAAATTTTGCTATCGAACTTTGAAGTGGAATTTCCGCCTCCTCTACCTCTACAGAAAATGGTAAAGAAAGTAACAGAATGGGTCGTCATATTCTTTGGGTACCTACATAATATCCAAGCATTGTTGGAAAAGCAGATGTTCACTAAAAATGATCTTCAAGGTACCTATATAATTTTTATATTTTTCATTATATGCCAATGAAATGAACAAACGACGAAAATTAAGAACTAGGTTCGAATTGAAAGAGTGATAAACGGGGAAGAGAGTGATGGACCTTAGAAATGTTTTTACCTCTCATTTCTATAGCTTCCTTAAACTCCTATGGTCATATTGGGTGCTTTAACTAAAACACATGACGGTGTTTTTACTAGGTTTTAACTTATTTTCACACGCATCTTTACTCTCACATCCATACTTCCAGACTATGGAGGGCTGGGAATAATGCTAATTAAAGAAAAATTGCTATCCCTGGACACGAATCGAACCTGGGACATGTGCGCGAGAAAGTAACTCGCGGTAGAGAATAATCCTAATTAAAGCAAAATTCTTATCCCGGACACGAATCGAACCCGGAACATGCGTGCGAGAAGGTAACTCGCGGTAGAGAATAATCCTAATTAAAGCAAAATTCTTATCCCCGGACAGGAATCTAACCCGGAACATGCGTGCGAGAAGGTAACTTGCGGTAGAGAATAATCCTAATTAAAGCAAAATTCTTATCTCCGGACACGAATCGAACCCGGAACATGCGTGCGAGAAGGTAACTCGCAGTAGAGAATAATCCTAATTAAAGCAAAATTCTTATCTCCGGACACGAATCGAACCCGGAACATGCGTGCGAGAAGTTAACTCGCGGTAGAGAATAATCCTAATTAAAGCAAAATTCTTATCCCCAGACAGGAATCTAACCTGGGACCTGTGGGTGGGAAGGTAACTCGCAGTAGAGAATAATCCTAATTAAAGCAAAATTCTTATCCCCAGACACGAATCGAACCCGGAACATGCGTGCGAGGAGGTAACTCGCGGTAGAGAATAATCCTAATAAAAGCAAAATTCTTATCTCCGGACAGGAATCGAACCCGGGACTTGTGGGTGGGAAGGTAACTCGCGGTAGAGAATAGTCCTAATTAAAGCAAAATTCTTATCTCCGGACACGAATCGAACCCGGAACATGCGTGCGAGAAGGTAACTTGCGGTAGAGAATAATCCTAATAAAAGCAAAATTCTTATCTCCGGACACGAATCGAACCCGGAACATGCGTGCGAGAAGGTAACTTGCGGTAGAGAATAATCCTAATTAAAGCAAAATTCTTATCCCCGGACACGAATCGAACCCGGAACATGCGTGCGAGAAGGTAACTCGCGGTAGAGAATAATCCTAATAAAAGCAAAATTCTTATCTCCGGACACGAATCGAACCCGGGACTTGTGGGTGGGAAGGTAACTCGCGGTAGAGAATAGTCCTAATTAAAGCAAAATTCTTATCTCCGGACACGAATCGAACCTGGGACCTGTGGATGGGAAGGTAACTCGTGGTAGAGAATAATCGTAATTAAAGAAAAATTCTTATCCCCGGACATGAATCGAACCTGGGACCTGTGCGCGAGAAAGTAACTCGCGGTAGAGAATAATCCTAATTAAAGCAAAATTCTTATCCCCAGACAGGAATCGAACCCGGAACATGCGTGCGAGAAGGTAACTCGCGGTAGAGAATAATCCTAATTAAAGCAAAATTCTTATCCCCGGACACGAATCGAACCCGGAACATGCGTGCGAGAAGGTAACTCGCGGTAGAGAATAATCCTAATTAAAGCAAAATTCTTATCTCCGGTAACGAATCGAACCTGGGACCTGTGGATGGGAAGGTAACTCGCGGTAGAGAATAATCCTAATTAAAGCAAAATTCTTATCTCCGGTAACGAATCGAACCTGGGACCTGTGGATGGGAAGGTAACTCGCGGTAGAGAATAATCCTAATTAAAGCAAAATTCTTATCCCCAGATAGGAATCTAACTCGGGACTTGTGGGTGGGAAGGTAACTCGCGGTAGAGAATAGTCCTAATTAAAGCAAAATTCTTATCTCCGGTAACGAATCGAACCTGGGACCTGTGGATGGGAAGGTAACTCGCGGTAGAGAATAATCCTAATTAAAGCAAAATTCTTATCCCCAGACAGGAATCGAACCTGGGACCTGTGGCGGCGCCGTGGCCGAGCGGTTAGCGCGCTCGCCTACCACCTAGGCGGCCCGGGTTCGATCCCAGGGACCCGCATGTGGTATTCGTGGTGGACGAAGCGGCGTCAGGGCGGGTTTTCTCCGGGTACTCCGGTTTCCCCCGCCATCTCATTCCACCGGTGCTCCATCTTCATGTATCATCAGTGTCACCGCCTGCGGTGCCGTAGTAGTAAAAGCGGGCGTTAAACACTACAACAACAACAACCTGAGACCTGTGGGTGGGAAGGTAACTCGCGGTAGAGAATAATCCTAATTAAAGCAAAATTCTTATCCCCGGACACGAATCGAACCCGGAACATGCGTGCGAGAAGGTAACTCGCGGTAGAGAATAATCCTAATTAAAGCAAAATTCTTATCTCCGGTAACGAATCGAACCTGGGACCTGTGGATGGGAAGGTAACTCGCGGTAGAGAATAATCCTAATTAAAGCAAAATTCTTATCTCCGGTAACGAATCGAACCTGGGACCTGTGGATGGGAAGGTAACTCGCGGTAGAGAATAATCCTAATTAAAGCAAAATTCTTATCCCCAGACAGGAATCGAACCTGGGACCTGTGGGTGGGAAGGTAACTCGCAGTAGAGAATAATCCTAATTAAAGCAAAATTCTTATCCCCGGGCACGAATCGAACCCGGAACATGCGTGCGAGAAGGTAACTCGCGGTAGAGAATAATCCTAATTAAAGCAAAATTCTTATCCCCAGACAGGAATCGAACCTGGGACCTGTGGGTGGGAAGGTAACTCGCAGTAGGGAATAATCCTAATTAAAGCAAAATTCTTATCCCCGGGCACGAATCGAACCCGGAACATGCGTGCGAGAAGGTAACTCGTGGTAGAGAATAATCCTAATTAAAGCAAAATTCTTATCTCCAGACAGGAATCGAACCTGGGACCTGCGGGTGGGAAGGTAACTCGCGGTAGAGAATAATCCTAATTAAAGCAAAATTCTTATCCCCAGACAGGAATCGAACCTGGGACCTGTGGGTGGGAAGGTAACTCGCAGTAGAGAATAATCCTAATTAAAGCAAAATTCTTATCCCCGGGCACGAATCGAACCCGGAACATGCGTGCGAGAAGGTAACTCGTGGTAGAGAATAATCGTAGTTAAAAATTCCTATCCCCAGACAGGAATCTAACCCGGGACCTGCGGGTGGAAAGTTAACTCGCTCACCAGTCTACCACGGAGGCAGTCCTTTGCAGTGTTGTTGAGAGTGGATGTTACTTGAGTCTGTAACCAACCACAGGAACCTTTTAGCACGTTTTCAATTATAACAAAATAATGGCTTAAGAACAAATATGGCCATCTTTCCGCTATTACGCATGCGCCATGGGCACTGTCAAAGTAAATGGGAAGCGAAATCCGCTGCATTAGCGATGTTTTGATTTGCTGATATTGTTCGCTTTCCGGTCATACAAATCCAAACTAGTGAATTGTTGATGGCACTTTACACCTAGGAAATGGCTGATAAATAAAGAGTGAATATAAGCAGCAAATTAACAACGCGAACTGTGACGTTGTTTGCCAGTCGTTGGCGTGTTTGTTAGTCTCATGTTGGCAGCATTTTGTTTGTGCATTCGCACGAAATATCCAAACATGTGGAGGGTGTCCTCTGCAGGGAAAGTCGGAAATCATTTTTGCAATAAAGTATTTCAGTTTATCCGATGTCAGAAGAGATGGTTGAGGATTTCTTCGATAAATAAACTGTAATAAATTATTTTACCAACTTGTCATCTCAAGAAGCAAACGTCAATTCACACTTTAAGTACAGATGGCACTTTCTTAAGCTGTTGTGCAAATGCAAAGGTACGCGTAGCTCTCAACATAGATGTTTTTATTTTATTACATCCACTAAGCAGAAATAAGCGACGCGAACAAAACAAGAAAATCAGAAAAAGAATTGGAGGTGATTAGGATTGCGTTTGTTTAGGTTAGCTCTATAAAACGGTTTTATTTATTGCGTTCGCTAATGCCTATAATTTTAGTTCTATACATGTATAGCAATCAGCGGAAAGTGAACAGAATGCGTTGTCCCCATTGAGCATGCTCTGTAGAGGGAAGATGGTCATGCGATCACTTTTTAAAAACCTGGATCCCATTTTAGATGGTTTTCTTTCATAGCAAGAGTTCAAAAAGCGCCCCTAAGCTAAGAAGCTTAATTTCTCTCATAATTTTAACCCAGATGGTAACTAATAAAAACTAGCGTATTTTACTTTCACGGAGAGAGACGTCGTTTGTTTTTCACAGAAGTTATTGTGGAATTATTTACTTTACTATTTAAGTCATTAAGCATTAAACGAAACTATTAGCTTCCTTAAGTGTGTGAACCTCCTTAACAGGGGATTCTTCAACAATAATTTCATCCCGCTGTTTATAAACAGGGTTGAAGTTTAGTATAATAGAAAAAAAACTTTGTCAGTTATGCCGGTTTTCCACGGTGGTTACGAGGTTAGCTCTTGGTTTTATATATTGCAGCCCATCGTGTTTATTAATATATTCATAAAAGAGTTAGATCCGAAGTGAGGTTAGGTTAGACTAGATTAGCTCTATATAAGAAGTTTTGAGAAAACTATGGTATACTGCAGCCCACTAAGAATTAAACGACGCGAGCAAACGAGTGTTTTTACTAATAAATGCATAAACTATGCAAACACTACCAAATTATTGGGTCTAATGTTGAATGAAAACCTAAGCTGAGAACATCATAGGTACACTGATAAAACTATGTAAAATGTAGTTCTTAATAAGGAAAATCAAAGCCATGCCTAGTTTAAATATTATCTGAGTAGCGTACTTTGCATATTTAGTTTATTGATATGACAATTTATGGGGAAAATTCCAAAGACAGTGTAAAATATAGTATCTGTTAGTGCTCAATTTGTAAAATAACAAATACTATATTGATTTCAAAACAATATCGCATGGAGTGAGAATGAAGATGTTTAGTTGCAGTGCTTACCTTGAACCAGTTAGTGAAATTATTGTCATACTGACGTTATTCTTTCCGCAGGTTCAAGATTTCCTCCGACTCTTGGAATTAATATTCGTACCTGCCGACATGTTGTGGAGGAGGTTTATGATCGCACCATCTCGATCCGTAGAGCACCAATCGATAACTGCGTCGATACGAAACGTACATGAGAAAATACTTGTTCGATTGCCAGAGGGTTGATGCACCATCTTACAATTATTGAGGAGAGGTTAAGACAAAAGAATAACGATTCAAATCAAAGAAAGTACAAGACTGCAAACAAAAGCAACACGTTAACTGAACAACGCATTGCGATAAATGCTACCGACCCTATGAGAAGTGAATCGCGTAAAATGACATATCAAATACAGAAGCTAACCAGACTTAGTCAGTTTATTAAATACTTGAGGGCTTAGCCAACGTTGCACGATTAGCTTTTATAAGGGTGAAGGTCTATTGAATTCTTAACCAAAAACGGCCAAAAATTCGTGCCGCCATCTTTCGTGTGTATGTATGTTGATGGCAAATTCTAATGTAAAACTTAGTTAATGTTGCTTAGTAATTCTTAGTTGCTTTTTCTCGAAACAACACCTTTTACCATTCAAAATGCTCCACGCGTCGCAATTTAATTGGTATATCCTTGAAACTTTGAATATGGGTATGTATGATAGCACCTATATTATGCTTAAAATTCGCTAAAAGCATAAGAAGCTGTCTTGCTTAAACAAGAGTTGTGTCAAAATCTAAACAACTGAAAACGTGAATTTTTATAAATGGTAACACGCGCACACACTTTCTAACTTTTTTTTTTTTATTATTTATTCGCGAGACCTCAAAATGTGTATCTGCAGTGAAATCCAGGTACTCGTACTATCTAATCTTTGAATGGAATGCAATGTCTTCTCTACCTACTATGATCAGGGAAGAAAAAGTAAAATTCAACTGTTTCCCCATTATTGCGCTATGCATAGACAAGCTGAACTATAAAAATATTTGTAAATAAAGTGTTAGGAGTGTTACACACCGTATTACTTGTTCAGGGTAAGATGATAAAGTTGTAAGTAAATTTAAACGTTCTTTTCCAGGGCCTCACTGTGTTGTCGGTCGGAATGTCCCGTCACGAACATGGCATTACTGCCAAAGGCCACGGATCGTGAGGTTAGAGCCTTTCACTTCCACTAGGTACTCCGGTTGTTCGACATTCCTCTGGTTTCAGCTGGGAACACAATACGCTGCAATTTCCGGCCGACGTAACCAACAAAAATACCACTGGGGTGTCAATCCTAAAGTCTTACGTAATCCTATCAACAAATCTGTGACTGACCAAACTTCACGCAAAAACTACACCGTAAGTTCACCGAAATACATCTTTAACACCCCCCCCCCCTCCCGTCCAACGGTCTGTGTTCGTGGTCTAAGCATAACATGCTAGCCACTGATTCCCAAGGTCGCGGGTTTGAGCCAGGCGGACGGCAATGAATTTTTTGGGTGTAAAAATCCTTAACATGACTTCCTGCGGGAGGGCAATAAAGCCGGTAGTCCTGTGTCGTAGATTTACGGCACCGAAAATAAACTCAAGAGGCCTCTGAGCAAGATAACCCCCCCCCCCAAGAAAAAACTCTCCCTCCGTCCAAACTTAAATATTAAACTCACGTCTCACATGACTTTCTCTGCTCTTGTACAAACTAGTGTTACAAACTGTTATTCCTGTCTACTTCATATTAATACAGAAAAACATTTTTAGAAATTACTTATCACTAATCTACTTGAGGTACAAGGGAAATATGGAAATACAGTAGTCTAAGTGATAGTCAAATGTTTATGCGATTGCTTTGAAATTCCATTCTCCTTACACTGCCAAGAGACAAAAAAGAATGACTTCCTATTTGAGAAAAAATCTCAAACTGTCATCTCTACATAAATTGAGTGTTAAAACGAGATCTACTTGTACATTTTAAACCAGTAAGATTCCGTCTTATCTCTTACTGTTTAACAGTTACACAAGTCATTTAGAATGAAGAGAACTTCAGATGATATTCTCAGAAAATTTAACATATTAATTTCATCTGTTATTAAAATGTCAAACACATGGTGTTTTAATCAACGAGTTACGGGCTTTTCTGAGAAAATAAAAAAGGGTAGTTTAGGGTGGGAGCAGTTTCTTGAAAATCTTCGCATCGCATTATTGGAAGATGCTAAACTTAGTATTTAAGTTTGGCATTTGACTGACTTTTCACTGAGTTATGGTGTTTCAAACAAACACGAACCTTTTTTTAAAAATGCTTTTTTCGGATTCAGGGACCTTAAAAAGTACAAGAATCTGTATCGAATTTTTGGTTGGAATACAGTACAATCTATGCAAGTAAAAAGGAATGTTTCTAACCACACTATATCTTGTTTCTGCTGGTATGTTAACCTTTATTTTGTTTTTCAAACTATCTTGCATTTTTCTCTGGACACTTATTGCCTTCGCTGTTTGAATCGAAAAGCAGTTTTGTACAAATCATTTGTATGCCTGTCCATTGCCTTACGGAGCGCGCCTAAAATACCTGCGATGCGTACAGAACAACAATTATAATGACAGAACAAGTCTGTTATGTAAGTCGAGCCAGTGAACCGCTCACAGAAAGCGGATTCCTGAGCTGAGGTTGAGAAAATCCGCCGCGAGCCAATCACGAGATGCATACAGCTTTACCAAAACTTCCATACTGTATTCTTTTTACGAACAATACCACCCAAATAAACAAATAACTGAACAATTCCGATATGCGAGATATATGCAACATCCAAGACACTCCTGAGCATGTTTTCTTTGAATGCCCAACATATGCACACCTGACAGAAGAACATCGGACACCAAATCTGCAACATCGTAAGGGATAAGGATTTATTCCACTACCTAGAGACAATGGCTAATACCATCAGCAAATCTGCCATCGAGACCAAAACTCTGCCACGGCAAATAAATATTCAACATCAGGACCTACCAATGAGACGATCCGAGAGGATACAAAATCAACAACACCAAAATAACATTGATAGTGATTTATCTGACACACAAGATGACCAATAAGACATAAATACCGACAGTGAAGAAATCTTTTAAAAATTTGTATGAAAATGAGGTTTTGAAAATGTTTAAATATTGTATTGTTTATGTTCTATGATGTTTTAGTGTATTATTTTAAATATATGTAATTTTGTTTATGTTTAATTGTTATTTTGATTATTGTATTTTATATAATTATGCACGAGTGTAATTGAGTTGTAATGTGGAGTAAAGGAAGTTAGGAGTGAGTTGGTGCTGGGTACCAGTACCAAGATGGCCGCCGGATTCCGGCGTTCATATTTTGTTTTGTTATAGATTCTTGATATTTGTAGATTTAGTGGTAACTAGTTACCAGTTATTTATTTTATCACTCGATACCAGTAATAGTTTTAACATTTTTTCTTTTTTATAAGTTTTGATTTTTAAAGAGTTTTTATAAGTTATTTTATAATTTATAAGAGCTTGTATTTAAAGAAGTGAGTTTTTAAAATTTTTATAGATTTTTCATTAAGTTTATAAAAGTTTTGAATAGGTATGATTAGGGATGAGATAGAATGTTTTTTAATTTATTTTGCTAATTTCTTATTTTTTCCCTTCTAATTTTAGTTAGAAGAGGTGTGGTTTTAAGATGTTAAAATTTTGTGTTTTAAATTATTTCATTTTTATTTTATTAATCTGTAAATTTTTTGAAGTACATATTTGTTTTATATTTGTAACAAAATAATAAAGATCTGAATATTGACCCCGGTTTAAGAAATTAGCTGCCGGGGTCCAGTATGCAGATTTTTATTTTTATTTTTTTAGTCCAGTGAAAGGGGACCATGTTCACGATGGATACCTTTATCCCCAAAAAGCATTATAGGTAGAGTTGAAATTTTCAGTAGATGTACACAACACATAGTTGGACTTTCTAAAGCACAATAATAATTTTATAATATATATTAGGTTCAGACGATGGCTGATTATACTGAGAACGAGCATACAAAAGTGTAGTTCTGCATTGTAAGTAGTTTCAGAGAAAATGGTACATGAAGTCACATGTAAGTCAGGGTAAATTTTATTATTATGCTGTATGAAATACTTTTTATACACAACACATAAGCTACCAAGGCAAATAATTACTTCAAATAATTGGCGTGATTTATAGAATGATTCGTAAGAATGCCAGTAAAACCACTAATAACTTTGAGTACTGGTACTTTTACTCACCAAGGGATATTTTCTGTATTTCAAACTATCTTGCCCATATTTTTTTTTTTTTTCATAATAAGAGCAAAGAACAACGCTCATGTCTCACCTGGTCCTAACCCACCGTTAACGCATTAACTACGATTAGAAAAGAAAAAAGGACTGTTTTATATTATTTGATGTGTATAAAACTTATTTATCATATGTCCGTAGAGTATTTCGCAACGCGATACTTCTTATAGAAGTTGGTACCTACCATATTTCAGGGGGGCGGGTCCCCTCCCCCTGTGCCCCCGCCTCTTGAATACGTTCTTGGTCTGACGGTTTCAGCGATCAGTGTACAACAGTGTTGCCAATAGTTCGCAGTTGTGTGGGCGAACCAGACAGCCGTTCTCCACTGTGTATGTGTGTGTGTGTCTGTCCGTACCAACCTCTCGCTACTAAATATACTATTAACACGTGTTACCCTCATATTACTTTTTTAAATTTTTGTATACATGCATATTACTTTCACAGTGTCTTCTCGACTCACTGTTAGGTAACACATTCACATCTCTTTCTCTACCCACACCTCTATAAACAATTTTCCATAAAAAACATGATTTTACACCAAAGAACATTTTTATCTCCGCTTTTATAATAAGTCATACCATGTTCTGTGTGCTTGAAATAGAAATACTGTTACATTCACACTGTTTTCTCTTCTCACTTTTAAGTAACACAATTCACAGTGCTTTCTCTACTCTTCTAAAAAGAAGTCATACAATTTTCTGTATGTTTGAAGTAGAGATGCTGCATATTACATTCATAGTGGTTTCTCTACTTACTTTTAGGTAACACATTCACATCGCTTTCTCTACTAACTCTTCTATAAACAATTTTCCATAATAAACGTGATTTTACACCAAAAAACATTTTATCCCCACTTTTAAATTAAGTAATACAATTTTCTGTATGTTTGAAACAGAAATGCTACATATTATATTCATACTGTTCTCTCTTCTCACTTTTAGGTAACACATTCACATCTTTCACATCTCTTTCTGTACTCACTCTTCTATAAACAATCTTCCATAAAAAAAAACGTGATTTTACACAAAAAATGTTTTTATCCTCACTTTTAAAATAAGTCATACCATGTTCTGTATGTTTGAAATGGAAATACTGTTACATTCACCCTGTTTTCCCCTCTCAATTTTAGGTAACACATTCACATCTCTTTCTCTGCTCACTCTTCTACAAATGTCATACAATTTTCTGTATGTTTGAAATAGAAATGCGCATATTACATTCACAGTGGTTTCTCTACTTACTTTTAGGTAACACATTCACATCTTTCTCTACTCACTTTTCTTTAAACAATTCATATCATATCATCGCGAAATTCGGCACATATGTGTTTTTCCTTGAAGAAAGTTTTTATGATAAGTTTTACTACACAATCTATTACTTTCAAATGGTTTTCTACTCGCTTTTCTTTTACGTAGCACATTCATATATCCCCTGTTTGCCCTTCAACATACAATTCATATAATTTTCTATGATTGAAATATAAATGCAACATATTACAAAAAAAAAAAAATCACAAAAACAGAGGCAAAAATCACCCAGGTACTTTAATATTAAGTGATTTAAAAGTAAACGACTTAAAATAGCATCCATACATTTGAATATTTATTTTCACAGTTGGCACTACAACTAATCCAGTAGGTTGCGAGAACAACAATAATTTTGTTTAATCCAGGGAAATGAGGAATTAGACACATGATGAATATAAATGGACGGATTTACGTTAGTAGACTATTCATTAAAGGTACGTCTGCTGTATTTAAAATTACAGTTGCTTGACTTCGCCTCTTCAATTAAAATATCAATATCCTAACTAGAATATTCGCCAGATGTTCTGTCTGTCATTTTTAATGTCCCGCTAATTGTTTTACTGCGCACGGATACTTCAGATGTTCAGGAACACAAGGGAATGTTCAGTGTGGAGGAAGCGATATAACCAAACACCACGACCAAGAAGTTATAATCCGACGTAAGTGCAATAGTCTTGATTTTACGTGTGAAATACTGCACTACAAGTTTTGTATAAGTTAGTATAGAAAGTAGAAACCAAAGGATTAGCGAATATGTTATTGTTGCCAATGCAATAACCTCTCTTACAATGTCGTGACCTGGCGGATTTTACGACACGCTTTTTTCCCTCAGAATAAAATGAAAGTTATATTCAAACATTACATAGGTAAGTAGCAATTACTTCAAATTCAAGTAAACTGAAAAATGAGGTCAGAGTGTAATAAATTGTAAATCACATCAGATTGCCTTTGATGTGCCGACAAGTTGGAAAGCGTTTCTAAACACAGGGCCCGTTTGATGAAAGCAAAAAGCAAATCTTATAATTTTCAACTACTGATAAATAACTGAAATCTCATTTCGCGTACTTTCTCCATTAATGGGAGCTCGTACATAGCAATGATGGTGAAAATTTGCATACAGATTTATAGGTGTGCGCTTTGTCTCATTACAATTTGATGTCTTGCACTCACATAACTTTCTCTACTCGTCTGCAAACCATTCATGCTAATAGAGATAAACATTTGTAGAAATTATCTTTTTGTTAATGTGCTTGTAGGTACAAGGGCAGTGTGGGAATACAGTAGGCTTTGAGCGATTGTTTTGAAGCTTCCAAATTCCGTTCTCTTTACACGGTTAACACATAAAAGAATAAATAACGATCTTCCATTTGACAAAATTCACACAAATAAGGAATATCTCCGAAATGGTTCACTCTACAAAAAAGGACAATTTGTGTGTTTTAACGGGATGTACATTTTTTTATACAGTAAGATTTTGTCTATATCTTACGGTTTACGAGTTATGCAAAAGTCAGAGTAAACAGGACTACATAGGCTATAGCCAGAAAATTCATAATATACATATACATATACATAATATAAATATACATATCATTTGTCATACAAATATTTAAAACAATATATATATAGCATTTTAATCAAAATTGTTAGAGCCATTTTCGAGAAAATATAAATTTACCTAAAATGTAAAGGGTAGTTTAGAGTGAAGGATTTTTTTCTCAAAATCTTCGCGTTTTTTTTTTTTTTTTTTTTTAAATTCAGGGGACCTCCGAACATACATTTTCGGTGAAATTTCCGCATCAAATTTCTGAATGGAATACAGTACTTCTTCTACTTACTATGTATACTTAGCAGAGAAACTAAAAATGTGCATCTTGTTAAAACACAGTTAATATCTCATATCTTGTCTTTGTGGAGTGAGCTATTTTACGCATTTCTTTTTGCCAAATAGAAAGTGATATTTATTTTTTATGCCTTGGCCATGCAAAGAAAATGACATGCCAAAGCCATCACATAGCGACCACCTTTAAAACATTTGACTATCACTTAAGGCCTACCGTATTCCCATATTGCCCTTGTACCTACAAGTACATTAGTAATAAGATAATAGAGATAAATATTTGTAGAAGTTAACATGAATGGTTTGCAGACGAGTAGAGAAAGTCACGTGAGTGCAACATATAAATTTTTACTTTTAATTTTCAATGGTTTTATACTTGAAGTTGGAAAGTGAGTTAGAAAGATTTATGCAAATCATGCTGACGAGCGCTGAGGTGCAAATTAGATATTTCAACTTAGGGGTTTTGGCAGGCCTGTCGTTCTAGATGGTGCCAGCCACGTCCTTAGTCCTGTGTTACGATAAGAAGAATGGTCCGCGAAACCGAGCTGTCTAGTGTTTTATTTCCCTTTCCCTATATGTGGTTCACACTTATAACTAGGGACATTTATTGCCCTTCCCATTACACCCCTGAGCTGCCGCTTCCCTCTCGTTATGCCGTATTAAGGTATTTTGCCGCTCTTAGGCACTTTTCTCTCCCCCCCCCCCCCATCCCACAATTTTCCCAAAACAATATAAGCAGCTGTTATACATGCCAATTAGAGCTTAAATTAGTTTTTAAATAAAACATTAAATGAAAATTACAGTTAAAATATATATAAATTACGATTTTATAGCTACTTTGTTCATAGAGAAAGCATTGACGTCATCAATGTCGATCTGACGGAGCACATAGATTCGATTCAAAGAATTCAGTGTCTCTTGGCGCGTTGTTGAACCAAGATAATTTTTAACTCTCTTGAGCACTGAAAATGATCTCTCAGCCGAACAGTTTGCTATAGGTTTACACGTTAAATGCAAAAATTTCCTTCCCGCCCCTTCTACACGTTTTGCAATAAAATTACGCAGCTGCAGTCACGTTCGCCGTGAGTCTGTAACAATGCGACAAAACAACAGTATTCGACTTCCACAGTTGTACAAAATCAAACTTCAGAAAAGATTTGCCAACATTTTTACTTTCTCTACTGGTAAGTAGGGGAAGTATTGTATTCCACCCAAAAATTCGATGTCGAGATTTCACCGGAAATATGTTTTGAGGCTCCCTGAATAAAAAATAAGCATTTTTAGAAAAAGGTCCGAGTGTGTGTGTGTGTGTCAGTCTGTCAGTCTGTGGACAGTATAACTCAAAAACGAAAAGTCGGTTAAAAACCAAAGTTCGTATTTAAGTTTAATGTCTTTCAAGGATGCGACACGAAGATTTTGAAGAAAATAGCCCCACCCTAAACTAACATTGAAAATTTTTCGAAAATTTTGATTTTCTTGAAAATGGCTCTAACGATTTTGATTAAAATCGTCATATGTTTGAGATATTTTTATGACAAAATGAAATGTATATCTTGAATTTTCTGGCTATAGCCCCTGTAGTCGTATTTACTCTGGACGACTTTTGCATAACTGGTAAACCGTTAGAGATAGACCAAATCATACTATACAAAACATGTAGATCTTGCTAAAATACACAATTTATGTCTCAATAAATTTTCTTGTAGGGTTAACCATTTCGGAGATATTCCTTGTTATGTGTGTGAGTTTCGCAAAATTTGGAACTTTCGTGAAATGGGTCATCGTTGTTCATTTTTTTTATATGTTACGTGTACAAAGAGAACGGAATCTCAAAGCTTTAAAACATTTGACTATCGCACAAAGCCTACTGTATTCCAATATTCCCCTTGCACCTACAAGGAAATAAGCAATAAGATAATTTGTACAAATGTTTATTTTAACTAACACGAAGAAGATATAGGAATAAGAGTTTGTAAGAATGGTTAGTACAAGAGTAGAGAAAGTCATGTGAGTGCAACACATCACATTTTTTAAAAATAAATTTTACAGCAAAAGGAAAGGGACCACCTTAGGCAATTGCCTAAATCCGTCACTGCTTATGCACCCCAACTTGTCACCCCTGTCAAGGATTGCAGTGGCGGCGTCACATTTGCTGGAGTCGCCGTGTCAGACAGAGGCAAGGCTACATTATTTTAATCAACATAGCCATTTTTGAGAACATTATAAAACTACAAAAAGTTTCGATAGTTGTTAGATAAGGGTTGTTAAAATCTTCGTGTCGCATCGTTGGAACATGTTTAACCTAAATAACTTGTTTAATATTTATAGGATTTTAAGTTTGAGTTACGCTGGCCACAGAGAGAGATTGTTGGAACATTCGAGAACTATCTAGCAGCCGACGTATTTGTAGAAGTATGAGAAAGATCCGTGTTACGTCATCCTCGCTATACAAGGAGAGGCGAGACAACGAGTTAGGAGTTACACACAGCAGTCAGTTCTTAGTTTGAGTGTGTGTGTGTGTGTGTGTGTGTGTGTGTGTGTGTGTGTGTGTGTGTGTGTGTGTGTGTGTCCTCGCGTCGTGAAGGAAGATAGCGAAGCAGTTATGAGTGCTGAGTGATTGTATCATCAGAGTTAGTATTTGACAGAGAAAGTGAAGAAAGACAGTGAAAGGACTGAATTAACGTTACAAGAAGAGAACAGTTGTGGGTTGTAATACTACGAAAGACTGAAGAATGGCTTAACGTCAGGAAAAGAGAACTGTGTATTTGTGGATTCACTTAGAGGAAAATAAAGAAAAAAGTAATTGGACCGGACTTTTGCCTAGATATTATTTCGGTTCAGGGCATTGTATGCAATACATGCGTTATAGAAATGACTTACAATTAAAATAGTATCATTTAAATTGCAGCGAAATCAACAATAACCCACGAACTAACTAGAAAACTATGAATTCTATTACAAAGTGTTTACTAGACTGAAGAGGATGCCTTGTTTAGTTCTTTTAACAGCCTCGGTGAGGCGCTGAGGTATTGTCACCACATGACGTCATAACAGTAGCCTGTGAGAAATGCATGTCAATGCATTCAAGGTCCGAACAGCGTTTGTTCAATGAAATTATACCACTGAATATTGAAATTATGGGTAATTCTGAAAGCGATTTTATAAACCTTTGCAGCCTTCGTTTAGTTGATTTAGTTAAAAAATATGATGCGTCACACTCACACAACTTTCTGTTCTCTTGTACTAACTATTCTTACAAACTCTTATTCCTATATCTTCATGTTAGTTGAGAAATTATCTTATGGTTAATTTTCTTGTAGGTACTAAGAGAATATGGGAAAATAGTAGGCTTTAGGCGATAGTCAAATGTTTTAAGAGCGAGTCGCTTTGTGATGGCTTTGACATTCCGTTCTCTTTGCATGGCCAAGAGATAAAAAGTGACTAACGACCTTCCATTTGAGAAAAGTAGGTATTGCAAAACTCGCACAAGTAACAAGCAATATCTCCGAAATGGTTCGCTCTACAAAAAGAGTAAAAAGTTAAAGATGGAGACTTGGTGCGTACATTTAACTCATAGAAAGATTGTGTATGATACATTGGGTATACTCTGGCCGTATTTGTTACTCGGGAAGGATAAATCTCCTTTGAACATGTCTTTGCAAACATGTGAGGGTTAGCCGCTAGCTCAGGAGAACTTGCATTTCTGATGAAGTCTAGATAATAAACTGTTTGGTGCAACACAATGCTTGGGGTACAAGAACAGCTTGACAAGACCTTGAATCACAGGGCGACCATCATTGTCCCCATGTGTACTCCATCCGGTTCGGCCAGCCGTGACTGCACGAAAACGAGGCGGCCATTGCACCTTCAGGTCTGCCAACGCACCTCGCCGTCATACAACATGAGAGACAGATGCCTCACCGCCGCAAACACTGGTGCACTTGTGAAGAACGTTCTGGATGTGTATTGCACAACTGTCAAACACAACTAAATGCCAAAAATTCAAAAAAATCATACTCTTAGCCTTTATGTGTAACTGACAATTTCCTCTTTAATTTCATATCTACTAGGCACATTTTCTTTTCCAAAATTTCAGCATATGTATGAAATTTCATGAAAATCGAAAAAACACCCCAACAATGCTGATTTGAATCCCATAAAATAATTGCGTATTCTTCAATGCGGAAAAATAAATAATTTGCGTCCAGACGCCATTTAAATGTCCTACTGCACGTTTAAAAGCTCTGCATACATCACTCTTTTCTCACTATTAATATGTTTAGTATTATTATTCCTGTTAAATGTTCCTTGTTGAGCAGTTTTTCTATTGCAGTAATGAATTTTGTTACACAGAGACATAATCTGATGTGTTGCACTCGCATGACTTTCTCTACTCTTGTACTAACCATTCTTACAAAGTAAGTTATTGCTTATTTCCTTGCAGGTACAAGGGGAATATGAAAATACAGTAGGTCTTAAGTGATAGTCAAATGTTTTAATAGTTGGTCGCTATGTGATGACTTGAAATTCATTGTCTTTGCTCGTGAGGTGAAGAAAAAGACTTTTGAATTGAGAAAATTGTTTTTGAAAATTCAAACCATCAAGGAATTTTAAAAAAATGGTTAACTCCACAAAATAATGTATTTTACATAAATTATGTGCTTTAATGAGATCTACATTTGTACTCTGGGATAGGGGAATTTTCCTGAAAAAGTTTGGTATTGCTTTTTAGAGCGCGAAGATCTTTTGTTATTTATTTAGGGGACCTTAAAGTTTCGGATGGAATTTCGCTATCAAATTTTTGGGTGGAATTTAATACTTTACCTCTTGTGCACGTGGAAATTGCAAAATTCACATGCCTTGTCCTTTAAAGGTCGATTTTTTTTAACTAATGTCCTCCAACATTGTGTTATATCTGCAGGGCATCTCTTCTGCATCCTCCCATCGATGTTGTCTCCCTTTAGGTCTTGTGTTGTACAATTGCCTATTTAAAACATTTTTTGGATTCGTTTATCTTCTATCCTTTGTATATATCCTGCTCATCTTATTTTCCTTTCGAATATCTTAGTAGTTTTTCTTGCATGGTTTGGGTCATTGTCCAGGTTTGATGAAGGTTTTGCATAATCTTATTTTTGTTCTTAAATATTTTCTGTAAGGAGAAATATGCTTTATTTGCTCCTATTATTAGGACTTCTATTTCTTCATTTTCGTGAGTCTGATTATTTATATACGTTCCCAAATATTTATTTTCCCTCTTCTCTTCTTACTTTTTTTGTGTCATCATATTTGTTTTCTCCTTATTTATTATCAAACCTCTTCCTTTGTATTCTCCTCCAGTTTTGTGTATATTTTTGAAAGTGGTTCTTGGTTCTTGATGTTATATTTGACACGTGTAATGCAGATAAGGTGGTCGGGGTGAATCACACACAGCGACTATTTCCCATTCCAATTGGCTCACTTAACACCTACATACAACGTTTTGCAAGCATACACACAACTCCAATTTTAGCGTTATTAGGTTGGCAGTTGCGAGATCCCGGACTCGGTGACGTGGAGACTTTCAAAGTATTGTTGCTATGGTAACCAGTGCCGGATTTAAGCCTAGACACCGCCTCAAAGTCTGCTGTATTCCCATATTCCCCTTGTACCTACACGAAAATAAGCAATAAGATAATTTGTACAAATGTTTATCTCAACTAATACGAAGATATAGGAATAAGAGTTTGTAAGAATGGTTAGTACAAGAGTAGAGAAAGTCATGTGAGTGTAACATACCAGATTTTTATAATTCAGTTGCAGAAGGCCATGTGACCTCTACGTTTAAACATAGTCGATGTTTGCTAAAGAGGGCCATGATTTTGAGATGGCAATTTATTGAGTTCCTGAGTATGACCATATGGCCGATTATTCCTTATTGCTTCTGTACCAATACTTTATAGAAGAGTGAGTGGAGAATATGCTGTGAATGCAACACTTAAGAATCGCACAGATGTCCTCGAAAACAAATAGGCCATTAGTGGAGGATATCCGGAGTTCGGTTCCTCGGAATGAATCATAAACAATAGCAAGATGATGTTATCAGTTATTATTGTAGACTTTCATATCGCACAGAACAATAGCAGAGTTATAGAGCGTGATCATCCCTCGATACTACTTGTTGCACAAGCTACAGTGAAAGTCTACTCAGAAATACAGCGTGTTCGAAAAGTCACCCAACACTACCTTTCAAAAGTCCACCTTTAGATATTACTTTATTCTGTGAACTGATTGCTCCAATAAAATACTCTTATGAAATGCATTTATGATGGCTTTCAAATTCCGTTCTCTTTACATAAACATGAGAAAGCAATGAGTAACAAGTGGGGAAATGGTTAACCAGTTCTGCAGAACAGTTACTGTGTTTTAACGAAATCTACACTTTGTGTATAGTAAGAATTTCTCTATCTCTTACGGTTTACTAGTTGAGCAAAACTCATCCAGAGTAAACAGGACTACATAGGCTATAGTCAGACAAAAAATACTTTCTTTGTATTCAAATTCAGGGGTCCTCAAAACATATTTCCGGTGAAATCCCCAACATCGAATTTCTTGGTAGAATGCAATATCTGCTTCCTCTACTTACTATGCGTAGTAAAGAAAGTAAAAACGACTTAAAGCTTGAGGTTTGACTTTTTACCTTGAAAACTGTCACGTGACAAGCGTTTATGGCGCAACTTACTGTAAACAACTTTGGTATATTAGTTTGCTCGAACCGAAGTTTTTAGTGCGCAAAAGGTTGATGTTCTCAAGAATGCTGGTGAATTTATCACAATTAACACAAAACACGTATGACCTAACCTATAAATTCTCGAGCAGCGTAAGAGTCAGACCGTCGAATCATATCTGAACTATTTCATATGAATTCAAATACTGTATCTGACCAGAAAATACTTCAATTATATAAAAACATCCTAAACTGCATTTATTAGGATTAGTGTAGTTCAAGTTACTCAGTACTACCAACCAAGCAAAACGAAACCCAAGAATTACATGTATTTCGATCTTCTCTTGTTATAACACCAGTTTGAGATTTATTGGACATCATACTTTATTTGTAACATTAACAAATAACGTTTCTTCTGGAAAATACAATTATTTTTAAAAAATGTTAAAAACACAGCTGTCAATGGAAAGGAGTGCTATTTTGATTGTGATGTGTAATAAATTGTTTTTCAGCGATTTATGGGATGCGGTTGGCGACTCTGACTAAACAAAAGAATGACCAGATAATTCGTATACGATAATTTAACGACTATGTATGAAATAGTCATGAGTAATTTTCAATTTATCTAGAGAATTTGACTATTACGAGTTATATTTATTAACACTATTTCACGAATTAAAGGATGATATACCTGGTCTACGAAATGTTATTTATAGTGTATTGTAATTACTAACCTGTTTAACATGCTGGTAATTTAGGATTTCGTTCAATACAAAATTTGTCAAGCTGCTTCCAACTTCCTATTGTATTCTGTGTTCTGAGGTTTCCCTCTTCGAATTATTGCATGTATTTCAGCATAAAATGCTTCACAGAAGACCAATGGTGTAAAAGAACTCCTCCGAGACGAAATTCCGGCACACCGGCGACGCTGATGTGATTCTGGCAATTGACAGCGTCGTTAAGCAACAAAATATTTATTTACCGAAGCTAGAGTCAGCCATTTTGGACATTTGAATAGCGGCTCTGTTCCGTCAACTTACGTCAGCTGTTTCTTTAATCTGATCATAACATGAGAAAACGGATGAAATGTGATAAATTCTTCGCGAATGAACGTTGTCATTGGTTGAAATTTGAAATTGTTATACATATGGTTAATTGATTTCAACCAAGCCCCTATGAGTGGAATAATAGTGAATAATGTAACCCAAACATAATAATAGCATATTGAGAGATTTTGTTCCAAGTATTTGATATTGTAAGTTAGTGTTTTCCATATGCATGCTAGGCGTTATCTGAAACGTGTCGTTTCTGGGTCGTTTAGCTTCCTCTGATAAAATGTCACCTTCAAGCTTTGTGCAATATATCACCACGTGTTCTAGTCCAACAAGTACAGCGAGTTCAAAATTTTATAAAACCCAAGTGAGTGCGCGTGCGTATAGGGTAGTATCACAATTGGTGTGGTAATTGTGGTAATACCACAAACAATTTACATAGGTACTTACTTCATCATTGGAAAACAGTATTGTTCCAAATGGTACAGGCTCCAAACATTTAAAAACTAGGTTACGATTTCATGGATTTTTTTTTCGGAGGTTTCCTGGGGTAAGGATATGCAGCTGATTTAGTCGAACAGGTGACTACTGCGTCACAGTAAACAATCTCATACTTTGCCCTCACATGACTTTCTCTACTCTTGTACTATTCTTAAGTTAGTATTAAAGTTCATTACCTTCTAAGGATGCAACAGGAAGATCTTTAAAAAATCAAGAATTGAAATTACGCACTCCTAGCGCACGAAGTCTCTTTGGAAAAAATACAGTCTGAGACGACAGAGAAAAGTAATCATTTGAGTTACTATAAAATATCCACGTGTCATTCTGTTTGTTGGAGTGTTATATCATGGTTATCTACATGTATATTCCTTCCAATAAAGTGTAGCTGGCTTTTATACTTCGACGAGTGCACCAACTATTTAACAATGTATACTTAATGGCGTTCTCAAGTAAAAAAACAAGACCTTCTCCATAAGTATGTTGTGTTATAAATCAATGAGATCGTATTCAAGTAAAAGAGCTTCGTAAATCCCTTACTAATTTATGAAATGAAATTAATGTTTTATAGCTCCGTGTCGTCACAAGGAATTGCGATTTTCACTGCTGAAAGAATTAATATCTTTATTGCAGTTAAATAGCCATATAAAGAGAAGTAAAATCCATTTACATTACATTACTGAGATTGTGCACTCGCACCTTGGTTTGAAGTCTGTAATTGATTTTAGTCTTTAGTTCCAGAGTTGTAAGTGATAGCGTTCACATGTTTCCATTGCTCAGCTATTACAAGTCACATGGTTGGATGCTGTCCACGTCCGGCCTATTGGGACCCCTGTTCCACACAATTACGGGGTATTTCTTCTCGGCGATTTTACGACTTTCTCTGAGGCTCCTGTGATACTTCGATAGCTCTTTTGATATAATTATGGCGCATTTATTCTTTCTAGTATGGATAGGTTCTTTTCACTATGGTGTGGCCGTATGACTTGAAACAGTATCTTGTGTAAGCCCTCTGGAATCATGTTGACTGTGAAAATAGAGGCAACAGAGGCTGACTTCACTTGTTAAAATAATTAACAACTAAGGAAAAAATGGCCATTGACGATTCAACGATAGAAGATACAAATATAATATACATTGTGATGTAAGACATTGAGATTTAAATGTAATGCTTTAAATAATTTGTATTTGTTAGGAGTTTCAACTGTAACATAGCCCCTTGTACGGTCGTTCATAATGCTTAGCCGTTGCTCAGGATTTCGACTTATTCCTCTACTAACCAAACACCGATCCGTGCTGCCCCTAACATTAATGTAGGTATAAGAATTCTCAGGCTCTCCGTCCGTCCGTCCGTCCGTCCGTCCGTCCATACGACGCTATTTTTACCATATAATCCCTCGTATTTATTCCATATACGTTAGGATTGGCATGATTTATGTCCTGGAGAGCATCACTGCTGTCTCTAAGTTGAGGGTTATGGTGTAGAATTGAAAGAACTATCAAAAATGGTTGAGTGATTTTTGAGGTTATCTTCATACACAAACAAAACTGGCTGTTTGTGAAGAAAACTTAACAAAAAGTCGGTTAAAAACCAAAGTTGGTATTTAAGTTTAATATCTTTGAAGGATGCCACACGAAGATTTTGAAGAAAATTCTTCCACCTTAAACTACCCTTTACATGGAAAATTTTTCGAAAATTCTGATTTTCTCAAAAATGGCTCTAACGATTTTGATTAAAATGGTCATACGTTTAAGATATTTTTATGACAAATGAAATGTATATTTTGTATCTTCTGGCTTTGTCTATGTAGTCCTGTTTACTCGCTATGACTTTTGCACAACTAGTAAATCGTAAGAGACGGGCCAAATCTTACTATAGAATAAATGTAGAATTCGTTAAAAGACGCAAAGGCAGTTTTTTTGTGGAATGAACAATTCCGGAGACATTCCTTGTGCGAGTTTCACAATAATTTTGTCAAATGGAAGGTCGCTGTTCACGTTTTTATCTCTTGGTCGTGCAAGGAAAACGGAATTTAAAAAGCTTTAAAACATTTGACTGTCACTTAAAGGCTACTGTATTCCTATATTCCGTTTGTACCTATAAGAAAATGAGCAATAAGATAATTTCTGCAAATGCTTATGCCGACTAAGATGAAGATATAGGAATAGGAGTTCTAAAATATTATTATATATAGAGTTTTTTATTTGATATAAGGATTTAGTGAGAGGAGTCGGATGACCTGAGGTGTGACCCAGACGCTTCAAGAAATCGCCATTATCTCTCACTTTCCAACCTCAGGTTGTTGGAATTCTGTGTCACTAGGAGCGACACCGTTATATAGTCTCTATCGGTAAACAAACACTTGAGTCAATCCGTTAGGGACCGGCTTCTTTCACCGATCAGCCAATTTTACAAATCCCGGTCGCCCTGCCCTAATGGACATTTTTATTACTTTCTTCACTACGTATAGTAAGTAGAAGTGTTGTATTCCATCCAAAAATTCAATTTCGATATTTCACCGGAAATGTTTTGAGGTCCCTTGGATACAAATAAAACATTCAGAAAAAGATCTACGCGCGCCTCTGTGTTTCAGTCTGTGGACAGGATAACTCAAAAACGAAAACTCGGTTAAAAACCAAAGTTAGTATTCATGTTTAATGTCCTTTAAGGATGCGACACGAAGATTTTGAAGAAACTTCCTCCACTCTGAACTACCCTTTAAATGGAAACTTTTTCCAAAATGTTGGTTTTCTTGAAAATGGTTCTAACGATTTTGATTAAAATGTCCTGTTTAAGATATTTGTATGACAAATGAAATTATATTTTGAATTTTCTGGCTACAGCCTATGTAGTCCTGTTTGCACTGGATGACTTGTGTAACTGGTAAACTGCAAGAGATACATCTTAATATAAAAAAAATGCAAATCTTTCTAAAAAACAATTTGTTTTTTTGTTTTTTTTTTTTTTTTTGTTTTTTTTTTTTTTTTTTTTTTTTTTTTTTTTGCAGAGTGAACCATTTCGGAGATATTTCTTGTTATTTGTGTGAGTTTAGGAAAAGAAACTTCCGGCAAATAGAAATGGTTACTTTTTTGTTAGCTGTGCTAAGAGAACGGAATCTCAAAGCTTTAAAAGATTTGACTATCACAAAGCCTACTGCATTCCCACATTCTCCTTGTACCTACAAGGAAATAAACAATAAGACAATTTGTTCAAATGTTTATCTTAACTAACAGGAAGAAGATATAGGAATAAGAGTTTGTAAGAATGGTTAGTACAAGAATAGAGAAAGTCATGTGAGTGCAACACATCAGATTTTTAATTCAATTTGCACCATATTTTCAGAATTTTTGAGTGTTATAAATTCACGTGCATAGCAAATTTGAAGTCATTCTGATGTACAGTTTTAATTATTTTAACAATGTATTAAAATAAATGCAGTTATATTTAAGAGGTCCATCACATGAAAATATTTAAATAATTTATCTATAGCCTTTTTAAACCACGCATTATGGCTATACGAGTATAAACAAAAGTCGCTGTGGGAAATTTTCTGTATATAATTTTGAGGTTAGAATTTAATATTTATAATTATTACTATTTTATATATGTAATATAGAGTGATGTTAAGAAACAATATTGCACAGTTTCTACATTTTTAATTTTTAGAATTTATTTTTTTTTAATTTACAGTAAACTGATATACATAACGAATTAATTGATGTTCAGAAGATAGCTGATTATACTAGGAACAATTATGCACAAGTGTGGTTCTGTATTGCAAGTAGTTTTAGAGAAAAACATGAATATACATGTTTTAATAGTAGATTTTATTATTTTTCTGATGGATGAAATAATCTGTACAGACTCAACCAATGCAAATAACCACTTAAAATAATTATTATAATTTATAGAATAAGTTAAAAAAATG
Source organism: Tenodera sinensis (assembly GCA_030765045.1). Lineage (NCBI taxonomy): Eukaryota > Metazoa > Arthropoda > Insecta > Mantodea > Mantidae > Tenodera > Tenodera sinensis. The sequence goes on from CM060970.1 coordinate 9,567,826, forward strand.
TCAGTAAAAACCATTGATAACTTTAAGAACAGTGATAATTTAACTCACTAAGGAGTAATTTCTGTTATGATCAGACTGTCTTGTCCCATCAAATACTAATTTTGGTATTAACCTTCTTTTAGTTTTTGAGTTATGTTGTTCAACACCGAAGCATAAAGGGCTTTTTAAAATGTTTTTTCCTAGTTAATTGTAGGCACATACCTAGTAGAGGAGGTCGAGAAAGAACGCACCCAAGATTCAGCTGGGGTCACCTGCTAACTCCATAATCGTTATGGACGGCTTCGGGTCGAAAATAATTGATAATTGCCAGAGGCTGAGCATTAACGGTGTGCGCCATGGAGTCCGTTATTACTGAGGCTTTGGTTCGGTCACTGACCAGACCTCATTCCCACAAACAGTCACTGGGCAGTGGCGGCTCCACCATCACCACTTTTTACTTTCTGTATACTTATCATCCAAAAGCTACATGCACACACTTTTATACAAAAGCACCTTTTGACACACTCCCTTAATAATAATAATAATAATAATAATAATAATAATAATAATAATAATAATAATAATAATAATAATAATAATAATAATAACAACAACGACAATGTGAATAATGATAATGGGGATAATGATAATGAATACGATATCATCGATAAAACTTTGGTCCCAAAAGAATGACAGTTCACATAGCAAACGTGACAAATAGACATTGCGGACTATTTGTGACATATTTCCATGACTGTAGGAAGAAAAGATGCAAGACTGAGTAAAAGATGTTGCCATGGTTACAAAGAAAACAGGCCAAGGTGTACTAGGTCTACTACAAAACAAATTGAGGTTAGAGGACCAGAAAACTATCGCAATTTTCTACGAATTAACGAAGATTTGTTTATAAATCCCTTACATCGTGCTGAAGGCAAAATTACATACAAAATATTGCAGAAACACGAACAGCTAACTACTGCACCACAAACTCATACATACAAAACATGCTGCATGCGCAGTCCGCCATAGTTACGTTACTGACGCGGATTGCCTGTTTTCTTAATGTTCCACGATTCACTCCTGTTGTATACAATGCTTTGGACCATGGGATATCGCCATTACTTTAATCATAGTTGGTTTTACACAAACGCAATTATTTATTTTATATCTTTAAACGGTTTAAATGTTTCTTATCGCACATACTTTATTTCAAAGAATGATTTTAACCTTTTATAATTGCATATTTAGTAATAAAAGCTACACAAAATACTTGTGTAACTAATGTGTAATCTGACTGATGACAGAGTAATTCAGGCATTAAAATACGTAAAAATAATTAATACATTTTGTAAATGAAAAATTATGAGATGAGGGATGTGTTACGTAATATGGTTGCTATGCAGATGTTTCATTTGTTTCAACATTTATAAAGGAAAATGGAAGGTAATCATAAAACTATGGAAAATATGGATTGTTTTCCGCTTGACTTTTGAATGAAGTGCTGAGAGGTTATAACTTCCAGAAAAATCAAGATATGTTTACGAAAAAATGTAAGTTTTCTAGAGGGAGAAAGGAAACATGTGATTCTTGTTATTTGTTTATGCCAACAAACTTACTGCTGGTGTTTTTAAACACACAAGTCGTGTGTGGGCAATGAGGTAGAACTGGAACTGAAAAGCCCAATCAACGGGATTTGGACCACAGGCCTTCCGCTTACCACGAATTGGTTGGAGAATTCAATGTCATTCTGGTGGGTTGTCACAGTAGCTTAATGGATAGAGCTTCCGCTTGGTAAGCGGAGGGCCTGTAGTCCAAAACCCGGCTGTGACATTGAATTTTTCCAGTTCCAATTCTACCTCTCACGTGATTCTTGTGAACGTTGCTTCAGTTGCGTGAGAGGCGATTTCAAGTTTTCTTACAGGTACATTGGAGAAAATTATGTTGCTGCTGTGATGACGTCATTGCTATCTTGCTGCCACGTAATTACGTCATTCATTTTCTCGCATTGGTGCCAGAAATAGGGTAATTTCGCACGATTTATGCCGTCATAATAAGCCATTTTAAACTAGCATCGCATAAAAATGCTATTTGAAGAAGGGAGAGCTTGTTAAGTGAATGACAACACTTTTTGTAAGTAGCTGTACACACATGAAGGAGACTTTCTCGACAAGATGTTGTAGGAAGTATGTAGCGGCCGGCCTCTATTTCCTATCGGAGAAAACGGAAGTGCTCCACCCAAACACGAACTTGGATGGCCTTTTACAGTCAAGTGTTCGAGCCGACCAGGTCATGTTTAGCCTCGCGGCGATAGACTATGTGACACACATACGCACCACGTCCTCCTTATTCCAATCACGCAGCCGGGACTCGAACCAAGCCCTACGTGACCGGCAATTGTTTTCAGCTTACACAATTCGCCGCACCTCCTTGTCACACTTTACACAAATTAACATGAAAATTCACAGTTTTGTAACAAAAAAAACTCAGTTTTGTTTTTCATTAAATAAGTATATCAATAGTATTTTATCTAATCCTGGTGTTTTAGGGTCCTAAGGTAATTTGAACGTAATTAATACAGTCTGTTTACAGTTTACCAGTTACATAGAGGAAACAGCCTATTGGAATATTCGAAAACCAACTGCGACATTTTCCCCCCATTATGGCGTGGTCTGGTTATATTTGGTGATATTGCATCTGTTAGGTTGCATTAGTACTGCCAACTGTTCGTAAAATACAACCAAGGTAAAGCTACGGTCATAGCTGGTGTTATTGCGTCCGTTATGTTACCACAGAAACCCTTGTTTATGAACACGTTGCAGAAACGGCAGCCGATAGATTTTAAAACAAGTTTCTGTTTAGACGCTGTATTAATCTGTGGATGCCATTGTATTGGTCATGTGTGTGGTTTTGTCTTGGAGTGTTTTAGAGCATTATATGCAGTTCTAGTTACTGTTGTGTTCGCAATACAGTAATGTATCAAATATATATTGTGATATTTAGCGTTCGGAAGTGATTTTATCCAAAAGTGTTATTGCAGAACAAGATTTGCCTAAAGTGAGTACGTTCATCATGTGTTGTGTGGTAACGATGTTCAAGCATTATTATCATTTGGAAGTATGTTACTTTATTTCTAACCTCAAATATCACAGTGTTAGTGTTTTTATTATGTCCGTTGGCAGTACTGCGTTTGGTGTAATGTTGTCTACAGTTTAGTGTAATGTTGGCCATATTGAATTCTTGGGAATTGCCGATAAGCTGTTTTCGCTACACAAAAGTCATTTAGAATTCAGAGACTATTTCCAGAAAATTCAACATAAGTTCGTACATCGTAAAGGTAATCTAATTGACAAATCATCCTGTGAAAGCTTATGTAACTAAGTGATCTCTAGCTTCTTCAGCGACAAATCATTGTTCATCACCTCTGATATACGTGTGAAAGCCACTCAAATGTATATGTATAGAACCAACTAAGAAAAAGGTGACATTCATTACTAATTATATTATAACTGAATTATTATTATATCACAACTAAACAGTAGAATATGGCTGTAAATGCCTAGTGTAAGTTTAACACAAAATTCAATTCTTATCTGACAAATTTCAGGTAAGCTTTGATTGTGTTTCCATTATCCCCTTTGCTGTTGTTTGTTCCTTTTTTGTTCGTGTATATAATGAGTTTTTATTTGCTCATTCTGTATATTTATTGACAATGTTTTGTACATCACAATTGACATGTTCAATGTTCACCAGCCTCCATGGCTACTTGTGAACTCGCTGAACGCAATCTAATCTAATCATTTCATTTGTATGAAAATATCTTAAACATATGGTATTTTAATAAAAATCATTGCAGCAATTACTTTACAGCCATCATCAGAAAATGAAAAATTAATAAATAAACGGCCATCTCAAAATTCACGACCTTTTAGGTATTCCTGCCCAAGCTATGCTTAGTTGTAGGCTGTTGTCCCTGTTAAAATTATTTGGTTCCAATTTAATTTCAATTGCCTCTTCTATGAGTCTGTCGTAAGCTGGTGAAGTAAAATTCTGTGATCATTTTCCAGATTATGCTGATGGAGTTAAGTGTGGTCGAAAACTCCAACAATTTTATACATATTACGTTTGGCAACCCGAGAATCTTTTTTTCTAAAAATGCCTGTTTTAGATTCTTTGAACCTCTGAACCCACAAATATCCGTGTTTGTGTGTGTCTGAAATCTTGGGCATGTAATTGAATTTTCCAACATTGGCCAAGCAACCCATGGAAATCCCTAAAAAAAATCAGGAAGATCAATCAATGCGTGAGTCGGACCTACGATGTTCCGAAAGCGAGACTTGGGCGCCATGCTATAGTAGGCTCGGTGCTTAAGTTTCCACTTGGACCTCTGAGTACACTTGACATATTTATGGCACTGTTGTGGGCCAGGTTTTCTCTTTAGGTGTGGAGACATGACAATCCCACAAATACCATTTAAACGTTGTCACTCTGTCCTTCCTAGAACTCTTCTCCTTCTGTTTGGAATACCAACACAAATAAAAATTAATAATGATAATGATGATGATAATAATAATGCTGATAATAACTAGAAGGGTTGTCCAGGTCTTGAAATCATTTTGAATGTAAATAAGGACCAAAAAGTTTTCACAAGGTAGGTATTTAGTTTGCATGAAAACTTGTAGTGCACATTAGGTACACGTTTACTTAGCTCTGTTTATGTTACACATGTGTAACTGCAAGGCACACCGAGTCCCAAGTTTCGAGTCTTAGTGACTAATCATAATAAGACGTTGGCGATAATGAAACTGGTGATAACATAGCAAATGTAACTAATGTCGATAATAAACATTATGATAATGAAGATAACGATGACAGTGATGACGGTGATAATGATAATGAAGGCGACTATGTAAAGGTGATATTGATGATCATGGTAGTGGAGATCACGATGACAATGGATACGATAATGAAGATTATGATAGTGAAGATAACGATGATATGGAATATGATGATAATGTAAGTGACGATAAGATAATAGATATGGTGATATGGTCAACTTCGTTATCATATTCCATCATAAGGTGATGATAATGGATACGGTGATATGGAATACGATAACGAAGATTAAGAAAATATTTTGTTGTTTAACGACAGTCAATTGTCAAAACCACATCAGTGTCGTCGGTGTGCCGGAATTTTGTCCCGCAGAAGTTCTTTTACATGTTAGTAAATTAAAAACCATCAGTCTGGGCCGGATTTGAACCCGCGACCTTGGGATCAGTAGGCCAGCGTCTAACAAACTGAGCCACCCAGACCGACATAATTATGAACATGACGACGATGATATGGAATATGGTAATGAAGGTGACGATAGTGGATGTGATAATGAGCATACTACACATGGCAGGCACCAGAGTGTTGGTAGATGAAATGGTGGTTGGAAAGGAAGGAAGAAGCGTTATAGCGCTAGGTTTGATGGCTGGAAGCAAGGTGGACGGTCGTCTACTTCACGTGTCCGTGCCTCAACGACCTCGGCTGGTTGTGGTGATAAGATGGTTGTATTACCTGTGAGTCTATCGCCGGGGGGAGGCGATTGCCACCGCTGCTGCCCTCCTGTTCTCGTACATGGCCGCCGGCACCTCGCTCCGCTCCAGTTCGTCCCCAGACAGCTCGAGGTCCTGCATCATCTGCATGATCTCCCGCTCCTTCTTGCTCTCTACGCCTCCTGGTGCTCCTCCGCCGTTCGGAGCGGCGAACTTGAGGTTCGCGAGGGAGCCGTACGACCGCGACCGGTGTTCCTGACGGATCGAGTACGAGAAGGCGCGCTCGTTAAGATGGCCTTTCTTACGGTAAATGCCCGTGTTGAAGGGGGACTCCTCGACCACGACTATAGGGGGCGTGGCCTCCCCGTCGCCGTTCACGACTGCTGCAGGCTTCGATTTGGGCTTCTTCTTGGCGTGCTTGGAGTCCATGGTGGCCGTGGCGTACTGCTGCATGAGGTAGGCCTCGTGCGGGAAGTGGCCGGGCTGGAAACTCGCCACGGGGCTCAAAGGTCGCGCTGATGGCATATATATGGGCTCCTCTATGGCCACGGGGGGTGGAGGATGATGGTGGTGGATCACCTTGGGCTTCTTGCCAGTCCCCGACATGACCATGGGCGGCGGCGGCATGACGGGTACGACCGCTCGAGCAGGTGGCGGTGCCATCATCATGCCCTTAGACGACTTGGGCATCTTCTTGAGGTGCCGCGGGTGAGGTAATGTGGTAGCCAGCAATATGGGAGGTCCTGGATGTGGGTGGTGGTAACCGTTCACGATGGGGACCATGGGCTGGGCTGAGGACGGCCTCATCATCGTGCCATTGGAGTAGTGGTGATGTAAGGTGCCACTCATGGAGCTCGTGGACCTCATGCCGCCATTCATCAACGGGTACAACTCCTCGCGACTGCCCATCTTCTTCCTTCGAGCTCGTTCCTTATTGCCCGTCTTCTTGCTGCTCTTGGAGTCCTCCTTCGGAGGTGGTGGAGGCGGAGGTGGTGACGTCACCATCTGCCGAGGACGTCCAGACCGTGCACTCCTCATCGTACTGCCCCCATATATCTCTTCACCACCTGGACGCTCGCCGCTGGGACTCGAACCCGCCCACACCTTGTGGTTTTCATCGCCGTTGTAGATGGATATATCGTCGCCGGCCGTAGTCGTCGCGTTAGAGGTGAGAGTACCGTTGTTCTGGCTGGAAGGTCCGGGCTGGACGTTGCTGTTGAGGGTCAACGTGCTGCCAGACATTCGTCGCCAACCCTCCACCTTCTCTATGCTAGTTGTGGGCAGGTTGTGACTCCTCAGGGTGCCGTAGACGCTGGTGCTGCCGCCCTCGATGTGCCTGGCGTACGAGGAATCGGCATACGCGTGGAAGCAGCAGCGAACCAGGGCGTTGGCCGCCAGCTCACGCTTGCAGATGAAGGCATGGCACTCCAGCACCTTGATGCCCGTCGTGCGCCGGAGTATGGCAGCGAAGAGCGGCGGGTGACTGGGGTTGGGCGACCTGGCGAAGGGCGAATCCAAGGGCAGAAATCTCGGCGTCGTGGAGCCCGGGGACGCCTTCTCGGGTACCAGAACGTAGCGGACCGCGGCGCAGTAGTGTAACGTGTCGATGGGGAAGAAACGGGTCACTTTCTTGTGGTTCTCGTCCACGTTTTCGAGCAGGAGACCGTTAGACCACACGCTGAGCCAAGAGTCTATACCCCTAGCGCCTAGAGCACCCTGCTCGGGATACAGCTCCCGCAGGGGTTCCTGGATACCTTGCAGACCGTCCTTGGTGACGTGGGGCACGGCAGACCCCAGATAGAGAACACGACAGCGACAGATTGGTGTAGAGTCCGGCTCTCCCCTTGGAGATGCCATGGCGCTAAGCACTAACACAGCACCATCACAACACTTCAACACTCACTCGATGACTGACCGACTGTCTCCTGGACCCCACCTGTTCGCTCACTGGCGCATGCGCACTCCAACACATCGGCCGCTCCCGTCACACACGCAGGTTGCAATGTTAATTTTAAGAACTTTAACTGCACTTTTCAGGAAAACTATTTTCTCTAGAAGTATGAAATTTGGTGCACATATAAACCAATGTTTTCTGTTTGAACCGACTTTTACATTTTACATAGATATTATTTCCCTATGCTTAAAGTTTTTTCAAGTATTGTTCTAACGATTTTGATTAAAACGCTATATGTTTAAGATATATTTATGGCAAATGAAATGTATATTTTGAATTTTCTGGCTATAGCCTACGTAGTCCTGTTTACTCTTCCTGATGTATAGTTTTAATTATTTTAATAATTTAGTAAAATAAATTCAGTTATATTTAATACGTCATTCGCATTCAAAACATTTAAATACCATAAGTAATAATATTCTTATAAACTCTTATTCCTATATCTTCTTCATGTTAGTTGAGATAAACATTTGTGCAAATTACCTTATTGCTTATTTCCTTGTAGGTACAAGGGGAATATGGGAATACAGTAGGCTTTGTGCGATAGTCAAATGTTTTAAAGCTGGTCTCTATGAGATGGCATTAACATTCCATTCTCTTTGCATAACCAAGAGACAAAAAATTAATAAGGTATTCTAATTGAGAAAAGTATAAGTATTAGAAAATTCAGACAAATAACAAGGAATATCTCGGAAATGCTTCACTTCACAAAAGAAATGTGACATATATTGTGTATTTTAATGAGAGCTATAATTTTTGTTCAGTAATATTTTGTCTATCTCTTGTATAATTAGTAAACTGGAAAAGTCGTTCAGAATAAAGGATTTTTTGAGGATACTTTCAGCAAATTCAAGATCTACATTTCACTTGTCATGAAAACATCTTGAACATATGTATTTTAATCAAAATCATCGTAGTATTTTTGAGAAAATAAGCATTTTTGAAAAGTGATTTGGGATAGGGGGAGTTTTTCTAAAATCTTCAGCATTTTCTAAGAATGCGACATGAAGTTAAATGCCAAACCGACTACTGATTTTTAGGGTTATGCTGTTCACACAATCACACAGTAACTTTTTACTTTCTCTATTCATAAGTACAAGGAATTATTGTATTCCACCCAAACATTCGAAGTCGAGATTTCACCGGAAATATGCTTTGATACCCCCTGGAAAAAAAAGCATTTTTAGAAAAAAGGTCTATGTCTGCCTGCCTCGGAACAGCAGAACTCAAAAACGAAAAGTCAGTTAAAAACCAAAGTCGGTATTTAAGTTTAATGTCTTCCAAGGATGCGGCACGGAGATTTTGAAGAAAATAGCCTCACCCTAAACAACCCTTTACATGGGAAATTTTTTGAAAATTTATTTTCTTGAAAATAAATAACGATTTTGATTAAAATCGCCATATGTTTAAGATATTTGTATGACAAATGAAACATATCTTGAATTTTCTGGCTATAGCCTATGTAGTCCTGTTTACTCTGGACGACTTTTGCATAACTGGTACACCGTAAAAGATAGAAAAAAAAAGAAAGAAAGAAAGAAAGAAAAAAGTAGATCTTGCTAAAACACACAATTTATGTCAAATAATTTTTTTTGTAGAGTGAGCCATTTCGGAGATACTCCATGTTATTTGTGTCAATTTCGGAAAACTTAAAACTTTCGTGAAATGGAACATCGTTGCTCATTTTTTATATGTTAAGGTGCAAATGCTTTAAAAGAGTTGAATATCGCTCAAAGGCTACTGTATTCTAATATTGCCTATTTCCTTATAGGTGCAAGGGGAATAAGATAATTTGTACAAATGTTTACTCCACTAACACGAAGAAGATAAAGGAATAAGAGTTTGTAAGAATGGTTAGTGCAAGAGTAGAGAGTAATGTGAGTGCAGCACATCAGATTTTTCTAAAATCTTTTTTCTGGGCTCAGGGGACCTCAAAACCTGTATTCCACAAAAATATGGTACAGAATTTTGGGTGGAACAGAATACCTCCTCTGCTTACTATTCGTAGTAAAGAAAGTAAAAAATCTGATGTGTTGCACTCAAATGACTTTCTCTACTCATGTACTAATCATTCTTACAAACTCTTATTCCTATATCTTCTTCGTGTTAGTTGAGATAAAGATTTACAGAAACTATCTTAGTTTATTTCCTTGTAGGTACAAGGGGAATATGGAAATACAGTAGGCATTGAGCGATAGTCAAATCTTTTAAAGCTTTCAAATTCCGTTCTATTTGCACGATTAACATAAAAGCAAATGAATAACGATGTTATATTTGACAGAAGTATAACTTCTCCAAAACTCTCACAAATAACAAGGCATATCTCCGAAATGCTTCACATTACAAAAACTTATTTGCACATAAATTATGTATTTTAGCAAGATCTACATTTTTTGTGCAGTAAGATTTGGTATATCTCTAACGGTTTACGAGTTATTCAAAAGTCGTCCAGAGTAAATACGACTACATAGGCTATAGCCAGAAAATTCAAGATTTACTTTTCATTTGTCATACAAATATCTCAGTCATATGGCATTTTAATCAAAATCATTAGAGCCATTTTCAAGAAAATCAAAATTTTCGATAAATTTTCCATGTAAAGGGTAGTTTAGAGTAAAGCAATTTTCTTCAAAATCTTAGTGTCGCATCCTTGAAAGCCATTAACTTTGTTTTTTAACTGACTTTTCGTTTGATTTATGTTGTCCAAAGACTGACAGACACACAGATATTTTTCTAAGAATGCCTTTTTGGATTCCGGGGCCTCAAAACATGTATTTCCTGTGAAATCTCGACATAGAATTTTTGGGTGAAATACAATACTTGCTCTACTATACTATACGTAGCAAAGAAAGTAAAAATAGATACATAGACTGTAGTTCTCAGTGTCCCATTCTACATTGGGCAGGAAAGACGGATTAATTTTGCTCATAGGCCTTTATCAGGCTTCAAGCACTTTTACAAGCTGTAAATTTATTAAACGGCACCACCGGCTTTACTACCCTTCAGAAGGAAGCCATACTTGAACCAGCGAACTACATCAATACACGAAACAAACTCAGCGTTAAACTCCCACCATTTTTGCCACTAAACACGTGCTCCCTGCTATCACAATCTTCCGTAAAATGCACGTGAACTTACAAAATAGGTGTCAAGTATGAACAAATGTCATTCCTTTTCAGAAATATGACATTTGTCCCTGTAAAGATGTTGAAATCGATGGAAAATGAAGAGAATGCGTAGTAAATGTTGCAGTGCTGCCAACCACAGGGCTGGTAGGTATTTGGGTCAGGACGGACGACTGCATATCGCACCCCAGCAGTAGAAGGAAAGTTGATGGAGGAATGCGGACATCGGTCGGTGTCCTATCGATTGGACAAATCTTCCATTTCTTGTGTGTGTGTTCGCTGTTTTCAAATTCCTGGATGTCGCCTTGGCGGCTGTTTCCTATCTCTGCTCATGACTTTCGTGACTCGAGTGAAAATAACTTGTTTAGTTTTGTTTGGCCTTGGGAAGGCGCGTTCTTTCTTGATGGTAACTGTCAAATGTTTGCCTTTCAATCCACAAGTCAAAACACAGGCAGCGTAACTTAGGACAATGTAGCTTTGATATTTCCAAATGATGGACTGAAAGTTGGGACCTGAATATAAATGAGAAAAACTAATCAAAACTTCAGGTTCACTGATGATGTATTGCTATTTGCAATACCGAGCTAACCCTGCCGATAGACAGTAGCACCTTGTCCTTAAGGGATGTGAGCAGGTAGCTCCCAGGGATTATCTCACCCTACGAGCAATACCGAGCTAACCCTGCCGATAGACAGTAGCACCTTGTCCTTAAGGGATGTGAGCAGGTAGCTCCCAGGGATTAGCTCACCCTACGAGCAATACTGAGCTAACCCTGCCGATAGACAGTAGCACCTTGTCCTTAAGGGATGTGAGCAGGTAGCTCCCAGGGATTAGCTCACCCTACGAGCAATACCGAACTAACCCTGCCGATAGACAGTAGCACCTTGTCCTTAAGGGATGTGAGCAGGTAGCTCCCAGGGATTAGCTCACCCTACGAGCAGTACCGCGCTAACCCTGCCGATAGACAGTAGCACCTTATCCTTAAGGGATGTGAACAGGTAGCTCCTAGGGAATAGCTCACCCTACGAGCAATACCGAGCTAACCCTGCCGATAGACAGTAGGGCCTTGTCCTTAAGGGATGTGAACAGGTAGCTCCTAGGGATTAGCTCACCCTACGAGCAATACCGAGCTAACCCTGCCGATAGACAGTAGGGCCTTGTCCTTAAGGGATGTGAGCAGGTAGCTCCCAGGGATTAGCTCACCCTACGAGCAATACCGAGCTAACCCTGCCGATAGACAATAGGACCTTGTCCTTAAGGGATGTGAACAGGAAGCTCTCAGGGATTAGCTCACCCTACGAGCAATACCGAGCTAACCCTGCCGATAGACAGTAGGACCTTGTCCTTAAGGGATGTGAACAGGTAGCTCCTAGGGATTAGCTCACCCTACGAGCAATACCGAGCTAACCCTGCCGATAGACAGTAGCACCTTGTCCTTAAGGGATGTGAGCAGGTAGCTCCCAGGGATTAGCTCACCCTACGAGCAATACCGAGCTAACCCTGCCGATAGACAGTAGGACCTTGTCCTTAAGGGATGTGAACAGGTAGCTCCTAGGGATTAGCTCACCCTACGAGCAATACCGAGCTAACCCTGCCGATAGACAGTAGGGCCTTGTCCTTAAGGGATGTGAACAGGTAGCTCCCAGGGATTAGCTCACCCTACGAGCAATACCGAGCTAACTCTACCGAGATGTTAGACCGCTTGATTCTCACCAAAGTGATCTGGGTTCGATCCCAGGCATCCACACGTGGGATATGCGGTGGACAAAATCGGCGCAGGGGGATAATGTATAGTTAAATGCATTATCGACTGCGGTGATAGTTACGGAAGTATACCAAAAGTAAACAAGAAATGAATTGAAGTTATATATTTATTGTTTAACTTTTAATGTCCAAAACAACGATAATCTTGTTAGAATACAATGTTTGTTATTTTGCAAGTGTATACCATACTAAACGTATCAGTGTAATTTGTCTCTAAAGGCTACGAATTAGTGTGTAAGTTTGGAAATTCTCAAATGTAATGTGAATGTAAAAGTTAATAGAATTTTTGATGCGGGATCGAACTACTGAGCGAGTTCAATAAGACTGAGTGAGTGACTTGATTCTCCCAAACACTTTACTACGAGGTTAGTTAACAGCTATTTGCGTGACTGCAATTCTTCGGCAGGGATGTATGGTATAGGTACGGTCACATTACATTACATATATTTATAGAGAAATGTACCATCAGGTCTGAGCATTCATTTAATTTCACATGTCCTTGTTCTTTTCGTGCTGGTTAGGATACACCACATAATCTGTGGGATACACAATATACGGCTATCCACACTCACCCTGCCACCCTTCTGTCATTTCTGCATTCTCTGCCATCTGCATTCCCACTATTGAACTACTTCAAAATTACCACAGAATATACTCAGCAGATGTCAGCGCAAGAGTAATTTTTACTGTTTTGGTAGAAAACGACAGAAACATACTAAAAGTAAACGATAAATAAAGTAAACTTATGTATTTATTGTTTAATTTTTAATGCTCAAAACAATGGTAACTTTGTGAAAACATAATTGTTATTATTTTGCAAGTGTATACTAAATGTATCAATGTAATTTGTCTCTAATGACTACGTTATAGCAAATAAGTTTGGGAATTCATTGCTCTCGGTAGAAAAGTATTTTGAAAAAGACTCATAAATTTGGGATAATTTTTGGCGCGGGATCGAACTGTTGTTTGATCCTACGCGAAATGGTTGTCTGATATTGAATGATGAGTTTCTCATAGTACATTTATATATGTAATTCAATTAGCAGCCAGAGCCGCGATTTCTGAATTTCAGCTCTCTTAATATCTTTTTGTTTTAATATTTACTAATTTATTGCCACTTATCTACTGGTGGTTTTTCTGCGATATACAGGATATAATATAAATCACAGCAGTAAAGATTCACATTAAACAAGAATCAATAAACTGGATACAATACATAGTAATACACAAACTACACTATAATGCAGGATGTGCATAGAATGTTGTTAGCTAATGCTGGATTTCTGACAATGAAGTCAATGTATAGAATGTACATTCAATCATTTCAGTATAATAATCACATTAAAGAAAAATATGGAGATTGGAGACAGTTCATAACTATACAGTACATACCCACTGTACATTACAGAAAAAGATACACAATGTAACAATTGCTAATTTTAACTTGTTACAGAGTGAGTCTTATAGTTTATGTAATGATGTCGAGTATAGAAATTTAAGGACAGAGTGAATCATTGAATCATTGTTAGGCTATTGAATACTGTTGGTACATGAGCAGTTGTATTGATTGATTTTTTTTCTGTTCATATGTTGGGCATTCTGTAAAGATGTGCTTGATGGTGGTTAAGGGCTGTTGGCAGTGATGACATTCAGGTGGCGGTTCTTTGGAAAGTGGAAATGAGTGGGTTAACTTGGTGTCCAATTCTCAATCTTTTCAGTAAAATTTGATCTCTTTTTTGTAGCTTATACACAGAGGGCATATGTTCAAGTGTAACTCCATTACTGCTATCATACTGTGTGATCCAGATTTGCTTTATTTTCTTGTTTATGAATGGGATTAAGTCTGTGCGGAGTTGGAATGTAATTTTTGGTGGTTGGGCTTTGTATGCTCTTTTTTGCTGCAACATCTGCCTTTTTGTTGCCAGTTATACCACAATGAGAAGGTATCCATTGGAGAACAATTTCTTTCATTTTTAGTGAATGGAGCAGTATCTGAATGTCCTGAATCAGTACATCAGTTGTCTATATTGTCTGTTTATTGCTTTTATGGAACTTAAGGAGTCAGAAAGAATAATGAACTTTTGGTGTTCCACGTTTTCAATATTTAGCAATGCTTGTTTAATTGTATAAATTCACAGGTGAAAACAGAACATGAGTTAGGAAGCTTAAATATTAGAACTTTTATCTTGGTTCACTACTGCACAACCACTGCCTGTACTGGTTTTGGATCCATCAGTATATATTGGTATGTAATTTATGAAATTATTTCATTGAATTTGCACTTGAAGATTGCTTGATTGGTGTCTTTTTTTGGCATGTTCTAATAGATCTAATTTAATTGGAGGTGATGACAATGTCCAAGGAGGTAATCTATTAATATGCTATCCCTAGTTTTCATTAACGGAATAATGAAATTCAATTCTTTACAGTATTCTGTTACTCTTACGTGTAGCGAGATCTGATTGGCTCTGTTTTTAGGATATTTATCAAAATATCTTGGAAAAAAGGTATGTGAATGTTGGTAAATTTCTATTTACTGCTACCCTAAGTGCACAACAGAGTTAACTGTTTTCTTCTGTTGTTTAAAAGTAGTTCATTTGTCTCAATCTGTAATTTCTTAATTGGACTGGTATGGAATGCACCGGTCGCTATTCTCAGCACAGAACTTCTAAAATGTTGGATACCATTCAAAGCAGTTGGAAATGCAGAATTATGGACTATAGCTCCATAATCAAGTTTGGCTCTTACTACAGTCTGGTATGTTTTCATAAGCACCTTATAGTCTGCACTCCAGTTGTTACATAACAGCTCTCAAAACAATTAGTTCCTGGGAACAGTTATTTCTAAGGTTTATAAGATGAGGGATCCATGTTAGTTTAGTATCAAATGTGAGTCCCAATAAAGTAAGTGTCCACAATTTTGTGCTTCTGCCCAGCTATATATAATTCAGGTTGTCTGTCTGAAGGTTTTCCTTTGCTGAAATTGATGCCAGCAGATTTTGACTTGGAGAGCTTAAATCCTGTTTTGTGAAGCCAATTTTCAGTCTGGTCTAGAGCAGCTTGCATTAATTTATTGTTGACTGATAGGTCACTTCCTCTACAAATTGACGTCAGATCTGCAAATAAATATCCTTTTACTGGCACAAGTATGTTGTCTAAGATCCCATTAAGTACTACAAGAAATAGTTATTTTAATTACAGCTCCTTGCAGAATTCCATTTTCTGTTGTTACTGTTTTAGAAATAATGCCATTTGTCTTTACTTGTATAGTTCTTTGCTGTAAAAAGTTGTATATGAAAGCTAGCACATTTCCTTTAATGTTGTTGTCCCTAAGCACTTGTATTGCGTTGTCCTTCCAATTAGTTTCATAAGCTTTTTCTATGTCAAGGCTAACCATGGTTAAATTTTGAGAGTTAAAGGTTTGCCATATTTCAGATTCCAAAAATTTAAGATTATCCAAGGTAGAATGAAAAGCACGAAAACCACTTTGCATCTTGGAGAAGAATCCTATGTGTTCTAGCCTCCATCTTAAGCGATCATTTACTATTATTTCTATTCACTTACATAATGTGCTGGTCAAGGATATGGGTCGATTAGTATTATCCTCACCAGGTTTCGGTATAGGTATAATGGTAGCTTTCCACTATTGATCTGGAAACACTTTGTGAATCCATAGGTTGTTAAATATATGTAGAAGATGAAGTTCTTGAAGGAGGATGTTTCAGAAATTCATATGTAATGTTATCAGGTCTGGCACTATGGCTTCTGCCTTTGTTTAATGACCTTGTTAGTTCTTCCATACTTAAAATGTTATTCTATGTAATCTTTATTTCCATTTCATTTACAAATTATTATACATTTACATACTTGTTACTACACTGAGTTGCTGATTACCCTTGGGCCCATTAGGCTCAAACACTGAGGTTGTTGAGCTAATGGGTCCCTATTTATATCTTATCTAAAATACGTCTTCATTTTCGTCGTATTTACTTATCTTCCTCAACCATTTGGCTCTTACTTTGCCCAAAAAGTTCCCAATTTCAGTTAAATTTTCCATAGTTTTTACACTCGTTAACTTAATTGCTTGGATTTCATTTGGTAGCCTTGTCCAATCTTTTTTGCCTATCCTCCCCCTAAGCAACCTAGTTTCTTCACATTCTAAAAGTAAATGCTATTTTTTATCCTAAAATGTTAATATCTTGGTCAAAGTCTTCATTGAATATATTTACATAAAGTGTTTTCTGCATTTTTATTTTAATGAAATCATTTGAGTAGTTTGCATTGCTTGAAGAATCTGCAAATGTATTGGCAGGAAAATCTGCTATTTCCTTGGGGTTTGTTAGCACCGTATTGTCCTCGTGCTTTTTTAGTAGTTTAATTCCCTTTTGACAATTCATTCCTCTGATTCTCCAAATTCCATTCCACGCTTTAGTTGCAGTGAAATGAGAATTTAAGCTGGAGATGAAATGTAACCAAGAATCACTTTTGCTTTGTTTGATTTGTTTTGTTGCTGCAGCTCTTACTTTTAGGAAATTGATTCCATTTTCTTGAGTGGGGTGTCTTCTGTAATGGTTAAATGCAGCATTTTTATTTTTAATTGCATTCTTACAGGAGTCATTCCACCAAGGGACACTTTATCCATGTACACTTGGATTTCTTTTTGGAATGCTAATATCTGCAGCTCTGTTTATTAGGTTTGAACATTTGTCTACTATAGTAAATTGTCTTATGAAAATCCCATGCTGGTATTAAGTTCCTTATGTTTTGGTTTAGCTGTTCTTGAAATGTCTTCCAGCCAGCTTTACTATATATGAATTTAGGCATGGGGTCTATGTTGGAAGAATAGAATGTGCAAAATAATTGGGAAATGATTACTTCCATACAACTGGTTTAAAACTTTCCATTGAAATGGATGGGCAATATCTGAAGTACATACGGTCAGACCAATAGAGCTGAATGAATTGTGGGCTAGATTATAGTAGGTTGGGTCACCTGAGTTTAACAATGTAAAATTTTGCTCTGATATTTTTTATATTTCCTCTAGTATTGGTTGATCTACTTCCCCAGATTCTGTTGTGGCCATTAAAGTCTCCTAAGAGTATAGATGGCTTAGGCAGTTGGTTTAAAAGATCTAAGAATATTTAAAGTCATATCAACATTATTTGATATATAGATATTACAAAGTTATTTCTTTTACATAAGTAACAGTAACTGCTACAGCTTTTAGATTGGTATTTAATTTAATTTCTTTACTCATTAATGATTTCTTAATGTAAGTGGCTACACCACCACTAGCACATCCTGGTTTTAGTCTATTCTTGCGGTAACACTTAGGATTTAAGTTTAGCCAGTTCATTATTTTAAAATTTGTTTCTTGCAAACATATGTCACGATTATTATTCAGCATAAGCAGTTTTAAATACTCAAATTGTGTCTTGAAACTGTTTATATTCCATTGCAATAGTGTTAGAGCCATAATTTTGAAATTTTACCAAATGCATTTCCTAAGAACTTGTAGTTAAGTCTTCTAGTGCTGCTCCTAATGGTTTCTCCAAGGTTACTGTTAAATATAGCTGTTTTTGAATTTGTATGCTTCGATTTCTAATACTCTTCCCTTTGAGGTATTGATGTAACTTCTTAAGGTTACTTGCCAATCCCTCTAAGTTTCAGTGTAATTTAAAGCCTCTGCAACTATATCTTTAGTGTCCACTGTATTTTGCATGAAAGATAGTTGTGTAAAGTTGAGGATAAACTCTTCTGGTTTAGCCTCAATAATTTGCTCAAGTGGGGTTAAAGTTTCAAGTATTTGAGCTTTATCAATAGGTTTTATTCTCTTGTTATGCTTAAAAGGCTTACTGCTACTTCCCTCTTTGACTGCTCCTCAACAGTTGCATTAGAGCATGAATTATCATGATCATCTTCAAGCAGGGGCTACTGGATGGGTGTGTTTTTAGTTTTGCTGCTTTCTATTTCAATTTCTGAGCTATGTGTTTTCTGAATAGCTCTTCCTTCCTGAGATACAGATCTGGGTTGTACAGGAGGTATAGGAGGTTCTGTGTTGTCTTGCTCACTTCTAGAAGGATATTGTTTATTTTGACTCGTGTGCTTGCTTACTATATCTTCAGCTATAGTTCTATTTGCTAGATACATGCATATCCTTGAGTTGGATATGCAGGAAACAAATCTAATGTTAGGATCTGAGATTTTTCCAATACCTATAACATATTCCTTTAATGGAATCTGATCTATGGCTTCTATAACTATTGCCTGATCTTTGGTTGGCAGTGATCGTGTAACAGTAGCCTAACTAGTTCTAGTATCAGTAGTTGTTTTAACATTACCTTAGGTTATTCTTCTGCTGATAGCCATAACTGTTGGTATAGAATATGTTTAGGTTAGCTGTTTGATAAACAACTATCTTAACCTGTGCTTGGGTTCCTCTTCAGTAATTTGTATCTCACCCAGTAACTTGCCTTATTCAAAGCAATATTTTACAATTGTTACAAAAAGGAAATATATCCTTAGGCAAAAAATTAGATATTTTAAATACCAAACTCACTAGTACCTTAAAACTCCTTCAGATGCACACAGAAGGCTGTGACTATCTTTCCTTTTCTGTTTTTGTAGTAACGCCCATAGTTTGATCCAGGGTACTCTAACAAAAGCCTTTTCCAGATCAATGAAACAAAAATGTAACTTTGTTGTATTCTATAGTTTTCTCTGATGTTTGTCTTAAAGTGAGTATTAAATCCTGAATACTTCTACTGGGTCTGAATCCATATTGGCTCCTATCTACCTGGTTCAATTTCTTGCCCAAGCCTATTTTCCACAATTCTTGCATAAATTTTCACTGGTGTACTCAACAGATGCCTCTGTTTCTGGCAAATTCTAGTGTCCCCTTTTTTACTTTCTCTACTACGTATAGTATAGAGGGAGTATTGTATTCCACCCAAAAATTTGATGTCAAGATTTACAAGAAATATGTTTTGAGACCCCCTGAATAAAAGAAAAAAGCATTTTTAGAAAAAGGTGTCAGCCTGTGGACAGCATAACTCAAAAATGAAAAGTTGGTTAAAAACCAAACTTGGTATTTAAGTTTAACGTCTTTCAAGGATGCAACACAAAGATTTAAGAAAATTGCCTCACCCTAAACTACCCTTTACATGGAAAATTTCTATTTTCTTGAACATGGCTCTAGCGATTTTGATTAAAATGCCATATGTTTGAGATATTTTGATGACAAATGGACTGTATATCTTGAATTTTCTGGCAATAGCCTATGTAGTCCTGTTTACTCTGGATGACTTGAATAACTCCAAAACTGTAAGAGAAGGGCAAAAGCTTACTATACAAAACATGTCGTTTTCTAGTGCCTTGCATCTGGCAATGAAGCCATTAGCATTCGTGCTTTCCAATACTTTTGAACTGTAGTTTCTTCTGATCTTAATGCTTCACAGGTCTTCAAGTGGTCTTCGTTCATTTCTACTGGATCGTTACACAGGACACATATTGGTGAAGCTGAGATACCTATTCTGTAGAGATGACTTGCTAAGCAGTCGTGATTTGTCAATAGTCGGAAGGCTGCAACAGCTGTTTTCCTTGGTCTCTGGGGATTATATCTGGGTTGGAAAGTAGTGTAATCCATTTTTTATCTTTGGCATTTGTTTCTATTTCTTGTAGGTATGAATGAGAAAACTTTTTAATGATCAAGTGTTTTATTGAGGAATATGAGAAATTGAATTTAGACTTTTGTTTTATTGTTGTGCCTTTCTTTGCAAGTGAGTCAGCAGCTTCATTCCCCATGACTCCACAGTGTGCTGGAATCCATTGGAGATGAACAGCCTTATTAATTTTTTGGAGTTGTGTTAACATTTTGTGGCATTCTCTAATTTTTGTCGACTTCTTTGTAGTATTTGAACAAATTCCCTGAATTGCAGCTTTAGAATCTGAAAGAATTACGGTCTTGTTAAATTTATTTAAGGGAAGATTTAATAATTGTCAGAGAGCAATGTATATAGTCTCTATTTCTCCATCATAATTTGTTGTGTCTCTGCCAACAGAATGATAAAAGGAAAAATGTGAACACGTAACTCCAGCTCCAGTAAGGTTTTCCATGGAGGATCCATCAGTATATATTTGCAGCCATTCTTCTGTGGGGTATCTAGTATTGATTGTTTCCAGAGCTAGAAGTTTTTGTATTTCTTTTGGTGTGTCTGATTTACTTATTTCCTCTATTAATTCCAAACTGAAGGTAGGTTGCAATAATTCCAATGGATTTTCTCTTATAAGTAGATTTTCTGTTTTTTCTATACAAAAAATGTAGAGCTCGCTAAAACACACAGTTTATGTACAAATAAGTTTTTTTGCAGAGTGAACCATTTTGAAAATATTCTTTGTTATTTGTGTCAGTTTCCAAACACAAACTTTTGTGAAATGGAGCATCGTTCATTTTTTTATATGTTAAGTGTGCAAAGAAAACAGGATCTCAAAGCTTTAAAAGTTTTGGCTGTCTGTATTCTAATATTCCCCTTGCACCTACAAGGAAATAAGCAATAAGATCATTTGTACAAATGTTTATCTCAACTAACACAAAGAAGATACAGGAATAAGAGTTTGTAAGAATGGTTAGTACAAGAGTAGAGAGAGTCATGCGAGTGCAACATCAGATTTTTGAAAATTGGGATGATTACTGCTACTCTCCAAACTTTTGGTATCTGTTTATATTTCCAGGCGAGGTTCACAACATGGAACAATAATTTCTCTCCTTGTGCCATGTACGTAATCATTTCCGGGGTAATCATATTGTGGCCTGCTGACTTACAATTGGCAATAAATAGAATGGACATCGGTAACTCTGCCTCAGAAATTATGTCTTCAGGAACTGTATTTTGATCTTCTAAGGTTGTGAAATTTCTTTGACTCTTATGTGACTTTAGTTCTTTGTCCTTCTTGCTTATACTTTTGGTAGTCATCAGTTCTGGTCAATAAATACTTAAGCTAGTATTTCTTAACTTTTACTTGTTCCTTCACTACAACATTCCGTCATAATGTTCTTTATTCCTACCCTCTTCTTGCCACATATCTTTTCTGCTGCTGTTAATAACATTTTTCCAACTATCTTCCAATTCCGTTATCCTTTCTTTCCCTATATTTTCAATTTCATTTATTTCTGTTTGTGTGCATCTTGATTCATTTAATCTTTTTCCATTCCATGACAATCTCTATGGTAAGTAAATTGTGATCATAGTCTCCAACTTCATTTGATTCTTTCCAACAATAGTATAATAAATTATCGTCTTCTTATTTCTGGAAGTTTCAACACGTGTGTATAGGTGTATTTTCTTGTGTTCAAATTTAGTATTTGTAATTATGAGTCCATTTGCGATGCAAGTGCTAAGCAATCTTTCTCCATTGTCTGTGAGAATTCCTTCTCCATGTTTACAATTACATATGCGACTTCCTCTGGCTCATTACCTACTTCGCATTTAGGTCACCAAGTATTATAGTTGACCCAACTAGCATCAACTAAAATATTCTGTAGTTTGCAGTACTTCATTCTCATTTGGCCCATACACAATTATTGAATTGCTGAATATCTTTGATATGTACTACCATAAGCCTTTCATTAACACAGCTCCAATTTAAAGTATTTTTAGCATTGTTCTTGTGGATAATGCAACCTACTCCTGCACTTGCCCTTCCCGTTTTTGTGACTCCACTATAATTATATAAATATAAAACCATCCAAGGTCTCGCAGCTATGACCTATCCTTTTTGTTTCTGTAACAGCCAAATATTTAATTTTTGTTTTCTTTAATTCTGAGACAAGATGCACTTCTTTCCCGTTTATGCTTCTTAAGTTGCATTTCCATAAAAGATTGTTTTCCTCTCCAGTTCGTTGACCATTGGGACCATTTAGGTATTCTTCTTTGTTTGCTTTTAACAGATTTTATTTTTACGAGGTAGGGTCTTTGACCCTATGCTAAACCCCCAACCTGCAGAACCATGTCCCATATTTATGTCCCCTAGGGCAGGGTGGTTTGGCTATACCCCTAGACATTGGGTTGGCTGATTGAAACTTGAAGGCTGGGTGATGGGGTCACCACATCCCTACGCCAAACATTGTGCTTTTCAGTTCAATATAAATTACCCATGATCACTATCAGTGTCTTCAGTCTCAACTGTAATAAATTTAGAGGAGCTTCCAAAAGTTTTTGAAGACACTAATATTCTATAGGTTAAATGGCCCTTTATATGTTCTCTCTTAGTCTGGAGAAGGTTGAAAGTTCAACACCTCCAGCAAACTGAATGGAAAGACCAAGTCACCTACTTAGGTGTCACTATGGACCAAGGTCTTACTTGGAAAAAGCACATAAACACCATTAGAGCAAAGGCCAATGGGCAACTAAATAAACTCTGCCCAATGATAAACCGTAACAGTCAGTTACAGCTAAATATGGGACTTCTATATATAAAACCTTAAGACCAATTCTAACATACGTGGCCCCCATCTGGGGATATGCTGCAAAAAACCATTTAAATAAACTACAAATGCTCCAAAATGGGATACTTAGGTTAATAGCAAAGTTCCCCCTGGTACCACCAGCCTTTCTAATAAACAATGAGCTAAAGCCACACTCGACTGAACAATGCATTAAGCTGCAAAGTGCAAATTTATACGTCAAAAGATAAGAACCACAAACACCTCATTTGCAAGTTAAAAGATTAAATCGCAAGAATTCTTAGACACGATTATGCACAGATAAACTTGTTCATACTTTCACAGCTAAATCATGCAGCCATGACATGGTCATTCCATTTCTATCTTTTGACCTGACAGTGGCACTAAGTCCTTGCTCACTGCAGTTAAGGCGGTCTCCTTCTCCGGATGTCTGAGCACAACTGTGGCCTGATTGGGCAGGCAGTTCAGGCAGACACTCGATACTGACCAATAGCATTAACTACGGACATGAACACACAAGACATTAGATTTAAGATGACATGGCAACTCCTGCCAAGCAACTTACCCTGTAAATAGTATAAACATAAATCAAACACAAATAATTAAAAATTACAACAAAAAAAAAAAAAAAAAAGAAATTAAAAAGTAAATACAGATGACGTGGCTAACATCTGAGCTCAAAAAAACATTCACACATTAATTTACGGACCTCACTATGTCTGAGAACCACACAAATTTATGCATTATCAAACTAATAACTGATTTTGTTCCAGGACTGCAGAAATGTTACATATCTGATGGCCTCAGACTTCATGTCTGAATAAACCAAATTTTATACATTAATTCCATAAACTCAACTAATGACTCATTTATTCCAGGGCTGCTCTAGCACACCAAATGGCCAACGATGTTATCTGTCTGGAGACACAACTTAACCTAATCCTCACTTGAATTCCCAAGGGCGTAATCAGGGCCTGGGTCATGTTTGCATCCTGGCGCCCAACTTTCACCTGGCTTAGGCCCCTATGGCCGGCCAATATATCCACACCCACAATCTGCAGGTGCAATAGCGATACTGCCAGACTTCCTCTCCTGAATTCTCTCCAGTGGAGGTTTTTAGTGGGTAGTACCTTCAAGTGAAGCCTACAGTACCCACTGTGCCTCGCTGGTGGCACTCCATAAATGGATTTTTCCTCCACTCAAAAAAAAAAAGAAAAAGTCAACACTTCAAGGAGACTACGACCATGCCACTGAAGGTGTCCACTCCAGTTGTGGACAAAACGTCTGGAAGTTAACTCCCACAGACCAAGGCATAACAGCCTGGAAATAACTTCTAGTTATATTAAAATATCATGCCTCACACACTCAAAAGCTTTCAATAGGTCAACGATTAGCCTAGCTACTTTCTTATTCTGAATAATTTTTACCATAATATCGTTTACAAGTGAGATTACATCTGTAGTGTTAGAAAAATATTTGCAAAAGCAGTGTTTGCGATTGGGTATAAATTTTATTTTTCCTCCAGAAGGTGTTCCAGTCTTCGCATTATAATTTTCTCCAATGATTTACATAAGCTGGAGGTTAGAGTGATGGGTCAGTAATTGTTAACATCTTTTTTATTGCCCTTTTTATAAATGGGCTTAATGATACCTTACGAAGATATCAGGAAATACACCTGCTTCAATACTGGCATTTATTAAATACATTAATGGTTTGGCCAGTATTGTTTTGCATTGTTTTAGTATTTTAGAGCTTTTTTAGGCTTTGCAGGCATTTCACTCAGGGTTTTCATAATTTCCTCCTCTGAGGAAGGATGCATAAGAAGAGACTTATTAGTTACAATATCACAGCTGGGGGGTTGGGGGTTCTCTTATTTTTAACCAATTTATTAGCACAGTTTGCATAAGGCTCTTTGGTGCCCGCAGAACATGTTTTAAATTCACAAGTACCTGCCTCAAAGCACTGATGTGCAATGGTCCGAAATTGTAAATATATGTTTACATGTCCTAAAAGACTCTTTATATATTTTAAATAATCACTTGTATTCAATGTGTTAACTGTTATCTTCTTGTTATAATCATTTAATGTTTCTTTAGATATTTTGAATCTTAATTTTAATCATCTTAAAATTGACTGTCATATATCTTTGTATTCTGGATCTTTATGGTCACCTGCAATGTCAGGCAGATGTCACAATTTTTGTTTGTGAAATATATATATACTAACTGCAATAAGATTTGAAATAATATTACCATTGTTTTTTACCCTGCATTCTACAAGTATATTCATTGATAATGCTCCAGGCAGTTTTTGATATATTAGTAGAATTACATAAACTATCAGTGTAATAATCTAACTTCTGCAGGTGCTGCAGATACATGATATTTTTTATATTCATTATTATAATGGTCAAGTTGTTGACTTCTGCAATATGTACATCCTTCATGAGCTGCCATGCACCACAGGGGCACGACTTCAAATCAACTACTGTTAACCATGAAGGTCTGGTAATCATTTATGCCAACAAGCTTACTGTTGGTGTTTTTAAACACACAAGCCGTGTGTGGGAAATGTTTAAGAGGTGGAATCAGGACTGAAAAATTCAATGCCATAGCCGGAATTTGAACCACAGATCTTCCGCTTATCGAGCAGCTACTTTAACTTTATGAATCAGCTGGGGAATTTAATGTCATACTGGCAAGTTGGCCATGGTAGCTTAGTGGTTAAAGCAGCCGCTCGATAAGCGGTAGATCCATGGTTCAAATCCCGGCTATGGCATTGAATTTTTCAGTCCCGATTCCACCTCTTAAACATGAAGGTATGGGAGGTGGAACTGGAACTTAAAAATTCAATGCCACAACTGGGATTTGAACCACAGATCTTCCACCTCTCAAACTTTGCCCACACACGGCTTGTGTGTTTAAAAACACCAACAGTAAGTTTGTTGGCATAAATAAATAATAATTACCATCTGAAGGTTATTTAATCCTGGGATATAAAGTACTTACAATAGTAAGTCACCATTGGGGTAATTTGTCTCTGATGTGAGACTGCCTTTGTGTTCTGTGGTTCAAATCCCAGTTGTGGCATTGAATTTTTAAGTTCCAGTTCTACCTCTCAAACTTTGCCCACACACGGCTTGTGTGTTTAAAAACACCAACATTAAGTTTGTTGGCATAAATAATAATTACCATATGAAGGTATGGATTTAAAGTATTTGAAGTCTCCATTGGGACATGTGTAAAAATGAACTTTGAAATGCTCCTTACTATGCAATTTTTAATTTACTGAAGCAAAATTTTGGTAGTAGTTTTCTAATAGATGCCAATTAAGCCTTGCTAAGTAGTGAGCCACATTTATTATTTCACAAAGATCATTAATGTTTTATAAGCATATATTCTTTGCAGAGCATAAAATTGATAATTGAACAAAAAGCATTTTAAAAAAATGCCTAATTTTAAAAGTTTATTTGTTAGCAAATTTATTTTCAAGCTCAATAAGGAAGCCTATGGTATCCAAAGCATACATTTATTATACTGCTTACAACAACAGAAAGTGTAGCTAGATATTTAGGTACTGGAGTCACTGATAAATCATCCCAAAATAGTGAATGAAATGTCAGAGATGTTGCAATGTACAACAGGACATCTGCAGGCAACAAGCAAACTAGTTCTGCAAAACTTTCTGCAGCTTTAAGCTATTACATAAAGAACCTAACAGACAAATTTGCAGTGAATGTTTTCTAAAAAGAAGATGAATACAGAAGAAGCTCAACAAAAACATCAAAACAAGGTAATGTTGCCAAATACGGGCTTACCATGTAATGCAGAATGCCAATCATGAGAAATGAAAGTAGCATTGGTAGTAGCACATAATTAGTGTGACATTGGACTTGTGTAGTTAGCAATGTGTATAAGATGAGAATGGAGGTTAGTTATGGCAATGTCTATACATAGGTAAAGTAGATACCAAGAAGGCGCTCAAAATGTCGAATTGGGGCAACTTACAAATTGTACCATTTCATATTATGATGAAATAAATTAATTCATAAACCACATAATTTATAATAACTATGAAATCATAAGCTTGTGCTGTTGTGTAGCAATTAGACAACTAAATGGGAATATATTTCATAAATATAAGTTTATAAAAGAAATACGAAGTTGTATTTTAGATGCATAAACCTTATAACCTGAAAACTTCTTTACCCGATTACCCTTCCCTTATGTAGGACTTGCAAGCCTATGTCTGAAATCAAATTCGTGCAGTTGTGCAATCGGTAGATAACCTTAAATGAGAATATAGTTTGTATTTCTTTTATAAACACATATTTACTGAGTTGCGTTTTAGAGGTATAAACTGTATAACCTGATTTAACTATGAAGTCACAACCTCTTGTAATTGAGCAGTAGGTAGATAACTAAAATATGAATGTTTCATAATGCACATTTATGAAATATAAGTTTTATGAGAGTTAATGTGGTAGGTGACTAGATGACCCATATTCATAAAACTAAACTGTTTGAGACCTCTATCAAATACGAGGATTGTCCGTAAAATAAGGTTTCCAATTTTTTTTTCAGTGAAAAATATTTGACAGTAAATAATACATTTTTGAAAAGTTTAGATTTTTTTCTATATTTCGACATAATCGCCATTCTGATCAATGCATTTTTGCATGCAGTGTACCAACTTTTGTATGCCTGCATCATAATACTTTCCTGCCATGCAGCGAAGATAGCTTAAAACAGTTTCTTTCAGCTCCTCTACAGTTCTGAAATGCGTTCCACCCAGTTGTTTCTTCCAGTCAGAGAAGAGATGGTAGTCACTAGGGCCTAGGTCTTGGCTGTAGGGAGGGTGTGTGACAGTATCCCATCCAAATTTGTTGAGATTGGTTGTCACATGGGCAATGTGAGGACGAGTGTTGTCCTGGTGGAAATGCACTCCCTTTGTGAACATGCCTCTCCTCTTGTTTTGGATTGCGCAGCGAAGGTTCAACATTTCACAGTAGCAGTTTGCATTGATTTTTGTACCGGTAGGCAGAAATTTGCACAACAATAACCCCTTTCTGTCCCTTTGATCTTTGCTTTTTACACTTTCACAATGGTGTCGTCTGAAACATATGGTCGTCCCAAACATTGATCATCATGGCTGTCTTTGAATTCTCTGCACCATTTGCATATGTGTTGTACGCTCATGCACTGTTCTCCATACACTTCATACAGTTGGGAATGAATATCCACTGGCACAGTGTTTTTTGTACACAAAACGAATCACAGTGTAATTCACACCTGGCGGGAGAAGTGAGTGGAAGCTCCATTTCTAATAGCTGCCAAGCCAAGACTGAATGTGGCAGACAGCTCACAGGGAGACTGGAAGAGGGAGAACCAAGTTACATGTCAGTGTTGCCGGATCTTACATAACAGCGTTCCTTGCAACTGCAGGACTTTGGAAACCTTATTTTATGGACAACCCTCATATATGGGTTTAAAATTATACAACTTGCCAAGTCAGCTAAAAGACATACCTTCTGTAAACAAGTTTAAGGCAGAACTACACAAATTCTTTAAAAATAAAACAGTTGTTGTATAAGTTGTAATCTTCATATTGTAAATATTTTCTTATACTCTTAAAAATTTTGATGATGCCCATAATTCTGTATGAAATTTTATAGCTAATAAACTGAATATGAATATACCACTATTTAGTTTGTGCTTTTATTCTGTTTCAGTTTTAGATTGTGCTTCTGTTCCTCTGATTCCCAGCTCAACTGGAAAAGCACGTCAACTTTCTAGCCAACAAATTAACTCATATGCTTTAAGAGTGCTAGCTAAAACATGCAACCAAGATGTCTTAAAAACCAGCATATTTTTGCTATATATAGCCAGTATTAAAATATGGAATCCCTTTTTGGGGGTTTTCCACCAACTGCATTAAAGTGTTTAAACTACAAAAAGGAATAAGATGAATCAAACAAGTGAAACAATGCACGCCAAGTAAACCACTTTTTTCAGTACCTTTACCATGCAGAAACAGTTTCATTTATACATGAAAATAAAAGCATCTTCAAGCTTAATAATGAATACCATTCATACAATACACAAATAGCAACAGTAATCCATACCCAACATAGATTAACAAAAAGTTTGGATTCAGTTTCCCATAAAGGTAACATAATAAAATCCCTGGGGCCATCAAAGTTCCACAGATCAAAGCATTTAAAAATGAAGTTAAAAAATTGTTCTTAAAATGTTTTATTCAGTTGATAAATTCATGAATACCCAATTTTGATTACCCTTTGTACTAAATCATTTGCTTATTTAGAATTAGAATTTAGGTAAATCACTCATCCTAGCTAATCTTAAAATATTGCCCCTCTGAACTGTGTTTCATGGGTCATGCACTTTGGTTCAGAAGAAGCTTGACAACAGCCTCCAAGACCAAGACTGCTCAACATTACCACCTGTATTTAGTACTCTAATCACCTCTTGTAAATATAATGTATATAGAATCAGTTTGAAGTGTTTAAATGCTGTAAAAATATACTCATAATGACAATTATTTATACATATAGGGCCCAGTAAAATTAATAAAATACCAATTGCATAAAAATGGTGTATGTCATGGCAAAGCTTATTTTCAAAATCAATGTGTTTATTTTAAGATACATAAGTAGCTGATGTACAAAATCAGGAAACTGTCATAGGACAGTAATTATACATTACATAATTACTCAAGAACTTGCAGCAAATAAGATAAGTGAAGCTTTTAGTCTCTAAATAGACTTAAAATTAGTGTTGCTTTAATGTTAAAAGCTTCAGTTTTTCATTGAATTTATTATACATTCTATCTTAAGTACTAACAGTAATAGAAGTAAACAGATCCCTCGTGTCTTCTGAATGAACAAAATGTGAATACAAGGGCTGTCCACCATTGTTTTTCTTCTCACAATGGAAACTTCTGAGGAATATTGTAAATATAACAAATATTCTTTCATGCATTAATGGACATCTACAAATATTTTCTGTAATGTGTTGTAGACCAACATACTGATGGTTATTAACCAGTAGAATCTGCTCTTTTTCCATCTGTAACCTTTTCATGCTTATGGAAAATATCTAGCTTCAATGCTTTGTTTCTGTAGTGAGGAAAGATAAGATCAATCCACTTGGTGATGAAAAAGATAAGAATTATTGAGCAAATTCACCATTTTTGTTACATTTTAATTATATTATATAATAATTTATGAATTGTTTGTTAATAATCGATAAATTATGAGTAACCATTATATTTAGTATGCTCTGGATATACAGTATGGCAATGTCCTGATATTACAGCTTCTGTGGTTCGAACAAATGATGAACGCAGATTGTTACAAAAATTTTCATATAGCAACGGCTATCAACAGAAAAAAAATATACAGAAGGATGATGAAAATAGTTACAGAATAGGTTCAGCAAAAAGTCAAGATCTTTTACGCCTTATTTAATTGAAGTAAGGCCTGTTATTGTAGAGATGGGTGATTGATATTGCAAAGATGGATGGTTGATAACGCGTAATCAAAGTGAATAAAGGTGATTTATGGGAGAAAGCCATATCATTTTCAAGTGACTTCCCTGCACCCATGACGTGCCTGCAAATTTAATCGAAAAGAACCAACCAAGCAAGCCGAGCGACAAAACGACTGCTGCATATTGGCACCCAACAAGTATGGCACGAAAGGGAAGACTTCGAAAGGAAGATATTAGCACCAGCTGCATATTTTGGCTTAACGACTGTGATAATTAAGGCTTCACGGGTGATCAGCCATGTGAGGCTTAAAAACATTGAGCTTTCGGCCATTGTAGACTCTATGGCCTTCATCAGAATGAAAAATGACGGCTAGCTTTCCACTCTCCATATAGGTGGGAGGGAGTTGCGTTGCCCTGGCCAATGAGCGGGTGACGATTTGTGATTGGGCCTGCTATTTCGGGCTATGTTTTTCACCGGCCATGGTGTTTTCTCGAGGGTCAGTGCTTGGTCTGGAATCACTGAAGTTGCTGTTGTGGATGTGTTTGATGGCTATTGTCCAAGCAGGGCTTAGTTGAAGTCCGCGGTCCCTGTTGTAGTTGTTTGGATGTAGTTTGATTTGGATGGCTTCCTTAATGACCCTGTCCCAGTACTTATCAGTATGATCCAGAACTTTGATGTCTTCGAAGCTTATTTTGTGGACATACTCTATACAGTGCTCGGCCACTGCCAACTTATCTGGTTGTAGGAGCCTGATATTGCGTTGGTGTTCTATACATCTTTCTTCTATTGTGCGTCCTGTTTGGTCTACATACTTTTCCACATTCGCAAGGAATCCTGTACACTCCTGGGACCTTGAGCTGAAGTGGTTCTTTTACCGGCCTAAGGTATTCTTGGATCTTTGGAGGCTGAATAAAGTCTTGATGTTATACCTTGCGAGTATGCAGGAGATCTTGTTTGACATAGAATCGTAAAAAGGAATGTAGGCTTTATTTGGCCAGCTATCCATCCTTTGAGTGAGGCGTAGGGGGTTATTGCGATTGTGTTCAACCTTCTTGTGTGCCTTCTTGATGTTGTGATCACTGTATCCATTTTTTAGCAAGGTGTCTCGCAGGTATTTAAGTTCTTGTTTAATGTGGTCTTCATCCGCAATATCAAAAGCCCGGTGAAACAAAGTGGAGATAACTGTCCTCTTTTGAGTAGGATGGTGGTGACTGGAGGCATCCAAGTAGCAATTGGTGTGCGTGGGTTTCCTGTAAACTGTGTGACCCAGGCTGCCTTACAGCTTCTTGTAGACCAGAAAATCTAGGAAGGGAAGCGAGCCATCCTTCTCAACTTCCATTGTAAACTTGATGTTTGCATGTAGGTTGTTGTGGTGGTCTAAGAAGGCAGAAAGTTTTCCTTTTCCATGTGGCAAGATAAAGGTATTATCCACGTATCTGAAGAATGCCTTTGGTTTGTCTGAGGTGGTATCCAGGGCAGTATGTTCAAAGATCTCCATGAAAAAGTTAGCAATAGCAGGTGACAACGGTGAACCCATGCCTACACCATCCGTCTGTTCGAAGAACTGGCTGTTGTAATTGAAGTATGTGGAGGTGAGCGTGTGTCTGAAGAGCTGAGTGATATCTTCTACAAATCGCTCAGATATGAGCTGTGGTGAGTCCTCTAAGGGCACTCTGGTGAACAAGGATTCCACATCAAAGCTCGCCAAAATATCCTCCGGGTCCACTTTCAGCACTGAAATTTTCTGGATGAAGTGGCTGGAATTTGTAATATGATGTTGCCAGTCACCCACAAGCGGATTAAGTAGAGTGGTAAGATGTTTGGCAAGCAGGTAAGTAGGTGAGCCTATGGCATTCACAATGGGTCGGAGGGATACTTCAGGCTTGTGAATCTTTGGTAGTCCGTAGAGTCTAGGTGAAGCAGCCGCATGTGGAATGGTGTTTTTCTGTACTACGGTGGTTAAGCTGGAGTTTTTTTACGAGATTAGTAGTTATTCTGGTGATCTTGGTCGTCGGGTCCTTATCCAGTTTCTTTTTACCTCACACGGCTGATAATCCATGAAACCTTAATTAATAACGTGCACCATGAAAGCTTTAAATCCTACATTAATGACTGTGGTTTGAGAAAAGAAGACAATTGGAATAGGCTCTGGGAAGGAAGCAGTACTACACGTCAACACAACATCCAGGACTGCAAATTCCAACCAGCAGGATATCATTATATATATACATAGTTAAGGAGAGACAGAACGTAAGTCAGTGCATATTACTTGCTATTGTGTTTATGTATATTGTTATGTAGCAGAAAAATTACGAGATCTTTTGAGATGGAAGATGACCACAACCAGACAAGCGGAGAAGGCAGCAGTGTACAAAATACAGACATGAACATCATGGTATTAATGTTCAAAGAAATGGTTCACCAAATTAAGAATTCAAATAGTCAACTGAAATTTGAATTGGTTGGCTAAATTAATAATTTAGCTAACCATATGAATAATTTAAATGGTCAGATCAGATGTTCTGATTTCGTCAGTTGTGAGGCTCGACGTGACGCTCGACGTGAGGCTCGACGTGACGCTCGACGTGAGGCTCGACGTGAGGCCTGACGTGAGGCCTGACGTGAGGCCAGGCTTGACGTGAGGCCTGACGTGAGGCCTGACGTGAGGCCAGGCTTGACGTGAGGCCTGACGTGAGGCCAGGCTTGACGTGAAGCCTGTCGTGAGGCCAGGCTTGATGTGAAGCCTGTCGTGAGGCCAGGCTTGACGTGAAGCCTGTCGTGAGGCCTGACGTGAGGCCTGACGTGAAGCCAGGCTTGACGTCCGCCTTGACGTGAGGCCAGGCTTGACGTCCGCCTTGACGTGAGGCCTGACGTGAAGCCTGACGTGAGGCCTGACGTGAGGCCTGACGTGAAGCCTGACGTGAAGCCTGACGTGAAGCCTGACGTGAAATCTGAAATGGCTGTGATGAAATCTGAGATGGCTGAGATAACTAATGAACAAATTAAACTAATTAGGTAAAATTCTCAAAGTATAGAAAATTTTAAATTAGAACAAAAAGATATATCTAAAGCAGGCGTGTCAAACAGCACTCGCCAGGTGTGAAAATATTCCCCTATTTTCCCTCCCTTCAAATCGGAAGGCTTGACGTCCGCCTTGACGTGAGGCCTGACGTGAGGCCTGACGTGAGGCCTGACGTGAAGCCTGACGTGAAGCCTGACGTGAAGCCTGACGTGAAGCCTGACGTGAAGCCAGGCTTGACGTCCGGCTTGACGTGAAGCCTGACGTGAAGCCTGACGTGAAGCCTGACGTGAAGCCTGACGTGAAGCCAGGCTTGACGTCCGGCTTGACGTGAAGCCTGACGTGAAGCCTGACGTGAGGCCTGACGTGAAATGGCTGTGATGAAATCTGAGATGGCTGAGATAACTAATGAACAAATTAAACTAATTAGGTAAAATTCTCAAAGTATAGAAAATTTTAAATTAGAACAAAAAGATATATCTAAAGCAGGCGTGTCAAACAGCACTCGCCAGGTGTGAAAATATTCCCCTATTTTCCCTCCCTTCAAATCGGAGAACGAGAAAAACAAAGTGAAAATCGGTTCTACTAGTGCGTGCTACTGCAGTTAAGGAGGGGTGGACTCCTCTCTTCACACCCTGGGAGTGATGTTTGACATGCCTGATCTAAAGTAAGAACATAATTAGAAACTAAAAGTTTCACTTATCTTAGTAATATTGCAAGTTCTTTGGTGCAAAGCTGACAATGTTTCAAGTTGACTTCAACTCATTCTCAAAGCTATACAAACAAATTCGTTACCACAGCTACTGATGTTCATTTTAATTACCAATCTCTGAAAACAAAAATCTATAAATACAATCTACAGAAGGTGTTTCAAAATTCATAACACAGTTCCTGTTTTTTAAAATAAATATCTTTTCCCAAACCATTAAATGTATAGGTCCACTTAATTGTTTTAATAATTTAACTTCTGGATTAATTTCATGATTAAATAACCAAAAATGATCTGCCACAGCTGATTTATCAGTTTGTTTATATTTAATATTTCTAAAATGCTCTTTTATTCTGGTTTCTAAATGGCGTTTAGTTTTACCAATATACACCTTATCACAATCCAAACAGCTAAATTGATAAATGCCAGATTTTTTATAATTTGGTATTTTATCTTCAGAGAAATTTAATAAATTTTGTATATTAAATTTATTTTGAGGGACCAAATTTATTCCATATTCTTTAAAAATCTTTAATTTTTTTATTGGCCCATGGATTGTAAGTAAACCTATTAAAAATACAATTATCTTTTATTTTTCTGAGGGTATGAACTTCTAACAGTCTTTTGATACTTAAATTGTTCCATCTTTTTATGTATAAAATCTGTATCAAAACCATTAATTACTGCAGTGTTAATGTGTTTATATTCTGTGTCAGATTCTTCTTCATTAAGGGGTATATTTATTAATCTATAAATTAAATTATTGAAAACAGCAAATTTATGTGCAAAAGGATTAACTCTTATTTTTTATGTAATTATCAGCATGAGTGGATTTTCTATAAATACCAAAATTCAATTTATTGTTGTCTTAATTTTTATTAGCTTCATTTTCCTTAATTAACAAAAAGATAATTAATGAAATAAGCAACAAAGTTGATAGCCAATCACAGGAGCTGGAGAGAGTATAGTTCTATACAAGCAGCAGCTATTATTGAACTTAGAGATGTTGTATGCCAAGAAGTAGAAAGTATGAAGACCAAAAACGTTTACTGTAAAAATAACCTCATGCTTGAAATATGAGACCACAAAACCAAAATAGATAATGAAATAAAATCCATACAAAAATGTTTAGACAAAGAAAAAGAAAACGTAAATAATTTAGATAAAATAGTGGCAGCATTTCAAGCAAAGGTAAAATAACAATGATAATGTAAATGTTGAAAATGATACAAAAGACTGTATGCCTAACTGTGATGAAGGGGCTAAAATACACACAGATAATCAACACACAATATGACACTAACACTGATGTACCAGTTTACCTACACCATTCACTCCTACCTGAATGTACACGACAAAATTACAAAATTGGTTATAATAAGGATGTCTTGTCCGAAATTACTCCACCTATTTTTGATGAAAAAGCAACCGACAATTCTAAGCAATTTCTAAAAGAAATTGACCATTATTTTAAAATCAGAAAAGTACCTGATGAATTGAAGATTGTAAAAAGATCGTTAATAGGTAATAGCTTACAGTGGCTTACAACTACAGGTGCAAGAGATAAATGTTACGCATCCTTTAAAAATTTATTTTTAGCACATTATTGGAGCCCAGCAAAACAAAAGTGTCTGTGTTGAATTAGCAACTGGGAAGTACAATCCATTGACTAATACGAGTCTTACAGATTACTTTATGAGCATAGTGAGTGAGTGAGTGTGTTGGGTTTAAGGGCCCGTCGACAACTTGGTCATTAGGGCCCCGAGTCAAAAAGTAAAATTACGTACAGTCAAGTGTTAAAACATCACCCATTAAAAACTAAAAATCTAAGGTTAAAATAGATAAAAACAGATAAACCACTATTAAAACGTTTCGTTTAAAAGGCTAAAAACAGAAACTTAAAATTGCTACAAAGTAAAAAACAATAAAACGTTAAAAAAAAACCAAAATTACGGCATTCTTAAAAGGCTAAAATCTCTGAAATAAAATAACCTTACACTTGCTTCATAAAATCAATTGTGGAACAAAACCGCAGCACTTTATTTACAGATACTGGGTCGTTGCCTAAAACTGACGACAGTGTAAGGACCAGGCCAACGGACTGGCGCTCATGAGCGTATCGCGGACAGTCAAGAAGGACATGTGCAACGGAGATTGGAGTATTACACGTCGTACAGACAGGCTCTGGATCACCACGCAAAAGGTGTCCATGCGTGGCTCAGGTATGGCCTATCCTCAGGCGGGTTAAAACCACTTCAATTATGAGCATAGTGAATTGATCATGATTACTCGACCCTCTTTTATCAGATTCAAGTGATCTTAACCTCTGTTATCAGACATTTTCCGGATAACATTAGACAGAGCTTAATAGTGGCTAGGCCTGTAGATTTCACTGATGTTATCGAATTACTCATGGAATTCGAAAACCAATCTGTTCCTAAAGAACAACACCAGTACCACTTAACTAAAAGAAATGATAGGTACACTCAAAATTCAAATAACTAGAACATCAATGAAGACCTAAATAGAAATAATAATCATCAAAAGTATCTGTTTCAAAGAAAGGAGGGATGGTTTGGTTTAAGGGTATTCAACTTTGAGGTCATCAGCGCCCTTAAAAAATTCATGGCAATAGTCAGATATAAATTTGAATCAAAAATAAAATTACTAGCGACAAAGAAAATATACACAAACGTAAAAAACACTGGCAATAGCCAGATATAAAACAAAGTAATAAATATGTCCAGAAGCATAAAAAGAGATCTAAAATTTTAAATCCTCAAACTCATGTTATACTCTGCTAAAAACTTAAAAACTATCACTTTTTTTTCATCCGCCAAGACCTCTGCAAGTCTGGCAGCCAGCTGCAGAGAATCACGAAGATGCACTAGAGAGGAACACTAGCAGCACATGACAGACTGACAAAAGTCTGTCACACAGCGGACATAGAGGGACAAGGTCCCTTTTAAATAGATATCCATGCAAAAAATTGCAGTGCCCTATTCTAAAATGAGCCAAACTAACCTCCTTGCGACATGATATGTGACAGAAAGTTACCCAGTTTATCGGAAGTTTTTTCACTTCTCTAAGCTTATTACTGCGGAGAGCTGACCACTCTTCATGCCAGGACGACAGCACCGCTCTCCCTACTTCAAGCCTAAAGGCTTGAAAAGTAACATGTGAGATGGTAATACTGGGTTTTGTAGTTGCCATCTTTGCTGCCAAATCTGCCATTTCATTCCCCGGCAAACCTACGTGACCAGAAATCCATACACACACCACGCTAACGCCAGAAGCTTGAAAAACATGGAGGGCATCCTGGACACGCTGTACAATGGGATGGGGGTTGTACAGCTCACGAAGGTTCTGAAGTGCACTAAGGGAATCGCTCAAAATCAGGCAGTCACCTAATTTACGACGGCGCACATACAAAACGGCTCAGTAAATTGCATACAACTCTGCAGTAAAAATGGAAGTGCTATTTGGAAGACTGAATGTATGTGGTTCAGTTCCATAAACTTAAACACATCCAACACCACTGGTGCTCTTTGACCCATTGGTGTAAATACATCAACCATCAGTGTAGCCTGACAAAACTTTTAAAAAAACATGTGCGGATACTTGAAACAGGCATCGTGGACTTCTGGTGTACAGTCATTCTAAAATCTACACGGGGCGTGCCAGATAGCCAAGTGTTTAAAGCTTCTCGCCCTTGGTGAACATCCTAGGCAGTTCCACTTCAAACTTGGCTAAAAGTTTGTGGAAACGAAACCCTGCAGGCTTAAGAAGCATTGCAATACTTCTTAAGTAGTAAGTCCTGGATAGAAAAGAATTAGCATCAGGAATATTCTGTGATTTAACAAAGGCATTTGACAATATTGATCACAGCCTCTTATTGCAAAAATTAAAATGTTATGGTTCCAGTGAGATCACTATAAATTGGTTCAGATCTTACTCAGAACCAGGTGTTATTACTAAGGCCACAATTCTTAGTCACCTTACTTACCGTGTGTATAAGATTGTTTCATTCAGCACTGATGGCTGGCCTTTTGGTCTGGGCAAACACATTCACAGCATAACGACACTCCTACACACGATGCAGTACTAAAAATTGTGGTTTTAGCCATTACCAAAGGGGTCCCCCAAATCTCCCTACTTGGATCTTTGCTATCTAAACAATAATTCGTTGTGCATTAGTCTCGAATAAAACTTGAAAATGGCTTGACTGATTTGAATAATTTCCTTTGTTTTGTTCATCTCAGTACTGGGATGGTTTAGAAAAAAGTAACATTTGGGAAAAACCTAAAGGAACAGCAAAAAAAATCTAAATTTGTAATTGCGTATGGGAGTTGCCACTTTGGATTGCTTTCAATATATGGCATTTGTGACATACTTGTCATATGACAGCTTCATCTATTACATTTAAAATTGTTTTTTCATTAAAAAAGGATAATAGATTTTGAGAATAGATTTGGTTAAATCAAATTTAATTACATTTTGCAAACATTCATTTTGATCATCCATTCTATTAAGGTAAATTGACCTTGCAGCCTTACAAATAAACAAAAAAATGCATTAAATTTTGTTTTAGCAAGGAATTAGGGCAAGCTTAGACATAACCACAAAATGTCTTTTAGCGAAACTCTAGGAATTAGTTTGAGTATTTCAATATTTTAAAGTTCTCAGGGTAAGTTCCGTATGGTTTTACAGTGTTCATTGTAATTCCAAGGGAGGACAAAATGAAATATTACTTTCAATATATAGTGTTTGTGGCAAACCTATCGTTTGACAGCTGCATCTATTACATTTAAAATAGTTTTATATAAAAAAAAAGAAGGAAAAAAAAAGTGGATTTTGAGAACAGATTTGTCTTATGTAAATAAGAGATGAAACTCTTGAATTACAAATGAGTTTCATTTAATAACCAACAGCATGATGCATCTAATATCTATCTCAATGAACTGGAGTTGGAAGGTTTGATAATCACTTATGAAGAGTTACAATCAGATTAATTTTAGATGCTACGAAGTTCACCAGGTCATCTAGTTTTTAATATTTATAAATGACTTGCCATGTAATCTTGGTGAGGAGTCAATAGCTGTACTCTTTACAGATGATACTGGTGTATTTACATATATCTGAAAATTTGCATCAGCAGTAAGATTCTGTCAAAGCATTTGAACAGCTCATTTGGTTTGAGGCAAATATGCTATCATTAAACTATGGTGAAACAAGTTTTATTCAGTTCAAAACAAGCCATAAGCAAGTATATGAGCTAACAATTGGATACAACAATTATACTATAAGTTAAGTGTCAGATGATATAAAATTTCTAGGACTCAAACAGATGAAGAGCTGAGCTGGAGAAATCAAATACAAATAATGATACCAAAACTTGTCAGTGGATGTTTTGCATTAAGAAACAAAGAATCTGCTTAATGAAAATGCCTTAAAAGCAGCATATTTTGCCGGTTTCCACTCATTCATGAGATACAGAATTATTGTGTGGGACAATTCATCTCATGGCAAGCAAGTGTTTATATTACAAAAAAGGCTGTATGTCATTTGTGGTGTTGGTTCCTGTCATTCCTGCAGGTCATTATTTAGAACCCGACAAATTCTTACTCTTGCTGGCGAATACATATATTCTCTGTTGAACTGTCTTGCAGATAATTATGATAACTTCACATAAAACCTTGCTGTGCGTGATCACTAAAGATAAAACAATTCCTTTGTAACCAAGATATCAGCGCAATGTCAACATGTGTTATATAAACATTACATCATTGGGAGGCACTTCTCTGTATTGTGAACCTGGAATCAGCTGGTTGACCTCTGACCAGGTACAAAGTTCAGAGTCAGCTGCAGTTTATGCCCAGTCAGTCGCACCTTCCTTGAAGGAATTATTTCATCCTAAATGATCACAATACGAGGCATGCAGGTGATTTGCATAGACCAGTAAATGAACTGTTTCAAAAAGTGTGTTATTACTCCACAATAAAAAGAACCACCTTCCATGTTACGCAGTCATAGTCAACATAAAATCTTTAAGAAAAATCTGAACTCATTCTTATATACTCACTTCCCATATACTGTCGAGGAATTCTTTTAATATTTCAGCAGGTAAATATTAAATATATAGGCCAGATTACACATGATCATGATTTATAATGTAGTTTACTCTTGCAATGGTGGTGGCTTAAAATTTAATTTTTCCCCCTTTTTCTCACAAAGATAGAGGAAATAGTATTATTGGTAGTGGATATTCTAATAGTCATGATGTGCTCAACGTCCCTGAACTTTGCTCATGATGGGACCAAGCAAACTATGTATAGTACCTACATGAGAAATCATTCAAAATTACAGCTCTTTAAATACCAGCATGGTGATATAACAATAACAAATTCCACAATTTTGTGCTCCATATTTTCTGAAGATGGTGGGTTTGTTTTGAACTGCACCTGTAATTTGTATACTTCTACAATGCAGTAATGCACAGAATAGTTAAGTTTTACTTTCTCCACAAACAAAACACCAATGCTGAAGAAAGTGCATACAAAATTAAAGATTACGATCAACTTTGAGTGGAGAGATATTGCTGATGAACTGGAATACCAGGTGACTAAGTGTACTTCAGGTTACAGAAGTACTGGACTATCACACAGTATGTTGAAATGCTCTCTACCCAGCGAGATGAGGATGCGACCTACCTCTTTCAATTATTGCATTATTTCCATCCATGTCAAGGGTTCATCCCTAATGCTTACATCAGTTTCAAGTACAAATTGCATATTCACCTTCCTTTATCCTAATCATTGATACCACATGTTTTAACAGTGTTGTACTTAATATAGCTCCTACTGCACAATACTGAACAAATGAAATTTCCTGCTGAAGCAAACCCTTCCCAAAAAGCAAATCATTTCCTCCTCCCTTCATAGGCAACTGCATAGCACCATAGCAAAGCACACTAAGTACATCACACTTTTAAGGAAAATGCAAATAATGTAAAGCATCTGCCTGATTTGAAAGTTCACGTTTGTACTTTGTTTTTAAAGGAAGATTTACTTTATATTATATCAATAGCATGTTTTATGGCGCAAGTGATAGTGCAGTAATTTTGTAGAAATCAAGTACAACTGCTTAGAGCTGACCTGTTCTGCTGCGACACTTCAGCACGGCTGAAGCTACAGTAATTATAACTGCAATTATTTAACAAATCAGAGAATGTAAATTTTGCAGGGTTAAAAATGCTACAAAGCATTTTGTCAAATGGTGCACTTTGAAGACCTTACATCCTTTGTGCAGCAAAAATTTGTCTATTTCTTATTATTGAGCAATTTAAGAAGTCATTTGCAATAGATAGGACTTCACAGGTTATTCCCAGAAAGTTAGATATCATTTTGTATGTCATACAAGGTTCTTAAATATATCATTGTAATGTTTACTTTCTGTACTATGTATAGTAGGTAAGGGAAGTATTTTATTTTACCCAAAATTTTGATGACAAGATTTCACCGGAAATCTTGTTTTGAGGCCCCCTGAATCCAAAAAAGCAGCTTTAGAAAAAGTGTATTTGTGTGCACATGCATATGTGTGTACAACATGAGTCAAAAACAAAAATTTGGTTAAAAACCAAAGTTGGTATTTAAGTAATATTTTTCAAGGATGCGACAAAGATTTCGAAGAAAATTCCTCCACCCTCAATTATCCTTTACATGAAAAATTTGTCAAAAATTATGATTTTCTCAAAAACAGCTCAAATGATTTTGCTTAAAATGCCATGTGTTTAAGGTATTTTTATGGCACATGAAAAGCACATTTTGAATTTTCTGGCTGTAGCCCATGTAGTCCTGTTTAATCTGACTTGCACGACTGGTAAACCATGAGACCAAATCTAACTATACAAAAAAATTTAGATCTCGTTAAAACACATGCCCAAATGCATCTTTTTGTGTAGTGAATCATTTCAGAGATATTCCTTGTTATTTGAGAGTTTTGCAATGCTTAAACTTTTCTCAAATGGAAGGCCGTTATTCACTTCATCTCTTGGCCCTACAAAGAAAACAGAATCTCAAAGCTTTCAAAGATATGACTATCACTCACAGTCTACTGTATTCCCATATTTCCCTTGTAGCTGCAAGGAAATAAGCAGTAAGATAACTTCAGCAAATGTTTATCTCAACTAACACAAAGAAGATATAGGAATAAGAGTTTGTAAGAATGGTTAGTACAAAAAAAAAAAAAAAATATTTTGTTGTTTAATGACGCTGTCAATTGCCAGGATCACATCAGCGTCGCCGGTGTGCCGGAATTTCGTCCCACAGGAGTTCTTTTACATGCCAGTAAATCTACTGACATGGAGCTGTCGTTTTTAAGCACACTTAAAAACCATCGGCCTGGGCCGGATTTGAACCCGCGACCTTGGGATCAGTAAGCCAGCGTCTAACCAACTGAGCCACCCAGACGGACGGTTAGTACAAGAGTAGAGAAAGTCATGTGAGTGCAACACATCACTTTTTTCCAAGTTTAACATCTTTTAACTGGACAGGTCATATCAGATTATGAATGAAATGGGTAAACTGACGCTCAAATGAGCCAAAGCTCCATAGGGCCTAAGTTACCCACTCTATCTTCTCAGGTTATGGGAAAACTCCAGAGAAAACCTTATCCAGATAACTTGCCCTTACCAAGAATCAAACTTAGGACCTTTTGAATGCAAGGTCAACACATTATCCCACACCAGTTCTTGTTTTTGGAAGATGGCAAAATTAAGGTTTGGTATTTATAAACTTCATTTTAGAGATGTGCTCCTCACAGACGAGCAAACACATAGATCTCCTAGAAATGCTGTCTTGGGATTTCCTGTGAAACCCCAATATTATATTTTTGATGGAATGTAACACTTGCTCTTACTATAGGAGGTAAGTAGTTAAGTAAAAATGCCTCTTAGAAGGGGTGGGAGAGTTGAACCTCAAAATGTTATTTCTGATGAAATTATGATAAGGGTATAATACAACACTAAGTATAGGAAAACAGAATTTGCCTAAAATCAACTTTTTCTGCTGATGTGAGTAAAGGCATGAAGAACTACAATGACTGACAATCATTTACTGACCTAACTCAAAATGTTACCATAGCTTGGAAAAGCATCAATATAAAATTCCTTATCTATTTAAAACATCCAGAATCAGTCGGCTATCTTGGTGAAAAAGATATTGCAACACTGCAGTGTTTTCACTCGATTCAACAATTTAATCACCACATTTGTGAGATTTGACAGTGATGGTAGCCAAGCAGAACTTGGGCCAGATGAGAAAAGTCAATACAATGCAGTGACAAAATTGTTATGTGCATTTATTTATTGACTTGAGCTTTGTTAGCAGGAAGTGAACATGCAGACATACAGACTTGCTATACAGTAGCAAGTAGCTGCAATATAACAATCTTGTGTTCTCCAGATTTATTCCAAGGTTAACCTCAATTTATCAACTTAAGGTTTGGTGTACAGGCACATATACATGTGATCTGGTGTTGAATATGCATTAGAATTTTGGTTGCTACATTTACTGTTACAGCTTGTCATATATAATTATAGTAACATATGATAATATAACTACACCTGAAGTTAAACTCGGTTATCTAGAAAACACAGTACCGCTTGGTTTCACTGCAGTCATAACATCAGCAGACTTTCAGGGGGAGGCACATGTTGGGAGTTTGCAATTAAACAATATTAATTCATTATTTTGTTGCTAAAAACAGAAAGATGGGCTGTAGTATTGTTACAGATAAGCATATTAATTTATGCTAAATGAAAATATTCTTTACATCAACATTAAAGCAATAGCTTAATAGGAATTG
The DNA here is from genome assembly GCA_030765045.1 of Tenodera sinensis. NCBI lineage: Eukaryota > Metazoa > Arthropoda > Insecta > Mantodea > Mantidae > Tenodera > Tenodera sinensis. The sequence goes on from CM060970.1 coordinate 9,611,753, forward strand.
TTTGCACATTACATTTATTATTTTCAGGGGGGGGGGGGGGGGGCTGCTGCCGTGCTCCCCACCTTTGCAATGCCCAGCCCATGACGGCAGCTCTGAAGTCTTTAAGCCTATGCTCCTCTATTCACTAACAAGTTAAAAATGTAACAAATAAAATTTAGGTCTAATTCCATAACCAAGATTTTTTGTTATCTAAATTACTTTGGTAAAGACAGTCTGCATAAGAAAAAACTTACAGCTAACATTGTTTTCCAATGGTCAATTTCTACATTACGTATTCTATAATAAAATCTCACTTCAGATTAAAAAAGGAAGTTTCGTCCTTTTATATAATAAATCAGTACTTTGAACTTGCAACTTCATTCCAAGATGGCATCCTGTCCCAATGCTTTATCGTGAGCACTTTTGTTTAAGGGGATTCTGGGATTCTCATCCAAGACTACTTCAGGGCTTACTCTGCCAGGGGAGCAATTTGTGGCTCTTCTGTTTTTAAGGGAAGAGCCGCCAAATGTCAACTAAAAACAGAAGATCAAAATCTGTGCCAATTGAAGTTGAGTTTTATTTATGCACACTAACTGCTGTGGTTCTCAGCATCTTGTTCTTTTTTGAATGTGAAAGACCATTTAATTTTACTCTGAGGTTTGTATCTGGCTCGAGGTTCTTTTACATGCTGTAAACTATGACACGGGACCACCAGCCTTACTTTCCTTCCGAAGCCATGCTAAGTATTTTTACGCTCGAAACATCTATCAATCAATTTGTGCAAGATCATAAATATATAACAATAAGACATTGTCACATATATATGAATTAATACGCAATTAGAGGATAGTCATTAAAATCATAACCAGGATCATAATTATACAAAAATAGGACCTTGTCAACAACTAAAAACATACATACATATATAAATTAATATTCAATTACAGCACAGTCATTAAAATCACTAATAGAATAAAAAGACCTTTCAACTAGCCAATTATAAAGTTTTCTTTTAAAAACACTCGTGCTCAATGATCTATATTTAATATCTAATTTATTATTAAATTCTACACCCTTGAAATAGTGTCTCCACCAGAGCAAGTCTACAATTTAATATATTTAATTTATGTTTATTTCTAGTGTCGATGCTGTGAGTGTAGTCTTAAATCACATAGATGTAAGAGAGCATGGAATATACCAAAACAAAGTATGAATAAATTAAAAACAGTATTTTCAACTGTAAAAATAGTGGTTTACAATGTTCATCTGGTTTCTTGCTTAGCATATTCCTAATGACTTTTTTACACAATATTTCTTTGACATGGGGGCTATTCCTCAATAAATGTATCCCATATGTAATGACTTCGAAACAGTGTTGAAGTATATATTTCTTAATCCTTCCAGTGATATACAAGACTTTCTTATTAGATAAGTGGGTCATGACAGCTTACATTATGAACATGTGCTTTCTATGAAAGCTTTGAGCCAGATCCTAACAGGTTTACAGTCAATATCATCACCTGGAATCTTTAATCCTAGCTTCATTATTTGTTTTTTCTCCCGATTTAACAAAAATCTGTTTATATGGAACCAATCCTTAGCAGCTGTAAAATTAGCGTAAGTAAAATAATTCAATACCTCTACATTTGTTTCTGGTTCACAAAGTAGTGTCAATTGCATACAGAATTGGCACATCTGGTAGAGCATGAACAAGATTAATCATCATTATAAACAAAAGCGGACCTAATATCGAGCCTCGAGGCACCCCATGAGTTAATTTAATGATATGTGAACGTCTGTTATTTACAGAGACATTGCTTTCTTCCTGTCGGATAAGAATGTAATATTTTTAAACCGTTAATATCCAAATCATAATTGGCCCCCACCAGGTTTGAATCCGCGACCTTGAGAATGCCGTGTTACACGGAGGCCGTGGAAAGCGTAGTCCAGGGTTGTTGGGCCCTAAGGCACCAAGGTTGTAAGGGACGCTTTTAGAAGAGTGAAGCAGTGACATGGCATAGTCTTAGGATCTGTGAACTCAACTCCAATGATACAGGCTCGCCGAGCAACTACTTCATTGCCAATAACGGGCAATATATTCATTGGCAACGAGTAAGTTTGGAAGAACTAAACAACTTTTCTTGGATTTCGCTACTAATGAGATAGCACTCTGATCCGCGCATGTGTAATTTTTTAACAAAATGGAGTACGTCCTGACAGAGATTTCACATGTAAGAAGGCGTCATAAAAACGAAGTATAAGTGGATTACAGACTTTCTAATTAATCACATCTATTTCAATAGTGTAATACGAACATTTCTCTTACCTGATACATTTTTCTTCCGCATTTACATTGTAGATTGGGAAATTCACATTGAACCGTTACCCAAACTAACAAAAGTGAAGAAGTAGCCATTACCTATCAATGCAACCCAGCCCTGTTAAGAGTACGCTTAGTTACAGTTCCTATAAGTTACCTATATGCCAAGTTTGTGAACTGCACGAAACTGTATTTGTTTCTAAAAAAATTATCAGTTTTGTGTTTATTAAGAAGACCTAAAGTAATTTAAGTTAACATCTGAAATCAAATATAACATATCAAAGCTAAGGCAATCTCCCGTCACACAGATTTTACATTAATTTTATCAAATTAGCACATTTTAAGTTGATACTTTTTGCCTCTGATAAAAGCTTGCGTGAGTGGAGGTGGGTGGTTTGATTCTGCTCATCACACCTACAATCTATACACGTGTTAAATTGAACCATGTTGGTAAATCTCTATAAATATTAAAGCGCTTACAGTTAAGTACTTCGTTTTCACGTAGGTAACTTACAAACCTCTATAAGCCGCCTTCTATCTTCTTGCATCACGACTGAGCTCCTAACGCTGTATAACAAACGAAGTGAAACTGCCCGATTCTCAATTACTTATAATCTCAGGTTCCACTCGCATGTTCTCAATTTTTCCACCAATGACTAGCTTTTGTTATTCTTTTGTCAGTGACGAAATATAACAGTCGAAATCTACCCCCGGAGGGAATTTGAGCTCCACTAATAACGAAGTATATCGATGTAGGTACCGACATAACTTACAGTCGATAACTTCTAATGTATAAAATCACACAAACTTTCTTTGGCCATGCAGATACCCAGGAATACCATTTTTATTATAGGTAATAATTAAAATTCAAATAAACTGTGATATTCTACCACTTGACGTGGACGACACGTGATGGCTGTAATGGCTGTTTGAGTCCAATAGGTCACGCTGGCTGGTTGAGTATCTTATTCGGGCTTACCCTCTTAGTCCTATAATGAAGATGAAGTTGATTCAGATCCCTAAATAATATGAGTACGCATTTCATAATTTTGCTCATTGTTCAATGTGACCTATTCTGCTAAAGGACGTTTATCTCAAAAGGAAATAGACCTAGGTCTGTCATTTCTATTTTGGCTAGGTACTAAGGTTAGTATTTACAAACCGCTTCCAGGTCTTCACTCTGACCGGTCCATAGGTTCATGTGCTCCCCAACAAGCGTCTGACCCTAGACACTGCCTTGAAAGTCCTAGGAGGTGTAGCCCGTCTCGGTAGCGTGATGGTTAGCGTGTCTGCCTCACGTTGAAGAGGTCGCGAGTTCGAATCTCGCTTGGGTAAGTTATCCGGGTAAGGTTTTTCTCCGAGGTTTTCCCTACCCTGAGAAGACGAATGTCGGGTAACTTAAAGCTCCATGGACCTCGGGCTCATTTGAGCTCCATTTCACCCATGGTGATATGATAGGACGTTAATTAAAAAAAAAAAAAAAAAAAACTAGGAGGTGTAAGTCCTGCACAAGGGGAGGGTAATCAGGTACAGAAAAAGAAACTAAGGTTAGATGTGTACACTTTTACTTTGCGCACTACATAATAGAAAGTTGGGGAATATTGTATTCCATCCAAAAATTCGATGTCAATATTTCACGAGAATTATATATTTTTACACCTTATGAAGCTAACAAAGAACATTGAAAAAGGTTCGCGTGTGTGTCTGTGTGTGTGTGTGTGTGTGCGTGGGTGCGCGTGTGTGTGTGTGTGTGAAGAGCATAACTCAAAATCGACTAAATAACAAAATTGATATTTAACGAAGAATGCTACACGAAGATTTTCAAGAAAACCCCTCCATTCCAAACTACTTTTCATGAAAATGGTTTTCGACAATTCTGATTCTCTCAAAAATAGCTCTAACGATTTTGATTAAAACACCACATATTTTGTTTAATATATAATCATGACAAACGAAAGGCATATCTTGAATTTTCTGAGAATAGGACCCTAAAGTGTTCATTTGGAATGGCTTTTGCAGAATTGTTAAAACGTAAAAATGGATGAAATCTCACTTCGCAACAGTTCAATACTTTTTTTATTTAATAATTTCCTTCAATATATTCCTTACTATTAGTATTTTTTCATTTTTCAAATGGGAAGTCATTCTCTTTTTTCTTTCTTCTGAAAAAGAAGATTCTGGCCATGGAAAGAGAACGGAATTTCAAACCATTACATAGCGACCAGTGGCTATCATTTAAGCCTGTAAATCCATATTTCCCGCCAATCTAGTTATCGGTGAAAAGTTTGTCGATAACTATCAAACTTGAAAAGATGCGAACATTTGTGTCTAGCTTAGAAGTCCAAATTCCACTCCATTTCACATAATTAATTATTTAATTTTATCTAATGACTGCAAAAGCTCGCCAATGCCACCTGTATGTTTATTAAATATATTAGATAATGGGGGTCTTTTGAAGGCTGCCAGGTCCCTACACGTCAGTCTAAAAGGCTTATTGTAACCCTTTAAGATTGCACTGGCATCGAATTCCAGGAGCTTGGTTCCTCTAACAGAATCTGATCTTGAATTACCCATTCTCCTTTCTAGAGGCGGGCAAATACAATACAGGATGTCCACAAAAAAACACCGACATGTATGTTGTGCGGGAGGGCAAATTGATCGATGTTCAGATAGGAACTCCTGTCCGGAAATGCACAGTTTGGGCCCTGTAGCGCATCAAAGTGTGAGACGTTCACATTTCGTCAACAAACCTAACATCGAACTGTGTACCTTCTACCGCATTGCAGAGCCTATATCGGCGGTGGTGAGCCTCATGCACATGAACCAATACGTGCGGTTGTCTTTGAGATTTTCAGTAGCTCCGTGGACTCGAGCCATAAGGTCCTCCGCTGACGTTACAGGAGTGCCATACCATCGGTCTGGGCCGGATTTGAACCCGCGACCTCGGGATCAGTAGGCCAACATCTAACCAACTAAGCCACCCAGACATACATGGGATGTTGAGGTGATTCCGCACATTTACATTAAAGTGTGCCGGACCTCAAGTCGGCCATTTCAGCAGCTGTACTGCTCAATGTCGCACTGCTGTTAAAAAACGTTACTCTACTGGAAACCACAAGTGACGAGGTAGGATACATTCTTGCCCTATTGAGATACCAAAGCAAATGTTAACAAACTGTCACCAGCCGTTCGTACTCGCACTTTGATGCGCTACAGCGTCCAAACCGTACATTTCCGGACAGGGGTTTCTGTTTGAAAACCTCTCAGTTTGGCATCCCACACAACATACTAAGCGTTGCCTGGAATACGAGTTCCGCAAATTTAACATGTTTAATATGAAACTATGATCTGTGCTCCGATCCTCCTTTAGTGATGCAACGTTTTTCTCAGTTCTCCTACATATTTCGATTCGACGCAGACATCGATTACTCCTGCCAGGAGTGTGATAGTGCGTCCAAAAACCCCCAAACAACAACAACAACAACATGTTTAATACAGCTTTGGATAAACATAAGAGATCAACAATGTATACAGAATCTTTTACAGCTTTAAAAACTTTTGACATTCAACGGACAGACCATTTATTGAACTATCAGAAACAGATTGTTGATCGTTTACATAATAAAACTATTAAAGAAAATAGAAATGTATTGAATAGATTGACTGATGCAGTTCTTATATTTCCCCAATATGTGAATTTTATTAAGGAAATCAGACAATTATTTGCTTCTCTTGCGGTTTACTCGCTTTTTTCCTCGCATTTCTGTGTTCTGTGCATTCCATTTCACGTACATTTCAAATTACAACCTGAAGATCGCAGTGTATTATCTTTCCATGTAGTGCAGTACAAATTATAATGTACTCATAGTCAGTGGCGGTTCCTGGGTGATCGCATACTCGCAACTGCACACCCACTAATTTTTTTTTCCTCGTGTGAATGTGTATTTGCCTATATAGATATGCATATGAGAAAGTCGGATGTCTAACTTTCTTCTATATGAACTTGCTCGTTTAATTTTCCCGCGCCCTCTTTACCAAATGTCAGCGCATTCAGTCAACAAGCTGAGACGCAAAGGTAGCTTTTGGGCGAGGGGTACGCGGGGAGCGGTGCAAAGCTTGCACTTAAGAGTACGGCGAGTTAAGGCAGCATAATCGACAAGGCCAACACATGTGATTCTTACCGCGCAAGCGCACTACGTTATTGTACAAGTCCCTCCGTTTTCCTTGCTACGAGCATTTCCCTCCGGTTGTTTAGCAGAACCTACTAGGCAGCCAACGTGACGGTTCTAAATATAATGTAGCCATCTTCTATATTAAAATGACAGTTATATTAATGTTATAAACACAACTACATCGGCGGCGCCGTGGCCGAGCGGTTAGCGCGCTCGCCTACCACCTAGGCGGCCCGGGTTCGATCCCAGGGACCCGCATGTGGTATTCGTGGTGGACGAAGCGGCGTCAGGGCGGGTTTTCTCCGGGTGCTCCGGTTTCCCCCGCCATCTCATTCCACCGGTGCTCCATCTTCATTCCATGTGTCATCAGTGTCACCGCCTGCGGTGCCGTAGTAGTAAAAGCGGGCGTTAAACACTACAACTACATCTAATCTTATTAAGCGATTATAAATGCATATAATTGCTCTTCATGTCGTATTTTACTAAGGCCAATACTTACGTTTGGAATAGTTATTTTGTTACAGTGTTTATTGCTGTTTGTATGTTTGTGTTCTGGCAGCAAGTTGCATGCAGTTGTGTCTGCTCATAGCGGGAAATTTGAATCTATGAAAGTGTGGAAATGAATAACATGGCGAAACTGGAGGAGATAATCTTTCGGGTTTATTCTTAGAGGAGAAGCTGTTTTCCGTGCTTCTTGTTTGCGAGTGAGAGAAACGGCACCTGGGCAAAGAATAGTTATTGTGATAATGGTCATTTAAAACAAAAAATAGCAAAACCTAAAAGTTCAATTGCCCATATGAATTTAGAATTAGAATTGCATGGTGTGTCAGAGAAAGAAAGGGAGTAAAGGGAGAGGATGTAATATACTGCACACTCGCTGCGACAAGTCACGAGCCGCCACTACTCATAGTGCATTTTATCTATCTTTGATCTATCTAGTTAGATAATGCTAATGAAGGTCACGTATATTGAAGCTTCACGAAGCAACAAAGGAATGAAGGAAAACTGAAATTTAAAATAATAAATACAAGCACAAAAATATAGCGCGGGCCTACGAGGGAAGGTTAAGCAACCACCCCTTATTGTCCAGATCTGGTAAGGTAGGCCTACCGATAGTGCAAGTCACAATCCTTTTTAACTTTTATAATAATTTTGTACATTGTTACAGTTTATCTATCAACTATTTTTATCCTTTATCATTCATATTTAAAATTGTCTTTTTCTACAAATCTATGTACATATCAGTAGGCGTGTTTGGAATAAGAGACAACCCTAAAATAGGACATCTATCTAACTATAGTTATAGGTACTGCATTTTCTCTCATATTCCTCTTGCACCTACAAGAATACTAGCAATAATTTCTGCAAATGTTTATCTCGAATGGCACGAAGAAGATACAGGAAGAAATGTTTGTAGGAACTTTCCAAACAGTTCCTTACCAGGAACTATTAGTACAAGAGTAGGGAGAGCCATGTGAGTGTAACACGTAAGATTTTTAACTTTCTTAGCACCTGTAATATTGTTTACATAAAGTAACCATTTCGTCCATATGTCAAGGTGCGTATTTATGAACATCACTCAAAAGTAGAAGTGCATTTCCCCCTAATTTGTAGGATTCATATAAAATAGACACCTACACAAAAGATACCAACCATTACTTCACGTTATGGGATACATTATAGATGCCTAAAACATATTGATATATTAAGCAATGATTCAAATAGAAGCGTTTCATTTCTTAACAATGCCATAATGTCCAGGTCACGTCCAGGTTCTGTGAAGTCAATGTGACGCTGAAAACGTAACTCGAATATCCCTAACGTTTCAAAATCAATACTCCCATATCTGTTATTTCGTGCAGTTGGCACTCCCGAAATTACCAACTGCGTCTTTGTCCTTTGTGTTTTGTTTTTGTTTATTCCTAGTGGATGAATTTCTGCTGTTTATACAAATTATAAACACATAAACGTTATACCACCATTATATATAAAGATTAGGATCTTGAAGTAAATTATATTACTCCAAAATACTGGATCAAAAGGTGTTTCAAACGCCCAGAGCTTTTGAATACAATTAAAAAGGAATTCTGATTTGTATTTCAGGCTGTGTGCATCCGTAGGGAGCAAATGACATCTGAAAACACCGAATTTGTGCCAGTAAAATGTGGCATTCGTTTAACTCCTCCTGCCTTAGTGGTTATATATAAGAATACAGACGGAAAACTAAAGAAACGAATGATGCCTCTTCGTAACTTCCGACAAAGTTCTAGTGTGAGCTTTGTAACACAAGATTTAAAACAGAGACATAACCAACATTTACAGAAAGTATCGACGCTGCAGATTGAAAAAATGGTACGTGTCATACAAGAACATTTGAAAGGTATAGAACTGAACAAAGCTGTGGAGGCTGTGAATGCAGAGTTCACCATTGGTTCAAATGAAGACCTAAATAAACTGGACAGTGATGAAGTGCAGCGCAAAAAGCACATAATGGACGAAACGTTTAATAAAAACTGTATTAAACCAGGGGATGCTGATTTTATTTACGACAAAAGAGTTGATTTCGACTCAAATGTACCTGAGAAAATTGAATCTGAGTGGGATAATGAAGAAAAGGATGACTTTTGGAACTAAGTTGAGTAGGGTTATCTAAGATACCTTTTTAAAGCTAGTTTCCACTTACACCAAAAAACGAGTTCAGGTCTGCTTCTTTTCCCGTCTTTTCTTTCCAGATGTTGGTTCTAAATATGCAAGACTGTATCTTCTGTACAATGGAAACTTCTACAAGTTGCAAAATCTAGAATTCTCAAGACACATTCTTGTAACATAATATTTCAAATATAGGAAGCAGGAGGGCCATAATTTTAATTGATTCTTCTGAAGATATTCTAAAATATGACTGAACAAACAATGTTATAAAGATTATGGTTACATTATTTTGGCAAGTGGTAGCCAATTTCCATTGTTGGCTTTGCCTAGACCACATAATGTTTAGAGGCACTAATTGTTCCATTGGAATAATTTGTACAAAAAATGTTAAATTTATATGACTTTTCAATATAATTTAATAACAATATACCAATTTTGAGCTTTATAATTATGGGCAAAGATAAAAATACACTAGATAACCCTAAATTTCAAATCATACCACATTCTTATTGACAAAAAAAATATTTGTGTGAATTTTGGGGCAATCACTTTTTCTGTCTCAGTATTACAAGTATATAATTTGCCTTCTTAGAATCATAATTTTATATGCATAACAATCTTTTTCTATCAGCATAATTCAGACCCCAAATGTAGCCATAGCAAAAGCATTAGAATTGAAAGAATGTATTCAGCAATGTGGATGAATTTGTAACAAAATTCAGAACACTTTTTCATGTTTTCTCAAAGTACTAAAAAATAGATTGTACCTTTGAATCGCTTCAAGGTGAATGTACTAGAGCCCATTTAAAAATATGGTAATCCTGCTTCCGTATCAACATAAGAAGTAAAAAGGGTTTAAAATTCTGAGAGTTTGGAGCATGTCAAAGCATACTATATATAACTTTGTTTAATTTTGATAAAGAAAAGGAATGTAATATTAAGGCTCTTATACTTGTACATGAAGGTTCATGTTTTCATATATTTATTGCTAAATATACTGTATCAGAATTTGTTCTGGCAATGCCAAATATTCCTTTACTAGAAAAGAAGAAGAAAAAAAAAAGAATGAAACAAACATGCCACAACCTGGACTTTATGATTCATATTCATAATTTCCTGTTTTGCTTAAAATATGTTTACTTTCTCTCCCACTACCTAAGGTAGGTGATTGTTTCAAGGTTCCTCTAAACAAAAGTAAGTTATACTTTAGAAATGAGTCCTATAGTGCATACATGGCACCAAAGTTTGTTAGCCTTTTCAAGAATGTGAGGATAACATGAAATACTTCCTACTCTATCTGAAAAACAACCTTTTACTTGAGGTCACTGGGAAGTGATTTTACAGAATGAAAAAAGCTTATAGCAACAACCAATCACTGCAATGAACTGAAATTAGGAGCGAGTGTAGTCTAATTATTTATGCATTGGACTATAACTAAAATAAATACATTACATTCACATACTTTGTACAAAAAGCATATAAAGCACACAGTTTACAAAAAAATGTTGCACCTCAAACTTTTGGTGCATTTTTCTTGCAAGGGTTTGATGCTACAGGCATCTCAAGTATAACTTAAGTATAACTTGATATGTAGAACTAAATAAAAATGCCATACTTTTGTATTTTGCACACAAATCATTGTATTGCATGTAAAAATATGATACAATTTTATAGCATTTTAACCTTGTGTCCACAAAGATTAGTTCACAGGCTTTAAGCTGCATTAATATGCAACAAAAATTTCATATCAATTTAATAGTTTTGGAGGAAAGTGCATCTGAAGAATGAAAATTCAATGTTGTTGAAAAACGAGATTAAAGATACAAATTAAATTAAATTATTTTGTTGTTTAACGACGCTGTCAATTGCCAGGATCACATCAGCGTTGCCAGTGTGCCGGAATTTTGTCCCTTTACATGCCAGTGAATCTACTGACATTGAACTGTCTTTTTTAAGCACACTTAAAAACCATTGGTCTGGGCCAGGTTTGAACCTGCAACCTTGGGATCATTAGGCCAGAGTCTAACCAACTGAGCCACCCAGACCGACTTAAAGATACAATTTCTGTATTCTTGTTCATCTAGTTGTTCCCTTTTTTTTTTTTTTGTGTTCTACCTTATTTTCAATTAACTGAGCTGCCTAACTAACTGGATAACAATGCCAATGCTACTTGACTTCGACATTGGATCTATGGAAGAAACTGGAAGAAGCATATACTCAATTTATGTCCTAAACTCAGCTCAGCTTGTTTTGCCTTGAGGTCCATGTATGACTTGCTACATCAAAATGCTCTGAGAGCATTATACTTTGCTTACTTCCATTCCATCATGAGCTACGGTAGTATTTTCTGGGGTAATTCGGCACAAAGTGGGAGGATCTTTGTCCTACAGAAGAGAGCACTACAAATTTTAAGTGGTGCTGGAGCCTGTCATTCATGCAGACCTTTATTTAAGAAGATGGGTATTCTAACACTCACAAGTCAATACATTTTTTCACTTATGTGTTATGTGATTGATAACTACAATACCTTTAAATTCAATTCTCTTGTACATAGCCACAGCACTAGACACAGAAATGACTTACACAGGCCATGTAACTCCATGTACATTTATCAGAAAGATCCCTGCCACTCCGCCATGCAAATATATAATGGTCTTCCTTTAGCTTTAAAATTACTATGTAACCCAAGAGACTGTTTAAGATTTAAAAAGGAATTGAGAAAGTTTTTGCTAGCACATTCTATTTACAGCATAAAGGAATACTATACTATAAGTTCTTTCAACCACTAGTTTAACCCTGTTATAATGATTGTGTTTAGGTGTTGGAAAAAAATTTGTACGAAATTGCATGGTTGTATGACGTGTTCTATATCCTTGAGCCTGGCTCATTCTAGGATCCAAAGAACAAGATGTAATACAATACAATACAATGGCCATGCAGTCGAAGGCACGACAGAAGTAGCTAACCTACCAAACCAAGTATTGTAGGATCAAATGCTGGTGAAACATATATTCTGCATTCAAGAGAAACTATGGTAAAGGATGGGGTGGGCCCAACTAAAGCAATTGGTGGAATGGGACGGTTGCTGAAGGGTGTCCCAAAAACACAATGCTTAGTATGTTATGTCGTATACCAAACTGATTGACTTTCAAATAGGAACCTCTGTCCAGAAATGCACGGTTTGGACGCTGTAGCACATCAAAGTGTTGTTGTTAGCTAATGCTGGATTTCTGACAATGAAGTCATTAATCCTCTGGCTCTCCAATATTTTTCACTGATGGATGGGGCATTAGAAGTGGCCGGGCATATTTGAAGGTGGTCTCGATCCATTTCCTCTTGCAGATCACATAGAGGACAGAGTGGTGAAGAATATATCCCAATTCTGTTTAAATGTTTTGCCAGACAATCATGTCCTGTAATCAACCTGAAGGTTGCAGCTGCCGTTTTTCGAGGATACTCAGGAATTACTGTTTGAATGTTTGGTAGTTCCCATCTTTTATTTTTTGATTTTTCATAGTAATATTTTTCAATAATTATTTTGAATTCAGAGTTGACTAATCTTGTTGTTTTCTAGTGCCTTGCATCTGGCAATGAAGCCATTAGCACTCGTGCTTTCCAATACTTTTGAGCTGTAGTTTCTTCTGATCTTAATGCTTCACAGGTCTTCAAGTGTTCTTCATTCATTTCTGCTGGATCGTTACACAGGACACATATTGGTGAGGCTGAGATACTAGTTGACTAATCTTTTAGCTGCATAAAATGGTAGATTAACTATAGATTTCTGCACATTGCCGGTACCCTTTTTTGTAAGAAAATCAGTTTTCTCATTACCACTCAGTCCACAGTGAGCTGGTATCCATTGGAAGACTAGGTGTTTTTGAAGTGCTGTTAGATGGGTAAGGATTTTCCAACATTCTATAACTGTAAGATAGATGTATGTTCACATTTCGTCAACAAGCCCAACATCGAACTGTCTACATTACAAACAGGCTTTGAACTATGTACCTGGTTATTAGATATGTTTAGTTCTTCTGGGCTTGTAGGCCGTGGTCTAGAAGGAAGAAATACTTTGTGTACATAAAGCATGGATACCGGTCTTAGATAAACTTTCAGACACACACAACAGTTGTAAAAAAAAAAAAAAAAACTGCCTACTACTAGCCAATCACTACCGTAGCCAGCACAACAATGCGCCACCCACCCACCCCCACCATATAAAAAACCCTAACGGACATTAATGGTCTTTACTTCCACATCTCTCTCTCTCTGCTTCCACATTCAAACTCTGACCAGTGCAGACAGTGGATCGTGTTACCCTGATGATGCCAAGCGCAGTACTTGGCAAAACGTTGGTATCTACAATGCCTTCTAGACCACGGCCAACAAGCCCGGAAGAATTAAACATATCTAATAGTCAAGACACTGGGTGTGAAAGCCTAAGTTTATATGTGTACCTGGTCATTACAGAGCCTATATCAGCAGTGGTGAGCCTCATACACATACCTGCGGTTGTCTTCAAAGATTTTCAATCGCTCCATAGACTTGAGCAATAAGGTCCTTTACTGACGTTACAGGAGTGCCACACTCTTCATACAACTCCACAGAAAGTACTAGAGGGGTGTCAGATCTGGCTACTGTGCTGGCCATTGAACTGGTCCTCCTTTACCAATCGATCAATTTGAATATGTGATGTTGAGGTGATTCCGCACATTTACATCAAAGTGTGCTGGAGCTCATGTCAGCCATTTCAGCAGCTGTATACTGGTACATGTGACACTGCTGTTAAAACTGTTACTGTACTGGAAGCTACACACATAACGCAGTAGGATGTGCACCAAGAACTCTATGGAGGAATTTAGAGCACATGCAGGAATGTTATTATGCTCAGGTTGTTTATCCCAGTACACAGATGGCTAAAGTGTAGCATAACTTCCGTATTAATATAACAAAACGATTGTTAACAATTTGTCACAACCGTTTGATCTCAAGCTTCGACGCTCTCCAGCATCCAAACCATACGTTTTTGGGCAGGGTTCCTGTCTGAAAATCAATTAGTTTGCACCTCGCACAGCATACTAAGCGTTGTTCATGTTATTTTGGGACACCCAATATATAGGTACACAATATATTACCACCCCAATTTACACTGCTTTCATGCGTTTCTTATTTTAATGCACCTAATCTGATGATTCCTGCTTACACCTACAAATACACATCCACTGTAACTTCTGTTTTCATCCCTTGCTCACACATCCATCCTTGTTCACTGCTGAGTGCGATCAAGAGGCCAGGGGAGCACAGAGGCACATCACACAAATTTGTTTATAGAATAAGGAAAGCTATGACTGATTTATGTAATTGAAAACCTGTAACTATTTGGTACAAATAAAATAAATATACCAAGTTAATCCAATCCTCTTGCTGTCATGGTTTTGCTAAGAGCTCCCTATTCCTTCCTATTTAAGGATATATTCTTGGCCACTTCTCATGTAACTTTCCAGTTCCTCAGAAGTTCCTGTACGCTGTCATTCCAGGTTTTCTGTGGTTTTCTTCCGGATCTGGTTTTGCCTAATCCACCAATTCAGACAATGTATACTTGTTTGGTTATCAAACAATCTCTTCAGTGAAAATTGTTCGTTATTTTAACCAGGGCAGGGAAGTATTTTGGACCAGAACTTTAATTCAGATATTCCGAATCCTCTAAATTAAAAAAAGTCTGCAGTGTTACAGTAAAATGACTTTCTCTACTCCCCCCTCCCTCCCCCTGATCATTTATTGTATAGCTTCTGCAAATTATTCTTAAGAAAACTAATTTTTCTATCTACTTCATGTTAATCCAGATAAGCCTTTGTAGACCTTAAACTTTCACTTTTTCTATGATGTGAAAAACAATGAAGACCAATAGCACTTTAACCAGTATGCAATCAATATGTTGTGCTAAAAAATGCAGCATACAAAGATAATGAATTGAAACACCAGGGAGCGTAAGCTGAGCTTAATTTTGGAGGAAATCACCAAACCCTATTACTAATTATGTTTTATGTTATTTCACTTATTTGAAAATAATCCTGGTATATATTCTTTTAATTTGAATTCCAAAACACTAAGAGTCTCTTAAAGGATAACAGAGTCTGAAAGGTACTGTATACATTTTCCATCAGTATAAGTACATCTGCTTCAAGTTCGTATCAAATCCACAGTTGTTACTACGTGTAATTATACTTTTGTTAATTTATTTCAATATTCGATTTTGACCTTTTTATGTCTTGGATTAAAAAATCATAAAAGTACACCTCTCTTTAAGAGGTATGTAAATGCATAAATGATTGTTCTTCAATGTTTGAGAGCTGCTAATATAAGGGCTAGGGCAGGTTTAATAATCTCTACAAACTATCAGAAAGTTCTAACAGTATTTTGTTATTTTAAACAACTTGAGTAACTAGGAAACCAATAAGTAGTTTTCTATTTATGACTGACACACTAAGAAGCACGGTTTAAACCTGTCTGGATATTTCTGAAGGAAAACATTCCTAAGGTATACATATTGCAACTGAGGTTTTACCTGTGGAGACAGACAAGCTGCAGCTATACAGACATGTCATGGTTGCTAGCGCTCCTGCCGTTGATATGTCTTGTTATTTGCTGTGCAGGCCAATTATTTAGCTAGTTGTGTTCTGAGCTCCATGTAACCTTGTCACCACTGTAATATATATTATAATAAAAATAATTTGCACAATTTTTGAGATAATGAAAAGCAACTTTGAGTGTTTCAGTGTATCTCAAAACATGTATTTCTGGTGAAATCTCAATATAAGAAAGTTTAAATTCTTAAGCCAGAGGTGCTGGATTTGATTCCTGACTGAAGTGGGGAAATTTCTTTTCAACCAGAATGATTTTCAATCCTAAGCAATCAGGAAGTTTAAGCATAGAAGTGAATGTGTATGTAAAAGTGTAAAAACAATAAAATCCAATATTAACCAATGTGCAGACAAGTGAGTAAAAAATACTTATACCATAACTGTTTCTCATGTCAAAGACACCAATATGGCCATAGTATTTAAAAGGAGCCGGACATACCAGAAAAGGGTTAAAAATATGAGTAACGTTGTCATAGACAGGCTTATGGATGCTCAATCTCGCTAAACCATGCCAGCTTAACATGAATTACACTATATTCCCCATAGAGTACAAAGAAGTTGGAATTACAAATGAGAGAGGAAGATGGGTAATGAAATGGAAGTACTATTTATACTATTTAAAACAAACAATGGAATGGAAGTGTTATTTACACAGAGAGAACGTAAACAAAGGAGAAAAGGGGGCATTGCATTTGCAGAAAGAGTTATGAAGTGAATATTTCCCTTTTTCTCATTCCCTTTAGCTGTTAATTATTAATGCAAATCTGCATTTAAAATAACACTTTAATCACCTGGAATTTGCAACCATCTGATATTTCAAGCATTCTGTCTGTCAGTCACCTGACACATGTAACTCTTATAAAATTTGTATTTGTTTCATAAATATACATTATGAAATATATTCCGATTTTAAGGTTATCTACCTACTGCACAATTCCATGAGCTTCACATTTCATAATTATTTCAGGTTATGTGTTTTATGAATTAAGCTGTTTCATCAAAATATGAAGGGATCCCCATTTATTTCTGTAGGTAATTGTAATGCTCTGTTACATTTGGGAGACCTTTTGGGTAGAATTGAGGAATGTATGCATAAGTAAAATGCCACTATCAAATGAACATGGTGTGTAAATTTTTTAAAAAGATATTTCGTTAACGATGCTGTCAATCACCAGGATCACATCAGCATCACTGGTGTGCCAGAATTCCGTCCCGCAGGAGTTCTTAGTAAATCTAATGACTAGGGCTCGGAAGTTCATTCCTAAAAAACACTGAAATATGCATGCATATATGCTGTTAAAAACTTGAAAATATGCCAAGAAATATGCACTATTAAAATGATTGATGTCCCTTTGCAGTAGACAAGGCGAGTTAGTATAAATAATAAATAAAGTTACCGTATTCCTTAGAGGCTGAAGCAGAGGTGGTCCTGCTGCTAGTATTAACTGCTAAATTGCAGTTCACAACAAACACTTTGCAAAAATGTTCAAACATCGTATGTTGTCTCGCAAAACACTTTTGTAACGTGAAAAACTTCTCTCCACGTCACAAGATGTTATCGGGGCATATTTAAATGATGTTAACTGCTTCACAGAGAGAGTCAAGTCTCTTGGTGTGACAGATGGTTTTCTTTCGAGGATGTCTCGAATATCGCACATCTGGTTATAACCAGAATTTTTTTAAATTACATAATTCACTTTTTGTCCTGTGCTACCAGGAACCGAACTTAGGTCACATATTGTTTTTTCAAAGACAGTAAGTGATTCATGCAAAGGAGATCCTACAGCTTCCAATGCCGTTATGGCTGTTGGTAAGAAAGAAAAATGGGCAGATATGAAACCAAGATCCTCTTTTAACCCAGTGTCTGACAGAGTATTTGGCACAGTTTCCATTTATGAAGCATCTTTCGAGTCCAATGAATTAACAACCTCTTTGACTATTTCTATGTGCTCAGTATAATATAAAACTGCATCGACCCATGTTCCCCATCGAGTTAACACTGGTGCAGGTGGAAGTCGGATATTAGGTGCTGTTGATCTAAACAACTTAACTCTTTTAGGAGATTTAACAAATTTTCTTTGTACTGGACACAAATCTATCTACCAATGCGAAAGAATCACGTATTATCTCAGAAATGCGATGAAGAGCATGTGCGAAACAATTTATATGAATTAAGTTAGGAAAAATACCTTTCAGGGTTTGTCCTGATTTTACCATATAAGGACCTGCATCAGTAACAAATAAAAGTAACCGGGCGTATTTGATTCCACATGGCCATAGTAATTTCAAAGAGTCCATCACAAACTGAGTCACAGTTACATTGTTAGTGCCCGACAATTCGCTCACATTAAGAAGATAAGGTGTAGTCTTTTGTTCATTATTCAAAACACCCACGATTATATTAGCAATAGAACGGGGCTCAGAAACAGGGTTTTCGTCAACAGACAATCACACTGATTCACTAATTCATTTTGTATATTTGACTACGTTATTTTACCAATGTCCTACATAAGTCTTACACAGTGTACTTTCTTCAGCACATGTTGTCGAGCGTACTTGGCAAGAAAGTTTTTAAATGTCGGATTATTAATTTTGAACAAGGGAATATCAGCAGCTAAAAATGCTTGACAGAAGTCATATAATTCAGTAACCCTACTTCCTAAACACTCTACTAGCTGTTTTTGAACACGTTCTTTGTTTGCGAGTTTTCTGATTAAATTCTCCTTGTTTTGCTGTGTTTATGTGCCGACCTATTTGAAATCTTTTCTCACTCCCTACATTTTGCTCACATGCTCCACAAAACAGTGCCCTATTATCTGTAGATAGGTATTAAATCGCCCGAAAACTCGTTCCGTAAATTAGTTAATCTAGCACTCGGAGTTGGTTTTATTTTCGACATTTGAAGAGCTTTTTAACATTTTATACACCTAATTTAATTTGGTGGGAACCAGTTCACAACACTGTTACGTTTGAAGACCACTACACAACTACTGATGGGCAGGCAAGCGTTGCTATAATCGTGCTGCTCAAAACGTTGACCTGCACTTTATCTTTGCTACTATAAACCTCTCAGATAATGCACTGATTATTTTCTACGAACATACATATAATGAAAGGATGAAACAGGGGATTCACTGCATGACAACATGATTCAGCATTAGTTCTCGCCACCTCGCGAGTTGCATCATGTGCAATACTACCAATGTAAAAAAAATATTATACAGATGGAAAAAATAATAATAATAAACCATAAAAATAATTAAAATATGCAATATAGGGGCTGTAATATTGAAATCTTTGTGAGTTGTGCCATCATGTGCAATATTACCAATATGAAAAATATTATCCAGATGGAAAACAATAATAAAAAGCCATAGAAATCATTAAAATATGCGGTTATATGCACTATAAAATCATGTCCAAATAACTGAAAATTCCATAATTCGTGCACATAATGTGAAAGCATACATTTTTAACCCCTAAGAAAAAACATGAAAATGCATTAACTTCCTAGGCTTACTAATGACATAGAGCTGTTGTACATGGTGTGTATCTTACGGTTAATACAAATCAACAGTAAAAGTTGTAATGAAAGTAAATAATACTATACTTGAATCAACGTGACTGATGTTTTCTGACAATTCACGTGGCATGCATTATGCACATGACAGAGGAGGGGCAGAGCGGTCTGTTATCACGACAACCAGTAACCTTGAAGTAGCCAACAGATTGCTGGGATTGCGTGGCTACTCCAAGGTTACGCCTGGTTGTCATGACAACAGACTGCTATGCCTCTCCTCTACCGCATGCCTAGTGAATTGTCAGAATACACAAATTGTGTTAATTCAAGCATAATAGTGTTACATAGTAATAATAATAATAATAATAATAATAATAATGATAATCTCCTTAGTGTGGGCGTAGTGCTGCTACTTAGCAAGTGGGAGACCTGGGTTCAACTCCCAGTACCAGTATTGGGATTTTTCTGCTACTGGAGACCTGGTTTGGGGTACATTCCGCCTCGTTAGGTCCCTGAGAAGCTACTTGATGGAAAAGTAGCAGCCCTGGTTGTCTAGATCACATAACCCATGGGGAGGGTTTGGCGCACTGACTACACACCACCCTTCAGTACTGCACCCCACTCATGACACCTGTGGTAGACAGAGGTGGGGCACACAACAGTTGGGCCCAGTCACAAATACGGGGGGGGGGGGGGGGGTGCCAGGTTGGCCGGGTCCCCCATCATATACTACTTTATTGCTATAAATACTAATATGTGTGTTACCTCATCATCACGCAAAATGGCTAAACCGATTTCTATGAAAATTGGTATTTGTACTACCTTAGAAGTTCCACTTAAAGAATACACCATTGAGGTGGAAGGATTCTAATGGGGCCCAAATTGAATAAATCAAAATAACTTCCCTTTTTTTGAGAGTTTTTGCAAAAATGTTCCTTAGCAAAAGTTTTTACCCATGATGTTTTAAGTTTTGTAATAACCAACATTTCAATTCGATGAATATTTAGAGTTTGGAATTTTTCTTTACCACTATGTGGGTACGTGTAACATAGTGATATAAGAAACGATCGTTTAAACAGCCATACAGAATGGCTTATGTGTGCTGTCAAGTATCTTATATATTTAAATTCACATTAACCTTGAAAAGTTATTAACGGTTTTCAAAACATCACTAATAGAATCTCCATATTTTATACTGCTGTCGGTGACGTGGTTTGGTCAAATGTTGAATTTCTGTACCCAAGGTTTTCATCTTGCCACAGCAGTCGCTAGCATTTTAATAAATGTGATGTGTCTAAAATGCGACAGGTTCAAGTGGGCAGACTTTCTGATATTAAACGAAGTGCACATAATAACATACAACTGGCAAACAGGTGACAACTATAGAGGCTAGATTCAGAACAGTATGTCGTTAAATAACCACACATTTATTATTGTTTTGGTTATTATTATTATTGCTACTCCGCATTTATTGCAAAAATGCAACCAAAGCAATTGGAGGTAGATAAAGATAAATTTTTGTGGCACCAGAATGAAAAAATGGTAAGGAGAGTAACTGGTGGCGCTGTGGCCGAGAGGGTAGTACGTTTTTTTTTTTTAAATTAACGTCCTTCAACATAATATTATATCGGATGATGAATGAAATGGGTGAAATGATGCTCAAATGAGCCCTAGGTCCATGGAGCTTTAAGTTACGTGACATTCATCTTCTAAGGATAAGGGAAAACCTCGGAAAAAGACCTTACCGGTAACTTACCCCAAGCAAGATTTGAACTCGCGACCTCTTGAACGTGAGGCAGACACTCTAACCATCAAGCTACGGAGGCGGTTAGTGCGTTTGCCTATAACCTAGGTGGCCCGGATTCGATCCCAGGGAAGACGAAGCGGCGTCAGGGTGGGTTTTCACTGGTTTCCCCTGCCACTCATTCCAGCAATTGCTCCATTATCATCTTGTTGTTGTTTTCTAGTGCCTTGCATCTGGCAATGAAGCCATTAGCATTCGTGCTTTCCAATACTTTTGAACTGTAGTTTCTTCTGATCTTAATGCTTCACAGGTCTTCATTCATTTCTGCTGGATCGTTACACAGGACACATATTGGTGAGGCTGAGATACCTACTCTGTAGAGATGACTTGCTAAGCAGGACTCATATTCATGTATGTGGCTTTCATGTAACTGTTTTCTTAACAGGCACCAGTTTTACAATGTGGCAGTTACATCACCCGACTTAAACCCCCATTTTGCAAGGGGGACCACACCTATCGTTGGTCAACGGGTCCATCGGACCTAGCCGGGAGGACTAAATAGATGATATTTAGATCCACCGACCTTCCCCTCATGTGCCTCTGAGGGACGCTGTTGTGCTGTGATAGGCCAGCACATATGTAAATGACATTTCCTCCATTTTAGATGAAACAGTTATACCGCTGTGATTCGGTCCCCAGAGCCTCATCTGTTAAAAGCAGGGTGCACCACGGGCAGGATGAGGATGGGAATTGGGTAGGAGAGGCTATAGGAGGCGCATCACTACCCCTTACTACCCCATTCAATCCTTAAAACTCATAGTACTTTCCTAGAAAAGGTAACACAGATTAAATCCAAATTGAACATTCCTAACACCAGAGAAAATCTACTTATAAGAGAAAATCCATTGGAATTATTGCAACCTACCTTCAATTTGGAATTAATAGAGGAAATAAGTAAATCAGACACACCAAAAGAAATACAAAAACTTCTAGCTCTGGAAACAATCAATACTAGGTATCCCACAGAAGAATGGCTGCACATATATACTGATGGATCCTCGAAGGAAAACCTTACTGGAGCTGGAGTTACGTGTTCACATTTTTCCTTTTATCATTCTGTTGGCAGAGACACAACAAATCATGATGGAGAAATAGAGGCTATATACATTGCTCTCCGACAATTATTAAATCTTCCCTTAAATAAATTTAACAAGGCAGTAATTCTTTCAGATTCTAAAGCTGCAATTCAGGGAATATGTTCAAATACTACAAAGAAGTCAACAAAAATTAGAGAATGCTACAAAATGTTAACACAACTTCAAAAAGTTAATAAGACTGTTCATCTCCAATGGATTCCAGCACACTGTGGAGTCATGGGGAACGAAGCTGCAGACTCACTTGCAAAGAAAGGCACAACAATAAAACAAAATTCTAAATTCAATTTCTCATATTCCTCAATAAAACGCTTGATCATAAAAAATGTTTGTCATTCATATCTACAAGAAATAGAAACAAATGCCAAAGATAAAAAATGGATTACACTACTTTCCAATCCAGATATAATCCCCCAGAGACCAAGGAAAACAGCTGTTGCAGCCTTCCGACTATTGACAAATCATGACTGCTTGGCAAGTCATCTCTACAGAATAGGTATCTCAGCCTCACCAATATGTGTCCTGTGTAACGATCCAGCAGAAATGAACGAAGACCACTTGAAGACCTGTGAAGCATTAAGATCAGAAGAAACTACAGTTCAAAAGTATTGGAAAGCACGAATGCTAATGGCTTCATTGCCAGATGCAAGGCACTAGAAAACAACAACTTGCTAAGCAGTCGTGATTTGTCAATAGTCGGAAGGCTGCAACCGCTGTTTTCCGTGGTCTCTGGGGAATTATATCTGGGTTGGAAAGTAGTGTAATCCATTTTTTATCTTTGGCATTTGTTTCTATTTCTTGCTTGCATTTCATCTAATCTTCTTCCTCACTACCATGCCTGGTGCTTGGCTGACCACCTGCTTCCAGGTCTTCATTCTGTCCAGTCCATAGGTTCTTGTGGTCCCCGACAGGCGTCTGACCCTAAGCACTGGCTTGTAAGTCCTACATAAGGGGAGGGTAATTGGGAAAAGTAAGGAGAGTAAAAATGAGGAGAAAGAGAAGTGGAGTAGAATAAAATGGGGAGGAAGAGAAGAAGAAAATATGTCCACGATAAAAGACAATGCAACACTGCGACCTCTACTAGCTTTTTATAATACTAATAATAATGCTAATACATAAGTAGTTTTATGCCTTAATCCATATTACAGTGCATTACATAGCATTTCGTTTGATCATAAACTATAACATGCTACATTAAATTATTCAGCTTTTGATTTTTGTTGCCGCACACAATTTTAATAAGTGTAAATTAAATCTAGGTCCGGAGAAAAACGTTTGATCTTTGCCAATGACGGCAAGAATGGGAAAGCGGCAAAGCGGAAACAAGCTATCGACAATACATAGATAGGTATACATTTCGTTCATTCGAAACTGTCATTGTCGATGCATTAGTTCAGTGACACTGGCGGTGTAAGCTTGGTGGTAGTTAGTGCCACAGTGGAGTAACAGTGAAATGTCCAGTTCTATGCTCGAGCTTTGGTTGTGATTACTATAAGAGCCACAAATTTAAGATGTTGAAATGTAATATTCAAACGAATTTGTTACAGTTTGTTAAAAAGGCATGTCTTGGAGTTGGAGACAGTTCTTGTGACATAAAAGATATTGATGAAAAATCCAATAATGATCAAGCTACAGATTTAAAAGTGAAAAGCATATGTGCTGAAGTCAGAGAAGAGACAAACAGTGATTGTGTTACAGTTATTGCAAATGCCAGCAGTAGCAATGACAGTGAATTGCATACTTCATTAACAACTGCATTTAATGATTGTGATAAACTTGGCATAGGGACTTTATAAATCAAGATTTGCGCAGTGATGATTCCAATTAGGCGAATGTTTGAATGTCATATCCATAACAGAAGTATTTTGTAAACATTTGATCAGTGGGCCTGTGGCATTTACAGTCTTCTTCCTAGATAGGTGGTAGCTGGTAGTTCAAACAGTATTTCTTTCAGTTAAATATTTAGCTAGCCATGTTTTAGCATGAATTTAATTATTCTGAAGTGGTAGTGGACTAGAACTGGGCTCCCCCCCCCACATAGAATATTTCTAGATCTGTACCTGGTTGGGCCGTAGGTCTACATCCGGATAAGGCTGTTGCACCTTGGGTTATAGATGATGATAGCAGCAATGGTGCCTGCTGTAAGTTACCTCCACTCATCATATACGTATTGCCAACTACACACTTCCGTCATGCAAATGATATGCTACTACTGCTCACTACTTCCATTTATCATACATTGTTGGCCTGCATTACACTGCCACTAGGCCTATGACATTACCAAACCATATATTTATTATTTATCTTCTCGTAAATTACAAAATTACAAAAACTGCCCATTATCTTTCCTAGTATAAGGAAATGAAGTCAAGATTTTTTAAAATAATTATTTCTATAAAATGACAGTCATATAGTATTAACTTTTCTCTTTATTTCAAGTATACAAATATAAAAACAATATACATGCATGTGTTAATCAATACAGTTCATTGTAAAAGTTTCCTTCCTCCAGTATCCAAAAATATTCAACATGATTCCCATGTTAACAAGAAATATAATGTTTGTGGTAATTTTATATTTTCAACATTGTAACCTAAAACTACACATATGAGATCACATTTCCAGCTCTTTTGTGATTTGCTGGAAATTTCATTAGCACCTGCACACACATACCTAGTGCTTGAAGTGGAGTAAGTTGGCACATCTCAACTTATGAAGTTGTGTACAACCCAGCCTTCTACTTTACTGTTAACTCTCACTGTGAAGATCAGTGCCAAAGTTATCTCAGTATTCTGGTGCAGACTGCTCAAGCCAATCATCCATGACCCAGGCAAATAACGACCTAGCTCTTTCAAAATTTACTTCATTCTTTGAAACATTATCTCATCAAAATACGTGAGTGCAAGAGAGCAACTGTTTGGCAAACAATGAAATTCAGCTTTATTCCACCCATAATTATTATAACTTTGTTGAAATTAAATGTTATAAAAACAATAACCTTTTATGGACCAAAACGTCTGATTTCTTTCTTAATTGTGGAGTTAACGCAAGTAATCTACCAAGAGAATCAAAAGGTTCTGAACCAGCTGTGCAGTGTTTTGCCTGTCCACACCCTCGGCACTTGTTACCATCTTCACTATCGTAGAAAGGTGCGGATGAAATCATACAACAAAAAACTACTTTTAAGACTTTACTTATGTACCAACTTTATGAAAGGAGATGCTGAAACTCACCAGTCATTATTCATACATTTTTGGCACCTCTTTAGGAAACTCCATCACTCGTCGTAGTTCACGTTGAGAAATTCTGACAATTTCCTGGCAGATATTTTAATTCTTCCAGAGTGTGTGGGTTTGTTTTGTACACTTTATGTTTTAAGTTACGCCAAAGTTAGGTTGGGGATAGAGGGGGCCACAAATCTCTACTAATAATTCTGTCCTGAAACACACTTTCAATTGTTCTCATCAAAAGATGGCCATATGAGAAGCTGTTGCAGTCTTGTTGTCTGTTAATTCCCTAAAAAAAAAAAAAAAAAAAAAAAAAAAAAGTGGGGGGGGGGGGGCAAAATTGTATTTATGAATGTATAGGTGCCAACTGTTGGAGAAAAAATAAAGGGCCCTGTAACTCTTTCTCTGCTAATGACGCACCATACACCAATTCTTTTGTCATGAAGGGGTACTTCATGAACAATATAGGGTTTCTCAGAGCTCCAATAACAATCTCCTTTCATGAAGTTGGTAAGTAAAGCCTTTAAAAGTAGTTTTATAAATGTTGTATGGTTTTATCTGCACTTACGGTGGCAACGAGCGCCAAGGACGTGTACAGTCGAAAGACAGTGCAGCCGGTTTGGAATATTTTTGACTCTCTTGGTATTATTGTAATTTTGTTCAGACTCCAAGGTCAGCTGGTTGAGATGGTTATTTATAAGAAAGTAAATAGTTTAGGGTCATTTTGAAATGTTAAAGATTGATCAATGAACTGTAGTTCGGAAGGAATGTAACAATAGAAGCTGGCAACATGAAAATGAAAGGAATAGTTAAGCATCATTACCCCAAAAGTTGCAGATTTTATCTTAGTGCTTTCTGGTTCTAAAATCTGAGGTATTTACTTACCTCAACCATGTAACAGAACAGTAAATGCAATGGCATATGTATCTCTGGAACAAACATCCTTTTTATAATTCTTCATTAATGCTAACAGGAAGAATAAAGCTTTCAACACCAATTAATTTCTCTTTTACACCCACTTCAAGCACTGAGCTCACCACTATTTTGTTCTCTAAAAAGGCATCTCACACTATAACTATGCCCAAACTGGCCAAACATTAAAAAGGCACTGCTATGCATAATGACTAAAATATGCAACAGAATTTAACAAGGAAATCACCCCATGAGGGTTTCATTTTAGAATACTGTCTGAACACCAGAAGAAGACAAGCTTGAGGAATGTGTTACATGAACATTTTCTACCATCAGCAATCATATTTTATGCATGCTAGTAACATACAATATGTATAGTGTTCTCAAATACATGCAATACCTATCACAGAGTTACATTCAACTATTAGATATGGCAACATGGATGATTCACATGCACACATCATAGCAAAGAATTATCAGTTTGAGTCCCCCGCCTTCTTCTAATGGTCAGACAGTTCAGCCTGTGCTGGAAATCAAATCATTAGAATTAACATTTTAAACATTCTGATAATATATTCCTTTCATTTCAGGATCAACTCCAAAAACAAATATTTGGTAACACTTCTGATCCAGGTTCATGAATTTAATGATGTACTTATCTAGATAAAAGTGAATCTGATTTACTGACACTACATCACTTGCTTATTAAAAATGGGACATGTTTCATTTACTCTTATTCTCAACCTGATGCCAACTGCTGGAACGTGGCATCATTGCGTTGGAGATTGCAGTGCTGTCATCCTCTGGTGTCTTTTCCAGGAATTTCTTGCTAAGGTTGTCATTTTGGCGCAACTCAAAGTTGAAGACTCAGTCTTTATTTTTCAGAATGAATATATATTCCCAGGCTGTTAGTTGTTTTGTGTTAGGATGCTTTTTAACAATGTAGATTTCAGGATTGATTTTGTGATCTTCTAAACCAGTGGTATTCAACCTTTTTTCTCTGCAAACCCCCAAAGAGAATTTTCCATTTCAGCCTGTACCCCTAAGTCTAGCCCTCGAATTATCCTAATTCAAATTATACATATTCACATTTAAAATAGATTATCATTAGGGAAGGGTCCTCAATACCTTGATACAATACTTACATTGTATTGCCACCAAATACTTCAGAAAATTCACTCGGTACTTTTGCGATACTTCGGTGGTCATTCTGCAATTTTTAATTTATTTTAAAATCTCAAAATATTACTGCAGCAAGTAGAACATTTTAAAGTGGTCGCAATGACCACATAAACAGTAGAGACGAAGACAGAGATACCCTTCAGGAAGACCCTTCAATTCCTGCTTATCCAATGCAAAGTGCTAACCCAAACATCTAATTACCTCACTGCAAGTCAAGCAAGAACCTGACTAATTACATGTTGAATTGAGTTTTCTAGGAAGGGCTTCTTGTCTGGAGACAACTAAAAATGTCAACGCAGGTAAACACACAACTTCTTTGGGAAAACCAAATGTAAGGTGAAGCCTAATGAGGTTGACCACCTGCTGTGAGCATTACTTCTTGGCCCCCCCACTGCTCAAACTGATTATTTATTCTTCAGTTGCTACCTCTACGTGACAGAAGATTGTGTGTTTCATTTCATGGTACCGTACCATCTGTATTTTATTTCGTTCAACATGGAACTCTTTTCAAATATTTCATTGTGATGATTGTGCTATTTGTTGCATTTGCAAAAAGAGATTTTCGTGTGGTGGAAAATCTCACAACACTAGTAACCTAAAATAACATGTCGCATCAGTGCACAAAATTGCTTTTTCATAACATCTTAATAAAAAAATTCTGCAGAAGTGGAAATTTAACTTCTGAATAAGTAATAATGGATAGCCTATGACTTTACTTTCACAGTCATCGACATTGGCATCATCACCACCATTCTCTCAACAGTCTCAACCTACACTTCAATCATTTATGGGTAAGAAATCTGCGTTTAAACTAGCTGATAGTCGGGGAAAGACAATTACCAGAAAAATCGCTATAATAGTATGCAAAGATAGCCAACCATTCAGCATTGTTGAGGATAAAGGATTTAAAGAGTTGATTAATATTGTAACAAATTTAAATGTAACAAATTTAGCAAATCTTTTTATTTTCTCAAGCTTCAAGTACAGCCATACTACTCGTTTCTGTCTCTTAATCTTTCCAAACTCTCACACAATACCAGTTTCTGTCTCTTAATCTTTTCAAACCTGACACACAATACTAGTTTCTGTCTCTTCATCTTCAACAACTCAAACTGTCTCTATGGCAACCTCCTTGAAAATCAAAGAGTCTTAATGACATGGAGAAGCCATGTCACACTGCTCCCTCCTCAGAGCTGGTCGTCCCGACCAGCACTATCACTGCGGCATCTCCCTTGCGCCCCGGTGGATTAACCCATCGAACCTCTTCTCCTGGTGGTCCACGAGGGCCTGGTGGTCCTGGTATACCTTGAGGTCCTGGGTTTCCATCTCTTCCAGGCATACCTTTAGTTCCAGGTTCACCATCTTTTCCCGACAATCCTGGAGGTCCAGTCATGCCTTTGTCTCCTGGAGGTCCCTGAGGTCCAGGTAACCCTTGTAGACCAATGAGACCACGGTGTCCTTTTGCACCCTTTGGACCTTCTTCTCCTCTATCACCCTTACCTCCCTCTGGCCCTGGAGGTCCTGGCTTTCCTCTAGCTCCCTGTGGCCCTTCTACACCCTGTGGTCCAGTTTCTCCTCGAAGACCCCGTTCTCCTGCTGGTCCTGGAGGTCCATTTGGACCAGGTGGCCCTGGAAGACCTGGTGCCCCTGGAGTTCCCGGAGGTCCTGAAGGTCCTACAGGTCCCTTATCTCCCGGTCTTCCTGCAATACCAGGTGTTCCTGCTTTACCTGGTGCTCCCTCTGGTCCCTGTTCTCCAATTGGTCCCGGTGGTCCTAGAGGTCCTGCAATACCTTGTGGTCCTGGAGGTCCTTCACTGCCTGGCTTCCCTGGTGGACCTGTCTCACCTTGTGCACCTCTCTGACCTCTGAGGCCAGCAGGTCCTGTTGGGCCGGGTAATCCTGGAAGTCCTCTGTCTCCTGGAGGGCCCTGTGGACCAGGTTGTCCTGGAGCTCCATGTTGTCCTTGAGAGCCTGAGTCACCCTTAGGTCCTTCAGGTCCTGGTGCACCAGCTTGTCCTGGAGGTCCTGGATTGCCCTGTTCACCTTTCATTCCTGGGAATCCACGCTCACCCTTCATTCCAGGCAAGCCTACCAGACCCTGAGGGCCAGGGAATCCTTGTAAACCTTGAGGGCCAGTAGGACCTCGCTCTCCAGGGGGCACGATCCTAGGTATCGCTGTTGGATAGTGTCCCTTGGTCCAGGTAGGACGATGTATGCCATCCTGCTTCGAAATTCTGCAACAGTACCGCCGGTCTTGACGGTCCCTCGTCCAGTTGCCCTTCTTCCTGGTGTGTTGACGGGCCATCCTGCGCACTTTGAAACGGCTCACTGGGTACCATGTCCGCCGACCTCTCTGGCGCACCTTCGCAGCCACCTTGCTTCCGATGGGTCCGGCAACAAACCCCACCACATCCGCGCGAGTCGCGTCCACCGCTGCACTCGTGTTCACTCGTGCTCGGCACGGCCTCTCCTGTATCCTGCCGTCCACGATGATGTCCACCAATCTTCCGTTCACGGCACTATGCGTCAGGTGATTGGATGGCCCCGACGGTCCCCCCATGTCACACGCCAAGTCGGTACTCGCGTGTTGCTCGTTTGCTTGTGCGCTTCCCTGCTGATCGTCCGAAACGGGCGCAACTGTCGCCTCGGCCACTAGGTGCTCCCTCCCCGGCTCCGCGCTATTCCGTCTGCCCCTGGCATCCAGTACTTTGACGCTCTCGTCAACTCTTACTACCAGGGCGCCAAGACGTTCCCCGTCGTCCTCCACGACGTCCACGTGCTGGCAGAGGTCTTCCACCTTTTCGCCGAGTTGCCCGTCAATTTTCGCCGATAGCTCCGTCTTCATCTCTTTCAGCTCGGCAGCGAGGTTGTCGTTTCTCGTTTCCATTTTGGCAAATAATTCTTTCATCATTGCCATCATCCTGGTTTCCGAATATCCCACTTCTGACACCAAATGTAACAAATTTAAATGTAACAAATTTAGCAAATCTTTTTATTTTCTCAAGCTTCAAGTACAGCCATACTACTCGTTTCTGTCTCTTAATCTTTCCAAACTCTCACACAATACCAGTTTCTGTCTCTTAATCTTTTCAAACCTGACACACAATACTAGTTTCTGTCTCTTCATCTTCAACAACTCAAACTGTCTCTATGGCAACCTCCTTGAAAATCAAAGAGTCTTAATGACATGGAGAAGCCATGTCACAATATCTTGAACCTAGATATGCTATGCCTTCTCATAAGCATATATCTAATACAATAATTCCAGAACTTTACGAAGTGGAAAGAAGAGTAAGAGAAGAGCTCTAAAATGAGAAAAGCGTTGCTGTTACGACGAATATGTGGACTTTGACAGCCTGCAACATTTATTTAAGTGAAGTTAAAAAAAGTGATACTCCAACTAGTGTTCTAAAATTATGGCATTAGAGACAATCCATACTAGATTCCCAGAACATGAGTGGCTCCATATTTATACTGATGGATCATTGATATCAAACCAAGATGGAGCAGGTGCTGGAGTCACATGTCACCTCTTTTCCTATTACAAATCTTTAAGTTATGGAACTACAAACTTTGATGGAGAAATTGAAGCAATTCGAATGGCCCTACATAATCTTTTGTACAGAATTTCACATTTTCAGCAAGCAGTTATTCTCTCAGATTCCAGGGCAGCAATTATAGCAATTACTTCCAAGTTGTCACCAAAAAACCAAACTATTATAGAATGTTGAAAGATGCTTAGCCATCTAACAGCACTTCAAAAACACCTAGTCTTCCAATGGATACCGGCTCACTGTGGACTGAGTGGTAATGAGAAAGCTGATTTTCTTGCAAAAAAGGGTACCGGCAATGTGCAGAACTCAATGGTTAATTTACCATTTTATGCAGCTAAAAGATTAGTCAACTCTGAATTCAAAAAAATTATTGAAAAATATTACTATGAAAAATCAAAGAATAAAAGATGGGAACTACCAAACATTCAAACAGTAATTCCTGAGTATCCTCGAAAAACAGCAGTTGCAACCTTCAGGTTGATTACAGGACATGATTGTCTGGCAAAACATTTAAACAGAATTGGGATATATTCTTCACCACTCTGTCCTCTATGTGATCTGCAAGAGGAAATGGATCGAGACCACCTTCAAATATGCCCGGCCACTTCTAGTGCCCCATCCATCAGTGAAAAATATTGGAGAGCAAGAGGATTAATGACTTCATTGTCAGAAATCCAGCATTAGCTAACAACAACATTTAAGTATCACCATTCATTTTGTGGACCTGGACTATAATCTTACATATACTGAACTGATACCATTTGAAGAAGAGAGCCACACTGGTGAAAATACAGCCAATTTTTAAAGAAAACTTCAGAAACTTGGGTTTTAATTGATGAATGAATAATCGTTTTTCATGATAACAGTTGCAATGTTGTAAATGCTATGAAGTTAGGAAACTTTATCCACCTGTTGTGTTTAGCTCATACATTCCAACTTGTTTTGAAGCATGGACTTTTCACTTCAAAAAATATTGAAAATCTCATTTCGTCATGCAGGAAACTAGTTGGGAGTTTCAAACACTCCTCAAAATTCATTAAGATTCTCAAAGCAGCAAAGAAGCATCTTTCTTTACCACAATGTCACTTGATTCAGGATGAACCTATGAGATGGAATTCAACTCTACATATGCTAAGAAGACTTCAGCAGCAAAAGAGGGCCATCGTTTTTGCAGTCTCTGATCTCTCCTTGCCAGTGAATCTTGCAGTATCGCAGGGGATCTTGTTAATATACCAATTGACACATTAAATATTTTCAATCAAGCAACACTCGCTGTAAGTTCATCTTCAATGTCAGTGTCCAAAGTGAAACCCATTGTGAACAATTATTTCTGAATTGGAAAAGCCATCAAACAGTAGATCAGGAACTGCAATTGTTTGACACTAATTGCTGGATGAAGTGAACATGACATATAAATCCATTGAAGAAAATGAAATATGTTCCGTTGCAATGCTACTGGGTCCCCGCTTAAAAGGATAAGTTTTTCGCAACCCCAGTGCTCTCAGTTGTTGGTGGGCCTTGCTAACCAAGAGGAATATCCTGCATCCAAAAATGATTAGGTGAAATTTATTTTTAATTTTTTTCTTCAGATTTTTGGATACCTATGTAGGGATAGTTGTGTAATACTGACATACTTGTAAAAATCAATCTGTTCACAAACTTTTATTTTAAATGTCACCTACTGCAAAGCCCAAGGCATTGCCAGAAATGTTTTACCTGTACAGTAATATTATGCAAGAAAATAATTGTGTGTCAGAATCACTGCCAGTTAACAGTTCCCAAGAAGAAATCACTTAATATCTCAACAACAATTTGTCACCTCCTCTTTCTAGTGCACTGGATTACTGGAAAACAAATCCAAATTTCCAAAACTAAAAAAATTAGCTGCTAAATATTTGTGCATTCCACCCGCAACAGTTTTCTCTGAAAGACTATTAGTACAGCAGGACTCATGTAGCAGAAAAAGAAGTAGACTTGACCTTGAAAGAGTGAGAATGCTAGTATTTTTGAACAAAAACTGATAAAAGTGGAGTGTTTTTGAAAAACACACTTTGCTTTTAAATGCCTAATGTAGAGTTTAAAAATAATATACTGATGGTTCTAAATTTTGTCTCATTAAATACGTCCACCTAATTAATTAATTTCATTGCCATTACACAGTTCATCCAACATTCTATTTTGTATTGAAACTAGAAGAAATGACAATATCAAATATTGAAGTATCAGGGAAAATATAATATATTAGTATCAATATTGAATTCAGGACTCAACTATTGTGGATAAAACCACACTTCTTTTTAGTTTGGAGAGATGCATTATTCTAATTGATAAGTTTTACAAAAACTGATCATTATTGTGATAATGTGATTTGAAAATTATAAAGTACAATGAAGGAGAATCATCAAAGAAATTTGAGACAAGGGGTCATATGAATAAGAAGTAAATACATTCTCATACAGCCAATAGGAAGAACAGTAGACTAGGCAACAAGAGAAGGGGGAGGCGGTTCTTGATGTTGAGTCAGTCAACTGAACAGCTGAATGATGGAGAGTACCTTCTCCAAAACTAGTCCTTGATTAACATTAGTACAAGTTGGAGCAAAATGTGTTTCTAAATATTGACATATTTCTCAATTTATTAATATGCTCCACTGTATTAAACACTTCATTATCATCAGTTTTATACTTTTCCCTTCTACTCAGGGGTCTCCATCTAGGGGATATGTGAATAGCGACCACAAGGTACCCAAGCTGAGCAGAACATTACTTCCACTTACTGGTGTCTAGGGGATATGTGAATAGCGACCACAAGGTACCCAAGCTGAGCAGAACATTACTTCCACTTACTGGTGTCTAGGGGATATGTGGATAGTGACCACAAGGTGCCCAAGCTTAGCAGAACATTACTTCCACTTACTGGTGTCTAGGGGATATGTGAATAGTGACCACAAGGTACCCAAGCTGAGCAGAACATTACTTCCACTTACTGGTGTTTTGCTCCTCACTGTAACTTTTCTATCTGACCTTACCTTGGTCATCTCTTGTTCTCTTCCGACCTCTATGCTATTAGGGTTACCGAGGGCTAGGGAGTCTTTATTTTTCCAACCTCTCCATTTCTCTAATTTCTCTATAAACTCTTAACCCCTAACATGCTGACCTGTCATGGCATGTAATACGTCCTTAGATTGGTAATCAGAGGATATAATCGGTGAATTTATTTTGTTAATTCTCCCGGTCAGGTCAGTGAGACCCGTAAACCAACGACAGGTGTGGCCCTCCAGACATTCTGGGGGTTGTGAGAGAGCGATGTGACCACCAAAACATAAAAATATGGTGCTCTCTAAAACTCGGTTACTATTCTGCTATTGCTCTATCAATATATTAAATATTGGAGAGCAAGAGGATTAATGGTTTCATTGTCAGAAATCCAGCATTAGCTAACAACAAGTATCAATATTGAGAAAAACTGGTATCAACCCATCCCTAATTATTATAATATTTATTTACTTTTTATTATTTTTTTATCAAGGAATACTCCACAGTACAATGGTTTCCTTCATCCCAAAACGATCTGTCTCCTTAAGTCCCTGTCCATAGCATCCTCCTCCTTTAACCCTCTTCTCCCCATACTCCTTTTCACCCCATCCATTCAGCATTTCCTAGGTTTCCCTCTTCATCTTTCCCCTCCTACTTTCCAATTTAGAATTTTATTGGGTATCCGATTCTCTAACATTCTAAGCAGGTGTCCATACCATTTATGTGTGTCAATAATGTTTATAACTTATTTAATATGCAATGAAGGATTAAATTAAACCACTGGGGGTACAGGTACCCAAGTTGAATATCACTGTTCTAAACATTCCAAGGTTATAAACAAGTGGAAAAATCACAGTACAAAACCACAAAATTTGTCCTGAACCTACATTGTTAAAAAGCATCTCTAACACAACAACTAACAACCTGGGAGAATATATTCATTCTGAAAAATAAAGAGCAAGTCTTCAGCTTTGAGTTGCCCTAAAGTGACAACCTCAGCAATAAATTCCTGGAAAAGACACCAAAGGACGACAGCATTGCAATCTCCAACATGACACCATATTCCAGCAGTTGACAATGAGAGCAAATGAAACATGTCCCACTTTTAGTGATGTAACTCATGGCATAACAGTCCATCCGGGCCAAGGCCTATTGCCCGACCACTGCATCCCCCACCTCTGGCCACCACAGGTGTCATGAGCAGTGTGCAGTACAGGAAGTGGGATGTGGTCAGTGCCCTGGTCCCTCCCAGCCGATTATGCAGTCTTGTCGACCAGGGGCCATTACTTTTCAATCGAGTAGCTCCTCAGGGACCTAAAGAGGCTGAGTATACCCTGATCCAGGACTCCTAGTGGGAGAAAATCCACAGGCTGGTAACAGGAATCAAACCAAGATCCTCCGGTTGATAAGCAGCAGCGCTATCACTACGCTAAGGAGACAAACATTTAATAAGTGATATAGTGTTAGCATATCTCATTCACTTTATTATCTAGATATTGTTGCACATAGCTGTATGCAAAATCTTATGACAAAGTAGTTTGATGACACACCAACTAACTTGAGATCATTATTGGTAAAATTGAAAGGAGTGTCAACATGAAAATGTGAAGTGGCCATCTTCTGTTGTGAACCAAAACATAGCAAAATACTTGAGCCATTCACCTATTCTTTCCCATTGTACAACAATTTATGAAGAAAACAATATTAAAAATATTTGTAACATCCAATCTCAATAATAAAACACTATGAAAATTCTTCCACTGAATAAGGAAGATATTAAAAATACATTTCTCACTTGTGATATATAATTATTAAATCCTTAAGAAATTTGAACTCTCTGTTTCTTGTCATGGCAACAGTATTGCATGTGCTTCAGTGGCGTAACATTGCACAATAAATAATTTGGCAACAAGATTAGAGACGAACTAAAGACTATTGGAAGCATCAACAATGTTCCTAGTTTACGAGTACGATTATGGATGTGAAAATGAATAAAAATACCATTTTCCTGTCATGCTCTCTTAGGTAATCTACAGACAATGGCTATTTGGTATCGCAATACCAATCATGCCTGGAAAACAGTGAGGTCCCTTTACTGCACAATTTTTTCAAAGTGGTAAATATTCATGTATATTGATGATGTGATTACTAAGTATTGCAACAAAATCTAAGTCCAATTACCTTCTATCACTCTTATTTCCTTTAATTATAAGGTTAAAAACTAGCCTCAATAAAATAAGTATAATCAACACAATTCTCACTTTACCATTGCTAATGCATTTACAATCACTCACCAAAACACTTAACTATGTATTTACATACAGACTGGCCTCACACTGGTTCTCTTAGCTTCGACAATTCCTGGCATCTTTTCTCTAACCTTCTAGAACAACTGCCGTGCATGGCATTTTCTAAAGCCACCTTTATCCATGTTGCAAAGCAGACTTTTACTCTTATGTCAGTGGCCAATGCAACAGTATTTACTTTTTGTTATGTATGTAAAATAATGAAACTGCAAATTAAAAAAAAGAAAAAATTATTTGTTTCCTTCAACAACTGCCATTAGTTTAAAGCTGCGCATCTAAAGTCGGTGTCCCACGGTCCATCTCTTTTGACCAAACTTTTGGTATACAATAGATTTGCACACAAAAGAAACTGTCACACTATGATACATTTTGGTTCAAAACAAATGACAGCTCATGTAGTAAGCATGAGAAATAAACATGGCAGATGCGATTGCTATATAGTATAGGTTTGGAATATATTTCCAAAGAAAATATGTATTAAGTAAAAGACATCATGGTTACAAAGAAGAGAACAGGACACGGGCCAAGCTATATTGGGTTTACTACTAAATGAATCAAGGTTAGAAGATCTGGCAAACTATCGCAATTTTCTATGAATTAACAAAGATTTATTTCTTAACCTCTTACATCATGTGAAAGACAAAATTACACACCAGACACAAATATGAGAATCTATTACAGCATGAAAGAGGTAAAGAACGATTGTGATAGGGTGGAGTGAGACTGAAAAATTCAATGCCACGACCAGGATTTGAACCACGGATCTAACAGCTACTGTCTGGCTGCTCTAACCACTAAGTTACCATGGCCAACATGCAGACACGACATTAGATTCTCTAACTTACATTTTTCCCGGTAAGCCACACAAGGAGATCTCTATTTATATGAGATAACATACCTTGGCGACTTACAATATTGTTAGTACTTAAGTCCCAGGCTTTTAGTTTAACCAACTATAAGGTCAATCAGTGCAATTAATGTTCTTCCACACAATAGCTGTGTGTAGAACATTGAATTTTTCAGTCTCACTCTACCCTTTCCAATCCCGTCCTACACACGGTTATTGTGTGGAAGAACATTAAATTGTAATAGTTTTAATCTTAGTATGGATGGACAGGGGATTTCAACTCATTTCAGAAAAATGAAAACTTGAAGCTTCAAATGCTTAGATGTGGGATACAACGGCCTTCTGAGTCCAGTTTTTCATTTCTAGAATGCTGCAAGTTCTGTAAAAACTACAAATGAAAAGCTGTACATACACAACAGCTGACTACACGTTGCATGCGCAGTCAGCTATATTGTTACATTACTGATGCTGATTGGCTATTTTCATGTTGGATGAAAAAACTAGACGCAACTCAACTACGTTGGATACAAAAGATAGGATAGAAATTATATGCAACAGAATTGTATACAACTCTCTATGTCTCACGATGCACTTCTGCTGTACACAATGTTTTGGACCAAAAAGTTGGACTGTGGGACATTGGCTTAAGCCCTAATTTCAATTCTTGCTGTCACTGCTGTTTCATTAACGTTGCTGTGGTAACTGATATTCATTTTCCTGCAATTTGATTGAAGTGTACAAAATCTGAATGTCCTTGGCAGTACAATGCAAATTCAGATGATTCTGTACAATAATTTTAAATGTTGCTTGGTATCCAATGTTGGGCAGTTGGTAATGAAGCCATTCACTCTCTAACATTCAGTATTTTCAAAAGCTGGATAGCACTGGAAGTTGGTTTCTCTCCCCATATCTTCAAGTTCACAGATTCTGCCATGCCAATTCTCTGTATGGGGACGAAGTGTGACTCAAAAATGGCTGATGCTGAATGTCAACATTTTAAATTGCATCAATAGATATACAGGATGAGTCTTCTCATCCTGCAGATTGGTATCCAGGCAACCCTGCATTTTACAGACAATGCAAAATGCAGGTGCTGACACTGTATTCACCAGCCCACTGATCAGAGCTACAGTGGTGCTCCTTGTAATATGCTCTAGTAGCACAATGGTTAAAATGCTAGCAAGTCATGGTGGAGGTCTGGAGTTCAAATCATGCCTGCAGATAGATGACGTTTTTTTATTCACCTTTATGTTTCAAGAACTTTCTAGCAAACCATGTATTCTTTCTGGATGCACTGGAAAGTGGATTTGCCTATAAACACAAAGTTCCGCCTGTTTGTGCTCACTGTGGCACAATGCAACAGAGGAATGTCGTCTATACCAAAAGAGGTTTCCTGAGAAAACACTTCCTACAGATCACATGTTTGTGCAAGTTGAGAACCGCCACCTGGAATCAGGAACAGTGCACTAGATACCACATCCACAAAGAGATCATTTTGTCTGTGACCAGGCAACGACGAATTGTGCGACTATGTCATTCAGCATCCACATTTTAGAACAAAGGCACATTCACAGGTGTTTCAATATTAGCCAATCTTCTGTGTGGAGAATACATTCATCTTGAAAAGTTTCACCCTTGTCATTTAGTTACACCAGGAACTACTGTAACCGAACCATGGATGGAGAGTGACGTTTGCCAGGTGGATCATACGACAAACTGACCAAGATTCACGTTTCTTGACAACTGTGTTATTTACAGATAACGCAGGATTCCACAATACAGGGCATGTAAATCATCACAACATGCATTATTGGAGCACCGTAAACTCACGTTGAATGTGAGAGGCAGCCTTCCAAGTTCGATGGTGTTTCAACGTTTGGACTGGTATATTCGGTGACCATCTAATACACCCATATTTCTATGGTGGCCAACTCACAGGGAATCACTATATCCACTTCCTACTCTACTGGATAAAGTGCTGTTACAGTACCAACTATGTGCTATCAGGGTGCAGCTCATTCGGCCCGTTATGTAATGGTTTATCTTAATGAGTGATGGATCGGACAGCTTGGACCAATAGGGTGGCCAGCACTCTCACCATATCTAAGCCTATTAGATTTCTTCTTATGGGGTTATCTTAAAAATATTATGTACCAGAAGCAGCCAATGAGCCCTCAACAGTTCAGGGAACACATCATCTTAGCTTGCCATGACATCACACCTGCTATATTGTGCCAGGTTAGGCTGGCAATGATGGTTAGACTGAGATCTTGCATCTGTCTGCATGGTGGCCAGTTTGAACATCTATTACAACCATCTGGAGGAAACGGGTAAATTCTGAAGGTTTATCTGTGTGATATCACTCACTGTTAAATGCACTACCAGAGAGATTCACAACAATCATAATATGGGGTTGTAAACGTTATCTAGTTTGTTTATATGTACTGAATTTTGTAAACTCTCAGAACAATTCATTGGATTTCTTTGCATGAAGCTATATACAGCAAAATATTATGTAATTATGCCTTATGTTCATAAGTTATAATCACAATGCTACTGTGTACGTATTTATGACATTCATTAAATCATAAATATAACAAGTAGCATGTGTTTTCAAGAAATTCACAAAACTAATTAACTGAAACATTGCTTCCATGCCAAACAATCAGTTGCAGTTAAATTTACTAAACATAAAGAGTAACTTCAAATGGCAATATTGAAACCTGGGATCCTCACCACCGAAGGCCAATGCACTCAGTATAGCACTACAAGAGCAAATCACTTCACACAGTGGTACAAAGCAATCAATTTGGCCAAAATTTATATGATGCAATGCAGTAGACAGCATTTATGGCATAGCTTGTAAAATGCCAGGACTGCATAACTTCTTAATCTGCACGATTGCTATGTTACATCTGAAAATAATTGTTATGGGTTCTTTGATATATCTATTCATATAAAATATGCTTGATGATGTGACTTCCTAAACCAGGCTTTAGACACATTTTTAAACAGCATTCATGTCCATATATACCAGTCAAAGGTTCTAGTTCTGTAGTCCTCTTCCTGTATCATATGCTGAAATAACCCGCTGAAAAGTGGCACATTTGATTTCACAGGAGTGACCAGACTTTAGGTCAGGGCACTCAAGTACCCAGTTCCATAAATATTAAAAGCAGAAGCACTATTAACAATGAAGTATTCTTCATTCTTGAGTTCCATTTTTTGAGTAACTTTTTTACACTCACCTTCAGTTAAAAATGTTGAATATACTGAAATATTTTCAAGATCATTCAATCTCATCCTTACCCGTTGGGCGACTGATGCTCCCTCTCTCTGCTGCTACAGCACTGTTACCATCTGGTGTTAGGGGTGCAAAGTTTTAACACTTTGTTCAATGCCAGGATTTCAAAATTTATTACTTTATTACTGTTTTTTATGAATGTATATTTTTTCCCCTAAATGTTCAATTCTATTGAAGAAATAAGTGGTTTTAACAATTTTATATTATGGGCAATGTTGTGGTTTTCTATCCAAAAATGGTGTGACACAGCAGACTACATTTGTTTCAGTTTTATGTTTCTCTGTGTTCATGAAAAGTCAAATACTCCCTTTGTTGGCTCACCACTGACCTCAATAGAAAAAAGCAATTAAATTTCCATTTGTGGAAAGTTAATCATATATAGCCTTTGCAAACTTGAGTATTTTGGTCACAGTTCTTGATATACCTAACAGTAAGTGATATACAATATTTCGATAGTGTGTGCCTGAAGGTGCATCCACACTAGTTAACAATGTTAACTAAAACATTTGTTAACAATTTTATGAATTTCAGAATTCTGCTCACAAAGAAACAAGCTGTTTGTGCTGCAGCATTCCCTGTTTTTTTTAAACCAAAAAGGTAAGCCCATTATCAACCGGACCAGACATCGACTGGTTGATAATGGAGGAAAGTCATCCTCCGAAACATGTTCCAGTAAATTATAAGTGTGTGTTGTGTAGTGTTATTAATCAATTCAAACTTTTTGGATTAAGCTGAGTATTACAACACTGTTTTCAAACTTCCAAGAAAGAAGATATTCCCTGGTAATTATTATTTATTTATGCCAACAAACTTACTGTTGGTGTTTTTAAACACACAAGCCGTGTGTGGGCTTGAGAACTGGCTTGAGAATTTAATGCCATTCTGGCAGTTTGTCACAATAGCTCAGTGGTTAGAGCGTCCGCCCGGCAAGCGGAAGGTCTGTGGTTCAAATCCCAGTTGTGGCACTGAATTTTTAAGTTCCAGTTCTACCTCTTAAGATATTCCCTGTTTTAATGAGCAATATTACATTATCCTATTATCATTCATAATCTAACTGGCTCTTTCAAATCTGACAATGCTTTGAGCCAGGAGGGCAGATACATTTCTACCATACATCCCTTACTAAAATGGTTTAAAGAAAGAAAGCAAACTGTTAATAACAAAATTGAATATACAGTAATGTTGCATATTCTCAAAGCTGGAAGGTCATTGTCTTTCCCAGAGCAATGAAGGACAAGCAGCTGGACAGAGGTCATGCACTTCAAGTAGAGGTGCAGCTTATGTAAGAGGTCATTTCCATGCACTTTGTGCACATCTCTCCCACAGTCCAATTTTTAAAAGAAGATACCATTCGGCAGATGTCAAGAAGCAGGTAGCATATTACACAAATCCCCCTTTTTATTCTCTCAATACTCAAAACATATAAAAAACATTCGGGTTTATCTCACGGCAGCGAAAACATGTAGATATAATCTATATTAGCCTACTTTCAGAACAAAAGTAATTTGTTCTTAATACAAAAAAGTAACGTGTTGTCAATACAAATTCACTGTGTCTTTGCATCTTCACAGTTCTGATTCTCCATACCTATTTTACAGTTGAATCTGAATCTCTCTATCTCGCCAAAGAGCAGCTGGGTGTCATAAAAAAAACATGGGACATACCAGCATGACCAATAATAAAGCAGCCACCTTTCCTTCCTCTTGGGTACTTCAAGTGTACTGTTAGTCCAGCCTTTTAACACGGTACAGCTGGCATTTACCCAACCATACTGTTTCCTTTAAGTTCTTGTTTTGCGTTTCTCTTAAAAGCAAGCCCATACCACTAAAATATCTGATCTTTATATCACTTTTTGGTTATTTATATTTTTTAACATTCCTAACACCAGAGAAAATCTACTTATAAGAGAAAATCCATTGGAATTATTGCAACCTACCTTCAATTTGGAATTAATAGAGGAAATAAGTAAATCAGACACACCAAAAGAAATACAAAAACTTCTATACTCTGTTCATCAAGAGATTAGAGGAGATATAAACAAAGCACCGGTTTGTATTACTCTGCGGCCACGTGTTTCCACAATGATGCAACACGGTTACCTACTGCTACGCATAGGTATAATATGCATTTTACACTACTAAAAGGATATATTTACTTGATCCAAATAACATACAGCACATGGAAATTAACTGCTACTTACGTCTTCTCTGTCCGCAATAACACTTTTTCAATGCCTGCTCACAATCTCGAAACCAATCTCCAGAAGCAGCTTGTGGAAGGAAGTTTGTTTTAAATCTGGAAGATCGGGATCAGAGTTAACTGCCAACAGCACTTTGTTTAAGGTGGATGTTCATTGTTAACAAAGAACTGGTGAAATTTTCGACGGATTGCAGATCTCACACTCACAACTTCGTCGCAAACTACATCCACCATTTACCTGGCATGTGGTCGCTTTTTACCGGTATCTTCACCAACTGATGATTTTTTGTTGTGTGTACTGTAAATACTTGCAACTGACACACTGGTAAACTCGGATGTTAATTTCATCACGTCTTCGATAGCAAGTTCGGGATATTTCTCGCAGAACTTGTTAAATACGTTCAATATTGTTGCCTGTTAACCACTTCAAAACGGTTTTCCGCGCTTATGTTTTACAACACTCACTTGTTCCGCCATGTTACTTTCATACTGAATAATGCGCGTGCAGAATGAATTAGGCTGGTTACAGATTCACTTAACTGCGTATTCTTACACTTTAACTATGCTTAGTACACTTAGTTCATGCTTTAGCAAACCTTAAGTGACATTTCAGACCTCAGTAAGAGTATTTCTTCAAGGGACTATTTACACGGCGAAAGCGTCATTAGTCAAAGCGTCTGTGGTCAAAACGCACGTGGCTTTGTTTACGTCTCCTCTAATCTCTAGATGAACAGAGTATAGCTCTGGAAACAATCAATACTAGGTATCCCACAGAAGAATGGCTGCACATATATACTGATGGATCCTCCAAGGAAAACCTTACTGGAGCTGGTGTTACGTGTTCACATTTTTCCTTTTATCATTTTGTTGGCAGAGATACAACAAATTATGATGGAGAAATAGAGGCTATACACATTGCTCTCCAACAATTATTAAATCTTCCCTTAAATAAATTTAACAAGGCAGTAATTCTTTCGGATTCTAAAGCTGCAATTCAAGGAATATGTTCAAATACTACAAAGAAGTCAACAAAAATTAGAGAATGCTACAAAATGTTAACACAACTCCAAAAAGTTAATAAGACTCATCTCCAATGGATTCCAGCACACTGTGGAGTCATAGGGAACGAAGCTGCAGACTCACTTGCAAAGAAAGGCACAACAATAAAACAAAATTCTAAATTCAATTTCTCATATTCCTCAATAAAACGCTTGATCATAAAAAATGTTTGTCATTCATATCTACAAGAAATAGAAACAAATGCCAAAGATAAAAAATGGATTACACTACTTTCCAATCCAGATATAATCCCCCAGAGACCAAGGAAAACAGCGGTTGCAGCCTTCCGACTATTGACAAATCACAACTGCTTAGCAAGTCATCTCTACAGAATAGGTATCTCAGCCTCACCAACATGTGTCCTGTGTAACGATCCAGCAGAAATGAATGAAGACCACTTGAAGACCTGTGAAGCATTAAGATCAGTAGAAACTACAGTTCAAAAGTATTGGAAAGCACGAATGCTAATGGCTTCATTACCAGATGCAAGGCACTAGAAAACAACAACATATTTTTGAACTGACACCCAAATCATAGAGGATTTCGTTCCAAATAGCTCTGCTTCTTTAAGAGAAGAAAGAAGCTTATATGTAGCATGATGCTCCTTTCGGTTGTAATAGCTATAGATGTGCCTTCTTATGGCATCTAATTGAAAACTGTCCAGTTGCCTAACTGGGGTTACAATTTGCGATTAGCCTGTCTACAGCCGCTTCTCTTTACAGATTCTCGAAACAATCACCTCACTTATTTTATGAGCATGTGCAGTTCTTTTCCTCACTTGGTTGAAATGAATAAGAGGTTCATTGTGGATGAACATATTTCTTTTCAAAGAATTCAAAAAGAGAATAGACGAATTCTCTTGCTTGGCTGTGCACTGTAACGCCTCGGCCAGAAGCTGATTTCTCTCTTGGGCCATGAATCCTTGGTCTATCTCTTGCTTCCATATGTATTTCAATGTGAGTTTTAACAAAGTAGCCTAAAAACACAATGCTCAAGCAAGTTTGGTTTTTCACGAACAACCAGCAATAACTGACCTGAAAAGGAAATGATTCATCAGTGTAACCAATGTGGCAATCTTTGTATACAGGTGTGCTTAAGCTTTCATGGCTGGTGTGTCCATTTGG
The DNA here is from genome assembly GCA_030765045.1 of Tenodera sinensis. NCBI lineage: Eukaryota > Metazoa > Arthropoda > Insecta > Mantodea > Mantidae > Tenodera > Tenodera sinensis. The sequence goes on from CM060970.1 coordinate 9,656,678, forward strand.
AGTAAAGTTTCTCCTGGAATTGTAGGCCGTGGCCGACGAGTAAAAACTGCTCTTGATGTTTCACTAAAATCTATGTTGAGCAAAATGTCAGGAGCAATGCCTACAACCCAGAAGAAACTTTACTCCAAATCTTTGTTTATGTTTCCATAGCAGTGGCCTTCCCCTCTAACCCTTAACACCCCCACTTGGCATGTGTCATGTATCTTCTTTTAAAAACCAGGCTTAGCAATGTATGCTATAAGAATCCCACTGTGGGGTTCCCACAACAATGGAGCTACAGTGTGCAGTAAAGTAATCATTACCACCAGTGTTTACATGAATGAAGTTTAACATATAGAGCATGTGCTGCATTACAACAATTTCTCATAGAGCATTCATTCTTTTCTGTTACATGTTTGTTTGAAATATAATTCAGCATAAAAGTGATATATAGGAAAGAAACAGTATGTCATTTTATATGTCACGTGTACTACACCTATTGAGATACTGTTATTTAAAAGCTGCTATAATTCCCTCTAGGTAAAGTAAAATGTTTTTAGCAAGAACCTTAACTTCTATGTAGAGTTCTCGCAATAAAAATTGCTTTGTTAATGGAAAATAAGGATGTATTGCATTCACATGATGGTTCAACGTCCAACATCAAGTGTTAACAAAAACAAGAAAAATTAATGCTTAATTTTGTCCAAAAAGTTAAAGAAGTTTAGATTTCAACATGACTAAAAAATTGCGCTATTTTCCACTTAACATATATGAAGTGATATAAACTAAGAAACTTTTCCAATGATTTTGTAGAAGTATTAGAGTTGACCTATACACTCTTTATTTTCACTTAACTTACTTTTTACCCTGACGCATTTCAAAGACATATCTTCATTATCAACAGTTTCTCTTCTTCTTCTTTATCTTACCCTGGTTACTCTAAAATTGGCAGGGGTCTTCGGTGAAGGACTTCCATGTTTTCCTACCTTTTGCCATTCTCTTTAATTCCATCATATTTTTGTTGACTTTCTTCCCCAATTCTTCGATATAATTCTCAGTACCTGGGTGATCAAGCTTCGCTCGGCATTTTTCGTCTCTGTTTTTGGGACTTTTTTTTTGTGGGAGAATACACTTAGATAAACCTGAAAGGCAAAACGTTAATTAAATAATAATTTTTGTCGCAATTGTTAAGAGTCATTTCCGAGATACAAGAGATATAGAAATACATACAAATATTTCATAAACACCATCATTTCAGTTGAAAAAGCCTACTGCTGAATGCAGGCCTGCCCCATAGATATCCACCTAGTTTGAGGTTTTCGTTGAGCATTTGTTCCATTATGGAGATCAGTTCTGTGGTGCTGTGATTGACTCCAGGGCGTTAACACGTTGGCCAAGGTCCTTCATATTTCCATCGAGTTCTTCCATGGCTTCCTTAACCCCGCCCAGTTGCTTGTTAGTATTCTCTGATAGATCTATCTTCATATTGGACATTCCCGCATTTATCTTTTCCATTTCAGAGTTTACATTTTCAATTTGGCTTCTATTTTTATTTCCATTTTGTCCATTTTTGTTCCCATATTTTCTATTCCTTAGTTTACATTTTTCCAGTTTTGCTTTCATATTTGTTTCCTCTGCCACATTCCGGAATTAATTTCATTCCCCATTATGTCCATTTTGGCTAACATTTGTTTCAACTGTTCCATATCGTGCTTTTCATCGCACTCCTGACACCAATTGTAATTACTTTACTTTTTTAACGATTTCTTTATTTTTTATTAAAACACCGGAGTGACATTAAGCAAAAGCACTGTTTAAGAATAAAGACTACAGGAAGAAAATCTGGTTGATAAAGCCATGTGAATGTAGTGCACATTTCTGTTTCAATCACATAGAAAATTGTATGAATTGTTCATAATTGTTCGTGGAAGTGGGAGTAGTGAAAGAAATGTAATTGTGTTTTACTAAAGAAAAATGAGTAGAAAAACCGTGTGAATGTTATGCGTTGCACTTATATTTTAAATGTATGGAAAAATCTATGGACTGTTTGTAGAAGAGGGAGTAGTATGTTAGGGAAAAGCAAATGGAGTAGAGAAAACCATGTGAACGTAATACTTTGATTGGTAAACTGGATTCCATAAAAACCTTCACCATGAAAACACTTAGATATGTCAATTTTCATGGGGATCGGTCAACCGCCTTTGGAGTTTACTCACTCTTCAACATACGATATGTAGAGGCGTTGGTATGTATGAAGTTGATAAACGATAAGCAATAATATGTGAATTGTTACGTAAAACAGAAGTGAATAGAGAAAATAGTATGAATGTAATACGTTGTATTTCTGTTTCAAACATATAGCAAATTGTATGAATTGTATGTTGAAGGGCGAGTAGCGAAAAAAGACTGATTGTGTCTCGTAAAGGAAGAATTAGTAGGGGAAATTGTGTGAATGTAATACGTTGTATTTATATTTCAATCATAGAAAATTATATGAATTGTATGTTGAAGGGCAAACAGAGGATACATGAATGTGCTACGTAAACAGAGCGAGTAGAAAATAATTTGAAAGTAATATGTGTAGTAAAATTGTTACGATAAAAACTTTCTCCGTGAAAAAATACATATACGTGTCGAATTTCGTGGTGATCGATTAAGCGGTTTTAGAGATTAACAGTTACATATATACATAAATATATATACTCATAGATATAGAAATTGTTTATAGAAGAGTGAGTGGAGAAAGAGATGCGAATGTGTTACCTAAAAGTAAGTAGAGAAACCACTGTGAATGTAATATGTAGCATTTCTATTTCAAACATACAGAAAATTGTGTAACTTATTTGTAGAACAGTGAGTAGAGAAAGAGATGTGAATGTGTTACCTAAAAGTGAAAGGAGAAAACAGTGTGAATGTAAAAGCATTTCTATTTCAAACATACTGAACATGGTATGACTTATTTTAAAACTGGGGATAAAAATTATTTTTGGTGTAAAATCACACTTTTTATGGAAAATTGTTTATAGAAGAGTCAGTAGAGAAAGAGATGTGAATGTTACCTAAAAGGACTTAAATAGAGAAACCACTGTGAATGTAATGTGCAGCATTTCTATTTCAAACATGCAGAAAATTGTATTACTTATTTGTAGAAGAGTGAGCAGAGAAAGGGATGTGAATCTGTTACCTAAAAGTGAGTAGAGAAAATACTGTGAATGTAATTTGCAGCATTTCTATTTCAAATATAGAGAAAATTGTATGACTTATTTCTAGAAGAGTGAGTAGAGAAACAGTTATGAATGTGTTATCCAAAAGTAAGTAGAGAAAACAGTGTGAATGTAATATGTATGATTTCTATTTCAAACATGCACAAAATTGTATGACTTCTTTGTAGAAGAGTGAGTAGAGAAAGAGATGTGAATGTATTACCTAAAAGTGAGAGGAGAAAACAGTATGAATGTAATAGCATTTCTATTTCAAACATACAGAACATGGTATGACTTATTTTAAAAGTGGGGATAAAAATGATTTTTGGTGTAAAATCATGTTTTTATAGAAAATTATTGTTTATAGAAGAGTGAGTAGAGAAACCACTGTGAATATAATATGCATGTATACAAAAATTTAACCAAATCTTTAGAGCCGTTTCTGAAAAACCGGGAATATATATACAAGAATTACACTGTAGAAGCGGGAATAAAAAATGTAATTTTTTATGTAAAATCGGATTTTTTTGGGAATTACACCTATATAGATGAACTTAAAAAGCAAAACCCTATCTGAATACAAAATTTGATGGAAATCGTTAGAGCGGTTTCCAAGTTGCGCGGAATATATATATACAAGAATTGCTTGTTTAAATATATAAGATATGCGACTCTAGGACGGCCTCTCTGTCTTCCCCCTAACAGTTTCTCCACTGATGTTTAAAGAGGAAGAATCTGTTGTGCTGCTATCTGGGTTGCTGGATGTAAACTTCAGGATGTCATCTGCTTTTGGTATTTCAAAATTTATGGCTAGGCGAACATTCCTGTTTGTGTATTTTTCCCAAATTATAATTTGATATCCTGTTTTATGGTGTGTTGAGTTGACCAGAAATGATGGGCTACAGCTCATTTGTCAATGTGTTCAAGGTTTATGTTCCTGGTGTGTTCCTTCAGTCTTGTTTTCAAGTTGCTTTTAGTGTGGTCAATGTAGTGTGTTATTGGTTAAGATCTCTATGGAGTAAACTTGCCATATAGTGGATACTCTTTGGATGTAATCATTGCCAAGGAAGCAGAGAAAATAACAGACAGAGCTGAAAGAGTTGATAGTTTATGCGAGAAAGGGAGTTTTGAGTAAATTTGGGAATTTGTGTAAGTGAGGACAAAGCTACTTGAATGTAAAAGTAAAGAAAAACTAAAAATAGTATGTAAACTTGGAGAGTTTGAGAAAAGCCAAGTAAGAAAGCTTGTATTAAGGAGAGTCCATGTAAAGTGTTCATGAGTTACTTTGTGTTGAGTGAGCCAATTGTAAAAGTTCAAGAATATAAATGGAATACTGAGTATTGTTATAATATTTTTGGGCAAATTTGGCATTTTATTTCGTACACACCAGATTTTGAAGTGATTGGTACTGTGCCTTTTAATGAATGGTTTAGCAGGTTTCTCAGGCTGAATTTGTTGTAGGGCCTAGCTTAATGTTATGCTCCTGGAACAATTTCTGGAATTTGTTGTGCATCCTTGACAAATCAGCCATAACCCTTCATTTCTGGTCAACTCAACACAGCATAAAACAGGATATCAAATTATTAAGATATGTAAAAGCTACAGCTAAACTGATCCCAAGGTCACACGTTCAAATCCAGCCAAGACTCATGGTTTTTAAGTGTGCTTAAAAACGACAGATCCATCTCACTAGATTTACTGGCATATAAAAGAACTCCTGAGGGACAAAATTCCAGCACACCAGTGACGCCGATGTGATCCTAGCAATTGACAGTGTTGTTAAACAACACAATAATTTTCTTTTTTTTTAATCACAACGCAATCTTCCTCTTCAAATGTCAGTTGAGAAACCCTTGATAATGGAGACCATGGTCTTTGAAACGCGTCCGGATAAAAAGTAAGTTGAGTAAAACAAAGTGTCTATAGATTGACTCAAATACTTCTACAAAATTATGCTATTTTGCTCACAAACGTGGTTAAGAATATTGTTAACAATGTTTATTAACAAAGTTAATTAAAATGTCCTAGTGTGGATGTACCTTAAAATGCTACAAAGGTACCAATATAAACCAATACAATATGCTTAACATAAGCATAAATAACTTGGACCAACAGTAAATATTTGGTCGTAACCATCACAGCTATATATGTATATCACATGTGTAACCTGCATCTTCAACAACGTCCTCCCTGCAAGTTGTTGAGACGAACAAGGCCAAGGAACGAGAAGCTATCACGAAGAATGACTCTGCGATTTCTCTCACGCTGATGTATAAAGATGTGATCACCGACATGGAGATAACGCACCACAGATGTATAGCAGCTGATTTCTGATGTACCCTTGAGAGTAGCTGAGTTCGCACTGCATGTTGCCAGAGTACGAGGTGGTCCACCTGCCTCACGGAGGTTCATTGAAAAACTGTTTTGTTGTTCAGATGTCAGGTAATACACCTAAAAACATGAAGTGCTGTAAAAAACCGCCACAAAAGCAGTGTTTGTAATGAGTCATAGAACAGGGAAGGAAATACTTGGGGAAGACATGATGGTAACTGTGGAGGAACCCAACAAGAGGATTAACAATGCAGTTTTTCTTTTGGGTAAAGAAGATATACAATTACAATGAAGGTAATAAGGTCACTTTAATTTTTAGGATTTTTCTAACTGAAAAGTTGTGACTTACCACTGAAACAGCAATTAATTTTACAAAGTCCTGCATATAGCATAGTTAGGAATGGTGAATTTTTGCAAACGCAAAATAGTGGAAAATACTCATAGAGCCCTGCATTCTTGCATTTTCATTTTCACAAGCTCTAAACCAGTTTAATCTATTTTGAAAATGCAATAAAATGCAAAATTGATTCAAAATTAAAAAATTCTATCAAAAGACGATATAATTGCAAAATATAATGCAATTCATGGATGCTTTTTCAAATGAAAATTTTGAAAGCAAAATAAAACATGTTTATGGAAAGTGTAGGTGCAATGAAAGTTTGAGCAGTTGTACGGAAAAACATGCAATAAAGCTTTTCTTCACTTAAGAGTGAGACAGAATACATGGTTAGACCCCGAAAGGAAAGTATTTATGTAAATACTTGTTGTAAATATAGTTTATTTTCCATGTTGGTAAGGATTTGTTGAGTACTGAAAATGTATTGCCATTGTCTTAATTGTTAAAAAAGAAGTAATTGTTTAAAAATGTCATAAATGTTAAGTTACATGTTCAAATTTAATATGTGTAAATAAGGACCATATATATTTAATGTTAAAAGTGTAGGGAGGATAGATAAAGATCACTTCCCTAACATTACAGGAACTATTTATTGTGTAGGAGGGTTTCAAAGTGTACTTCGCAGGAAAATGAGCGCATACGCGTACGAATACAAAAGCATTATGTAAAGAGGTGCCAACTTTTTTCTTAGTAGCGTCTTGGAGTCCGGAACGGAAAGACATGCTTTGTGACATGCGTGGATACTGACGCTAAAACCGGTCTAAAATAACTGATAACATGAAAAGACTATCAAGGAAATATTTTCAGAATTTAATTGTAACGAGTGTAATATTCGACAAAAAAAGTGCAAATAAAAGTGATATAGTAAAAGTTACATCCTGTGTTCGCTCATTTCACCTGTACCACGATCTGGGATAGAAAAAGAATCTCATAGCTCAACTCAAGCATTCTGGCAGATTGTCACAGTAGCTCAATGGTTAGAGCAGCCACCTGGTAAGCGGAAGGTCTGTGGTTCAAGTCCCAGCAGTGGCATTGAATTTTTAAGTTCCAGTTCTACCTCTCAAACATTGCCCAAACACGGCTTGTGTGTTTAAAAACACCAACAGTAAGTTTGTTGGCATAATTATTATTAAAAAGTCAGCACCAAGAGGTTGTAACTTTAAATCTTGTCATTACTGGTCAAGCATTGTCTGCCGTGAAATGGTAGGTTTCAGTAAAAGCCAGTGAGTCAAGGTTATGAAGATCATTCATCACGTCTTTGGTTATGTCTGTGCATGGTAGGCATTTTTTGTGATTCACAGAGGTTAATAAAAGAAGGTACAAGTTGCATCCAGAAAGTAAATCCCTGTGACTGATAAAGATAACATAGCATCACTAAGTAAGAAATATTTAATGGAATAATCACATAGATTCACTGGCTACTTTTCAACCTCCATTGAGGCATTGGTGCACCATCAGTTGTATGCCCAAGTCATAGGAGTCTGCCGCCAATGTCTGGAGCCATGAAGTCACTTCATTCTGGACCTCAGCTCATTGTGGAAACATTTTCCTGCCAGAGACAATTTCGTGGAGAAGCGAGCCAGACCTCTGGGGGAACTGACAAGAGTTCTGAAATTGGAAGCGCTGGCTCTGCACAATTACCTGTCACACGGTTTCCAACACTACAGTCTTCATCATGAATATTGGTTTGTACATGAGTTACCTGCACCATTGTCTTACTATACTGTTGCACATAATATTGTGTCCATACATGTGGAACAATTGGTGATGGATATCTGCTGGAGAATGCTTCTGAGCATGCAAAAATCTGATGACTGCACAAACCTCGCAGTTGGCAGGAGACAATAACAGTGCAGCCATTTTGTCCTAGCACTGTGCAGTAACCACTGCCACAACAAGACTGAAACTTCACTGCATTATTCCCATATACTTCCTCTCCTGCACATGCATATTCCTATCCGACTAATGATGCCATTTCTGGATGCGATTGGAACTTACATTCTGGATGTACCTTGTACATCTGTGTAAAACAGCTTACACAGTCTGTGTAGTGTAGAAGCTTGAGAGTTGACACTTGTTGCAATCTAATGCTCACACATACATGGATTGCCTGCTCTGCTAGCCAGCTGGGAAGCGAACACACTTGAACTAATGTGCAAACGTGTTTCATGGTGCTCCCATGCTTTGAAAATGATAAAGGCATCATGAAACATATTGATTGACTATACACTGGTCAGGTGTGCTTTGAACGGCGAAGGATGAACAGTTCAATATGAGAACATAAAACTCAAATATCTTAAAATAACTTAATTTGTATTTTAATTAACTCATATATAGTTAAATTGCTGGCTACGATTTAAACCGACCCTGATTGACATACACAGGTCAGGGTGCTTCAAATGGCTGAGGGCAAATGGATTAAATATGAGAACACAAGACTTAAAATGTTGCAAATACACAATCTTGTTTAATGGTATATATTACTTAAACATATGTATATACTCACTTGTGCATATATCAAGTACAGACCACACTCTGTGATCTCAACTGTGCCCTTTCCTTCTCTCAGGGTGTAGTTGTTCAAGCTGAACTCACTTATTGCACCTTTGTCTGGAAACCAAGGGGCTATCAGACCTGCAAGCAAATCACACCTCAGTAATGTAGCACATGCAATTTATAGTGATATAGCAATGTTAACTACACAATGTTCCAAAGTGATGGGTAAAAATTTGTGGATAAAAAGTCAATACTAGAAGTAAAATGGCTGTAGTAAGCATGGCTCTAAAATTAAAATTATTAACAATTTATAAGATGTCACTTTTGTTGATTGAATACAGATAGGGTAATTTGGCATTTGTGCGCAAGTCCCTACCCAAAAGCATCTTCCACGCAAGAGCACAACATATCAACCTAACTCTTACCACAGTATGCGCTTATTCCTTACTTTCCCTTTAAACTTTGTTATATATAATATACAAGTGAAAACATTTACTTTGTTTACACGATTTAAACTTCAAGCTGCCAAAATATCTTAACTTCTGCTCCTTCTATACAACATTCACAGACGTACACAGATATAAAGTAATAGTGTGAGGCCTTGTTCATGCATCTCATAAACACTGTGGCCCACATTCATCTCCTTTGTGTGATGGTAGCTCTGCTGCTTACCAAGTGCGGGACTCAAGTTCAATTCCTCATACCGCCATGGGGATTTTCTCCCACTGGGAGACCTGGTCCAGGATGCACTCAGCCTCATTAGGTTCCTGAAGGGCCAACTGAGGAGCCACTTGATTGAAAAGTAGCAACCCTGGTTGAGAAGGCCACATAACCAGCCACAAGGGACCGGGGTGCTGACCACATCCCACTTCCAGTACTGCACCCCACTCATGACACCCGTGGTGGGCAGAGGTGGGGGACACAGCAGTCAGGTGGTAGGCCTTGGCCTGGAAAGTGCTGCTGCACCACAGGGTTCAGGGGTTATGATGGTCAGTTCTAATTTCTAAACTCACCTAAAAAGACTACCCAGTAAAATGTAATCATTTTGCACTGATATAAAATTTAGAATGCATAATGTTCAGAGCAATAAATACACAAAATTGAATGTAAAATAAATAAGAATACAGTTTAATAAGTGACTCAGGGGTCTCCGTCTAGGGGATATGTGAACAGCGACCACAAGGTACCCAAGCTGAGCAGAACATTACTTCCACTTACTGGTGTTTTGCTCCTCACTGTAACTTTTCTATCTGACCTTACCTTGGTCATCTCTTGTTCTCTTCCAACCCCGATGCTATTAGGGTTCCCGAGGGCTAGGGAGTCTTTATTTTTCCAACCTCTATATTTCTCTAATTTTTCTATAAAATCTTAACCCCTAACATGCTGACCTGTCATGGCATGTAATTGTCCTCTGATTGGTAATCAGAGGATATGGTCGGTGAATTTATTTTCATAATTCTCCCGGTCAGGTCATACCATTTACTAGAGGTCACTATTGGTGATATACATTTTGTTACAGCCAAGTGAAGAGGGACCATGATCATGATGAAGGATAGACACACAGATAAGCTCTGGTCTATTATAACACTGTATACCATTTACTAGAGGTCACTAGTGGTGCTATACATTTTGTTACAGCCCAGTGAAGAGGGACCATGATCATGATGGATAGACACACAGATAAGCTCTGGTCTATCATAACACTGTATACCATTTACTAGAGGTCACTATTGGTGCTATACAGTTTGTTACAGTCCAGTGAAGAGGGACCATGATCATGATGAAGGATAGACACACAGATAAGCTCTGGTCTATCATAACACTGTATACCATTTACTAGAGGTCACTAGTGGTGCTATACATGTTGTTACAGTCCAGTGAAGGGGGACCACGATCATGATGAAGGATAGACACACAGATAAGCTCTGGTCTATCATAACACTGTATACCATTTACTAGAGGTCACTACTGGTGCTATACATTTTGTTACAGCCCAGTGAAGAGGGACCATGATCATGATGAAGGATAGACACACAGATAAGCTCTGGTCTATCATAACACTGTATATCATTTACTAGAGGTCACTAGTGGTGCTATACATTTTGTTACAGCCCAGTGAAGAGGGACCATGATCATGATGAAGGATAGACACACAGATAAGCTCTGGTCTATCATAACACTGTATATCATTTACTAGAGGTCACTAGTGGTGCTATACATTTTGTTACAGCCCAGTGAAGAGGGACCATGATCATGATGAAGGATAGACACACAGATAAGCTCTGGTCTATCATAACACTGTATACCATTTACAAGAGGTCATTAGTGGTGATATACATTTTGTTACAGCCCAGTGAAGAGGGACCATGATCATGATGAAGGATAGACACACAGATAAGCTCTGGTCTATCATAACACTGTATACCAAATACTAGAGGTCACTAGTGGTGCTATACATTTTGTTACAGCCCAGCGAAGCAGGACCATGATCATGATGTAGGATAGAGACTAGGGCTTGGAAGTTCATGCCCTAAACAACACTGAAATATGCATACATACTCTTAAAAAGTTGAAAATATGCCAAGAAATATGCACTATTGAATTAAAACAATGTCCCTTTGCAATAGACAAGACGAGTTAGTATAAATAATAAATAAAGTTACCTTATTTGTTAGAGGTTGAAGCAGAAGTGGTCCTGCTGCTAGTATTAACTGTTAAATTGGAGTTCACAACCTACACTATGCAAATTTTCAACTGTAAAACATCATTTATTGTCTCGCAAAACACTTTTGTAATGTGAAAAACTTTTCTCCACATCACAAGATGTTATTGGGGCATATTTAAATGATGTTAACTGCTTCACAGAGAGAGCCAAGTCTCTTGGTGTGACAGATGGTTTTCTTTCGAAGATATGTCAAATATTGTGCATCTGTTTATAACCAGAATTTTTTGAAATTACATAATTTACTTTCTCTTTCACTTTTTGTCCTATGCTACCAGGAACCAAACTTAGATCACATATTGTTCTTTCAAAGACAGTAAGTGATTCATGCATGCTTTATGCAGTAGAGATCTGGGGGGCCACAGATATAAACAAGAAGGTAGATCATATGTATAGAATGTTCTGCAAAGAATTATTGGGACTACCGAGATCGGCGACAAGAGAAGTGGCCTTGGTAGAGCTTGGGAAAACAAGAAGGAAAGGAATAATAATGGAGAGAATAATAAAATTTTGGTATAAATGTTTGGTTAAAGAAGATGGAGAAATTTTAAAATTGTGTATGAAGCAACAAAAAAATCTAGAGAATGAAAACAGTTGGTGGGCAGGGGTTGGAAAAATTATGGAGAAAATAGGAATGGGAGATATATGGAAACTTGAAGAAAGAAATGAAAGTAATGTAGATAAACTAGTAAAGTGTAGGGTAGAAGACATAGAAAGGCAAGAGATATGGGGAAGTTTAGAAAACAAGAAATCATTACAATTCTACAAGCAAATAAAAAGAGGATGGGGGCGAGAACCATATGTGGATTATTGTAACAGACAGGAAAAAGAAGGACTAGCGTGGATGAGAACAGGAGCAATATTTTTAAGAGGGACAAGAAGCGGTAAAATAGGAATATGTGAAATGTGCGGTGAGAAAGAAAGTATAGAACATTATTTGACAGAATGTAAGGAATTAGCATTATGGAGGAAAAAGGTTTGGGAGAAAAAATGGGAAAAAATAGAGGGGAAAATGGTAGCCATAAAAATGTTAACAGTGAAAGAGGAAAGGAAGGTTAGAAGTATAGGTGAGTTTTTGAAGAAAGTAAGAGAAAAATGGGCAAGAAAAGTAAAGAGTGTAAATGAAGAAGGCAGACTGGGGGAGAGGGACAATTAATTAATATAAGATGGAATAGATTGATCAGAGCTACCTGGGAGGCAAATGGCCTGGGTGCCATGCAAACCAAGGTAGCAATAAGGTTATGTAAAATTTGTATGTAGTTTAGGTTAGAGTAGGATAATTGTAAAAGTTATGTAAAAGAATTGGTACAAATAAAATTCATTCATTCATTCATTCATTCAAGTGATTCATGCAAAGGAGATCCTACAGCTTCCAATGCCGTTATGGCTGTTGGTAAGAAAGAAAAATGGACAGATACGAAACTAAGATCCTCTTTTAACCCAGTGCCTGACAGAATATTTTGCACAGCATCTTTCGAGTCCAATGAATTAACAACCTCTTCAACTATTTCTATATGCTCAGCATAATATAAAACTGCATAGACCCATGTTCCCCATCGAGTTAACACTGGTGCAAGAGGAAGTCAGATATTAGGTGCTGTTGATCTAAACAACTCTTTTAGGAGATTTAACAAAAATTCTCTTTGTACTGGACACAAATCTATCTACCAATAGGAAAGAATTACGTATTGTCTCAGAAATGCGATGAAGAGCGTGTGCCAAACAAGTTATATGAATTAAGTTAGGAAAAATACCCTTCAGAGTTTGTCCTGAGTTTACCATATAAGGACCTGTATCAGTAACAAATAAAAGTAACCGCTTGTATTTGATTCCACGTGGCCATAGTAATTTCAAAGAGTCCATCACAGACCGGGTCACAGTTACATTGTCAGTGGCCGACAATTTGCACAAATTAAGAAGATAAGCTGTAGTCTTTTGTTCATTATTTAAAGCACCCTTGATCATATTAGCAATAGAACAGCACTCAGAATCAGGGGTTTCATCAACAACCACACAAACTGATCCGCTAATTCATTTTGTGTATTTGACAATACGTTATTGTAACAATGTCCTTCATAAGTCTTACGCAGTGTACTTTCTTCAGGCACATGTCGAGTGTACTTGGCAAGAAAGTTTTTAAATGAGTGTATATATGTGTCTAATGCTCAGAATTGATAATAAAATCATTCTTCTTGCCTCCCAATATTTAGAGACTAGATCTTCTTGATGTTGGACAATTTCACATACAATTAGGTGATCAATGTTCATTAAGTTATATTTTTTACATATACAGCACTGTGGGGAAGTCATTAATCCAATCTCGAACAAATGTCCACTCAATCATTACTTGAGATTAATCTGAACATTGCAACCGATAATTTTCTGGAATTGTTTTAAGTTTATTTTGGAGATCCTTCCAATTAAGTTTTTCAGAAGAAGCAAGATATTCATCAGATTTTTTTGTGAAGATGTTTATGATTAACCTTTTAACTGTTTCATAAGGGATATTTTGTTTTGTTGTTTGATTTCCAGAAATTCCACAGTGGGATGGGATCCACTGGAAAACAATATGTTTATTTAAATTTTGGAGATGTTTAATCACACTAAGAATTTCCTTTATTTTACCCATTTTAGGGTAGTCAGTTGAAATACTAGCTTGAATAGCTGCTTTGGAATCTGATAAAAATCTGTTGAAAAACTTATTTGTCCGGGTGAACAGATTTTGTAAGGATGTATAAATTACATCAATTTCTCCATCAAAACTTGTTAAGCAAATTCCAACATGCTTATAGAAAGAAAAAAATTTACAGGTAGCTTCTGCTCCATCTTCTTGATTGTAAAGAGAGCCACCTGTATAGATGTGAGTCCATCAGCTGGGTATCTTACATTTATGGTTTCAAGGGCATATGTTTTAGCTTCTGTAGATGATTTTTCTTTCTTTTTAAAATCTGCAGTTTTTAAATGTTGGATTATTAATTTTGAACAAGGGAATATCAGCAGCTAAAAATGCTTGGCACAAGTCATAGGAAAATTCAGTAACCCTACTTCCTAAACACTCTACTAGCTAATTAAGGAAAATGAAGCTATTAACAGTGAAGCAACAAGATTCTAAAGTAAGAACAAATTAGAAACTAAAAACTTCACTTATCTTAGTAATTTATAATAAAAGGGAGTCTGGTTTAGAGTGATGTTCGAATTTTTAATTCTTGGCAGATCATATTTATAGACTCATCACTTAAATCTTTCATGTTGTTGCATAGCGCTATTCAGAAGACTTTCTTCCGTCATCAGGCCTTGAAGGTGACTGCAAGTTCTGTCTGTTGACTCTCCGTAACGTGGCTGGATCTTCTCCTGCTCTCTGGTGGACACAATTGGCGTTGTCTTGACGTGGAATAGACGACCTCTCATGGGTGGAGTTAGGAGCCACTCTTCTATCTTCTTCTGATGTCAGCAGTAATTACAACATGGGGTCGAAAAAAGGCAGATCAAAATTAACAACAATTTTTTTATTAACCTCTTGAGCGATGGCCATTTAAAACGTCCGCGAGCCGAGAACTGCTACCCAATATCCAGCGCAGGGCATTTAAAGTGCGTCGTATATACACAACTATATTTTGTGTAAATATTAAGTTATTTTAATGAAACAAAAACTGGTATAAAACTCGTTATATGCAGTATAAATGTACGTCATCAGCAAAGTTGAGTTGTATTTACAAAACGTTGAAATGGCACTATTTTGTTTCAATGTGGTGAAAAGTCAACTTTGCTCTGTCGAACGCATCTAATATAAGTTCTCGGAAAGAAACAGTAAAGAAACATCCATTGTATGTGTGGCTTATGCGTCAGCATACTGTGTAATGCAGCACTACTGTATACGTGGTCTCTTGAGTCATCAGAATAGAGCAACATTGCAACCTTTGCTTACGCGAGTTTCGTAACTTAGTAGAGTCCGTTTCTTTCTTTGTTGAAATACATACGTATACTTTCCTGCTTGTAGCTGAAGGGAGAAGTGGTATAAAAAGGTATTTTTGCACCAACTGGATATAACCATATACAATTGTTTGGTAATTTGGACAGCTCTCTAAACCCACACAGGACAATGACCGACCTTGACTTCCGACTATAAATAGCTCGCAGCCTAATTGAACAATACCACGTTGGGGGTTGAAAATCCAAAACCCCTGCACCCCTCAGACTTCAAGGAAAACATTATCCTAAAAGTATACCACCAACAGCAAAGAAGGCCCGCCCATCTCGAAAGTGTTTCGAGTGCCGCAAGAAGGGAATTCGCAAATGTGGGGATGTAGGTACCCTTGTATGTTTATCCCTGTTTTGAGGTAAATCACTGCAGAACGAACATATTAAGGTAAGCCAATAAAGTATATAGGCTTTACTAAAATGTTTCATAAAGGGAAAATTAAAATAAGTTGAGTTGGATAAGGGATAAATAAGGGTTAAATGCTTAAACGCACAGGACGTGTATACACGCCCATATCGCTCATCCGTCATTTTAAATGGACGTGATTTCACGTCCATATCCCTCAAGAGGTTAATCAAGATGTACATTTTTCCCCAAATCTCTAAATGAGACGGCTCTTGAATTGATTTTAATAGTTGTATTTCCTGTCCAATATCATGTTGGGAATTCCAAAAATGGTTAGCAACAGCTGATTTATCCATTTGTTTCAGTTTTATGTTTCTCTGATGTTCTTTAAGTCTAACTTTCAAATTTCTTTTTGTTTTTCCTATATAAATACCAGTGCAATCTTGACAATTAATTTGATAAATACCAGACTTTTTTTTATAATGTTCACAGATTTTGACAATGGATTATTTAGAAAATTCTTAACTGTGAAGTTATTTTTGAAAGCTAGTTTTATATTGAACTTACGAAATATTTTTTCAAATTTTTAAAACAATCCTGGATGGAAAGTGAACTTCTTATAAATAACATCTTTTTTAATCTGTTTTTAAATTAGAATTATTATGTACAAGCATTTTTTTACTAGCCTTTCTAAACATACTATCAACCAATGAAGATGGAAAATCATTATCAATAGCTATTTGATGTATATGTTGTAATTCTAAGGCGAAATGTTCCTTTGAAAAAGGAACACGAAGAAGTCGTGTATCAAACATCTAAATACTGCATGTTGATGTGATGTGATGTTGGGTTTAAGATATTATATTTAATAAAGTTATCCACATGTGAAGGTTTCCTATAAATATTGAAGGTTAGATTTCCATTCTCATTTGTAATCAATAAATCCAAAAAAGGAAGTTGATGGTTATTTTCAATTTTCATTGTGAATTTAACATGATCATCTTGAGAGTTCAATATATCCAATGATGTATCAATATGGTCAGCTGGAATAATTGCAAATATATCTATATATCTAAGCCAAGTCTTAAATATCTGTGGATGTGTAGTCCTGACTTCCATTTCCAAGAAGCTCATATACAAATTTGCTAATAATGGTGAAAGTGGGTTGCCCATTGCTAAACCATGTATTTGTTTTGAGACAGGATATTGTAAGACCCCAAAAGAAAATCGTTTATGTGAATATTTGTTAAGAGTGTAATTTGTTTTTGATGTTGGTATGAGTTGGTTAAATGACGAAAATGTGTTACTAATGTTCATTGTTACAAACAATTAAGTTTGTTTAAAGACGTCATAAATATTTCCATATTTAATTTTAATATATATTTATAAATAAAAGAATTATATGTGTTCAATATTAAAAGGGAAGAGAGAATAACTAAAGATCGCTTCCCTGGCAATACAGGAACTATCTGATGGACGCATATGCGGATGTACACAAAAAGAAGTGTGATGCGGCGCCAATTGTCTAGTTATTAGCGTCTATGTCTTTGGTGAAGATGGACGCATTTTTATGTGTGCGCGTCATAAAATAGTGAAAGTAAATTTACTAAGTACTTAAAGACTGTTAATTTGTGTAAAATAAGTGAAACATTAGCTAACTTTAATAAGTTAGTTAATACGAAGTGTGCAATTAAATGAAAGGACGTGAAATAGACGAAGCATAAAGTGATAGAAAACACATTTAGCGAAATATCGCTAAATTTTCAGACATTAAATCTCGGCGATGCTAGGGAAGTCGATCCACTGAAATAAAAGACTTACTACTGTAATACGATTTAAATACTGTGAACAAGAAGGTGCGAATAAAATATTTCACTAAAGTTAACCCCAAGTGTATGTTCATTCCATCCAGTACCACGACCCGAGATAACAAAAGAGTCAAAAGCTCATCACCATCACCTCTCATAATTATAAAAACAGCACCAGTTTGAAAAAATTGTTGTTGAAAGTGAAGTAACTTTGATTTATACAGCATGTAGTCAACATGATCAAATCTTCAATGATGTGGCTTGGTAAATTAATAGATTCCAACCATTTTTCTAACAAGGCAGCAATACTATTAACAAGAACATTGGTGAACAAGGATTTTACATCAAATGAGACCAGAATATCAGTCATGCAGTTTAATATTCTTCAACTTGGTAATAAGTTCCAAGGAATTTTTAATTTATCATACTCAACATTATTTAATATAACAATTAATACTGTAGGATTGAAACATTTTCGAAGTGCTACTAAGGGATTAATTGATGCCAATAGTACTGCTATTAAAACATTGTGCACACCGTTACTGAGAAATGTGATATCTAACCATGTGAAGAATAATTATAAACAGGTTATTAAAAAACTTAATGCTAGACAAGTTGTATACTTAAAAGCTGATAAAAGCAATCAAATTGTTATATTAAATAATGTTGAGTATGATAAATTAAAAATTCCTTGGAACTTATTACCAAGTTGAAGAATATTAAACTGCATGACTCTGATATTCTGGTCTCATTTGATGTAAAATCCTTGTTCACCAATGTTCCTGTTAATAGCATTGCTGCCTTGTTAGAAAAATGGTTGGAATCTATTAATTTACCAAGATTTGATCATGTTGACTACATGCTGTATAAATCAAAGTTACTTCACTTTCAACAACAATTTTTTCAAACAAATACATGGTTTAGCAATGGGCAACCCACTTTCACCATTATTAGCAAATTTGTATATGAGCTTCTTGGAGATGGAAGTCAGGACTACACATCCACAGATATTTAAGACTTGGTTTAGATATATAGATGATATATTTGCAATTATTCCAGCTGACTATATTGATAAATCATTGGATATATTGAACTCTCAAGATGATCATATTAAATTCACAATGAAAATTGAAAATAACCATCAACTTCCTTTTTTGGATTTATTGATTACAAATGAGGATGGAAATCTAACCTTCAATATTTATAGGAAACCTTCACATGTGGATAACTATATTAAATATAATATCTTAAACCCAACATCACATCACATCAACATGCAGTATTTAGATGTTTGATACACGACTTCTTCATGTTCCTTTGTCAAAGGAACATTTCGCTTTAGAATTACAACATATACATCAAATAGCTATTGATAATGATTTTCCATCTTCATTGGTTGATAGTATGTTTAGAAAGGCTAGTAAAAAAAAGCTTGTACATAATAATTCTAATTTAAAAACAGATTAAAAAAGATGTTATTTATAAGAAGTTCACTTTCCATCCAGGATTGTTTCAAAAATTTGAAAAAATATTTCGAAAGTTCAATATACAACTAGCTTTCAAAAATAACTTCACAGTTAAGAATTTTCTAAATAATCCACTGTCAAAATCTGTGAATATTATAAAAAAGTCTGGTATTTATCAAATTAATTGTCAAGATTGCACTGGTATTTATATAGGAAAAACAAAAAGAAATTTGAAAGTTAGACTTAAAGAACATCAGAGAAACATAAAACTGAAACAAATGGATAAATCAGCTGTTGCTAACCATTTTTGGAATTCCCAACATGATATTGGACAGGAAATACAACTATTAAAACCAATTCAAGAGCCGTCTCGTTTGGAGATTTGGGAAAAAATGTACATCTTGATTAATAAAAAAATTGTTGTTAATTTTGATCTGCCTTTTTTCGACCCCATGTTGCAATTACTGCTGACGTCAGAGGAAGATAGAAGAGTGGTTCCTAACTCCACCCGTGAGAGGTCGTCCATTCCACGTCAAGACAACGCCAACTGTGTCCACCAGAGAGCAGGAGAAGATCCAGCCACGTTAAGGAGAGTCGACAGACAGAGCTTGCAGTCACCTTCAAGGCCTGATGACGGAAGAAAGTCTTCTGAATAGCGCTAGGCAACAACATAAAATATTTAAGTGATGAGTCTATAAATATGATCTGCCAAGAAAAAAAAAATATCTTAGTAATGTTGCAAATTATTTTTGCAAACACTGATTCGAGTTTCGAGTTGACTCCAACTCATTCTCAAAGCTATACAAACAAATTGAGTTGGAGTCAACTCGAAACTCGAGTCAGTGTTTGCAAAAATAACTTGCAACATTACTAAGATAAGTGAAGTTTTTAGTTTTTAATTTGTTCTTACTTTAGACTCTACTAGCTGTTTTTGAACAGGTTCTTTGTGAGTTTTCTGATTAAATTCTCCTTATGTTTTGCTGAGTTTATGTGCTGAACTATTTGAAATTTTTTCTCACTTCCTACATTTTTCTCACATGTTCCACAAAACAGTGCCCTATTACCTGTAGATATTAAATCACCTGAAAACTCTTTCTGTAAATTAATTAATCTAGCACTCGAAGTTGGTTTATTTTCACCATTTGAAGAGCCTTTTAACATTTTATATGCCTAATTTAATTTGGTGGGAACCAGTTCACAATACTGTTACTTTTGAAGACCACGACACAACTACTGGTGGGCAGGCAAGCGTTGCTATAATTGTGCTGCTCAAAACGTTGACCTGCACTTTATCTATGTTAATATAAACCTCTCAGATAACGCACTGATTATTCTCTACGCACATGCATATAATGAAGGGATGGAAATGGGATTTAGTGCAGACAACATAACTCGGCATTAGTTCTTGCCACCTCGCGAGTTGCATCATCATATGCAATACTACCAATATGAAAAATATTACACAGATGGAAAAAAAAAACCATAAAGATCATTAAAATATGCAATATAGGGGCTATAATATTGAAATATTATGCATTTATCGAAATCAAGAAAATATGCTGTTATATGCACCATAAAATCTGTCCAAATAACTGAAAATTCCACAATTCGTGCACATAATGTAAAAGCATACATTTTAACCCCTACGAAAAAACATGCAAATGCATGAACTTCCTAGCCCTAATAGAGACACAGATAAGCTCTGGTCTATCATAACACTGTATACCTTTCAGTCTATAATTTTACATTAGGATATACCTAAAACAATAGAATTTAATACATTGTCATATCCATGCCGTGACCAAGCGGTTAGATCGTTCACCTACCACATAGGTGACCCGGATTTGATCCCAGGAACCCACATGTGGTATTCGTGGTGGATGAAACAGCGTCTAAAGCTCGTATCAACCTTAGAAGACAGTACATGTTAAATGGGGCACAACGTTGCAACATGTACTATATGGCTTCTTTCATCTTCGAACTGCAAATTATGTAAGAACCAACTCAGAGTGGCCCTTGAGAAATTTGGTAGGGTATCATTACCATGATGATACTGTGACAAAATTATATTCAACGCGGCTGGTATATTTTCAAACACTAAAGAATGAACAATTCGCCTCACTCCGCTTTGCACTATTCCATCATATTGCGTTAACTTAGTGTTTGAGCTGTCCTGGCCTGGCCTTTTTGCTTTCTTTTTCGTGGCGTTCTTAGAGGTCCTGTCATTAGTTCCTTTTTAATCCTATACACTATTCTTCTTTTTTGTGGCGTTCTTAGAGGTCCTGTCATTAGTTCCTTTTTAATCCTATACACTATTCTTTTTTGTGGCGTTCTTAGAGGTCCTGTCATTAGTTCCTTTTTAATCCTATACACTATTCTTCTGAACACCCAATAGCCTTACCTATTACTTTTACTGCCTTATTAATACTCATTTGACTTGAAAAAAGTAATCTAACAGATTCATATTTGGCGTTCTTTACTTCTTAATTTACCAATATATCCTCTCTTCCTAGCTTCCCCCTCCACAACTACAAATATTTAAAGAAATTGTTAAATAACGTAATAACACTTCACAGGTTCCATACACACTTCTTTACGAACTGATGTCAACTTTTACTGCTGCCTTGTGTCTAATGCTTGATGCCTTTTATCTGAATAGGTGAATAACTTTTGTTTGCCTTACACAATGGAAGAAAGAGGTTATAGACTTCTGGTTTATTTTAAAAACTGTCTCTATCCATCCTCAACATTTGCTCTTGCTTTGTCCCCGATGTAAACTCAATAATAAAAAGGTTTTCCACTGCGTAACTTTTGCAGTGCACAGATATAAAATTGTCCCGAAAACGTTTAATTCAAAAAATTGTAACACTTAACAGAGTAAACAGAGAATTCAAAGTAGGCAGGTGTCGGCACCATAGTTTACTCTAGCTAAGAAAAAAATATAACAGTAGTCTAGCAGTTAGTTTATTAGTTAGTGCGTGATGAGTATACAAACAGCAAATATCGGAGTTCTACTGAGAGAAACTTTTTCTGAAGAAATTTGGGCCTATACAACTGCATAATGGCTCTAAAAAGGATATACCTATTAGAGAAAAAAATTCTGCATAGAACAATGTGTTAAAACTTAAAATTTATAACAACTGAATATTTACACCACGCTATTAGGAACCTGGCAAAGTGCAAGAGTGTTGTTGTTAGCAAATGCTGGATTTCTGACAATGAAGTCATTAATCCTCTTGCTCTCCAATATTTTTCACTGATGGATGGGGTGCTAGAAGTGGCCGGGCATATTTGAAGGTGGTCACGATCCATTTTCTCTTGCAGATCACATAGAGTGGTGAAGAATATATCCCAATTCTGTTTAAATGTTTTGCCAGACAATCATGTCCTGTAATCAACCTGAAGGTTGCAACTGCTGTTTTTGGAAGATACTCAGGAATTACTGTTTGAATGTTTGGTAGTTCCCATCTTTTATTCTTTGATTTTTCATAGTAATATTTTTCAATAATTTTTTTGAATTCAGAGTTGACTAATCTTTTAGCTGCATAAAATGGTAAATTAACTATTGATTTCTGCACATTGCCGGCACCCTTTTTTGCAAGAAAATCAGCTTTCTCATTACCACTCAGTCCACAGTGAGCTGGTATCCATTGGAAGACTAGGTGTTTTTGAAGTGCTGTTAGATGGGTAAGAATTTTCCAACATTCTATAATTGTTTGGTTTTTTGGTGACAACTTGGAAGTAATTGCTATAATTGCTGCCCTGGAATCTGAGAGAATAACTGCTTGCTGAAAATGTGAAATTCTGTACAAAAGATTTTGTAGGGCCATTCGAATTGCTTCAATTTCTCCATCAAAGTTTGTAGTTCCATAACTTAAAGATTTGTAATAGGAAAAGAGGTGACATGTGACTCCAGCACCTGCTCCATCTTGGTTTGATATTAATGATCCATCAGTATAAATATGGAGCCATTCGTGTTCTGGAAATCTAGTATGGATTGTCTCTAATGCCAATAATTTTAGAACACTAGTTGGAGTATCACTTTTCTTAACTTCTTCTGTCAGGTGTAAATAATATGTGATGTCTAATGTATGTGTCGGATTGACTTTAGATATGAAGTTTTCCTTTGAATTAGGAAGGTGTACATTCTTCTTGATGTCGTTTATTTTGGAAACAAAGCTCTCCTGAGTCTTTAGTGTATGTGTAAAATTTCTCTTGTGCCATGTATTGAATGGGAGTCTGATCAACTTTTCATGTTGAGTAAGAGCCGCTTTTTCTATTTCATATTCAATGGGACATTGGTTGGTTAGTATTTCCATAGCTGCTATTGGTGTGGTTTTGATAGCACTTGTAATTAATCTCAGACTTTGGTTTTGAAAGATTTGAATCTTTTTTGTGTTTGCTGTTACAAGAACTTCGCTGCAGTAAGTAAGTCTCTTCAAAGTGCAAGAGTAGAAAAAGACGAAGCTAATGGCAACTCGTATGTGCTAGATACAGATATACCACATTAACTCCATACTGTCATCTAAGGGTGAGACAACCTATAGATAGGCTTTCCCCGGGTTCCCCCGCCACTCATTGCACCAATTGCTTCATCATCACCTTTCCATTCATCCATCCCGCCTGCATTTCACATCATCCTCTTCCTCACTATCATACCTGATGGCTGGCTTACTACCCATTTCCTGGTCTGGCTTGTGAAGTCCTACATAAGAGGAGGGTAAACAGGTAAAGAAGTCATGTCCATGGTGAAAATCTGTAACACTTTGCCCACAAAGCCATAAAAATGTCTCCTACGCTGTAAAGCCACTTTGTCCTATGTCCTCCAAAGTTCAATTTCACCTCAATACCTACAAAATACACAATTCAGGAGCC
Organism: Tenodera sinensis; assembly: GCA_030765045.1. NCBI lineage: Eukaryota > Metazoa > Arthropoda > Insecta > Mantodea > Mantidae > Tenodera > Tenodera sinensis. The sequence goes on from CM060970.1 coordinate 9,680,279, forward strand.
TTTCACTCTAGCACATTTTAATTCAAAGAATGTTATGGCACAGGGTGTTAATGAAACATTTGATTTGCTTAGGGCCAGTTTCACCGTTTAAGCTCATGCTTTGCATTGGACTTAAATGGAAGCCTAACTTATAGCTACATTTTTATAATGTGCAGTGCAAGCAATAAGGCAAACTTGACTTAAAGTGTATTTAACTGCACTTTAAGCTAAGGACTCAGTATGTCATGTGAAGAAGACAATATTAGCGGCAAAGAAATGGAAATCATTTTAACACGCATGTACAACACAGAATCGCCTACAATGTTAAGCTCAAACCATTTTAACATGTGGAATGATCAACAATTGTGATAAATCTTGATTAACAGTCGGCAATGATACTAGAAATCATTGCTGGCACCATTGAACATAAAACCAAGTGATTAGCAATACTTAATTTTAAATTTATACTTTGTACATTTACTGCGCTCAATGACATCACATCTAAAAGGTATTGCTGCACATCACAGCAACAAAGCACTCTCGTCAGGAACAATAATTCTCTTAAAACTCTGTGGTTATATGCATGTCAAAGCATGCTAATTGCAGCTGCAGATATTTCTCAAAATTTACAGCATGCAGAGTTGTCAAAATTATTTCACACCATTCTAATCCACTCTCTGTAATGCAACATCCTCCCATGTTTGGGCTGTTTTATTCTATTGCAATTTGTTCAATTGATCAATTCTATTACATGCTTATGTTGCTTCAGAATTTCTAGCAGAATATTGACTTCTTGAGAAGTAAAGTTTACAGCACATTTTAACTCTGACTCATTTTAACTATATGTTGCTCGATAAGCTCCAAAAACTTAATTTAGAACAGTATCAGCACAAACAAACCATGGGAAGCTGTGCAAACTTTGTTGGGCTCAAACGTTACCTTACTGTGAAACTTGCAAAGCTTAAATCATGCTTAAGCAGTGTCCGTAGCTTATTAAAGCTTTGATTGTGAAACAGGCCCTTATTCTGACTTTTAAAAGAAGATACATGACATGTGTCAAGCAAGGGGGGTGAAGGGTTAGAGGGGCAGGTCGTTGCTATGGACACCTAAACAAAGGTGACCACATTAGTCACACTCAGATAATTTACTCTTCAGGTCAGTTAACACTAGTTGTGTGTATGGAACCGAGATTGTTGGACGTCCAGTTGCATAGTGTGTAGTTAACCTACTTTGTTATAACTTGTATAAGTTGAGATTGAGATACATCGAGGATTCATGGCCAAAGAGAAAGATCAGCTTTCAGTTGTGGTGTTGCATTGCACAGCCAGGCTAGAGAATTGTTTGTACTCTGAGAACAAATTATCTTTGTATTGATAGTAGGCTAATATTGATTACTTCTGCAGGTTTTCGCTGCCTTGAGATAAACCTGAACATTCGTAATTATTATTTATTTATGCCAACAAACTTACTGTTGGTGTTTTTAAACTCACATGCCGTGTGTGGGCAAAGTTTAAGAGGTAGAACTGGAACTTAAAAATTCAATGTTTAAGAGATAGAACTGTAACTTAAAAATTCAACTGGCTTGAGAATTTAATGCCATTCTGGCAGTTTGTCACAATAGCTCAGTGGTTAGAGCGTCCGCCCGGCAAGCGGAAGGTCTGTGGTTCAAATTCCAGTTGTGGCATTGAATTTTTAAGTTCCAGTTCTACCTCTGAACATTTGTTTTTATGTCTCGAGCACTGAGGGTTATTTGCTATCTGCTTCTTGACAGCGCTGCAGCTCTCCACATGGAGAACCTGACATCTGTCTTGTTTCTTCTTTTAATCAGACTGTAGTAATGTGAGGTGTGTTCAAAAAGAAACTAAACTTTTTTATATCACCTGTATTGCTTATTGTACAACAATTTAAAAATTCCTCCTCAAAATAGTCCCCTCTATAGTAGGCACAGCTTATTGAGATACCCCAATAAACCACCTTGACAGTTTCCCACCATTATGGTGCAGTCTGGTTATATTTGGTGATATTCCACCCATTAGGTTGCATTAGTGCCGCCAACGGTTCGTAAAATATAACCATGGTAAAGATATGGCCATAGCTGGTGTTATTGCATCTGTTATGTTACCACAGAACCCCTTGTTTATGAGGCCAACCGATAGATTTAAAAACAAGATTCTGTTTAGACACTGTATTAATTAGAGAGGTAGAACTGGAACTTAAAAATTCAATGCCACAACTGGGATTTGAACCACAGACCTTCTGCGTACCGGGCAGCTGCTCTAACCACTGAGCTATTGTGACAAACTGCCAGAATGGCATTAAATTTTCAAACCAGTTCGTATTTCTCCTGGTAAACCACAAAGGCAGTCTCACATCAGAGAGAATTACCCCAATGGTGACTTACTATTGTAAGTACTTTATATCCCAGGATTAAATAACCTTCAGATGGTAATTATTATTTATTTATGCCAAAAACTTACTGTTGGTGTTTTTAAACACACAAGCTGTGTGTGGGCAAAGTTTTAAGTTCCAGTTCTACCTCTCAAACAGTCCTCCCCGTGTGCTTGGCTAAGCATTTGCAATGTCTCTGTAAAACTTTTGCCAAAGTTTGTAGCAAAATACCATATACAGTGTTCTTCAAGCTCTTTCACTGTCACTAATCTGATGAGCAGCCTGTTCACATGCTTACTTCAGCAGATGTAGTTTCAGAGGGAAATGCAACAAATGGCAGATTGTAATCTACACCTGCTGTTTTGTGTGCTAAGTAGCCGCAGCATGCTCACTCTGCTGGTTGGCATGCTATTTCAAAAGTTCAGTTTCTTTTTGAACACATCTTGTACATTTGGGTTAATATACCGATATACTGATGTGAAAACCAGTTTTCTAAATGTAATAGAGAGGTTAGTATACTTGAGCAACACATACTACCTGAATCCTCAATGACTCTTTCTGGAAGGCCTCCTTTGAAATGCACAGCCAATGGCCCTACAACAGACATGTGTAAAACAAAGTGTTGTGCTTCATTTCTGACATTTCAATACAATAAAAAAATACCTTAGCTGCTTCTATTACTCAGTAATCTACACAGTGGCTGCAATATAGATAAAACCAAATAATTCACAACTTTAGTATTTGAATATACAAAACTTAATTAAATAATTATCATGCACATACAGCCTTTCATAAATAAGGAACTGTGCAAATAAGAATAAAATTAACTTATTTCTTCAAAAACTGCTGGGACCAGTTAACTTTAATATCTTGAAAGGAAAATTTTACAAACTTTTTAGCCTTTATGTATAGGGTGTGACATTGACGACAAGTGGCAATATATTTGAAAGGTACAATCAGAAATGAAACATTTCAAGGCCATAGCCGGAATATGAACCATGGATTTTCCGCTCTACATCCGGCTTCCATTAACCTTGAGCTGCCTTTCAATTCCGATTCTACCTTTCAAAATCAATAAACTTATTTGTCGACATTTAAGAACATTTTAGCTCCACTCACTTTTAAAAATCCTCCTTACCCATCTAACAACGCTTCAAAAACACCTAGTCTTCCAATGGATACCAGCTCACTGTGAACTGAATGGTAATGAGAAAGCTGATTTTCTTGCAAAAAAGGGTACCGGCAATGTGCAGAAATCTATAGTTAATTTACCATTTTATGCAGCTAAAAGATTAGTCAACTCTGAATTCAAAAAAATTATTGAAAAATATTACTATGAAAAATCAAAGAATAAAAGATGGGAACTACCAAACATTCAAACAGTAATTCCTGAGTATCCTCGAAAAACAGCAGTTGCGACCTTCAGGTTGATTACAGGACATGATTGTCTGGCAAAACATTTAAACAGAATTGGGATATATTCTTCACCATTCTGTCCTCTATGTGATCTGCAAGAGGAAATGGATCGAGACCACCTTCAAATATGCCCGGCCACTTCTAGTGCCCCATCCATCAGTGAAAAATATTGGAGAACAAGAGGATTAATGACTTCATTGTCAGAAATCCAGCATTAGCTAACAACAACAACTTTTAAAAATCCTTCAGGATATGAAGATAGAGAGGAGTCTTTCTTAAACTAGTCCTGAAGGATTTTTAAGTGTTTTTAAATGTCAAAAAACATAAGTTTATAGATTTTAATTACATGCTTCACTGTTATAAACACTTTATTTCCATAAGTTTTATAGTATCTTTTAAATTTCACCTTCACATGGTTTGTGTGTGTTAGAATAATCAGCTTTCAAAGATTGGCCTGATGTATGGAAACTATTCATTAAAAACCTGGGACTTAAGTACTAATGATTGTAAGTCGTCATTGGGGCAAGTATCTTGAATGAGATTCCCTTGTGGTCTACTGGAAAAATGTTATCAACTGTAGAATTTAAGGTCGTGTAGACATGCTGCCATGGTAGCTCAGTGGTTAAGAGCAATTGCACACATAGCATACGATTCATGGTTCAAATCCCAGCTATGGCAATGAATTTTGCATTTCTGAATCTACCTTTCAAATATGTTGCTATTTAAAATTGTTGTTCATAAAGCCACACCTGTACAATAATGGCTGAAATATTCGTTCAATAAAATGTTTCATTCAAAATATTAAACTTGACATGGTCAACCATGTTTTAACAAATGGATTAATTTCATTTCATTTGCATTATTCCTTGCTTATGAAGGACACTGTATAGTAATGTTACAAGCAGGATTTGATTACCTTATGCATTAAGACATCTGAGTAACTTGCATGTATTCAAGTTTCAGTAGCTGAACACCTTTTAATAACTTTTATGTCCATCATGTTCTTGACATTTTCTTTGCATACTGTGACTGAGTTCATCATCAGCATATAACATATATATAAATATTGCAAAGAGAGAAAATTTGTATGTGTATATAGAGGGCAATTTTAAAAACCACTCAATAATTCTTCTATCATTGAAAAGTCCAATTCTCCCTCATGGACATGAGGATATAAACATTTTCTAATTAAAAAGGATTTACAAACTCCTTGTACTTGAACATAAACAGCGTAGTTATAGAAACATACACGAAGAAGGCATTGATTTTTAGCTGAAAATGCCATGGAGTAAAAAATAGGTGTTGCTACTCCACAGAAAATGCATGTAAAATAACACAGATACCATAGGTTTAATTCCAAAAAATACAGGATGTTTAAAAAAATGTGTCTGATATTGCAACAGGAGTTGGGATTGGTCAAAACTAGAACAAATGCTCCTATTAACATATGTCCAGATATGTGCTAATGGCTTCATTGCCAGATGCAAGGCACTAGAAAACAACATATGTCCAGAAACAAATACGTGTTGAGATATGAGCCATTTTATAAACAAGTGCAACTTATGCACATTTTCAATGGGTTTGGCGTAGACTAATGTCTTTAAATGTCCCCATAGCAAGAAACCCAATGGACTGAGGTTCAGTGAATGGAGAGGCCATGCTAATGGATCTCCTCAACCAATCCATCATCCATTATATGCTTGGTTTAAGTATGGTCGTACAATGCATAGAAAATGGTGTGGTGCCCCGTCATGCATAAACCACATGTGTCATCTTTACACAAGCACAACGTTCTCCAAAAGCACAGGTAGATAACTCATCACGCAGGAATCAATGATACACAGCACCATTTCCTATCCACATACTGAGACTAAAGCAGTCCAGATGCCTAGACTCCATGACTGCTCTAGGATTTCCATCTGCCCACATATGTGTGTTGTGGTGATTTATTATGCCATTTTTGGTAAATCCCACATATCTGTAAATAAAATGTGGCTGTAAATTGTAGATCTTCAGCACTCTGGCGTAGAAGCCATTGACATAATTGTGATCTGGCATGGTTGTCAGGCAACCTATGAGCTTACACATGTTGAACATGGTAAATACGAGGGCAGTCCAGAAAGTAACTTCCATTTGGAAATAAAAATTAAACCAGTTGAGATATAAAAAATCTGATGTGTTGCACTCGCATGACTTTCTCTACTCTTGTACTAACCATTCTTACAAACTCTTATTCTTATCGTGTTAGTTAAGATAAACATTTGTACAAATTATCTTATTGCTTATTTCCTTGTAGGTACAAGGGGAATATTAGAATACAGTAGGCTTTGTGCGATAGTCAAATCTTTTAAAACTTTGAGATTCTGTTCTCTTTGCACACTTAACATATAAATAAATGAACAACGATGTTCCATTTCACGAAAGTTTTAAGTTTTCCGAAACTGACAGAAATAACAAGGAATATCTCCCAAATGGTTCACCCTACAATAAAGTTTATTTGTACATAAATGGTGTATTTTAGAAATATCTATTTTTTTTGTATAGTAAGATTTTGTCTATATCTAACGGTTTACCAGTTATGCAAAAGTCGTCCAGAGTAAAGACAACTACAGGGGCTATAGCCAGAAAATTCAAAATATACATTTCATTTGTCATAAAAATATCTCAAACATATGGCACTTTAATCAAAATCATTAGAGACATTTTCAAGAAAATCAACATTTTCGAAAACTTTTCCATGTAAAGGGTAGTTTAGGGTGGGGCTATTTTCTTCAAAATCTCTGTGTCGCATCCTTGAAAGACATTAAACTTAAATGCCAACTTTGGTTTTTAACTGACTTTTCGTTTTTGAGTTATGCTGTCCACAGACACACACACGGACCTTTCTCTAAAAATGTTTTTTTTTTTTGGATTCAGGTGGTCTCAAAACATATATTTCCGGTGAAATCTTGACATCGAATTTTCGGGTGGAATACAATACTTCCCCTACTTACCAGTAGCGAAAGTAAAAATGTATTATTATATCTGAAAACCACAACATTTTTTCTATTTTTCCACTTATTCTCCGAACAAATTCAAGCACTTGTCATACCTTTTAACTCTTTAAAATACCCTCTGCATAAAACTCTGCTGCCTGTGAACGTAGCCAACCAGTCATGGTGTGATGTAGCTCTTCGTCATTGGCGAAGGGTTGAGATGCAAGCCACTGTTTCATGCATGGAAACAAATGAAAATTACTGGAAGCTAAGTCCAGGCTGTAGGGGGGATGATCAAACACATACCATTGGAAACCAGCCGAAAGTTCATTTGTTCTTCGAGCTGTGTGCGGGCAAGCATTGTCATGCAGAAATACAACACCAGATGTCAGAAGATAAGGAAGCTTGTTTTGGATTGGCCTTCTTAGTCTTTTCAATGTTTCACAGTGGGCTTCAGAATTGATAGTCTTGCCACATTTCATAAATTTGACGAGTAAGATGCCCTTGGCATCCCAAAAACCCATAAACCATAATTTCCTCGCAAATTAAACAGGCTTTCTTTGACTTGCTTGAAGAAACGGTAAGTCCCCATTGTACTGACTGCCATTTTATCTCAACATTCATGTAGGCCACCCAAGTCTCATCACCAGTAACAATTATGTGACAAAATACTTCTCCTTCTTCCGATAAAGAAAGTCTATAGCAGAACTCATTCTTTTGGTTTTGTGGTCACTGGTCAGCAGTTTTGATACCCAACGAGCACAAAACTTGTGATAGCATAAGTGTTTGGTCACTATCTCGTGCGAAACACCGAGAAGTTTTGAGAAAATGATCAGGAAGTTCCGTTATCGTGAACCGACAGTTCTCACGAACTTTTCCATGCACTTTGTTCACCAGGTCATCATTGACAAGAGTAGGCCTACCACATCTGTTTTCTTCATGAATGTTTGTTCTTCCATTTTTTAAAAATCGTATCCGTTGACAGACAACACCTTCACTCATAATGTTAGGACCATATGCTGCACGCAATTCACAATGAATTTCGGCTGCTAGGTAATGTTTTGTCAAAAGAAATCTTATAGCACAGCGCACCTCACACTGGCAGGATATTCTATTGTGGCACTCATGTTTTGAGGTTATTCTATAAAATGCGCGACAGTATGATGCTCTCCCTTAGACAGCTAGAAGCACACTGATGTGTAGATGACAGCACTACCCCCACCACTTCCCGCATTACACACAAACAGCGGTTACTTTCTGGACTGCCCTCGTCTACAGCAACTGCTTATGCAGAACAACCCACACAAGAGCATGGTTGATACCTTCAACAGCCGCAATTCTTTGCACACTTATTTCTACCTGTTGTAACACCCATTCCTCCATTTTGGCAAGCTAATGGTACGAGATCTATCACAATTCGTTGTCCTGGTTGCAAATCATCCCTTTTTGCAAGTCAAGGCATCAGGAAGCTTCTTTTCTTACTTAGGAATCTATTATAAAGGATGCCCAAATTGTAATGCCTTAATTTCAAATTCATATTGAACATATGAGACTATTTTCTTTCTGTGCTGGGTGACTAATAGGGGTCAATTTTTTGTGGAGTACATTTTCAGCTATCGCTTAATGTGTACCAGTCATACAAGATTACATAAGATCTCTTCTTTATGATGTTTCCAGAAATTTCAAGATGTATATTTTTCATACAAATATCTTTAATATATGGCACTTTAATCAAAATTACTGAAGCCATTTTTCAAAATTTTGAAAAATGTTTCATGTAAAGGGTAATTTGGGATTGGAGGATTTTCTGAAAACTTCATGCTGCATTTTAGGAAGAAACTGAACTTAAATACCAAGTTTGATATTTATCTGACTCTTTGTTCTTGAGTTTCACTGTTCACACACACCTTTTACTAAAAGTGCTTTACTTGGATTCAGGGGACCTTAAAACATTCATTTCTAGTAAAACCTTGGAATCAAATTTTTGGCCGGAATGCAGTAACTTCTCTATCTACTATGTTAGAGAAAGTAAAAGTGTCACACATGATTATCTAAAAATGATTCAACCATTTCAGTTATTCTGCCATTGCTTTTTCACTTACATTTCTAGGATTGGAAGGTTGTTGGGGGAAGTTAGGAAAATCAGAAATACATCAATTGACATTTCAAAGAATATCAAGCAGAATTTGTGTTTGTGATTTAGAATATATCACAGACAATTTATGAAATTCAAATTCTAAAGTGCAGTGGAAAGGTTTCATTATAAAAATCTTGTACATTGTACAAACATTTTCCAAAGAATGCAGAGAGAATATGAAATTAATTAAATCATTATCTGTGGTCTAAAATGCCACTTGTACAACGTCAAATAAGGCAGCAATTTATTGTTTAATCCTTTCGATGATATGAATGTGTGCAAAATTACAGTTACAATTAGGGCATTTCAATTCAGACACCCTATATTTTATAAGTTAAGAAAACGATATTAATTGTACCACGTGTTTTGTCTTTCTTATGCCGAGGGTTTTTCCGACGTGAAGATTGCCCCCTGCCTGAGTGATTACCTCTCCTGGTGGATCGTTTTGTTCTGCTGCCTGACAAACACAAGGAATGGTTGCTGTTATTGACGTCGTCAGGGGACTGGACTGCTGGTGAACTACTGTTCTCAGCAGTATCAGAGGAACTTTGTACCGACACTTCTCGCTTCACCTTACTGTGATGTCCGTACTCCAACTGTTTCACTCTCACTTGTAACCGCAGCATGTCTTTCTGCATCCTGATGAGCTCCAGACGAGTCAGACGCAGCTCCTCCAGGAGGTCCACCATCATGTGCTTGACGAGAGCTATTTCTGTGCCGTGAGACCTGACAGTCAGCCCAAGCAATGCCATCATCATCACACCACAGAACACTATTAGCACCCATGAATGTACAGCTCTTACTTTATTTAAAGTTACTTCTGTAGCAAGGTGCACATCCACAGGAATTGTGATTACTTTGTGTTGTCTTTTGGTAAACCTTTTATTATCTGGTGCTTCATGATTGGTTTCCTTGTTTGCACAATGCATTTTTTTACAGTCCTTTCATTTCAGTTGTGGCAACACTGAAAAAAAAAATATCCACACTTTAAAATGCAGCACTATTTGAATTTTTGGTAATATTACTAGAGCTCTGTGCAATGGGTGCCAAACATCTAAACTAGGCAGGCAATTAGACACTACAACAGTTTAGACTAGACCCTAAAGGTTGACGCACCCTGGTCCATCATAACTGGAACAGAATGGAGCACATTTCTGCAAGAACAAATTTGTGTTATTTAATGAGCAAATGCACAGTGGCCAGATTGAAAATGGCAGCTTTCACCCCTCCTGAGCAAACCTGCTACACGACTCCCCCAGAAGCTTCCGCTGGTGGTGGATGACCTCTGTGAATGCTTGTGATATTGTGTATGCATTTGCTCTTTTAACATACTGCCATTTACATACCCACATAAACAGAAGTCAGGCACCTGTGACATTGGATGACAAGTTATTAATATTGACTATGCAAAATTATAAAAAATTGTATGATGTATGATGTCTTCTTGCACGCCGAAAAAAAGGTACAATAAATAATAAATTCACCTTAGTAATCTCTTTTTCACTTTATGCTGTGAATCCAATCTTCCTTCTTTTCTTCAATTGCTAAAACATCTAATATTACAATATCCCCATCTTTAGGAAGCATTAAGATCAGAAGAAACTACAGTTCAAAAGTATTGGAAAGCATGAATGCTAATGGCTTCATTGCCAGATGCAAGGCACTAGAAAACAACAACAACAATATCCCCATCTGAGAGCTGCACAATTTGCTGTTGTATCCATCCATATTTGATGACAACTAAATTTTCCAGCCAAAATATTCTGAGCAGTGAGCATTTAAGTTCCCACAGAAGACGAACGGCTGCAAATTTCTGTTCTGGTCATGATGGGCCAGAGTGCATCAACCTTAATAAAGGCACTATCAATGTTGATAAACTGGCTGGCCCCTTAGTTCAGTTGGTAGTGCACCTGCCTACTATGCAAAAGTTCCCGGGTTTGATTCCTGGCAGTGGGATAGGATTAATTGCATTGTCTGAGAAACTATTTTAGCAAAAAATTTGAGTTTTCTCACAGTAATTTCTTTATTTACCCATACCATGTGTGCCAATTTTCAAGTGAATAGCTTTAAAATTAAAAAAGTTAGAACATCCAGTACCTTAGCAGTAGCTGATGCAATGTATACAAATATTGTGGAGGGGCATCAGTTAAGAACTGTATATACGAGGGCCGTTCAGAAAGTAACCTCCGATCGGTCACAGTGCGGGTAGTGGGGGGGAGTAGCGACGCCATCTGTGCATTCACGCACTGAGCAGGTCAGTCGGCATCAAGCCGTGGTCGAGTGAACGTCGTACCTGCGCTAGTTTAGTGTTTGTGGCCGTTTGAAATGTGTGCTGCAATAGAAAACCCCGCCAAATGTGAAGTGCGTGCTGTTATAAGGTTTTTTACAGCCAAAGGATATTCTGCAGCAGCTGTTCATCGTGAGCTTTGTGCCGTGTACGGACCAAGAGTTATGAGTGAAGGAGTGGTCCGTGAATGGGTACGTTTATTTAAAAGTGGACGAGAAAACGTTCATGATGAAGAGAGGAGTGGTAGACCATCATTGGTGACGGACGAACTCGTTCAGACAGTTGATGCAAAAGTTCGTGAAAACCGACGTTTCACAATGTCGGAGTTGTCTACTGATTTTCCACAGATTTCTAAGACTCTCTTGTACGAGATAGTGACAGCAAGATTGGGTTACCGTAAGTTCTGTGCACGATGGGTGCCCAAAATTCTTACCGACCACCACAAAACTCAAAGAATGGCCTCTGCATTAGACTTTCTGTCACGTTATGAGGACGAAGGTGAACCATTGTTAAACAGAATCGTGACCGGGGACGAAACCTGGATTAAGTACGTGAACCCTGAGACAAAAGAACAATCAAAGATGTGGGCACATTCAAATTCGCCTACCAAACCAATAAAAGCCCGGCAAGATTTTTCTGCCTGAAAATTGATGGCAACGGTGTTTTGGGATGCAAAAGGGGTGTTGTTGGTTTAATTCATGGAACGTGGGACGACCATTAATTAAGACGTGTACTGTGAAACACTAAAAAAATTACGACGGGCTATACAGAACAAACGCCGTGGTATGCTGACTTCCGGTATCGTTTTTTTGCACGATAACGCCCGTCCCCACTCTGCTCGCAGAACAACAGCCCTTCTTGAGTCCTTCAAGTGGGACGTTGTCAACCATCCACCTTACAGCCCAGATCTGGCGCCAAGCGATTATCACCTCTTCATGCATATGAAGAAATGGCTCGGGTCCCAGCGGTTTGATGACGACGAAGAGCTCAAAGATGCGGTCACAGGCTGGCTCCAGGCACAAGCGGGTGATTTTTATGCAGAAGGAATTTCAAAGCTTGTGAACAGATACGACAAGTGCCTCAATCGTTATGGAGACTATGTAGAAAAATAGTGCAAAGATGTAGTTGTAAGATGTATATATTAAAATATTTTTATTTAACTTGGTGAATTTTTTGCAATCAACCGGAGGTTACTTTCTGAACGGCCCTCGTATATAGATAAGCCAATTTGCTATATAAAGTCATTCCTCAAAGTCATCTAAATCATACATAACTAATATGGAACTGTGCACATTGCCACTGCATGTGTAAAAGGTAAACAGATACACACACACTTCCTCCTATTCCACCTGTGAAAGTCAGTAGAATAAGTCCTAAAACTGCAGGGATGGCATAAATGAAAGTGAGTGTACAACTCCACTCCTGGGAAAGAATATATCAAAAGTTATGCTCAAATTACTAACTTTGAAATTGCAGTAGATGATAGTTTAATCCCTAAATTCATTTACACATCTGGGAATCACCAGATAGTCAACTGGCAGCTGAAAAACCAAGTCTTCAAAACATGTCCTGCAAATAATTTGGTTAGTGGAGCAATATGAATGATTAATTTGGTTATTTTTCCATCATTAAACAAGCATGTTTCAGTTTAGGTTGCTCTTCATTTTCCTAAAAATACATGACAGAAAGAACTGTCTTGAGAATTACACATGACCAACAAACTTAATATTGTTCCTATCCTGTACTGTTTCTTTCAGGAGAATCTAGCTGTAAGGAATGTGTTGACATCAACAACTTTAGAGTTTTCTCAGAAAGAGTACGACTATACTTTCTAACATGTCAACAAAGCTTACCCTTTTAGAAAACATGTGCTCTTGTGCTAGCAATGCTGGGAATCTAACATCTCACCTTTTAAATTAAATTGCACAATATATTTAGATCTATTTATCCAATCATCCTGAGCTGCTATGTAGTATGTCTCCCCTTTCCCCTCCTGAGAGTAGAACACCCTGTGGATGTTTTCTAATCAGAAGCCTACAGTAGCAACATCTTTGAAGCAGTGTTGCAAAAACTGCAAAAACACCTTATCCATCAACTGGGAGAGTGCATTGCTGCCAAATACCTCTATATTTCATGTTCTACAAACCTATGAAGAATAGAACAGAAGGGTTTATAAACGTTTTCACTGAGATCTACCTCTGGTTTAATGGATGACATCTATTAACCTGGTAATTGTTATTTTTTTATGCCAACCAACTTACTGCTGGTGCACTGTTTCTGCCCCTCATCTATTAACGTTTTCACCCATTGTAATACATACTACTGCCTCTTTATAAAACTGCAGCAATTCGTCTTCAAATGATCTTGTATGTTTGTTGGGTTACTGTAAGGTAAACATCTCGGTTACCTTATCTACATTCTGACAAGATCTGGACAAGCAGTCTCCAACTCTTTGCAAACTTTATCTTTATCAATGCTTATTTTTGATGAATCCTACAATACTAGATACACAATTTAATCTTATCTTTAGGGAAGTATAGAACATTATCTATTGGAACTGTTACTTTCCTTAATCTTTTGCTACTTACAGACAGTTTATTACTCTTGATATGCAAAATACAAATCAGCTATTACTAACATACTGTTAATCCCATTACCTTTTAAATAATTCTGTCAAAACAGCTGATTGGTGATTCAACTTTACAGGTGTTCATGAACAAATTGACTCCATCATGTACACTCGTGGACAAAAAAGTCATCTGGAAAGTATGTATACATGCCTACATACATACACACACACACACAGCTACTTGTTGAAAACTGCAAATTATTTGGTACTCATGGAGTTATTCCCTGCCGTTAAAGTAGCCTGGCATTCCAGACATGACTAATGTTTTGTCTACAAAGGTACATAGTAGGTAGAAAAGGTATAACGTTCCACCCAAAAATTTGATACCAAAGATTTCAGCAATGTTTTGAGATGCCTGAATTAAAAAGAATAGCATTTTTAGAAACAGTTTTCTATACAGAAGTCTATGTGTGTGAACAGCATAGCTAAAAAATTCAAAGTGCAATAAATGCCAAATTTGGTATTTACGTTCAGTATTATTCAATATAGATACAAGAACTTTGACAGGAATGAAGCAAGCATTTCTGCAGAAGTACTATGGCCTAATAAATTTGTACTATATTTTACTTTGTTTTTGCAGTAGGAGTGGGTGGAGTTTAAGGGCCTGTTGACAGATAAGTCATTTGGGCCCCAATGTTTTTTCAGTCGTTCAAGAGTTATTTAATACATATAGCTAGCACAAAAATAAGCTGCACTTCTTATCTAAATTTCACCCTCAAAAAGTGAGGGTGCACCTTACATCCACTACTTTGTCTTTTTATACACCCCTGTAAAAAAGCAATATTTATTTGCAGAAATACATCTATACTCCATCCAGCCTTAGATCCGCCCCTTGTATTCCTCCGCAATAACCTGCGACTAATACAAAACCTGTGTGGACTCATGCTTCGTGTTTATGTTGCAACAGAACGATATTTACTCAGGAGTTTTAGGAATATTGCTGCTACCGCGTTACATTCAAGTAGTCTTTACGAGGGTTATCATACATCTTGAAAACTCACAGATAATCGCCGATATTTAGGGTACTACATTTTATGGTGTGCTTTGGTTTCGGTGTATCACGGGTTAGTTGTTGACAGCTTGTGCTTACACCAAGTGCGGATCTAAGGCTGGAGCAATTATAGTGTCTAACCAAAACTGGCAACAGGACATTTTATTATGCAACAATGCAAACTTTTGCCGGTATTTTATTGGCATTAACATTGTGTAGGTCTACCTATATTGTTTTGTTGAATTATAATTTAGTTTCAGTTCAATATTAGCCACAAAATTTAAAGGTGGTTGACTATTACTATTTTTTTTTCCTGTTATACAAATAAATTTTGCGGGTGCAAATGATATATCACCGGCTGTACAGCCTGATTTCACAGCATGTTTAACTACACAATACTGCAAGGTGTGGCAAGGCTATGATTGGATTTTATGATGAGCCAGCCACCATCAAATGACAAACGAAGCGTATATCTTTAATTTTCTGGCTGTAGTCCCATTTACTCTGGATGACTTTTGAATAACTCGTAAACCGTAAGAGACAGACAAAATGTTCCTGTACAAAAAATGTAGATCTCACTAAAACACACAATTTATGTCTGAGTAAATTTTTTGTAGAGTGAAGCATTTCAGAAATATTGCTTGTTATTTGTGTCAGTTTCAAAAAACTTACTTTTGTGAAATGGAACATCGTTCATCTTTACTTTCTCTACTGGTAAGTAGAAGGAAGTATTGTATTCCACCCAAAAATTTGATGTCGAGACTTCACCGGAAATATATGTTTTGAGACCTCCTGAATAAAAAAAAAGAGCATTTTTAGAAAAATGTCTGTGTGTGTGCGTACACACGTCTGTGTGTCTATGGGCAGCATAACTCAAAAACGAAAAGTCAGTTAAAAGCCAAAGTTGATATTTAAGTTTGTCTTTCAAGGATGCGACACGATTTTGAAGAAAATAGCCCTACCCTAAACTACCCTTTACATTGAAAATTTTGATTTTCTTGAAAATGGCTCTAATGATTTTGATTAAAATGTCATATGTTTGAAATACTTGTATGATAAATGAAATTTATATTTTGAATTTTCTGGCTATAGCCTATGTAGTCCTGTTTACTCCGGATGATAACTCGGAAACAGTAAGATATCTTAGGTAAATTCTTAATATACAAAAAATGCAGATCTTATTAAAACACAGAATTTGTGTCTAAATACATTTTTTGTAGAGTGAACCATTTCAGAGATATTCTTTGTTATTTGTGTCAGTTTCGGAAAACTTAAAACTTTTGTGAAATGGAACATCGTTGTTAATTTTTTTATATGTTAAGCGTGCAAAGAGAACAGGATCTTAAAGCTTTGACTTTTGCTCACAGCCTACTGTATTCCCATATTCTCCTTGCACCTACAAGGAAATAAGCAATAAGATAATTTGAACAAATGCTCATCTCAACTAACACGAAGAAGATATATGAATAAGAGTTTGTAAGAATGAATAGTACAAGAGTAGAGTAAATCGTGTGAGTACAACACATCCGATTTTTTGTAGTAAGGGTTTATCTACTTCTTACAGTTCATCAGTTAAGTAAGTCTCCCAGAATGAAGAGGACTTCTGAGAACATCCCCAGAAAATTAAAGATGAAATGTATTTGGTATGAAAATATCTTAAAACATTTCTTTTAACATCATTACTGCCATTTTTAGATAAAATCACAATTTTTTAAAAATGTTCCTGTAAGAGGTACTTTGGGGTAAGGGGGGATTTTCTGGAAAATCTTTGTGTTGCATCCTTTAAAGTTCCTGAACTTAGATAGTTTGGTATTTAACCAACATTTTGTTTTTGAGTTATGCAGTTCACACACACACGGACCTTTTTTTCTAAAAGTGGTTTTTCTTTTGGGGAGAGAGTGCTCAAAACATGTATTACCGGTGAAATCTCGATATCAAATTTTTGGGTGGAATAAGATATTTACTATACATAGTACTGGAAGTAATTAAGGAGAATGTACCATTTAGAAAAATCAGGCGTGAAGACGGTAAACCACACTTTGCTGGCGATATTGCACATGCGGGGATGAGGCTGCCAACCTAATGGAGAAAGTGCAATCTGGTAGTTTGACGAGATTTTGGGGGTTTAGCGTTTCGCGGTTACTCTTCTAAACATCCCTCACCTACACTGCAGCTTAAGGCCCTAAATGAGCCGTTATTGGCCTGAGGATAGCGTGTTTCATCATTTTGGGAGCTCTACCTGCAGTGGCATGAACAACTTGTAGCAAGTCGCGTAAACAAGGAGACAGCATATGGACCAAGCACTTGTTCTTCTGCCACTGGGTAATCTTGCCTTGTCAAAATGAGTTTCACTTAATAGCTTATAGAACTGTTGACTGCAGAATATATTTTATGGTACAAATGTCAAAGGAATCCGAAGAAACCTGGATTTTAGGATTGTTATAGTTGCGTTACTCTTAAGAGATACCCATAAAGCATTATAGGACAAGGTTACAAGTTGTCCGGTATACATTACATATACGTCCACCTCAATCGGTTGATGTACATCCCTGTGGCTCCTGTACTGCAGGAAAAGCAACCCACGCGTCCCTTTCTTTAATCAACATGCTCTGAAAGCGTGATTGTCACGCTGGTGGACTCCCAAAACTTTTTCTAAAACATAATTCTTATATAATTTCCCGTACTTACTTTTCTCTGTGTCAATTCCTAGGCCTGCTTAAGTACATAGTCAAATGTATATCCTGGATTTAGTTTATAAAGAACAGAAACATAATATACTAACATTACAATCAAATAACTTCACTTTATACCTGCATTTAATTCCTTAAAATGCAAGGGTACATCATATACATATATCAAAACAATTTCCACAAGCTTATGTTTTTTATCTCCGTCTTCCTTTGTTTTGTTTGCACGAGACAAAATTCACAGATACGAATCCTTGCAAATCTGTCGTTCCCCCCGTGAACTAACAATCTGGCGCCACTATTGGTGAATTCAATTTGAAACTACCAGTATAGCCAACATAGGACAGTTCATATTGTTCACAAAATTTGATTGACTGCCGCTAGATAGCAGAAACATTGCCTTGAAGATGAAGGCGCGAGCTTACAACTATTCATTTCAATTAAGTGCTTATTTAGTATTAACCCTCAGAAAAAATTATTGTACTTGCTAAATTTAAAGCAAGTATTAGAATTAAATAAAAATAAGTTCCGCACAAACCAACAACTATATTGAATTTAAATTTACCAGTACTGACCAGTACAGCCAACTGGCGTTCATGGCTCGAATGATGACAAAGTTCAACTAACTAGCACTAGATTGCGGGAACTGCCTTAGAGCTGAGATGCGGGTTTACAAAATCTTAATTTCAATTACTGTTGCATATTTAGCAGTAATAAGAAGAAAATACTATATTTGCATTGCTTGTATAATTTAATGTAAGAAATTACCGCAAAAATAAGAACTAATATAAATAAAATACAATAATCAAAACAAGGTAATCGATTATAATGAGTCTGATGATGTGTCGCACCCACAAGACTTTCTTGTACTAACTATTCGTACAAATTCTTGTTCCTATCATCGCGTTAGTTGAGATAAACATTTGCAGAAATTATCTTATTGCTTTTAAAGCTTTGAGGTTCCATTCTTTTTGCACGGCTAACAAAAATGAATAAAGATCTTCTATTTGACGAAACTTTCAAGCACTGCGAAACTTACACAAATAACAAGTAATATCTTGGAAGTGGTTCACTCAACACCCCCACCCAAAGGGAAAAAAGAAAAAAAAAATCATATGGACTTAAATTGTGTTCTAACGAGATCTACATTTTTATACTCAGATTTGGTCTAGCTATCTCTTACGATTTACCATTTATGCAAAAGTCGTCAAAAGTAAACAAGACTACATAGGCTATAGCCAGAAAATTCAAAATATACATCTCATTTGCCACAAAAGAAAAAAAAAATATATATATCAAACATTTGCCATTTTAATCAAAATCGTTAGTCATTTTCGAGAAAATCAAAATTTTTGAAAATTTTTCCATGTGAAGGGTAGTTTAGCGTGGAGGAGGTTTCTTCAAAATCTTCGTGTCAATGAATGATATTAAACTTAAATGCCAACTTTGGTTTTTAACCGATTTTTCGTTTTTTAGTTATTCTGTTCACATACGGCCCCCCCCCCACACACACACACACAAACATACTCTCACACATACACACACAACAGACACACTCACACACAGACACACACACTCTCTCACACACATACACCGACACACTCACACACACACACAAACACAGACACACTCACACACAAACACAGACACACTCTCACACATACACGCAAACACAGACACACTCTCCACACACATACACACAAACACAGACACACTCTCACACACATACACACTCTCACACACAGACACACTCTCACACACATACACACTCTCACACACATACACACAAACACAGACACACTCTCACACATATACACACAAACACAGACACACTCTCACACATATACACACAGACACACTCTCACACATACACACAAACACTGACACACTCTCACACACATACACATACACACTCTCACACACACCACACACAACAGACACACTCACACACATACACACAAACACAGACACACTCACACACATACACACATACACACTCTCACACACATACACACAAACACAGACACACTCTCACACATATACACACAAACACAGACACCCTCTCACACATATACACACAAACACAGACACACTCTCACACATATACACACAAACACAGACACACTCTCACACATATACACACAAACACAGACACACTCTCACACACATACACCCAAACACAGACACACTCTCACACATATACACACTCTCACACATATACACACAAACACAGACACCCTCTCACACATATACACACAAACACAGACACACTCTCACACATATACACACAAACACAGACACACTCACACACAAACACAGACACACTCTCACACATACACACAAACACAGACACACTCTCCACACACATACACACAAACGCAGACACACTCTCACACACATACACACTCTCACACACAGACACACTCTCACACACATACACACTCTCACACACATACACACAAACACAGACACACTCTCACACATATACACACAAACACAGACACACTCTCACACATATACACACAAACACAGACACACTCTCACACATATACACACAGACACACTCTCACACATACACACAAACACTGACACACTCTCACACACATACACACTCTCACACACACCACACACAACAGACACACTCACACACATACACACAAACACAGACACACTCACACACATACACACATACACACTCTCACACACATACACACATACACATACACATTCTCACACACATACACACAAACACAGACACACTCTCACACATATACACACAAACACAGACACCCTCTCACACATATACACACAAACACAGACACACTCTCACACATATACACACAAACACAGACACACTCACACACATACACACATACACACTCTCACACACATACACACATACACATACACATTCTCACACACATACACACAAACAGACACACTCTCACACATATACACACAAACACAGACACCCTCTCACACATATACACACAAACACAGACACACTCTCACACATATACACACAAACACAGACACACTCTCACACATATACACACAAACACAGACACACTCACACACATATACACACAGACACACTCTCACACATACACACAAACACTGACACACTCTCACACACATACACATACACACTCTCACACACACCACACACAACAGACACACTCACACACATACACACAAACACAGACACACTCACACACATACACACATACACACTCTCACACACATACACACATACACATACACATTCTCACACACATACACACAAACACAGACACACTCTCACACATATACACACAAACACAGACACCCTCTCACACATATACACACAAACACAGACACACTCTCACACATATACACACAAACACAGACACACTCTCACACATATACACACAAACACAGACACACTCTCACACACATACACACAGACACACTCTCACACACACATACACACTCTCACACATATACACACAAACACAGACACACTCTCACACATATACACACAAACACAGACACACTCTCACACATATACACACAAACACAGACACACTCTCACACATATACACACAAACACAGACACACTCTCACACATATACACACAAACACAGACACACTCTCACACATATACACACAAACACAGACACACTCTCACACATATACACACAAACACAGACACACTCTCACACACATACACACAAACACAGACACACTCTCACACACATACACACTCTCACACATATACACACAAACACAGACACACTCTCACACATATACACACAAACACAGACACACTCACACACATATACACACAAACACAGACACACTCTCACACATACATACATACACACTCTCACACATACACACACATACATACACACTCTCACACATACACACAAACACAGACACACTCTCACACACATACACACATACACACATACATACACACTCTCACACACATACACACAAATACAGACACACTCTCACACACATACACACAAATACAGACACACTCTCACACACATACACACTCTCACACATATACACACACATACACACTCTCACACACATACACACAAACACATACACACTCTCACACACATACACACAAATACAGACACACTCTCACACACATACACACTCTCACACATATACACACATACACACTCTCACACACATACACACAAACACAGACACACTCTCACACATATACACACATACACACTCTCACACACATATACACATACACAGACACACTCTCACACACATACACACATACACACTCTCACACACATACAGACTCTCACACACATACACACATACACAGACACACTCTCACACACATACACACTCTCACACATATACACACACATACACACTCTCACACACATACACACAAACACAGACACACTCTCACACACATACACACATACACACCCTCACACACATACACTCAAACACAGACACACTCTCACACATACACACAAACACAGACACACTCTCACACACATACACACATACACACACATACACACTCTCACACACATACACACAAACAGAGACACACTCACACACATACACACAAACACAGACACACTCTCACACACATACACACATACACACTCTCACACATATACACACAAACACAGACACACTCTCACACAACATACACACATACACACACATACACACTCTCACACACATACACTCAAACACAGACACACTCTCACACACTCTCACACATATACACACAAACACAGACACACTCTCACACACATACACACTCTCACACACATACACACAAACACAGACACACTCTCACACACACATACACACTCTCACACACATACACACAAACACAGACACACTCTCACACACATACACACAAACACAGACACACTCTCACACACATACACACTCTCACACACATACACACAAACACAGACACACTCTCACACACATACACACAAACACAGACACACTCTCACACACATACACACAAACACAGACACACTCTCACACACATACACACTCTCACACACATACACATACACACTCTCACACTCATACACACAAACACAGACACATTCTCACACACATACACATTCATACACACAGTCACACACACATACACACAAACATAGACACACTCTCACACACATACACAAAAACACAGACACACTCTCACACACATACACATACACATACATACACACAGTCACACACATACACACAAACATAGACACACACTCACACACATACACAGACACACTCTCACACACATACACATACATACACACACAGTCACACACACATACACACAGACATAGACACACTCTCACACACATACACACAAACACAGACACTCTCACACACACCACACACAACAGACACAGTCACACTCATACACACAAACACAGACACACTCTCACACACATACACATTCATACACACAGTCACACACACATACACACAGACATAGACACACTCTCACACACATACACAAAAACACAGACACACTCTCACACACATACACACAAACACAGACACTCTCACACACACCACACACAACAGACACACTCACACTCATACACACAAACACAGACACACTCTCACACACATACACATTCATACACACAGTCACACACACATACACAAAAACATAGACACACTCTCACACACATACACAAAAACACAGACAGACTCTCACTCATACACACAAACACAGACACTCTCACACACACCACACACAACAGACACACTCTCACTCATACACACAAACACAGACACACTCTCACACACATACACATTCATACACACAGTCACACACACATACACACAGACATAGACACACTCTCACACACATACACACAAACACAGACACTCTCACACAAACAACACACACAACAGACACACTCTCACTCATACACACAAACACAGACACACTCTCACACACATACACATTCATACACACAGTCACACACACATACACACAGACATAGACACACTCTCACACACATACACAAAAACACAGACGGACTCTCACTCATACACACAAACATAGACACACTCTCACACACATACACAAAAACACAGACACACTCACACTCATACACACAAACACAGACACACTCTCACACACATACACATACATACACACAGTCACACATATACACACAGACATAGACACACTCTCACACACATACACACAAACACAGGCACACTCTCACACACATACACACAGACACACTCTCACACACATACACACAAACACAGACACACTCTCACACACATACACACAAACACAGACACACTCTCACACACATACACACAAACACAGACGCACTCTCACACACATACACATACATACACAGTCACACACAAATACACACAGACATCGACACACTCTCACACACATACACATACATACACACAGTCACACATATACACACAGACATAGACACACTCTCACACACATACACACAAACACAGGCACACTCTCACACACATACACACAGACACACTCTCACACACATACACACAAACACAGACACACTCTCACACACATACACACAAACACAGACACACTCTCACACACATACACACAAACACAGACACACTCTCACACACATACACACAAACACAGACACACTCTCACACACATACACACAAACACAGACACACTCTCACACACATACACACAAACACAGACACACTCTCACACACATACACACAAACACAGACACACTCTCACACACATACACACAAACACAGACACACTCTCACACACATACACACAAACACAGACACACTCTCACACACATACACACAAACACAGACACACTCTCACACATATACACACAAACACAGACACACTCTCACACACATACACACAAACACAGACACACTCTCACACACATACACACAAACACAGACACACTCTCACACACATACACATACATACACACAGTCACACACACATACACACAGACATAGACACACTCTCACACACATACACACACCCACACACACACACAGATTACACATATAGACACAGGCATACACACACATACATAGACATATATACACACATATACACAGACATACGCATACCCATACACACAGACCTTTTTCTAAAAAAGCTTTTACTGATCAAGACGCCCCAAAACACATGTTTCCGGTGAAATTGCCACATGGATTTTTTTTTGTGGGGGGGGGGCGGGAGGGGGAATACAGTACTACTTAAATTATCTACTTATATACGTAGTAGAGAAAGTAACAAAAAAAAAAAAAAGGCAGTTACAAATAAAATTTAAACGCCGAAATCGACTTGTGCTGGATAATCATTCCCATTCCAGTTACTTAGCTGTTGTGTATACTGTTTATTTACATACAGATGAGAGTTAGGGAATGAGTAGTGTGAATCAGGTTTCAAGAGTTACTCTTATTAACCGGACGGAATATCGTAGTTCCGTCTATCTTAGGTATGAGCCTCAAGTTCGGAAGTCCCGGTTTAGAAGGACTGGCAAAGTGTGCTCAGGGTGTGAGCTATTTTGGCTTATATACCACATACATTGTAAAAGATGTTTTGAGTTTCCTGAATGGTGTCGCCGTGGCCGAGCGGTTAGAGCGTTCGCCTATCACCTAGGCGGCCCGGTTCGATCCCAGGGACCTACATGTGAGCATGTACTATACGTGTGGACGAAGCGGCGTCTGGGCAGATTTTCTCCGGTTTCCCCCGCAACTCATTCCACCAATTGCTCCATCATCACCTTTCCAATCATAGATTTCTCCTGCATTTCATATCATCCTCTTGTTCACTCTTATACCTGGTGCTTGGCTGACCACCCGCTTCCAGGTGTTCACTCTGTCCGGTACATAGGTTCCTGTGTTCCCCGACAGACGTCTGACCCTAGACACTGGCTTGTAAGTCCTACATAAGGGGAGGGTAATCACTTCCTCACTCTCATACTGACCACTTCACTCTGTCTGGTACATAGGTTCCTGTGTTCCCTGACAGACGTCTGACTCTAGACACTGGCTTGTAAGTCCTACATAAGGGGAGGGTAATCACTTCCTCTCTCTCATACTGACCACTTCACTCTGTCTGGTACATAGGTTCCTGTGTTCCCTGACAGACGTCTGACTCTAGACACTGGCTTGTAAGTCCTACATAAGGGGAGGGTAATCACTTCCTCACTCTCATACTGACCACTTCACTCTGTCTGGTACATAGGTTCCTGCGTTCCCTGACAGACGTCTGACCCTAGACACTGGCTTGTAAGTCCTACATAAGGGGAGGGTAATCACTTCCTCACTCTCATACTGACCACTTCACTCTGTCTGGTACATAGGTTCCTCTGCTCCCCGACAGACGACTGACCCTAGACACTGGCTTGTAAGTCCTACATAAGGGGAGGGTAATCACTTCCTCACTCTCATACTGACCACTTCACTCTGTCTGGTACATAGGTTCCTGTGTTCCCCGACAGACGTCTGACCCTAGACACTGGCTAGTAAGTCCTACATAAGGGGAGGGTAATCACTTCCTCACTCTCATACTGACCACTTCACTGTGTCTGGTACATAGGTTCCTGTGTTCCCTGACAGACGTCTGACACTAGACTCTGGCTTGTAAGTCCTACTGGTAAATAGGTTCTTGTGTTCCCTGACAGACGTCTGACACTAGACACTGACTTGTAAGTCCTACATAAGGGTAGGGTAATCACTTCCTCACTCTCATACTGACCACTTCACTCTGTCCGGTACATAGGTTCCTGTGTTCCCTGACAGACGTCTGTCCCTAGACACTGACTTGTAAGTCCTACATAAGGGGAGGGTAATCACTTCCTCACTCTCATACTGACCACTTCACTCTGTCTGGTACATAGGTTCTTGTGTTCCCTGACAGACGTCTGACACTAGACACTGACTTGTAAGTCCTACATAAGGGGAGGGTAATCACTTCCTCACTCTCATACTGACCACTTCACTCTGTCCGGTGCATAGGTTCCTGTGTTTCCTGACAGACGTCTGTCCCTAGACACTGACTTGTAAGTCCTACATAAGGGGAGGGTAATCACTTCCTCACTCTTATACTGACCAGTTCACTCTGTCCGGTACATAGGTTCCTGTGTTCCCTGACAGACGTCTGACTCGAGACACTGACTTGTGAAGTCCTACATAAGGTGAGGGTAATCACTTCCTCACTCTCATATTGACCACTTCACTCTGTCTGGTACATAGGTTCCTGAGTTCCCCGACAGGCGTCTGACCCTAGGCACTGGCTTGTAAGTCTTACATAAGGGGAGGGTAATCACTTCCTCACTCTCATACTGACCACTTCACTCTGTCTGGTACATAGGTTCCTGTGTTCCCCGACAGGCGTCTGACCCTAGGCACTGTCTTGTAAGTCCTACATAAGGGGAGGGTAATCACTTCCTCAGTCTCATTCTGACCATTTCACTCTGTCTGGTACATAGGTTCCTGTGTTCCCCGACAGGCGTCTGACCCTAGACACTGACTTGTAAGTCCTACATAAGGGGAGGGTAATCACTTCCTCACTCTCATACTGACCACTTCACTCTGTCTGGTACATAGGTTCCTGTGTTCCCCAACAGGCGTCTGACCCTAGGCACTGGCTTGTAAGTCCTACATAAGGGGAGGGTAATCACTTCCTCACTCTCATACTTGCAGGTGTTCACTCTGTGTGGTACATAGGTTCCTATGCTCCCCGACAGCCGTCTGACCCTAGGCATTGCCTTGTAAGTCCTGGGGGATGCAAGGGAAGGGCAATCAGTTAAAGAAGAAGGTTTTCCGGAAAAAAATAGAAACAGGTCCGCGTGTGCGCGCGCGCTCCTGAGTTCATTAGGCACTTCCCTAATGATCCCAAGGTCCAAACCGAAGTGTGCTTAAAGGCGACCGTCCCATGACAGTAGATTTACTGGTATGTAAAACGTCGTCCTTTGTGGTCTAGGAGTAACATACTTGTATCAGGATCCTGAGGTCGCGGACTCAAATCCGACAGAAGGTGATGTATTTTTTCGGGCGTAGACATCATTAGCATGGCTTTCTTTGAAGGGGAAGTAAAGCCGGTGGCTCCGTGTCGTAGATTTGCGGCCTGCAAAAGAACCTCAAGTCCGATAAAGAGGCATCTGAGCAAAATTGAAGTCTTTAACACCCGATATAGAATGGAACGCTGACAACCAAAATAATTAAAGAGCGTCCATAAAAAATAAAAACTCAAAACTCCCAAATGCAGAATTAACTCCTGCAAAGTGGGATATGATCCTGACCATTAACAGCATCGTTAGTAAACACACAATAGGTATTATTTGTTTGTTTGTCTGTTTATTTACATGTTTGGTTATTGGTTTATTTATTTAGTTACTCACATACTCACTCACATACATACTCACTCACTTTATTTATTTATTTACTTATTTATTTACTTCTTTATTTATTTATTTATTTATTTATTTATTTATTTATTTGTTTGTTTGTTTATTTATTTATTCATTCATTCATTTATTTATTTATTTTTTTATTTATTTATATGTTTGTTTGTTTGTTTGTTCGTTCGTTTATTTATTTATTTATTTATTTATTTATTTATTTATTTATTTATTTATTTATTTATTTATTTATTTATTTATTTATTTATTTATTTATTTATTTATTTATTTATTTATTTATTTATTTATTTATTTATTTATTTATTTATTTATTTATTTATTTATTTATTTATTTATTTATTTATTTATTTATTTATTTATTTATTTATTTATTTATTTATTTATTTATTTATTTATTTATTTATTTATTTATTTATTTATTTATTTATTTATTTATTTATTTATTTATTTATTTATTTATTTATTTATTTATTTATTTATTTATTTATTTATTTATTTATTTATTTATTTATTTATTTATTTATTTGTTTGTTTGTTTGTTTGTCTGTCTGTCTATTTATTTATTTATTTATTCATATATTGTGTCTGTAGTGAACAGCATAAATGAAAAACAAAAATATCAGTTAAACAGTAAACTTCGTAAGAGTATTTAAGTTTACTATCTTCCAAGGATACCACAGGAAGATTTTTGACAAAACTCCCCATTTCTAACTTCCTTTACAAGAAGAAGGTTTCGAAAAATTTTATTCTCTCAAAAATACTGTATCATTGCGTCGTTCAAGAATATACGGACGAGAGGGGGCCGGGTGACCTTGGATACGGCGAGCGACTGTATGTACATGACCATAATAATGGCGGTAAAACAAAGAAAAGGTCCTGGACTTCAGAGTAACTAGTGTGTGTCTGTATGTGATCGAGCAGCGCGATAACACCGTACTGCCCAGAAACTTCTAGTTAATTCCGCGGAGTCATCGTTGCACGTGTGTATGGTGGATTCTCTAAGGTCACGTGAAATCGACTCCAGCATAAATAGGAAAGTCAGTAGCAGTTCAGTTAGAGTTAGTTGAGTTAGTGATAGAGCTGTAGTCGTGTTAGTTTTAGTTACGAGAGTGAGTCGGCCAGCCTGTCAGCGAGTACATATGTGTCGTCGGGTGGTTGTGTCGTAATAGTCAAGAAATAAGAGACAGGAACTGGAGAAAGACTGAGAAAGATTATCAGAAGAATAAATTTGAATTGTAACAGCAGAGAAGATCATAAACTGTATTAGAAACTAGAAGGAAGTTGTGCATTTCTAGCAAAATTTAGAGGACAATAAAGTATTAGGAAAGTAACAGGATTTCGAATTTTTCAGTCTTCCGTGTGATTTAGAACACTTAACTTGTGTGGTGGTTATGTCGTATGATATAACATTCAGTAAACAACAGAGACTAATGATCAGCAGTAAATTTCATCAAATTCTAAAAGCTTTCCATTTAAAAAAGGACAAATTAAAAAATAAGATGTTTTCATGAATATTTTCTTGAATTTCCTGGGGATAGTCTCTGAAGTCCTCTTCACTCTGGATGACTTTTACATAACTTGTAAACCATAAGGGATAGTGTTTAGAGCAGCCGGACGGAGACCAGAAGATCCGTGGTTCAAATGCCAGCTACAGCATTGAATTTTTCAGTCTCATTCTACCCTTTTCAACCTTATCCTACAGACGGCTATTGTGTGCAAGAACAACTAATTTTTCATTAATTAAACTTGTCGTTTGTCACAATAATTAATTTGTAAAAATTCTGTAAATCGTATTTTTCGTAATCAATTCAGCTATTTTGTGACTCGCCGGTTGGTCATTGCTTGTGATGCACAGCAACCTTACGTGAAAGGGCACAAAGCTCTCCAATAGTTTTGTTGATAATGTACGAGCATGAGGCGGTAAGACTGGCAATGAAGCAAGGCAGAGTGGAGCGGCAGGCAGCAATACCAACCCAACTGCTACTCTTTATGTCGGCTTCAATGGGCTTTTGGTCATCATAATCATCATCATCGTCATCATCATGATCATCGTCATCATCATCATCATCAGCATCATCGTCGTCATCATGATCATCGTCGTCATCATCATCGTCATCAGCATCGTCATCATCATCATCATTATCAGCATCGTCATCGTTGTCATCATCATCATCATGATCATCATCAGCATCATCATGGTCATCATCAGCATCATCATGGTCATCATCATCATGATCATCGTCGTCATCAGCATCATCATTGTCGTCATCATCAGCATCATCATGGTCATCATCATCATGATCATCGTCGTCATCAGCATCATCATGGTCATCATCAGCATCATCATGGTCGTCATCATCATGATCATCGTCATCATCAGCATCATCATCGTCGTCATCATCATCAGCATCATCATCGTCATCATCAGCATCATCATCGTCATCATCAGCATCATCATCGTCATCATCATGATCATCATCATGGTCATCATCAGCATCATCATGGTCATCATCAGCATCATCATCGTCGTCATCATCATTATCATCGTCATCAGCATCATCATCGTCGTCATCAGCATCATCATCGTCATCATCAGCATCATCATCGTCGTCATCATCAGCATCAGCATCGTCGTCATCATCAGCATCATCATCGTCATCATCAGCATCATCATCATCATCAGCATCATCATGGTCATCATCAGCATCATCATCGTCGTCATCATCAGCATCATCATCGTCGTCATCATCAGCATCAGCATCGTCATCATTAGCATCATCATCGTCATCATCAGCATCATCATCGTCGTCATCATCAGCATCATCATCATCGTCATCATCAGCATCATCATCATCGTCATCATCAGCATCATCATCGTCGTCATCATCAGCATCATCATCATCGTCATCATCAGCATCATCATCATCGACATCATCAGCATCAGCATCGTCATCATCAGCATCATCATCGTCATCAGCATCATCATGATCATCGTCGTCATTATCAGCATCATCATCGTCATCATCATGATCATCGTCGTCATCATCAGCATCATCATCGTCATCATCATGATCATCGTCGTCATCATCAGCATCATCATCGTCATCATCATGATCATCGTCGTCATCATCAGCATCATCATCATCGTCATCATCAGCATCATCATCGTCGTCATCATCAGCATCAGCATGGTCGTCATCATCAGCATCATCATCGTCATCATCATCAGCATCATCATCATCGTCATCACCGTCGTCATCATCATGATCATCGTCATCATCAACAGCATCGTCATCATCATGATCATCATCGTCGTCATCATCAGCATCATCATCGTCATCGTCATCATCAGCATCATCATCGTCGTCATCATCAGCATCATCATCATCGTCATCATCAGCATCATCATCGTCATCATCAGCATCGTCATCATCAGCATCATCATCGTCATCAGCATCAGCATCATCATCGTCATCAGCATCATCATGATCATCGTCGTCATCATCAGCATCATCATCGTCATCATCATGATCATCGTCGTCATCATCAGCATCATCATCGTCATCATCATGATCATCGTCGTCATCATCAGCATCATCATCGTCATCATCATGATCATCGTCGTCATCATCAGCATCATCATCGTCATCATCATGATCATCGTCGTCATCATCAGCATCATCATCGTCATCATCATGATCATCGTCGTCATCATCAGCATCATCATCGTCATCATCAGCATCATCATCGTCGTCATCATCAGCATCAGCATCGTCGTCATCATCAGCATCATCATCGTCATCATCAGCATCATCATCATCATCGTCGTCATTATCATCATCAGCATCATCATCACCGTCGTCATCATCATGATCATCGTCGTCATCATCATCAGCATCATCATCGTCATCAGCATCATCATGATCATCGTCGTCATCATCAGCATCATCATCGTCATCGTCGTCATCATCAGCATCATCATCGTCATCATCATGATCATCGTCGTCATCATCAGCATCATCATCGTCATCATCATGATCATCGTCGTCATCATCAGCATCATCATCGTCATCATGATCATCGTCGTCATCAGCATCATCATCGACGTCATCATCAGCATCATCACCATCATCATCGTCATCATCATCAGCATCATCATCATCGTCATTATCATCATCAGCATCATCACCGTCGTCATCATCATGATCACCGTCGTCATCATCATCATCAGCATCGTCATCATCATGATCATCATCGTCGTCATCATCATCATCATCAGCATCGTCATCATCACATAATCATGATCATCATCAGCATCGTCATCGTCGTCATCAGCATCATCATCAGCATCATCATCATGGTCATCCTCATCAGCATCATCATCAGCATCGTCATCATCAGCATCATCATGGTCATCATCAGCATGATCATCATAATCATCTTCTTCCTTTAACTCTTCTTCCTTCTCTTCCTCTTCTGGTTTTATTATTATTATTATTATTATTATTATTATTATTATTATTATTATTATTATTATTATTATTATTATTATTATTATTATTATCATTATCATCATCGTCATCATCACCAGCATCATCATCATCAGCATCATCATCATCATCATCATCTATGCGAGACGAGGAGGATACTTGGCGAGTCACGTGATCAGTTCCTCCAGAGCCGGTCTGCAGCACTCCTTGTGGAATATTCCCCAAGTAGATCACGTATAGAGAGGGTGATAAACCCTTTTTTCTGTACTATGGTTTATATGTTGAAATGCGTGTAGATGACGAGCTATGAAATAATAAGTTATTCCTTGTGATGATGCACTGCTGCAAAACGAAACAACTGATTAACTGATAAAGTGTGCTGGTGGCGTCATGTGTGTTTTGGAGGCCGCAGAAATATTTAACATGGCATATCCAAGGCTGTACAGTCGAGTGAAACAAACATAGGGCCGCCTCTTTTGGAAAATATGGATTTGATATTGCTTCACTGGATTCTCAAGATGTGTTTCAGCATGTGTGTATGCGTGTATGTGTGTGTATGTGTGTGTGCGTGTGCGTGTGTGTGCGTGTGAGTGTGTGCGTGTGTATGTGTGTGTATGTGTGTGTGTGTATGTATGTTTACTGCGTTTGAGTGTGACACCAAGACGGTTCTTCGAGATCGTTTCTGGCCCTTTTTTATCTGTTGGCCTTGCAAAGAGAACGGAATTTCAAAGACATCGCATAACAAGCAGCTCTTAAAACATTTCACTATCGCTTAAAGCCTACTGTATTGCCATATTCCCCTTGTACCTACAAGAAAATTAGCAATGAGATACTTTCTGAAAACGCTTATGTCGATTGAAATGAAGTAGATAGAGAAATACCTAAACATTTACAAGAATAGTGTGTATAAGAGTGAGTATATCTCTACAACAAATTGAACTATATTAAAAGTGAATATGTTACACTTGGTGTATCTGTGCACTTCACCAAATATTGATACACTTATTAAACGTAAGTCAACACATGTTTATCAAGTAAGATTTGAAAGTACTTTCGTAAATTAAACACAACGTGCACATAACCAACCCGCCACTACAACACAATGCACGTCTGGGAGTTGAAAAGAGGCAAAAGTCTACGTATTGTGGAAGGAGGTAAACCCAAACTCCCTTCTTTCGCAAACGTTGCACACCGCTATGATTTCATCTGTTGATTCTCTAGTGAGTGAGTTATTCTTAGAGAAAGCCACTTCGCGCCTACTTTATCCCAAACAAAAGTGAAGTGACGGCGAAAATAGAACTAATAACAATACTGAAGTGACAGTGAGATTTGAACTGCTTCACATTAGTAAGTGAATAAGCAATGAAAATTGGACAGTGGCAATAGCAAAGTGAAAGTAATGTAACCGAGTCGTTGTGCAGCTGCGTGACCGCTACAATGGCACACACCCGCCTCCAATGGCCTCCGCCTCCGTCTGCCCGGTAACATGCAAGTGAGTGTACAAAAGACGTTAGGTTGAGGTTTTGAACAAAGAAGCGGTTTGTTTTGGCAGATGTTATAAACACCTAAAATAGCTAGCAGCAGAATACGGAAATGTGTGTGATTGCTGGTGACGTAAAGAGAGCGAGCGGGCGGGCAAACGCTGCAAATGTCATCAGCAACACTTGACACTGAACTTGAACATGAACCAACCGCGTTTGATCTTGAAACTGCGTTTCAGCATGCCTCATCCAAGTTCCGCATTTTTCACACCGCGCCCGTCCGTCTCCTGCAAATTCCTCCTCATTTACTTCCACTTAAACATTTCCCAGAAATCTTCAAATCTAATATGTAACACGCACATGGAGTACGTCTGTGTGTGTGTGTGAGAGAGAGAGAGAGAGAGAGAGAGAGAGAGAGACAGAGAGACAGACAGAGAGACAGACAGACAGACAGAGAAACATAACTTACAAACGAGAAGTCTGTTAAACGAAAGTGTTTATATTCAAATTGAGTATCCTCTGGAGATGCAACCTTAAGAATTTCAAGGAAATACCTCCATCCCAAAATACTCTTTACATGCAAACATTTTCGAAAACTTTTATGTTCTCAAAAAGGCTCTATTTGGATTAAAATACCACATACTTAAGATATTTCCACGAAAAATGTGCAATGTATATCTTGAGTTTTCTGAAATGTGTTCTGACAAGCAATCAACTAAACTTCAAAGTGCAGACCATTAGATTCTAATGTCTTGAGCCATCTTTCAGCAAGGTTTATTGTCCCACGATGGCACCAGTCTCTGGTTTTTGGTGTGAAGAATTCAGCGAGACTCACTTGCACTGCTTCAATGTTGTCAAAATTTCTTCCACGTAGAAAATGGGCCATGGATCGAAAAAGATGATAATCTGATGGTGTGAGATCAGGCCTGTATGCTGGGTGTGGTAGCAGTTTGATTCCTCCATTCCTGAATTTTTTCCATGGTTGTTCATGTAGTATGTGGTCTTGCATTGTGCTGTTGCAATAGAACTCTACTTTGGTTAACTAATGCTGGGTATCTCCGTCTCAAAATTTCATGAACTCGCTCCAGTTGCTGAGAATAAAGATCTGCATCAATCGTCTGCCTGTTTGGGACAAACTCCCAGTGAATCACACCTTCAAAATTCCACCAAGCACAACATTACTTTGGGACTGGATCGATCTTTTTAACAATGACTTTGGCAGGTTTGCAGGGATCAAGCCACTGTTTCAAAGCATCAGGGTTTTGGTAATATACTCATTTTTCATCACAAGTGACAATTCTCCTGGCAAATGCATCATCCATGGGATTACAGATAAGCTGACGACAGATATCCACTCTACGTTGGGCCTGTTGAGGTGTCAGTTCATAAGGCACAGATCTACAGCTTCTGTAGGAGTTTCCAAGTGTCTTAATGTGGCGATGTATGGTATCTTTCGATGCACCAAGTTCTTCTGAAAGCCTATGGGTAGTTTTATGTGGATTTTCCCACATAACTTGGCATATATCCTCAATATTCCATACCTTAGGTCTTCTAGAACGTGGTAAATCTTTAGTGTTTTTGTCTCCATTGTTAAAACATTGGAACCATCACTGTGCCACACGCTCACTCACCACACCCTCTCCTTCCACTTCACATATTCTTCGAGCTGCAGCAGCGGCGGCTTTATAATCTTGTTTCCAGTAGTGCTTTAGGAGGACTCCAAGTTCAAACTTTCTCTCCATTTTGTGATTATTAACAACTGAAGACTGATAAATGCTTACAATGTACGCAACAGCAGCCATGGCATCCTGTAAATGGCATTCACAAACCAAAGAAACCCAATAAATTTTCCAAAACATCAAAATCAAAAAAGCGTTATTACTTATGTGACAACCTAATATTTCAAATTTGACTCATGGTCGAACATAAATAGTTGTATGACAAATATACTGGCATTTTAATTGCTGTCATTACACTCTCGTTGCATAGGTAATATTCATATTATAGTACGAGGTGACATTGTTTAATATTTAAAGTCATTTTGTGGCTGTAAAATGAAGCAAACCAATATGCCAACAATAACTGAAATGTGAATTATTAAACTGCCTTGCTTCATAATAGCTGCACATACGAGTATCATATAGCAAACTATTGAACTCTGTTACTGCATTTCCGTAAAGAATTGAAATCTATTTCACTCCAATCCCATTCTCAATACAATCGCACTCGCATGTTGAATTCGATCCGGAATGAGATAGATTTGACTCCAATCCCATTCTCAATACAATCGCGCTGACATGTTGAATTCAATCCGGAATGAGAGAGATTTGAGTCAAATCCCATTCTCAATACGATCCACGTTTGCATGTTGAATTCAATACTGAATGAAATCGATTTGGATACGCAATATTCAAGCTTTTATGTTGTCACTTGGTTTATGTTGACGAACCTGTAAAAATGTTTTCTGCGGATTTAACAAGGTTTTGAGGTTAGTGAATGTTTTTGAGAAGAATATATTGTGAGATTGTAGAAACAATAAAAGTGACTTTGTTGTGTTTTATTACACCACGTTCGCTAAGAAAACAAATTGACAAACGTGCAGTGTGTTACGAGTACAGTAAAAGTTAGTGTTTTTGGTGGATTCACATTGATTTCAATCCGGTAGGTACTTCTATACAACAAAATTTCAATCCGATCCCACTTCTAAGAGGATTGCATCCAAGGATTCAGTTCAATCTGAATCTGCAATATTATTCAGTCCAGAATGAGAACTCAAATCGATTTGAATTGCCGATGGAAACGTAATATGCAATACTGTTGCGGCCTAAGGGGCTGAACGAGGTTCTTGCACTTGAAGAATCACCCAGCACTATATACCTACCACGTACCCTAGACGTCCTCTTAAACAATGAATCATTATTAAAAGCAGCGCACGACACGGGCGCCTCAACTTAGAAACAGCAATGACGTTCAGAACAAACATTATACCTACCAGTCCTAACGTATGGAATAGAAGTCGTATGGACACACCTGAGTGCAAAGAATCTAGCCGTACTAGAAAGAGTAAAAGTAAGTTATTTGAGATGTAGGAGACATAGTTTACGCCAAAATTTAAATAAGTCGTTATTTAATAACATGTGTGTTTTGGCTGTACGGGTCCATGGTGGATGAGGCGCGTATCTTAATTTCTTACAACCAAACCAGGCTCTAGGTACAAGGATCCGCCATTTTCTGTTTAGTTGATGTTAGTGTACTAATATGATAGGTCCATTTTATCAGAGGCGTCGACTGAATTGCGTTGCTAATCCCGAATTCTCTCTTAGTTCACGAGTCGCATGAGGTGTGCTTTAGCGAAAAGTACGTTCTACCCCTTAAACCGCTGTTGCTCGACATTTTGCGCATTCGTCTCACTGTCAAGCGCAAAACTGGACTAAAGTGTACATGCCGTTTGATGGGTGGCCTACCTTCCAAAAAATAAGGAGCGGCTGACTCACCTGGTACATGTTCCGCGTATCTTGGGTCAAATGTTATATTTAGATAAGGTTTTGCTTTTTAAGCATATCCATACAAGTGTCTTTACTGGAAAAAAAAAAACGCAATTTTACACACACACACGCACGCACGCACGCACACACACAGGCACACAGACATACACACACACACACACACACACACACACACACACACACACACACACACACACACAACATTTTTTATTCCCTCTTCTACAAATAAATCAAACGATTATCTGTAGTTTTGCAATAGAATTGCTATCACATTCACACTGTTTTCTCTATTCACTTTTAGCTAACACATTTACATCTCTTTCTCTACTCACTCTTCTACAGACAATTCATATAATCTACTTATGCAAAATGGATGTTTCTACATATGTGAAACTGCTTGACCAATCACCGCCAAATTCGGCACATAAATATACTATTTTTAAATGGAGAAGGCTTTTGTACTATGCATACATTACGTTCACATGGCTTCCTCCACTGCCTTTTTTTATCTAGCACATTCATATATCGTTCGATACTCGCCCTTCAACATACAGTTCACACAATTTTCTATGATGGAAATATAAATGCAATGTATTACATTCGCACGACTTTCTCTATTCATTCTTCTTTTACAAGACACAATCACACTTCTTTCTCTACTCACACTTCAACATACAATTTCCGATGTATGTTTGAAACAGAAATGTATTGCATTCACACTATTTTCTCCACTCACTTTTGTTTTATGTAGTGATTCACATATTATTTTCTACTCGCTCTTCAACATACAATCTATACAGAGGAACGCTGGTATGTATGAGGTTGATAAACGATGAACTCCAAAACCGGTTGACCGATAGCCATGAAAATTAGCACATATAATTGGTTTTTTCCATGGAGAAGGTTTTTATGCAATCCATTTTACCACGCAACCTACTACATGCACATGATTTTCTCCACCAGATTTTCTTTTACATAATACATTCATATGTCCTTCTCTACTTCCTCACCTACAAACAATTCATACATATTTATATACGTTTGAAATATAAATGCAACGTATAACATTCGCGCGGTTATTTCCATTCATTTTTTTACGAAGCACAATAAAATTTCTTTCTCTATTCCTTTTTCTACAAGCAGTAGAAGCTTGTAGTAGCTTTCGGTAGAGAAATGTTCTTTAAAATCTTCGTGTGGCATCCTTGAAGCATACTAAACGTAAATATCCACTTTGATATAATATATAATGTTTTGATGGAATGCACTAGTGTAGAGGAAGTATTGGAAGCGAGCAAAAGGGTATCTCTTTATTTAGACTGCTGCAGATGGCGAAGAAATCAACATCCGCGATCTTCATGCTCCAATTGCAACACCATTCCCGATCTTCCGCAATGTGCCAAGTAACACAGCTGATTATCCCTTCATATTTCACCATATACCTACGTAACATCACGGCTTCAATTTTGAAGAGGCCTGATATTTTAAGACGAAACCAGTATTGTTTTTATTTACGTGTGCTTCACTACTAAAACACCACTCTGAATTACGTATAAGTACATAAATAAACTTTTCTGGAACTATATTAGTAGTTGTATCCTGGACTGCTTTTAAAGTGTTTCTTGATTAACCTTAAAAATCACCCTCTTCATTCATTTTTACTTTATATTCACATATGAAACTTCTTCTTCTTCTTCTTCCTCAGATTACCCTCCCCTTATGTAGGACTTACAAGCCAGTGTCTAGAGTCAGACGTCTGTCGGGGAACACAGGAACCTATGTACCAGACAGAGTGAAGTGGTCAATATGAGAGTGAGGAAGTGATTACCCTCCCCTTATGTAGGACTTACAAGCCAGTGTCTAGAGTCAGACATCTGTCAGGGAACATAGGAACCTATGTACCAGACAGAGTGAAGTGGTCAGTATGAGAGTGAGGAAGTGATTACCCTCCCCTTATGTAGGACTTACAAGTCAGTGTCTAGGGTCAGACGTCTGTCAGGGAACACAGGAACCTATGTACCAGACAGAGTGAAGTGGTCAGTATGAGAGTGAGGAAGTGATTACCCTCCCCTTATGTAGGACTTACAAGCCAGTGTCTAGGGTCAGACGTCTGTCAGGGAACACAGGAACCTCTGTACCAGACAGAGTGAAGTGGTCAGTATAAGAGTGAGGAGGTGATTACCCTCCCCTTATGTAGGACTTACAAGCCAGTGTCTAGGGTCAGACGTCTGTCAGGGAACACAGGAACCTATGTACCAGACAGAGTGAAGTGGTCAGTATAAGAGTGAGGAAGTGATTACCCTCCCCTTATGTAGGACTTACAAGCCAGTGTCTAGGGTCAGACGCCTGTCAGGGAACACAGGAACCTATGTACCAGACAGAGTGAAGTGGTCAGTATGAGAGTGAGGAAGTGATTACCCTCCCCTTATGTAGGACTTACAAGCCAGTGTCTAGGGTCAGACGTGTGTCAGGGAACACAGGAACCTATGTACCAGACAGAGTGAAGTGGTCAGTATGAGAGTGAGGAAGTGATTACCCTCCCCTTATGTAGGACTTACAAGCCAGTGTCTAGGGTCAGACGTGTGTCAGGGAACACAGGAACCTATGTACCAGACAGAGTGAAGTGGTCAGTATGAGAGTGAGGAAGTGATTACCCTCCCCTTATGTAGGACTTACAAAGCCAGTGTCTAGGGCCAGACGTCTGTCAGGGAACACAGGAACCTATGTACCGGACAGAGTGAACACCTGGAAGCAGGTGGTCAGCCAAGCACCAGGTATGAGAGTGAGGAAGAGGATGATGTGAAATGTAGGCGTAATGGATGAATGGAAAGGTGATAATGGAGCAATTGGTGGAATGAGTGGCGGGGGAAACCCGAGAACCCAGAGAAAACCTACTCTGACGGCGCTTCGTCCACCACGAATACCAAATGCGGGTTCCTGGGATCGAACCCGGGTCACCTAGGTGGTAGGCCAGCGCGCTAACCGCACGGCCACGGCACCACCCACATATGAAACTAGCATTCAAAATGGTAGAATATAACCATATTTTTTAATGTGTTGTGTTAGAGCCCACACTATTCTTTCTCTAAATATATCGTTTTCACAATAAATAAATGTCATTAAATATACAACATATACTAAAACACTCGTATATAAAATATTATAGACAACACATTAGAAAATTAGGATAAGTAAGAGTCCCCTCTGTCGTGTTGTACGATGGTAATTCAGAAAGTAAGGTCCGAATCGCAGCACCTCATAAAGGTCTGCACCAACAGTCAGGTCCGGCTCGGCCCGAGCTCGGCGCAAGAATACCTTATAGTTAAGGAGCGGATTTTGCCCAATTTGCCTATTTTATTCCTTTGACCAGAAACATAGGCTTTTATGTTACAAGTGCGTTTCCTACAATTATAAGCTAAAATCGTTAGTTTTATAGCACCTACAAAGGCCTATTTTATATGTTTGTGGCTATTCTGCTTATTAGTGCTAAAACTGCCTTTCTAGCTAATTTCTCCTGTTTGTAATTTGTGGTAACAGCTTTTGCATTGCTTGGTTTTAATGTGAAGTTTTCGGGGAGGGAATATTTCTTACTACTGCACATTGGATATACAAAAGGGGTTTCGGAGGTAGTTAGGCACCTAATGTATCTGCTTTGTACGAGCATCACAATGTGCCAATGACTTTGAAAAATCTTAGAATTTGCTCAATGACAAGTAAGCTAAGACAAGCTACAACATGATGTTTTAATGGATTGAGAAATGAGACCATTCTTCATGTGGGGAATGGAAAGCCCATTCTGTACGCAGTGTTTCACAATCAGTTTCTTACACAAATATGCCAGCCGAAGTGCACTGCTGTCCACAGACTGACACACATACACACATGTACCTTTTTCTAAGAGTACTTTTTTGGATTCAGGGGACCTCAAAACATATTTCCGATGAAATTTCGACATCCAATTTTTGGGTCGAATACAATACTTCCTCTACTTTACTATACGCAGTAGAAATTGAATCAAGGGACCCTGAGTCTGAAAAATGATCGAATTATCAAATTGAAAGTTTTAGGTTTATGTATATAAACAGTCATGGGTTGAAAATGAAATTTTTCAGATTCTCTCATTTTTAAAGGTTTACTGACTTTAAATGCCATGTACGCTACATTTAAACAACCTTTTTTGCTTACGTTTTCGGAAATTTGTTAACAAAATACGGGCGAGAAGGACTAAAAAATAACCAAATCCCAGCGGAAAGAAGTGGCTAAGCTATGAATCTGAGACTACTAGACAAAAGAGGGAAGGCGATGCATGTGTGTAGAAAAATGTTTTTTTCTGAACTTTACATTTTTAATAGGTACGCTAACTGTTCCATGCGCATTAAGTGTGCTGTACTCCTAGAATTGTTGCAGCGTGTGCTCCATTTAAACAAAACCCCGGCGCGACAGGCCATGGAGGGCCAAGGCCTACCGCCCAGCCGCTGCGTCCCCCACCTCTTCCCACAATAGGCGTCAGTACTGGAGGGTGGGACGTGGTCAGCACCCCGAGCTCTCCCGGCCACTTGTGCGGTTTTCTCGACCTGGGGCCGCTACTTCTCCATCAAGTAGCTCCTCAATTGGTCACCCCGGGACCTAACGAGGCTGAGTGCACCCCGTGCCAAACCTCCCAGAGGAGACCCGCGCCCTCCACCGCAGAGGCAAGCGTACTCCATTTATGTGACTTAAACTTAAACTTCAGAGTTTGGTTTCAATATCTGAAAATTTGTTTAGTTAAAAAAGAAATTAAATACATAAAAAAGTTTTAAAAACATTTTCAATGTGTATTAGTGAGATTAGATTAGTTACTTTGGAATTATTTTTTCTTTCTGCTGATGTTTGTTGCGCAATTAGAGTTAATAAAATAATAAAACTTGTGATATTTTGGTTTTTGATGCGTATGGAATATTTGGAATACTAAGTTACTTTCGCATTGTGAGTACATTAAGTAACTAGTCCGTTCAAAACTATACAACAGATTGTGTTGGAAGTTTGTGTGATAGTTTGTGAACATGAACACCCTTAAGTGTGTAAAGTATTGGGTTTATATCTACAAAAATATAGAGAATTCTAATTTTAGTTGCAGGGTCCGTTAAATAAAACAGCCGTTTTGTAATTATCTATAATGGTTTGCTGTGTGCAATACATGGGAGCTTACTTTATGAACTGCCCTGGTAACTTGTGTAACCAGTGCTGTAAATATCTATTATAATGTGGGGCCTAACACTATGATGAGAGTAAAGAAGGACCGGAAATGACGTATGAAGGCACCTGAGGCGGGTGGTGCCGCAGCAAAATATGGAATTGAGTTTCCCAAGACTTCACTCACTCACTCACTCTCTCACCTGAGGACAAGATGATGTAAACCACTGACCTACATTACATGTATGTTGAAACTAGAATAAAATGATGTAGCAGAGTCCTGGAGAAATATATTTCCTTTTAGCCCCACCCACGACTTGTCCTTCGTTCTCAATCTTCATGTCACTCATCACT
Source organism: Tenodera sinensis (assembly GCA_030765045.1). Classification (NCBI taxonomy): domain Eukaryota; kingdom Metazoa; phylum Arthropoda; class Insecta; order Mantodea; family Mantidae; genus Tenodera; species Tenodera sinensis. The sequence continues at coordinate 9,723,198 of CM060970.1, forward strand.
TGGTTCCATTACCAACTTGGCTTTAGGGTCGTGGTTACCGAGGTCGCGGGTTCAAATCAGGAAAACGACATATTCTTCTTCGGGCATGTCTTCCTTTGGGAGGGAAGTAAAGCTGGTAGTCCTGCGTCGTAGATTTACGGCACGTAAAGATAAGTGGCGTTTCACGTACAATACAGAAGCATAGCAGTTAAATAATGTTTTGTTGTCACGTTTGATGTGCGAATGAACACTAGACACTGCTAGGCCTAAAGGACGGAGTGGGTCGCCCGGCTTCTTTACATGTTACTTTTATTTTATGAAAAGTTGATACATTTAATAATTTATTGTTTTATTAAGGAATATTCTACAATACAATGGTTTCCTTCATCTCCGTAAGTCTGTCCATGGCATCTTCCTCCTCTAACCCTTTTCTCTACATAATCCCATTCCTTAGATTTCCCTCTTCTTCTTTTCCCTTCTAATTTCCAATTAGGAATTTTGTTGGATATTCGGTCTTCTGACGTTCTAAACACGTGTCCATACCATCTCTTCCACAATTTCCAAAATGTTTTTGTCAACTTGCATAACTTCCCTTGTGCTATTGTTCCGAACTTTATCTTTCCTGGATTTTCGTACTGACAGTCTCCAAAAATGCATTTCTAATCCCATTAGTTTGTTTGCTTGTTGTCTGCTTATGATCCAAGTGTCAGAGCTGTATAATGCACCTACTTTGGAATAATGTCTAATATATTAATCTTTTAGTTCTATGTAAAATATTTGTACTCCATGAAGCTGAATTGAGCATTCCTAAAATTTTCTTCCCCTTTGAATCTCTCAATTTGTTGTTGCATCCTTTTGTATTACAGACACAAAATATTTAAAATGCTCAACATGTGCTATTTCTTCTGTGCTATGTTCTGTATGACACATATTCAGTTTCATTGAAATTTAATTCTAATCCCCATATGCTGTTCCCTTCAACCAGTTTCCTGAGGATATATGAGGCATTATCATCATCACCATCATAATTTAATAAAGCATTAACATATATACACAAAAATATATCAGCAACATTTATTCGTTTTAGATATTTCTCTATTTTAAAACCAGATTAGTAGACGCATATGGAAGTTTCAGCTACGTTTCTATATCTGCAACGCAAGAAACGTTCTTTTCAATAAGTACAAATTTAAAAAGGTTATATGATTCAGGGCTGCGCCTGTTGTATCAATTTCCCACTTCAAATAAACTCGTTTATAACCAGTAACCTCAAACTTTAAGTTCAGCAATATATTCAATCAAACATATCTATAACTGTATACTCCTCCATGTTGACTGCAATCAGTAGAGCCAACATAAATTTATAGAGCAGATCTTTATACCTTTCTTCCTTTCTTTGAAAGCTCAGAAGGAAAAACAAATTAAATGTCAACTTTCCTTGGTGCATACGGGAAGACTTTCTTATGGTCACTAAAGCGTCCTCGAAAGAAAATATCTTCAAAATGGTTAATGCAACATTTTATTAGACCTAAACTGTGATTTACACCTGTTGTGTTATGAGTTTATGTCCGTCTCTTACAGTTTGCCAGTTATGCAGAATTCATTGAGAATAAAGAGGACCTCAGAGACTAGTTCCGGAAAATTCAACATACACATTTCATTTCTCATCGAAATATGTTTAATGCATGGTGTTTTAATCAAGATTATTAGAGTCATATTTGATAAAATTAAATATTTAAAACAATGTTGCATGTAAAGGATAGTTTCGGGTGAAGAGATTTTCTTGAAAATATTTCTATTGTATGTTTGGAACATAGTGAACTTAAATGCAGCTACAGTAAAATCATCCGTTTCTATTTTCATTTATAGTAAAAAGGAGAGAGAAAGTTTAAGCAATAAGGTTCGAGTTTGACTCATTTAAATAGGAATATATGAGTAAAGGTTACCAAACCATCAGTCGTTTACCTTCATAACTGAGGCAAGGCTATTTCTCCTGCCGTTTAATTTATAGCGTGTGTCTAGCGTAACACAAATCATGCTTGTCTGTCTGTCTCATTGTCACTTGAAGAGACGGACGGACGCACGCCAGCCTTTCTTTCCTGCCAGTCGACCAATACAATCAGTAACGGAAGGGTTACTGTCATGTTCCCTCTTCTACCCTACTGCTTCTACTGGCATTTTAACAACCTTCTCAGAGGACGCATACATAGCAGGGAGGTGTGTGTGTGTGTGTTTGTGGTGTGTGTTAGGGACACCGGAACTAAGGTTTTGAGTCAAAACGACACCAATTTCGGTTTTTGATTTATAGAATGTCAAAAGATATGTTTCTGGTGAAATTTCGGTATTACAATTTCTTTATGGAATACAATACTTCTCTTATTGTGAGTACGTAATAGATAAAATAAGAAAATGTCCTCGAGGGAAAAAAACAGAAGGTAGAAGATGTGATTCCCAGCTAGGAGAAAGTATACGTTTACGCAACGTCATACACAAGACGGAGATTTACACTGCAGAAACACAGAAGGATGTCTCAGGCGCTGGCCCGCATTCCTGGGTTCGACTTACTTCCCCCGGGTCGTTAGGGGAATGTTGTCAAGGATAATTACCTGCGCTCCCCATTTTCCTTTACCTTTCATCCTGGCTCTGTATGAGTGTTCTAAGTGTTGGTGTTGCATGGCAGGGAATGCTCGTCCTCCGAGCCTCACACGGGGAGGTGAACCAGTTCTACGAGCTGTTGAAGTTTTGGTGTTGCATGGCAGGGAATGCTCGTCCTCCGAGCCTCACACGGGGAGATGAACCAGTTCTACGAGCTGTTGAAGTGTTGGTGTTGCATGGCAGGGAATGCTCGTCCTCCGAGCCTCACACGGGGAGGTGAACCAGTTCTACGAGCTGTTGAAGTGTTGGTGTTGCATGGCAGGGAATGCTCGTCCTCCGAGTTTTACACGGGGAGGTGAGCCAGTTCTACGAGCTGTTGAAGTTTTGGTGTTGCATGGCAGGGAATGCTCGTCCTCCGAGCCTCACACGGGGAGGTGAGCCAGTTCTACGAGCTGTTGAAGTGTTGGTGTTGCATGGCAGGGAATGCTCGTCCTCCGAGTTTTACACGGGGAGGTGAGCCAGTTCTACGAGCTGTTGAAGTGTTGGTGTTGCATGGCAGGGAATGCTCGTCCTCCGAGTTTTACACGGGGAGGTGAGCCAGTTCTACGAGCTGTTGAAGTGTTGGTGTTGCATGGCAGGGAATGCTCGTCCTCCGAGCCTCACACGGGGAGGTGAACCAGTTCTACGAGCTGTTGAAGTGTTGGTGTTGCATGGCAGGGAATGCTCGTCCTCCGAGTTTTACACGGGGAGGTGAGCCAGTTCTACGAGCTGTTGAAGTGTTGGTGTTGCATGGCAGGGAATGCTCGTCCTCCGAGTTTTACACGGGGAGGTGAGCCAGTTCTACGAGCTGTTGAAGTGTTGGTGTTGCATGGCAGGGAATGCTCGTCCTCCGAGTTTTACACGGGGAGGTGAGCCAGTTCTACGAGCTGTTGAAGTGTTGGTGTTGCATGGCAGGGAATGCTCGTCCTCCGAGTTTTACACGGGGAGGTGAGCCAGTTCTACGAGCTGTTGAAGTGTTGGTGTTGCATGGCAGGGAATGCTCGTCCTCCGAGCCTCACACGGGGAGGTGAGCCAGTTCTACGAGCTGTTGAAGTGTTGGTGTTGCATGGCAGGGAATGCTCGTCCTCCGAGCCTCACACGGGGAGGTGAACCAGTTCTACGAGCTGTTGAAGTGTTGGTGTTGCATGGCAGGGAATGCTCGTCCTCCGAGCCTCACACGGGGAGGTGAGCCAGTTCTACGAGCTGTTGAAGTGTTGGTGTTGCATGGCAGGGAATGCTCGTCCTCCGAGTTTTACAAGGGGAGGTGAGCCAGTTCTACGAGCTGTTGAAGTGTTGGTGTTGCATGGCAGGGAATGCTCGTCCTCCGAGCCTCACACGGGGAGGTGAACCAGTTCTACGAGCTGTTGAAGTGTTGGTGTTGCATGGCAGGGAATGCTCGTCCTCCGAGTTTTACACGGGGAGGTGAGCCAGTTCTACGAGCTGTTGAAGTGTTGGTGTTGCATGGCAGGGAATGCTCGTCCTCCGAGTCTCACACGGGGAGATGAACCAGTTCTACGAGCTGTTGAAGTGTTGGTGTTGCATGGCAGGGAATACTCGTCCTCCGAGCCTCACACGGGGAGGTGAACCAGTTCTACGAGCTGTTGAAGTGTTGGTGTTGCATGGCAGGGAATACTCGTCCTCCGAGCCTCACACGGGGAGGTGAGCCAGTTCTACGAGCTGTTGAAGTGTTGGTGTTGCATGGCAGGGAATGCTCGTCCTCCGAGTTTTACACGGGGAGGTGAGCCAGTTCTACGAGCTGTTGAAGTGTTGGTGTTGCATGGCAGGGAATGCTCGTCCTCCGAGCCTCACACGGGGAGGTGAACCAGTTCTACGAGCTGTTGAAGTGTTGGTGTTGCATGGCAGGGAATACTCGTCCTCCGAGCCTCACACGGGGAGGTGAACCAGTTCTACGAGCTGTTGAAGTGTTGGTGTTGCATGGCAGGGAATGCTCGTCCTCCGAGCCTCACACGGGGAGGTGAGCCAGTTCTACGAGCTGTTGAAGTGTTGGTGTTGCATGGCAGGGAATGCTCGTCCTCCGAGCCTCACACGGGGAGGTGAACCAGTTCTACGAGCTGTTGAAGTGTTGGTGTTGCATGGCAGGGAATGCTCGTCCTCCGAGTTTTACACGGGGAGGTGAGCCAGTTCTACGAGCTGTTGAAGTGTTGGTGTTGCATGGCAGGGAATGCTCGTCCTCCGAGTTTTACACGGGGAGGTGAGCCAGTTCTACGAGCTGTTGAAGTGTTGGTGTTGCATGGCAGGGAATGCTCGTCCTCCGAGTTTTACACGGGGAGGTGAGCCAGTTCTACGAGCTGTTGAAGTGTTGGTGTTGCATGGCAGGGAATGCTCGTCCTCCGAGTTTTACACGGGGAGGTGAGCCAGTTCTACGAGCTGTTGAAGTGTTGGTGTTGCATGGCAGGGAATGCTCGTCCTCCGAGCCTCACACGGGGAGGTGAGCCAGTTCTACGAGCTGTTGAAGTGTTGGTGTTGCATGGCAGGGAATGCTCGTCCTCCGAGTTTTACACGGGGAGGTGAGCCAGTTCTACGAGCTGTTGAAGTGTTGGTGTTGCATGGCAGGGAATGCTCGTCCTCCGAGTTTTACACGGGGAGGTGAGCCAGTTCTACGAGCTGTTGAAGTGTTGGTGTTGCATGGCAGGGAATACTCGTCCTCCGAACCTCACACGGGGAGGTGAGCCAGTTCTACGAGCTGTTTAAGTGTTGGTGTTGCATGGCAGGGAATACTCGTCCTCCGAGCCTCACACGGGGAGGTGAACCAGTTCTACGAGCTGTTGAAGTGTTGGTGTTGCATGGCAGGGAATGCTCGTCCTCCGAGCCTCACACGGGGAGGTGAGCCAGTTCTACGAGCTGTTGAAGTGTTGGTGTTGCATGGCAGGGAATGCTCGTCCTCCGAGCCTCACACGGGGAGGTGAACCAGTTCTACGAGCTGTTGAAGTGTTGGTGTTGCATGGCAGGGAATGCTCGTCCTCCGAGTTTTACACGGGGAGGTGAACCAGTTCTACGAGCTGTTGAAGTGTTGGTGTTGCATGGCAGGGAATGCTCGTCCTCCGAGCCTCACACGGGGAGATGAGCCAGTTCTACGAGCTGTTGAAGTGTTGGTGTTGCATGGCAGGGAATGCTCGTCCTCCGAGCCTCACACGGGGAGGTGAACCAGTTCTACGAGCTGTTGAAGTGTTGGTGTTGCATGGCAGGGAATGCTCGTCCTCCGAGTTTTACACGGGGAGGTGAACCAGTTCTACGAGCTGTTGAAGTGTTGGTGTTGCATGGCAGTGAATACTCGTCCTCCGAGCCTCACACGGGGAGGTGAACCAGTTCTACGAGCTGTTGAAGTGTTGGTGTTGCATGGCAGGGAATACTCGTCCTCCGAGCCTCACACGGGGAGGTGAACCAGTTCTACGAGCTGTTGAAGTGTTGGTGTTGCATGGCAGGGAATGCTCGTCCTCCGAGCCTCACACGGGGAGGTGAACCAGTTCTACGAGCTGTTGAAGTGTTGGTGTTGCATGGCAGGGAATGCTCGTCCTGCGAGCCTCACACGGGGAGGTGAACCAGTTCTACGAGCTGTTGAAGTGTTGGTGTTGCATGGCAGGGAATGCTCGTCCTGCGAGCCTCACACGGGGATGTGAACCAGTTCTACGAGCTGTTGAAGTGTTGGTGTTGCATGGCAGGGAATGCTCGTCCTCCGAGCCTCACACGGGGAGGTGAACCAGTTCTACGAGCTGTTGAAGTGTTGGTGTTGCATGGCAGGGAATGCTCATCCTCCGAACCTCACACGGGGAGGTGAACCAGTTCTACGAGCTGTTGAAGTGTTGGTGTTGCATGGCAGGGAATGCTCGTCCTCCGAGCCTCACACGGGGAGGTGAACCAGTTCTACGAGCTGTTGAAGTGTTGGTGTTGCATGGCAGGGAATAGTCGTCCTCCGAGCCTCACACGGGGAGGTGAACCAGTTCTACGAGCTGTTGAAGTGTTGGTGTTGCATGGCAGGGAATACTCGTCCTCCGAGCCTCACACGGGGAGGTGAGCCAGTTCTACGAGCTGTTGAAGTGTTGGTGTTGCATGGCAGGGAATACTTGTCCTCCGAACCTCACACGGGGAGGTGAACCAGTTCTACGAGCTGTTGAAGTGTTGGTGTTGCATGGCAGGGAATGCTCGTCCTGCGAGCCTCACACGGGGAGATGAACCAGTTCTACGAGCTGTTGAAGTGTTGGTGTTGCATGGCAGGGAATACTCGTCCTCCGAGCCTCACACGGGGAGGTGAACCAGTTCTACGAGCTGTTGAAGTGTTGGTGCTGCATGGCAGGGAATACTCGTCCTCCGAGCCTCACACGGGGAGGTGAACCAGTTCTACGAGCTGTTGAAGTGTTGGTGTTGCATGGCAGGGAATGTTCGTCCTCCGAGCCTCACACGGGGAGGTGAACCAGTTCTACGAGCTGTTGAAGTGTTGGTGCTGCATGGCAGGGAATACTCGTCCTCCGAGCCTCACACGGGGAGGTGAACCAGTTCTACGAGCCGCCAAGAGGGCAGGCTGGGCAGCCCCATTCAGGACTATAGACACACATGTTCTATAGGTCATAGGGTCATAGTCTGCACAATATAAACATGACGGGGCTTCACAATCACAACATTAATTAATAGAGACCCCCTGTCTCACTAACGGTAGATTATGCCATATACTAACTTGTTGCACACACATATTATGTTTCTCTACTCAGTGTTGTACAAATTACTCTTACAAAAATGTCTTCCTTTATCTACTTCACGCTAGTAGAGACAGACTAAGGTAAAGGATACTCAGACGTTTAAAAACCATGTGTCAATGTGATGGCTTTACTTGATCGCGAGGAAAAACGAAGAGCGACTTGCCACTTGGAAAAAAAAATACATATTTGAAAACTCAACCAAATAGTAAATAATATCTCGGAAATGATTCACTCCGGAGAGACATAAATTGTATGTATTAGCGAGATCTACATTTGATCTATCTCTTACGATTTACCAGTTATGCAAAAGTCATCCAGAGTAAACAGGACTACATAGGCTATAGCTAGAAAATTCAAAATATACATTTCATTTGTCGTAAAAGTATCTAAAACTTATGAAAGTTTAATCAAAAGGTTAGAGACATTTTCAAGAAAATCAAAATTTTCAAAAATTTTCCCATGTAAATCTAAATTAATGTGGAGGAATTTTCTTCAAAATGTTTGTGTCGCATTCCTGAAACTTGAATACCACCTTTGGCTTTTAACCGACTTTTTGGTTTTTAGTTGTGCTGCTCACTCACACCACACACACACACCACACACACACACACACTACACACACATCATCATCACACACACACACACATACACACACACATCATCACACACACACCACACACACACACATACACACACCACATACACACACATCATCATCACACTCACACCACACACACACACACCACACACACACACACTACACACACATCATCATCACACACACACACACATACACACACATCATCACACACACACCACACACACACACATACACACACCACATACACACACATCATCATCACACACACACCACACACACATACACACACACACCACACACACACACTACACACACATCATCATCACACACACCACACACACATACACACACATCATCATCACACACACCACACACACACCACACACACACACTACACACACATCATCATCACACACACCACACACACACCGCACACACACACTACACACACATCATCACACACACCACACACACACACCACACACACACATACACACACCACATACACACATCATCATCACACACACACCACACACACATACACACACACACCACACACACATACACACACATCATCACACACACACCACACACACACATACACACACCACATACACACACATCATCATCACACACACACACTACACACACACACATACACACACATCATCATCACACACACACCACACACACACCACACACACACATACACACACATCATCATCACACACATACACACACCACACACACACCTCACACACATCATGATCACACACACACATCATCATCACACACACACACCACACACATACACCACACACACACCACACACACACCACACACACACCACACACACCACACACACATCATCATCACACACACCACACACACACCACACACACCACACACCACACACCACACACACCACACATACACCACACACACACCACACACACCACACCACACACACACCACACACACACACCACACACACCACACCACACACACCACACACACCACACACACATCATCATCACACACACACCACACACACACCACACACACACCACACATACACCACACACACCACACACACACCACACATACACCACACACACACCACACACCACACCACACACACACCACACACACACACCACACACACCAACCACACACACCACACACACACCACACACACATCATCATCACACACACCACACACACACCACACATACACCACACATACACCACACACACCACACATACACCACACACACCACACACACCACACCACACACACACCACACACACCACACCACACACACACACCACACACACACCACACACACCACACACACCACACACACACACCACACACACCACACACACACACCACACACACCACACACACCACACACACACCACACACACACACCACACACACACCACACACACCACACCACACCACACACACCACACACACCACACACACACCACACACACCACACACACCACACACACACCACACACACCACACACACACACACCACACACACCACACACACCACACACACCACACACACACCACACACACCACACACACACCACACACACCACACACACACCACACACACCACACACACCACACACACACCACACACACACACCACACACACACCACACACACACACCACACACACCACACACACACCACACACACCACACACACACCACACACACCACACACACCACACACACCACACACACACCACACACACCACACACACACACCACACACACACCACACACACCACACACACACCACACACACCACACCACACACACACCACACCACACACACACCACACACACACCACACACACCACACACACACACCACACACACCACACACACACCACACACCACACACACACACCACACCCCACACACACACACCGGTGAAATGTGGACGTGGAATACAAACAATACTGTTGGTAGATGCAGAGAAAGTATGAAGTAAGAAAGGAGAACCGTGGTGTGAGAGGAATGCGGCGGCAAGGTGGGCCTGGCGCCTGGCGCCACTGAGGATTCAGATTTTCATCTGGAGCCAGTCAACTGAGTGACTCCCACCTACCCACTCCTACTATCATAGCACACATCTCCCAACACCTATATACCCAGCACGTATTTTTAGACTTGTGGTGAAAGTGAGCCAGCGAGCACAGCCTTGATGTGCAATCGCCTAATTGCTACCCTCCCTGTCCTGGATTTGCCTACCACCACTATACCTTCCTATTCCTAACAAAGCAAGTACGTACTTAGGAAAACCACTATATTCCATACAAAAATTACACCGCCATTGGGCTTCCTCAACCCCAAAACACATTTTCATACTATTGCAGGCATTAGATTATTATATACGTACTATCACCTGGTCATTCTTTCTTCTTCCTCCTTGGTGGTTATCACTACAAAATTAGAGAAAGTCATGTGAATACAACACATCAGATTTTTATTCAAGGATGAATACATTACTTCCTCTTCTTTCTATACGTAGTAGAGAACATGTTTGTATATCTAACTTGCAGCTTAACAAAAGTTTGAGTGTGATAGCGTAGATATTAAAGGTGAAAGAAAGGGCAGGGGGAGGGGGAGGGGGAGGGATTTTTATGCTAATATGTTGCACACGCTACGTCAGGCGCCATGGAATTCAGCCATTAGATTACATAGCTATAATTTGCATGTAATTGAATGCAGGAGACACATTAAAAATAACTGATCATTTACATACGAGGGACATTGGGCCAGCTATTGGCCTTCATGAATACCAAACTGTGACGTCAGTGTGTCTTTTAATGGACACCATTCAGCGAACATCTGTATAAACATGGTAAAGACGTTAATGTTCCAGTTTGTTTTTATAATAAGACTAGATGATTCGGTGAACTTTGTACCACCTAAAACTGATTTCATTGTAACTTTTCATAAGTGATTATCAATCATAATCAGCCTTGCAACTACAATTCACTGAGATGGATCATGTGCGGTTTCAGTACATAGGTATAGGAAAGTAGGTATTTGTAGACAGATGAGGTTCGGAGCGCGACATAGCAACATCTTCAGTATTATTGTGCTACTCTAATGATTAACATACGGCGCGTCAAAGTCACTCACACACATTTTTGTAAAGTAAGATTTAGTCTGTCCCTTATGGTTTACTAGTTGTAAAGTCATTCTGAATTAAGAAACTTCACATCCCATTCCCATAAACCTAAGATATGCATTTTTGTTGTGATGTAAGTATCTTAAAGATATTGCATTCCAATCAAAATCGGTAACGCTATTTTTGAGAAATAGAAAAAACGAACTTATTTCCATCTAAGGATAGTTTTAGATGGAATAGTTTTCCTGAAAAGCTTAAAGTCGCATCCTTGGAAAACGAACTAAAATACCAGGTTTGGTGTTTAGCCGACATGAGCAGCGTCATGAACAGCAACGTTGTCACCTTTCCTACAACGTACGCACTTAATGCGTACACATTTACTTCTTAGAACATTTCTTACCAACATAAAAATGATACCACCAGCACCACCGAGGCCGCCGCCACCACCACCATCACCAGCACCAGCACCACCGAGGCCGCCGCCGCCACCACCACCAGCACCACCGAGGCCGCCGCCGCCACCAGCACCAGCACCACTGAGGCCACCGCCACCACCACCATCACCAGCACCAGCACCACCGAGGCCGCCGCCACAACCACCATCACCAGCACCAGCACCACCGAGGCCGCCGCCACCACCACCATCACCAGCACCAGCACCACCGAGGCCGCCGCCACCACCACCATCACCAGCACCAGCACCACCGAGGCCGCCGCCACCACCACCATCACCAGCACCAGCACCACCGAGGCCGCCGCCACCACCACCATCACCACCACCAGCACCACCGAGGCCGCCGCCACCACCACCATCACCAGCACCAGCACCACCGAGGCCGCCGCCACCACCACCATCACCAGCACCAGCACCACCGAGGCCGCCGCCACCACCACCATCACCAGCACCAGCACCACCGAGGCCGCCGCCGCCACCACCACCAGCACCACCGAGGCCGCCGCCGCCACCAGCACCAGCACCAGCACCACCGAGGCCACCGCCACCACCACCATCACCAGCACCAGCACCACCGAGGCCGCCGCCACCACCACCATCACCAGCACCAGCACCACCGAGGCCGCCGCCGCCACCAGCACCAGCACCACTGAGGCCGCCGCCACCACCACCATCACCAGCACCAGCACCACCGAGGCCGCCGCCACCATCACCATCACCACCACCACCAGCACCACCGAGGCCGCCGCCACCATCACCATCACCAGCACCAGCACCACCGTGGCCGCCGCCACCACCACCAGCACCACCGAGGCCGCCGCCACCATCACCAGCACCACCGAGGCCGCCGCCACCACCACCAGCACCACCGAGGCCGCCGCCACCATCACCATCACCACCACCACCACCAGCACCACCGAGGCCGCCGCCACCATCACCATCACCACCACCACCAGCACCACCGAGGCCGCCGCCACCATCACCATCACCACCACCACCAGCACCACCGAGGCCGCCGCCACCATCACCATCACCACCACCACCAGCACCACCGAGGCCGCCGCCACCATCACCATCACCACCACCACCGCCGCCACCACCAATAACAATGAATCTGTAGCACTTGGGCACATTAGCATTTGGGCACATGGGTCAAGCAGGTGAGTGAGTGAGTGATTAGGGTTTAAGGGCCCGTCGACAGCTAGGTCATTAGAGCCCCGTCAAGCAGGTAAAACACCGGTTTCAGGCATTGGGTATTAAGGGATGCACATAAGTGTTGATTGCTCATGGTCATGTTTATTGTTTGGTTGAAAAATGTTTTAAAGTGATTCTTAGCCAGCTATGCGTATTTCATGCTATTTCCGGGGCACAACATGTGGAGTGATCTCTTATCGCACCCCAAAAATGTACATTTTTGTTATTAATAATAAATTATTTTCGTTCTGTTAGAACTCGTCAATTTGTTTTGTTTTATCTTCGTTCATATTTATATTTTAATTTATTTACAAGCTCCTTCAGTAAGAATTCGTCATATTTCTTCATTACATAAGTTCACTCGTATAAAACGAAATTTGTCATTAATTTATTCACATAAGCAAGAGTTCTGAGACATTTGCTTAGATCTCTGGTTTCCTCAATCCTCTTGTCAAGTGTAACTACAGACTTTCTTCGTTTTTTCTCCTCCAAGTTCAGTTCCATTCTGTCCAAAAGGAATCCCTGGTACTTGTATCATCCTTCAAGGACTTAACTAGCGCGAGTATGTTAGGGTGTGGTCTTTGCACGCTTTTGTTGAACCGGTGGTTCCATCCTTGGTTCTGTGACATTTTCCGTGGCAGTTCCATATTTCTTTTGGTGTTGAAGGATTTACCACCCGTTCCACAACGTAGTCGTAGAATAAACTTAATTTCTAATTTTCTGGCGAGTTTTCTTGTATAATGAGCCAACCATCGTCAACTTTGTTAAGCGGAAGAAGATCTAATGCAGAACACATAATTGAAGTGTGAAGTCTGATTTCCTCATTTTGAACGTAATCACGTGCCATTCTTAATTCTTGCACCTTTCTCCAAATACACTGATAGTTGCAACCAGAAATTTGTATATTTGGAAAAACAGACTTCAAAGCTTGAATAGCGCCAAGTTAAAAATCTTCAGATACATCCTTGGGGCTCCAGTCTGGAAACTTCTTTTTAATTGTGTTGAACAGTCTGTACTTCCAAGATCGGCGTGGATGGTGTATATTTGGTTATATTGTTTGCTACAACTTTTGAATGTACCATCCATAAAAAATCTGTGCTTTTCGTTTAGTGCAGTTACTCCTTTAGTGCTTGCAAATATCAAAATCCTTTCTTGTGGCACAAAAATATCGTCAGCTAAAAGAAACGTGTCACCATCGTTCATCTTTAACAACTCAATAATAATAATAATAATAATAATAATAATAATAATAATAATAATAATAATAATAATAATAATAATAATAATAATAATAATAATAATAATAATAATAATAATAATAATAATAATAATAATAATAATAATAATAATAATAATAATAATAATAATAATAATAATAATAATAATAATAATAATAATAATAATAATAATAAATAATTAATAACAATAATAATAGTAATAGTAATAATAATAATTAATAACAATAGTAATAGTAATAGTAATAATAATAATAATAATAATAATAATAATAATAATAATAATAATAATAATAATAATAATAATAATAATAATAATAATAATAATAATAATAATAATAATAATAATAATAATAATAATAATAATAATAATAATAATAATAATAATAATAATAATAATAATAATAATAATAATAATAATAATAATAATAATAATAATACTGAATACTACAGATAGAACTAAAGCTCATAGCTTTTTTATGTATGTCTTTTTTCTAACTCATGTTGTCAGTACTGGTATTAGAAACAAGTAATATCAAAGCCGCACTGATCTTTGATACCGAAATTATTGACGAGGAAGATGCACACACCCTCACACACCATTCACACACACGCACACACACGCATCACACACACACCCTCACACACATACACACACACCCTCACACACACGCACACCCCCACACACACGCACCACACACACACACTACACACACGCACCACACACACACCCTCACACACATACACACACACCCTCACACACACGCACACCCCCACACACACGCACCACACACACACACTACACACACGCACCACACACACACCCTCACACACATACACACACACCCTCACACACACGCACACCCCCACACACACGCACCACACACACACTACACACACCCCACACACACCCTCACACACACACCCCTCACACACGCACACACACGCACACACACACCCTCACACACACGCACCACACACACTACACATACCCCACACACACACCCTCACACACACACCCTCACACACACACCCTCACACACACACCCTCACACACACGCACACACACACACCACACACACACACCCTCACACACACACCCTCACACACACACCCTCACACACACGCACACACACACACACACGCACACACACACACACACACACACACCCTCACACACACGCACCACACTCTTGCGTAATAAAGAACTACTTAAGCACATGTTTGCAATTTATTAATTAACTCACATACCTACCAAGCGAGCATTACAGTGCTGTCACTAGGAATAACCCTGACATTCTACATGTGCGCATTTACTGTGACAGGAAAACACGTTACTATTTATCAACCTAGAAGGATTCACAATGTTGTTACTAACTGCAAAGGACGCTCGAGGCGGTTTGCTTGCAATGCCATGACCTTGAGGATGGCCAAACCCAAATACCAGTTGGGAAATTCCTTCTTCATCACTTACGATGGTGGATAGGAAAGTAACGCACAATAATTTTTACTTTCTCTGCTACGTATAGTAAAGGAAGTATTGTATTCCACCCAAAAATTCGATATCGAGATTTCACTGGAAATATGTTTTCAGGCCCCCTGAATCCAAAAAAGCATTTTTAGAAAAAGGTCCGTGTGTGTGTGTGTCTGTGTCTGTGGACAGCATAACTCAAAAACGAAAAGTCGGTTGAAAACCAAAGTTGGTATTTAAGTTTAATATCTTTCAAGAATGCGACACGAAGATTTTGAAGAAAATAGCCCCACACTAAACTACCACTTTACATGGAAAAGTTTTCAAAAATGATGATTTTCTTGAAAATGGCTGAAACGATTTTGATTAAAGTGCCATATGTTTGAGATATTTTTATGACAAATGAAATGTATATTTTGAATTTTCTGGCTATAGCCCCTGTTGTATTTACTCTGGACGACTTTTGCATAACTGGTAAACCGTTAGAGATAGACCAAATCATACTATACAAAAAATATAGATCTTGCTAAAATACACAATTTATGTACAAATAAACTTTATTGTAGGGTGAACCATTTCGGAGATATTCCTTGTTATTTGTGTCAGTTTCGGAAAACTTAAAACTTTCGTGAATCGGAACATCGTTGTTCATTTATTTATATGTTAAGTGTGCAAAGAGAACGGAATCTCAAAGTTTTAAAAGATTTGACTATCGCACAAAGCCTACTGTATTCTAATATTCCCCTTGTACCTACAAGGAAACAAACAATAAGATAATTTGTACAAATGTTTATCTCAACTAACACGAAGAAGATATAGGAAGAAGAGTTTGTAAGAATGATTAGTACAAGAGTAGAGAAAGTCATGTGAGTGCAACACATCAGATTTTTTATAACAAATGAATTGTAAATGTTGAATTTTGGGGAAAGTCCTTTTCATTCTGAATGACTTTTGCATAACTGGTAAATGTTAAGAGATATGCAAAATATGACGTCGTTAAAACACACAATTCATGTTTACTTCTTGGAATTTTCAAATGTTTACACTCTTGTCCAACAGGAGGTGTTTATTCCTTTTTCTATCCTTGTCCATACAAAGAGGATGGAATTTTAAAGGTATCAGATGGCAGGCAGCTCTTAAAACATTTGACTACTTAAATCTATTGTCTTCTGTTAGCCTCGTTGTATCTATAACGAAATATGTAATAAATCAATTTCTACAGATGTTTATCTCGATTAACATGAAGTAAATAGAAGAATTAGTTCTTTTAGGAAGAGAGAGTAGAGAAATTCAAATGAGTGTACATATGCTAATTCTGCTGTTGACGTGCTTCCTGCTCCTTGGAAAAGCAGATTATCGAATGACCCATTTTCATTATCAAACAAATAGCTTAGAGCGGAAGATGGCCGTTGTGGAGCACAAAGATCGGACATGATTCATATAACGTGTGTGTATATCGGTTCTAATGATTGTCAGGTGCACCTTTCATGATTCACAGGTTGTTCCTTTGTTTCTTCCTGTTAACGGTCCGTGGTTTCATTCCTGTCTACACGCACGTGTATGTAAACAATGGTACTCAACCTGCCTTTTATTTCAACATCATTGCTGAAAAGGAAATATTTAGACAGATACCTACATTTAATGATTGCATAAATTTTAAAGATCACTAAAGTACAATTTATAAAAATCTGCGGTGTTGCACTCACATGACTTTCTCTACTCTTGTACTAACCATTCTTACAAACTCTTATTCCTATATCTTCTTCGTGTTAGTTGAGATAAACATTTGTACAAATTACCTTATTGCCTGGAGATTCCGTTCTCTTTGCAAGGCTAAAATATAAAAACATATAATGGTATTCCATTTGTGGAAAGTATAAGTATTCCAAAAGTCAGAAATACTGATCCCAAGGTCGTGGGTTCAAATCCGGCCCAGACCGATGGTTTTTAAGTGTGCTTAAAAACGACAGCTCCATGTCTGTAGATTTACTGGCATGTAAAAGAACTCCTGTGGGACAAAATTCCGGCACACCGACAACGCCGATGTGATCCTAGCAATTGACAGTGTCATTAAGCAACAAAATATTATTTATTACTTCCGAAATGGTTCACTTCACAGCAATGATTCACTCTAAAAGAAATACATTTGGACATAAATGTTTTAACGAGATGTACATTTTTTGTATAGTAGTATTTGGTCTCTCTCTGTGTCACGGTTTACCAGTTATACAAACGTCGTCAAGAGTAAATACGACTACATGGACTGTAGCCAGAAGATTCAAAACATACATTTCATTTACTATAAAATTATCTTAAATATACAACATTTTGGGCCGCCTCCGTAGCGCAGCTGGCAGCGCGCTTGCCTGTGGCGCGGAGGACCCGGGTTCGATCCCCGGTACCAGCATGGGGATTTTATCCTCTCTGGGAGGTCTGGCACGGGGTGCACTCAGCCTCGTTAGGTCCCGGGGGGACCAATTCAGAAGCTACTTGATAGAGAAGTAGCGGCTCCAGGTCGAGAAGACAGCATAATGGCCGGGAGGGCTCGGGGCGCTGACCACGTCCCACCCTCCAGTACTGCACCTCACCAATGACGCCTGTAGTGGGCAGAGGTGGGGGACGCAGCGGCTGGGCGGCAGGCCTTGGCCCTTCGTGGGCTGTCGCGCGGGGTTTACATTTACATACAGCATTTTAATCAAACTGGTTGGAGCCATTTTCAAGAAAATCAAAATTTTGGAAACATTTTCAATGTAAAGGGCAGTTTATGTAGGAGGAATTTTTTCAAAATCTTCGTGTCGCATCCTTGAAAGATATTAAACTTAAATACCAACTATGCTTTTTAACCGACTTTTTGTTTTTTGTTATGCTGTCCCCATACACACGCGCGCGCACACACACACACACACACACACATGCTGACGTACACTTAACTTCTAAAACTGCCTTTTTTGTATTCCGGGGGCCTCAAAACATATATTTCCGATGAAATCTCGACATGGAAATTTTGGGTGGAACAGAAAAGGTACTTCTATTTACTATACGTAGTAGAGAAAGAAAAAAGAAAATACCTATGTAACACACCGTAATCGAGATATGAGCTCGGGACCTCTAGTGGGGCAGCTACGCTATAGAGGCGTGCAAAAACAATTTTAAAGTAATTATTATTCTGTAATAAATACACATCGTTTTGTCTACCGCTAACATTTTTTGTCTGCCAGGGAACCGGTTTCCTCCAAGTTTCCTGAATGAAGACAAATAACAGCAGTCTGGCGTGCCACAATTATTCTCGATAAAGTTGTTATTTACCTCAACAATTTATCTGTTTAAACTGGTTTAATTCACGAGACAAAAGTATAACAACTGACAATTCACACTGGCTTCTACAAGTTACAAACTTATCTGTAGTGATACGGCGAGAGGCGCTATCCCAAATATGGGAACTCCGAGTGGTATTTGTTTAGAGTATTCCGTGAAATAATTAATAACTTATTTAATACTATTTAATACCGTGCGTCCTTAGAGCGGCCGGACCGCCCCGCGGTGGCACTGTACCGGGCGAGGACCGGCACACTCTCCGCCAGAGTTACGCGTAAAGAACCGGCAAGTCACGGGTACGGAACACTACTCTACTAACTTGCATTAGACTCACCTGCATCACAACAGATGTTGAAATTGACGACTTTCAACGCGAACACATTTCCTAGATCTCCGAAAACAATTCTGGTTTACTCGCAAAAGTTCATGTTGAATGATTGCCTTTATTTCTCTAGTGAAATTGTCCATCAATTCTTGTAATGTGTGTACTTTTGACGCTTACAGTTTATTCTTTAACGTTCTTCATAAATAAAAATTGCTGAAACGTTTAGCGCAAGAGGTTTAACTTTTCCAATTTATGTAAATTCTATTTTAAATATATATATATATATATATATATATATATATATATATATATATATATATATATATATAAGGCCTGTATGTATCTATGAATAATGTAACTCAAAAACAAAAAGTCGGTTAAGTTAGCACTGCAAAATCACACAAATAACAATGAATATCTTCGATACGGCCCAATCCAGGGTATTAAAAAAAAATAAAAAATAAAAAAAATAAAAAAAAAAATAAAAAAAAAATACCGCAACTGTGTTTTAATAAGATCTACATTTTTTGCTTAGTAAGATTTGGTCTATCTCTAACGGTTTACCGGTTATGCAAAAGTCATCCAGAGCAAACAGGACTACATGGGCTATAGCCAGAAAATTCAAAATATACATTTAATTTACCATAAAAATATCATAAACATGAGGCATTTTAATAAAAAATCGTTAGAGCCATATTTGAGAGAATCAAAATTTCGAAAAATTTCCCATGTAAAGGGTACTTTAGGATGGAGGAATTTTCTTCAAAATCTTCGCGTCGCATCATAAAGATGTTAAACTTAGATACCAACTTTTGCTTATAATCGAATTTTCGTTTTTGAGTTATGCTGTTCACACACACACACACACACACACACACACACACACACACACACACACACACACACACACACACACACACACACACACACACACGCACACACACACACATACAAACACAGAGAAACACAAAGATACACGCGGACCCCTATTCTAAAACCGCTGTTTTTATTCAGGGGTCTTCAAAACATTTCCAGTGAAATCCCGACATCCAATTTTTGGGTGAAATATTTCTTCTTCCCCTACATCCTATATGTGGTAGAGAAAGTAAAAAAAAGTTGCTTTTAAAATTGCATCGTGTTTAATATTTGGCATAACATAAACTCAGCTTAATAATTTAATAACTACAAAACTAAAAAACATATTAAACAAACATTTCAAACTGTTCAATGTTTCTACAGGACTACATTGAACGTAAGCTTTCAGTTAAATTTGCTAAAGGCTTTAGAACATAAAATTTTCATCGTTTCATTGCCTTAAGTACAAATATATTTAAATAATTTATTGAGCAATAAAATACAAGTATTCGTGGCCATTTCATACGAGAGATACATTAATTTATTTCAATACTATTGTACTCGTTTTAGAAGCAAAAGCAAAATCTCTGCAACTACAGTCTAATATAACCCTGTCACTATCCAACAGCACATCTGATCGGTTATTTTACGTAGGCCATCCCCATCCTTCACTACAACCCCCAGTCGCGACGCTTGGCCTTTTGACTTTTTATTTACGTGGTATCTGTACCGCAGTGGTAGACCCTAGTTCGATTCCCACTGAATATAATGCATACTGGATGGACGGGCGGACGGGTGGGTGGATGGATGGAAGGACGGACGGACGGACCTATGGACGGACGGACCGATGGATGTACGGACGGACGGACGGATGGACGGATGGATGGACGGACGGACGGATGGACGGATGGACGGACGGACCTACGGATGGACGGACGGGCGGACGGACCTACGGACGGACGGACGGATAGACGGACAGACAGACCGATGGATGGATGGACGGACGGACCTACGGACGGACGGATGGATGGACGGACGGATGGATGAACGGACGGATGGACGGATGGACGGACGTACCCATGGATGGATGGACGGACGGATTGACGGACGGACGAACGGACGGATGGACGGATGGATGGACGGACGGATGGACGGACCGTAGGACGAATGGACCGACGGACGGACGGATGGATGGACGGACCGATGGATGGTCGGACGGATGGTCGGACGGACGGACGGATGGACGGACGGATGGACGGACGGATGGATGGAGGGACTGACGGACGGATGGACGGATGGACGGACGGACCGATGGATGGACGGATGGAAGGACCGATGGACGGATGGACGGACGGATGGACGGACGATCGGACGGATGGATGGATGGCTGGCTGGACGGACGGATGGACGGACGATCGGACGGATGGATGGATGGACGGATGGACGGACGGACGGTCGGACGGATGGATGGACGGACGGATGGACGGTCGGACGGATGGACGGTCAGACGCATGGACGGACGGACGGACCTACGGACGGACGGACGGACCTACGGACGGACCTACGGACGGACGGTCGGACGGATGGACGGTCGGACGGATGGACGGACGGACGGACCGATGGATGGATGGACGGACGGATGGATGGAAGGACGGACGGATGGACGGACGGATGGATGGACGGACGGTCGGACGGATGGATGGACGGATGGACGGACGGATGGATGGACGGACGAACGGTCTGACGAATGGATGGACGGATGGATGGATGGACGGACGGACAGACGGACGGTCGGACGGATGGATCGATGGATGGACGGATGGATGGACGGATGCACGGACGGTCGGACGGATGGATGGACGGATGGATGGATCGATGGATGGACGGACGGATGGATGGATGGACGGATGGACGGACGGTCGGACGGATGGATCGATGGATGGACGGATGGATGGACGGACGGATGGACGGACGGACGGTCGGACGGATGGATGTATGGACGGACGGATGGAGGGATGGACGTACGGACGTTCGGACGGATGGATGGATCGATGGATGGACGGACGGATGGATGGAAGGACGGACGGATGGACGGGCGGACCGATGGATGGATGGACGGACGGACGGATGGACGGATGGACGGACGGACCTACGGATGGACGGACGGGCGGACGGAGCTACGGGCGGACGGACGGACGGACCGATGGATGGATGGACGGACGGACGGACCTACGGACGGACGGATGGACGGACGGATGGATGGACGGACGGATGGACGGACGTACCGATGGATGGATGGACGGACGGATGGATTGACGGACGGACGAACGGACGGATGGACGGATGGACGGATGGACGGATGGATGGACGGATGGATGGACGGACGGATGGACGGACCGTAGGACGGATGGACCGACGGACGGACGGATGGATGGACGGACGGCCCGATGGATGGATGGTCGGACGGATGGTCGGACGGACGGACGGACGGATGGACGGATGGATGGAGGGACTGACGGACGAATGGACGGACGGAGCGATGAATGGATGGACGGATGGAAGGACCGATGGACGGATGGACCGACGGACGGATGGACGGACGGATGGACGGACCGATGGATGGATGGACGGACGGACCTACGGACGGACGGATGGACGGACGGATGGACGGACGGACGCATGGACGGATGGATGGACGAACGGATGGACGGACGGGCGGATGGACGGTCGGATGGACGGTCGGACGGATGGATGGACCGACGGACGGACGGACGGACGGACGGATGGATGGACGGACGGACGGATGGACGGATGGATGGAGGGACTGACGGACGGATGGACCGATGGATGGATGGACGGACGGATGGACGGACCGATGGACGGAGGGACCGACGGACGGACGGATGGTCGGACGGACCGATGGACGGACGGATGGACGGACAGACCGATGGATGGATGGACGGACGGACGGATGGACGGACCGATGGAAGGATGGACCGACGGACGGACGGATGGACGGACCGATGGATGGACGGATGGTCGGACGGACCGATGGACGGACGGATGGACGGACGGACCGATGGATGGATGGACGGACGGACGGACGGATGGACGGACCGATGGATGGACGGATGGATGGATGGCTGGCTGGACGGACGGATGGATGGATGGACGGACGGACGGACGGACGGATGGATGGACGGACGGATGGACGGACGGACGGTCGGACGGATGGATGGACGGTCGGACGGATGGACGGTCGGACGCATGGACGGACGGACCTACGGACGGACAGTCGGACGGATGGACGGTCGGACGGATGGACGGACCGATGGATTGACGGACGGATGGATGGAAGGACGGACGGATGGACGGACGGATGGATGGATGGACGGACGGTCGGTCGGACGGATGGATGGACGGATGGACGGACGGATGCACGGACGGATGGATGGTCTCTGGTGGGCCTTGTCAGCCCCGGACGGCACGCTCCGTGCGACACCGCCCCGGATTCGCGGTGTGATGCTGGCTGACTGCTTGGCGGGCCTAGCGCCGGGATGAAGACATGTCAGCACGGTTAGGGACATCCGCGCGTCTCTGGTGGCCCTTGTCAGCCCAGGACGGTACGCTCCGTGCGACGCCGCCCCGGACTCGCGGTGTGATGCTGGCTGGTTGCTTGGTGGGGCCTAGCGCCGGGATGAAGACATCTCAGCACTGGTTAGGGACTTCCGCGCGTCTCTGGTGGCCCTTGTCAGCCCCGGACGGTACGCTCCGTGCGACACCGCCCCGGACTCGCGGTGTGATGCTGGCTGGTTGCTTGGTGGGGCCTAGCGCCGGGATGAAGACATCTCAGCACTGGTTAGGGACTTCCGCGCGTCTCTGGTGCCCCTTGTCAGCCCAGGACGGGACACTCAGTGCGACACCGTCCCAGACTCGCGGTGTGATGCTGGCCTACTGCTTGGCGGGGTCTAGCGCCGGGATGAAGACATCTCAGCACTGGTTGGGGACTTCCGCGCGTCTCTGATGAGCCTGTCTAACTGCGGGTCTAATAGCACCCCTTCGGTTCCCTCACTCATCTCTGACTCCTGGGGGTGGTAGCTACAATAGACCTGTGTAGGTCGACGTGAGAGAGGCGTCCCCCTCTGTACCTGTACCTGTTATAGGTTGCGCGTTCGTTCTTGACGAATGACCTTGAGCAGAAATCCAATGAGTGAGCCTACCCTTAATAAACAGGTCAGCAAATGTTTATGCTACGATAACAGACACCTCTGTTTTCCTCTGTCACGTGTGTGTATACAGTCGACTGCAGAAGTTTTGTGCGGTACGGATGTATGTATGCATGCAACGAAAATATCAATTCAGACGAGGGAGAGATGTCGGGAATAGAATAAATGCAAGAAAGTTAAGTGGAAACAGTTATAGAGGTATAGTGTATAATACGTGTGACTGATATTACTGCAAGTGTCATAAATTGATTTGTAGTGTTGTACTACTTCAGCTCAGAAGCATGCGCGTCATCTCACTGCAGACTGTACCTCCTCTCTCTCCTTCCCGCAAAAGCTGAGTAGAGACTCGCATTCAACCTTTCATATAAAATTTTCATTCGTCAAGAAGTAACGCGCGACCTATACCCTTTTACCCTTTACGTCATTTTCTACTGATACCGTATAGTTACGTCATTTCCTCCTGGTAGGTACCGTAAGTATTAAAGACCAGTTCTAGCCTTGTTACCACGGTAGTTGATACATGAATTGTAAATTTACCTTACACTACCAAATATGTGTTTGCAATGATGAACTTACGTATCAATAATTGCAAAAGAGATATTACAGCATTTTGTTTGTGCGACAGTTAGTGAAATAGAAAAACCAATCATACTCATTTGTCAAGAAGCTAGATGGCTCCAAATGTTCGACACAAATTATTTATTTCGGCGAAACGGCTCTTTGTTGAGCATATTTGTTAATCTCATCATGTGGAATCCTTAGTTAATGCATGGTTAAGTAGTTTAGGACTAGAGTTTAAGTTTCCAGTAAGGCAATATTTTGGAAGTCGCACAAAATCCATCGGGTTTCAGAGGTGACTTAAGTAGACGTTACCAAAACGGAGTCACAGTGATCGCTATCTTGATAAACAAGAATTATGTGACGTGTTTACAAAATGCACAATTAATTACTGCACGCATTTTAAATTTAACCTTCACTAAAATAGATTTTCCTTTCCTGTTTCCGAATAAGGTGAACTGCCTAACTCCATATTTGGAAATGCTACACTCTTTCGAACTTTTGCTGTTTAAGGTCAAAATGTGAGGTTTTAAAAATGGTGTCTGGCTGCCTCTGTAGTTAGCAAAGTAGCCTCCAAATCTACAGTTTCCGGGTTCGATCATTCAGAGTCAGTAACTATTGCATTCCTCCAAAAATTCGTTACCCAGATTTTTCACAAGAAATACATGTTTTGAGATTCCTGATTAAAAAATACACGTTTTGAAAAAGTTCTATGTGAATGTATGTGTGCCTGTAAACAGCAAAACTTAAAAACGTAAAGTCCATTAGATGTAAAACTTGATACAAGGAAAACCTTTGGAAAATTTTGATTTTCTGAAACATGGTTCGAATAGTTTGATTAAAATGACATATACGTTTAGGCATATATAAATGTCTTCTGACCATATGCTGTTCCTAAACGGCTGGACCGATTTTTATGAAGTTCTTCTTTTGTGATAAACGTGATTCGACCAGATAGAACAGGCCCTATTTAATTAATTAATTTGTTATTGATTTTTGGATGGTTTAGGTTCACAATTGGATCCGTCAAGGAGCGCTGCGATCGTGTTTTACACTTTCGGGTATTTTGTTCCGCGATGGGATTGTAGGACGTATTTGTTGCAGCTTTGCATCAATACTACATTAAAAGTGCGCGCTTATTGTAAGGTGTAGTTAACAAATACCTATACATTGTGTAAATGTGCAAGGCGCAAAAATGAATAGAAAAAGCTCTGTGAATGCAAGGCGTTGCATTTCTATGTCAGTCATATACAAAACTATGTGAGTTCCTTCTAGAAGAGGGAGTAGAGAAAGAAATGTGATTGTGTCCCATAAGTGTGTAGAGAAAACCGTGTGAATGTAATATGTGGCTTCTCTATTTCAATCATAGAAAACTGTATTAATTGTAACTGTAATTAATGTCGGCGCGTGCAAGTCTCTAATTCCCATACAAAATTACCAATTTCCATTTTTTCGATTTTTTCGGCTGTTCCTTTGAGTTTTTCTAATGCTCTTTCTCTCTTTCTAACCATCTCAGTATTTAGGCGAATAAAACAAAAAAGAAATTATTCAAATCAGTATTATATATAATACGATAATACATAAATAAATGTATGTTTGTCCTCTATGTATTCCTAAACCACTGACCAATCACCTCGAATTTGGGCACGTAGATATATGTATTTTTTATGGAAAAGCTTTCTGTGTCACCCATTTTACTATATAACGTATTGCATTCACAGGGTTTTCTCTACTCTCTTTTCTTTTTTGAAACACAATCGCACTTCCTTCTCTACTCTCTCTTCTACAAACAATTCATACAATTTTCTATATGATTGATATAGAAATGCAACGTATTACTCTCACACAGCTTTTCTCCCTGTGGTATTTGTGATTGTTTAACAGTACGTTTGTATAGTATGATCCACGTGTTTTTATTTATTTAATTTATGTTTTGTTCTTTATATTATCCTAAGTGTAAATCTTTGTTTAAGTATATTAATACCTATTTTGTTAAACGTCTCCAAAGAAACACAAGACTGTTGGACAAGTACAACCTAAGTCTAAATGTTGTAGTGATAAATCATCAAACCACGGACAACGTCGGGTATTTCAGTTAGTAACAAAGAAACACAAGGCTATTGGACAAGTACAACCTAAGTCTAAGTGTTGTAGTGATAAATCATCAAACCACGGACAACGTCGGGTATTTCAGTTAGTAACAAAGAAACACAAGGCTATTGGACAAGTACAACCTAAGTCTAAGTGTTGTAGTGATAAATCATCAAACCACGGACAACGTCGGGTATTTCAGTTAGTAACAAAGAAACACAAGGCTATTGGACAAGTACAACCTAAGTCTAAATGTTGTAGTGATAAATCATCAAACCACGGACAACGTCGGGTATTTCAGTTAGTAACAAAGAAACACAAGGCTATTGGACAAGTACAACCTAAGTCTAAATGTTGTAGTGATAAATCATCAAACCACGGACAAGGTCGGGTATTTCAGTTAGTAACAAAGAAACACAAGGATATTGGACAAGTACAACCTAAGTCTAAATGTTGTAGTGATAAATCATCAAACCACGGACAACGTCGGGTATTTCACTTAGTAACAAAGAAACACAAGGCTATTGGACAAGTACAACCTAAGTGTAAATGTTGTAGTGATAAATCATCAAACCACAGACAACGTCGGGTATTTCAGTTAGTAACAAAGAAACACAAGGCTATTGGACAAGTACAACCTAAGTCTAAATGTTGTAGTGATAAATCATCAAATCACAGACAACGTCGGGTATTTCAGTTAGTAACAAAGAAACACAAGGCTATTGGACAAGTACAACCTAAGTCTAAATGTTGTAGTGATAAATCATCAAACCACGGACAACGTCGGGTATTTCAGTTAGTAACAAAGAAACACAAGGCTATTGGACAAGTACAACCTAAGTCTAAATGTTGTAGTGATAAATCATCAAACCACGGACAACGTCGGGTATTTCAGTTAGTAACAAAGAAACACAAGGCTATTGGACAAGTACAACCTAAGTGTAAATGTTGTAGTGATAAATCATCAAACCACGGACAACGTCGGGTATTTCAGTTAGTAACAAAGAAACACAAGGCTATTGGACAAGTACAACCTAAGTCTAAATGTTGTAGTGATAAATCATCAAACCACGGACAACGTCGGGTATTTCAGTTAGTAACAAAGAAACACAAGGTTATTGGACAAGTACAACCTAAGTCTAAATGTTGTAGTGATAAATCATCAAACCACCGACAACGTCGGGTATTTCAGTTAGTAACAAGGAAACACAAGGCTATTGGACAAGTACAACCTAAGTCTAAATGTTGTAGTGATAAATCATCAAACCACGAACAACGTCGGGTATTTCAGTTAGTAACAAAGAAACACAAGGCTATTGGACAAGTACAACCTAAGTCTAAATGTTGTAGTGATAAATCATCAAACCACGAACAACGTCGGGTATTTCAGTTAGTAACAAAGAAACACAAGGCTATTGGACAAGTACAACCTAAGTCTAAGTGTTGTAGTGATAAATCATCAAACCACGGACAACGTCGGGTATTTCAGTTAGTAACAAAGAAACACAAGGCTATTGGACAAGTACAACTTAAGTCTAAGTGTTGTAGTGATAAATCATCAAACCACGGACAACGTCGGGTATTTCACTTAGTAACAAAGAAACACAAGGCTATTGGACAAGTACAACCTAAGTCTAAGTGTTGTAGTGATAAATCATCAAACCACGGACAACGTCGGGTATTTCAGTTAGTAACAAAGAAACACAAGGCTATTGGACAAGTACAACCTAAGTCTAAGTGTTGTAGTGATAAATCATCAAACCACGGACAACGTCGTGTATTTCAGTTAGTAACAAAGAAACACAAGGCTATTGGACAAGTACAACCTAAGTCTAAATGTTGTAGTGATAAATCATCAAACCACGGACAACGTCGGGTATTTCAGTTAGTAACAAAGAAACACAAGGCTATTGGACAAGTACAACCTAAGTCTAAATGTTGCAGTGATAAATCATCAAACCACGGACAACGTCGGGTATTTCAGTTAGTAACAAAGAAACACAAGGCTATTGGACAAGTACAACCTAAGTCTAAATGTTGTAGTGATAAATCATCAAACCACGACAACGTTGAGTATTTCAATTAGTATTTAATATATTTTCATGACATAAGAAATGTATATCTTTAATTTTCTAGGAATAATCTCCGAAGTTCTCTTCATTGTCACGGATTTTTCTATAACTGTTAAACTGCAGAGATATGAAAAATAGTACTGCACTAAATGTGTATGTGCATCTCGTTAAAACATACAGTTTATTTTCATAAAAATTGTTAGAGCTATTTTTGGAAGAAGCAAAATTTTCAATATTGTTTTCATGCTAACGATACTCTGGATGGGTGGGGAGGTAAAGGAATTTTTTGCTGGAATACACTACTATTTCTTCTATTTACCACAAATAAGACACGGAGAAATTGAAAATAAGAACAAAAGTTGTCATGGTTCATTATGTGGAGTTGCTAATTAATGAACATATTAGGTAGGTAGGTAGTGTGAGAAATGCGATGCGATGCGATGCGAGGGAGAGAGATATGAAATTCCTTGACAAACAAACAGAGGTAGGTAATCTCCTGTACAAACAGATCTGACACCCCTCGTGTATGAACAACTGGGTCGAGGGCACACAATCTCTTGAGGAAACGAAACAACGAGCCAACCAAGGAATGGTAGGTAGGTAAGTAATATCTTAGCCTTCAGCGCGCTCTGTCTGTCCGTCTCCGCCTGGAGCGGTTCATGTGTGTGTATGTGTGTGAGTGTGTGTGTATGTGTGAGTGTGTGTATGTGTGTGAGTGTGTGTGCAAGTGTGTGTGTAGGTGTGTGTGTAGGTGTGTGTAGGTATGTGTGCAAGTGTGTGTATGTGTGTGTGCAAGTGTGTGTGTAGGTGTGTGTGTGTAGGTGTGTGTGGGTGTGTGTGCAAGTGTGTGTAGGTGCGTGTGTAGGTGTGTGTGCAAGTGTGTGTGTAGGTGTGTGTGTAGGTGTGTGTGCAAGTGTGTGTATGTGTGTGCATGTGTGTGTGGATGTGTATGTGTGTGTATGTGTGTGAGTGTGTGTATGTGTCTGTGTGCAAGTGTGTGTGTAGGTGTGTGTGTGCAAGTGTGTGTGTGTAGGTGTGTGTCTGGTGTGTATGTGTATGTGTGCAAGTGTGTGTGGATGTGTGTGTGGATGTGTATGTGTGTGTGAGTGTGTGTGCATGTGTGTGTGGTGTGTATGTGTGTGTGGATGTGTGTGTGGTGTGTATGTGTATGTGCGCAAGTGTGTGTGGATGTGTGTGGTTGTGTATGTGTGTATGTGTGTGAGTGTGTGTGCATGTGTGTGTGTGGTGTGTATGTGTGCAAGTGTGTGTGGATGTGTGTGTGGTGTGTATGTGTATGTGTGCAAGTGTGTGTGCATGTGTGTGGATGTGTATGTGTGTGTATGTGTGTGAGTGTGTGTATGTGTGTATGTGTCTGTGTGCAAGTGTGTGTGTAGGTGTGTGTGCAAGTGTGTGTAGGTGTGTGTGTAGGTGTGTGTGTGGTGTGTATGTGTATGTGTGCAAGTGTGTGAGTGTGTGGTGTGTATGTGTGTATGTGTATGTCTGTGCATGTGTGTGTATGTGTCTGTGTGCAAATGTGTGTGTACGTGTGTGTGCATGTGTATGTGTGTTTTTGCATGTGTGTGTGGATGTGTATGTGTGTGAGTGTGTGTATGTGTGTGGTGTGTGTGTTTGTGTGTGTGCAAGTGTGTGTATGTGTGTATGTGTGTGAGTGTGTGTATGTGTGTATGTGTCTGTGTGCAAGTGTGTGTGTAGGTGTGTGTAGGTGTGTGTGGTGTGTATGTCCGCAAGTGTGTGAGCGTGTGGTGTGTATGTGTGTGTGCATGTGTGTGTATGTGTGTGCATGTGTGTGGATGTGTATGTGTG
Source organism: Tenodera sinensis (assembly GCA_030765045.1). Lineage (NCBI taxonomy): Eukaryota > Metazoa > Arthropoda > Insecta > Mantodea > Mantidae > Tenodera > Tenodera sinensis. The sequence goes on from CM060970.1 coordinate 9,753,907, forward strand.
TGGTGCGTGTGTTTGTGTGTGTGGATGTGTATGTGTGTGTATGTGTGTGAGTGTGTGTATGTGTCTGTGTGCAAGTGTGTGTGTAGGTGTGTGTGTGCAAGTGTGTGTGTGTAGGTGTGTGTGTGGTGTGTATGTGTATGTGTGCAAGTGTGTGTGGATGTGTGTGTGGATGTGTATGTGTGTGTGAGTGTGTGTGCATGTGTGTGTGGTGTGTATGTGTGTGTATGTGTGGATGTGTGTGTGGTGTGTATGTGTATGTGCGCAAGTGTGTGTGGATGTGTGTGGTTGTGTATGTGTGTATGTGTGTGAGTGTGTGTGCATGTGTGTGTGTGGTGTGTATGTGTGCAAGTGTGTGTGGATGTGTGTGTGGTGTGTATGTGTGCAAGTGTGTGTGCATGTGTGTGGATGTGTATGTGTGTGTATGTGTGTGAGTGTGTGTATGTGTGTATGTGTCTGTGTGCAAGTGTGTGTGTAGGTGTGTGTGCAAGTGTGTGTAGGTGTGTGTGTAGGTGTGTGTGTGGTGTGTATGTGTATGTGTGCAAGTGTGTGAGTGTGTGGTGTGTATGTGTGTATGTGTATGTCTGTGCATGTGTGTGTATGTGTCTGTGTGCAAATGTGTGTGTACGTGTGTGTGCATGTGTATGTGTGTTTTTGCATGTGTGTGTGGATGTGTATGTGTGTGAGTGTGTGTATGTGTGTGGTGTGTGTGTTTGTGTGTGTGCAAGTGTGTGTATGTGTGTATGTGTGTGAGTGTGTGTATGTGTGTATGTGTCTGTGTGCAAGTGTGTGTGTAGGTGTGTGTAGGTGTGTGTGGTGTGTATGTCCGCAAGTGTGTGAGCGTGTGGTGTGTATGTGTGTGTGCATGTGTGTGTATGTGTGTGCATGTGTGTGGATGTGTATGTGTGTGGTGCGTGTGTTTGTGTGTGTGCATGTGTGTATGTGTGTATATGTGCAAGTGTGTGTATGTGTGTATGTGTGTGAGTGTGTGTATGTGTGTATGTGTCTGTGTGCAAGTGTGTGTAGGTGTGTGCATGTGTGTGGATGTGTATGTGTGTGGTGTGTGTGTTTATGTGTGTATGTGTGTATATGTGCAAGTGTGTATGTGTGTGAGTATGTGAGTGTATGGTGTGTATGTGTGTGCATGTGTGTGTATGTGTGTGCATGTGTGTGGATGTGTATGTGTGTGGTGTGTGTGTTTGTGTGTGTGCATGTGTGTGTATGTGTGTATATGTGCAAGTGTGTGTGTATGTGTGTATGTGTGTGAGTGTGTGTATGTGTGTATGTGTCTGTGTGCAAGTGTGTGTGTAGGTGTGTGCGTGTGTGTATGTGTGTATGTATGTGTGCGGTGTGTGTATGTGTGTATATGTGTGTGTGTTTGTGTGTGTGCGCATGTGTGTATGCAAGTGTGTGTGTATGTGTGTGTGCAAGTGTGTGTATGTGTGTGCATGTGTGTGCATGTGTGTATGTGTGTGTGCATGTGTGTGTGTTTGTGTGTGTGCGCATGTGTGTATGCAAGTGTGTGTGTATGTGTGTGTGGAAGTGTGTGTATGTGTGTGCATGTGTGTGCATGTGTGTATGTGTGTGCATGTGTGTATATGTGTGTGTGTGTTTGTGTGTGTGCGCATGTGTGTATGCAAGTGTGTGTATGTGTGTGTGCAAGTGTGTGTATGTGTGTGCATGTGTGTGTATGTGTGTGTGCATGTGTGTGTGTTTGTGTGTGTGCGCATGTGTGTATGCAAGTGTGTGTATGTGTGTGTGCAAGTGTGTGTATGTGTGTGCATGTGTGTGCATGTGTGT